>OX452989.1:2102147-4502147 GCA_949699065.1 Metalampra italica
GATTACAGTAAATGTTTTGATCGTATAGACCACTGTATCCTTATGAGGAAACTACTATCTTCTGGCATTCATGGCGATTTATATAGGTGGTTTGCCTCTTATATCGATAACCGTGTTCAGGCAGTGGTCCTGGAGGGTTACACGTCTAATTGGACAACAATTCCGTCTGGAGTGCCGCAAGGATCAATCCTGGGGCCATTGCTTTTTATTATTTTTATCATGGATATTAGTCATTGCTTCCTAAATTCATCTATTTTATTATTCGCGGACGACATGAAAGTTCTTAAACAGGTGCAAGATATATCAGACGTGCGAGTTCTCCAGGAGGACCTCGCTAGGTTTGAAACCTACTGCGCTACGAATAGGTTAGAACTCAACGTCTCCAAGTGCTTCTACATGTCATTTACGCGTAAACTCTCTCTTATCGGTCATGGCTACACCTTATTAAACCGTAACATAACTAAAGTTGACGAGATAAAGGACCTAGGTGTAGTGCATGATCATAAGCTGTTGTTTGATAGACACATTGACTACATTGTTAATAAAGCATCCAAGGCCCTTGGATTTATTATGCGCACCTCCTCTAACTTTCGTAACCTTAAATCTATCAAGATTCTCTATTGTGCATTTGTACGCAGTCACCTGGAGTATGCGTCTCAGGTCTGGAACCCTCAATACGAGATCTACAAGTCACGTATCGAGGGCATCCAGAAGAGATTCTTACGCTTCTTGGACTACAAAGCGCGGAAGAGGTCTACAGACTATCTCCATCGATGTAGGCGATACCACTTTCTTCCTCTCTATGCTAGACGCAATATTAGTGACATAAGTTATCTAATGGACATAGCCAATGGCACCCTTGATTGCTCCGATCTGCTTGCAAAGCTGCACCTTCGTGCAGGCCCACTCGGTCTTAGGCGGCGCCCACCACTTCATGTGCAACCTGCAACTGTAAACTACAGACGGAATGCTTACCTTCCGCGCACTTGCGATGCATTTAATAGGCTAAGCGTTGATTCTGATATCGATTTATACTGCACGAGCACCAATAAAGTCAAACGGATTATGACACTGGACTTCTTTGATTCATAGCACTGGCACTGCACTGTCAATTTAATATTTAAATATATATACTAGCATATTTTTTTATTTTTCTGATTCTATTACTAGATTATGTTTATTTTCATTTGTTTCATGTCTATATAGTCTCTTCTCGTTCTATCTCTAAGTTGTGTATGGTCTGTATTTGTATTGCTATGTTTGTAAGTTACCTATCTTTTTTTTTATCTATATGTGAAAACTTGTTATTGGCATTTGTTTATTCTATTGTGTTGTTTTGTATTAATGTTGTCATTTGTCCTGTTAGTTTTCCTAAGAGTAAATAAATAAAATAAATAAATAAATAAATATATAAATTGTCTCATCATCATCATCAGCCTGTACTAGTCCACTGAACATAGGCCTCCCCCAAGGTGCGCCACTGATCCCGATCCTCGGTTCTCCGCATCCAGTCACTGCCAGCCGCCTTGCGCCGATCGTCGCTCCATCTAGCCGGGGGGTGTCCCACACTACGCGTGCCCAGTCGTCTCCACTCGAGAACTCGTCTACAGCGGTTATCGGTTCCTCGACAGATGTGACCAGCCTAAAAGACCAAATGATAAGACTTCAACGCGCTAATCTCTAGAACTACCAGTCGGATTTGAAAAGCCCTGCTTTTGATAGCCCAATAAGGTTTTAGCCTATTTAACATTGCGCTACAACCCTAAGGAGCCGAGCAAAAAGAAAAATGTCAGAAATAACATAAAAAAACGCGGGCGGCGTCGCAGTAAACAGCTAGTTAAAGGTGTTTCATAGTAAATGTAAGTATGGCAGTGGGCAAAAACTTTTGACAGATAACATTTATTGAAAAATGATGAATACGTGTACAGACAATGATTATAGAGTCAATTAATCGCTATTATGCGGCTAGTAAAAAATAAAAAAAATAAACTCTGTGTGATTATGACAGGACCGCTACCTGGCGACGCTGGTGGCGTGCACGCCCGCCTCCCGCGGCGACCTGGAGGACTCCAGCCTCAGCCTGGACTCGCTGCTGCTCTGCTGCGAAGATACTCAAACTACTCATACACCGCTACTTACAAAAGCTGCGGGCACTTTGGGGTATGGCATAGAGACATACAGTTTATTTGGACTTAGTACTTCAGAAGTTAATGGAAAATTCAAAATTTTCAATACATATTATACATAGTAATTATGTGTGTTGTGGGCAATGTATACGCTTCTAGAACAAACTACCAGAAGATATCTTAAATATGAATGACAGAGAATTTAAGACCCACATTAAACAACAACTTTGTAAGAAAGCTTATTATAAAACAGCCGATTATTTAAATAGACAAAGATGCCTGGTGTTAATGTTACTTCAGCCTCGCACAACCTTTACAAAAATAATGTTATGCATAAACTCGATTTTAAAAGATGTGTTGCGGAAGTTTGTTGCGCCGCTTCTTCTTCCCAGCTCTATATAACACCTTGGAAGCGGTGGTAGATAAAAAATTTACGTTGTATAAATGTACCCAGTGTACTTACATGCATTAAAATAGTTTTGACTTTGACTTTTGCAGCGTGCTGGGTCGGAACAGCGGCGGCAAGGGCGGCGTGCCGGCGGGCGTGGCGGCGGGCGTGGCGGGCGCGGCGCGGCACTTCGGCCGCTGGGGCTCGCTGAAGGGCCGCCAGCCCTCGCACCTCGACCTGTACGCGCCGCGCCAGCGCCTCTCCACCGCAGACGTCGACTCCGGTCAGTGACACATCCTAGGCGAGCTACTTTCTTCGTGACGTAATTGTGTGGACTGTATTTCTATGGTGCTGATAATTGAACGCCCTGTACAAAGTTCAACCAAGATTTTAATGTTATACTCGCAACGAAACAGTTACAAAAATAGATTTTAAAATATTATAGTGAAATGCACTCGGTGACGAGCGAAAACGAAATATGAATGGATGATTGGCCGCCGCCTTCCCCGCGCGCGCGCACGGTCGCCTCCGTCGCCCGCGCGCATAACGTACCGAACGTTTGTACTTCAGACCCGGAAGTCTTTTGGCAAGAACCGAAGTTGCGCGAAAGTATACCTTAGTACAAGTCGCCAACAAACTCTAGTTATGCCGTATTTTTGTTGACTGCAGTGCTGTAGTCGTTTTAGATTAATGTTCACATCGCAGGCGCCTCCTCTGACTTTGAGATTGGGACACGAAATACAGCCGAACTTTTGCATCGATCACTCGGCGAGTTTACTGAAGAAACACTTGTTGTCTAGTATCTGGCGAGGTGGGCGGGTGCGCGGGCGCGGTGCGGCGCGCGGCGCTGTACGTGGTGACGGAGAAGGGCGGGCACGCGGGCGGCGGCGTGCACGGCGCCGAGCCCGTGCCCGTGGAGTACCCCGACGCGCGCGCCGCCAAGCACGCCTTCAAGAAGCTCATGCGCGCCGCCGTGCCCTCCGCCACGCCCGCGCCCGAGGACCCAGGCTTTCTTAAGTGAGTGCTCCAATAATATTAATAATATATTTAGAGATAAATAAAAATATCCCAACACTAGAGCTACTGAGCCGTAGGCGCCATTGGTGGAATACTTACGGCCCCTGCAGAAAATATTGGTAGGAACCGTTAGTGTAATCGTCGTCACTAAAAAAATAATAATTATATTTTGAGACCAAGGCCCGATCTACATTAGTCGAGGTGTTTGAACGATGTCAGGTGTCTGACTGTCGCGAAATGAGTGGTATAATATATCTCCATCTTCAGGCTAATCGAGGATTCCGGTTGGCTGTGGCAGCTGCGCCAGCTGTTCCAGCTGTCGGGCGCCGTGGTGGACCTGCTGGACCTGCAGGGCTCCTCCGTCCTGCTCTCGCTGGAGGACGGCTGGGACGTCACGGCGCAAGTGAGATCTTTGTCATCATTCAGGTTATCACGTATTTTGCGAGTATAGTGTTGCCGCAGACGGTAAGTGAGCAATTAGAAGGCTCGATGCGTCCAAGAATTTCACTAACCGTTAAGGTATACATAATGCTTTTCACTAATAAATGCGAAGAAAAAGAGACGAGTCCGAGTATTTCTCTTTCGAGAGATGGCGAAGCGTCTGGTCGAGGCTGCCAACGACCAGAGGGCTGGGCATTACCTCGCTCAGAGGATCAGCCTCACAATCCAGCGGGGTAATGCCGCCAGCCTTCTGGGCACGCTCCCAGCGGTGGGGAGCCTCGAGGGGGTTTTTTATTTATAATTTATATTTAAGTTTAGTTTTAGTTTTATATAATAAGTTTTTTATTGTTATCCTATATTTATTTAGATTAATATTTTACGAAGAAAATGAAACTATAAAGATTTTGAAGACTACAAGAAGACGTCAAGAATTGCACTAACCGTGGTATACATAGTGCTTTTCTCTACTAGTTGGGGGAAAAATTATTTTATTTTAAGTATTATCGGCTACATACGTGCTAATTGGGAAAGCCCCGGGTCCAGCATTGGACATCATCGGTAATATAGATTTTTTTATACATATAGATTTTACTACTACAGTTTATTTATTTATTTACCTATAAGAAGATTTACAACTTTTATAGCCTAATTAGGAAAAGAAACATGTCCATATATCTATGTCGACTAGAAATCTTCGCAAGTTCACCTGTAACCTGTAGCTCCCGTGTGCAGATCTCATCGCTGGCACAGATATGCCTGGAGCCGTACTACCGCACGCTGGAGGGGTTCCGCATCGTGGTGGAGAAGGAGTGGCTGGCGCTTGGGCACAAGTTCCAGCAGCGGTCCAACATCGCCGCCACGCCGCAGCAGGGCTTCACGCCCACCTTCCTCATGTTCCTCGACGCCGTGCACCAGGTAACGAACACCAGGGATAGATTGGGGCAGATGCTAGGCGTCTCTGTTCTGCGTCTCTAATATGTTGGGTATTTTATGTATGTATAATGTCCAATTAATACTTGGTTCATAATATATAAAAGTTACGATAAACAAACCTTATTCCATTGCAGCTGCAGAAGCAGTTCCCGCTGGCGTTCGAGTTCAACGACTTCTACCTGCGGTTCGTGGCGTACCACTGCGTGTCGTGCCGGTTCCGCACGTTCCTGCTAGACAGCGAGGCGCAGCGCGCGGAGCTCGGCATCGCCGCCGCGGACGACAGGCGCGCCGACACCAGCCGCCTGGTGAGGCTGCGTCGCAGTTTTTTTTTTAATGGTTTTACAGCCCTGGAAGCAAAGTCTGTATATGACTGTAGTTTATAATGTTCTGAGTACATAAATCAGCAGCACGCCAAGCTAGGGCGTAACTAGTGTCATTCGGCGATCACGCTGTAGTTCACATCCGCACTAAACTGATAGTTGGTTTAACGAACGGTTTAATGATTAAAACCCTCCTTGTAATATAATTGTATGTTTGCTTCAGGGCGTGGAGACTGGCGCGGGCTCGGAGGAGGAGTCCGGCGCGTACGGGGGCGGGGCCGGCGGCGGGGGCGGGGCGTCCCCCCGCGCGCCCGCGCACGGACACTCGCTGTTCGACTACATCGACAAGCACCACCAGAAGTCGCCCATCTTCTACAACTTCCTGTACACGCCGGACCTCGACAACCCGGTGAGATTTAGAAGGCAATCGTATGTTTCTAGGTAGATACGGCGTATAGAATGAGCCGAAATGACAACGGCTGGAGGAGGCCTTCACCCGGCATGGTTTCCTATAGTGATAAAAAACAAATCAAATACCTACAAACACTTCATAAATGCTTGTCGATGTTAATAAGTATGTGTATAGGTGCTGAGGCCGGTGTCGTCGGTGTGCACGCTGGAGGTGTGGGAGTACTACGTGAGCGAGGAGCTGTCGCACGGCGCACCCTACGACCTGGAGGCGGCGGCGGGGGGCGGCGCGCCGGCCGAGCACGACCCGCGCGCGCCGCAGCGCCGCCAGGTCACCGCGGGGTGAGTGTCGCGAGCACCCTGCAGGTGTGGGAGTACTACGTGACTACGGGCTCGTGTAAAGTCCACCAACGCGCACTGGGCTATCGTAGTGGACTATAAACCCGCACGCCTTTGTTAATAGGCTGTCTTTAAGTTTTATTTGAACTTAAAATAATAATTTTGTGTTGTCAGATACGACAGCATAGCGAGGAGCATGCCGGACTCGTTCAGCGGCCTGCTGGAGCGCATCCGGCAGCTGGAGCTGGAGCTGGGCCACCTGCCGCAGAAGTGGCGCGTGCGCTGGGACCAGCTGGAACTGCCCAACACGCTGGAGTTGCAGGTCCGTTGAAATTACATCTACAAGTGCGATCACTGTCATGATAGAAGATTTTAAATAAAACTGTGGATTGGGGAACTTCTATATTTTTAATTTTTTAAAAAGATATATGGAGATACGTGTTAAGCTAGAGAGTTGAAGGCAGAAGGGGTAATGTAAGTTTTACCGGGTTTTGTAAGTATCTTCCTTCCGCAGGTCAGTTGTAAGCAACCTCTAGGTATCCGCCGGGTAATATGTCATACGTCAGCCAGACCTGACAGACATATATGACACGTTATGGCGCTCTGGACCTGCGTTACCGAAAGGTTTACCTCTCGGTAAACCCGGCCGGTTCCCTTTCGAGCCAGCACTTCTACATAAAACTATTACAAATGAGAATATCAAAGTTAGAGGGACCTTTATTATTATAGGATTGGAAAGTTCCAACACTTGACAACAGTCTGACGTCTGTTTTACAGCAAATACATTTAAAACACTCGGGTTTCGAGAGGTTAAAATGTCGCTCAATGTCGCATCCTGCTTCCATTCTATTTGGTTGCTGAGGGCGCACAAAACCATATGTCTGAGGGCTTTCACCTGTTCGGTGTGTAATAGGATCACATGCGTATGTGTGTGAAGACATTGTGTCGTGTGTCGCAGCGCAACTCGTCGATGTCGTCTGGCGTGGTGCGTCGCGCGACGCTCTCGTGGCACAAGCGCGCGACGCTGGAGGTGCTGGTGCGCGGGCGGCTGGCGGCCGCGCCGCCCGCGCCGCCCGCCGCCGCGCCCGCGCACCGCTGGGCGCCCGCCGCCACCGCCGCGCCCGCGCGCTGCGACCACTGCCAGGACCTGCTGTGGGGGCCACTCAAGGTCAGACCTATTCTACTACCACTTGTAACATATAGGTATTTTTTTACCTCTACTACCTACCACGGAAGGTTGCGGTTCAGTGTGACTCTTGAAACGCTAAGGCCGTTTGTCCACCACCGCTGTCACCAGGACGTCACCGAGAACAAGATGACGGCGCCGAAGTAGCGATACATGCATTTACTATGGCCGCGTGTCCGTGTCGGTATCACTTACGCGTCTAAATATTTAACATTTATAAGTAAGTGACTGCGCTTCTGTTGGTGTGTATGTGTTTACATCGGCGAACAATTGCAATTTAATCGTACAGATAGGCACTTGTCGCTTAATATCAGTTACGTGTCTGAAAATTTGTAACATTTATGAGTAAATGACTGCGTTTGGGATAATGTGTAATGAGTATTTGATTAAATGGGTATGTTGCAGACGGGCGTGCGATGCGTGGACTGCGGCGCGGCGTGCCACGAGCGCTGCGCGGACGCGTTCGCGCTGCCGTGCACCAAGTACAAGGCGCCGCCGCCGCAGGACAGGGAGCGGGAGCACCTCGCCTCCGTCACCAACAGTCAGTACACGCCCTTATACTTGTGGTAGTCTGTCGAACTGCGGGGTGGGGCTGAGTAAAAAACTATATGAATTAGAATATAATTTCCATTCATTACATAATTTACTACAATCTTTGCTCTCAATAACATTGTATTGATTTGCAATTAAGTAGCAGGTGGACGTAGTTGCGAGCGAGGGAGAGGGAAGTATATAATAATGTTTGGACAAATTGACACACACGGCTGTTTAGTCCCAAACTAAGCCGAAGCTTATAAATTGGTACTCAACAACTGATAAACATACATAAATACTTTTTTAAATAAATACTTAAATACATACAAACACCCAGAATCCGAAAACCAACAGTTATACTCATCACACAAATGTTGGTCCCGGGTGGGAGTCGAACTCACGACCATATTAATCCATACAATCAATGGTGGCCTGCTAGGGAATAGAATTCTTTACCGAGTTCTGTTTTCCGGATACATCCCACCTGGATTAAAGGAATAGTTAATAGGCATCTTCTTCACTTTCCTTCAGGTAAGATTCTGACGAAAACGGAATCTGACGTAATTCTTCGTCCAGGGATTGTTGTTGTTTCAATTCTCACTTTGGGGCACCTGTAAAATATTTGAAATCGGAAAATCTTGAAAATTCCAGGTGTAGCAACACTGCAGTCGTCCTCGCAGCAGTACTACGAGCAGTTCTCGTCGAACGTGGCCGAGAACCGCACGCACGAGGGGCACCTCTACAAGCGCGGCGCGCTGCTCAAGGGTTGGAAGCAGCGCTGGTTCGTGCTGGACTCCATCAAGCACCAGCTGCGGTACTACGACGCCATGGAGGACTCGCACTGCAAGGGGTTCATTGGTGAGTCATCATTACACATACGTGGGCCGCTCATGGTCAGTTACGTACGCTTGAGAACTAATCAAGTTTGATTTTTCTTAAGAACCTAAGTGTCACTTACGTGGAGGCCAATTAAGTTTAGTCGTACACATACACACTTTGGAACAACTTGGAAACTACTCAAAATTGATTATTTTACCTACACGCCTTAGAACAACAGTGTCACTTATATGGAGGCCAATTTGGTTTAGTTATACACACTTAAGAACAACTCAAGCTCACTTACCTGGGGTCCACACGAAGTCAGTTTTTTTATTAGCATGGTTACGTCCACTGATGGGACATATAGCTTCCCTAATGAGCGCCTAGCAGCCCACACTTATCTACATTTTACACTTACATAATGCTTGGGGACAAATAATTATCAGTTTCGCATATCTGGGAATATTAATGTCACTTACGTAAATGCCAGTTGATATGGTCAGGAGCCTCTGTAAGTCATTCGCGAGGAGATTTATGATATTACGGAGAATATGTTGTTATTTCAGATCTCGCGGAGGTGATAACAGTGACGCAGGCGCCGCCCGCGCCCGGCCCGCCCAAGAAGTGTGACGACAGATCATTCTTCGACGTAAGTATCGCACAAACATACACATTGAATGAGGAGGTCACCTACCGATCTCACTTTTCCACTACTGTTTTTTTGTTCTCTCTCAGAATTAATGATATTTTTTTTGGGCTGAACTGGGTCAATATGTCTATTACTCATTTCGCATCAGACAACTGACATCAACATCATATTAGCCTGTAGACGTCCACTGCTGGACAAAGGCCTCCTCCAGGGATCTCCACGACGACCGGTTACGCGCTAACCTCATCCAGCCGGGTCCCGCGACCTTTACCAACTGACGATGTCACTCAATATATATATGTATTTCATTTATTTTGAAGTTTCATAGACTTATATAAATTGTTAGTAACAGACTTAAAACCTATTTGTTAGTAATACCTATCTAAAATATTAATCCTATTATATCAAAATTATAATTAAAATTAATTAAATTACAAATTTAATAAAAATAAGTAAAATTATAAAATAAACGTTTCTCTGATTCTCGATTTTAATGGTCAACTGATTAGCTAAAAGTTTTTTTTTGTGACAATATCAGGTGTGACTTAGGCGAAGTACGAGCAAGTTTCAATGTTTATGCGCTCTGGGCCTCGGGTTTCGGAAGGTTAATGACGAGCATCTTTTTGTTGGCAGCTGCGCACGAGTCGACGGACGTACAACTTCTGCGCGAGCGACGCCAACGCGGCCCAGGAATGGATCGAGAAGCTGCAGGCGTGTCTACAGTGAGCGACAACTACGCAACAAGCCCCGTGCGTAGGTTTGAGTTAAATTGTTATTGAGTATTCGATACAAAAACCAAACTCAGATGAAACCAAAAAGAGGAAGATGTGTAACTTACTTACTGAAAGTGGTCCAAAACGAAGTATTAGGTTTGATCATTCCAGCACGTAGCGACAGATGATTGCATATGATATGTATTACGTCGTTATTACTGTTTTTAGTGGGAAATACTGTACGGTCTACATACAACTTTGTTTCAGCTATGTGAATCTGTGCGTGTATAGTCGTGGACCAAACCCATTTTTCGGGTAAGATGGTTCCGTGTCTTCGTCCTTTGGTTTAATCTAAGCCTGTAACTGTAAAAGAGGTGGGTAGAGATCGGGATATTTGGCGTTCTGTTCTCGCAACCTGCCCCCCGACGCGTATAGCGTGATGATATTATGTATGTAGTTGTAATTCTAAGTTAGGTGGGAAGCCGTGAGTAAACGTTAAAAAAGTTTTGACGCTCAGTTACAAAATTGACTAGTTTTTTTACAACAATATTGTTTCTTTAGATATTGCTAGTTTGTTTATATAACTTATATAGTTACACTTCTTCCATACTTCCAAGGACATGAGAATCTGAACGTGTGTATTTGATGTATTGGTTCGCAGATTTGTAAAAATATTTGTTAGCCTAAATTCGGCCATTTTAGAAGAATTATGAAAATTTCTTTAGCTGGTATTTTTATGTGTTGTCGTTGGATTTTTCCTATATACGAGAGATTTGTACGTCATACCTATGCCATATTGATAATAATTCTTATTGGATTACTTTTTTTTATGATACCATTCAAAACTTGGTAGAATGTGAAAATGATACCGACTTCAAACCACTTTAAAAATGCTACTAACACAGTTTTTGTCTCACAATTCGCCTACAGCGAGACGAGATAGAACCCAGCCATCTCTGATGCTGTAAAACTATTTTTTTCTGTGACATAATTAAAAGATATCAAGGCAAAAGCAACAATTTTACTGTAACCGACTCGGCTTCGAGAAATTCATGGACTACACTAAAGTGTTGATCTTCTTTTTGAAGTCGGTATTTAAGATTTGTCCTATAATTTCGTACGTTCGATCTCTAACTAAAGCGTTGACAATTTTACATAAATTCAATGCTGGTATTTATGTTAGCATAATCGTCTACAAATAGTTATTAATTAATTGTTACGTTGGTATTTGTAAATATTTTATCTTTAATTATTATTGTTGTGTGTAAAGACTTTTGTTCTATTATGTGTATTTCAATATTTTTTCTTTATATTATGAACTAGCTTGAGGTACGTTGAGATATTAAGTCGCACCAGTGGTTTTTGTTCTAAAATCAAGCCGTAAGGTCTGTTCAGACAAACCACTGTCTGCGACACGACTGCCACAAAAAGTGGTTTCCTAGTTTCGGTGGTTTTTATTATTATTTCTTACCTGTTATGAAAAAAGCCTATACTGGGCACTCAATTGATACTTTTCTGAAATATAGATGAATGATCAACAGGAAAAAAGTGGATGCCAAAAAAGAAAAAAAAACTCGGAAACCAGTCAATTTTGACCCTTATTTATTAGGGGTTAACTTGTTGCGAATGACCTCAAGTTTAACCCCTTACAAGGAATTGGTGGAATTTGGAGATACTTGGACAACTTGTTGTCATGGTAGCTTGCTTGATGGAAAGGAGTGAGTGACTCTTTCTTAAAACAATTTGACTGAATCTTTTTCGTGTGACGTAATATATCAATGACTCCTTTCATATTTTTTTTTATATTCCAAGTTACTTAAAGGTATATAATATATTATGATGCTCCATAAAAACTAATGTTTTGGCAGACGCAGTATCTGATGCCGAACTATTATTGTTCTAAGATCTTTGGAAATGAAATGAATTTTCAATCTGTCAAACTAATTTTGAAATAAAAAAATTGGTAATCTTTTTTTTCTTTCTAAATAGTTATTAATGTTTTCTATGCGCTGCCAAGGCAAAGTTACTCCAGTTGTGGGAATACACAGTCTAAAAGGATTCCATAGCATCACGTACTATCTAGCTATAAAACCTAAATCTTATATATTTTACTATGTAGATGTATATGTGTTAGTTCTAAACATTCTTTTGTATTTCACAAATCAAAGATATTAAGATTATTTAGCGGGAATCTCATGTTCAGTGAGTTGCCCGGGTATTTTTCCAACGGATGTGACAAACGTAAACGAGGGCTGCCTACTTGCATCCGGGAAACAAAATAAACAACATAAAAATAAACATAGTTCGCGTGTGGTAATACAAACTTATTTTTGCTGCTAGTGTCCGTTTAGTGTACATGTATATTTGGTTTCCGTGGCGCAAATACCTTTGTTTTGTTGAGCGAAATCTACAGGGTGATTGGAAATTCGACGTATTCTTTGAAAGGGTTAGCCCCTTGAGGTCATTTGCAAAAGTTAACCCATCGAAATTGAGTGGTTTCCTAGTTTCGGTGGTTTTAATTTTTTCACGTTTTAGGCATCCACTTCTTTTTATTATTATTAATTTATCAGCTTTCAGAAAAGTATCATCTGAGAGACCAGAATTAGTTTTCTTACAATTCATAACAAGTTCAAAAATTAAATTAAAAAAATTAAAACCACAGGAAGCTACTCAATTTAGACTCCTATTTGATAGTGGTTAAGTTGTTGCAAAAGACCTCAAATATAACCAAATTCAATGAATAGGTCGAATATCCAGTCAATCATATTGTTTACTCATTGATCGTTTTGTATGTTTTGTAAATAGTTATGGTGACATATCAGTATGGTCGCTCGGTGTGGCGCGCCCGGGGTGCCGAATGTCTAGGGAACAATCAACTAATTGACCTGTTTACCGGTTTTAATGAAAACCGTTAAATAAATATGTCATCTGCATTACCTACCGGTTACAAATTTGATTTACGGTTTGTTTTAATACAAAAAGACAACGACCGGAAGAAACAATTGTTAAACCGCTTAAAATTATGGATTATTTACGGTATTATAAAAGGATAATTTCAATACCGGATACAGTCTGCTTTTTGATACAAATCTCTTTAGGTCGGTTTTGATAGTACAGAGACCATTTTTATTTCTCAATTCATTCACTTAATATTTATTATGATACAAACTAAAGTATGTTTTTAATTAAATGCCAAATGTTAATGTCACACAAGCAAGGGTGGACATAAGATGGAAATGACATTTCCTTTACAATCAATCAGTCGGATGTCAGTCTCTCCCATACGCATTGTATTACTGACAGTTTAATCTGTCTTTAGATTCTTCAATAGGTGCGTCCAGACCGGGCGAGCCGCCGCGGCCGCGGCCCGCCTCGCGAGGCAGCGCGGTCGGTGTGGACTTGACAGGCGCATGCCTCGCCCGCATGCTCGGCCGCGGCATGCGCCTGTCACGTCCACCTAATGACAAAAGAAACTAAAGGAGATGCCGAATGATGATGATGCCGATGATACGAAAGTCACAAAGTTGGATCCCTAGACATTTACGAGAAACGCAGCTTACTTTAATAACCGAATACATAATTGTTTGTAAATAAAATATATTTTTTAATTTAAACATTTATTTAGTTAAGCGGCTAGAATTTTTCCACATCGAGCTGTGTGCCGTATGTGTGGAGTAATGATAAATGTGCGACCAACTTTTTTTACCGGTCACGATAGTAAAGTTATAAATGGGTGAAAACAATGTGACCATGAAACTGTATTCGTGATAGTACATTTTAGACTTTCGCGCTTTGTAAACGTCGGGCAAAGTAAATAAAACTATTTCGTGTGTAAGACCCGTAAATAATTATATAATTATGTATTCGTGATATCGCACTTTTTGTGTTTTTATCGAAATACGTTCCCATTCTACATATGAAATTTTGTCCAAAAAAATAGTACGAAAAATAAGTTTAAAAAATTAATCTCCTTTGTGTTACGGATAGTAAAGATACTTTCTTTGTTTTCACTCAAATATCAATGATGCTGTATTGTACCTCGACCCGTATGATGTTTATATCCCTAGGACTGTGTTCATTGAAAGAGGCTTCTTTAGTTATAGATATTGATATACTAGGCATCAAATATGGCATGACGGCAATTTGAATAAATAAATAAAGAGAATTTATTATTTGATTACACAATTAGAGTATGTCAATGTACTTACATATCGTGGCTACTTTGAAATCGCAATTTTTTTCTTGTTACGATTTAAAGCATAAAAATATGCAAAATTAAAAAAAAATCCTATAAATAAAGCAATTTTTTTCAAAACACCGCCGATTTATTTCTAAATTTGGACAAAATATTTTCTACAAAATGCTCAAGCATTCACTTTTTGACGTCATTGTCAAATGAACCATATCACTATAGCCTAAAGAACAAAATCGTATAATGACTTCTGCACGTCGGCGTCGCCTCTCGCTCGAGGTCATTCATACGATTTTGTTCTTTAGGCTATAGTGTGATATGGTTCATTTGCCAATGACGTCAAAAGTGCGCGGGCAAATTTCCGCTTGGTCTGCCCCGACCCTTACATCGCAACCCGAATCGGTAAAGAAACGTTGGTCGCACTGTACTGTAAGGCTGCGCGCACACCGGGTGCGTGCAGCGGGACGCATGCGCCTGCGCATAGAGATTATGTCGTGCCAAAAACGCACAGAGTGCACTCAATACATTTGCTCAGGACTTTGGACAAAATGCATTTTTTTGTATGTATGTATAAGTACTTCTAAATGACACATCAAATAAATGTTGCCATGTTCTGTCAATTCCTTTTTTTTTAATCTGTGAAAATTGACGTTGATATATTTGACTTCGTTTTATTTCGTATATATTTTCTGTCACTGAAAGCCACTCGGTTTCTTTTGTTTGAAGTGTCTTTTCTAGTACAATATAAATAAATAACGTTATTCGATGTTCTTCCAAGGTGTTGCATGCATGCTATAAATGTAAAGCAATCAATATCTTGCCTTATTATTTGAAGAGTTCAGTTTTGTATGTTTGTCGAAAGGTGGAGGTTCTCGCATCTTAGAGACAGTCTTTTATCATATAGTGATGCTCCGGCCGTTTGTAACTGAATTTCGTGACCAGTTACAAACGAGAATATATTTTTTTCCTTTGTAACAGAGTTGCGAAATGATGCGGTGTCTTTTCTTTTCTTGTAACTAGTTATAATTGGAAGATTTTTAATGTCTTCGTTTATAACCGAGTTACATCAAAACGGTTACTTAGTCGTATAAATTCGGTCACTTTGAGCGCTCTGAAATATCTGATGCAGTCCAGTACCAGTTTTTATATGTATATTTAATTAACGATTCGATTTTAAAGAGATATTCTCTATAGTGCGAGAATGATCCCAAGACACTAGACATGTAGCTTCGCTTAGATAACCGTAACCTCCTAAAAGCCTGTATATTTTTACACTCGTGCAATAAATGTTTCCTCGTCAGTTAAGTTTGTATACAGTACTGTATACAGCGAGCGGTAGGGTGCACTGCATACCATCAAATAAAGAGATTTATAAATAATTGGTTTTTTTTCCATAGTTCCATACGTCGAATTGTAAAAAAAGGTGGCTGTCAGCAAACCAAATCTCATCCAAAAGCATCATAAATCTTGCAGCCAACTAGCGTAGTTTGTAAGAGGGTTTTGTAGATATATAGCTACCTAGCCATATCAACTAGTGGATCTGTGAGAACAGTAGACCTCGCCAGCCCTTATAAACCAAACCTAAAAGAAACGAACAGAAGTCAACTTTGCAGTTGGAGATATACTAAAGTGACAAAAATTAGCACTATAAAGCTTATTATTTCGCAAACGGATCCCTAAATCGAAAAATGTTTTCCACACACCCGCGATATTTTTGAGACCTATCCAACGATACCCCACACTATGGGATTCACAAGAAAAAAAAAGTTCACTCCCACTTTGCGAGTATGGTAGGTACTCTAAAAAAAATGTTTTTCAAAATTTTATTCTACTCATTTTGTTGGCTTAATTAATTTATACCCATGCCAAATTTTCGTCAAAATCGGTTGAAAAATGCGACCTGTAGAGAATTACAGACAGAAGGACAGACGGACAATAGCATTTTTGGCCAATCTCGAAACATCGCTCGGTCAATAAATTGAATAGGGGACAACACATTATTCAACAGATAATTATCTCAAGTATATTTCGTTCCTCAACTGACCGATAGATCTAATCGTCAAATAAAACCCACAGAAATCATATGTAACAATTTTATTTTACCAATATTAATAATATATTAACATATGTGGTCCAATACCACCCTCTCTCTGATAATAATATAATACAAAGAATTTCCACAGAGGTCTGAACCTATAACAAGGAAAACAAATACCTAACACTAAACTATGACGACATATGAGCCGACGGGGTCAAGCGATGAAACCAACCCTCAACACGGGCTCACGTGATACCAGACGGGGTCAACTGATCAATTAAACCCTCCAGACGGGGTCAAGTGATCAATTAAACCCTCCAGACGGGGTCAAGTGATCAAACCAACCCTGAAGGCGGGGTCAAGTGATCAAACCAACCCTCCACTGCTGACTGCTCATCACAACGATTACGAGGTACAAAAGGAAAAGAAAATATGAAACATTTCAATAATATATTAATTACTACAGGAGTCGGAATGGTGGTGCTATTTTAAATCTGTTCAACAAATGGCAGAAAACAAACGGTACTGCGTCTCGGAAACAAAATAAACCTACATGGTATTCCGAAGTGAACAGCGAAGTTAACTTGGTACTTAACATAATTCAATTCCATGGAATATTATGACGTCACAAAACAATATTATACTTTTTGTCTCAATTGTTCCATTTAATTAAACTAACATTTTTACAAAAGCTCACCTATTAATTCTCTGTTCATTTGTATTCCGATCAATTTCAATAACACCAAACCCCAAGATAATATTTCTAAAAGAATATCTGACATTGAAAGTCATATCAATATTATGCTAACATGATTGCAGGAAGCATATAAAATAGCACCACTGATTCCAATACTTACCTGTACATTACTTATTATTTTTATATCTAGACGACGAGGGCGCCCAGTGCAGTGTCATCATTTTTTTTAATGCTATTGCTACTCTGCATACAATTTAAAAAATCCGCTGCAGTAAAGTGGATGCTAAAAAATTGCCTCCACAACCTTAGGCCCGTTTCAGTCCTACAATCTGAGCGCCCCGCCCCGTATAAAGGCCGGAGCACACCGGATGCGCAGCGCGGCAGCCCTAGTAAATCTCCTGCCTTGCACAACCGATTGACCAGATTAGAGATCGGATATGAAAAAAATCCACATCCGCCAGATATACTTAGCCTATTTTTTTATTTCTGGCGGATGTGGCAATATCAAAATCTCCACTTTCGTGGAATACGATGTGACGTCTTCCATACAGTTTCATATGTTACAAACGCGCACGCTGCCCGGTGTGCTCCGGCCTTAAATTCCATTCACTTCACAATTATACATTATATACAATGGGAAATAAATAGCGAATATATGCACGACAAAAATACATAATCGTGTATGTACAATATAACCCAAGCTACGTGCGGCCAATCTACTATATCACAAAAATATATAAAATCCCATTGCCACCTAACGGTTTGGTATGCCTATGTATATTTATATCGGCGTACATTTTTTTGGCTTGGCTAGGTTCTAATGCTCTCAGATTTAAGTTTATATTTCAAGGCTGGTTTCATTGAAGTGCCAATGCCCTACGCTTTGGATTAAGACTAAGTATAGGCAAATTGCGAACGGTCTGAAACGTGGAAATTTTCTGAGAATGCTCTCAAAACCGGAAACGTACGATGCGACACTATATCTAGCATAGGCGTAAGACGTAAGAACCGATGTAATACGAAAAGTGAATAAATGTGACCGCGAGTTTTAGAAGTGTCATTGGAGTTTCCTTTTAATATCAACCCCTAGAGACTGCTGTCATTTGTGTTTCCTTTTAAAAGCAACCCCTAAATACTGTCATTGGTGTTTCCTTATAAAATTAACCCCTAGAGACTGTCATTGGTGTTTCCTTTTAAAATCAACCCCTAAAGACTGTCATTGGTGTTTCCTTTTAAAAGCAAATTTGTTTCCTTTTAAAAGCAACCCCTAAATACTGTCATTGGTGTTTCCTTATAAAATTAACCCCTAGAGACTGTCATTGGTGTTTCCTTTTAAAATCAACCCCTAAAGACTGTCATTGGTGTTTCCTTTTAAAAGCAACCCCTAGAGACTGCTGTCATTTGTTTCCTTTTAAAAGCAACCCCTAAATACTGTCATTGGTGTTTCCTTATAAAATTAACCCCTAGAGACTGTCATTGGTGTTTCCTTTTAAAATCAACCCCTAAAGACTGTCATTGGTGTTTCCTTTTAAAAGCAACCCCTAGAGACTGCTGTCATTTGTTTCCTTTTAAAAGCAACCCTTAGAGACTGTCATATAACCACAGAAGAAGCAACAATTAATGTGTCAGCGCACTCAGGCCCGCCGGGCCCCGTTGCCTGGTTGAACGAAATAACAATAACTTTTGATACGTTTTAAAATTTCCATAAACTCCCTTTACACAGAATGTTTCGAGAAATTCCCAAGAACTTTCCACAATAACCTCTCGCAATTTATGAATCATCAGCCCATCGCTAATCAAGAAGATCCGCTAACTCCCATTTAGTTCGATAGAACTGTGACGCATGTATTTTTTTTCCTGTTTATTCTATTCTCAATGACGATAAAAGAAGACAAGTATGTTCTATACAGCGAACTTTAATAAGTATAGAAATACTACTAAGCCCTGAAAATGATGATGTTCCCAGCAGTAGGTGATTTGAGTATGAGTACTAGACATGAAAATGTATTATGTAGAATTCAATACAAGCAAATGTATCATCATCATCAGCCTGCACTAGTCCACTGCTGGACATAGGCCTCCCCCAAGGCGCGCCACTGAGTCCGATCTTCGACTCTCCGCATCCAGTCACTGCCAGCCGCCCTGCGCAGGTCGTCGCTCCATCTAGCCGGGGGGCGTCCCACACTACGCTTGCCTAGTCGTGGTCTCCACTCGAGAACATCGTTCTCCGACAGATGTGACCAGCCCACTGCCACTTCAACGTGCTAACCCTTTGAGCTATGTCAAAGACTTTGGTTCTCTGGCGGATCACCTCGTTTCGGATCCTATCTCTCAGAGAAACTCCGAGCATAGCTCTTTCCATAGCCCGTTGAGCGACTTTGAGTTTTCGGACTAGTCCCACTGTCAGTGTCCACGTTTGTATACTTTGTCGCATAGTGACAAGGTCTATAATCATCTTACACGCTTTGTTACTTCAGACTAGATCATAATTGCATTTGTTTTTATTCGAACCTCACATTTTCAAATAAATTTGTATGAAGTAATGCTTCTATACATATTAAAGTTCGCTGGTTCTATAGAAGAAATGGGAATGATCAGACGATCAAATTGACACAAAGATGGGTATCGAGCTAAACTTATAATGTGAACCGTCCTAACAGCAAGGGTGTCGGGCGTATCTATAGCTACCTTCATAATAAACCACAATATTTATGTAAAGTTTACATACAAATTAATATTTTTGGTTTCGACGTTGTACAAACATTTAAATTCCAAAAATATCCCACCATTATACAAATTCCGCTTATTCCTACATCCTCAGTTATTCGCCGTAATACGGTTCCTACCAGTGAAACTAACCAACAATTATAAGTTTTATTTGCGTTTCCTTAAGACATGATAACAGGCGGGCAGCATCGACACCTGTGCGAAGTCTAGTACTGCGATGGCCAATAAGTCAGTACTTATACAACTTTTTTTTAAAACGCAAATATAAATTTGTAACCGTTAGTATACAATTGGTACCTACCTCAATACACAATACAGATTTATGATACGTACGTACAAAATTTTGGGTCCAAATTCATTATAACAATATGTTCGCTGCAAGTTTTTTTAAATATGTCAAAAAGAATTGAGCTACGTTGTATGGAATTCGATGTTATGACTCACTTGCATAGATTTATATACCAACGCAATGAAAGGAAAACCTCCAGAAGTTTTGTAAAGTGATAGTGTATATTCTGGCTAACAATAGGCTATATAATTATATAATTATTTACGGGTCTTACACACGAACTAGTTTTATTTACCTTGCCCGACGTTTCGACCAGGTTACACTGGCCGTTTCTGAAACTACCCTCTGCTGATCTTGTATTATTGGAAACTACTCACAGCGATCAACAATGACAGCTCGCCTCTCCAGTCAGCTCGTGACCACGGCCAGTGTAACCTGGTCGAAACGTCGGGCAAGGTAAATAAAACTAGTTCGTGTGTAAGACCCGTAAATAATTATATAATTATGAATACAAAGCGCGAAAGTCTAAAATGTACTATAGAAATAGCGACCAGCAATAAACAATCTCTCATTTCCAACGTTTGAATGAACTTGCAGTTCCAGAGTACACTGGTTAGTATTGAAAATGCTACAGAGGCTTTCAGTCCAGAAATAATTTGTCATATTCATTTAACCACGCGGACGAAGTGGCGGGCAACAGCTAGTCACTTATAAAACACGGGCGAAGCCGCGGATAACAGCTAGTAATTAATAAATGACAACTGAAAATTAATTGCATTTTGACAGAGCTTTCTTTTTGGCATTTTTGATAGAAGTATAGAACAAATATCATCAAGTCCTCTTCGAGTCTCAATATTTACAATACAATATACTTTAATATGGTTCAGGCAGACTCATAATTTAATCGATTTCTTCCAGACAGACAACCTATTAATTTATTATACATATTTAAATTAATACGTGAACTCTACGGAGGTTTAGCTTTCAGCTTACGAAGTATATAAAACTTCATACTCGGTTGAAATGACAACGAACGTTCATAAGACGAATTTAAAGCTTACGGTCGACAACAGAAGTCCATGTTTCATTCTCCCTCTACATCGGCTGCAACTTGTCGAAATGAGAAATCGCTTTCAGAATGCAAATTTACAACTAGAAAATAAATTTATAATATAAAAGCAACATACTTAAGGTACTTTACAATATAAAAACTCACATGATTTGAAATGAATATCGCTGTGAATATGCACAATTTACCAATATTTTGTCGTTAAAATGCAAATGGAGAAAGAAATATTTTACGAATTTAATTGCAGGTAATACATATTTTGAAATAAATTATTTGAATTGCAATTAGCCATTTCATTCAAAGATTGCAGTCGATTAAAGGTAATCTGTACAATGAGAATGTCTAAGAATAAATTTAGCACGCTATTGAATAAATTTCATTATAGACATTACGGCTTGTCTCAGTTAAAACTGCCAATAATTACAAACATAATTTGCTCTTCTAAGAACACAATTATAATTTATTTTTACCATTACCTCCGATTTTATTCCTATAAGCCCACTATGCAGAGTTTCGTAACCGGTTACGAAGTGGGAAATATTTTAGTTCCATTTTGTAACTGATGTGTAGCTAAGTACGGTTACGTGATGAGTCATAAATAATGAGACTCGATGAGGCTCTGGGCCTTGGGGCTAGCTAAGTGGACCAGTTACCAAGTGTACCACTTACCAAGTGGACCACTTACCAAGTGGAACACTTACCAAGCGAAACAGTTACCAAGCGGACCACTTACCAATTGGACCAGTTACCAAGTGTACCACTCCCCAAGTGGAACACTTACCAATTGGACCACTTACCAGTTGGATCACTTATCAAGCGCACCAGTTACCAATTGGATCAGTTACCAAGTGGACGAATTCGTCCCGAACCGCAAACACGTAATGCATGGCAGTTTTAAGCGCGACGAGTATACCTAAAGTAATATTACAATGTACTTAACACATCGCCCGCCTCTATCCATAATGACTACTTGGCGACTCGAGCGTCAATAAAACAACTAATTTTATTGCGAAAAATGTCACTTCAAATATTCTCGTAATACCAGTGACACTTTAAGCGTATCCCATACACACGCGGCATGCGGTAGCGACCTACCGCAGGCCGCAGCCTCATTATGCAAACGCAGGCCGCGCATGTCTGAAGTCTCACATACATTGCATAGGGAATACAACAGGCCGCCACCGCCACCGCAGGCCGCGTGTCTGTGATACACTTTATAATGCCACTATAGGCTTTTTCACATATTTAGTGCGTTGAAACGTTTACGCGTTTACTACACTTCTTAAATTGTTCATTCGTCGAATTAAAATTTAGAATTGTTTGTATTTTAACTTTTTTATCATAACGACATATTTTCCACTTTAGGCTCACCACGCAACTGAGTTCGGTAACCAGCTACAAAGTGGGACATGTAGCCAGTTTTTGTTGTTATTGATCCTAAAACTCTTTTGGGGTCAAAATATTCAAATATAATATTTATACAATTATAATATAAGTATAATAATTTAGTATCCCAATACGTCGCTTGATTTCCAACTGCAACAAACATTTCCCACTTCGTAGCTAGTTACGAGGCCCAGTTACATAGTGGGTCTAAAGGTATTTTCCAGTATGTGTGTATGTTGGCCTAAATGTTTGTTTACATCGAGAAAATCCCCTTATAGCGCCGATTACATAAGTTACACCTCTTACATACAAACACTAGAGTTTAGTTCAATGAGAGTTATACACATTTTTTGGTACCTACATAAGAATTTTTTACAATTTCTTTTTATTAAAATTCTTTTGTACAATTTTTTGATCAGTAAACAAGTGCTTATCGTCGGTGTTTCTAAATAAAATACCTCTTTTAAGGTGAATTTTAACCACATAAATATCAATCATAGAAGCAAAAACCTAAGGTTGATTTTTGAGGTTAAAATTTACCATATTAAGATGTATCTTAGAACATTATGTTTTGTTGTTTTAGACGTATTGTTCTATAACTGGAGTTTATTTTATTTTTTTACAGAAACCTTGTGATACTTGCATTTGCGATTATAAATTGAATTAGATACTTACAATTTCAGTGAATAAAAAAAAATATTTTGAAAACTTTTTTCGCGTAAAATAAACAAAAATTTGCAAATATACAGTTTGTTTATGCAACTCTCTTCGAACACTAGTAACATTGGATGCACGTTGGAATAATGGGGCGCAGCTCGGTGCGCGCGCGGGGGCGCAGCGGCGGCGACGTGGCGACGGGGCGCCGGGGCGCTAGTGCCCCACGGGCTCCACGTAGTTGGCGGGGTAGAGTCCCACGCGCCCGTCCTTGCGCCCCTTGCACCACCCCTGCTCGTCCTCGTCCTCCAGTTTCTCGAATAAGTCACCTGAAGATGGTGAGAGGACGGTGGTGAGAACTTAAAGAGACCTCAATCAATAGGGTATTTGACTAATGTTGGGAAATAGTTTTTAGATAGGTTTACATGATCACATCTGTCGGAGAACCGATAACCGCTGGAGTAGACGAGTTCTCGAGTGGAGACCACGACTGGGCAGCGTAGTGTGGGACGCCTCCCGGCTAGATCGGGTTCAGTGGCACGCCTTGGGTCATCTGGCCGTCTCCGTCAGTCCCCCCCCCCTCCCTCTCAGGCTACTTGCCACAGTACCCACCTTGTCTGAAGCTGAGCTCGTCGCTCTCGGCGCCCGTGTAGTCGTACAGCGCGCGCACGGGCACGCCCGGCTCGCCCGTGTCCGTCAGCGGCCCCCCCGACTCCTCGTCCCACTCGTCCTCCTCAAAAGGGTTCTCCTGTGCTTTCGGCGCCTCCTTCGCCGGCGACGACTTGTTCGACTTGGGCGCTGACGCCGTGCCGTTTCTGGAATTTAGAACACTTTCCTTTTATTTCCAATGTCTGGTACATTCGTATTGAATCTTAATATCGGAACCTGAGACCCTCAAAGTGACAGCAAAAACTGCATGAAAATCTGACTAGTATTAGTAGAATAGTGTGTGTAAAAATCACATATTATAAATTCCTTATATTTTTTATCATTCATTCAAAATTGTGAAATTTCAGGATGTGTAATAAAAATTATGTTGTCAACAGACTAACGCGCCGGCGCCGAGCAAGTGTTCGGTCATGTCTGTGATGGTGTATCGCGAGTGGCTGCCGGCGCGCGGGCGCAGCGCCTCGCGCGCCCACGCCGCGGCGTCCCCGCCCGAGCAGTGCGCACGCGCACCGCCGCCGCCGCCGCACGCGTAGATCTCCAGCCGCTCTATGCTGCGGGGGGAAGGTGAGGACGTGGGAACGGGAAGGAAAAGGACACTATACAAGTAAGACCCACCCACTTGGATTTGAAGTGGGACCCGACTACCCGCATTGATTTGAAGTGGGAATTCAAGGAACTACTCGGCTAGCAGTTTTGATTTGAAGTGAGACCCGACTATCTGCTTTGTTTGACTTGACTACCCGCTTTAAGATTGGAAAGGAGAAGGAAATAAGGTAGAAAGAAACTGTAGAAATAGACTCACGTGACAGCAATGGGCGCGCTGATTTGTTTCTTGTCTATGGAATTGTTTGTAGCGTTGGTATTATTGGGAGGAGGCGGCGGCTCGTGGTTTGTGTTGTTGGCAGCCTTGTTGTTAGACTTGTTGTTCGTTAGGGGCGGCAGCTCCTGTGGCATAGACAACATTTGTTTCTTTAAATTTTTTTGTTTGGTAAATGTGTTTGTAAAGGAAAGCTCCTGTTCTCCGTTTCCAATCATCCTTGTCTCTTTGGTAGTATTTTGAATCAAGTTTCAAAAAGACTATGGCAAGAAGTTGTGGAACATGGAGAAAAAGAGACATTCATGGTAATTTTTAACTGGTAGGTAGTTAATTTATATTATTTCATGATTATATTCAAAATATATATTTCAAAGACATACATTAAGTCGATATTTCTTGACATATTTACTTAAATATTTTTGGGAAATAGATGTAGGAAAACATAAATCATATATTTTAAATTAAATATCTATAATAATAAATGTATCTAAATGTTAATAATTAATCATGCTTAAAAAAATGCATATTGATAAGCAACATCCAACATGCAACATCGATATATAAAATAAAAATAAATAGGTATAAAAAATAAAATTACACATGTTTAGATCGAAATGAGAATGACCAAAGTTCCAACTAAACTACTTAGATTTAACTAAAAAAATAGAGTGAAATTTTTAAAAAATCCCAATAATTTTCATGCTAATACTTCTAAAGCCAAAGGTTACAAATCTTATATGCGTTTTAACAACTAGCTAAAGGTAAACGATACTGTTAACTAAAGACTTGCCCATCTTTTGGGCTAAGACTTCTGGAAATTCGACAGAGAAACCTTCCACATACTTCATTATCTAGAGTAAATCGTAGCACAAAATGTGTTCAATATATTATTATTAACAGTAAGGATTTTATTTTTGAAACGACAATAAACTTTGTAACTTTGAACTGCGACCAAATATAATTACTTCATTCTCATTTGAACCACAGCAGGGCCTAAGCACAAACCAAATTGAAAACGCTGTGTTTAGCCCCTAAGTCAAGTGCAGTGGGGATTTTATATCTAAAATGGGGTGTGAACATTAACTCATGTGATATTTAAGGTACCTTAAGGTTGTATCTAGAATCTGGTATGTATTCACTTCTGGACTAAGGCCAGTTGGTTGGTGGCGTTCTGGTTTCCTGCGTACCATAAGCTGAACGCTACAAGTGTGTCGCTACCCTCAGGTGAAATACCTTGCCTGTGACTACAATGGCTCTCTTACTCTTCAAGACCCCACATCATTTCTGGTTGGCAGGAGAAATACTTACCAAAAGGGACTCGTTCTAGAGTCCACACTGTAGGGCTGTAGCCTTTTAGGCTCTTGAAGGCTTAAAAGCTCTTCTTATTTAGACATTTTAATATTACCTTAAAAAGTTTTATCTACTTCTGTCGGTGTCACCTTATTAATGAACATCGTCTCGGAGCAAAATGTCTCTCCCGCAATTGACCGCCTCATGGCCTAGTGGCTTGGTTGTTGGACTCAAACGCCATAGGTCGTAAGTTCTAATCGTACTTGGGATGCCAAATTCTGTATGCCCAGACCATACCCCCCTGCAAGATAGCCCTCACTGAAAACGTGAAATATCTATCGATATACTGGGATTTTGGCGAATGTGACATTTTGCGCCAAGACGCTGAACATCGGCCTATTAAAATGACTACGAAGTTATGTACGGTCCGTAGGTATAAGAACATCATAAGAACCCTCAAAGCTCCGAGGCTTCAAGGGTGATCCGTTTCGCCACTACGCCAGGTGTGATCAGTAACCCATCCCATAATACAGTTAACACGTACATCTTCGCTGACCGGCCTCTGGTTGAGGAGCGTGATGGGTCCCGTAGGCAGACTCTCCTTGGACTTCCCCTTGGCGATGTCGCGGAACTCCTCGGTGTACTCCTGCATCGACACACCGGTCACAAGCGGCCGCACCACGGCGCCGACACGTTGGGACCGCGTTTGCAACCAACATTGCCTATACGTTACACCCTTGGCTTGGGGCAAACTTATCTATATTCGTAGTCAATTATACCCCAGACTTTGTTATATATTTAAGTATAGTCATTGGGTATCTAGGGCCTGGTCGTGGAAAAGCCCAGTAAACAAAATCAAATGTGCAAAAGAAAGTATAAACTTTTAATTTAAAATATTTGTTCTAAAATGTCCCAACGTCTCGGTGCGCGTGCGTAGGCGAACTCAAAAAATAAACAAAAATGAATTAGATTAACAAAAATACACGTCCATTCAAAGCTAGTGAAAATGAGGGTAAATTATTCAAGCATTTTGCTTTTAACGACACTGCACGGTGATTCATTGAGAAAGTTAAAAGGGGAAGAAAAAAAACATGCTAATAAGTAACTGAAAGAAAGAAAAATTGTTAGGTTGCATCATATACCATCCTCAAGAGAAAATAACAAACAATTTCCTTCAGGTAGGTAGTAAAATCTTGTAGAAAACCAAGAACTGTAGTCATATTTGCCCCACATCTAGATTTAGGGTTAATCTAACTATCGTTACTATCCCCTAATACAATTGGTCTACAGCTAGTGTCAAATTCATGCACAACTACCCCTATTCTTCATATTATGTATAGTACAAAGCGCTAAAAGTAAGAACCTAAAAACAGTTTCAGAGAGTTAAATATTAACTGAACCGTATATTCTGGTACCACGATACAACCTTATCGTAAACAAAATAAAGTTTTAAACTATTTCGTGTATGCCTAAAGCCGCATTGCAATGGCCTAGTCACCTATGGACCCGTTGGTGAGGGGATGAGAGTGATCGTGGGAGTGCACCTCTTGGTTTCTCAGATACTTTACAGAATCTGTCTTGGGGCAAATTTATCTATGTTCACCCCAATCTGCCATCCTGCCGTTATCTTTTTTAAGACAAATTTTAAATTAATCTTTGGATCATTACATTGCACTGGCTTGAGTTTCAAAGCATAATAATATTTATATAAAACTGTAGTGATAAAAAATATATATTTATAAAGCCATCGATTTAAGAGATTCTCTCGGATTAACACAAATAGTATTGCTTATCTAGAGAAGACTGCAACTTTTAAGATATACGAATTTAGTTGACGAAACGCAACTAGAGAAATTAATTGTAAATTATGATTCGACCCGTCATTTTTAAATATTGCAGAAGGCAGATCTAAGGGGCAAGTCAGGCTGCCAATTAAATAAATGAGAAACGGCGTCTTATGCTCGGTGCTTTTGTGACTTGTGGACTGCACTTTGCAATCTAAATGATCAAACGCGACCATCACGGTGTATTCCGGTGTAACCTTGTCAAAACCCAAGTGCTCAAAACCATTTAGTTTCATTTACAAATGTATTTTTCGTGCGATTGAATCGACAATTTCATCGATTTGAAATCGAACACAACCCGTTGAAGCTTGAAGTACGGACTGGAGTATACATGCAAAATCTAAGTGGTTTTTTTTAATTTACACATTTTATTACTAAAGGAAGGTGCGTGACAATACATCGCTATGTGGATTCGTGACATTTGAGATAAATCAAGAAACAGGTGTGACGCAGGATAGAAAACGCCTAGCAGTCCCATAGGCTAGCGTAGACATCAGGAGATAATAAATCAAAGGGATTCCATATGTCATATGCAACATCTAGACCGGGCCTCCAGCCGTACTCCGAGCCGACCCTACACCGTGACAGCGTACCATAAACGCGTTGCCGTAGCAACGGCTACTCCCATAGTCGCTAACGGTGATGGAAGGCGCGGGCGCCACTTTGGTGGAACTCCTCTCATCCCCTCCGAAGCAGAAGGAGGGCAGCGAGCGCCGCAGGCGGCGGGCCGCGTGCGACCACGGCCGCGGCCGCGACCCCGACCGCGCGGCGGCCAGCGCGCGCGCGACGGCGGCCGACGCGGCCGCAGGCACGTATTTGTATCGTTTAGGCTCGGGCGAGTCCGTCCTTGGGTCCTCCTTTACCATAATCAAACAGCGGATTCTTTAGGACATCTTCTTTTGTCACTGACTGTGGTGTAAAGTCACGCCCAGAAGGGAGAGAAGTTTAAAAATGTATGGAGTGCGTCGGGGAGAGCCTCTGGCCAGCACCGGTGCGTTCTTGTGCGATTTGGTGCTCAGAACCGCAAGGCCCTTCCAGCCAGAAGGAATTCTCAATAATCAAATTTTTTTCACTGCCATATTATTATAGGCAAATTAATTTTTAAGCGTTACGATCATAACCGACTAACATGTCAATAGATGACAATGTTGATGGATGCATCACGCTGGCTATTATACTCAACCTTATGTCCTGGGGTTAAGATATCTAATATACACGCGAACTCATTATATTAGTTAGGTATGCCAACATTTTTAATGCGGACTAGGCACAAAATGGACATAAATGTCCTAAACAACCCGCTCTTTGATCACAATTGAAATACGGATGAAAGGGCAAAGCTAGCATCGCCTTTAGTGGCTTGGTCATTTGAATCCAGCGCCAAATGTCGTGGATTTGATTATCAGACAAGTTGGTCCCGGTATCGCTGTTATGTGAAATTTCCCTATCCTTGATTATTTTTTTTATATTTTATTGTTCAATACATAGGAGGTAATAATACAATTGTACATTAGTGCGTGCTAACAAAAACCTTTATAGGTTTATATAATGGCACACAATCGAAATAACGATATACAATAATTCCTATTCCTATTAATTAATTCTTATGAAAATCATATAAACAATAAAATAACGTATGACGGCAAACGAAACTGAACCGTATCGATCCGCAATTAAGTCTATAATACCATTACTATTGTATCGCTCTCAATATAAACTAATTCGAATACCTCCAAATTACGTAATTAAATCACTCGCATTGGTTGTCAGAATATAAAACCAGGCATTCTATTAATACATTTATTTATATCAAAACCGCTAATAAAATAATCATTAGCGACGTTCGATTTCTCTATTGATCGCTTTATATTATCAGTGAGGTGTAAACAAGGCGTGACGCGATATGCGACGGTCGTCGGTTGGATACGGTTTGAGCAAACATTCCCGCGGTCGCAGAAACAGCTGAAAATCTTGTTCAAATACTACTAAGTCTATAGTGCCGGTTTTTCGGTAGTTTCGGTCGTATGTTTCGGCGACCTTGCCGCTATGAGTCAAGGAATCGGATTTTTTAACTAGGCACTAATAAATAAGCATCATATCATATGGCTATCACTAATTATACCTACTAATAAAGATTGAAGTTCAAAAAAATACCAAAACGAAAAGGAAAATCTCTGAACCACGGGCATTAGCGTCAAACTAGGATTCATCAGTTGCTTTATTAAAAAACAAATTGTAATGAATTTCCATGACTTTTAAGATCTTTTTTTTTTTTCAGTGTGTCTATGGCGCTCTGTAATATTAAGATAAAGTGGACTAATTTTTAAAAATTATATTCTATCTACTCTATGTCCACTGTATTACATAGATCTTTGCAACTGTTGAAGTAAATAAATACTAGTCAAGTTATTTTGTAAGAGATATTCCATTGTATTGCTATCACCTTCGGTTTTTTTAAGTCTGTGGTTCAAGGATATGTTTCTTGTTATGCTGCATATAATAAACCGAAAAATTAAATAGAAGGCAGTCCCACCTAATTCAACATGCTTAATTTCGAGCAGTCTATTTCCTAAAATAACTACCGTACCTACATATTAACTTCAACATAAGCATTCAAGAGTTACTATAATGCATAGATATCGTATCGGTATAGTTGCGTAGATAGCTAAGCTCATTTCAGACGACGATGGACAATAGTAGGTAACATGTGTTACCTACTATTAATTTATCGCAAACAATTCGGCAAGCTGCACTATGGCTCTAATCCTATATTCATATAATGTTCACTGTTCAGAAAAGTCCACTGTATCAGAACGTCCACTGTATCAGACAGTCCACTGTATCAGAACGTCCACTGTATCAGAACGTCCACTGTATCAGAACGTCCACTGTATCAGAACGTCCACTGTATCAGAACGCCCACTGTATCAGAATGCCTACTGTATCAGAACGTCCACTTGTCTAATTCCAATGTATGATTTTCTCCTGTGTAATGGTATAAGAGAAGGTAGAAACATACTCGAATAAGACACCCTGATCGGGGACCAACTTGCCTGTACAAATTGTACAAATCAGTCTCCCGTGAGAATCGAAGTCACAACCTTGGGCACAGTTACAGTGGACATTTTAAAGTGGATATTTTAATACACTGGACATTTTAAAGATGACATTTTAATACAATGTACGTGCATTTTGATACAGTGGACATTTTGATAAAGTGGTCAATTTGATACAGTGCATTATTAGGTACTCTTGATGACACCGCCTAGAAGCTTGCTAATACAAGTTAACTAAAAATCGGTTAGAGTACGATGGGACTGACATATTCTGAACAAAAGTCCCAAATTAAACCAATCAGTATAGAATCGCATGTCGTCTGAAATAAGCTATGCATTGCGTGGTCAATGGACGGGTCGGGTGAGAGGCGGTACAGTCAGCAAGCGGTGTACGTTACCTCGAAGTTCGGCCACGCCATGGCCATGTTGATGCCGTGGTTGTTCGCCCACCATTTGAGGTCCTTCTGGTGGTCGGCGTTGTTTATCGTATGATGGAATTCTTCGTATATCTGTGGTAATCTGCAATTCCAAATGTTCCGATTTCAATTTGTATAATTTATAATTAATTATACACACTTTTATGATAATTAAATTAAGATTTGACCTTTATTACAAATCGACACTGACCTGGATTCCTATCGTATTTTCGTTTGTTACAAAACTTACGAGCATTCTTTTTTAAAGTTTTACCAAATGACAGATATTTAGTATAGTTATACAATTACCATATTTATAATAATAAATGTATTTTACTTAGGCAATACACCCATATTAGCACATACAAAATTAACAATATTTAAAAACAGACAATCAAAATTATCATAAAATCAATAGGTATCAGAATGAAATTATTCTTTGTCGACTCAAGTTATACGTCTAGATGCAATGTAGACACTATTACCGCCACGCAAAGTGCTTGTATACGAGAAGATGGACGTGTAGTCGACTGTACATAGAAAGATTGAGACCTAAGCCTTGTAATCAGACTACAGTAAAATCTGAAATATCTCTGTCTTATAATAAACTTTGCCCACTTGGGGCAAAAGCAAGTTTACGTTTGTAAGTTGCCAATAATTAAGGACGATAAAACACAGACAGTCCGGCACTAAATCTACGTTAACATCTCCAAATTGTCTATCGTAAAGTGCTTTTACATCAAAATTAAAGGTTTCTGTTAATTTAGTTCTATGTTATGTTTAATGTAAGGCTGTAATATTAGAAATACATATTATTATCTTGAGGTTTCCCTAATATTTTATAGTATTTACAAGCTTGATCGCATGGTGCTTTGGATTTTTTTCTTTTTTTTTGTTATGCTGTGTATTTATTAAGAGTAAATAAAAATGAATAAATAAATGCATTTTTAATAATAAATTAAATATCAGTACAAATTAAGAAATGGAAATACGCATTTATGTGTCTTTACTCAAGTCTGAAATTGAGTTTTTTGTGTCGCTTACGACATTTTCGTGTAATATAAATAAATCCTAATAAATAAGCACCAGTTGTAAAAGTTCTGGGGCCACGAATATAGTGCTATTCCCCTGGCTGTCTTAAAAGGCGACAAACAGGGGCTTTCGGGGACGCGGGTGCATAGAGCGGGGACACTGTGGGCTCCGGTGTATGTATGTAGTCGGGACCCGTAGTCTCTCGATTTGCGTCGAATATGGCCACCATGGGGGCACTGTGGGCTCCGGTGTATGTATGTAGTCGGGACCTGTAGTCTCTCGATTTGCGTCGAATATGGCCACCATGGGGGGCACTGTGGGCTCCGGTGTGTGTATGTAGTCGGGACCAGTAGTCTCTCGATTTGCGTCGAATATGGCCACCATGGGGGGCACTGTGGGCTCGGGTGTGTGTATGTAGTCGGGACCCGTAGTCTCTCGATTTGCGTCGAATATGGCCACCATGGGGGGCATTGTGGGCTCCGGTGTGTGTATGTAGTCGGGACCTGTAGTCTCTCGATTTGCGTCGAATATGGCCACTATGGGGGGCACTGTGGGCTCCGGTGTGTGTATGTAGTCGGGACCCGTAGTCTCTCGATTTGCGTCGAATATGGCCACCATGGGGGGCACTGTGGGCTCCGGTGTATGCATGTAGTCGGGACCCGTAGTCTCTCGATTTGCGTCGACTATGGCCATGGGGTTTTAGTGGGTATGAGACCCACATCACCCGGCGTTTCCCCCCAGAAGGTCGGGCATTTCCCCACGATAAAAAAACGACTAAGTATCAACTCACATGGGCTCCTGACTGATATTGAGGCACTTGTGGAAGCTGAACAGCACGTCCTTGAAGAAGGTGAGCCGCTGCGCCTCCATCTGCTGGCAGCGCTCGAACACGCCCGACATGTCCTCTATGTACCGCGGGTTGTACGCCGTCAGCTCCGCCAGCGCCGCCTGGTACTTCTCCCTGCTGCGCGACACCTCCTCGCGGCACTTCGACACGCGCTCCGCCATCTTCTTCACCTGGAAACGAAATATTGTTCAAAAATATTTTTTTTAATTATGGCCGTTTGTATGCAAAATAATTCCGCCAATTTCACGTAGTAATTTCACCGTGAGATTATTCGATTCGATTTAGATATTCATCGGTTTCTAATAAAACACTAATAAATAATTATAAATTTATAAAAGCTTATTAAATACCAAGCCGCTACTAAGGTGAATGTCACACAAAACGGTGTACTTATTTACTCCAAAGGTAAGGTAAAACAAAGGTAAAAATGGTAATGGTGAGTTTACTCTCGCACGAGCGAACCCAAACTCTATTGTAGCCCGCTTCGTTTACTGTAGACACAGTACTGTCTACAAGTCAGTCCCGATCTGAGTGTTGTATTTCTGAATGGTTCTGTATTCGTATAATTCCATTGTCATATTTTGCGAGAAGCCTAGTGGTATGTAATGAAATATATCGTAGGAGTTAAAGCTGTCAAAAAATTGCTGTTTCAAGTGAACAATGCCGACTTTTATTTTTATTGAGTGAATACTCAAAACAGCAATTGTTTGACATACGACGTATTGCATGAAGTCCGACGATAGTTAAATCAATTTCCACAAACTGATATTTCCTTGGAAAAGCGTCAACTCACAGCGGCCTCGGGCACGCTTGCCCTCGAATTTGGATCTGGCTTAAAACTTTCAGAGCATTTAATTGGTTCCTCCCCGACCGTCCAAGTTTGTTAGTCCATCCTAACTCGAACGCGCGGAGTATGTGAAAAGTTCCTTAATTGCTTTGTACGTACGAACGAAGCTCCGCTCCGTACCGTTTCAAACTAACGGATATAATACGTTAAGAATTTCTTGGAATGAAAATATCGCAATTCCAGTATACTACATCGTCAGTATTGTCATTGTGTAAATTTTACAGGAGAGCGTTTTAAAGATTTTAATATTGTTCAGACTACGTTCTGGTCACTTCTGGCATTGTTAGCACTATTTTGACAATTCTGACTGTAGTTACTGGAGGTGCGATATAATAACAAGATTGATAATAAAAAAAATCTAACAAAGAGTGTCGCTTAAATGCGACAAGACCGCCTAAATAGTAAATTTGCAAGTAAAAAAAAAGGAAAACTATTTGCGGAATTATAGTGCCATAAACACAATACGAAAGGCCATTTGTTAAAAAAACAGAACTATTTATTTATTTATTTAAAAATTTTATTGCACATAATTGTACAAATGGCGAACATAATGCCAGTATGGCATTCTCTACCAGTTGACCTTTGGGCCATACAGATAACTATTTGCGTGTGAGACCCCTGCATAAGAGGTTTCCAGTATTAAATACTCAAAGAAACGCAAGCGTATTGCAATGGGGATGTAGGGGGACTACAGTGTCACAAATGGCCTCATCCGCCGCCGCGAGCCGCGGACAGGTTCAACCCTCCACGCAATTGGATAACACCGCCATTGTAGGATATTATCGTTCTAGCAATGAGCTCTACCTTCCCATGACAGGCATTATGTCACAATAATATTCACGAATTAATTTATACATCCTATGTATTTTTTCTTATTTTTTTTATTTTTACTGACTGCTCTCAAGTCTCAAACGGTGAAGGAAAACATCGTGAGGAAACCTGCATACGCCGAAGAATTCTTAGGCGCATGTGAAGTCCACCAACCCGCACTAGGCTAGCGTGGTGGACTATAGCCCGAACGCCCTCGTTGACAATAGGCCTGAGCCCCAGCACTGGGGACATGTTAATAAGCTGTTGAAGATGATGATGATGTATTTTAATAAATAGGTATATGTTTTAGATCATTTTCAGAATATACTTATGACTTAATCCATACTTCATTAAATTAATTTCTACGTACATCCAATAATAGCTACTTCAAATCCGCTCTCTAGTACCTAATTATAAATGCGGATGCAACACGGACAACCGTGGTCTGTGTTGCAGCGTCTTTTGTACGTCGTTCAACAGTCCATTCCATACCCAGCTGCAATACTACAGAACCTAAACAACTTTATTGTTAAAAAAATTCTAAGTCATCTTCTGGGTATCGTAGCTCGCCTCCTGCTCACTAGCAACCTAGCTAATTATACCTAAAGCACTTATTGGTGACATATCGAGCCTGTTCAGACAAAACATGGTAAGCGACACACACAAAATATTAAATTTCACACCTAACCTTAAAATCATTAAATACGTATATCATTTTTACTTTGTCGCTTACGATGTTTTGCATGAACAGGGTCGATATAAGTAATTCATAATCTGTAGCGTACTTGGGTTTCTTGCTTTTATTGCGCCCGTACACGTCGGCATCGCAGAGCAGTCTCTGTCGTGCTGAATCCGCAATAGTAATTACGCCCGCGGTATATTATGATCATTCCGTCAATGGGCTCTCACTTACCGAGCCCCCACATTACCAACACTTTAATGCGTTCAAATTAACGGCGAGACACTAGTCCGCGATTAATAAACCCGGTTACTGATGTACCTGGGTACCCTGTTTAACTTAAACACACAAGCTTGTGTAGTTAATAATTATAATCTGTTGCAAGTTGCTACGCCATTTATAAGTAGGCTTATTAGTTTCGCTACATCTTGTAATTTTAGGGAAAACGCAAAATTTCATTCTTCTAGCTGGACCAAGGGTTAGAAGGTCCAATAACTTTTGAATATATAAACAAATATTTTTATGACTTTCTATCGCTTTGCAGATTGTTTAAGGAGATTTCTTTACAGGTTATTCGTTACAGCGTTAATTCTGTCAAATCAAACAACCGAGACATTAAAACAACTGGAGCCGTTTTAGCAAGAATACAATCATTACGTGATAGAAGTGATAGCAAAGATTTGTGATACAGTGATACATATGGTGAGACTAGCATTTTCGACACAACACAATTTCACACAAGGCTTACCAGCAACGCCCTCTGTTGTAGAAAACAAACAACAAAATATTAAAATGTTTCAAAAACCAGCAGCATATCGCATTTTTAAATACAGAAAAAAAACATTGACAAGAATCTTTTATGAGATGCGCCAGAAATTTTTCAACTTACAGATTAGATTACAATACCAAATGCGACAAGTAACTAACACCTATCTCAAGGCAATCTGCTTAATAGGTACTTTTATATCATGCTAAATACTGTTTTGTATTTTTTTAATTTTGCGTGTACCAAACTGTGTTTTGGAAGAGAATTATTTCACAGGTAAGTACTATTATGTGTAGGTATACTAATTTTGTTTATATTATGGGTACAGTACAATAAAATAATAATAATAAGAAACCTTGGTGGTGTGAAAACCCTATTCAAATCCATTGAGTGGTTTTGGAGGAGAGTACGTTTCATTGACTTTTCAGTGACTTTTCCATCTCCGAAGATATCAATAGCAGCGTAAAATACGAAGTTTCGTGAACACTAAGGTTACAAAATGCAGAAAACGGGTCCAAAAGTTGGCTACACCTGTAACAACTTCCTTGGTATTGTAGGTGTTAATTTTATGGCTGCGGTGACATGCCGCCTCCATGTTTGCCCCAAGCAAAAAAAAAGAAAGTAGTAAATTGATATTTCTCTACAGTCCTCAACTATGACGAATTGCAGCGATCCAAAGATTGCATGTGGTCAAGGGTGTTACCATCAGCTGGGCCTGCCGTTTAGAAAGTAACTAGTGCGTAATTCACGAGATAACGTCATAACGTATAAACATATGTATACCTAACTGAAACGGATTATGCATAAGTATGAGCGGACGGACGTGCCGCTGCGTGCGAATCGCCGTGAGCTGAAGCATCATCCATCACTGTGCCGACTCAGCGAAACACGCCGTCAAGGTTGCCACATCCCGCTATTGCATGTGGATTTTATAACAATAATCGCATTCCGCAATTTCTATTTACGAAGGTTATATTTCAAGTGCAAACCGATCTTATCCGCAAATATGTTAGTATGCTTATTTGGTTGGATTTTTCTCTACAGTTCAATCGCATATAAAACAAACCGAGAATATAAAACAAAAAGAGAATAACATAGACATCAATTTGCACCTCCAGTATTACAACGGCAGAACTGTCATTTAGTAAATTTTACAAGGGAGCGTTTCCGAAAATTTTGTCAATTCTGACGTTGTAGTACTGGAGGTGCGAATTGTTTTCTACCCGAGGATGTGAGTGCCGAAATTTTGTGCAGCAAATTGTAAAATACATTTTGTTTGTTTGTTGGCAGCCCTATAACGGATCTCTATCAACCACTCTTTGCCGATAGCCGCTCAAATTCAATCAGCTAACAAAAGTGTGCCCTTCGCACCGGCTTACCGCTTTCAGCCACGGCCGATGCCTAAATTGCTTGTGGCAAGGACATCTACCTCCTACTTGCCAAATTTTTCAGGTTATGTTCTTCCTCAGAGGCACACAGGACTTTTTGAAATCTTCTGTCCACGCGCCTGGGCTGGTCGTCTGCCTACATCTCAGCTCTGATTTGATCACGTCGCCTTTGCTGTATTTCTCGCCAAAATAGATTTTGGTGAAACCAGAACTCTTATTGAACGAACATTAATACTTGTATGGTTCACTGTTGAACCAGGGGTCTCGCAAAGTACTGAGAGGTGTATGCCCGCTGCACATTGTATTTTTTTATTGCTACGGGGACAACAAGCAGGCGGGCCTCCTGATGTTAAGAGCTAACCGCCGCCTATAGGCACCTGCAACACCCGGGGGGTGCTGGTGCGTTGCCGGCCTTGGTTGAAGGGCTCTTTTGACGCTCATCTTGATCTTGATTGCATAGATAGATTTATCGATTCACGACACGACATCCTCAGGAAAATTGGGAGTGGTACTGTTGGGGCACAGGCCGGTCCTCTCACCGAGGGCGTACGGGCAATAGTCCACCCCGCTGGCACAGTGCGTTTTGGTGGGCTTCACATGCGCCTTACATTTTATTTGGCTGTTGCAGAAAAGAAAAATATTATAAAGATATTACCGAAAACCTAGTGTTATGTTGAACCGTACTTAAGCTTCGGCTACGTGAGGCGCGCGCACTACCAACTTGTCTATGAAAGGTCCTCTTTAGCGAAATATTAGCACTCATATTAGTATGTAGAGAAAAAAATCTCGGCCAATAGTATTATTCCAGGTATTTCGCTCGGTTACTTTAACATTTCGGGAAAACGTCAAAACGACAAGCGTGTGACGTCACACCACCGGCTGTTTTCCTGTGCACGCGGGGGCGACCCCCACTCGCGGCGGGCGGCGGGCGGGTCCACTGCTGACATTCAATTTCCGAGTTCCCGGCGCGGCGCCGTTTTCTAGGTCAATGTGAAACGCCGTCGACACAACACTCCGGCGGCGTCGTGGTGTGTAAATATAGACACACTAGCCGTTTCCCGCGACTTCGCCCGCGTTTTATAAGTCATTTCTGACTGGATTTTTCTCGGCTCCTGAGGGTCGTAGCGTGATGTTAAGTAGCCTATAGCCTTCCTCAAGAATTGGGCTATCAAATGCAAAAAGAATTTCTCAAATCCGACTGGCAGTTCCAGAGATATTGCGCGTTTAAAACTAACAAACTCTTCGGCTTTATTATATTAGTAAAGATTATTATGATCCGCTAATTAAACATAGTGGTCAAGTTCGATGGTAATTTAAATAAAACCTCCGTTTGTGGCGAAATGCAGTCCGTTTGCATGAGTATATTCAAATACAGCGAGGTCAGTTCAATATGCAAAATGCAATTGGAAGACGGGAAACAAATGATTCAGCGGATAAAAAAATCTAAGACCAATCAAAATATTAATATTTTTCTAATTATCAAAATCCTTTCATAAACGAAACACTGTAGAAACTCTCAAAACAACTGTTGAATCCGAATCAAAAACACAGTCTAAAGTGGACTTCTTTATCGTATATACAGTCACGAATCAGGATTGTTGAGCCACTGGCCAAAATACGAACAGTGGCAAGCGGCTCAACAATCCCGGTTCGTGACTGTACCTAAAGGCCGGAACGCACCTGCGTGCGTGTATGCGTGACAGCTCCTTTGTAATGTACGAACTGTGTGAGAGACGTCGCACGCCACGAGTTCGAATGCCACAACATGCCACAACTCCTTATTTTAAGATAATAATTTCTGTGACGCAATCCTGAATAACCCTGCTTACTGATCCCACCCCAAAACGGAATTAAATTTAAGAGAAAATATCTACGCGTATTTTTACTGACGAGTTATTACTTGTCTGTTACCACGCGCCGCACACGCCACGCAGCCAGTGTGAGTATGACGTCTCCCATACAGTTTCTTACATTACAACGGATCTGCCACGCAAGCGCGTTCCGGTTTAGGGCTACCTCCTTAGGCCGTCGGTTCATACAGTCTCCACTGAACATGTGGAAATCCGATAATCACTAAATTGATCTAAGAGTGTCAGTGGTAGTTAGACCTCCGTCCGTTAGTTGGAGCATTTACCTCGTTCGAGCGCCTCGGATTAATTGAGTTACCGGGCTAATCTCGACGGCGCGGCCTCTTACCTCGATCGAGGCCAGATTACATTTATCAGCTAATGGTTTATTGACAAAAATTGTAAAAGAGAGCCGTGTAATTTTTCGCACTCAAAAATATTATGTAATGAATAAATACATAACGTCACAACCCTACTTATCTAGGATTCCTATGCCGGCTCTATATCTGAATAAAAGATCTGACCTATGGGGTCACCAAATTGTACCAAGAAGTCGAATAAGTTATGATTTTTTTTAATTTAAGATGTTGATTAGATTTTTTAATTGTGCTGCCGTGGTCTTATTTGCCATAGTAGTATATTAAATAGTTGCCAGCTACCTATTTATTTATACATCGCTCGCTTATCGCTCGTCATATAAAAGTGTCTCTCATCGCTAGCCCATAAAATAATAATAAACTTAATTCAAAGACTGAAATGAAAGAAAAAAATACGTGGATCAATCAAGCAGGTCTTATTTCAATGCCGAAATCAAGAAGCATTCAACAAAAAAAAAAGCTATATGCTCGTAAACTTTCACGGAAAAATACTGTCCATATATTTGCTTTTTTTAAACAGAGCCGTAACTCTGGATCCAAAGTCCATTTGAGCCATAAATTTGCGGAATAGTATACATTTATAAATATATACGTTCAGAACGGGCGGGAGTAGGGGAGTGGGGGCGAGAGTTCGAAACCGCAAACAGGATTTACTGTCGCGACAACCCGCGACATTGATTGAATGTGTACTCGGGTAAACATACTGAACTGAACGACCGTACAGACTGAACTGAAGTACAGTATGAGCACATGTGTATCATACACAGATTACAATTCCTACACGATACTACGATAGTCTAGTATAGTATTAGTTGTTTAGCCGTTTGTTCCCCTCAATGTATCACCGTCAAACCGCATTACAACAAAACATTGCGAGATATGGCGAATGAATGCGGCAAAAGAAAGCAGTTGCCGATTGAGGAGAACTGTGCTATCGGCACAATGTCATGGGAACACCGCACAACCGCGCGGCAGCGCCGGCGCACGTCGCTCGCGTAAGAGTTACCCTTTTTATAATGGGTTAAGAGGCCCTGGAAACAAAATCCTTTAGGCCTATTATAGTTTTAAATTTAATCTTATAACAAAAAACTACCCAGGACCGCCGATTTCATTAAGGTTCACATCCTCACTAAAGCGATAAGTAATTTTAATATATATTTATTTACAACTGACAATTTTGGTGAAACTGAAACAACTTTTGTTTAATTTCCGCACAGTATAAGCAATTACAGATCGACTGGCCTGTTGGCGTAGTGGTAGTGACCCTGCCTACTGCCCCAAAGGTCGTGGGTTCGATTCCCACCTGGGGCCAACATTTGTGTGATGAGCATAACTGTTGGTTTTCGGATTCTGGGTGTTTGTATGTATTTAAGTATTTATTTAAAAGTTGAGTACCCATTTACAAGCTTCGGCTTAGTTTGGGACTAAACAGCCGGGTGTGGATTTGTCCAAACATTATTATTATTATTAAACCAAAAAATAAGGCACGAATCCAGTCTTAAGTTCGCAGAAAGAATAAAAATCCAAATCCACAACCTAAGATTACAGCAAATGTCTGACACACTTTAATTGGTCAACATTGCATTCAACGATAACCAATTATTAGGTTAAGGCTCCGATAACGCTTATCTATGATATCGCATTAAGCAACGGAGATTAAAGTACATTACAACAAACACGTGGCGGTATGCGTGGAGTTGACTTTCTCGGTGCGAGCTGGTATTCGAAACCAGTTTATGGAATTTTAATCAGTGAAGAGACGCATAATAAGGTCAAGAAGTCACACTAATAGAAAAGGGGGAAAACTATACAGGTGTAATAAAATACCTGCGATAACCGGTTACTTACCGGACCGGTGACTTTTGGAAATTGGAAAAAAATCTTGCAGTACAAAATAATTTTCAACTAAATATTTTATTGCGAATTTCAAAAAGTTGCACACTAAAAAAATATATACGAAATTTTCCTGTAACCGGTCAGTACAGGAATTTAGTTACATCCCTTTCACGACGTTCAATGCTCTTATGAAACCTTATCCATAACTATAGTAACAGAATATGTAGAAATGGTTCAAGTGGCGAATGAAAAGATTCACTTTGAGTCGCTACAACGAAACTACCTTGAATTATATATTGATATAAAACAAACAGAACACCAAATACGTCATGTGGCTATCGTATAATTATAGTCCCCGCGGAGTTTAATGGCGGCTGTGTGAAGTTGGCTGATTTCTGCGCAATGATAATTTCACTAGAGACGCTCATTCAATTTCAAGAAATGGTTCATTGATTCGATCAACCGAATCAAACTTTCAAGTTATTGGACATCTCTATGTAGCACAGTATCTCGCGTAGACTATAAACACTGTCAGCGATGTGCAAACAATTTGTGACTATATTCATTCAGCCGTCGAGAAATTCCGCGTGGACTATAATAGGTTCGTTTTATACAAGAAGTTTCAAATCTCTTTGGTCGCGCGCGCGCTCCCTGCGGAGATCGCATCTTGCATATTTAGTATCGGAACCTATGATGCCATTTACCGGGGCGGGGGGGGGAGGTGCGGACAAAGGAAGCGGAGTAGCGGGAGGAGGTTGCTAATACAAATTTATATGGAGTTTGAAAATGAGAATGTGTGAGTGAGTCATAATTTTGTGATTAGTTTGACACGATTTTGACACCCATAGAATGCTTTTATTACTCATCCATATGGGAGTGGCAAAATTTTTTGATTCATGGTTTTATATGTGAATAAAAAACAACGTTCACATAATATCAGTTCTCGTCTTGTCTGAGATACGGCAGGTGTGATGTGGGGTGCCCCAGATACGTGTCACGTTACGTAAGCGCCTGTGACGTGCCACGGTTCCGATACCTTACGGCTCGTTGCGTTCGTTACTCGCATCGGAAAGTACAAGTACGCTACCTGTTACAGGCATCGACAAATTGGGGTAAAATGGAAAGGGATTCGTTCGGATGTTGATTTTTAACGGCGTGAAGGCAGCTGTGCAGTCGCCTGTGGATACCAGCACCGATCGACTAATAATCCCCATGGACTCGCTCCTTATTCTACTAATAATATGACATGTAAATAAAATTTTCACCTCACCGGCTCGGAAGGGTATACTTTCTCATTCGAAATCTGCGTAGAAAACTGCACCTATAAATAAACTTTTTAAAACTTTTCTTCTAATTTGTAGAAGGTGGACATTTAAAGAAGTGGTCAATTCTAATTGTGGTTATTATTATTTATGGTTCTAAATCGCCGAAAGGATTCAATTCACCTAGTATTTTCCTCGCTGTAGTGAGGTGAAAAATTGTGTGTTGCGCTCGGCAGCAAAGTTATTTTGCGTCTCGTACCTTGAAACCCTCGCTACGCTCAGGATTCTATCTTTGAACCCTAGAACCCTTCGCTTTGCTCAGTTTTCAATACTAGTACTCGCACAAAATAACCAACTTTGCAGCCTTGCATAAAAAATAACTATTGTATATGATTACCTAATATTCGTGCTCTATCATAATCTGTAAAGCGGATGCATATCCATCCAAATCCATTCAATGGAATCAAATCGTTAATGGATTAAAAATTTGAATCAAATCCATTGTTGGATTGGAGTGAAATATAAAGTATGTCACACTGTTTCATTGCAGGTAAAACAACAAAATTGACTTAAATGGCTGGAAGTCACGGGAATACATAAACATTTTTACGAAATTAAAAAACCAGTATACTCTATCCTAAGTTGCTAAGTTTATACGTTATTAAAATTGGTTCCCGCACAACGAAGACATAATTGATAATAATTAGTTAAAGCAGCTACAACCTTCAGTAGGCCACCGAGGTCGTGAGGTTACGGTTAGGTGAGTTACCTAATTACTATACGCGGACCGCTTCAGACCACGTCTGCAACGTTACAGGGGTGCGGGGCGAGGCGACTAAGGGGATTTCGCGGGGAGTACGCGGCAGGGCCTGCCCGCCCACTCCCCGCGAGATCCCCTTAGTCGCCTCGCCCCGCGTCCCTGTACCGCGCGGGCGTTGTCTGAGTTAAACGATCGGCCTATAGATTTTATTTTATTCTATTGATTTTATTTGCCTTCTCCTCAAACATGCTATATTATAATATGCAACTCGAGAATTCCTTCGAGGTTTTGGCCATAATCTATCCCAATGTTGGGGTATTACGTGTCTGTGGGGGGTTAAAATTCACACGCGTAGGTGATCCTCACCAGGGCTCAGGAACCGGCAAAAATTCCAAACCGGTTATGAGATATCGGTTTATGGTTCCAGTTTCATTTAATTAACCGGTTAATAGAAGAATAGATCCCAGTCTTTTCCGTTCAATTACGGTAAATTGACCGGTTAGATTAGAGGGGAAGTGGCGTCGGGGATAAGACGCGGCCTATCATATCGGAAGGTCCGAAGTTCGATCCCCGGCCGGGCCATGTACCAATATTCCGGAAGGGTCGAAATTACTAATTTATTACAAAAGGCCACTATTACACGTGCGCACGCAAGTGTAAGTGGCACATGTTTACGTTACCGACAATTCATGAATCATCATTCATGACAAGGGCCCATTTAACTCCACCGCCCGCTAAGACTGTAATTTGCTTCAAATATTCATACAGTACGAGTTTGTTAAGTTGGTAAGAGTACTAGTATTGTAAATGACAATAGTATAGGTACGCAGATCAGCGGATGGCACAAAACAGCACTGGAGGGCGTCCCCCTCTGCCAAAGTGCAAGACTTGGCCACCCAACCGGAAAAGCAAATCGGGACAAGATACTTCACAGACCACCCAACCAACTGACTGAACCGAACATAAGGCCATCGCCTAGGTATATTACCGGCGGCGTCACCCATACTCAGATGCAAAATATATCATACTATAGGCAAAATCAAACTCACACTAAAACAATTATTCTCATGCGCCGTTAATGCGCAGTCAATTGGTTGGGTGATCTGTGAGATACTTAAGACCTGAATTAGCCATCGATTAGAAGTGAGGGGCCTTTGTCCAGTTTTGGACATCTTTCTGCTGATATGATGGGAATGCGTGAGATGAAGAATCAGAGAAAGAGAATTTTTATGTAAAATATTGTAAAATGATGTAGTCGGCGTCATCACATTAAAGGCCCGTATTCTATTAAAATCCATGCCAGGGTTATGGCGGGTACCTACTCCGGTGTAATTAGTCCTATTGGTGTTAATTGCTTTTCACGTAATTAGAGATTTGCCATTAAATCGAGAATGGACTTGAGCTATAAATTTTAGAAATCATTAAGTATCTTGTATTACAAAGGCGAAATAATAACTCGATTCAACGACACTAATTGAAAATACCAAAAGTACAACCCACAACTTAACCCTCCATATCTCAGTACGAACCAGTCATTTCGTAAATTTAACAGGAGAGCGTTTTAAAAATTTTAATACTGATCAGTAAGTTCTTGCATTGTACAAAAAAATTAAAATTTTGACAATTCTAAGTATTCTAACGTTGTAGTACTGGAGGTGCGATATATGGTTGAGCTCTCTACATTCAATCATGTTTCGTCCATTTCGGAGAGTTCAAGTTCCTTAAATTCACAGAGCAAAGAATGCACATGCGCGGGCATAGCCGCAAACTCTTTGGTTTTATTATATCGGATCGGACAGTGTGGAAATGTTCATTCCACGAGGACGTCTCGGGCAACATTGTCTATTATTGTACAGTATATAAAAGAGCGTCAGTGGCGTCGGGGATAAGACGCGGCCTATCATATCGAAAGGTCCGAATTTCTATCCCCGACTGGGCCATGTACCAATGGGTTTTTCTCGAAAAGTGCATTTATGACTGCTCTCAAACGGTGAAGAATAACATCGTGTGGAAAATTCTTAGGCGCATGTGAAATCCATCAACCCGCACTGGGCTAGTATGGTGGACTATAGCCCGAACGCCCTCGTTGAGAGGGTAGGCCCGAGCCTTAACAGTGGGGATATGTTAATGGGCTGTTGATTTGGTTTGATTTTTTTTTGATTAGAAAATGACACCTTGGGCTCAACTGCAATGGTCCTGACGCGGCACACAACTGACAAGATACAGTCCACTGTCAAGCGTGAAATACGGGCCGTGTCGTCTGAATGCCTGTCGATTTGTGCTAACGACTGTTTGCATTGTCCGTCCCACCGACCGCCTCCACACAGACGCTAATTGTGCAACGCTCTGTCAAAACATAATAAACAAATGTGTTTAAATCATAGAACTAGTATCCCATAGAACCGTACTCAGCGTATAGCATGAAGTAGCAATAGTATTGTTCATCACACTTGCTCGTTAATCACACTCGTTCGTCACTAAACTTGACTAAACTTGGCTAAACTTAACAAAACTTGACTTGAGTTATATTAAGGTAATTAAATTTAACTAAATTTAACTTAATTAATTTAATAAACTTAAATAAATTCAGGAAAGTCAATAAATTTGTTCCCTTGTGTCGTAGGTATTTATTTCCTCGCAAATGTGATGAAAAACATTGTGTGCATCACGGGTAGTAAGGGTATTACAAACTCGAGTCATTAAAATCCCTCCGCTCTCGGCGTCGGGCTTCTAACAGACTCTCGTTAGTGATATCCTACTTACTGCCCTTATTGCACAATGTACTATTACCCCAATAATTTGAGAAGACGCTTCTTATATGGCGGGGTCAAACTGAACAAACACTATCTATTTTAGTCGAGTTGTTGTTTGTTGACAGTTATGGCTTGTTGTTGGGGTGCAGTGTAACTGCAAACAATTCGCATACGTAGATAGAGATTTACTTTACCACTTTTGTAATAAGTGTGTCCCTCTCTGATTATTATTATGATTTTAGCGTCTGTTCTATGGGATCCTTGTTCTTAGGTTTAAATGCTCTATGATATGACTCTAGTAGTTGTTTAGGCTGTCAAATAAAGGCAGAGGAATAAGTGTAGTGTGGGTGCTCTGTTCAGTGTGAAGTGCGCCATTATAAATTCGCAAATTTCTTTTTGTTTATGCAATCTAGCTTCTATTGCAATGCAATACAAAGGAATAAAACAAATTAATAACGTATTATATTATGTTCTATGTCTCGCATTAATAAAATTTGCGCTTTATTAAGTTTTTCACGAGAATAGTCTCTCTTACAATCAAACGTTAAGCCATGGTACTCTCCTGGTTACAGTATATCATGATTGAGACCACAAAACACCGGAAAAAGCTCGTTATTTAATATGTGATTGAGACTACAGATATCAGAACCTTTGTTTTTGATATCTGTGTTTGAGACAAACATACAACCAAACAATCCAAACAAATTTTCTGCTTTATTATTTGTTTGTAGTTGGAATACTACAAAAGAAAAGAAGCATCTTTCTTTTTAAAATTACTCAAACCAGTTCATCCGGCTGCGAAGTAAAGGGGAGGAATTGTCAAAGCCCAAAGCCCTAAACGTTCACAGACGGCCGCGCCTCAAAAGACTTCCAACACACTGCCACGGGCTCCGATACGAGACTAGGGTCCGCACTTTGACAGACACTGTCATTTTTCTGTCAGCCGAAACCGAAACTTCGGTTTATTGCATCTTTAATCCGTAAGTTGAAACTTCAAGTCGAAATTTACCAAATTTGTAGAATAGATTACATTCCAGTGAAAATCATATTTGCATAGTTTTGGTAAAGCAGCTTAATTATTTTTAGGGATCCGTCAAAACGGATACTTTTATAGTGAAGCTTTTTGTACGTCTATCTGTATGGGCCGCCACCGGACTGACCGAACCGAATTGAGCTGAATTGAAATTGGAGCATATAATATTAATAAAATTATTCCGTTTTGTACCGCGACACAAAAATATATATGGACGGACGGAACGACGCCTTTTTTCCGAAGGATCAAGAGATTTCAGTCGATCGTTTGCTTTGCTGCCTCAACTTGTCAACATAAAACGAATCTGTTCGTACGAAAGCTACCTCGGATTTTCATTTAAAACTAAAAGGTCGAAAGTTAAAAACGCCACGGTCGAAAGTGCCGCAATCCGAATCTCGGTCGGACCCTACCCGAGTCGCTTTGAACTTACCAAACTAGTCGGGAGTTTCCATTGACGGTATCTGCAATTGAATGGAATAAATATGGCCATTTGCATCATAGGGGGACATTCGCTCCGAGACGTGTGTTGAAGCTTTTAAATCATATCCGACTGTCAACGCAGACGTCCACTACTGGACATTTAAACGTCACAGCAGCCCTCCTGGGACTGTTATAATATGTGTTATATAGTCCCCTCGGAGTTTCATGGCGGATTCGTGACTTTTTTAAAGTCGTATGAACGTGAAATCCCAGACTCCCAAAGCTACTCGTATTAATTTGAGAATAAAATAAAGATAACAAAACCAACAAACTCTTATTAAGCACAGACAAGCCACATCAGTATAATGTTTTCATAGAAACAACACTACAGCGACATCGACCTCTCACTTAGGGTTGCCACATAATTTGAAAATAAGATAGGTACTGAAAAACGAGATTTCGTATTTTTGTCGAAAACGAACACAGAGGTTAGCATGCGACGTCGCTGCTTGGCCAAACGTCCTGAAATTATCAACAATCAGTAATATTAAAGAGGGTACAATAATACATATTTTTTATAAGTTTATTTATTTATTTTGTATATTTGTAAGTACCTATGTATGTTGTGTGTGTATTACATCCATTGCTTAGGGTTCGTCCATCTGGTTCGTCAATTCTTAATTTTGGACGCACAGCTCAAAAATAAAACTCGCAATTGATGCAGGACATTTTAATTTATGAAATTACGGGACGTGTGGCAACACTACACTATATATACATAGGTATATATATACCCGTGTCAAAGAACTCAACTGCAGACCGGCAAATTGCTTCATTTGCAGTAAACCAAAATTGCTTACATATCATATTGCTTAATGTGCATTAATAAAAATATAAAAGCATACAAGGTTATCAAAATACGTAGTTTTGAGGTATTTGACCTCATAATATTTTATAACAGTGCGTGTACTGTAAGTGCAATATATTTAGCATTATGTATTAAAATGTTTGATGGATATTAGAATAGGTATGTTGTTGGTTGTTGCAAAACTATCTATTAGAACTGTTTTAGGGATGCGTAAGAGCGGTTCTGCTTGTCCCCGGATAATTCGAAAGCTACTGAACCGATTGAGTTGAAACTTGGAATGAAAATGAAAAATATAACAATAATGGAAAAGCTCAAATAAGACAAGCAGGTAGAGTCTTGATTGTAACGAGACGACAGGTACAAAGTGTATGATAATTGTCTAAGACAAGACAATATGTCTTCCGATCTCTGACACGACCTTAGTCTACCTCCATTTTATTTGCTATTGTCTCTTTGTCTGGTACTCAAATACAATTACACTATTATGTTGGTGTAGAGCGTCAGTGGCGTCGGGGATAAGACGCGGCCTATCATATCGAAAGGTCCGAAGTTCGATCCCCGGCTGGGCCATGTACCAATGCGTTTTTCTCGATGTGGTATTTTCTAAATTTTACATCAAAATATATAACTGTAAACTTTTAGTAAAAAAATAAAAGGAGAGAAACCAGAGAAGAATTTAAAACAATGCTATGTTCACATAAAAAAGACTATAATACCTACGCGTCGAATATCCGTTAAATAAAACGTAAACGATGCAGCGCGCGCGCAGGCTAATGACGCGCGTGATTGGCCGATTGATGACCGACGTTGCATGCGCGTTTCGTAATTGGAATTCGCTTCGAATTGAATATCTATCTATTCGGGTGATTGAATTGTAATGCGTTGATGTAACACGTATCATACACTTTTTACGTATACAATTTGTACGATAACATTATTGTAATACAAGTTAATAACCGCCACTTCGTCCGCGTTAGGAAGTACCCTATATATTGTTCCAGGGCATAACCTATCACTGTACCAAGTTTCATCAATATCCCTTCAGTCGTCATGAAGTTATTGAGCAACAAACAATCAAATATATATACACAGAAATCCAAACTGTCGCATTTATAAGCTGGATGTAAAGGCCACCAAAGGGCCCGCGTCATGGTAGACTATGGCGTACTATCTTTAAAGTACCATTAATGATACAACTGGGACAAAACGGTATCAGTTGTACCATCAATGGTACAAATGGTCCGGCGGGATAAAAATTGAGCTGTGATAAATCATTTTAGATGGAGAGATGACTTGTTTTCGTTTTTCAATATAGTCTTATCGGAAGACAAAAGTTGTTCAGTGGTATATGATACTTAATACAGAAATATTCAGTAAAAGTAACTGTAATAATAGAAATCTACTTCAGTCACGTCCTTGCTAGCCTTCCGTACATTGCACGAAGCGCACGCTATCTGCGATACGATAAGAGTATCACGTTTGACACATTCTTAAAGCCTGATACATCTCCTAACTTATATCCATTGACAATTTACTTATCTTGAACTGGTAGAGAGAGTACATTGCATTTATTATATCAGTTTGATTGTGTCCGTAAACTACCTTAACTAAGATATATCTATATGTGGCGTTTCAAATCAAAAGGGACCTTGTGGCGGAAATGAGATATCTACACAGCTAAAAATTACTTAAATAGACCTAAACATAGATCAAAGAGCGTCAATGGCGTCGGGGATAAGACGCGGCCTATCATATCGAAAGTTCGATCCTCGGCTGGGCCATGTACCAATGGATTTTTCTCGAAACTTAAGTACATTTACTGACTGCTCTCAAACGGTGAAGGAAAACATCGTGAGGAAACCTGCATACGCCGAAGAAGTAATTCTTAGGCGCTTGTGAAGTCCACCAACCCGCACTGGGCTAGCGTGGTGGACTATAGCCCGAACGCCCTCGTCGAAAGGGTAGGCCTGAGCCCCAGCATGTTAATAGGCTGTTGATGATGATGATAGATCAACCAACCTCCTAACCCTTTAAGTGTCTTGCTTGACTCTAATCTGCGCACAACCAAAGTAGTTCTGGCTGTGCGTTGATAGATCAGTATTCCTGGTCCCCTAAGAAGATAAGCTAACAGTAGGGATTGTTTCGGTAGTCCAGTAAAAATACAAGTGTTCGCCCGCCGCGGTCGGTGACGTCATGCCCGCTGGAAGTGTTTTATTTCTGGAGTAAACCAGACGCGGGCCAAATACATTTATTTACACTCGTGGCCGACGATGAAAACGGTATTTACAAGTGGGGGAACTATGAGAAATTTTTTTGCTATTAAATATAGAACCTCGGAAAAGTATAGAGCAACGCAAAGCCGTTTGGTTTTTTAATGGTGTGATGTTTCGATTCACCCCAAGCAACGGCGCACAATGTCACCTGATTCCGACGGGTTGTTCGGTGGGTGTCATGTTCGGCTTTAGTCATAATTTGCTTTTAGTCATGTTCTGGTTTTGTCATATTCTGGTTTAGTCATATTTATTCCCCTTTAGCCATATTCTGTTTAAGTCAACTTCTGTTTTAGTCAAGTTCTTGTTTGGTCATGATTATAGTCGTTTTAAGTCATATTCTAATCTGGTCATAGAACTAATCATGACATGCCGCGACCTTAAGCGTAACACACACTGAGCAGCGGCGTTGCGAAAGCGTTGCGTTTTTTTTTCAGTAATGTTCGAAATAGTATGAAGCCCTTTACATCAAAACGGCGGAGGCGCGGCGCGTTCTTCATACAAACCTTCGCCGCCGCAACGCCGCCGTCCAGTGTGTGTCACGCTTTAACTCGGCCAATCCGAGTGCAGTTGTTTGTTTGTTTGTTTGTGAACGAGAGGGAATGAACGGTTTTCGAGATCAGTCCTGACAAACAGCCAAGCACGTGCAGGGAAATTTATTCTATGTGTCAATTAATATTAACTACACGTAGTACCTATAAATTCTGCCGCAGACTTGTCAACTGAACCACAGGTAAAATCAATACACTATTTATAATAAGAAGCTATTAAACTTAGAGGTGTTATTAGTGTAAATAATTCTAACAGATCGATTGCTGTAAGCGGGGCAGGTGGTCAAGGAACCTTCGGGGCCGACGCAGGTCGATATCACAGGACAACGCCTTCAGCGCCCCTACCATGAGATTACAGCTGCGACACTCGCTAGCAACTACGTCATAGAATAGAATAGAATAGAATAAAATTTATTTGACACACAAGACAGCACATATACAGTCATACCAACTGCCTATTAATACATCCGCACTGTCCATGCCCAGGCCCACATTCTCATCCACGGCGTACAGGCTATACCACCACGCCAGCCCAGTGCGGGTTGGTGGACTTTAAGAATTCCTTCTAGGAGTTCTACGGCGTATGCAGGTTTTCTCACGGTGTTTTCCTTCATCGTTTGAGAGCAGTCAGTAAATGTACTTAAGTTTCGAGAAAAAACCCGTGTAGGGGCAAATAGGACACAAATTGTCCTATCTGCACCACTGGGAAGAAAAGGCACTAAATCGTTCACACTTGCCCCAAACTATTTATATTTTTATTTAAAGGACCTCTCGCTCGACGAGACACGCCTAGCTCTAGCCAATGCTGTCTCTATCCGACTAACTACAAAAAGCAGAGATATATAGTTTTTATGTAAAGTCACTAGCGTATATCGACGCTGTAATCTCATAGTAGGGGTAGAGACTATAGCCAGACAATTATTTGTAGTTTTGTTTAAATTTATTGGCATTGCATTGATATTTTGCTGGCTTTTATTTACGAACCACGAGATCCAGAAGGAAGGGTACGGCTATTGTTACCATCCGGCGGCCAGGTGTAGGGTAAGTGGGGGTAATTCTGATGGACATCATCCGGGGGCCACGTGTAGGGTAGCTGGGGGTAACTCCGACAATCGAATCAAATCAAAACTATTTTATTGCATGTAAGTACACTGGGTACATTTATCAACGTCAATTTTTCATCTACCACCGCTTCCAACGTGTTAGCGCTGGGAAGAAGAAGCGGCGCAACAAACTTCCGCAACAAATCTTTTAAAAAATCAAGTTTGTACATAACATTATTTTTGTAAAGATTGCGAGAGACTGAAGTAACATTAACACCAACAAACTTATTATACTCTCGACTTATTTCAGATGCGTGGCGTTCCTACGATATTTACCGTCCAATCTTTCATACGATACTGTATATTTTTAAACTTTATCTTATTTACTTATTTGATATGAGATGATAGTCGTAGGCACTTGTTCTGCTATCTGTACAGTGATATACATAGAGTTAGTATACTAGCTATAGAGCGCGCGCATCGCTCATTGCCCATTGTGCCAAGTGTAAGCAGGTGTTCTATGGACGCTTCTATATAGATTTTTTCTAGATCGTTTGTTTCCGTGCATCGTGTTTACAGCTTGGCACTGCACATTTCACCATGATTACTCCAAATCTTAATAAATACCGGCGAGAGCAACAATCAGCGCTCCAGACGTTTTGAGTGACTAGTAGCGTCGCTCCGAACATTTCGAGACTGTTCAGACCCATGCTTACAGTTCATACTTGCTAACGCGCGCTCTATGTATACTAACACCTCTCTGGTGATATAACTCAAAATAGAGGCTAGTTTTAAAAGTCCCATAAATTGAACAAAGTCAAAGCCAGGCCAACGGCAGTGTATCCAACTTTTAAAGAGAGCTGTTTCTCAATTTGCCTTGTACAGTCGATACCGCGCGTCAGTGGAAGCACTTTGACCTTGAGCTGGCCTAGGCTATTAAGGAGTTTCAATACTATGAGAGACCAGGTTGTACTGGTTGTGTTTGTACCTACATACCGTCGTCGGTACAAGCGACTGGAGAACAATTTCGCGGGACGCCGTACCAAGTTGTTAATAAATTTCTTGGCGAACTAAAGTTACGCCTTAATTGGTTCTGTCCGAGAACCTTTCCATTCAGGGAATTTAACAGATTATTTTTTTAGGGTTCCGCCAAACGGAAGAGAAGCGTCCGTCCGTCAGTCTGTTTACTTAACTGTCCCATAACCAACTCAAAATCGATTGAGTTAACATTTTGAATGCATACTCGTGTCTATGATGTATAATTGTTCAGCAACAACCATATGACGGAACCAGCACATTGCATACGACGTACACTTTGCTGGCTTTTTTAATAGTAGGAATTCCGACAGAACAATTTTGGAAGCTATCTGTAATGGCATTTTTTCTTAAAACACTATCCACATACCTACTGCTTTCGATAGCATGGTTACGCTATCGCATTTGGCACTACTTGGAAACCTTGAATTGAAGCAATAGCTTGATTAAACTTGGAAGCAAGCTACGGTCGAAATTTTGACCAAAACTATAAGCTTGGAGCTCTAGATTTTAGCGTTCCTGTGGTATAGGTATGTCTATATCTAAACTATTACACAGCCTATCAAGGCTTAATGTTGGACATGCCATAGCAACCCTTCGCTACACAGTCCAGTCACTAGTTGGCATTTAAGACAACCTTGGCGCTATGACCCAACGAACCTTACGACTTTGTCATTATGAAGTCGATGGAAATTATATTGTTTTCACCGAAGCGAAAGGTGCTGGTGAATCATGTATTCCTAGTAGTTTTCGGACGATACACGAAATCGATCGACCCAGATATGGTAAGACACGTCATCTACCACCGCTGCTTTCATACACTCCTGTGAAACCATGGTACGAAAACGTGAGGGGCACAATAACATCAAATGCTGCAAATATCAGTCATTGGACCTTCTGTATAAGGCCTTGTACCACAGATTACTGCAGTAACTTCGTCTTGCAACGCGATGGCCAAAGCGGCCAATCTGCATAGAGCGGGGCGTAGTCGTTGCCGTTTACGGGAAGACCTACGTCCAACAGTGGATGTCGACAGATAACTGAAGATACTACGCTATTCAGTCTATCTTATAGAGCAGTGGCTCTTAACCTTTTAGTGATAAGGGACCATTTGACAAAATTTCTGTCTTGTAATGAATAAATGAATGGGTTGTTCTTACCCATCAATTTTAAATGTTGTTACATTCGTTCAAAGCCCTCATCGTTCAAAATATTTTTTCAAAAAATTGTTCATTATTATTTTCGGATGGCTTCTCGGACCACTTCTGGTACTTCCAGGGACCACCAGTGGTCCGCGGACCACGGATTAAAAACCACTGATATAGAGTAATACAACGCGTAGGCGCATATTACGCGCACGCAATGAAAAATATGTCCCAATGTTACTCTGAAATCCAACATTTTCCCTCACCTTGCGCCTAATCTGGTAAATTTTATCTCGTTTTATCGCTTCAACGAAATTTCTGAGTATCTTTGATAAGTTAAGTCAATATACTTCGTTTTAGAAAGTACACTTGGTTTATTTCATCTAGGTACCTAAAAAAAACTTCCTCTTCTCGGCTTGTTGACTTATGAGCGAAAATAACAAGAATATTTATTGTTGAAAGACATTTTGGAGCCGTTGTTGATCGCTAGCCTGTAGACGTCCACTGCTGGACAAAGGCTTCCCCCAGGGATCTCCACGATGACCGGTCCCGCGCTAACCTCATCCAGTCGGGTCGCGCGACCTTCACCAGACCGTTGGTCCACCTTGTGAATAATCCAGAGAATAGATGAAGGCTATCCAAATTGTTTTCAGTAGCACCGCAAGGAGGCTTCCTTGTTCCAGTATCATAGTAAGTCTACATCGTATTAGTGAAATTAAAAGCGATAGTCTTATGGATGGATGAGACAGATGGAAGACCGGGTCCAGCAGTGGACAGCGATCTACAGATAAGTCGAAGGATAGGTAAAGTCCAAACCAGACTCACGACGAGAAGCCCCAAGAACACCCGAGAAACGTGAATGTGAATAGTTTCTTCGCAGTTTTTTCGCTTTTAGTACTTCTCGCCGCGAGTCTAGAAATAGAAAAGTATATAACCAAAAATCACATTAAGACTCACCTGGTCAGGACTCAGAGAGCTGTCCCCGCCGGCGTTCCTCTCCTGGTTCTGCGCCGTCCGCTCCTGCTTGCACGCCGTGTGGTACTCCAGCCGGGTGCGTTCCACCTTCTGCAGGAATTTCGCCCACGGCTTCTGCGCCTTCTTGAACGCCTCGTCCATTTCCTTGCGCTCTTTCAGTTGGATCATTGACTGCGGACAAGGAGACAGGTTCAATCAGTTTTTGTTTAGAAATGTTATGGCAGCTGAGGGGCTGCTTATTTAGAATCTATGGTACCACCATAATCAGGTGCATAAGTTTAGAAAAATCTAATTAGTACAAAATTCAAAATTCAAAAGTATTTTATTGCATGTAAGTACACTAGGTACATTTATACAACGTCAATTTTTTATCTACCACCGCCTCCAAGGTGTTATATAGAGCTGGGAAGAAGAAGCGGCGCAACAAACTTCCGCAACACATCTTTTAAAATCAAGTTTGTACATAACATTATTTTGTAAAGATTGTGCGAGGCTGAAGTAACATTAACACCAGGCATCTTTGTCATTTAGATAATCGACTGTTTTATAATAAGCTTTCTTACAAAGTTGTTGTTTAATGTGAGTCTTAAATTTTCTGTCATTCATATTTAAGATTTCTTCTGGTAGTTTATTGTAGAAGCGTATACATTGCCCCGTGAATGATTTACTGACCTTACTAAGCCTTAACTGTGGTGGTACAAGTTTGTTTTTGTTTCTTGTAACATAAGCTGTGTTCATATCACAGTGCCTCAAAAAGAGAGATATATTTTTGCGGACATACAAAATATTCTCAAAAATGTATTGACTGGCAACGGTTAATATATTAATTTCTTTAAACTTTTCTCTTAATGATTCTCTACAACGTAGATTATAGATCGCCCTAACAGCTCTCTTTTGCAAAATAAAGATGGTTTCTATATCTGCCGCTTGACCCCACAGTAGGATGCCGTATGACATGATGCTGTGGAAGTAGCTGAAATAGACTAATCTCGCAGTAGCAATATCTGTTAATTGTCTAATTTTCCTAACGGCGTAGGCGGCCGAGCTTAGTCTGCCAGCTAGTGAAGCTATGTGGGGCCCCCATTGAAGAGATGAGTCTATAGTTATACCTAGGAACACCGTGCTTTTGATAAATTCTAATCTTTCTGTACCTAAAGTTACATTATTAACTACATGTCTTACATTTGGTAGGCAAAATTTAATACATTTAGTTTTTGTTGTAATTAATGCTAGATTATTAATGCTGAACCAGTTAAGTACTTGTGTGAGAGTATTGTTTACCTCAGGAAGATCACAAGCTCTTCTGCTAATTTTAAAAATCAGAGAAGTGTCATCGGCAAATAATACTATGTTGGACATGTTTTGTATTAAAAATGGCAAGTCATTTATATATACAAGAAAAAGAAAAGGACCCAGAACTGAGCCCTGGGGCACCCCCATTTTCACAACTGAACCAGATGATTTAACTCCATTTATATCAACTTTTTGTACTCTATTTTCAAGGTAAGATTTAAGTAATTCGAATGCTCTGTCTTTCACGCCATAATACATGGTCTATTGTGCTCTTTTTTTATCTGTAGAAATAAGAAAGCGATGGCATGTATTTTAGAACTGTCAAATTAGTTTACTCCTGTCAGACAGAGGGAATTTTGATCGCAATGTTCTAAGTTGCAATACAAACCATGAGCAAACCATGGTAATTTTCTTGTGTCAGACAGGACTAAACAAATTTGGCAGTTCTAAAATACATGCCATCTCTTTCTTATTTCTACAGATAAAAAATAGCACAATAGACTAAGCTTAGTTCAGTCGTGTGCACCTTCGAATCGACACGAGTACCTAATAATATTTGCGTTATGTGGGCATAAGATGCATAGGCACGTGTGGGGTTGTGTACATACCGTTTTACATAATGTGATAGTCTCAAAGGCAACATTTTACGTGCACCATAGAAGAAAGAGAGCGTCAGTGGCGTAGGGGATAAGACGCGGCCTATCATATCGAAAGGTCCGGAGTTCGATCCCTAGCTGGGCCATGCACCAATGGGTTTTTTCTCGAAACTTAAATACATTTACTGACTGCTCTCAAACGGTGAAGGAAAACATCGTGAGGAAACCTGCATACGCCGATGAAGAAATTCTTAGGCGCATGTGAAGTCCACCAACCCGCACTGGGCTAGCGTGGTGGACTATAGCCTGAACGCCCTCGTTGAGAGGGTAGGCCTGAGCCCCAGCAGTGGGGACGTATTAATAGGCTGTTGATGATAGGCATGAAGATGATGACAATACCACGTTGAAAACCATAGACAATTTAAAGACGAATGCTTGAACATCGCTTTTAACTGTCACTGTCTTTAAGCGAAAGGCTATTGTAGGTTAATGTCGACCAACAATATCTGAAACTTTTGTATTGCTGCGTGCATCACTAAATACATAGACTACATGTGCATCGCCATGCCATAACATGGCCTTTGGGAATTGGGTAATAATATACACGTTCCGAGGAATTGTTTGATCTGGTGCCAGCCACCAGTTTTCGCCATCGCACCGCGCGCCGTCAGAATACGGTTCACCCCTCGTTCACCCACATTTCATAGATCCCTGGCGGACCAGCACTGTGCGCTTCTCGCGTTCTTTTTTGCTGCGCACGTGCAAAATGTGAAATGACCTTCCCTCTGTCGCTTTCACACGGCGCTACGATATGGGGTCCTTCAAGAAGAGAGTCAAAAGAGCCCTTCAACCTTGGCCGGCGCCGCACCAGCACCCCCCGGGTGTTGCAGGCGTCTATAGGCGGCGGTCACCTCTTAACATCAGGAGGTACGCCTGCTTGTTGCCCCCGTAGCAATAAAAAAAACATACATAGACACAATAACCAAACTGTCCAAGGTAGTGATTTTTACCTAATGCAAATAAGGGCTATAGAATAGATTAATATTGTGATTTAAGTGCTGTGGGTTTATGATACATAAACATATAGAAATAAAATTACACATTGACTCGGAAACACAGCAATGCATTAATGTTTGCGTCAACAGAATGAAAATGACGCATTTTAGGAGAATAAAGCGAAAATTAAAGCGGGAATGACCTCACCCAGGTTTTAGGTAAACAAGCAAATTAATACAACGCACTAACATTAGTATCTTAGTCAGTTACGAGGTATATAACAGCTGTAGCGTACCTTATTACCCTTCAACAAAAGCGCATTAGCGTCATAAACAATGAAAAATGTACGCTGATAAGGCAACTAACTACATTGACGTTCCATATGTATTCACACACTTTAATTATTAATTATTTCATTAAAAATAACATACGGCAGGTACTAGCAATAGCCTGTCCCATGACTAATGGGTAAGGAAAGGGCCGAACCAAGGTGCACCTTTGGAACAAAGAAAATGTAAGTAGCGTCACAAAATGTCCTAAGCAGCATCACAAAATGTCATAAGTAGCGTCACAAAATGTCCTAAGTAGCATCACAAAATGTCATAAGTAGCGTCACAAAATGTCCTAAGTAGCGTCACAAAATGTCCTAAGTAGCGTCACAAAATGAGCTAAGTAGCGTCACAAAATGTCCTAAGTAGCGTCACAAAATGTCATAATTAGCGCCACAAAATGTCCTAAGTAGCGTCACAAAATATCATAAGTAGCGTCACAAAATGTCATAAGTAGGGTCACAAAATGTCATAAGTAGCGTCACAAAATGTCCAAATAATCGACGCATTTGCGCATTAAGATGTGTAAAACTGCCTTTCGCACTTCCTCGCTTGACTTGCAACAAACACAACGCAAAGGAGATTGACTCTTTCAGTGGCAACATAAAATATTCGCTGACTGTCCTTTTTAACAGTCGGCAGTGAACTGACTGGCAATTAAACATAACACGAATAAACTCTTAGCAACTTTGTGATAAATAGGTTAAGTAACATTTTACACACTGTAAGGCACTGTAGTGATTTATTGCATGTGGGGAACGAAGCTATAAAATTAACATTTTCTCTGTTTTGAGAATGTTAGGTAGACTGGAAGACTTCCGAGGAATGGATAAAACCGTCATTGCCTAGTAAGTACATTAATGATGGTTATTATCTATGACATGTTGAAAACACGTTGACATGTTGCTCACAGACGGACACACGTCCCGCGGCGAGCGTGTGTGAAGAGAATGGTGAGAAGGAGCGAAGCGAAAGAGGTGTTTCAGGACCGCGATATTTGGCGCTCCGTTCTCTCTGCCCACCCCGTCAAGGATATATCGTGAAGATATGTTATGTACGTTGAAAACAATGACCCGCTAAAATTAAGTGAACTGCAATAAACAGAGCATTGCTGCTGCTGTTGTTGAAAAAGGTATAGACAAAGAACAAGACACTAGTAATAACTTTGTCTAACAAAGTAGATTACTTATCTATCAGATGCCCCTCGTAGGTATGTTAATACTTCAATAGCTGCGTGACTGCGCGCGCATGCATCAAGTACTTAGACTTCAATTGCGATTGTAAGCCGGTGTTCCAATGGCTATAATGTATGCCGCGTCACGCCCACTCACATGTTGTCACAACTAAACCGAATGCAAGTTGCGTCTAGTCCTTAGTTTAGGGTCAGTTCAGACCAAGCGGAAATTTGCCAGAGCACTTTTTGACGTCATTGTCAAATGAACCGCGAGGCTCGAGGCCATTCATATGATAGTGATAATATGGTTCATTTGACAATGACGTCAAAAAGTGCTCGGTCGAATTTCCGCTTGGTCTGAACTGACCCTTACTGTGACTTTGGATAGCCATGACCACATTTTTTTTGGGGAACAGTCAAAACGGACAACCTTAGTTATCTTCTTCTTCTGTACATATCTGATAACAAAACTGTAGAAAAGTTTTGCCTGTAATTTAAATATTTTTTGAAAAAAAAAAAAACAGGTCCAAAAAAAACCTATTGAGGCAGAATGTTTTCCATTTCGCCTATCTATTCAGGGATCACGCAAAAACCACTAAACGGATTTTGTTAAAACTCTATCTCCAACATATCGGCAATAATAAAAAAAACATCTCGCAAATTGGCCGAGAAACAGCGACCAGCAAATAAAAAAAACTTTTACTTCCTAACATTTGTATGAACCTTGCCGTTCAAACTCCACGGTTCTACATGATTATGCCACTTTACTCAAAGACACTTCAAACAAACGCACAACGTTTCCAACAACGCAAATAGCTGATGCAAACGCTCACAAGAGATGCAGCACATTAGCATATAGATATATACACAACTATTGTTACGTCCGCCTGTGTGGGACACATTAATATTGCAATATCGATGTCTTTTTATGTTTTCAACCTTGTGTCTAATGAAACGCGATGCCTTCATTGTCGCGCGTCGAATGTTTCCTAACATTGTTTCCTACCACTAATTTCTCTGCATGGCCCAAAGGTCAGCTGGTAGAGAATGGCATTGGCTTAAGTTCGCCTTTTGTACAGTTTAGCGCAATAAAGTAAATAAAACCATTGCGTTTGTTGTTTTGGAACGACGTAATATTATCGTATGTTACACTCAAGACACTTTGCGAATGAGAGCTAGGCCGAAAAAAGTGCAAGACTTCGAACGACACGACACTTCGCGATGTGTCCCCAGGAAGACCGAGCATTCCTGAAGTTATTATCAGGGATTATATTACCTATATTCAGGGTAGATTCGCTTTTTAAAAACGGGTCAGCCTGTTTGCTTAGTTAGTAGCGACCCAGCCTTCTACGCCAGAATGGGTTCGATTCCCACCCGAGAGGAACATTTGTGTGATGAGCACCTGTTGGTTTTCGGATTCTAAGTGTGTGTATGTAGTATGTATTTAAGTATTTATTTTAAAAGTACATACCTGCGTATGTATATCAGTTGTTGCACTTGATCAGTATCCATAGGACAAGCTTCGGCTTAATTTGGGACTAAACAGTCGTATGTGAATTTGTCCAAAAACATTATTTTAAATCGCTTATTTCCCAGAACAGAAAATAATGAAAATTAAAAAAAAAACGCTCTAATCCAAAACGACGTTTTGCCCAACATTAGGCTGATAGAGATGGACATTCTAACTACGTCTCAGTTAGTCGTAACTGCCTTAATCAGTACGCGTAAATGTATTTGGTCGCCGATTGCGAGTGTGTGCACGTCTGTGTGTTTCCGCATATTTGCATTTGGTTATCGCGTATTACGCACTAAAATACGTGCTGGCATTAGCACTACCTACTACACTAAGATTTGAGGATTGTGAGCTAAAGATATAGTCCCTGTAGAGTTTAATGGCGGCTGTGTGAAGTGGGCCGATTTCTGCGCAATGACTACTTTGAGGTGTCAAAGGGGAGCTGTGCGGGGGTTCACTAGAGACGCTCATTCAATTTCATGAAATAGTTCATTGATTCGATCAACCGAATCAAACTTTCAAGTTATTGGACATCTCTCTGTAGCACAGTATCTCGCGTAGACTATAAATACTGTCAGCGATGAGCAAACAATTTGTGACTATATTCATTCAGCCGTCAAGACATTCTACGCGGACTATATTCTGTAGAACCATTCATGTTTGTTATCAGATATTTCAAATGCGAAATGAAAGAGAGTCTTTGTTGCCCAATAGTTAAGATGAATCTTGTGATATTTTAATAGAGGTTATCTGTGTTTATTTTATTTTTCGTTTAAAAAAACTTCATCATCATCATATCAGCCTGTAGACGTCCACTGCTGGACAAAGGCCTACCCCAAGGATCTCCACGACGACCGGTCCTGCGCCAACCTCATCCAGCTGGGTCCCGCGACCTTCACCAGATCGTCGGTCCACTTTGTGGAAGGCCTGCCCACGCTGCGTCTTCCGATACGTGGTCACCACTCGAGAACCTTTCTGCCCCAACGGCCGCGGGCAACAGCTAGTATAGTAGTATATCAAATCAAATCAATCAACAGCCTATTAACATGTCCTCACTGCTGGGGCTCCGGCCTACCCTCTCAACGAGGCGTTCGGGTTACAGCTTGCCCAGTGCGGGTTGGTGGACTTCACATGCGCCTAAGACTTCTTCGGCGTATGCAGGTTTCCTCGCGATGTTTTCCTTCACCGTTTGAGAGCAGTCAGTCAGTAAATGTACTTAATAAAGTAAATAAATGTATTTATAAGTTTCGAGAAAAAACTCATGGCCCAGCCGGAGATCGAACTTCGGAACTTTCGATATGATAGGCTATCCCCGACGCCACTGACGCTCTTAGTAGTATATAAATAAAATAAATACTCCCCAAACTGTAACACAGTTTTTAAAAAATTTGATCGTGCGAAAATTCTGGGGTTAGAGGTAGCCTGAAGTCGATCCTATGGCCGGAAATCTGGATTTTATGTGCTCGATTAGCAATAAACATTTTCAATTTTTCCGGTAGCACCGAGGCGCGAACGCAAAGGTCGGCGCTCCGCGGTCGCGTTATTTTCTCTTTCCGTCGGAACTGGCTGGCGGGCGGCCAAGCGCCCGTGAGAACAAGTGCTCTGATAAATAATGCACAGAATGGGCGCCGCTCAGCGCCCATCAGAGCGCCCACAAAAAGGTATGATCGCTAAATGGACACCTCGTTCTTACTTGGAGAACATTTGTTAAACCCACACATACACACCTAACAAGAGGGCCATCAGTAAACAACTTTAAAGTACATTTTAGACTTCAGCACTTTGGACAAAATGAGCTTTCCAGAGCTGTTCCGAGTTCCTCGCCGTAAATGTTTATTTTCAGGGTGCCGTAACTCAAAAGGTAAAATGGGGAACCCTTATAGGATCACTTCGTCTGTCTGTCAATTTAATTTTTAATTTTATTTTAATTTTTTAATTATTATTATTTTAATTTTGAACAAAAATTTACAGACAAATTTACATGCCGCGGGCAACAGTTAGTAAGTAACATATACGATACTTTTTAACGCGAACGAAGTCGCAGTAATATAATAATAAACCGTAAGAACTATTATCTAATGGGCGTTTTTCCACTAGCCGGCACCGGCACGGCACCGGCATGGCCGTGCACCGGCACCGGCGCCGGGGCTTCGTTTTTCCACTACGCCGGTGTCGATGCCGGTTTAAGCCCGGCAAGTGGTACAGTACTGACACGGACTTCAGCACGACGACACTATAGGCGTCCCGTACACGCTAGGTTTTGCTGTCAGTGTTACCATGGTTTTACCAGTCTGTGACTGACGAAAATATTCATACTTTATTTTTTGCATCATGCAACCATCAGTCATGACGGATGGTTTTGAATGACGCTTGCATGACGTCTACAAGATGCCATAGACTCACCGTCCTCTACGCGTCCTCCTACCCGCCCGCGCACTCACACGCGAACACGGTTACAATTCATATACAAAACACATGCAGTTTTGCCGGGCCGGCACCGGGTGGGAAGCTAGCTACCCCGGCGCCGGCTCCGGCGCCGGCCCGGCGTACTGTCCCGCCCGGTAAGTAAAAAATACATTTTTGCTTCCCCGGCACCGGCGCCGGTGCCGGACCGGTGAGTGGAAAAACGCCCAATCTGTGCTTTAGTTCCGAAAAACTAATTGCATTGACACGGGGCCTGGATTTGTTACTTCCATGAGGTGAGAGCAATGCTAACTAGGCTACCACAAACTCATTATTAGGCATTACAGCACTAATATATTGCTAAGCATAAAATCCACAGTTAATTGTAATTAACCCCACTAGCATTAAAACCAGAATCTGAACACCTGAACAAGATAGCAAGCGCTAGAGGCTTTAAACGGAATGCCACATAGATCAAACGGTTTCATTAGTATTGTAATTAAAACATTTAAGTTGATCGCTATGATCAATTAACTTGTCTGCTTATGATATAATGTACGCATTCTACATAATTCATTATTACAAGTGAAAGCGGAAGCGGAAGAATGCGGGTGCGGTGGCCAGTATTGGTCCAGCAGTGGACGCAGATGCGGTTGGATTGCGAGAATCCACTGCTGGACATAGCCCGTCGCCAATGAACACCACCACACACGGTCCTCCGTCCTCCGCAGCCAGCCGCTTCCGGCCATTGCGATTTTACTTGACGGACTTTTACGGAGCTGTAAAATTCATTATAATTATTTTACTGTTGAAATTCTGAGCGGTTCAAATGGACAAGGGTAAAAATACCCTGAGTATGTCCATTTGAACCCCAAAAGGGGTTCAGTCAAAACGGATGTATACACTACAGCGAAGCTTATTTAACTGTTAGTCCATCGAATCACCTAAAAGCTACTGAACCGATCGAACTGAAATTTGGATGTAAAATAATGTGTAGAATTGTCCGGCAATAAGAAGAAAATATTGGAATTTTAAAATATTACAGGAGACAAAAAATAAAATTCAATTGACAGAATCCGCACAAAGTTACATACTGCAGATTTTTAATGACGTAATCATAGCAAAGTCGCGTTGGCTCCCATCCAAAAAGTGCCAGATAAGAGGTGGGATCTAGTGGGTTGTCACCGCGCGACAACTCTGACTAGATAACTAAGCTATTTTTGATGCGATGACAGCGTCGAGAGCAGGCAGGTTTGTCAACAATGCTGATTGCTATAGCACGGCCATAGCAAACTTTCTCTCGTTACTAAATTTGTCGGATATACTGCTGAAAGTCATAGATTTATTAGTCTGTGTGATAGGTGTGAATAGAGATTATAGAAAGTGGTAAAATATATGTAGTGATCCTGGTGCCAGTGACAATAATTGGGCCATCATCATCATCATATCAGCCTGTAGACGTCCACTGCTGGACAAAGGCCTCCGACAGGGATCTCCCCGACGACCGGTCCTGCGCTAACCTCATCCAGCCGGGTCCCGCGACCTTCACCAGATCGTCGGTCCACCATGTGGGCGGCCTGCCTACGCTGCGTCTTCCGATAATTGGGTATAGAAAATAAACTAATCGGTTTTAAAGCTAGTGTCTGTATCTTTCTACTTCTCGAGTGTCACACGAAAACTGCTAGTATAGGATATGACAAGGTTTTTGCTATTGTATAGCTCAGTCTGCTGGATATTTTATTGGATAGACCGCCGACCTAATAAAGGTCCAAGGTTCTTGCGGTTATACGGGCCGATCCTACTACGTATAGCTTCGTCAAGTCTCTTCATTATAACGTCGTCGTTTTTGGGCAGCTCAATTAATCGATTCCTCCTAAGCCAAGCCGTCAAGTGCTCAGCTCAGCCCTGAAGTGCCCTGTTTCCGCCTGCACCATACCAGCGCAATGTGCCCGACATCTTATGTCGTTTATTCTGTAGAGGCGTGAAGCGGATCCCGACCTCGAACGTCTAATTGAATGTCTACTAGGTCAGTTCAGTACATTTCTCAGAACGTCCAACTATTTTTTACCGAACGTCTACTTCCCCGAATGTCTAATTTATATAGACTAGCTTTTTATGGAGAAACGAGAAAATGGACATTCGGCGGCTACTTTTCATTGCTTAGACATTCCAGGAATTCGACGTTCGATCGAAGCCGGAATCGTGAAGCGTCCTAACTGTGAAAAGTATCAACTTTTCTGGGAAATCGAAGGGCAATCTGAGAAATGCGAATTCGATACAAAACGGGCGAACTATCAATCATCACATTTCGCCGCCGCTACCAGATCTGGTGGCTTAGGCTGGTTTCACAGCTATACGGTAGCGCCCGGCGCAGTTCTCTAAAACGAAGCACCCCCACCAAGGAGACCTATAATTCAGTTCTGCGCAGTTAAGGTCATTATTCAAGAAGTTTGCCGGCTACTATATTACCGCAAAAAAATAATGATTACAAAATCAAGTCAAAATCAATCTACGGGGGTGTCATAGGCAACCATCTCATGTGGCTAAACCCACTAAACTAATAAAGATTTAAAAATCAACTTCTGCAAGGCCGTGGATGCATCACATTTCGCCGCCGCTACCAGAGCTGGTGGCGGCGAGGTGATATCTTCGCTCATTACTGCGCGCGCGCACAGACAAGTGAACGATTGTTTAACAAACAATGGGCGGCTGTGAATCATCTTCGTTGTACATAAAGATGCGGGCACAGAGCTTTGCATATTTTGTCAACGTTTTTTCTCGAAACTTAAGTACATTTACTGACTGCTCTCAAACGGTGAAGGAAAACATCGTGAGGAAACCTGCATACGCCGAAGAAGAAATTCGCACTGAGCTAGTGTGGTGGACTATAGCCCGAACGCCCGCGTCGAGAGGATAGGCCTGACCCCTCAGGAGTGGGGACATCTTAATAGGCTGTTGATGATGATTTAAATTTTAATACATATATGGTGGGCGTTTTTGTATGGAACCTGGTACCGTAAACGGCACGTCAGTGGAAAAACTTTGACCTTGAGCTGGCCTAGCCTATTAGGAGTTTCAATACCACGAGAAAACCCTTCCACTGACGTGCGGTCGACCGTATCGAGCGACTCGGTCGCAAGGTCTTAGGAGCATGTGAAGTCCACCAACCCGCACTGGGTTAACGTGGTGGACTATAGCACGCACGCCCTCTTTGAGAGGGTAGGCCTGAACCCCAGCAGTGGGGAGATTAATAGGCTGCTGATGAAATTAGCTAACAGCTGGTCAGCCAGTGTGTACGCAGCGTAAAAATATGAATTCTCATTAACCTTAACATGACTCGCGACGGCGCTTCTGGTAATTAACAAAAAACTTGTTATTTGTTATTCACAATGATAACTGACTATATAACTTAAAGGAACTACTTAAACGCCCGAATTCCCGAAAAAAACTACAAAAAAAAAATCAATCTTGAAATAGTTTATCATGACTTCCTGAAAGACGATCCCAATATTCCCAGTATGATAGGTAAGGAAAAATCATTCGATTCGGTTCATGGCAAACCATCACCCATGAAATGGTCATTTCGACGTTTTGATTTCTTGATTTTCTACAAGTTACAAGAAATTATATTCCTTTTTGATAACTAGCCATCTATATAGGAAGAATCTATCCTTGTTTGTTAACCGCAAGGGTTGGCGGACTTTACATGCGCCTAAGTATTTCTTCTTCGGCGCAGGTTTCCTCACGTTTTCCTTCACCGCTTGAGAGCAGTCAGTATATACTTAAGATTCCAGAAAAAACCCATTGGTACATGGCCCAGCCGTGGATCGGACCTCGGATCTTTCGATATGATAGGCCGCGTCTTATCCCCGACGCCACCCACGCACTCAAACCGACCCTCGCTGCGCTAGAATCCTTCCACCGGTAAAACCTGCTACGCAGTTCAATGATCGTCACCTTTGCCTCGTCCGCCATTGACTGCCCACTTTATGCACAGCAGTAAACAACGCCCCGCACTTACCTCACACTCCATAAATAAATCGCCGGTATAATTCATGCCACGATAATGACACGCATGCACAATGAATGGAAATGACTGAATGCAAATAACGTATAATGATGTAATGTATGTACATGCGCGCGCGCAGCCGCCGTATTGAAAGATTTGTTAAAGATCTTGCTGTTATGTTTTTCGTGTTGATTGTCTATGACCATCACTTGCTACCGGTATCAAAGTAGTGGGGTAATTTATCGATAACACCGATGTTTGAACTCTAGTTAGGTACACATGTAAATATTCGCACACCTGCTTTAAAAGTGACACAAGTCAAAAATTTAAAATTTCTGAGTTAGACATTGGTCGTATTCAGCGAACGCACACCTGCTTTAAAAGTGACACAATTCAAAATGTTTAATTTTCTGAGTTAGATCATTGGTCGTATTCAGCGAACCCACACCTGCTTCAAAAGTGACACAAGTCAGAAAATTAATATGGACACATAGTGTCTATTCTATTCTAAGTATGTGATCCTAAGTGGTTTAGAAGCCTACTAATATTATAAAGGCGAAAGTTTGTAAGGATGTTTGGATGAATGTTTAGATGTTTGTTACTCTTTCACGCTAATACTACGGAACAGATTTTGACAAAATTTTACAGTACATTACACATAGACCTTAGATACCTAGGGAAGAGCTGTTCGTGCGGGAAAAACTTGCGGGTGAAGCCGCGGGAAATATCTAGTAATTAATAATTTTTTTGAGGCGGTATTGGTACTAAATACTAGCTACCACTGACGGCCGTTGGGGCAGACAGGTTCTCGAGTGGCGACCACGTATCGGAAGACGCAGTGTAGGCAGGCCTCCCACAAAGTGGACAGACGGTCTGGTGAAGGTCGCGGGACCCGGCTGGATGATGTTAGCGCATGACCGGTCGTCGTGGAGATCCTTGGGGGAGGCCTTTGTCAAGCAGTGGACGTCTACAGGCTGATGACTAGCACCTAGAAAAAATTGGGTCCTTCTGTCCGATGTCCCAACATTTTCCGCGTAAGACGGGGTATTTCCGTCCTCGTGCGTCCGTCACGGCCGCGACAACAGACTCCATTTAAGGAGAAGTCCACCTCCTGTATTATTCATGAGCCGGGCGTATTTGGCCGGCGGAATGCTACACGCGTGACGATTCAGTCGGCTGCCGAAATAGGGATCTGGACAGCAACTTACGATATACTTAAAGTAAAATAAGTTGTAAGAAATGACAGAGTTGTAGAAAATTCTCATCTCTGCGATATCTTGTTTTGATTTCTTCGTCCTGCCCTAAGATTATTTTCTCCCGCGTAGGAAGTCTCACGTCATTAATTATAAAATGTTAAATTGTTGGAGGCCTTTGCTCGGAAAATAGCAGATAGAAATACAATGATATAATTAGAATGACATATCAAATGATTAATATTAAATATCAATATATATATTTCATGTAAAATTTATACTATCCAAAATAAAGGCTACTTTATTTTCTGTCATGATCTGTGCCGCAAATTTTGGATATGTATATACAATATATACTTTATACTAATAAGTTGTAGAGACGTGAGAGAGGAAAGACACACTATAAAGTGAAAGTGCATCGAATGACTTGTATATTACTGCAATGTAAAATGCATTCGATCATATCCATCTAAATCGAACTCATTGAGTATACAGTCCGTACAATTACAATATACGCTTGCGTTAGAAAGGTGTTTTCTATTTAAATGTACACTACGTATGCACTGAGAAAACGTTTATATTTACGTAGTTTAGAGAGCCAGCAGCTATACTCCTTTAATATTGAAAGCTTTGTAAAGAAAGGAAAAGTTAATTCGGAGTTTCAGAGTTTCCAACAAGGGCCTAAGTCAACAGACGCAATTACTATTGTGTATTATGAGGCAACTTTGTGTTCATTAATTAAAGTAAAAAAACTTCTTGTTTTCAGTATGGATAGCTTAGTTCGGCAATAGATCTTTAACCTGTCATTGCAGGTGTCTACGCGTATAACAAAAAGAATTATCAAAATCGAACACTGGGAAAATCCCGCGTACCCACGGGAAAATCAACAAAATGTGTGCCAAGTTAATTTTTAATGAAGCTGCTTAATTCATACAAAATTCCAAGTTAACTGCTGGAATTGCCAGCGCGGAAACAGACAGACATTATGCCAAGTACAGGCGCTAGGGCGGTCAGAGTGGCAGATGTCACCGCCACGATTTGGCAACATTCCAAGCGGATGCCACACCGCAAGCTCGTAACACTATGAATAATATCTAAATAGTTTAAGCTTCCTTCATATCCGGACGGAAAAAGCCGTGGTAATGAAGATACGAATCATACCTGCTATTTTGCACATCATGCTAAACCATTTGGGGCACAATACTAGGATATGCCAGTTAAGGGTTGAGCTGGTGGTTGACAGTAGCAGCTCCGTGGAAGTTACAAGGGAAAAGAAAACCGAGAAGGAGAACATTTTGGCTCAAAAATCTTCGCCAACGGTACAATAACGTTTCGGTTCAGAAAGAATGAAAGAAAAATCATTTATTATACCAGTCAACTGCCACTTCAACGTGCTTCTGTGGCGGATCACCTATTTCCTATTTCTCAGAGAAACTCCGAGCATAGGACATTCTCTGTAGGAGGAGCTAAAAGAATTCCGTGCCCGCAACAAACTGTATAAAAAAGCCTAGACTCACCTTATGATAAGTATCTTTCTGCCAGTTTTTGATCTGTGTGATGACGTCATTCACGAGCCGGTCCCGCACGCTGAGGTGCAGGTCTGACAGCCGTTCCGCCTCCACCATGCCGCCTTTCCACGCAGCCTCCATCGTACCGTATTCAGGCCCTGGAGAGAAAACAAACATTATGAACGACTTGGTAATAAGAGAAATTATGAACACCTCGATATCTTCGATCAAGATTGGCAGACTTTAAATTTTTTATATTGGACATGAGATCTCCGTATCAATATGGTAAACAGGAACCCTTATAGTGCGACTTCGTCCGTCCGTCTCTCCGTCTTTTACAGTTGATCATTTCAGCAACTACTAATGGGAGGGTCGGAATTTTTATGTGGGAGGAGATACTAGGTCAAGGGGGGTTTCATAATGAAAGGATTTTAATTTTTTACATTCTAATCCAGGATCATATTTATATATTTTGCTTAACTTATGATGGAAAATGTATAAAAAAACACCACCCAGGAAGGATATGAATATTTTCGAAGTTCGCAAAGTGAAAAATCTGAAGTAATTAGAGTAGATAGAGGTTACCATAATATACAATTACGAGTATTCAACAAGGAAAACGCAGAGCGAAATTTCAGGACGGCAACCCCAATTTCATTGCACTTGCCGTGAATTCCCGCGAATTTACGTAAAAACACGAGATAAAAACCAGTCGGAGCGGTTGATATAGCTTCTGAGGTACAATTTAGGTTAATTCCGCACCACGGCGAAAGAAATGCACCTTTGTAGAGGTCGCACCAACCAAATTATAGTCAACGGTCCTTTGGTTATCGTCATCCAAATGTGATACTCCAGTAGTCCTCAGAGCCACACGTCCGCTCTCGACCCGGAGGAAGGCACTTCTAAGGTGAACTTGGAACCTTGCTCCTGGCCACCACCAGGTCAAGGTAAAGTCTTCAGTTGTCATTTTGGAGCACTCTATGTTGTTGCGCCCCTTATTATCATTATGATGATCTTAATAACATCCTGCCACATCACTAGTAACAAAAACCCCACAACGGGTAAACTGCCGTTACAAGGATGTTGTCTGTTTATCACGTATTCTGTTGTGATATAACGTTATGTCAATGCCGCCGTTGTTCTAACTGCAAAGACAAGGTTTTTTTAAACAGACCGTTTTATGAGACCACCGAATTATAATCGGCATGCGCATTGAACTTTATGAGCTAGTGACCGTCCGCGCGTGGAATTTGAACCTTTTATGGGCGTAATTTAAAAATCCGTGGTCATTTATTTATTACATGCAAGGCCCATAGTTTTCAAAAACATGTGATTCTTTGACAAAATGCTTCTGGGTTTATCCGCCAGGAGAGTTCGGCGTTGCCAACGTCATTTGAGGAGCTTCTATGCCATGATAAAATGATACTTACATACATATCTTCGTGGATAAATATTTCTTATTTCCGGTATTACACATAATGTAGATCAATACTTAATACATATAAACCTTCACACATACATCTATTCGTATCTTTAGAAGAGAATAGTCATATTGGTGAACTCAAATTTCAGCCTAATATAGTAATTATGTAAATTATTTGAAGAAATCAATACACGCTAGAGCGACTGCAAATGTCAAAACAGAACTTTCTTTGGGTAGGCTAGGCACATTCTCTTAAAGCTCCAATACTAAACGCAAACCAGTCTCATCAAGGTGGTTGAAGGCTGGCTTTTCGCAAGTGTTTCATAACTGACTATTACACACTGGCAACTGGTAGTCGAGTCGTGACGTAAGAGGCGCAGGAGTCGACCGATGACCGCGCATACCATTCTAAATACAGTGGCGACATCGGAGTAAGCAACACAGATCAGCTCATGATCAGCTTCAGCACATGATTTACACAAATAAATTTATTCTATTCTATTCTAAATAAGAATCATCATCATCAACAGCCTATTAATATGTCCCCACTGCTGGGGGGCTCAGGCCTACCCTCTCAACCAGGGCGTTCGGGCTATAGTCCACCACGCTGGCCCAGTGCGGGTTGGTGGACTTCACATGCGCCTAAAGAATTTCTTCATCGGCGTATGCAGGTTTCCTCACGATATTTTCCTTCACCGTTTGAGAGCAGTCAGTAAATGTACTTAAGTTTCGAGAAAAACCCATTGGTACATGGCCCAGCTGGGGATCGAACTCCGGACCTTTCGATATAATAGGCCGCGTCTTATCCCCTACGCCACTGACGCTCCTAAATCGCTAAATAAGAATATGAATAAGATTCTTGTCTTGGCGCTCCGTTCGTCCTGCCTACCTACCCTGTTAGGGTCATAGCAAGAAGAGCATGTATCAATTGCTGGCCACACAACAATCTATGGCGTAGTCTGAAACCGTGCCTAAGCTAAACTATTTATCAGTGTTAATCTAAAGAAAGAAAGAGTATACTTTATTGAAACCATTGCATCATTTAAAACTAGTAAACACACAACTATCGTATAAATGGGGTGACCAACAGTGTCAAAAGGACGCTGCTTCAGCTTTATGCCGCAGAGTAATCTGCGGCACTGATTTTCAGGTAGAACCATATATTAGTTTCTTTATAATCATTAGTTTTTTTATAATCTATTATTATTCTTTCAGTTACTCGCCTCCATGAGCGAAGCGAAAGATGTGTGCCAGGATCGCGATATTTGGCGCTCCGTTCTTTCTGCCTACCCCGCCAGGGACATAGCGTGAAGATATGTATGTATGTAAGTATGTACTCGCCTCCATTCCTTTTTCGGCTGCGAATAACTTCATAATTTACTTATTTATGTAGCTACAGATATTTATTTATTAAAGATAAACTTTAAGAACATCTTGTTTCACTTACTTCATGCCAGATTAAGTCAATCCGGGCTCAACAGAAAACCAACCGCTGCTGACACTATGTCCGCAGCACTAAAGCGTGACACACACTGGGCGGCGGCGTTGCGAAAGCGTTGCGGCGGCGAAGGTTTATATGAAGAACGCGCGCCGCCGCCGCCGCCGCCGCTTTGATGTAAAGGGCTTCATACTATTTCGAACGTTACAGAAAAAAACCGCAACGCTTTCGCAGCTCAGTGTGTGTCACGCTTAAGCTACGTTGAGACCCATTTCACGGCAACAACTACATTTGAGAAACCTAATTTTATAAGTTAGTATCTACACAAGTCAAACATTTTCTTGTAATGATTGTTTACCTGACATAAAAGAATTACTTCCAAGATTATGTAAGTATGAATAAGAATCTGTGTACGTAGTTACTCTAACACCCTTCGTAACAGTAAAGCGTGTCATTTAAGGTAATCATTGACAATTCAAACTACGTTACAGAGCCGTCACGTCACGCGACGCGGCTGTAACAGTGAGGTAACGAGCTGGCCCATGCACAAGATGTCGCGCGATTGCCGAATTTCGCATTCCCAATCCGATCGCGGCTTACCTGCCACTTTTGAATAGCCTGATTGGAGTTTCAGCACGCGCTGTAGGCACATAAGGTATTGTCGCACCCAGCATTTTAATTAGTTTCAACCTGACAGCTAGACTGACGAGAAACAACGATCAAAAACAAAAAGCTAGCGGGAAGCGGCTTGAAGGATTCCAACAGTCGAATATCGAAATAGAAATGGAAAATAATACAAAAAAAACTCAGAACACTAAACGCCTTGGAACTTTTCCTCGACGTCTGCAGGTTCCTTCGCGATGTTATCTTTCACAGAAAAGCCTGTGGTACATACGCACACATCTTCACGCTATGTCCCTGGCGGGGTAGGCAGAAAAAAACGTAGCGCAAAGTATCGGGATCCTGACACACCTCTTTCGCTTCGCTCAGTCTCATCAAGCCTTTGGTACGATAAATAAACCGAACCTGCTCCAAAAAAAACATTGGTACTGTACTGGACCGACATTGTACCCTGAGGCCTCACGAACGCAAATCGAGTTAGTTGGAAGTATTTAATTGGAAGGGTTTCCGACTAAGTTCATCAAATTAGTACTCAGGCATCAGTGCCTACTAACACACACTTTCGTCGGTGTGTGCTGCATTTCGATCAGAGCCGAATCCCTCCCGGCGCGACCAGAATACGTGATCGCCTCTCGACCGACGTGCGTCTCGAATTGGAGCCGATCCTCGGAGCCGGCGATAGACTTTCCATTTCGCATGTTTTATTCTCTTTAACGTTACGCAACTGTTACAGAACCGAACGGTTGACACAAACTGTGCTGAATCTATTCGGACTAGCAAGTAAATATAGATAGCAGTAATCAATATCAGTCGTTCAACGCCACTGCTTGACATAGGCTTTCCTCAATGAATGCCAACACACCCGGTCCCATCCAGCCGCTTCCGGCCACTTTCTTTAGGTCGGGCGTCCCACCCTGCGCGTACCGGTCCGCGGTCTCCACTCCAGAACGCGTCCGCCCCAACGACCATCGGTTCTGCGACAGATGTGACCTTCCCACTGATATTTAAACTAGCTAAGTCTTTCGGCTATGACGGTAACCTCAGTTCTCCGTCGGATCTCCTCATTAAGGATCAAAGAGACTCCACCATTTTGTTAAGAGATTTCTTACATGACTAGTACCGTGTTGGCCAGAATGTCTTTCCACTGCCAAGGCGCGGCCATTGTGGGCATTACAAGGGAACAGTTATATCAAACAGTGAACGTTGACAAGCCTGTCATAATCAGAAATCACGTACGTACGTACGCTAGCTATTGAGACCCTAACAGAAAATCACTGAGGACTGTACAGCCGATACATTTTGACTTTGAGCTGGCCTAGCCTATTAAGGAGTTTCAATGAGGGACCAGTTCATACTGGATTTGTTTCCACTGACGTGCGGTCGACCGTATCTTCTGGAAGTAGCACTATGCTTTGCATGGGGAGGCCCCTAAGTTAAATGTAAGTACGTATTTACATCAAAATCATCCTTCACTGCTTAACTTTAAATTAGGCAGCAACTATTATAATCCTATGTGATTAGGTTAGGTTCGTATTATTCGTATATCTATATTGTGATGTGTGAATAATAGTTATTTGTTATGCAAGGCTGCAAAGTTGGTTATTTTGTGCGAGTACTAGTATTGAAAACTGAGCAAGCGAAGGGTTCAAAGATAGAATCCTGAGCGTAGCGAGGGTTTCAAGATACGAGACACAAAATAACTTTGCTGCCGAGCGCAACACACAATTTTTCACCTCACTACAGCGAGGAAAATACTAGGTGAATTGAATCCATTCGGCGGTTTGAACCACAAATAATAATAACCACAATTAGGATTGACCACTTCCTTAAATGTCCACCTTCTACAAATTATAAGAAACGTTTTAAAAAGTTTTTTTCCAGGTGCAGTTTTCCACGCAGATTTCGAATAAGAAAGTATACCCTTCCGAGCAGGTGAGTTGAATATACATTTTCAATGTTTCTTTTCCTTTTCTTCGTGTAAAGTAAAGAATCTTTTGCTAAAAACCAACGTCAGTCCACTGCACCCGCTCGAGTCACTCATTACACTATAATTAAAACTATAAAAGCTGAACGTATATTATGTACCGACAGAACGTTTTTGTTATCTGTCTGCAATTTTGTGTAATTAGTGGCTGTTGCAATAATTCGCAGCTATCGTTAATAGCTACTTCTAAGATCACTCGCAAGATAAATAGATTATTGTAAGATTGGTGAAATAAAGTAAATCGTTAAGGCACAGTAAAGCACATGACTAGGCTACTTCCGCAGTTCCGCTTAATAAAAAAAATCAGTTTGTAGTATGTTAGTTTGTGTGGTTTTTCTTAACATTATAAACATCTACCTACTGTATTTTGTTTAATAATTAACTGAAAACACTAAAATACAAGGAAACATTAAAAAGAAATGTGATTGATACAAAACTTATTTCTAAAGAAATGTCTTCTAGCTAACCTGCGCTCGTGTAAATGACAAAAAAGGTAGGTAGGTAGTAGTCGCGTGTACTGTGTAATTATCATACATAATAGTTTGTATAAAATAAACATATAATTTATACCAATGCAGAGACATTTAAATGTACAATAACTTTATAATAAATATACCTCTATAATATATTATTGACAGAGAGGAGCTTTAGCAGTACCGATTAAAAAGATTACACAAATTATACAGCACGAATAAAGATCGGGTCAAACCAAATGCAGCACAGCGCAGCACGGCTTATGACGTTGTAAATGTATGGAATATTATGGGAGAGGACACACCAACGTACGATGCTGCACAGCGCTGCGCAGCTACGCGCGTGTCCGTGCGTCAAGACACGTAGAGACAACCCGAGCTCGCGCGGTCTGGCAACGTCGCGCGACCGTAGCGCGCGGTCTGGCAATATCGCGCGCGCGCCGTGCCGTGATTGGTCCTCACTAGTTGACGTCACACCGCGTGAGGCGATTGCGTTGCGGCACAGCACGTCGCGACAACTGGCCGGTGTGACGTGCTACGCAACGCGCTGCGCTGCAACGCTCTGTGCTGCACCGCATACGCATTCGGTTTGACGTTTTACCCGGCCTTTAGTATGAAATTTTCTATGCAATTTCAACTTCACAACGAAAAAAAAAGTAACGCAATAATTAACAGCGGATAGCGAGCCTTTTATTAATCATACTTAATCGACTTGTCATCGTCCACCGTTGGACATTAACCTTTCCACCACAGCCGGTCATCCACCTTTCTCATACAGCCGCATCCGGCTACCTATTCAGGTCAGTCCATCCGGCAGGAAGGCTGATACCGCTCGCGTGGGTCTAATAGCCATAATTCGCATGTGGCCGTACTATTATATGCTTATACCGTGCCAGTGTTCCATCAGTAATGGTCTGTAATCACACGTGTGCGAGCTCTAGCTATCGATAACGCGCAGATAGGGATGTCTCTACTGCGAACTACCAGCGTATTAGTTACCAGTCGATAAAACGTTTATTACTCACGTGTTATCATAGTGAAGGATGATTTGTTTTGCATGGCGCTCAGGGACATTCGATAAGGAATAACAATGTAATGATTAATAACGGAAATGACATAACAGATAGGTATTTTAGGTTCTCTGGACAACCGTCGCCACTGTATAATATCGAGACGTTGGTAAGCGACCAAATTAGAGACTGTTACTGTACTTTTATAACTCTCTTCCCTTACAGTTAGACCGTCTTCTGTAAAATTTACTATTTGTCGCTTACAATCACAGAAATAGCGAGCTTTTTCCGTGTTCTGTGCTTACAATATTCTTGCAAAACAGATTCGAAATTACAGTTTTTTCGTATGACAGTTTTCTTAGCTCTGTAGTTTATTTTGAGAGTGGTTTTTCTTTTATGCAATGTAATTCACATTCGAAAAGTTTTATTATACAGCATCTAGGAATTTTCAACGATAACTCGATGGGTTTCAGATGAGACGAGTGAAGACGGGGGACGCCTCTGGAATATGTCTAACGACGGCAATTGTGCAAATAAATGAGTATAAAATTCAAACCGAGCTCTCAATTTACACTTATGGTAAATTTAATAACAGAGATAGGTCACTTCAACCTGATGTAGTAAATATAAAACAGTGCCAAAAGCGTTGCTTACTGGCGCAGAGCTTAGCACTGAACTGTAGTAAGGCGGCGATCACAATAGATCAGTAATGGTCGCAGTGATATACAAGGCACGGTAAGTATTGAAAGAGTCCCATCACAACTAATACTAATAGGCAAAAATACCAGTATAATAGCGGCCACGTATCGGAAGACGCAGTGTAGGCAGGCCACCCACAAGGTGGACCGACGATCGCGGGAGCCGGCAGGACGAGGTTAACGCAGGACCGCTCGTCGTGGAGATCCTTGGGGGAGGCCTTTGTCCAGCAGTGGACGTCTACAGGCTGATATGATGATGACCAGTATAATACAGTAGGTATCTAAAGAGTGCGTGTACGCATCGCGACCAATGGTTACGATATCAATACATTCCTCGGGCGTGCTGCCGGGGCCAGCCAGGCTTGCGTCACATCTTTATCTAACACCCGCTAACAAGCAACGCAAGTGCGCTAAACGCAGCTTGCATCACCCGCCGCGCATTCAGCTGTTAAGATTTGAGACAGTCTCCGGCGACGCTTCCTTATTCTACTGTTGTAAATCGTCGGTTGAAACTAGAAGGTAACCCCGTAACTCCTCAGGCTGGTTGGCCTTTTGTAGGGAAGCCTGTGTTTCATATGACAGGTCAACCGGTACAAGGAGTACGAGGTACACTACACACTTTCCGCCGAAATGCGAAAGTAATATGTTTGTCATATATATAAAGTAATAAGTTTGAAAGTAGGATGTTTGTCTAATTGTTGCTTAATTACGCCTTTTGATCGCATTTTGAACTTGATAAGTACAGTGATAGCTTAGATCATGGAATTATACTGAAGTGGCGGGTATTAACTAGTTAACTATAGATGAAATTAAAAGATATACTACTATATAGATTTAAAATAGGTAAGTACACCACTAAATACTAATACATATAAAATTGAAAAGAGAGGCAGGGAGCGATCAATTAAGTCATACTCTAAGTACTTACATGAGAGCCTATTCAATAAAACAAAGCATACAAACTTAATACAACGCTATGTAATAGATTCGGATTCATTTCTTTGATCACAGGTATATAGTTGACAGCGGTCCATAATGATCAATAGATAGTGAATGAATAAATTTCCAGTTAAGTTCATATAAAAGAGTAAACTTATAGTATAGCTGGTAGTTATTTTAAACGAAGTTCAACAATTTTACCTATACGTGTAGGCCATGAAATTGTTGGACTCTAAAGGTAGCATTCGGATCTGAGCAGTCGCTGCCCGGCAGTCGCGGCCGGGCAGCGATGGCCGTACCTGTCTATATGGATTTGTATGGAGAAGCGTCCGATGCAGGCGGTTGGGCAGCGCTGCCCAGAGCAAATCCATATAGACAGAAACGGCCGTCGCAGCCCGGCCGCGACTGCCGGGCAGCGACTGCTCAGATCCGAATGCTACCTTAACATACTCAGAAAGTCTAACAAACTCAGTTTCGTTGAGACGAAAGATTGTAGTTACTAGGCTAACAGAAAGTTGAAGAACTAAACAATGTCTCACCTTTCTCGATGAGATCGTTCCATTTCTTCGCCCAGCCTCTCAGGCTCTTCGCGTACGTCTTCTCGATGTCCGCCCTCTCCTGCACGAGCGCCTGCAGCTCGCTGCATAGTCTGTGGCCGTCGTCCACCCGTCTGGTCGTGCGCTTGTAGTTACCAGGCTCCCAGAACGAGTCGGAGGTGACCGAGAGCAGCGCCTGGTCGTCGCTGTGGTGTGACATGGCGGTGCGGCACTCACACACCGCCCCTCTGCAACAAGGAACAAGCTATGGTTAGTCATGTTATCCTGGTACATGTTTTCGTTAGTCGTTATATTCAGACGGACAAGGATATGTCAGGTGAGTGACATAAAACTAACCATAATAATAACATTTTAACTGTAAAACAACGCTCTAGTAAATAAATTTCACTTCATATTTGCTGCAAAAATTACTGAACATATTTCGATGAAACTTAAACGGTAACATAGAATTATGCAACACATTATGCTATACACGCCTCTGAAAAAACTTTTCTGGGGAGGCGAAGCCGCGGGAACCAGCTAGTTTTAATAATATCACATAAATAATTTATTTCCTCGATTGCGTGCGACGGGCGTCGGCTGCCACGGAACTCAATCAGTGTGACATCTTCCATACAGTTTCATTCATTACAAAAAGAGTTGGAACGCGCACAGCATCCAGCGTGATCCGGGCTTTACATCGCATCATAATAACTTAGCATCATGAAGGAAAATTTTCGCGCGCTCCTATAGGGGAAAAGTTTGTACCTTCATGGTTAGCACTATAATCATAGCAATAGAACAGCGTGTATATGTGTTGTGGCAAACACACTCGACCTTGATAGAGACCAATGTATGAAATCATTCAAATCGTGGATAGCGTCGCGATTTAATGATTTCATACTATAGTAGGTAGGCGATTTATCGAAGTTGACTCAAACATACAACGCAGTATAACGAGTAAGCATGAAAGACAGGCCTATCTATGCCCAGCCATGTATATCAACTTACAGGCGACGATGATAATGAAACTGTATGGAACGCGATCCGTTCGGTGTGTCTTGCATACACTTTCATACATACAAACTGATGTATCAGTTAGGTGTGTATGGCACTTGGGTCCTGCTCCACCCGTACTCCGGACAGCCACCATCAGGTCTCACCCCGATCGTTCCCTGACGAAGATCTAAGAGCTCAAAGTGCCCTCGAATGTTTGAAAAAGGCCTTATTTTGTTTTGAGTATTAAGTAAATCGCCACGACGAGATCGTGGAGATCCTTGGGGGAGGCCTTTGTACAGCAGTGGACGTCTACAGGCTAATATGATGATGATGATTAAGTAAATGTTGCAAACCAACATTGCTAACACCGCCTAATCCTCTACTGTTTGCAGTTTCTTCGATACTCTAGACGAGTAGTTAGTAATCATTAGATTCATCAACGGCCTATTAATATGTCCCCCTCCACTGCTGGGGCTCAGGCCTATCCTCTCAATGAGGGCGTTCGGGCTATAGTCCACCACGCTAGCCCAGTGCGGGTTGGTGGACTTCACATGCGCCTAAGAATTTCTTCTTCGGCGTATGCAGGTTTCCTCACGATGTTTTCCTTCACCGTTTGAGAGCAGTCAGTAAATGTACTTAAGTTTCGAGAAAAATCATCATCAATCATCATTAGATTACCTAGTACATACCTATGTTAATCATTAGATTACCTAGTACATAGCTATGTTATGATGTTTCTCATTAAGTCATTCATCGTGTCTATTTACGGATTTAATTGTTCAATAAAGATTTTTATCAAATGACGTAACCTTTAAACCCGAGAATGACGTAACCAAAGCGCATCGCCGGGTGACGTCATATTAATTACCACAGCTTTATCATAAAGGCGTGGATTACCATTATCTCTACCATTCTTGTGGATAGCATCACACCTATATTACTTAGCCAACGATTACACTACTGCAGTGACGGTATCGTTATGGCGGTTTATTTCTACCATAGAAATATAAAACCAACCCGGGAGCGTAGGGAGCTTTTTCTGTGTTCTGTGATTTCTACCCATATTTTTAGACGGTCGCACAGACCCTAGACCAAGCAGTCCACTGCCATATTATTTTTAAACTAGAACAATACAAATTATAAACCTACAAGATAGTTACCCAGGCCGAGTTCTCGAGTGGAGACCACGACTGGGCAAGCTTACGACGCCCCCCGGCTAGATGATGCGACGATCTGCGTTAAGGCGGCTGGCAGTGACTGGATGCGGAGAACCGAAGATCGGATTCAGTGGCGCGGCTAGAGGGAGCCCTACGTCCAGCAGTGGACTAACGCAGGCTGATGATCTAGGCAGGAACGCCCCATTGTAATGTATGAAAAGGTGTCTGTCGCCCGCCACGCAGCCGGTGCGAACGTCTCCCACACAGCTTCATACATTCTTATTCTTAGACGGGGGTGGCGATCCCTTCACTGACTCCACGAAAGCGGGAGTTTAAAGCAATTCTCTCAGGACGTCAGTGCAGCCATCCTAACTCCTTGAAGTAGTGCAGTAGGGCTTCTTTCATACGGAGCTGCCACGCGCCGCACAAGTAACGCATGCGCGCACGCAGGTGCGTTCCGATCGTCAATGTTGACGCGACTAGACGGGTTAGTCTCAACGGATGTGGCCATATCTGCACGCGTGAGTTCACTCTACAGCAGCGCATTCCGATCATGTCAAGTTCAAAGTTATTACCTACTTCCACTATGAAACTCTAAGTTACGAGTAGTGTTGTCCAAAGTGGTTATTCGATAATCGATTGATCGATAGATCAATTTACTTAAGTGAATAAACATCGTGAGGAAACCTGACAAAGGGCTGTTCAAACCGAATGCAGCACAGCGCAGCGCAGCTTGAGACGTTGTAATGTATGGAATATTATGGGATATGACACACCAAACGCAAGATGCTGCACAGGGCGCTGTGCAGCTACGAATTATTGGGTGTGATATTTCCCATAATATTCCATACAGCCCTATATCAGCCCCTAAATTCGTATTGTGTCCGTTTTGTAGGACAGTGATTTGCTAAACAACGGGATGGATTTATAGGCCCGTGAATTTTTTGGGCTTCAGATAACGTCTAGCTATCTATGCTGACGCAATACGATGGGTTTGTCACGGCGGATATGACCATATTTGCAAAAGTAGTAATCTCTTCATACTATAGCGAATTCCATTCATAGTTGCGAGATTAAAAGTCAAGTTCGTAAAACACTTTGAACCTATAAGCTGGCAAAATACGATAGTTAACGATTCATACTAAATCAATCGTTATTATTAGTCTTTTCGGTGAAAATAAACATCGTGAGTACCCGTTAAATCAGCATTGGGTCCGCTTTGCCAAATCGGGGGATTTTTTAGGCTCGTCATTTTGTTTGCGATTCTTTTAACGTATCATTTAGTTATCTATGTTGATGTTGACGCAACTGGACGGGTTGGTCTCAACGGATATGGCCATATTTGCACGAGCTAGTAGTTAGTCTTCATTCTACAGCGCATTCCGATCATAGTTGCGAGCCTGAATGTCAGGTTCAAAACCTACGCCGACTTCCAACCTCTAGGCTATGATTTTAGTGCTGGCGAAGTTACTAGTCGATGCATATTGGATTTGGAAATTTAATTGCTGTAACAGCCAATTCCATACTGCACAGAGTATGGGATGAGGGTGAGGGTATAATTAAACTTTGATTAATCGAATGCCAGCTCATATTGTGTGGGTTTCAATTTTAATTACAGTATTGGAACGGACGACCGTGTGATGACGTCCACAGGAAATGCCTATATGTCCAGCAGTGGGAATGAATAAGTTTCCATTGAGCCTTTCTCGTACCACAAATGACCACAATCTGATATCTACTTCAGGCTACAGAACCCCGAAGACAGAAGTTTTCCCTTTCGAGTTGCGGCTATTGCATTTTAGATCTCATGGTAAAAATTGTACGGTCGACCGCACGTCGGTGGAAACTAAACCAGTATAAACTGGTATCTCGCAGTATTGAAACTCCCTAATAGGCTAGGCCAGCTCAAGGTCAAAGTGTTTCCACTGACGTGCGGTCGACTGTACATGCTTCTCTCCGGTTCGTAACTATCAAGCAGATCCGTCGAATTGTAAAAGCGTGGGAGGGAGAAACAAACAAACAGATTTCTACGTTTCATAAATATCGTAAGCCCAAAATTATGATTTTATAAATACAAAAAAAATTGAAGATCAAATAATTCCGACAACAAACTTTAATACTACAGAAAACATGGCCTGACACGGTTTGAATCATACATAAGTCATTCATTCATACATAACCTACTAAGCAAAGCAACAACAGGTGTTCAAGCTGATTTGCATAAAAAAATCAATATTAAAATACCTTAGATGTTCATCGACATAGAACACATATTATAGACATTGACTTAAAATTTACAGATCATATTTACATGCCGCGGGCAACAGTTAGCAAGTGTAACAGATACGATACTTTTTATTGCGAACGAAGTCGCGGGGCATAAGCTATAGTATATTATAAAAAATACATTACCTAAAATACTGGAGCACATGATGCACTTTCCCCTTGCACCTCCCCCTTCTCCGCCTCCTCAATTTGGCCATTATCCACTGTAAGGTAATTAACTAAAGTGTCTCAACTAGCTAGAGTCCCGCACAGTACTGAATCGCATGTGGGCGCTGATTGGCTGAGATTCCTCCCACGGGCCGGCAGAGATAAGGAACAGACAAACAACGCGAATATTTCATATTATACGTGTACGCCTGAGATTAGGACGCACAGTTTTTGTGTGTAAGGCTTTTTTGCTAAGGCCACAGTAATAAAATTGATGTAAGAAGTTGAATGTATATAAAAATACAGCAAAACTTGTTTTTTATTGTCTACATCCCAAATTGGTAATTCCCGGGTATGGAATTTAAATTACAGATTTCAATATTTAAAAGAAAACTAATAAGTGATGTGAATGTAGCGCACACTCCTTCATTCACATACTCATTCATCGAGTAACATGACATTGTGATAATAGAATTAAGAAGAAACAGTGCCCTATTATGAAATAAATAAATCATTACTTTCAAGGGCATTCGAGATTCATTATTTTGACTCAAATGTCAGATAGTTCTAATGATAGTTGACATTCAATAGATAAGGCAGACGGAGATAAGCGAATAGAATGCGCTATTAGTCACGTGTTTAAACGGATTGGAGTAATAAATTCAAAAACACTTGTATAGTAAAAAGGTGAAGTTTGTGTGTTTGAACGTGGGAATCTCGGGAACAAGGTCCTAATTTCATAAACTCTTTTACTGTTGGAATGTTGACCTTTTCTAGGTGGATATATGGTAATTTGTCCCAGTGGAAAATAAGCAGAATTTCAATATGTTTCTTGTAGAGAAGGCATAGAATGCCGAAAAGGCTCACTCAAGCAATCCACACAAAATTCAATACGAACGAACTAAAAAAAATGTTTACAATTACAGTAATAGCAACCACAAAACTGTACTGTGATACGGTCACGCCGCCGAATTATCGCACTGAACACTTTTAATTTCAAACCGCACCAAAGAAACCTGATCCACCGAAACGCAGACGCCGAATGATGTATCACAATCTAGAAAAACAAAACCTAGACGACATAGAACACAACCGACTAACACAATTTCAGTTGAATAATGAACTTTATTCACAGACAATTATGATAATAAGGAATATTTTTGACTGAAAACAGTAACGTGGAAAGAGAACGACCTTGCGCTGTGGAAGAGGTTGATTCATTCGAGTTAACATATATCGGTGGTTTCGCACGGACGGCATTGTGTTACCTAATTGCGAATTCGCAACACGAATGGTCTGCTACAATCGTTGTGTTATGTTTACAATTATTCGCAGTCTAAAGATAAATTACTACAATTGCAATTTAATGATACACAGTTAAGATTGAGACCTATCATCAATGATTCGGTATTTCTTTTATGATCTGTTGCAAGTTGAGTTTGTTTTGCGATTACGTCATAATCCAGAGTCGAAACTCCAACTCTTGATTAGCAGTTACTTAATCAGTTTCCCCTCAATTGATTCTGATTGACGTAGGTTTGGTTGGAATCAATTTAATCACATTTCTAATCGACGTCGACGCAGCGCTATTGAATATGTATGAACTCCAATTACTAGATTTCATTAATTCTACCCTGTCTCGTGTCGCAATAAAATAAATATTTAAAGTTTGTGACATCATCGTACTTCACATTATTGATGTAATGAAGTAAAACAAACTGCAAAACCAGAAAACATTGTTGGCAGACGATTGGCAAACACTGAGCTCAGCTGGCGAAACTAGAATGCATTATTAACGAAGTTCGAATAGAGAAATCGAGATGAAAGACCTAAAAGTGTTGTAAATTGTCTATAATGAAACGATGTCTGACTGTTTATTTACTAACGTGTTTCCATTTCAACAGATCAGAATGATGATGATATTGAATAATTAGGCGATGAAAATAAAATGTCGCTTGTGGGAAAATAGTAAATTATAACTACATAAAGAACGTAAAAAACAGAATTAATTATTGCTGGCTAATATGAAGTACAGATAGAAATCGTAAGCCAATAAATACACAGTGAAATTGGTCATTTCAGTCACGATAGTGATATAGGTTATTTACCAGTTAACGATAATGATTGATGGATAAACAAAACTGAATATAGAAGGCGCATTGAAAGAATGAAATGAGGGAACGACGGAAAAGCGTTGATACATTTACGTTGCGTCATTTAAACAGGGATAAAATGACTCAATGACGGTCAGTATCCCTAGCAAACAATAAATAGAAAAAGGTAGTGAAAGGGCACTTCGCAGAGATATTCCCAAGCCACCAAAATGCTGTTTCGTTTACAAGAAGTACATATTTCAAAGAGCCACAAGAGAGCCGTCCCGCTTGGCAAAGGTCACCGTTGACGTCAGTGGTTTGGTTAGCAATGGAGAGATCAAAGAAAAATGAAAAATTTTCAGTAAACACACGCCCAATCAAACGAGTGGTTTCTTCTTATACACAAACAATGAAATAAGCTCACACAAAGTTAAAACACACAAAAATCAAGAAATCGAATTACTAGGTTCACATAAACACGCACGAGTGTGATAGATTATAGTACTCAATAAACCCACACAAGGTCACTGTGTCACTTTCGAGCATCGAGTCGTCATTGTTACGGCTGTTTGCACAGCCGCGGCACCACGCCGGGCGAGTACCAGCGAACCGATAGTAACGCATGTTACGAGCATGTGCTCTAACTATAAAAACTATTTCCCACGGCATGAGATATGTGAAAGAGTTACGTACCAGATTGTACTTTTGAATGCTGAGCTGCGTGGAACGGCGTTAGGGGAGAGAGCTGTTCATGACATTAAAAATTGAAAAACGTATAATTTATTATGTCCAGTAGTTGATGATGAATGTCGATCGATAGATGAAAAAGGCTATCCGCAAATGATACAAAAACCAGATAATTGTAGCCATTAAGTTGCTACATTGTATCGTTGTGGTTTAGCTTTAACCCGACAAAGTAGCAGAAACAAGTTCTTGGCTTCTTAGTACCATGTAACCGCATTTAATGCATCGTCCGATAAAATGTAATCCAATGAAAAGCCATTTAATTATTTGTCAAGCAGTACAACGTCTAGAATAGATATAACAAACAGTGCTGGCAAACTTTGGATATCTAAATCATTAAATAACATAGTAATACTACCAGACAGTGTGGCGACTTCCGTTTGTTTCTTCTAGGATAAAAGCTTTGCCTAAAGTGGAGACGGGGTAAACATTGTGTCTATACGGTTTACAACACAGTCGATAATAATGGTCTATTGTACAACACTGAACGCATGTTATGCCTACATTGTTGACCAACTTAACGGGTGTGACCAGCACCATTATCACTTGGACGTGTCAAGCATTTTGAAGGGGTAAATGCAAATGCATGACAACACACAACACTCGATTTTGTTGGTTTTGTCTTGGTCAATAAGAGACAAGAAGCAGAATAATACTAAAACGACTTAAGGTTCTTTACTTTTAATCTAAATAAAGGAAATCAAATAAACTATTTATATTTGTAATAGATGAGAATAGAATCAAAATATTGATACCTTCATCATCATATCAGCCTGTAGACGTCCACTGCTGGACAAAGGCCTCCCCCAAGAATCTCCACGACGACCGGTCCTCATCCAGCCGGGACCCACGACCTTCACCAGATCGATACCTTATTTTGATGCATTTAGTTCTACCACAGAGTAAATAATAGTTCTACATCGTTATAGGTAGAAATTCCAGCTAACGATGATCGCATTGAATATTGTTAGCATACTATGATTACAGTGATTAAACCCGACAATGTTTTGAGAATACAAATAAAGTCCACCATCCCATTGTTTTTGTTGACAGCGTGCGTGACTCGATCCGCCTCACATGATGTTGATTATAGTATAGACAATAGCTAGTAATCTCACTAGCTATACGAACACAGCCCACCTGATACCAGTCACTTTCGCCCATGAACACATGCGTGGCTCTCTTGTCTTCAAACCAAAACAAAAAAATGCATGTATTACCGAGATAAGTAAGAGAGACAGACCCTAAGTCCTATTGTAGGCAGAAGTAAAGAAGAAAAACCTTTATACAAGTAAACAAAGTGTTCTCAACGCAGCACATCTTGCGGTTGGAGCCCTCACGACCGCAAACATTTTAAGGCCATGGACTTTCTTTTGCAATCTCATTTCCAAGTTCGCCGCCCTTGACTTTGCTTCTTTTGATGTTATGATATTATGTATAGCAATTTGATAGATGGTTTCATATACGTTGTTGATAATACTTTTATACATATTTAAATATGTTTTTTGGGTTTTCGACGGTCTCGGCAACATTATAAGTAGTTTCGTCATAGGTTTCGTCGAGTCTTTACACCATCTTTTACAACAGACCGCCACCGCAGGCAGTGTTGCCAACTTCAAATTTGACTTAATGCTAAACTTTATAATGAAGTTGAAAACGGAACAAAAATAGTTAAAATCGAACTTAATGGATTTCTTTTGTATTTTTAACGAATGCGAAAAAATCTTGTCTTTATTACATTTAAATATGGTCTAAGTTTCATTTATTCAAGTACGCTTAAGTTTGTCTTAAATTGGTTTTAAACTGCGTCTGTATATCAACGTCAACGGCTAGACTTTGGCCTTCCTTGCGGGAGTTTATGCCCCTAACGGTCACGACGCCGCTGGGCAAACGTGTTAGTCCACGCCACGCTACACGCGTCACCGGTCTTAGGCATTTAGGATTATATCTATGTAGTTTAAATCAAAAAAATTTAAGGGAGCGTCAGTGGCGTCGGGGATAAGACACAGCCTATCATATCGAAAGGTCCGAAGTTCGTTCCCCGGCTGGGCCGTGTACCAATGGGTTTTTCTCGTAACATTTACTGACTGCTCCCAAACGGTAAAGGAAAACATCGTGAGGAAACCTGCATACGCCGAAGAAGAAATTCTTAGAAATTTAACTGAACCGCACAACTAGCTATTGGCATGTCAAAAAGTTGTTAATTTTTTTTATATCTATACGCGTACTTCCCGCGACTTCGTCCGCATTAAAAAGTTTCCTATATGTTATTCCAGGATATAAATTGTCACTACCAAGTTTCATCAAAATCCGTCATTGAGCAACAGACATCCATACTTTCGCATTCATATAGTAGTGGGATGGCTGGCATTAAATCATCTTCGAAAACCACATAAGGCAAAGAGCGGTCTGTTCTCAAAACGACCGGTTTTAATCTTGTGGAAATATACCAAATATAGCACAAAAAATGCGAAATTGGCAACTCTGTGAACGTAGATCGAAACCGAGGCATATACATAGGTGGACGGATAATTAGAAACAGGGAAAGATTTTCATACAATCGAGGTCACTTTGAAGTCATGGTTCTCCGTTAAGAATTGATCGGGGCATGATCTGATGACGGTCATCTAGAGAGTAGATGGAGGACTTTTAGATCGCTATAGATATCCAACTGATCAGATGAGCCGTCTGGAAGCAGCATCGTCATGATTTCTTAACTTTTCTTCTTCATGACGAATGAATGTCTACTCTCACGATGACCGTCATCAGATCATGCCCCGATAAATCCTTTACGGAGAAAGGTGGCTTCAAAGTGACCTCGATTATATGAAAATCTTGCCCTGTTTCTAATTATCCGTCATCTATAGGAACACAGTTCGGCCAATTAAGAACGGACGATCAACCGCGAAAGTGCTCTAACCATTTAACGGCCCATCTGTGTGGTCCACACAGCTGAATCCCAGCAGAGGCCATTAAAGTGATTTTTACAAGGTTCTTTGTGCACTTACGCACAATAAACGTAGCACTAGGAATTAAGTCTATAATCTTTATTAAACCAATTTAAATTTTGCAATTGTTGACATTGGCTTCAATTATTAACACAACATTTGACATTTCAGCTCGTGGCCAAACCTGCATACGCCGAAGAAGAAATTCTTAGGCGCATGTGAAGTCCACCAACCCGCACTGGGCTAGCGCGGCCCGAACGCCCTCGTTGAGAGGGTAGGCCTGAGCCCCAGCAGTGGGGACAGTAATAGGCTGTTGATGAAAATCTTAAAATAACGTTCAGACATTCCGTCTTAGTGCTGGCGTAAGGATTCCTGATATAGGTTTCCTAAAGCAGGTCTACGTAGCGCACACGTTCGTGTATTTTCCGAATGGAAAAAAGAACATTTTGTATGAATTCAGGTTTCAGGAAACCTAACTAGGAAACCGTACGTTTGCGCTAAGCCTCAAATAAAATATATTAGAATTAAACCTGGATACCAAAGATGATGTGGATATGAAAGATGATTATCTCGGAGTTTCCCTGCGAGATTGAATCAGAAATGAGGAGATCCGCAGGAGAACCAAGGTCACCGACATAGCTCAAAGAATTGCGAAGCTGAAGTGGCAGTGAGCTGGGCACATCGCTCGTAGAGTTGACGGCCGTTGGGGCAGAAAGGTTCTCGAGTGGCGACCACGAATCGGAAGACGCAGCGTAGGCAGGCCACCCGCAAGGTGGACCGACGATCTGGTGAAGGTCGCGGGACATAAATTTGGCCAGCACTGGACGTCTACAGGCTGATATGATGATGATGACCAATGATGATAAGACGCTTACACATAAGAGCATCCCGATGCAATCGTGACGCAAGCGTATGCACAATGCAAGTGTATGTGACAGGTGCAGAATTAATTACAATTACACAATCCCAATCTCTCTTCGCCGCACGAAGCGCGTGCAGCAGAGCACACGCAATTGACACAGTATAATAAGAGTTACAGATGGTCCATCTAGAAGCGAAGTGTGAACGGAACACTTTAGACGGCTTTTTGAAGTTTCAGGAACGTCCCAAGTCAAAGTCAAAACTATTTTAATGCATGTAAGTACACTGGGTACATTTATACAACGTCATTTTTTTATCTACCACCGCTTCCAAGGTGTTAGCGAATGTCTAGTCAATGAAATCTATTTCTCGTGTGTCCAATTTTCCATTTCCTCGAACGTGCAATTTTCAAATCCAAAATCGAATCCTAACGGAATCAAACTGAAAATCAACATGTTTATTGGGCATTCAGGGATTGTATATTGGACGTTGTCGTAATGGACCGACCAGACATTCGAGGAATTGGACGTTTCAGGCCTGAATCCTTTTGAAGCCCTTAGAATATGAATGTTGATAATTGTTAGTCTTGTCATAATAATATACCCCAAGCTAGTATTTTGGCGACATTTATTATCCTGGCAGTAAACCTAATCAGGTGTTCCTAGTGCAAGTGTATCGTCATTTTATTTAGTATGTATCCTTTGGAGGCGTGGCTATCAGCACACGATTTCTTCCTAGAAAAAAAGAGTTCTACGTAGGTTCTACATACAACTTTGTCAATTGTGTGTTGTAATATACGAGGGTGGCACGTTCAAGCCTAACCAAACACTATGTACATATTGTACATACTAAAAAATAAAGATAAAAATAAACTAACGTATCAGGTATCGCAATCGTATTACGCCTTAAGTAACCAGTTAGTAATCTGTGTCCGCGGGCAAACCGCATGTCGCTATTTACGCGTTCGCTTCGCACCGTATCATATGTACGGACAGAACATTCTGTACGCGCTTTATTCTGTGCAATTAGTTAAACGCCTCGCTAAACGGCCGACATCTCGTTTCCCGCAAATCACTCATGAAATCGCGCCGTGAGTCGACAATTTGAATTTCCCCTGAATTTTTCATAATCGGACGCAATTTTCAACGGCCCGCAAGAGTCATTGTGACGGACGTTTCCACTTTATCACGATTACAATAGACTGTAATCAGTTAATATTCTCGGTCGGAGTTCCTTTGAAAGGATCTGAAAGATGATCCGCTAGGGAATCAGCAAGTAGATCTGACAGAGGGCTAAAAATAGAAACATCTCTCGAAGCACCGATAATCGTATAAATTAGTCGCGAATGAAGACGACAATTTTGTAGGGGACGCCCCTCGAAAAGTTGGAGAGACGATCTGCGCAATGCGACTGGCATGATGAATCTGATAATCGTAAGTCATTGTAATCATTAAGACATCATTCATTCTTTGTGATAGATAAGTATGTCATCATCGAACCATCTAGCCGGGTCATATCTTATCTGACCTGTCTAAATTAATCTGGCATTCAATTTTGGATATCAAGTATTACACCAACTGAACTGTTAAAAAGATCATCAGGTATTTATGTCGGGTGTGTATCAATCTATTATTTACCTATCAATTTGCTAGCTTTTGCTGCGGTTTGCTTGCGCGGTTCATTGCTCATGCAGTCCCTCCACGTCGTTTTTGATAAACATTTTACAAAAAAAATAAAACCGACATTTTCCGACTGAAATGGAACCCAACCCTCGAAATGAAGTCTTAAACAAAAAAACACACACACACAAAAAAACACAGACGCGTTGGATCGAAGGCTGATGAGAAAAAACAATATTTAAATGATTGATGTAATATTCATTGGTATTGGTATTTTTATTGGTATCACTGTCCGGCTCGAAGGACCAAAATGAAGACGAACGAAATTAAACCCTGGTTTTCTTCAAATCTTCATTGACAACTCAAATTTATTTTCTTAAAACAAAAGTCTAAAAAATATATATAAAAAAAATACATACAATAATAAAAAAGAGGTGCGATTCTGCACAACACATATGCGATCTGTGTGAATATAAACAGTGAGAATAAGGATACAGATTTGGTGTGCACGAAACTAAACTAAACTGTACAATTATTTGTGGCGAAAACGACGTAACATGTCGACAAAAGGTCGTCCGAGTAAGCCACGAGCATTAACACAGAACTACGGAGACGTCGTGGTGTGAAGTAGAGCGTGCAGAGAGGGAATATACAAATATCAGTCGGAATATACAGAGTGCAGCCAACAAATAACTAAAACTGTCCAACCCAAGATAGGGTTTAGGAATTATCCAAATGTGTAGGCCAATAATTTAACTACAAAAAGGGTCATTATTTATTATAATATCTTGTGTTCCAGATTAACACGCGGGATACTTTTTATATCGAAAACTTTACTAAGTAATTCGAAATGGTCAAGGAGTTCGCAGTTGCGCTGTCAGAAACAAATCAAAATATATTTTTCACCTCACAAGCTCGGAAGGGTTTACTTTCTCTTTCGAAATCTGCGTGGAAAAGTGCACCTGGAAATTTTTTTTAAAAACTTTTCTTCTAATTTATAGAAGGTGGACATTTAAAGAGTGGTCAATTCCAATTGTGGTTATTATTATTTGTGGTTCTAAACCGCCGAAAGGATTCAATTCACCTAGTATTTTCCTCGCTGTAGTGAGGTGAAAAATTGTGTGTTGCGCTCGGCAGCAAAGTTATTTTGCGTCTCGTACCTTGAAACCCTCGCTACGCTCAGGATTCTATCTTTGAATCCTAGACCCACTTTTTCGCTTGCTCAGTTTTCAATACTAGTACTCGCACAAAATAACCAACTGTGCAGCCTTGCATAACAAATAACTATTTCAACTTTCTTCACAAAAAGTCAACCATCTCGGAAACTAGATTCCGACCACTGGACTATTTTCTTGTACGGCCATGTTTATATTATTAACATTAATAGATAATGTGTTTAACTTAGTAACTAATAAAACCGACGTTGCGGCAACAGATGTAGAATACCGCATCTACAACAGCTACCTATGTATAAAGTTGTACCTCTACGGCCGTCGGAATGCGGCTCCGACCTGCCTCAAGGAAAGGAACACTTGCGGCACAAGAGACACAAGTGCAGCCACCCGACGTCTCGCGCGATTTATGGACCAATTGCCGGTCTCACCGACGCATCCATACTATATCGTGGTATTTAAATGTATAATGGGATTTTAACTGTCGTTTTTAGGGTTCCGTATCCCAAAAGAAAACAACCGAAGCCCTCGTAGGATTACGTTATTGTCCTTCCGTCTGTAATTTTTTTCTAGGTAGAGGTATTATTATCAAATACTAAAGTCTACGGTCCCTTAAAGGTGTAAAAAATTCAAGCTTCAAAGTCAAATAATAAAAAGATGACCTATACATAACTAAGTTTGTACGGAGCCCTCAGGGCGCGAGTGATACTGCAACTTGTCACGTTTTTTTGGTATGTTATTCGGCGGGTGAGTTAAAGTTTATGTCAAAGCTAAAAGCATTTTTTTCATTTAAGTTAAATCATGTTATTCGGGTAAAGAAATTGTGGTGAAACTTTGGTTTTGTAGTTTATGATTTAACATTCAATTTTAAATAATAATAACCTTTTATTAATTACCTATTTTTTCTAAGTGCTGTGGATTTTGTGAAATAAATAAAAATAAAATAAATAAAATTCAGGGTTTGATTCACGTTTAGGGTAACTACAAAAAGTTCAAACTAGTTTTAGAAATGAATGATATTTATGATTTACCAATTCAATCATAAATACATATCACAAATTTGCATCCAATTGGATTTGTGATTCAATTGCATTCAATTAAACCTCAGAGAAATCTCAACGGAAAATAAAATATCAGAACCGTTGAAATTATAGCCATTTGAGCAAAATTCGAACGTAACAAGTTGTTACAAAACATCTTTAATTATAAGGCACTAGGTAGTTACGTTTGCAAATACATAATTTCATTCGTTCATTCATCCATTCACTCTGTGGGAAGCGGGCTATTGAAGTATTTAGAACGTCCGGTGTGTCAGCGCGCCTTTATCGAGGCCAAAAATTAATTACAGGCAATATTTGATTACTCGTTCATTCATTCATTGAAACCATCACTGGACGGGAAGCTTTATAATATTTAGTTATTGACTACAAAACACGAAATACGAATTATGTATTTTAATTAAATGTTCATTCATGATAGGAAGCGTAGAAATACTTGAAGAGTTTGGTGGGTCTCCAAAGCGTATTGATTTATTTTGCGAAGTATAGGTATAGTTTAACAACAAGGTGGACGGACGATCTGGTGAAGGTCGCGGGACCCGGCAGGATGAAGTTCTCGCTAGCCTCATGCTAGCGCAGGACCGGTCATCGTGGAGATCCCTGGGGGAGGCCTTCGTCCAGCAGTCGACGACTTTGTATAGTTGTATAGTTTATTTATTATAGGTATAGTTTATTCACTTATTCATTCTTCTAAATTAGCCGCTGGATATATATATTTTATAATTATTAAGGTAAAAATTGTATTATTCATTCACTCATTCAATTCATTCACTCGATAGACAGATTTAAATATAAAAATTCTGTGACTCTAAGCTGCTTGTACCTATACACATATCGAGACCAGTAAATAAATTTATAGGTAAGTGGAGGAGAAATTTACGATCTGTTCATTGAATACAAAGGCCCCTACACGCGCACAGTAGGTGGCTGGTTTATCCGGTTTCCCATTTGGTCAACTTTATGTTTGTTTGGTTCACATTGACACCTCGTTCGGCACTTGTAGGCTGGTTTAACTAAATAGTTCAGCTTACATTTACACTAAGTATCAGGCTTAAGTAAAATGCTCAAAAATACCGTTTTAGAATTTGCGTTAGAGGTATTTTGAATGTTTCTATTCTATTAAGTTACTCTAAACGAGGCGTGTAGAATCAAAGGATATCTGTCGTTTTGTCAAAAATGAGTTCTTGGAATTGCAATGAAGGCTTTGGATCACTGGCGGATCCCGTCTCTCAGAGGAATGGCTCTTTCCATAGCCCGTTGAGTGACTGAACTTTCGGACCAGTCCGTGTCCGTCTGCGAGCACCCGCTCTATCTTTCATCATCATCATATCAGCCTGTAGACGTCCACTGCCAGACAAAGGCCTCCCCCACGCATCTCCACGACGACCGGTCCTGTGCTACCCTCATCCAGTCGGGTCCCGCGACCTTCACCAGATCGTCGGTCCACCTTGTGGGAGGCCTGCCTACACTGCGTCTTCCGATACGTGGTCGCCACTCGAGAACCTTTCTGCCCCAACTAACTCTATCTTTAAATGAGGTAAATAAAACCATCGAGTTAGTAACGGGGTTATCTCGGACCGATCGTTCGCCGCGGACGTATTGTTTTGACGCGTGCGCGCTGGCACCGCTACGGCCATTGTTTGCACTGTCATTCATTAGCGTGCGGCGTGAGTGGTAGGCGGGAGCGGTGTATGTGCTGACCAAGTAACGCGCGGAAGCAGGACAGAGCATCACGCTGCCACAGCGCTGCGATATAGGGTCCTTCAAGAAAAGAGTCACAAGAGCCCTTCAACCGCGGCCGGCAACGCGCCCGCACCCCCCGGGTGTCGCAGGTGTCTGTGGGCGGCGGTGACCTCTTAACATCAGGAGGCCCGCCTGCTTCTTGCCCTCGTAGCAATAAAAAAAACAATGACTTCGGACGGGAATGTCCATTTCGTAAAATGTCCGGTATGCCCAAAACCTCCCGTTCTCAAAACGGCCCGTTAATAAGGTGCCCTATCTCTGGTTATTTGAAAGCACTCGTCTGCTCAGAACACTGACTGGTATCCCTGCCAACGTGTGTTCGTACGTATCACGCGGAAATTTTTTTAACTCCAAATGCGATTCAATACTTCAAATCTCGTTAGACGAATATTATAATTTGCGAAAGTTAGTTTGTTTTTCCGCAGTCTGTTTGTTACGTCTTCATGGACATTTTGCGAAAGGGATATTACCTACTGGATCGACCGTTTTGAGAGCAATGAGAAATTCAACTTAGGGTTCGACGATTTTGATGACTGCGCACGCGATCTGAAATGCACGCACACAAGCGCAGTTTTCACCTACATTAGCACACGGAAAAAGAGTACTTGGCGACGCGCTTATTTTCTGTGTGTATAGATGAACACTGCGCGTGTGTGCGTCTGTTTCAGAGAGCTTGTATGAAGATGCCGCACTCTTGTTTATACTGACATCGGCGACGAGGTAAGTAACGACTATTATAAAATGCTGTAAAATGAAAATTGGTTTATTCATTGGAATACAATATTCTCTTTTTGACGTCAATTCTGTCTAAAACTACTCTGTTTCCACCTGTATGTCGCCGAATCGCTGTTACCGAATCGCTGAGCTCTCGTCACTTGCACCAAACGCCGTTGCTCCTGTGACTTGCACCAACCCCCACGACAAGCTTAACAAGGGCCGAGTACAAGCGGTGCGCTAAAAGAATTACCTACTTGACGCTAACAAGATTATACCTTTCCAAGGCTTTCGGCTTTTAGAGGAAATCATTATTTATCTACTCAACATTACCTACTTTCACTCCATACGCAACGTTAAAAATACTTATTGTTGTGTTGTAACTACTTGTGACTCATTTAAATTTAATCCCTGCAAAGTTTTCCCCAATTTCGAGCCACGAGATATTTTTGGGAAAATTATATATCCTTGTAAAACCATAATATCGTGGGAAAAAGTTATGTTTAGGCAAATAGCTAACGAATTTTTCGTTGTTAGTAAAATTTTCCGACGATGAACTAAGGTTACCGGCATAGCCCAAAGGATTAGCTAGCTGAAGTGGCAGTGAGCAGGGCACATCTGTCGCGAAACGACGGCCGTTGTGGCAGACGAGTTCTGGAGTGAAGATCGTGGGCCGCCCCTCCGCTAGGTGGACCACCGACCTGAATAAGGTGGTCTGAAACGGCCGGATGCAGAGGACCAGGTGTGGTGGCGTTCATTGGGGAAGGCCTATGTCCAGGAGTGGACGTTGGAGGAGAATTAACTAATAAAGACGAGTGGCAAATATAAATGACTGTCAAGAGTCAAAAAGGGCCATTCACATTGTTAAATGGAGATTTTCCACTGCCCTGTGTTATTATGTTAAACACTTTAAAAGTTATTTGTTTAAATTGTCAATGGCATTGTCCAATTTGCTATTGTTTCGCCTTCACGGCCCGTCGCAGGGCCAAGGGCTGACTATGCCATGTTTTTACTAATTGACACAAACGTTTTAAGACTCTAGTCACGCTGGAGCGGATAAAAGCAGTTGCCGCCCTTATATTACATGTAGCAAGAAAAAGAAGCTTTTAGAAAAGGTTGATACACTAGAAAAGCCTCGTAATAGCACGTTGGGTTAAACTCGATCTCACTAAGCTCATACAACCAATCTAGATGCGATACCAATTAAGCGTATCCCACGCAGCCTCAATATGCAAAAGCAGGCCGCGCGTGTCTGAAGTCTCACAAACTATGCATAGGGAATACAACAGGCCGCCACCGCCACCACAGGCCGCGTGTGTCTGTGATACGCTTCATGCATTGAATAAGATATTTGGACGTAAAATTAGACTTTGAAGTTGACGCGCGCTGCCGTGCCGCGTGTGGTATTCCCAACGTATTCGTCACTCAATTGCCGCGCCGCTTGTCCCGCCGCTGGCCGCACAAGTGTGACGGAAGCCTACCACTCTGATTCAATGTCATCACTCCATAGAAATTCAATAATGATATTGGTTTTTAATAAAGACGGATTGTGTAACGTTTATAAACGTTTGGTCGCGAGCTATGTCTATTGTCAATTGTACAATGGATTTGTAAACCAAGGACAAGTGCATTCCGTTCCTTCCGATATCATGACAGAAGTGAAAATCCACTTTTTTACCCGGAAGATTTCGTTAGGAAACTGAAAAACGTGACCTTCAGAATGTGTAAGAAATAAACTCAATTTCACGCAGATCGTATTGAAAAATATAGGATGTTGTGGTGTATGTAATTTTAATGTCAAATTACTAATAGAAAGAATACTTTTAAAAATTAAAATTATATTTCCGCAATTAGAAACAAGAACTGAACTGGACTGGTGAAGGTCGCGGGACCCAGCTGGATGAGGTTAGCGCAGGACCGGTCGTCGTGGAGATCCTTGAGGGGGGGGGGGGGGGGGGCTTTTGTCCAGCAGTGAACGTCTACAGGCTGATATGAATTAGAAACACGCTGAAAACACCTATAATCTTACTAATATCACAGAATAGATAATAGCTAATATTATAAACGCGAAAGTTTGTAAGAATGTGAGTTTGTAAGGATGTTTGTTACTCTATCATGCAATAAACTACGGAACAGATTTTGATGAAACTTTACAGTAAAATAGATTATACACCACAATAGGCTACAGACACCTCGGCAAAAGGTGTTACTTTTTTACGCGGGCGAAGCGAAGAATTTAGTAAAAATGTTGCTCCTTTTTAATGCCGGTGCACATGTGCACAACAAACTGGGCTTTCAACTTTATGTTAATAGTCGGATTTGATAGAGAATCCAGGAACATAAAATTATACAACTACAACACAGTTTATGAATGAATGAAACAAGGTGTAAGCTGATGGAAAATCCATTCGCGGCGGGTCAAACCAATACTTTAACAGTGAGTTATTATAGGCTAACGCTTGTTTAACTTTCACTGGCCGTTCTTTATTATTAAGTTCCGCTACAAACATAACATTATCACGGGCAGTCGACTCGGTTGGTAGTCAAAATTGACACACACGCTCCGTCCATGTGATTATAGTGAAACTGCATGGCGTTTGTATGTTTATTTCTTTTATTCAACTCTAGGTCGGTAATTTAATTTTAATCAACTTCCACGTGTCCGAATGACTTGAATTTGAATGAGATTTAAAGGGTACAAGGCTAGAGCGATGAAACGCAGAGCCGTGGTAGCCTAGTTTGTTGTGCACTCGTTCGTGAGGCCGTGAGTTCGAACCTTGGCCCGTACCAATGAGAGTTCAGAACACCTATAATCCCCGTAGAACTTTTTGGCGGTAGTGTGAAGTTGGCTGATTTCTGCGCAATGATTAATTTTAGGTGTCAAAAGGGAGCTGTACGCGGTTTCACTACAGACACTCATTCAATTTCAAGAAATAAATAGTTCATTGATACGATCAATCGAATAAAAATTTCAAGTTTTTGGACATCTCTGTTATATCACACTATATGTCGCTTACGCACACATAGACTGTAAACGCTGTCTGCGATGTGCAAACAATCTGTGACTGTATTCACTTAACCGCCAAAAAATTCTACAGGGACTATACACCTACGTTTTGTTATGATACCCCGCGGTTCTCGGTAAAGCAAAGCGATGGTAAAATCCCCAAAAGTTGTTGTAGAATCGTTAAAAGTAACTTATTTTGTTCAATTCGATGTTGAAACAGAAAATTTGAATTTAACAATGATTAATGTATTTACGTGGCTGATACTTTAGGGCGAAAAGGGTAGGCCTGATTAGACCTTTAATTATTCCACTTAACCCTTTTCCAGGGGTCAATTAATTACAAAAATGGCAACGTAAACACGCATTCATTTTGAAAACACAAACGGGAGCAAACTTTAAAACGCACAAATAAGCAAAATACGTCATAAAAATTAATTTGAATTCAGTATACAGATCAGATATGCTGTCTTCTGCCAGTATGTAACTTCATGTATAGGGTGAGACAGTAAAAAACGAATGTAAATCAGTTTTTTTCAATACTTAATTGCCAAAATTTGTGTGATGAGCATATCAGTGTTAATTTTCGGATTCTGGGTGTTCGGATGTATTTAAGTATTTATTTAAAAGTATACATAGGTGGACGGATAATTAGAAACAGGGCAAGATTTTCATACAATCGAGGTCACTTTGAAGCCATCGGGGCATGATCTGATGACGGTCATCGAGAGAGTAAATGGAGGACTTTTAGATCGCTATAGATATCCAACTGATCAGATGAGCCTTTTGGAAGCAGCATATCGATAGCGATCTAAACGTCCTCGGTCTACTCACTAGATGACTGTCATCCGATCAGCCTTGATCAATCCTTCACGGAAAACCATGGCTTCAAAGTGACCTCGATTGTATGGAAATCTTACCCTGTTTCTAATTATCTGTTCACCTATATGTATAAGTAAGTGGGCTGGGCACTGACTGCCGTTGGGGCAGAAAAATTCTCGAGTGGCGACCACGTATCGGAAGACGCAGCGTAAGCAGGCCTTCCCACAAGGTGATCCGACGATCTGGTGAAGGTCGCGGGACCCGGATGAGGTTAGCGTAGGACCGGTCGTCGTGGAGATCCCTGGGGGAGGCCTTTGTCTAGCAGCGGACGACTACTGGCTACTATGATGATGATGATGATATAAGTAAATTGATCAGTTGTTGAGCACATGCTTCGGCTTAATTTGGGATTAAACAACCGTGTGTGAATTTATCCAAAAATATTATTATTATAATATTTGAACTCTCAATCAGACGATAGCAAGGCTTATCGCTATCGAATACTACCGCGACAAATCACCTGTGCCGAACCGCTAATGAGCAGTGCAAACACTGACAAATTCCTCACAGAGCCGCCGTATCCGCGTCATAGCGCTAACGGTACAGCGCGCCGCGCGCCGGTGCGCGGTAGTGTCCCACCGAAGAAGGTCACTTTTTAGACCGAACCGAGGCCGAAATATTCGAAACTACAAACTTCAAATATGCATCCTTCTTTTCGGGTTAGTTTGGGACTAAACAGCCGTATGTGAATTTGTCCAAACTTTATTAGTATTATTTTAAATAGTTGCTGAGGTACAGGTATCCAAATTCTAGAAGCCATTGGCCTACGTTTATTTACTTTAAATAGATAGATTCGTTTAATAAATCTAAAATCGACAAATCGCGCCAGAAAACACAAATACGTCTACTAACTTGACTTCGGACAGTATTTGCGTGCGTGACGTGTACGGCGCGTCGCGTGGCAGCTCCGTTGTACCGTATGAAACTGTATGTGAGACGTCGCACCGGTGTTTGATGCCACGCGCCGCACGCGTCACGCATCCAGTGCGACGTCCCATACCTACAGTTTCATATTTTACGACGTTTCTTTAACGCGTGGTGCGTTTCACCTTCGGTTTCGGATAGACCTTCGGCCCAATTTTGCCGAAGGTCCGAATTTTGTCCGAAGCATGCCGATGCCGCGCTTCGGTCGGATTGGACACTGGTCCGCGCGTGCACCCGAAGAGACACGCGCGACTTTCCGCTCCGGCCGGTTTCGTAGAGATGACCAGTTTAGTATTAGAAGGTGGGTTTAATGGGAGTCTGCCATTATCGGCCATTTGTGAAGATTTTGTGATTTTATGGCGGAATTTTTCGAAACGGGCTCAAAAATCTTCGTCGGGTTAAGAAATTGCTTTTGAGGGTCAACAAAGTGTATTAAATTATAAAAAAAAAATAGAAACAAAATATGTTAAGCTCGAATACTTTGAACTAAACGAGGGCAAAAAATAATATTTATTAAAAAAATTCACATAAATGGGCCAATTCCAATGAAAGCTTAGGAACACAGCCAAAAAAAATGGCAGATGAGTACATAAACATGTAGGTATCTTTACGTTATGTCCCTGACGGGGTAGACAGAAAGAACGGAGCTCCAAGTGTCGCGATCCTATATAACACACTTCTTTCGCTTCGCTCAGTCTCATCATTCTCTTCAAAAATTAATCGCCGGCAGTGTCAATACGCACAAAAATAAAAATAATGCGGAAAAAAAACTAGAGAGATAAAGTTAACTGGAGAACCCACACTTAATCATCTAATATAATATTACATTATAATATGCTAATATTCGAGTGATCAATACAATCAAACACTTTAGTTAAACCTATTAAAACCGACCAGTTTCCTCGAAGGTCATATTAAATGTATGGTTTAGTTATTTGAATTATACGCAAAGTATGAGTTCATATAAAAGCAAACAGCTGTTTGCAGATGAACAAACAAGTAAATTACAATAATAAAGATACGTATACGATATTAATATTAAGGTCACATTAGTCATATCTGTTTATATTGGAATTCTGTTGTGCTTTGCCATTGATTGGTATGTTTATCTTTGATTATGACTCATCAGATTGATTTACTGTAATAATGTCCAATCTGAAAAATGTCCAACGACCATGCTCGAACTGAAAAATGTCCAAACTGAAAAACGTCATGCTGACTTTATAATATCTAGCAAACGCCCCGCGACTTCATTCGCGTTAAAATACTACCCCCATCCCCTTCCCCAAGTAACCTATGTTCACACACAGAGTATTAACTATCCAACAGCGAAATAATTATCGAGATCGGTTCTGTAGTTACAATGATTAGTTCTAACACACATCCATCCAAACAAACTTTACCTCTTTATTATTAGTATAGATAGAAGTCAAAGGCACTGAACAGTCTAAAAATAAGAAACATTCGAGCAAGTACACTAAAAAGAATTGAGAAAGAAAAGAAAGTAAGTAAGAATACCCTTTATTGACATCACTGCATTATCTAAAACTAATAAATGCATACAATTATTATATAAATGGGGTGAGCAACCAACAGTTAAGTTCTCAGATCTGTATGAGCGTCTATACAACCAAAGCAAAATTCTATGAATTCTGTACATTTGCAAGTTTATGCTTAAATTTTTTACGACTTACACAACTCCAAGCTTGATTATGCTACGCTGTTTATAGAGTTATTTGTGGCTGCGAAGGCAGTTAAAAACGACGCAATTTTATGGATATATTTTTACGATCAATTTGCGAAGGTCTAGGTTGTTTTGCGAACTTAAGATTTTAATGAAATATTTGTTTACGACGATTATTATGTCAGTAGTAGTCATGGTAGATCTATAGGAAATATATTATTTATTAGTTTTCCTAGCTTGCTTAAATGTGATATGCAGTAGAAATTTAAAATTTAAATATAATCGGAGGAATGTCTGGTGTCAGTCATTATATACAGTATACTGATAGAATGATTAAGAAACAGTTTTAAAACGAGAGCTTTTTGTCTCTATTAGTAAATGGTAAAAGATACTGCATACGTCTACACGGTTCAATGCTTTGCGTTTTATAGTTTTATCTGAAAACCATTACTTACACTCTCTCTTTCTTATGAGAACATTCAATATAATCCCACATAAGACTTTTATTCGAATATTAACAGCCGGCAGAGAAAACTGCCAATTGAAAATGAAAACGCAATCTGCATCGTAAATTTTTAAGGCCCGCTTCCATCAACTAAGCTTAGTTAAGTAGCCTGATAAATAAGGTTTCCTAAGAAATCTGCTTAAGTTCCAAACAGATTACTTAAAAAACATGAAGAGATTATGCCTTCAGGTTTTAAAATTCAAGGCTTTATAAAAGCAAGTAAATAATTTTAAATACATAGGTACCTACTATAAATAATTGCTTAATAAACATTCCATTCAGATTTTTTCACAATATATTTATTAGAGATAGAAGCTATACAAATTCAAATATCCAACAGTAATCCTTTGAAGTTATTCATTCTCGAAGAAACTATCACAAATAACATAATCATCATCATCATCATCATCAAATCAGCCTGTAGACGTCCACTGCTGGACAAAGGCCTCCCCCAAGGATCTCCACGACGACCGGTCCTGCGCTAATCTCATCCAGCTGGGTCCCGCGACCTTCACCAGATCGTCGGTCCACCTTGTGGGAGGCCTGCCTACACTGCGTCTTCCGATACGTGGTCGCCACTCGAGAACCTTTCTGCCCCAGCGGCCGTCAGTTCTTCGAGCGATGTGCCCAGCCCACTGCCACTTCAGCTTCGCAATTCTTTGAGCTATGTCGGTGACCTTGGTTCTCCTGCGGATCTCCTCATTTCTGATTCGATCTCGCAGGGAAACTCCGAGCATAGCTCTCTCCATTGCCCTCTGGGTGACCTTGAGCCTTCTTATGAGGCCCATAGTGAGGGACCACGTCTCGGTACCATATGTCATCACTGGCAACACTCACTGGTCGAAGACTTTCGTCTTGAGACACTGCGGTATTTGTAATAACATAATAAACTATCTAAAAGCGCAGTGCTGTGTTCATCACTGGAGATACCGGCACCGTACATCATAACAGCAATTAACGCGAGTCATCAATCATTTTCCTTCCCATAAACTTGTACCTCCATTGATGTACTTTTACAGGGAATATTCAATCAAATAATTACAAGGACATAAAACTACTAGTACTTGCACAGGCCACCTATAATATATAGTCCACTCTATCATAACTCAGCAACACTGGAAGTAGCACAGTCCACTTCTGTAGATTGGCTGATTGAACGTTAACTGGCGTTGTTGCAACTCGTCCCGAAGTTATTAATGCCATATTATTCAACAGAACACACGTACAGCTCGTCTCAGCTGTCAATAACTTTCGTACCGTGCAAGACGTGTAATCAATCATTGAACGATCATTGCATTGAAAGTGGTCCATTGCACGTTGACCAATAAGTAATAACAATTGTTTGTAACGATTATTACACGAGTTTAACGGAAGGTGTCGCCATACGCGCAATACATACCTAACAATCTTACATAAACTCACACATACACACACTCTAAGTTTTAATTTTATATACTAGCTGTTTCCCGCGGTTCGGCCTTTGCCTGCGTACAAAAGTTTTTCCCGCGGAAACAGCTTTTCCTGAGGTACAGAGCAAATTAGTTCAGGCGCCATATCGTAACGATTAAAAAAGAAATAAAGATATAAATGGTCTTTCGTTCTGCAAATAAATATAACATGCTAACGCGTTTATTTAGACTTTTTTGAGGAAAGGAATTTTTGACAACGAAACGATTTACAAGCTAATTAAAATTAATGTGATTGCAAAAAAGAAAATTTCTCCAGCGAGTTAAAATAACGCTGCACTATGGGTTATTCTGATGTATCTTATGACTATTAAGTTTCATCAAAATTTGTTCCGTGATTTTTGAGTGAAAGAGTAACAAACAAACATGTACATACATTACTTTCGGGAAAAGGACATAATGAACCCAGACGATCCAACCTTACAAACTTTCGCCTTTATAATATTAGTAGAATATTTGAACCAAAAATTGGGGAAGACACTCCTGAAATACAGCTTCACTAGTTTGGGAGTCAAGGTTTGGATTTATCATGAAACTTTTTAACCAAATAAAGTTTATGTTAAGAGCTGGCGCCGAGGCAAAAATATCGACATCCTACCAAGGTACAGAGAACGCCGGTGTACGTGAGGTTGCGGCTTCGACCTCCAGACACAATTATTCGGGCATCACACTTTCTTGGAGAAAAACATATTTAACGATTGGTTAGATTTAGAAAGTTGTCGCAAGGTAATTTTAGTCTAACTAAAAGCAGTTTCTTCGGAAATGGCCCTAGATAAAGCCTTGTTAAAACTAGAGTAGGTAAGGTAGGTACTGAAAAATAAATTACACGTAATTTTTTTATAGGACAAATTTGAATTTTTGAATTTGAATTTATGTGAAGAAATCAATAAACAATACAGTTTGATTGTTTGAAAGTAAAAAAACACTGCTATTTTTTCACGTTTTTTTTAATATCTAAAAGGCAAAAAATCAATTTGCATCTTGCTTAAATAAATAGTCATTTTTAAGATCGATTGCTCATACTCGATTGTATATATGGGATATGGGCAGCTACAAAAAATACGTGTAAATTATTTTTCAGTTCTCTACAACGTTGCTTCCAAACCACTTATCTGATCATTTGGTTATCTATAGCCATCTAAAAGTCCTCCATCTACTCTCTCGATGACCATCATTAGATCATGCCCCGATCAATCCTTCACGGAGAACCATTGGCTTCAAAGTGACCTTCTTTGTATGAAAAATGTTTGCCCTACTTCTAGTTATCCGTCCACCTATATACGTAGGTTTATTAGAATGAATCAAATCGGAGCCAGACACGTTTCCTTGTTAAAAAAAATCAAGTGTAACCACAATAAACGACGTACAATTAATAAGTTAGGTGCGCGTAAGTGTTGGGCGCATCACGTAACCGACGCGGCGCGCACGCATTTACATATGGCGCGATAATAGGCGCGCGCGGGACTACAATTAATGAAAAGTACCTGCGCCGTACAATCAATGGTGATCTAGGGTTAATTCAATTAGTGACTTGTGCTGAAGCCATTGTAGCAATGAAGAGATTTGAGAGACTATTTATTGCTTCGATTATAGACGAGGTCAGATTCTTTTAGCATGTAAGTACCATAAGTTCTTAGGGGGCCAGGAATACCCTCTTCGACCTTTTTGGGATCTTTTGTGCCAAATCCCTGTCTACCAACAACGGTGGGCACCTTCGTATTTCGGTGGACTTCACATACGCTTTAGAATAGAAATTCAAATCTTCAGCGTATGCAGTTTTCGGTCAGTGTAGACAAAAGAGGGCGCAATGAAAAATACTTCTTTCACTTTTTTGGAATCGGACGATGCCATAGCGTCAGCGCCCCCCTTTCTCCACACCAACCGTGATTTCTGGTAATTTCTGAATATTTTCAAAAAAAATTCTCAGCGCCCCCTTTTCTCCACTCCAACCGCGTAGCGTGTGCGACAGAGACCGGTGCGACGTCTCCCATACAGTTTCATGCATTACAAATTACAGGCTCATAATAAATTATGCTATAACGATGTTTTCATCACACCCATCCGTAACTTTTGACTAAAACATTAGACGGTTGAGTCCTGGCGCACGACTGTGTTCGATCGTGCGGCACACGTGGATTCTTAAATGTAGACACTGGAGTATGTCGGCGGCATACAAATTAGCTTTAAGAAATACATTGCGTGGGCAATTGGTATTTTACAAATTCATGTAAGTTTTTTTATCATCATTTTAATATGAAGATAACAGGGCCTGATAGTAATACATGTATGTATGTCTGAAAGAAGTCGCTTTTGCGATAAGACCGTCAGCGCTAGCACCTTGGAAGCGGTGGTAGATAAAAAATTGACGTTGTACAAATTGATGTACCCACTGTACTTACATGCAATAAAATAGTTTTGACTTTGACTTTAGATGTACCAATAATATGTAAGCTAGGTACTGTATTATTGTATATGTTGTTATTTTTTTGTGTGTTTTGAGTGATGAATGAAGATAAATCAGATATGAGACATCGTCACTGAGGATCTGAACACGGGCACTGACATAGAAAGGGAACTCAGGGCGCTGGCGGCCAGATGTAATATGCTGGTACCCAGGTTTGTACGTTGTATGTATGGAAATCTAATTTAGAAACAAACAATCGTGGAAACAGACATTGCACTCGATTAGGTACGATTAATCATAATAGTCTCGAGTGGCGACCACGTATCGGAAGACGCAGTGTAGGCAGGCCTCCCGCAAGGTGGACCGACGATCTGGTGAAGGTCGCGCGACCCAGCTGGATGAGGTTAGCGCGGGACCGGTTGTCGTGGAGATGCCTGGGGGAGGCCTTTGTTTAGCAGTGGACGTCTACAGGCTGAGATGATGATGAATCATAATAGACCCACATCAAACCCAATCAATACATGCACACGACGCGGCCGCATCCGGCGGCCGGCGCGTCTCCGACCATCCGCGACGAACTGTCCCGACAATGCGACCCAGCCCAAACTGTTCACTATACTAATGCTATAGGTGATCGCGATCAATTGTCGGCGGGTGCAACGACCGTGCATGACGTGACCACACACACCACCCGGCGCGGAATAGCCGGTGGAAAGGAATTAACCGGACAGAGCTGAGATAGTTTTCAAAGCTTTTTCAAACCTGACTGTTTTAGATTGAGCACCTAGCATGGTCACACAAATTGTCCAAAATGCTTTCAAGAAGAGAGTCAAAAGAGCCCTTCAACCGCGGCCGGCAACGCGCCCGCACCCCCCGGGTGTTGCAGGTGTCTGTGGGCGGCGGTGACCTCTTAACATCAGGAGGCCCGCCTGCTTGTTGGCCCCGTAGCAATAATAATAAAACTAGATACATAATGGTACAGACGGGGGGTTTATTAGTTTGCAGTGAGGTTCAGAGTAACGTACAGTTTCTGGACGATCGTTTGTTGGGGAAGGCCTATGTCAAGCAGTGGTTTTTGACGGGCTGATATGATAATGATGAAAAGAAAAAAAAAAGAGTACTCTTTATTGACACCATTGCAAAACTAATAAATGCATACAACTATTACCTATATAAATGGGCGAGCAACAGTGTCAACAGGACGCTGCCTCAGTTGGTGATGATGTTGATTTGGGGTCGCTCCTTACTAATGCGGCAGCAATCTCGTCTGACATGATCGTCTCTCTATTTCATCGTCATCAAAGAAAAAGGTCAGAGCGGAGTCGACATATATCGGTCATAACCCGACTGCAATAATACACGCGAGTGATTTACGTCAATTTTGTATTTATAATAATTAATTCTCACGTCAGTTTCAATAATAAACTAACTGAGGCCTGCACTTCACAAGTCCGGTTTCGCTTCGATACCATTGGTTCTATCTAACCCGGCCTTTACCGGTTCCATATGTATGCAGACCGAGCCGGAACCGGAGGCGAACCGGGCTTGTCGTCCTGGGGTTTTATTTACCAGTGTGCAGCGAGCGTCGGGTCGCGGGCCATTTTGCCATTTAGGTAATGGATATGGACATGGGGATCATGACAGTCATGAGTGATGGTTTCAACTGGATTACAGGCGGTTACGTCAGTCGACTGCCGGCCGGCGTCGGTTGCCGATAATGGACGCGTCGGTTACTGATAACACCGGCCTGCCGACAATGACGGCATTGTTGCAGGTCGTATTTTGAAGCAACGATTCAAACAGTGTTAAGCAAATACTTTTTTTTAAACCTTAATAATCTATAGAACTCTTGGTTACGTAAGTACGTCTTAAACTAAATCAGTACATCTAAAATACTTATAAATATGACAAGATGGTAATAGCACAGAAGAAATAATAGTACCAAGAACATACAAATTATTTTTACAATTAAATAGTAAATATTATGTCATAAAATAACAACGTCAAATACAAAAATAATTTATTCCCGTTGTTGATGAAATAGTACGAAAAATTAGTGTTTAAATTACAAAAAGATTACCGGATAATTATTACTAGGTACTTTCATTTTGCATTCAAACTGAATCGGTTTTTTAATTACGGCATACTCCAGTCAATTTTGGTTAAGTTAGTAAGTCTAAGTAGGTACTTAAACTTCATACGTTCTTTAAAAGGATTTAAAATATAAAGAATCGGCGCTTATGTTTAAAAAAAAAACTGCATATACTATTATCATAGACGAAAATCTGAGGAACACTCGCGTTCCTCGGGGAGCGTGTGTGAAGAGAATGATGAGACTGAGCGAAGCGACAGAGGTGTGTCAGGATCGTGAACTTGGCGCTCCGTTCCTTCTGCCTACCGCACCAGTGACATAGCGTGAAAATATATATATGTAATGTGCCATTTACATTTGAGGGTGAAACTTACATGATGTTGGACCGAGCAGCGTGGAGACGCTCCCCCCTTTGGCGAGAGCTAGCGGTGCCTCATCGATGCACTTACACTATCCGCGCACTGTGAACAAACACACAACACTGCTTTATTATAAAGTTAGCCAACAACGTGATAGGTTGTTACATTAGGGAAAGAATTTAGCTACGGGGGCGCTGGCGCCGACCATAAAGTTTTTAACTTCATGGTTGTACATAAAACCTCCAAGCCAATGAATGCGCGTAAAAATACAGTGTAAACTCTTTATAAATTTATAACAAATCTCAAGGGACAGACTTTTTTCGTTATAATATGGAGGGAAGAAAGAAAATACCAAATTTCACCAATTACAATAATTTCTAATTTTATTTCTTTCAATAGATAGTTAAATTATTCCAAACACGTATAGTCTGTTAACTTTGCCTGGCGTTTTTTGATATGCCAATACATATATTAATTTGACTTAGGTCGGCTACGGATCCTAAACCACCAGCGCAGTGAGCTGGGGTTGGCCGTTAATCCTCCAGATCTCGGAAGGCTAAACTTAGAGGATAAGTTACCACAGCTTCCGATAACTTAACAAAAGTTCATATACCAACAGGATCGCCGCGCCCGCCGCCGCCGGCTTAATGAAACTATGATGAGAACATGATACAACTTCATTACACGTGCCGGTTTGAATTATTAACCATTTCATAGAAAGGATTAATTATCGGTAGTTTCTTTTAGTCAGTTTCAGATAGAGCGGTGCTCATCTCACAGACGGACACGTGAATCACTCGATCCCGTTCCGCGGCGAGCGTGTGTGAGAGAATGGTGTGACTGAGCGACGCGTGAAGAATACATATTCTTTACGCTATGTCCTTGACGGGGTAGGCAGAAAGAACGGAGCGTTAAGTATCGCATCCTGACACACCGCTTTCGCTTCGCTCAGTCACACCATTCTCACACACACGCTCGCCGCGGGACGCGAGTGCTCCTCACGTGTCCGTCTGTGAGCTGAGCACCCGCTCCGCTCTATCTGAAACTGACTAAAAGAAACTAAGCCGATAATTAATCCCCTCTACGAAATGGTTAATTATTTAGTTTCTATCTCTACGTAAATTGGGAAAGTAATATGCATTATTATCCACTTGTATGAAAAGCAGTGACAAAAGGCAGCAAACGGCTTCATTGATGGTAATTAATGATTGGCGTTCATTGTTAGCATGTAAACGTCACATTGTTGAACATGTTCCCTCCCTCGCTGTGCAAACATTTTGGCCATCTCAGGCAATATTCGATACCTGTGTGTCGGTGCAGTCTTTGCCTAGCAAGTTTGTATGGTTATCCAGCCATACACAACATAACTATGACGAAAAAGGGGATATCTGTCCCGTACTATACAATACGTAATATAGAGGTACAAAATATGCATTCCCCCAGCCCGAGCTCATCTAAGCAGCACCGGATCGGCACAATGGACGTCCTTGGCCGGCCCTCGTCTTTTCATCACCCCATCAGTTTGGCGTAACCGCCAACCATTCGTATTCCATTTTAGACCTTACCGCTTAAACACAAGGTTCAACCTAGAACAGAGGCATGGGTAGAGATATGATATTTTAGGGTCGCAGGGAGGTGGTACTAATGATTACGGAAAAAAATGCGCTGCTCTGAGCATCTTCGCGGTATTAAACAGGAATTTCTGTTATAATAAAATCGGAGGTGAGAAAACAAGAAGGCATTTGGCCTACCTTTACCGGAAAGGACACAGCGAACTATATTATTCAGTTTAGTTCACGAGGCCGTGGGGTACTTACCAATGAGTTTTTCGGGACTTAAGTACGGTTTATTATAATACCACACAGGCTTTTCGGTGAAGGAAAACAACACTAGGAAACCTGAATACGCCAAAGATTAGAATTTATATTCTAAGGAGTATGTGAAATACATTAACGTTAATTAATGATAGTTATTTTATTTAATTGAATTGACTGATTTATTTTATGATTGATTTTATTTTATTATTTTATTTGAATTGACCTAATTATTATTAATTATTTAAATATTTTAAATGTTACTCACACTAGCCAAGTAAGTATTGTATTTTTTTTACTAACAAAAAATGGATCTTTGATCTGAATAAATAAATTTGAATTGAATTGAAATTGATAAAATATTATGTATGACGAAATAACAAATTAGAAAGTAGACATTACCAGTTGTCCTCCTCTCCCCTATGTTGCTGTGCCCACAAGGGCCCATAATGGTCTACTTTTAAGTTACATTGTGGAATGCAATAAAATGATGATGAAATCCACCAAAGAATCGGATTGGGGCGCCACAGGAGCAAAAAAACGCTATGGAAGGTAATTTCATACAAATACATGGAAACCAGTAGTGTCGCGGCGACTGGTGCCGCTGCCTGCAATCGGCTACGGACTTGTACCATAATCCTACCTAGTTAATTGCTGAATCCTATCCTACTATTATTATAAAGGCGAAAGTTTGTAAGGACGTGAGGATGTATGTTTGTTACTCTTTCACGCAAAAACTACCGAACAGATTTTTATGAAACTTGGTACAGTGATAGCTTATATCCTGGAATAACATACAGGCTACTTTTTAAAGCGGACAAAGTCGCGGGGCGCCGGCTAATAGCTCCTAAGTAACAAAACGTCTACATAGAGGGCGCTGTTTCACAATGTACACAGGAAAAACTATTATACGCGGGCGAAGCCGCGGGAAAATGCTAATTTCTCAATAATTAACACCTGCGATATATATTTGTATAGCTAAAGTACAAGTAAGTTAAGCTAATAAGTCAATGGCACTAACGCAATTACTGGATTGCGGCCATTGACAGATTAGTTGCGTGCACCGCGCTCTGTTCTTGGTCGGTCACAAATTGTTGCTTCCACCATAGAGAAGGCAAATTGTATTTGTTTTTTTTTCTCTTTGCTCATTTTACGAGTGACTAGGCAATTGGTCGGACCACCTACTGCTGGGTTAGATTTTGCATTACTGTGGTGTTTGGATAAGGATTTAAATATTGTGAAAAGGGTATAAAGAATTGGTAACAGAATACTGTCATAGTGTTACTTTAAGCTATAGAAGTCTACGCCCTCGTTGAGAAGGTAGGCCTGAGCCCCAACAGTGGGGATGTCCCCATGGATGTCAAAGTCAAAACTATTTTATTGCATGTAAGTACACTGGGTACATTTATACAACGTCAATTTTTTATCTACCACCGCTTCCAAGGTGTTAGAACTGGGAAGAAGACTACTATACCTCACAATGTCAACTATACCTTTCCTTAGGTGAGTTACCTTTCCTTACTCACCTAAGGAAAGGTATAGTCGACAGTTACAAAAATATTTCGCTGCTAAAATTCTATTCGGACCTAAGAGCTAGATATTGGAAGTTGAATTTGAAAATACCCACGAGAATGTCAACGCGAAAAAAAAGATTTAATCGTCAAGGTTCATCGTTATTTGGAGATTGGTTTATTAAATATACCAATAAACTGAATTCATGGACCTCCAGTATTAGGTCTAGAATCACTTTGGCGATCGCGTGTTTGGGCGCGATGAGCATTTGCTGCAGGCCAGGTCACTTCCATTACGTCCAAAAAAACAGCGGACTTATTCTGTTTCATACACGGTTTCTATAGACAGATTTGTCGGATTAGTGGTTTACAAATGTTAAATTTCATGGCCTTCCTTTAATTTAACATACTATGTTACATAAAAGGAATCGATTCTTATGATACCATTTTTATGATACCAATCGAAAGGGTCCATCCCTTTCGATTGGTATCATAAAAATTTTACGATTTATTATGTCCGGTTCGATTCCCGATTGAGGTACTTAGGTGATTTTCCAAAAATCTGGGAATACAATTCAACTTATTTTTGAAAATAAAGTAAAATTTGCTGTAGTCAATATGATGGTACTGTACCGCTAATCACGGCTTATTTTGTTACCTGATTTTTATATTAAGTTTAATTAATTTAATTACTTATTTTATTGTATGTTTCAAGTGGTATAAAATGATTTCTATCTATTTTTTTGTGTGTCAAAAATATTGAGTAGACAATTCCATGCAAATCAAAACGGTGTGTACGATCTTTATGTCCTTACCTCCGACGATAAATCGCTAGTTAGGCAACGAGTTCATTAATCATACGACTGTGTCTTAGTTGGGGAAATTAGTGGTTAGTTGGCAAACTTTTGGGTATTCTGTGCACGGTGCTGGGAAGTAAGGAACAAGCTGCAACTTTGGGAAACTCCGAGACAGTCTGCTTTGTCTGTGGGACTAGTCATGTTATCAAAACTAGTCCGTAATCCGGATAATGTTATTGTTCTGCTGTTGGTTCAAGGGAGTCATCCGACAAACTATGATCAAAAGCGTCTAGCTTTTTAAGTTGATTTTGTATATAGAAAAACTAACATAATAACTAGGTAAATCTATAACATAGGTGGACGGATAATTAGAAACAGGGCAATATTTTCATACTATCGAGGTCACTTTAAAGCCATGGGTCTCCGTGAGGGATTGATCAGGGCGTGATCTGATGACGGTCATCGAGAGAGTAGATGGAGGACTTTAAGATCGCTATATATATATCCAGCTGATCAGAAGAGAGCATCGTCCTGATTCCTTCACTTTAAGATTTTCATACATTTTTATATCATTTTGCGTGTTTTATTCTTCATGACAGTGCTGCTTCCAGACGGCTCATCTGATCAGTTGGATATCTATAGCGATCTGAAAGTCTTCCATGTACTCTCTCGAAGACCGTCATCAGATCACGCCCCGATCAATCCTTCACGGAGAACCATGGCTTCAAAGTGACCTCGATTGTATGAACATGTTGCCCTGTTTCTTATTATCCGTCCATCTATGTATATAGTGATGATCTATAATACTGTGTACAGTTGACAGGCTCGTTTTACGAAACATTCCTAAGGTTAAAATCAGATAAAAATCTGTACTCTATTGCCCTATTTATACGGAGGTCAATGTTTGAGCTCCCGCTGGGCCTAACTGTCCTCTCGTAGGGAAAGTATAAATCTATTGCAAGGTTGATATTTGATTAATTCATTATTTATATCCTTCCTTCCTTATTAAATCCGAGTGGCAATGAATTGAGAGTTAATGTAATTTGTTGATAAGATTGAGGTTGTAATTAAGGTATGTGTTAAACGCGATAGGTAGCGCTGTTGGCGAACCACGAGGATTTCGGTTACCGAAAATGTTGAGGAACGATTTTAGGCGTGTTAAACGTGAAGCCTACTAAACCGCAATGTGTTTATTGCTCAAAACATTACTAAGGGACCAGATTTTCATTCATTCTAATTTTTAAATAATTAGCGATTAGGTTTAGAATAAATGTTATAAATCTGTCAGCCCATACTTTAATCACCACTTCGTTAATCGCCAAGACTGCATTTATTTTTTAAAAATATTTAAAATAAAAGTACTTAATATAATGGTCGTAATTAACAGATAAACAAGGAAAAAGTTGACGTAAAATTTGTTCTTACAGAATTCTGTATTCATATAGAATCACGAAATCCGTGTAAAGACGACTCCTAGAGCAAAAAAAAACCCCACAGTATTTGTGAATTTTATGGGATATGCCATATTTTATGTCATGAAATATGTACATACAATATAGAACAGTAAGTGGATTTAAATCAAATTACAAACATTCAATCTCTTGTTCCCCTGATAGTTTTGGGCACACCAGGTATGTGTTTGAGCAGTATTATTTTATTATTTCGGAAAGCTTACGTATTTACATTGATTTACAATATTTAAAATGTGGTACAGCAACTAAAGGCCTACTTAAAATTGTAATGAGCAAAGCCGCGGGTTTTACAAGCTAGTGTTCAATACTTATGTCAATACAAATAGTACCTAAGTAAAGTACCAATACTAACGAAGCTTTCTCAAATGTCACGTTTCCAGCGATCTTGTATTTGGTATGTTTTGTACGGTCGATGGCTTTTCCCCGAATTTATAACAGGTGATTAAAATATAAATATGTATTCCGAGGCTTGAGCTAAGAGGTGTTGAAAACATAATAAATGAGCAATTAAAATTTACATATTCGAGAATATAGGAAAAGAGTAAACTCTAAAATATAATTAGGGTCAACCCATAATTTATGCCACGAATTTCATGATTTTAAAGACTATGTACGGTCGACCGCACGTCAGTGGAAACAAAACCAGTATATAAACTGGTCTCGCATAGTACTGAAACTCCAAGGTCAATGTGTTTCCACTGACGTGCGGTCGACTGTACTATAGAGACAGTGTAAAGCATGTAGTCATAACAAGAAGTGGCCCAATCCAGAAATGGTCAAACCTAGAAGGAACCTTTTAGGGCATTGTTCGCCTGAACGCTCCCTATACAGGCTTGTTAAAAACCCAATAACAATCATTTCGCACAATAGCGTGGCCTAAACAAATATTGGCCGACAACAGTGGCAAATTGCTGCCGGGGCAGCACCGCCAAAAACGTCAAATACAGAAGTATAGTCATAACAAGAAGTGGTCCACTAAAGAAATGGTTAAACCTAGAAGGAACCTTTTAGGACATTGTTCGCCTGAACGCTTCCTATACAGGCTTGTTAAAAACCCAATAACAATCATTTCGCACAATAGCGTGGCCTAAACAAATATTTGTTGGCCGACAACAGTGGCAAATTGCTGCCGAGGCCGCACCGCCAGCGTCCGCTACGCGCTGACCGACAGTTTTATTTTCCAACAATGGTGTTGATTCATTTGCGTACCGATCTTGTTATGCGGGGTTAAGTACCGTTGCAGTATTGATACGCTGCGCTGTACAGTTACGTACGAGACCATTTACTGAATTGATTTTAGAAAACTGGGCTCCATTATCTGATTGTATGATTAAGCTGCACAGCATCTCTTACATTCTTCCTGTGCAAGTCGTACTACAAGGCGACTAAAGGGTTAAAAAATCCAGGTGATGGACACTTTGAATTTGGATAAGAATTGGTTATTCGTATTAAAAATACTCCCGTCATTTTTTAATCAAATCAGACTTTTTACTATCAAATATCATTTACCCTGTTCAATGTTATATTCAATTACTACAAATATTTATAAATAACTTATATTAATTTAATATTTAAAAGTGAACTATTTTGAAAGTAAAATAAATCTGATATTTTTAATGAAATGTAATTTATTATGAAATTGTTAAAAAAATGTATTTTTATCAACCCTGCTTGCACGTAGCAATCGAAACTGAGCAGTTGCTTACGAGAAGATAGACTCAACGATATTCTATCTACGGTCCGCAAATAAAAATCGAAGATTGTTAAATCGATTTCAAACTCTCTAGCTCTATATTACCTCTCAATCGGCAACTATGCACTGAACTGATTGATTCGGAAATGGTATTTTGAACGAAAATCGATAACAGTTTCTCGATTTTCTTTCCATCATATGAATTCCGAACTGTCTTTGGCCAATTGAAGTTAATAACAAGAAAACTTTTAATTGATTAATAATGAATTCCGTTCTTGGGAACTGAACAAATACTAAAACAATGTCTTTTTGTTTGTACATTAAATTATAGTGTTTAGATTTTAATAAAGAAAGGGGTAAAGGTATCTTTAAATATAGGTTAATATAAAGCGATGGAAAAAGATTTCTTTGAAGGACATGAGGCTATCCGACGAAGAACTAAGGTCACCGATATAGCCGAAAAGATCACGAAGTTGAAGTGGCAGTGGGCGGGTCATATCCGTCGCAGAATTGACGGCCGTTGGGAGCATACAAGTTATGGAGCGGCCAGGTGGACCGACGACCTGAACAAGGTGGCTGGATGCGGAGGGCGAAAGGCCTGGTGTGGTCGCGTTCATTGGAGAAGGCCTACGTTCAGCAGTGGGCAATGGTAAGAAAAAGTATGATCTCTAAAACAACTGACACCTACAGGAAGGATTGTAACATTTCGCATAACAACCTTACATAAAGGCCGTATGATATAAACCTTGCAGCGTATTTACTAATTTCGTAACCGAATGATTCTGGCTGGTCTAACAAAACCTAATCATCGTGGAACCACGCTCCACCGCACCGGCGGCGTTGCAACACGCACCCGGGCTATTTCCGGAAGCGTTTAGAAATTGGACCGTGCGTTCGTCCGTCCGCCAGTTTCTGCAATGGACCTTGCAGACGATTTCGGAACGTTTTGTAAACATTTGCTTCCGGCATTTGGGGGTAGTAAATGCGTTGGAATCGTAAAGAGAGAAACAATAGAGGACGCATTGAAATAACAATAATAATCAGAAAGGGACACACTTATTACAAAAGTGGTAAGAGTAAGCTAGACAGATACAATATCTTTTATCTCTTTCTAAGTATGCAAAATTTTTGTTGGTATGCAGTTACTGCATACCACAACAAACAACAGCCCGACTAAAATAGATAGTGTTTGTTCAGTTTGACCCCGCCATGTAAGAAGCGTCTTCTCAAATTATTGGGGTAAAAGGCTATTGCAATTTCATGCTATACGCTGATCGCAAATCTATGGTAATATACTAAATATAAATATAATATATGTAGTTGGAATGGAAGATCGTTTGTTACATCTTTGGCTGCAGAGAATGAGAGATTTTCCAGTAGCTCTTTAAAAAAAATTCAGTTAACTGGCGTTGTCAGCTTGGACCGTCTGCCCGTTTGGTTAATATTTATTTTTTAAGTCTACGTCCTTTTCAAACTTTGTAACCAACAGTATTATCTTTGATACAGTATTTTCAATTACCTTTCCAACATACCTCGTGTTACTCTAAAAAAGCGGCTTCTATTTCAAGATTAGCGCCCGGAGGCAAAGGCACTGACACGGACAGCCAATTATGATTAACGAGCAATGTGGCCAGCTCTCGCTGAAAGCTGGTTTCGTACAAAAAACTGTTTTTAATAGATAACAGTTGTCGAAATAAAACTTGTAAATTAGTTCGGTGCCGTTCGAAAACCGGTTCAATATTAATCTTTAGAGAAAGAAAAGGACACCAAAACGAGAACTAGTTTAATATTAAAATTAGCGTATAAAAGTGCGGGCAAAGCTAACTCCGTAGACTCCATAAAAAAATAAGGCAGAAGCACACCAGCTCCTATATCTGCTCGCAAGAAACAAACCTGTGTGACGTCTTCCATAGAGGAGAGGCCTTTGTCCAGCAGCGGACGTCTACAGGCTGATATGATGATGACCAGGTTTTTACGCTGCCGTTAGTTAAATTTTCCATAAGCACTTGTTCCATACACGACTGAAAGTGTTATTACATAAGTTTTAAGTCTTACCGCGTCCGATACAGCACCTGGGTAATCATCAGTTTCAAGTATCGCTTTGTCTGATACGATACCCGGCTAATCTAGGTAAAGTTATTCACTATCTCAGAGGACTCGTCACAATAACTATTTTATGCATTCAGAATGCAGCCTTGAAAATACGATTGGTAGAAAGAAATACTGTCATTCGAATTTTTAATAATAAATGTAAGAAATTGTCTGTATTATTTGCTATTGCAATTAGGATCACAGATAGGATAGACAGCTATAAATAGGGGATGTAGCATTCGATTATACCTACCGCAGGAAAAGAAGTTCCCTGGAACGCAAAGCAGTGCTTGTTTTATATATAAACTCGTCATCAAGAATTCTAACCCACAAAGTATGATTGTAATAATACAAATAAATGAGTTGAAATTATTTTATTGTCATACATCTCCTGACGTCAATATTCCTGCTGTCAGTACGTGCTTTAGAAGCGAAACCATATTATTATAATTATCGTTTATTTCTCGAGTCCTTCCGAATATTACCAAAAATTTATAAATATAGAAAATTATCAAAAGACAGGCTAAATACCTAGTGATATAGATGTAGAAAAATCGGTTTATGTTCATGTATTCTCTCGACCGTTCGTTGTATTGCAGATCCTCGCGTATATTTAAAATAAAAAACAGCTAGGTCTAGCTAATTTTGTAGGTTATGAGACAGGAAAATAATGCAGAAACCATTTCAAATGCATTGCCTTCGCATTCCTTGAGTGAATCATTAGCTAAGGCATTTAAAATATGTCTACTTAGCAGTAATAAGCGGTCAAAGATAGCTGTTTCGCAATCTGTTTAAATGGCGACAAGTTTATTGGGTATAGATTAAAAATAGACTAGCTTTTGAATGCGACTCCGCCCGTGTAACCTGAGAAAAGGTGCATGCGAATCGTTGTGTTACTTGGTTAAAAAAATCATTATACTGCTTGGCTTGATGGTTGATAAAAATAACTTTATATACACAACAGCTTTCTTGAGAAATTATCTATGGTTACCATCAGTTAGAATCTGATAATGAGCTTGGGAATGGGTTTGTTCAAATATAAAAGTTTCAACTTAAAATATTTAAAGTTTTTCTTCAGCACTTCACACAGAGCTCTGCACAATGTATATTTTTAAAAGATATATGTAAAAAAAAAACCCGAGCTATTTTCTTCTTTGCGCCAGTTGCGACGAGATCGTACTTTTCTCTTGTAAATAATAACTAAAGAACTATTGTTTACATAGCAATGAGATCTGTAAAAATAATCAATTTTTTCACTTCACTCACTATTGGAGTTAAAAGCGAAATAACAAAAGAGACGTTATGTTTCCTCAAAGATTTATTTATTATCCAAAAATAAATACAGAGACGCGTCATTTGATCTAATTATAGCCGTCGATTGAACGCCAGGTGCAAATTAGAGACACAATAATCAGGTAAATAGAGACTGGGCCGACCTTGCCGAGTCCGTGCGCCCGGCCTGTCCAATTCCCAAATTCCAGCGATACCATTTCAAATTCCGTTAATGTCGCTATTTAGGGCAATATACCAAGGAGCGCCTTTATATTTATTGTGACTGCAGGCCTATGATTAGAATTCTTCACCGAACTTCATCACATAATTAAAATACTAGTATTAATATACTAAGGGCTCTCTCAAGTCTACGATAAAATCATATCAACAGCCTATTAACATGTCCCCACTGCTGAACACTGGTCAACGAGGGCGTTCGGGCTATAGTCCACGCTAGCCCAGTGCGGGTTGGTGGACTTCACATGCGCCTAAGAATTTATTCTTCGGCATATACAGGTTTCCTCACGATGCTTTCCTTCACCATTTGAGAGCAGTCAGTAAATGTACTTAAGTTTCGAGGCAAAACCCGTGGAGGGGCAAACAGGACACAAATTGTCCTATCTGCACCACTGGGAAGAAAAGGCACTAAATCGTTCACACTTGCCCCAAACTATTTATTTATATTTATGTAATTGTAATAAATACTTAAATAACATGCAATTTTCACAATACTGTTTTTTAACAAATAATTTAAAAAATATAGACTACCTTGTTGGTATAGTGGCATTTTGATTCAACAAATGGTATGTACTATAATGACACATTTATTTATTTATAGTTTGTGAGCAAAATGGCAACATGTCAGGGTCGTTACAAAAAAATTCGTCCTATTCCCCAAAGTGAGTCGGAGGAACTTCTCTCCCATTTCCGCTGTAATTTCTTATTACTTGGAAAGTCATGAGCTTGGATAGTGGCTAATATTATCTATAAAATTAGTAATATTCATTGAAAAATTTATGAGAAATATCAAAACCTGGTAATCTTGAGTTTTTACTACATCTTTAGTACCTACCTGAAAGAGGCTAAGAACGCTGTAAGCTATAAAAACGTAAATGTAAACATGGATAGTTGCCAAATAGGTGACCGCATCTTTTATATAGGCGGTCAATACACTTGTCTGCATGTCTGGCCATTTTATTTGCACAATTAGGTTGAATTGTTACTTTTTAAAGTTACAATTTTAATAATAATCAAGATTTTAATGGTTTCTTCAAAACGGATACCCTTATATCAAAGCTTTTTCATATACACGTATCTGTCTGTCCGCCAAACAACTCAAAAACTAAGGGACTAACTGGCAAATGCATAAACAAAGATTTTAATTAGTAATAGCAACCATAACTCCTGGTTTTTTAAAATTCTTAACATGCTGAAGAAATCAACAATTGAAGAATGTACGTAAAACATTCATTAATAATTTGAATTGCATACTAAATAATAAATATCACATGTGGTGTGGCCTTGAACAGTGTTACCAGTTACCATATGTTATAATAGAGTGATGTAATTCACAAATGTTTAATGTTTCAAAATTATTACAGTATTACAGATTCAGCTAGGCTTGCAGACCATAAGGCTCAGCTAGGCTAGACCTAATTCATAGCATGTTTGATTTGTTGTTGAAAACTTCCTAGCAATTTTATTGAAAATTATGCCGGTTTTTTAAACAAAATTTGATGGCATAAAATGATAGGGCTGAAATCAGACTGCAGCCAGATTAGCTCGAATTAAAATCACAAAGTTATATGGTAAATTTAAATTACATTCAAACCAGTGATAATTCTCACAACTCATTCTCCTCGACAAATAAAGATTGTTAAGAAATGGAGCGTAAAAAATTGTTGAATTTCTTCAAATTTGTAGTACTTTGTGAGAACTACTTTGTTTTAGCTTTACGAATAGACTTCCTGCAAGTGCAGGGAACTGAAAGTGTCGTGTAGAAAGATATAATTATATATCTTATCAGAATCAGAGCAATCTTCTGTAATCTTCCGTTATCTAAGCCCGGTTGCGACTCGAGTGTACGGCGACACATCACGCGTTCGTGGCAATAACCAGCCTCTTTCCAAGCCACGCAACACAAATAGCAATAAACAGAAACTCCACAACTCACCTTCAGTCCGCAAGAATTCAATAAACAGTGTAAAACCGTAATCCAATAGCTTATTGACCACTGATCCGATTACAAAAAGGACACAATAAACATTCTTTTATAAAAACAACACTACAAATTTAGCTACCACGTAATACACATTAACACACAGAAATGTTTTATGAATTTAACAAACTACACTTTTGAACACCGAATTATGAGAAACTTGTTAATTTCAACATAAAAATTCGGCAACGGTCGTTTGCATCCCTTCCAAATGAAACATCGGCCATCACTAAAAATGTTGCCACAAAACGAAAGTCACGTTATTTCCACTCACGTGTCGATGTTACAATGTAACAATTTTATTTTCCCTGTGCAAGAAAATGATTTTAAAAATTGATATGATTTTTTAAATTTAAATTAATCAGTCAGTTATTCAATTTTTGAAAAAAATAACTTTTTACTATGTAAATAATAGTGATTTATGGAATGCAATACAATGCAGGACCAATTCATTAAGCAATTTTTACTCATCGGCGTCGCCAGTTCGTTTGACAACATCATAGCACTAATAGTGGTGAATGTGTTTCACTTTCAGCCTGGAATATCATTCGAATCGATGCTAATTTTCCTCATTTATTGGAAATTATTTGAAACTGGTAACATTATTTGTCATTTTTAAAATGTTTTTACGGCTGTTGATGCGAGTACTTCAAAACGCACGCTCGCTGCCCTGCTCAGTGAACACTACCTTACGTTAGTATCGCTGTTAATTACAGTAATCTACTACTTGGTAGAAATTACCTGAGACGTAAACTATTTACAATTTACCTTCCTCTATATCAATTGATTTCGATTGTTGAGTAGCGTCAGTGAGATAAACTATTCAAGAAAAAATGCTAAAATAGGTGTATATCTTATCTTCTTAGGGGGCCAGGAATACCTGGCGACACTTCGACCCTATGGGATCTGTTGTGCCAAACCCCTGTCCGCCAAACGGTGCCCCAATCCGTTTGTTGGTGGACTTCACATACGCCTTAGAATAGTAAATCAATTACCAGTCTTTGGTGTATGCAGGTTTCCTCACGATGTTTTCCTTCACCGAAAAACCTGTGGTATTTTAATAAACCGTACTTAAGTTTCGAAAAACTCATTGGTACGGGCCAGGATCGAACCCACGACCTCATGAACGTGAGGCGAGTGCACAACCAATTAGGCTACCACGGCTTTTTGAAAAAATAGGTGTTTAAATAAAATCCGTCAAGTAAGAATAATCAATTTAATTTTAACAACTCTGTTAATGAACAGATCCCAACAAGTTTTTAGTGTTTAATTTGTCCTGTTCATTAAACTGCCTATTTGAGGCCACCCGCCACACTGTCTACGAAGGATCAAATTAAGTTCATAATTATCAAACAGTGAACCAATACCCAATACCGAGTAGCGACATCAGTCGAGTCATCCAGACTATCAAAGATATGTTGACATAGTTTTGGTCTGGGAGTTGATCTCAACTGTCATCGTCAATCGGGACTGGAAAATTTCAAGAACAATGTGAAACTCAGTCAGTAGATTGTTTTAAAACATTTTTATGGCTTTTATTCACAGGCATGTTCACGGGTTTTTACATACATTCTCTCATATTTTGACAATTGATGATACAGTCAGTGCCACCTATGGTGTAATTAGAACTATTTTATTTTAAAAGAGCTACAAGAAAATTGTTCATACGGGAAGAAATAAACCATTTGGGCAGTCAATGCGATAGACAGAGGGCCTATGACATAAATATTATTTATTATTATCACCTATAAAGTCAATACCTTTGTAAATTAGGACCCTATTTCATCAAGCTATAAAAGGCAAAAATGGTCATAGGTGACGTTGATATATATCACAGGCCCAAAAAGACTCGGTCAAATAAGCATTAAGAAATACACCAGCGCGTATCAATGTGGCGCTAGTGTCAACGTGAAAATGTCACATACTGGCGCACAACCCGTAAGTTCCATTTTTCACCACAAGCACAGAAAAAAATGCCAATATCGACAGCAATGTTGCCATATAAAGTAAATAAACTTTTAGCTTTATGAAATAGGGTCCTAAGAGCGATTTCAATTCCTTTATAACATTCAATACGATATTTGAAATTTAAGTGTGATTATTATTTTATTATACATAAAGATATATGTTGAAGTTGAAAGTACAAAACGGTACATCTAGCGTAGCAACGATTGAGTTTGAAGCGAATGTTATGTGGATAAGGTAACGTACCTATTATACAATACAGGCACAAGTGAATATACCTAACATAGAAAGATAAATTTAAAATATACGATTATATACAATGCTACACTGAAAAATATATTGGTCAAAAAAGACAGGAAATATTTTAATAAGCTATTCAAAGCCAACGGAATCAGATTATAGAATCGAATAAAAATGTAGACTTATTTTGTAAAGGAATTAAACAATTTAAACGATTGATGTGGTCAAAATATGGCACAAAAATATTTATTAAGTACATTGTCGCATTAAAAATTGATAACACCAACGAAAGCGTATGTAAAATCTAGAAAACCTTATAAAAATATATTTAAATCTACGTTAAATCAATTCAATTCCTAGACTCCTTTGACCAGTGGACTATAGACCAGAACAGTCCATTTAATTAATCACAAATAAAATATATTAAGATCATTAGTTTACATACATTTCTCTGGCCGACAGAAAAATTACTTATTGCACATTAACAAGTGACGTTTTGGACATAGTTCATCAAAAGACATATATAAAAATCTCACTACTTTTAAATAGTTAACGTTAAAATTAAAACTACCCACATTTCTCTCAAAACAATGAAATCTAAACATCTAAGAAAAAAGAATAGATAGAAATAAAAAATCTTCGCCAAAAATAAAATTATTAGAACTATTTACAACCTTTGAATTATGAAAAAATACAGTCTGCGCAAATATTGGCACGAAACAAATAAACATTTATTTTATTTTTGTATATATATACAGCCTCAAATCTACACATAATATTTATAGTGTACTGCTGGCAACAGTGGCAACACCATAATCTCGTCGTAATTTTCTTATGTACGTTTTGGCTTGGTTACTAGACTTTTAAGCCATAAGTTATTTAAAATATAGTCACATTTCTTATTTATATATACCGGCGGCGGTTACATCCGGCAGTCCACAAAAATACGGCACTATTAGAGTTAGTTGGAGATTTGCACTAAGATTTACATCCTCAATGACAATTCGGCTCCCGTCAAAAAAAGCCTAATGGTAGTTTTAGTTGTTTTTTCGCCACATTCTTTTTTTTTCATTTTGATTGTAGCGAACTGCCACCACACAATCTTATGAAAAGATACAAAATGTAAACAAACATGGAGGCGTCACCAGTACACTACAATAGTCCTTAAACACCTAAAGCACATAGCGCATCGTACATTAGTCTTTTGCAAACATATCAGATGCGCTACGCATAGTTTTTAATTCTCAATTTTCTTTAACGTCAGTTTATTTTCGCTGAGCGCAAATTGAATGCGTTTAAATGTCAAACAAAATGTTACAGTGGCTGTGAAAGAGACAGACATCCGATTGTATGAGAAATAAATTTTCCCTCTTTCCCACACATTGTGCGTTTTTGACACTTAATCGCATTTAAATATTTTTTTGTCAACAATCCATAGCCGGTTTTTTATTTAAATTTAAATAAAAATGGACTTTATCAATTTATATATCAAATCTGTTGTTAATTTTTGAAGACCATAATGGCATTCATGGTGATCCACGTGGTTAGGTTCATCTGTTTTTGATCCATCAAAAACCTAATCATATTTAGACTACTGTAAGTATTACAGGTTGTAACAAAATACCTATATTGACCAGTTATAGCAGTTTTCAGTACCGAATAACTTAAGGGACTGCGCAAACCAAGCGGAAATTTGCCCGCGCACTTTTGGATGTCATTGTCAAATGAACCATATCACTGTAGCCTAAAGAACAAAATCATATGACTACTGCACGTTGGCGTCGCCAAGCGCTCGAGGCCATTCATACGATTTTGTTCTTTAGACTATTATGTAAGGTTTATTTGACAATGACGTCAAAAAGTGCGCGGGCAATTTTCCGCTTGGTCTGCCCCGACCACTTTTGTTCTGGAAAATCGCAAAAAAATCCGGTTGATGTATCTGTAAGCGGTCATTTGCATTACACCGGCATAGCATATAAAGTACCTTAAGTCTATATTCAGTATAATTATTAAAAAGTTTGGTGTTCCGATTAGAAATATTTGAAATTTCTTTTTTAAATATAGGTATTAACAGTACTATAGTCAACTACAACTATAAATGTTATGATTTAGCTCTATGTAGTCTGTTTTTTACTTTGAATAACTGTTAATGTCACACAATAAGTGGAAAAGAGAAGGAAATAACATTTTCTTTGGAATTGGGCATCTATCTCCCTCACACCCATTGTGATTTTGACTAGCATTTAAATAATAATAAAACACAGACGTTATTAGGATGTTAGTACAGATGATCATTTAGTATCATTAAAGTTCGTTTTATTACCATGTGCAAAATACTCATTATTTTACATATAGCCATCTAAATAATATATTATTTACAATATAAAAAAGATTAATAATTTATTAAATAAATATAAATAAATCTCCTAGGCAGCCTGATTAACCCTCTTATAAGTTTTAGTAAAGGAGAGAACTGGTAGCATTGTACTTAAGGTTTCCAAAAAAGCAATTGAAAGTACCAATGTTAAATTGTTATTTACGACGCTATAAAAACAGTATTTAACTGCACATGGTAAAAACTAGACTTTAATTACAATACATTTTGGTAGAGGGACTGATATGGTGGATGGAAGGTAGTTGGTGAATCAAATGAAATCATGTAGGTACTTCGGATTATGTACCTATGTAATAGGCACTTAATTTTTCCAAATTTCTATGATATGCAAAGGGAAGACCGGCGTAGGGTTTACAATACGAAATATATGACTATATGACTGTTTTTTCCTTTTACGTCGATTAAAAAAGGTGATTATGGCCTCAGAATGTCTCGTAGGCCAGTTACGTACACTTCCCCGAACGTCTTATCATCAATATATATAAAAGAAGAAACTGCCTCACTGATCAACGCACAGCCCAAACCGCGAAGCCTAGAGACTTGAAATTTTGCACAAAGGTTCCTTATATACCTCTGACGTCCACTAAAAAAGAGATTTTTCCCGCGGAAGAAAAACTCGCGCGAAATAATTTTCTAGGCGGGCGAAGACGCGAGAAACATTTTACTCGAAAAGAGTATTACTCGATTTTTATGGGTATACGGGGAATAGATTTCATTCGAGGACGTTTGAGACAGGAATCAAATAGGTTAGGTTTATACTAACTAAATAATACAATTGACATATTTGTCTAGGATGTTTGAACACTGTAAAATCGCGATACGCTTGGTAGCAAAAAAAAATCTTCTATGACGTGCTTGTTGCACTATAAATCACGAGAAAAATTAGAATAAATGCATACAGTACACAAAATAGGATAAAAAATCTTGTTTGTCCGCCATTTTGTCTATCTCTTAAGGGTCGGAGCAGACCAAGCGGCAATTTGCCCGCGCACTTTTTGACGTCATTGTCAAAGGATCCACATGACTATAACCTAAAGAACAAAATCGTATGAATGACCTCGAGCGCGAGGCGACGCCGACGTGCAGAAGTCATTATACAATTTTGTTTTTTAGGCTACAGTTATATGGTTCGTTTGACAATGACGTCAAAAAGTGCGCGGGCAAATTTCCGCTTAGATTACGCAGCCCCTTGGTCGAACGCGTGGCGGTTGGTGGACCCACTGTACTGTGCTCTTTAAACCGGATTAGCAGTCGCTTAGACCACCACACTTACAATCCATAATACCCTGACCTATCATCGTGTTATTCCTACATCGATCGAGAGTTTAAAGTGATACTTATCGCGGTAACCATAATACCGTGACCTAGCGCAGTGTTGCGTGCACTCCGACGGGAGGTCTACGTGTGGTGGTCGCCACAGCACGCCGTGCAGTCGAGGCAGCATTGCGGCGTGCCGCCGCGGGACCGCTATCTCTTGCCGCGGCAACTCAGCTGCTCCTGGAATGTACGTTCATTTATAATAATAATAATGTTTGGACAAATTTACACGCGGCTGTTTAGTCCCAAACTAAGCCGAAGCTTGTAAATGGGTACACAACAACTGATAAACATACAATATACTTTACATAAATACATACAATCACCCAGAATCCGAAAACCAACAGTTATGCTCATCACACAAATGTTAGTCCCGGGTGGGAATCGAATTTATGAGCATACATACATAGGTGGACGGATAATTAGAAACGGGGCAAGATTTTCATATATTCGAAGTCACTTTGAAGCCATGGTTCTCCGCGAAGGATTGATCGGGGCGTGATCTGATAACCGCCATCGAGAGAGTAGTAAGATTTTCATACATTTTGATGCCATTTTGCGGGTTTTTTTCTTTATGACGATGCTGATTCCTGTACCTTATGCCTTATAGTGTTTGTGTTGTAATTTTTCATTATTCATTATTTCGATTTAATTTTCGTATTTCCTTGTATTTTTGATTATTTTTATCTGTATTTTAATTTCGTAATTGGCATGTTAATATTTCTAATGTAATGAATGTAAATATGTTTTTTTATGCTGTGAAATTGAATAAATATATAAAATAAAATACCTGCAATATTCGCACTGCGTTCAATAACTCTTGCTTGTCCGCCAGAAGGCTCGCCGCTTCCTGCTGGGCTGCGTGCGCGCACTGCCGCAGCACCGACGCCTCTTCCACTTTCCTGCAACCAATCACACCAGCTCTATGTTAGAGGAGGACTGATACAGGACTACAGTGACCCTGTATACTGCGCCAAAGGTCGTGAGTTCGATACAACCCGGAACCAACATTTGTGTGATGAGCATAACTGTTGGATTTCGGAGTCTGGGTGTTTGTATGTATTTAAGTATTTATGTATGTTTATCAGTTGTTGAGCACCCATTTACAAGTTTAGTTTGGGACTAAACAGCCGCGTGTAAATTTGTCCAAACATTATTATTATTATTAAACAAAAGTAGTATTTTGTGCAATTGTAATAATACCATGACTGATTTTGAAAAATGAAATAAAAATTGTTTGTTTCGTTAAACTAACCAGCTATGTTAGTATTAAAATACTTGTGGTAAGAGGTCTCGCTCTTATTGTTTAGAAATACCAAATTTTGAAAATAATTTAACAAAATATAGACAACCGTGGAACCGTTTAAAGGTGAGCAACAATAGGCTGCACTATCTTCATCATATCAGTCTGTAGACGTCCACTGCTGGACAAAGGCCTCCCCCAGGGATCTCCTGCGCTAACCTCATCCAGCCGGGTCCCGCGACTTTCACCAGATCGTCGGTCCACCTTGTAGGAGGCCTGCCAACGCTGTGTCTTCCGATACGTGCTAATCTTAGTGGCTAATTCTGTTTAGTTGCATGCAAGTCAGTGAGTCTGTTAGTATGAAAATTTATGAGGCCGCATCTATTTATTGCATTAAAAAGTTAACTCACGCTCGCAACTCCCTGTTGTCCTCCGCTATCCTGGCCAGCGTCACGAGCCGCTTCCTTAACTCCTCGTTCTCCCTGCCCAGCCTCTCCAGCTGCTCCCTGGCCTCGTCCAACTCCGGCTGCGGCTGCGGGGTCGCCGGCGACGCGACCGTCGACGGCGTGGAGACGGGAGGGCCCAGCTTGAGAACCCCGGCGGAGTCCCGGGTCATCCGCAGCGTGGTGAGGTCAATGTCGAGGGGTTGGGGCGGAGGAGAGGAGATGGACCGCGTGGGGCGGTCCTCGATCAGGTGCAGTTTCACGTTCTCTATTAGCACCTGGAAAATGTGTGGTTTTGATGAACAGAGTACCTATGTAGTTCTTATTGGTTTTTATAGTTTTGTGTGTGTATTTTGTTATACTAACATTAGTGGCTAAGATTCTGTAAACTAACACTATGGGATGTATTTAAAAAAAAACCCATTAAATTAATTGGCGCTTCTAAACGGATTACCCAGAGATGTTGCTTGATAATTGATAAGTGTTCTTGAGCTTCTCTATTCAATATCTCTCTTACGAACTGTCAAATTAGTACTGAAAATATGAAGCGCTATTTTCGCTAAAAAAATTACGTCAGGGAACACTATAAATAAAATGCAACATATGCAAAAAAAAAAGACTTCTGACTTTGACTCGACCTACTGCGTAATACGCAGAAGGCGTACGCGCAGTGCGTATTTAGACCAATCGCGTATCGGACCAATCGCGTAAATAAATAAATCTTTATTTGTCTTTTAAAAATACAGTTTACAATCGTATTAACTAAGTAACACATGTAACGGTCCTATTAACACGCTTCAAACTATAACACGTATTGGACCAACTGCTTCTAATAAAACTGTCTGCCAAGCAAGCATGTACTTACTTCTAGCGGCATGGGCGGGACTATGATCTCATCCTCGATGAACTCGGCGAGTGCGAGCGAGGTGCTCATGTTCAGAGCTATGCTCAGGTCGCGCACGCGCGCCTCCAGGAGCTCCTCGTAGGGCGCCAGGCCTGTGGGTTCGCCCTGAGACACATTAAAAAAAATGTAAATTGTTGCGATTGTAGATTAAAAGGACACCTATAATTAGATTGCCATAACCGTAAATATTTTCATAACATTATGGTCATCATCATCATCTCAGCCTGTAGACGTCCACTGCTGGACAAAGGCCTCCCCGACGACCGGTCCTGCGCTAACCTCATCCAGCTGGGTCCCGCCACCTTCACCAGATCGTCGGTCCACCTTGTGGGAGGCCTGGCCTACACTACGTCTTTCGATACGTGGCCGACATATGGTCAAATGGAAGGGAATTCTTAAAACAGCATTAGCAAGAGTTTTGTAAGACTGTAGATTGTAGATTCGGCATAAGAAGAGCAGATTTGACTAGTTGGGAAGTCTGCTATCTCTCAAAGAGGCGCAAGCTACTGGCTTGGCTGTTGATGGTGTAAAATATAGCACCTTCTCGTCGAGGTTCCGCGGCAGCTCAGTGCGGATCATGCGCGCGGCCACGTCGGGCGCCCCGCGCGGCCTCAGCTCGTCCATTTCGTCTGCCGCCGGCTCCGTGTACGCGCGAGCTCGCATCGAAAATTTATTCTGCAGTAAAACGTACCATTTGTAGCGATAGGCTTTAGAAAACATACATATTAGGTATCTAAGGACGTTTTAGCTGGTAGCAGTAATGACGGATTTATCTATAGCTGAGCGTGAGTTGCAACAAGGATGCTATAGTCTAAATTCAACCCTAAGGAACTGCGCAAACGAAGCGGAAATTTGCTCGCGCACTTTTTGACGTCATTGTCATATGAACCATATCACTATAGCCTAAAGAACAAAATGGTATAATGACTTCTGCACGTCGGTGTCGCCTCGCGCTCGAGGTCATTCATACGATTTTGTTCGTTAGGTTATACTGATATGGTTCATTTGACAATGACGTCAAAAAGAGCGCGGGCAAATTTCTGCCTGGTCTGCCTCGACCCTAAGTCGTATACGTTTCTTATTCGCCATAAACAAATCTAATGTAATTGCTGGCACATTGTATTTTCGCTCACGATATGCGAGGCTCATTTACCCTACCGCAAAGTGCACGAAGGTGCCTTAAGGCTTGTATCATTTACGCCCAAGTCTGTTCAAAGGCGAACTTGATAGCTAAATTAAGTCTGCTTCAAAGCGATCTAGGTAGCCAAGACTGCTGTAACGGCGAGCTTATGGCCAAGTTCGAGTGTAGTGGTGAAGTCTGCTTTAGGATGAGGTTGGTGGTCTCTGCTTTAAGGCGAGCTATGTGGCCAAGTCTGCTGTAATAAACAGGCTACCTCCAAGTACGATATAGCAGGCGAGCATTATAGTCAAATCTGGTTTAACAGGCGAGTTTGGTAGCCAAGTCTGCTGTAATAAACAGGCTACCTCCAAGTACGTTATAGCAGGCGAGCATTATAGTCAAATCTGGTTTAACAGGCGAGTTTGGTGGCCAAGTCTGCTATAATAAACAGGCTACCTCCAAGTACGTTATAGCAGGCGAGCATTATAGTCAAATCTGGTTTAACAGGCGAGTTTGGTGGCCAAGTCTGCTGTAACAGGCGAGTGTGGTCACCTCATACCACAGGCAATCCATACACATTTTGAACATTAAACTACTTTTAAAATCAGTTCCGTTTAAAGTTTAAAAGCTTTGATAAATATCGTCGGAGTTAATACAATATGTATTTTACATACTTAATGTACAATTTTTTGACATACGACCTAATGAGTTAACTTCGTCGATATAATTGGTCTTTTATATTTACTTACGTACACATCAAGTAATATAAACGCTGCGACAATGGTGTGAGATGAGATGGATATGATGAATAAAGCGCTTATCATGCAATTTGCTTAACATAATTGTACACACAAGTTCAATAGTGCAGTCCTAGTTGGCGAAATAAATCGCTTGTGGCGCTTCCGTATCGCCGTATACAGACCTGCTACTTGGGCTTGGCTTCCCTTCGCCTCCCGCTTCCCTACCTCGCCCGCCCGCTCTCGTCATAGCCCGACAGTAGCGTTCGCATAACTGTGAGAGGTCGGGCATAAGTGACTTAGTGCCATTAACAAATGATGTTAAAGATTTAACTGCTTCTTACACAATGTATTTTTAAAAAATATAAATAAATAATAATTGAGAGCGTCAGTGGCCTCGGGGATAAGACGCGACCTATCATATCGAAAGGTCCGAGGTTCGATCCCCGGTTGGGCCATGTACCAATGGGTTTTTTCTCGAAACTTAAGTACATGTACTGACTGCTCTCAAACGGTGAAGGAAAACATCGTGAGGAAACCTGCATACGCCGAAGAAGAAATTCTTAGGCGCATGTGAAGTCCACCAACCCCCACTGGGCTAGCGTGGTGGACTATAGCCCGCTCGCCCTCGTTGAAAGGGGAAGGCCTGAGCCCCAGCAGTGGGGAGATTAAGCTGTTCATGATGATGAATTAATAATTTAATCCCACACTTTCGCTCAATACTTTCTCAACCGTTTTTGCACTCTGTACCTATGACGGCGGGGCGACATAGGGGGAAGCGGGAGACGCGGAGTGACTCATTATAGTTGCTGAGTAGTTTATTTCTTGCAAGCCAATTCACTTATGTTAGTATAATGTATTTCGTGAATGATATTGTGTTGGTCTATTGGTAAAAACTATTCGTATTTACAAACACTTTTTCTCTACAATCACAGTCAATATGCATTTCAGTGTAAATGTACAGTATAGATACTACAAACAAATTAAAGGTATACAACATGCTTTTCTAACATGGTGAAAGGGGTGTAGTTTCAATTTGTTGTGTAAGAATCAGCATGAATACACAAATAAGCTCCAGAAGTCTAGAACTATTAACATTGTTTAATTTGATCAGTAAAGAATAAAAAAACTATCAAATAACTTTAAATTTGATATTTTATTATTTTATAAAAAAAATTGATTGGGCCTTTGTTATTTAATTGAAACTAGTAGATTCTGCAACACAAATTACGTATTTTGACAAATATATCTTCCATTGATTGGAAGATATATACGAATTACGTATTTTGACAAATATATCTTCCAATCAATGGAAGATATATTTGTCAAAATACGTAATTCGTGTTGCAGAATCTACTAGTTTCAATTATAGAACAAAGGCCCAATCAATTTTTTCAATAGTAATTTAGCGTATTGATTGTAAAACGGAGTAATCTAGGATAAATTTACTTTTCGTAATGAATGATGTGTACTTGTGTACCACATGCACATTATAATTATAATAATTTTATGTTTTGTCTGCGATCGGTACCTACCTAGACTCCCCTAAGTGATCAAACTAATACTTAAATATATTCTAAGCATTGTTTTGTATCACATTTTTCTACGTTTTAGTTGAATTTGCAGGAAATGTTTTTTCTAGGTAGTGTACGATCGCAGTTTTGTAAATAAAGCTAAGCGTGCAAAAGTGCCGAAACCGATATTATTTATCAGCCGAAATACAAGTTGTCGGTAAAAACCAACTCTTCAAACAAATTTCGGGTTCCGTACTCTTGTAATTTATGTATGTGTGTGTACAATACCTTAGTGAACGTCAGACGGCGTATGTGTAATATTTGGTAACAAAAATAGCTTCAAAGCAGTTGCTGAAAATATTTCTCGTCACTTCAAAATCCAACTCAAAAATCTATATATTCAAGATAGGCCACAAATCATCACTTAATGAATTTAATTCTGCTTTCTAGCGCTGTCATATCACCATCGACTAATATGCAGCAGATGGTTTACACAACCAGGTGTAGATAGCACCAGGAAGAATAAAAACAGAAATGTGTAATAGTTTTATTGGCAACCCAAAGATTGCGACCCAAGCGGCAAAATTAGGAAACCTAATTATAGACTTACCAAGTTATCTGTGAACTGAAGGGTGGCTCTGCCATCGTTCCATGCCCGTCATTCTATATACAGGTTGGAATTTTGTAATGCCACCTGGAGGGAAACCATTTTTTGAAAATAATTTAAGATTTTATGATTTTACTTTCGTTTAATTTATCAAGTATGTTAGAGAGATTTCATCCTTATAATTGGACTCTAACGATCGATGCAATAAAAGTACAGGGTGTAATTTTTACAGATTTTAGTCGGTTCGATTCCCGAGTGCGGCAAGCGAATTTTCGAAAATCTTTGAATGCAGTTTTCTTTCCTTTCAAAAATAAAGGAATGTTTCCTTTGAGTAAAATTTTCTATCTACAGTATTAAGAGTACTTTCCTCCCTCCAGGTGGCATTACAAAATTCCACTCTGTATATTGTGCTGACGGTTGAATTACATTCTGCGTAGTTTCTGATTCTGCCACTTCACAGATAACTTGGTAGATAGATCTATACCAAGAGATGATGCTTGACAATTGACATTTTTCAGTGAACAGTCTAATGAGCACTGAAAAAGTTTCAGTATTCGGCAGCTTGGAGCGCTGTGGCGAACCTTTGCGTGGCCAATAAAAAGACACGTGACGGAAACATCTTCCATCCCATTCACTCAAACACAGACATACCCCCTTGGCTACGACACAAAACCTCTACATCTAAATGTTCACTCAACGTAAAATGATAAACACTACTTTGTATATCAAAACAACAGTCCGGGGACCGTTCCAAATACCTTGAGTCGTGCCTTTCGGTCGCGATAGCCGAGCGGGCGGGATATGCCATAGAGAAACACACATAGACATATAGTTAGAGAAAAAAAAACGGACGCATTCCATGTTTTTATAAAGCCATAAGATTGTAACGGTTTGTAGATGTGACATTTCCTTGTAAGAACGGTCTTTGCAGACATTTCGGGCTTCTTTCACCTTTGATCTATGTAATGTGGGTAAGTTTAATATACAGAAACGGACTTTATAGCTGAAATTTTTGTGCTGGAAATGTCACATTCACTCGGCCCGGTGGTTTATCAATCTTATGGCAAAACATTAGTTAGAAACAGCGATCGGCACTTAGGGGTAATTTACGATGGATGTGTGGGTGATACGGTGGTATATACATGCATTGGCAAGTCTCTGCCTAAGCTCAGTTCACACTAGATGGCATTCAAATCGCAGCATTGTGAACTACTTTTAGATAATAAAATGCAGTCTGCTTAACTAATTTTTGGTCTCTTACGGCTTCTTTCACCACTTGCTGATAAAGTTCCAGATACTCTATCTGCAGGTTATCTGACAAATGGCCTATTTTGTTTGTTTCACAGGTACCTGACTGCCTTCTATCTTATCTATTATTATATAATCTATCAGACAGATTTTTAGTTTATCTGTCAGATTACTATCTGCAACAATATCAGCAAGTGGTGAAAGAAGCCCTTATGCTCTTATTTTAACAGGATGGCATGAATTTTTGAACTGTCACAGCTTGTACGGAATAACAATGTTGCCATACAAAAGTGCTTTAGTGTGAAATGTTCTTTGATATGGAAATAAATTTAATATAATAATATTTATTATCATCACCATATTTCAGAAAAAAAATGCAAACAGAATCGTAGATTCTGTGGCAGAGACTTTTTGCCACGACATTGTAGGCTATGACGGGGTTAATAATGTATATTAAAAAAAATGACAGAAATGGTTACACATGCTAATAATTAATTAGTAACAAATTATTCTCTTACTTCTCTTAATACAGAAAATAAAAATACGTATTTATGTTTATGCATAAGTATAACATCTGTAACATAAAACTTCTATGCATGTTTTATGCGAATAAAAACCTACTCAAACTGTAATTTTATGTAAAATAAATTGTCGAGTAGATTTTTTGTTAGTAATTATTTGAGGTTACTAAAATAATGAAAATATAATATAAAGTCGTTCAAAATTAACACACACTTTAGGGGATTTATTTTACATACTTACAGGTTGTAAAATAAAAAGAAACCAAGGTGTAATGTTCCACTGGTGTATAATAAGGAAGAAAATGTGAGGAAATTCTAGATTCAAACCACGACAATCTCGATTATTTCAAAAACCGTAAGGTTTTGTATGTACAGTCGACCGCACGTCAGTGGAAACACTATGACCTTGAGCTGGTCTAGTCTATTAGGGAGTTTCAATACTATGAGAGACCAGTTTATACTGGTTTTGTTTCCACTGACGTGCGGGCGACCGTACTAAGGTATGTTTGGCTTAAGGCAGTCTAAATGATCTGCCCTAATGACCTTCTAAACACCCTATATATTCAAAACATGATAACTAGTCCGTAACTGCCAAAGTTTGTGTGATTAACTTCGAACGACCCTGTATTTAATTAAATTATTCATAATTGACATTGCGATTTTATTGTGACTGTGGTGTATTTATTTTCTTTCCACTCATTCTACGCCTTCGTATCGGAATGACCTAAAACCAGAACGTCCTAAAAATATTAAAAAGTATTTAAATAAATAATTAGATATAATACATACAGTATAAATACATAAACACACATACAACATATATAGATTTACATAATACATTAACAGTTATTTGCCTTTAACGCCCGCGACGTAAGGGGGGCGCGGGGCGGGGCGACTAGGGGGATTGGGCCTGCGCCCGCGCACTCCCCGCAAGATCCCCTAATCGCCTCGCCCCGCACCCCTGTACCGCGCGGGCGTGGTCTGAGTTACTCGGTCCGCCTATAGCTGTAGATTTCAAAATGAATAAATAAAAAGACTACCAATATTGGGACGTTTTGATTTCAGGTCATTCCGATATGAAGGTTCTACATCCATCAGTGGAGTGTGACTTCTCTTACCTGGAACTCGTCCCAGGGTATGGCGGAGCACTCGTCGGTGCTGAGGTCGTCGGCGGCGACCCGCAGACACGATTTACCGTTCACGCTCTGATGCACCAAGTGTATGTTGTTCAGACGCCATGTGCACGTTGAAATCTATAGTAAATGTGTAAGATTAAGGTCAAATATAGTAGTACTGTCAGACGCAAGAAAATGTACCAGGCTTCTATTGCAATTTAAAACATAACCATTAAAATTCCCTATCTGACAGCACTAAACTAATTTGACAGCTCTAAAATTCTAATAAAAAGAAACAGCACAATAGACTACAATTTAGTTATTCAAATTCAAATTCAAAAGTATTTTATTGCATGTAAGTACACTGGGTACATTTATACAACGTCAATTTTTTATCTACCACCGCCGAATCGACACGAATATAGTCCCCGCGGAGTTTAATGGCGGCTGTGTGAAGTTGGCTGATTGCTGCGCAATGGCTAATGTTAGGTGTCAAAGGGGGAGCTGTGCGGGGGGTCACTAGAGACGCTCATTCGATTTCAAGAAATGTTTCATTGATTCGATCAACCGAATTAAACTTTCAATTTTTGGACATCTCTATGTAGCACACTGTCTCGCTTACGCACATATATACTACAAACTTTTGACTGGCCTGTTGGCGTAGTGGTAGTGACCCTGCCTACTGCACCAAAGGTCGTGGGTTCCGGGGCCAACATTTGTGTGATGAGCTTAACTGTTGGTTTTCGGATTCTGGGTGTTTGTATGTGTTTAAGTATTTATTTACAAAAAGTATTTATGTATGTTTATCAGTTGTTGAGTAACCTATTACAAGCTTCGGCTTAGTTTGGGACTAAACAGCCGCGTGTAAATTTGTCCAAACATTATTATTATACACACTGTCAGCGATGTGCAAACAATTTGTGACTATATTCATTCAGCCCTAGAGAAAGTCCGTGGGGACTGTACCTTGTGTATTGTGAGTGGTACATACCACGTCCCGCCTCCTACAGGAGCTCGTCACCGAATGGTCGCTGGGGGAGGACGAGCGCTCCACGACCTCGGCGGCGACTTCCACGCCGCTCGTCGGCCGGCCGTGCTCGAAATCTCTGTCATATTATCAGAGCGTCAGTGGCCTCGGGGATAAGACGCGACCTATCATATCGAAAGGTCCGAGGTTCGATCCCCGGTTGGGCCATGTACCAATGGGTTTTTTCTCGAAACTTAAGTACATGTACTGACTGCTCTCAAACGGTGAAGGAAAACATCGTGAGGAAACCTGCATACGCCAAAGAAGAAATTCTTAGGCGCATGTGAAGTCCACCAACCCGCACTGGGCTAGCGTGGTGGACTATAGCCCGCACGCCCTCGTTGATAGGGTAGGCCTGAGCCCCAGCAGTGGGGAGACTAATAGGCTGTTGATGATGATGATAATAATATCTCTTATTTATTTGTTGAAGTCAGTAATAGTTAATATATGGGCTTATGGGTCAACTAGCTGTTTCCTGCGACTTCGCTCTTGTAGAAAAGATTTTCCAGCGGGAAGAGCTTCTTCGCCGCGCTCACCCACCTGAATGCGCTGTCCGCGTCGTCGGGCGACTCCGCGGCCAGGCCCACGACGACGTACCGCTCGCTGTCCGAGCTGGCGGTGGACGCGGCGTCGCTGCGCGCGTCGTCGCGCGTCAGGGCGCTGTCTATCGACGTCACCAGCGACGTAAACCCGCGACGCATCGACGAGAAACCTGCAAGAATAGTCTATAAAAACATGTCGGTAGAAAGCGACAGTAAGGGACCAGTCCCAGATATCCTATTTGCAGGTTATCTGACAGATAGCCTATTTTTTGTTTCACAGGATCTGATTGATTTATCTGTAGATAAACAGCCTGATAAACTAACAGCAAGATCAAGTGGCTGTTATCTATCAGACTTGAGTGTGAAACAGATAATATTATCAGACAAATTTATCTGTCAGATTACTATCTGTAACAATATCAGCAAGTGGTGAAAGAGGCCCTAAGCGTTACAACTTTGAGCCAAAGGGGAAAATTGGGAAGGCCGTACTCGGTATAGCCGCAGGTGTTTTACGCCTAAATGTGTTTGAGTTAAGGTCTCAGACCATATCGGGGGAAAAAACCTTCTGATTACCTACCTAAAAGTAAGTTTTTTGAGTGGCAATATCAGGTGTTCGGTTAGAGGTTGTAATATCGAGTTTGATGTTTGTTGCGCCGCTTCTTCTTCCCAGCGCTAACGCCTTGGAAGCGGTGGTAGATAAAAAATTGACGTATAAATGTACCCAGTGTGCTTATTTAGACACACTTCATTTAGTATAGTTATTCTGCGTCCGTACGTCACCGAAGGCTCCACTGAAAACCAGCGCTGTAGTTTCGGCTACGGCATATGCTGAGTTGGAGACCTGTTTGGCCACATTACGGCACCGCCCGACCGGAGGATGTGACCGTGCCAGCGCCGGCGTGCACAGCGCACCACGCGCCCTGCACTCCGACGACATTGTAACTCTGTAGACCGTAACCTTCACCATGTTTATTATATTTTATGTATCTCTGTTTTGTTATTTTGCAATGTCCTGTATATGTGCTGTCTTGTGTGTCAAATAAACTTTATTCTATTCTATTCTTACATGCAAAATGAAAATGAAAAATGCTTATTTTGTTTCTCATTAAACTTAATACATTGGAGCCTTCTATTAAGTAAATAAATTACTTGTAGAAGAAGGTACCACTCTTTTAGAAAATAAAATTTAGATACTCCGAATTTGTAACATGACTACAAAAACTACAGAAAAAGTAAATAAAGTAGAGAAAATACAAAAGATTAATTCCAATAAAATAGTTTTGATTTGATTTGGTGTGACCGACGCGAAATACGTCGAGTTTCAAAGTTTATGCGCTCTGCGCCTCGAGTTTCGAAAGGTTAAATAGACAAATGGAATTCATAACATATGTCGACACCTGGTCTATTTAACACTCTGGTCGTTCTGAACCCTTGAAGATATCGAGACTGACCACCAAAACTAAGTCCCGGGCTGGGCGGGGGCACTTCCTCCGCGGGCAGCGGCTGCGCGGCGCAGATCTCTATGGACGAGGGCGGCGCCAGCACGGCGTAGTCGCGCTCCAGCATGGACGGCGCCATCGTCGCCTCTGAACCTGCGGCGTTACAAACATACAATCTTAGAGTACTTTTCCCCCGTCACAGATAAACCTCAGAGGTTTGTGTGATGGGGATTAGTATAGAAACTTATCCATAAAATGAACAAGATATTATATCTTGTTCATATTATATCTTGTTCATTTTATATCACCTTATTATCTTATACAAGATATTATATATTGTTCATTTTATTTAAAAAAAACCTTACACACATATACATCATTATCATATAAGCCCGTAGACGTCCACTGCTAGACAGAGACCTCCCTCAGGGATCTCCACGACGCCCGGTCCCGCGCTAGCCTCATCTAGCCGGGTCCCGCGACCTTCACCAGATCGTCGGTCCACCTTGCTGGAGGCCTGCCTGCCTACGCTGCGTCTTCCGATACGTGGTCGCCCCTCGACAACGGCTGTCAGTTCTACGAGCGATGTTCTCCGCCCACTGCCACATAAGCTTTACATTTCATTGAGCTATGTGTCGGTTACACGGGAGTTAGGGGAGTAAAGGGGCACAACAAAATCAAGCGCTCCAAACGATAACACCTCCCATACGCGGTGCACACTGGCAAATGGCAAACACCGGTGGCGAGCAACAAGGACTAGTACTGCATGGCCAACACGTCTGTCCAGACCACACGTCTGTCTGTATGACCATTGTGGATATGTCTAATGAGTGTTGACAAATAACGACATTTTTTACTTCTATAAGAGTTATAGCTTACATAAATGATGATCAACTCACCCATCTTTAAGTCTTGCAAGCTGGACGAGTCTAACGGCACGCTGTCCAGGTCCCGGGAGGACTCCTGGCCTGGACAGCTGGAGGGAAGCACCAGCGTCAGTTCCACGGCCGGAACCACCACCCCCAACACTATCGACCTGGATAAAGCTTAACATTAAAACAACACCCCTCGTTTCTTACGGTTTTGCCTTTGTTACTAGACATTTAACAACTAAAACACGAGGTGGACTGACGATCTGGTGAAGGTCGCGGGATCCGGCAGGATGAAGTTAACACAGGACCGGTCGTCGTGGAGATCCTTGGGGGATGCCTTTGTCCAGCAGTGGACGTCTACAGGCTGATATGATGAACAACTAAAACGTCCGCCATGCCGTTGCCATCTACTGAGTTTCCCCATAAGTCCATAATTTAGAATACAAGACACAATCCATGAAGCGTAATGTGGGACGCCCCCCGGGCTAGATTGAGCGACGACCTGTGTAAGGCGGCTGGCAGTGACTGGATGCGGAGTACCGAGGATCGAGTTCAGTGGCGCGCCTTGTTGGAGGCCTATATCCGGCAGTGGACTGGTAAAGGCTGGTGAAAATGATGACTATCCACGTAGAGGATTCATGTAAATAGATTTTAAGTAATAACGTAGATGATTTACGTACTCTACGCAACGGATTTTGATGCGGTTTTCACTAAAGCTGAGTTGGGGACCTTTTTGACGTCACACTGCAACACGAGGCGTGGATGGGGTCGCCGGGGGTCAGTGCCGGCCAGTCTCACCCTATGTGGGGGCTGGTCGGGTGTCACTTCACTTGGCGACCTCATCTAGTATTACTTATTATTATTATTTCTTGTTGTTATGTTTCTTTGTATTTCTTGTTTGTTTTATTTTAATTTGTTAAATTCTCTCGCTGTGTGTTGTCTTTGTGTACGTTAAATAAATTCTATTCTATTCTATTCTATTCTATTCTATTCTATTCTATTCTATTCTATTCTATTCTATCATTTAGATTATTTCTTCCGGGTGGTTTATAGGTACTTATCCCATGCGGGCGAAGCCGCGGGTCATAGCTAGTATGATAAAAGCGCTTCTTCTATCGAAGCTATGCGACTGCTCACCCCTCGTCTGCGTCGGGCTGCCTGTTCGCGTCGTGGGCGAGCCACGCGGCCATCTCCGAAACTTTTTCCAGCTGCCTGAGCAAGAACAGCATCTGGTAGTGGTTGATCTGCAGGCCGGCCAAGCCGGACGTGCGCGCAGCCACCCATATGCGGGAGAAGCCCTCGTCGAAACACAACTGTGGGATAAGTGTAAGTATCTATTCAGAATAAAGATCTAAAATGGCAGTTATGCAGAATTCTGAGTGGTCAATGCCGAAATTTGCAAGTTATAACTTTTATTAAACAGAAACTTGTAGAATTGTAGCCTGTAATTTACAATTACAATTTGTAACGTTTATTAAATAGGCCCCAGGCCTATCCTCTCAACGAGTTTGGGCTATAGTCCACCACGCTAGCGCAGTGCGGGATGGTGGACTTCACATGCGCCTGAGAAATTCTTCTTTGGCGTATGCAGTTTTCCGCACGTTGTTTTCCTTCACCGTTTGAGAGCAGTCAGTCAATGTACTTAAGTTTCGAGAAAAAACCCATTGGTACATGGCCCAGCCGGGGATCGAACTTCGGACCCTTCGATATGATAGGCCGCGTCTTATCCCCGACGGTGGTGACGCTCTTCCGACGCCACTGACGCTCTTGCGCGCGCATCGCGATAATTAAGGCCCCCTTTCCTCTCACACGTATTTGCGCCCGCGTCCTGGCGCGGCGCGCATGCGTGCGCCCGCAATCCAGTCCTTTCATACAAGCCTTTCCTGTCATGCGCGCGCCCGCGCGCCACTTGTATGAAATTGGGCCAGGACGCGGGCGCAAACACGCGTGACAGGAAAGGCAGCTTAACGCGTTAAAACGCAGGTGGAGCCAAGCGCCACGTACCCAGGCGGTGAGCGGCGTGGCGTCCAGCAGCGGCGCCGGCTTGTAGTTGGTTGCGCGCGCGCCGCAGAAGTCCGCCCACAGCGGCTCCACCCGCGCGCACCAGATGTTCCTGTTCTCCCGCCACAGCATCTCCGGGCTGACGGCGCTGCCTCGATCGATGTCGTCTAGATCTGCATCAACAACAAAAACATCTGTAACTGTTTCGTCTGTTTATACTAACACCCAAACACAAGACTGGACAATGCTCAAAAGACTGGACTAAGCAGCTGCAAAACGAGAACAAATAAGTGGTCGGACAGGTCATCGCAAAGCATTTGAAAGATGTAATGGAGTCGTATTACATTCATACTTTTAGTTTTGTATTTTAATTCTGATGATTGTGTTGCATAGTAGCAATCACAATAATAATAATGTTTGGACAAATTCACACACGGCTGTTTAGTCCCAAACTAAGCCGAAGCTTGTAAATGGATACTCAACAACTGATAGACATACTTAACTAAATAAATATTTAATTAAATACATACAAACACCCAGAATCCGAAAACCAAAAGATATGCTCATCGCACAAATGTTGGTCCCGGGTGGGAATCGAACCCACGACCTCTGGCGCAGTAGGCAGGGTCACTACCAACTACGCCAACAGGCCAGTCAAAGACAATGTTTCATTGTCTGTATTTTAAGTTTCATGAATTTCATTCTGCTTGTTCTAGTTCCATCTTGCCAATGTTTTGTGACAAGCTGTCCGAGGTATGATTATCATCGTCTCCTATTTTCCTAGCTATATATAAACTAAACTCAGCAGCAATGTCACACACACGTGCCTTTATTAAAACAAAAATAATAAACCGAAAAAAGCACTTACTGTCCGCATGCAATAAGAACTGTTCGTGTATCGGGTCCAGATCCTCAGCCGAGCACGGGAACTGGCCTCTGGAGGGCGCTGACCGCCGCAGCGCTGACAAGATGGCCGCCAAATCGGCCCGGGTGCCGGCTGTGTCTAAAAAATGAACATTCAAACATGAAAAATCAGGTATAAGAAGAATGATATTTATTTACTGCTACAAAACACATACACTACAATAATTACACTAATAAAATTAAAAAGAAATAAAACACACAAAGTAGTAAAGTACAGTAACACAGTTTCTTACAAAGCTTCTTAAAGTTTCATACAAATTTTTTTTATTTCCTATTATACACCAGTGTCAACTGCCTGAGAAACAAAGCCTTCGACATAGCTCGAAAGCTAGTATGTTGAGGTGGCATTGGCTGGTCACATGTGTTGCAGAACCGATAACCGCTGGGGTAGACGAGTTCTCGAGTGGAGACCACGACTGGGCAAGCTTAGTGTACGACGCCCCCCGGCTGGGTAGAGCGACGATCTACGCAAGGCTGACCCCGGCAATGACTAGATACCGAAGATCAGTTCATTGGCGCTGGGAGAGGCTAATGTCTGGCAGTGGACGAGTGCAGGCTGATGATGATGTAGAGCATACGTACTGGACCTCGGCGACTCCCGGACGTTGGTGATGGTGGCCCTTGCAGTGCACACGTGGAGTTCCTTTGGACGGTCTCGCTGCTGCGATATGTGTTCTGGCCCGGCTTCTAGCACTATCTGTCAAAATTAACCATGAAAAAATTGGGTAGGTACAACCGGTACTGACGCAGCGTTTTACGTGATACACCTTTGTTGCCGCATCTCTCTTTCCTCCTCCCCGTTCCCTCATTCTTTCCCTCCTCCGCCTACCTCTGTTCCTCTCCAAATATTTCTTCTTGCTCTCTTTCCCTCATCTTTCGCTCCACCCTTCACCCCATACTCTGCCGATCCATCCATTTCTCCTTCTCTCTTCCCATCCGTGGTCTATTGTGGACAGAAATTATTTTAACACTTTTGTTTTTCTTTCTGATCGATTTGTGAATAATAATTAGTTATTTATTTATTAGTTAACCCGAATGCTACCATGTATGCTGTATTCCGCACAATTTACACTTTCATAAGCACTTTTTGCATATAATTATATCACAGAATAAATAAAAGAGACGAGATCGCCAGAGAGGAAGATGACGTCACTCACGGTGTTGCCGTAACGAATTAAAAAAAACAAATGTTGGAAGTTTTACTAAACATGTAGACAAAATATCACGAGCTAGTTTTGTATGTGTGCATACCTTGGGCATGATGGCCTCCGCCCTGATGTCCATGTAGGCCTCCGCCACGTCTGCGCTGGCGAGCGCTTGCGCGCCGCGCGCCACGTGCGGCAGGAACGCGCCCAGCCACACCACGCTGGGCGCGTCCACCGACACGCGCACCGGGCTCAGCTGCACGTACAGCTTGGGCGCGGGCACTGCGCACAACAGACAGGTATATAATATTTTCAAATCAAATCAACAGCCTATTAACATGTCCCCACTGCTGGGGCTCAGGCCTATCCACCCGCTCAACGAGGGCGTACGGGCTATAGTCCACCACGCTAGCCCAGTGCGCGTTGGTGGACTTCACATGCGCCTAAGAATTTATTCTTCGGCGTATGCAAGTTTCCTCACGATGTTTTCCTTCACCGTTTGAGAGCAGTCAGTAAATGTACTTAAGTTTCGAGAAAAAACCCATTGCTACATGTCCCAACCGGGGATCGAACATCGGACCTTTCGATTTGATAGGCAGCATCTTATCCCCGATGCCACCGACGCACTATATAAGCACGCACTATATGATAGCGCGGTGTAAAATACACCTAGCGCCATCTATTGACACATTTTAAGGCGAGGGAATGGGGGCGAAAGTTTTTATGGGAGTATCGGTTTTTTAACAATAGGATAACGCGGATGAAGTCGCGGGCAACAGCTAGTCATACATATTATAAACAAACAATATTCACCAGGAAAGCAGACGTCGCCGGGGTAGTAGAAGAACGTGAGCTCTGCGTGCAGGAGCCCGGCGTCCCCCGGCAGCGTCGCCTTCTCGGCGCTCACGAGCGGCCGCGGCGCCTCGCGGGACTTGCAGCCTGTTGACACCTGCACCAACACATGAAAAAGTTAGGGCTCCACTCACAGAAAGGTTCGTCGAAGATTGAAGTAGATATATTTATTTTAACATAACTATCAAAAAATATGTTGGTTATGCGGAGACAAATAAAAATGCAACCTTTTCTTCCAGTGCTCTGTATTTTATTGACAGTAGTGAGTGAACGAATGTACTGATACTTGAAAGAACTGTTAGATTGAAAGAAGAATTTTCCAAATCCGACAGGTAGTTCCAGAGACTAGCGCGTTCGAACAAAAAACTCTTTAGCTTATATTATATTAGTATAGATATATAAATTATCAGTCTTACCTTATTGACAGTGAAGTCGTCTATCCTGAGCACGAGGCACGTCGTCATCAGTTTGCCGAGCTGCTGCAAAATCCTCGTTCTAGTGGGCGACGCTGGAAACAAAATTGTTGAAGAAAACTTAATAGATAAGATATTATAATTGAATATTAACGTGGACAAAATAATATTTGAAAGGAAAAAGTCTGATTTGTCGGGACTATTTTACGGGTTTCAAAAAAGCCAGGGTTTTTATCGATCCTGTTTGCAAGTACCCTTCAAAATTCAGCTGTTTCTGATCAAAGTGTCGCCAGGTATTCCTGGTCCTCTAACAAGACAAGATAAATGCTATTCAGTATAGAGGTATTACCTCTTCCCCCCCACGGATTTTCTTGACGGTTGAATGAATATAGCCACAAATTGTTTGCACATCGCTGACATTGTTTAGTTTTAGTCTATACGTGCGTTTATAGTCTATGTGTGCTACATAGAGATGACCAAAAACTTGAAAGTTACCGCCTAGATGTACATTACTGTATCTGTTTTTCTCTTTTTTGTCTGTAATTTTTTTTAAATGTGCAATAAAGTGTATTGAATTCAATTGAATTGAAAGTTTGATTCGGTTGATCAATGAACCATTTCCTTGAAATTGAATGAGCGTCATCTTATTTTAGTCATTGCGCAGAAATCAGCCAACTTCACACAGCCGCCATTAAACTCCGCGGGGACTATACGTACCTTGTGAGGTAGAAGTGTTGGTGGACGGAGCGCTGGCAGCGCTGTGCTGGCCGGCCGCCGCACAGTGGTTCAACCCATTCGACATTTGCTCTTCAGACTTTTCCACTTGACTAGGCTGCTAACAAACACAATCCAGTAAGATAAGGTCTTATTACATCTTTACGCTATGTCCCTGGCGGGGTACGGAGCGCCAAGTATCGCGATCCCGACACACCTCTTTCGCTTCTCTCAGTCTCATCATTCTCTTCACACACGCTCGCCGGTCTTTGTATTCATGCAAATAAATTTTTACTTACTTATTATTATCTTATTATATTTGTCAGATACCTTGACTCAGTAGTTCAAATCAAAATCAACAGCCTATTAACATGTCCCCACTTCTGGGGCTCAGGCCTACCCTCTCAACGAGGGCGTACGGTCCACCACGCTAGCCCAGTACGCGTTGGTGGACTTCACATGCGCCTTAGAATTTCTTCTTAGGCGTATGCAGGTTTCCTCACGATGTTTTCCTTCACCGTTTGGGAGCAGTCAGTAAATGTACTTAAGTTTCGAGAAAAACCCACGGGTACATGGCCCAGCCGGGGATTGAAGTTCGGATCTTTCATTATGATAGGAAGTGTCTTATCCCCGACGCCACTGACGCTCTCAAAGTCGTTATTTCCTTGCATTTGTTATGCCAATTGTTTTCTTTTCACTCTGGTCTTCTTGGAAGAATTGTTCGTTACCTTGGCACTCTGCGTCAGCGGTCGGGGATCCAAGGCTTCCAATAGAGTCGTACAAAAAGATGACAAGGCCTGCGATAGCCACTGGCTGTGGGGCGTTGCCGCTTCTCTACAAAAAAAAGTATCCAGTTTTAGTTTTCCTGAAGTATGACGGAAAATATTTTTTATTCCTGAAATTTTCATTATTCCCAGACAAATTTAGATTTGTTTATTCAGCTCAATCAGGCCCGCAGTTTTCGGGTTATCTTTTGGACAAAATATCTACGCTATAAGGGTATCGACGGATCCCCATCTATTTAATTCTAATTCTCCGAAGATTCTAAAGCAATACCGTTCACTTGTTTATTTTCTGTCACATAATTGAATAATAAAGAATGATACGTATACCCTTTTCACCGTAACAAAAATTTATTCAATAACAGATGTGAAGTAGCTGCTGCCAACACAGAAATATCCAAATTCCTCATTGATCTCACTCTACTTACATATAATCGAACATTCATAAGCATTATTGTCACAATAGGCTTCCTTTTAGTTCATTTCACTGAAAAATTCTTGCTTTTTAACAGTTAATTTCAAGAAAATCGAATATATAACATATAAAACAAATCAGTAACATTCAAATACAGATTTTTTAAAATTCGAAAATAGTGATGTCACCGAGCCTGAATGAATGATGGAATGAATAGTTGCCTTGATATTGATCTGGTATTAGACCGGATCCATCCGGTCGACCAAAGATATTTCATAATATTTAACCATTCACTCTAAGACTTGCCATCCCTAAAATTGCCTATTAACATGTCACAAACGTCAAGTGCGTGGTGCTAACTTCACGTCTGTTATTGATTATATTTTTGTTACGGTGAAAAGGGTATACATACAGTGTACATTATGAAACAGTGGACATTTTAATGCAGTGTACATTTTGACACAGTGGACATTACGCGACGGAATTAAAGGATTATAACTAGAAGCCTATATGGCAAGATGTTATTTTCTGAATGGCAAGCGCCTCACCTATAGCCCCTCCAGTGCCGGCGCTCCCCCGTCGCCTTGTGGTAGGGGAACAGGTCTGCCTGCATGCTCACTAAGGTCACTTGCAACGCGCCACCGCTCGCCAGCGACGGCTTCTCTGATCTACCCACTGTAAGCACAATCACTTAAAATTAGTTTTTATATACAGAAATTTTCCATTTATATACAAAGTATATATATTAAAACTACACTAATAAATAAAAAGTATTACACCTAATCATAAATAAAGAAGCCCCTTGAGACTCCCCATCGCTGGGATGGGAGCGTGCTGAGGCAGCCGGCATTACCTCATTAAAAGATCAGTCTAATGCTTTGAGTGAGGTAATATAAAAGATGAAATAATTGGAAACAGCTAGTAATTAATATAAATATAATTACTAGCTGTTTCCCGCGGCCTTGCCCGCATTTTATAAGTTGTTTCTAATTTTTTTTTGTGTTCGGCCCCTAAGGGTCGTAATAATAATGTTTAATTAATAAAAAAATTCTTCAAATCGACTGGTAGTTCCAGAGATGAGCGCGTTAAAAAAAAACTACTATTCTATTATACTAGCACAGTATAAATATAGATTGTAAGTGACTACATGTAAACCTGTATAACCCAGCGCCGGTTGGTGGACTTAAATATCAAAAAGGTGTTGAACTCACGGCCGGGGTCGTCGCAGAGATGCAGGTCTATGCGCGGCGCGAGCAGGTGGTACGAGGTCTCGCGCACGTCGTGCTTGGCGAACATGCGCGCCAGGAGGTCGCGCTCGCCCGTCGACCGGCTCTGGATCTGATCGCGGGGCTCCTCGATCTAAGGGAGAAGTCAACATATCAGCTTGTAGACGTCCACTGCTGGACAAAGGCCTTCCCCAAGGATCTCCACGGAGATCGATCCTGCGCTAACCTCATCCAGAAGGGTCCTGACTTTTGCGCCTACCACGCATTATCTCCCCTCCGCCAGGTGGACCGACGACCTAAAGGTCGGAAGCGGCTGGATGCGGAGAGCGAAGGACTGAGTGTGGTGGCGTTCGTTGGGGAAGCCCTATGTCCAGTAGTGGACGCTAAAAGGCTGAAATGATAAATCATGACGCATAGGTCATCTGGTAGAGACTGGTGTCGATTCTCTAAATCGCTTTAACTACATTTTAATCTGAGTCCCGGGTGGGAATCGAGCCCACGATCTCTGGCGTAGTAGGCAGGGTCACTACCAACTAACTAAGCCAACAGGCCAGTCAACGAAAGGAATGATGACCGACGAGAGAGTTATGATTTGGGTTCTGTGGCATACTGACACATAATAAATAGTCGGAGTGACTCGCCCGCTCCTCGCATTGCATCGAGTAAATATAATAACTCTGGCAACATTGCCGCAATGTAATATTTATGCTGGGACATTGGTAGCACTGCAATAGTGCTACGACCGACACCGCGCTGAGCGGTCGAGTTACACGCACAAACCCTTAACTAAATATCGTATCATGATCACCACCACAGGTTCAATTTTACCAGTTTGTTTACTTACTTTCCTCAGAGCCTTAGCTCTTGTGGCGGCGGCCGTGGCCTTCCTGACCGGCTCGGAGAGCGCCGCGGCGCAGGCCAGCGCGGCGCGCAGCTGTCCGTCGGTCAGCGCCCACGCCAGCGGCTCCGGACGGATCACCAGCCGCGAGCCGGTCACTGCGCAGTCTGGGGCAAACCATAACATTTTTTTTATCGCAAAACCCGTTTATACTGGTTATGTTTCCACTGACGTGCGGTCGACCGTACATGGCCCGTCCAGGGACCGAATTTGGACCTCACCTGATAAACGTTTCTTGATGACGATACGACAGTGCGTGTTGCCGAGCAGAAGGCGCAGCGGTTGCAGGTTGGCGGCCGCCGCGCTGTGCGCCTTCGCCTCTATCCGAGCGCTTTGCCACTCCAATTCCTGCATTTAGTATTTAATTTTTATACTAAAACGTAACCTGGTTTGTTATTATTTGTGACTAGCTTTTTCTCGCGGCTTCGACCGCGTAGAAAAGTTTCTCCCGTGTGCATTGTGAAACAGCGCCCTCTATGTAGGTGTTTTGTTACTTAGAGGATATTAGCGGACGCCCCGCGACTTTGTCTGCGTTATAAAGTAGTCTATATGCAACTAGAACAGCCCTCTAAACCTAAATTGTAGGTGTTCAACCCATATATCTGTGAGGTCACTTGTGGTGCTGACAGAATACCAGCGCCGCAGTACGCGCAGCGTGCTGCAGCATTATGCTGAGTCAGCGCCATTTTGTTGCTGCGACACATGCCTAACAAAATTCAAAATAATTGTTTTAGAACTTTTTGTATGTTTATCTTGTTTGTCATGTATGTGTTGCAGTAAGAAATAAATGTTTTATCTATCTATCTATCTATATGTTATTCCAGGATATAAGCTATCACTGTATCAAGTTTCATCAAAATCTGTTCGGTAGTTTTCGCGTGAAAGAGTAACAGACATCCTCACATCCTTACAAACTTTCGCCTTTATAATAATAGTAGGATTGGACGGGGCTGGTAGATGGGGGTGGGGGGTGGTAATTAAAAACATGACTATGCTGTTTCAAGGCTTACCCAGCCTTGTATTACGGCGAGTCTGCGATCATTGCCTATCTATTGTGATCATCATATCAGCCTGTAGATGTCCACTGCTGGACAAAGGCCTCCTCCAGGGATCTGTGATCTATTGTGATCGCCGCCTTACTATATCAGTGATCAGCTATGCGTAAGTTATTCACTGATTTCTTTTACTTCTTTGGGTTGAAGGACGGCGGTGTCTACGATCTCCTTTCCAGAACTCGTCTGCATGCCCTAACAGCCGTCGGTTTAGCCACTGATATGACCTGCCCACTGCCACTTCAGTGTCCACTAATCGGCTAAAAAATTATCGATTAACGATAATTATCAAGATAATTACGTATTGATAATTATCGTTGATAATAAAAAACGTGTACAAAAAAAATGCGTGTATCCAAACACAGGCAACCCTTTATGTTTTTACGCCACGATGTTAGGCGTGCATCCAAACGCCAAACGAACGTCAAAATAGTGGAAAAATAAACTCTAAAAGGCAAAAGGCAGACAATCAGTATAATTGTATGATTAAGGAAATTATCACACAGATTTCCTATACAAATTTTAATTTTTAATGTCATTTTATAATAAGTAAATAAAAATTTAAAAAATACAAAATACTTTTATTTATAAGCATAAATTATTTGATGGATAATTATCGGATAAATATCAGATAATTATCCGTGAAAATAATTATCTTGATAATTTGCAACCCTACTAAAAAAGTAAAATATAATGTACTTACCTTAAATATTAATAGTTGTCCGGTGTCCGGGGACTTGATCCTAGTCAGTCTTAGGTCTCCTTTCTTACCCTCTGGAGTTCGAGACTCCACAGTCACTCTTGATATCTGAGAACACGGTGTGATACATTTTAAAAAATTTAAGATTATTATAATGACAAAGATGCCTGGTGTTAATGTTAATTCAGCCTCGCACAACCTTTACAAAAATAATGTTATGAATAAACTCGATTTTAAAAGATGTGTGCTTCTTCTTCCCAGCGCTAACACATTGGAAGCGGTGGTAGATAAAAAATTGACGTTGTATAAATGTACCCAGTGCGCTTACATGCATTAAAATAGTTTTGACTTTTCACACCACAAAGACATGATTGTAAAACTAAATACAATTTTGGTTCATCATCATCAGCGTGTACTAGTCCACTGCTGGACATAGGTATCATCTCCGCATCCAGTCACATTTTGGGTAATACCAATTTATAGCAAAAAAAATTGATAGATGCAAACACTAAGATATCACAACTATGTGCCGCGCCAAAGGTCGTGGGTTCGATTCCCACCCGGGACCAACATTTGTGTGATGAGCATAACTGTTGGTTTTCGGATTCTGGGTGTTTGTATGTATTTATTTAAAAGTATACTTATGTTTATCAGTTGTCGAGTACCCATGTACAAGCTTCGGCTTAGTTGGGACTACAGCCATGTGTAAATTTGTCAAAACATTATTATATTTTTATTAGTACTTAAGAAACGTTATATATTTTTTTTAAGCTTAAAAAAAAGAAACAAAATAGAATTTTTAAAGAATAGCGGTTGTCTTTTTTGTAATTGGTATTTTCCCCTAGCTACAGTGTTGATTGGCGATGCAAACCTGAACACTGCTGGTGAATGCATCACAGCTGAACTCCACTTGGACTTGATTCACAGCCACAGAGATTCCATCTATCACCTGGAAGATACATACACATCATCACGCTGTATCCCTTGCGGGGTAGGCAGTTCACGTGCGCCTAAGAATTTCTTCTTCGGCGTATGCAGGTTTCCTCGCGATGTTTTCCTTCACCGTTTGAGAGCTGTCAGTAAATGTACTTAGGTTTCGAGAAAAAAAACCATTGGTACATGGCCCAGCCGGGGATCGTACTTCGGACCTTTCGATATGATAGGCCGCGTCTTATCCCCGACGCCACTGACTGCTCTTTTTATATAAAATTTATTTTTATATTAATACAATTAAATTAACTTTTAGTAATTGCGCTAATATTTGGGTGAAAAATAAAGTGTCTAAAGCAGTGTGTGCGCCCGTCTCACGTGCAAGAGGTCGTGGGTTCGAAACTTGGCCCGTATCAATGAGTTTGCCGGAACTTAAGTACGGTTTATGATAATAACTGCAGGCTTTTCGGTGAAGGAAACCGCCACAGGGTAGAAGGCAGTCTCGAATAAGTTTAATTGACCAAAAATCTGATTGTGGCAGGGGTTTGACACAACAGATCTATAAAAGGTCGAAGTGTCAAGAGTTATTCGTAGATAAGATACCTTATGAATGTAGCTGTATTTCCCCGGTATGGGTATGGCGCCCGCCGCCGTCGGGTTGATGGCGCGCGGCTCCGAGCACACCTCCAACGCTATGTGTACCTCGTCTAGGTTCTGAAACAATGTCGTTTGTTTTTAATAATAATTAGTATTAGTATTACACGCGACACACTCATACCCCCCGCATTAGGTAGGATTCCCTCCTCTGTTTCGCGGGAGGCGTGGACACATACAAACATCCAAGACCCGCGAACAAGTCTTTCGCAGCGTCGATACTCAGTTAAGCACCAAACGACTGACCTGTTGGGTAGTGACCCTGCCTACTGCGCCAGAGGTCATGGGTCCAATTCCCGTCCGGGGCCAACATTTGTGTAATGAGAATATCTGTTGGTTTCCGGATTCTGGATATTTCTTATGTTTATCAGTTGTTATGTACCCGTGTACAAGCTTCGGCTTAGTTTGGGACCAAACAGCCGTGTGTGAATTTGTCCAAACATTATTATTATTAAATAATCATTTTATTTTTTATGTAAGTAGATATATTTGTATGGTATGTATGTATATATATTGTATTGTATATTATGTACAGTACAGTCGATCGCACGTCAGTGGAAACACTTTGACCTGAAGCTGGCCTGGCCTTTAAGGGAATTTCAATACTATGAGAGACCAGTATACTGGTATTTATTTTCAACTGATGTATGGTCGACTGTACATAGACCATTATCCTGTCCACCAAAAATTGGGCAACAGTTAATACAAACATAAAAGACAATACTAACATCACAAGCATCACAAAGTAGGTAAACCTGAGAACCAATCAGTTTGGTATGCCTAATTGGTTTCCGCTTGCTGGACGCAAGAACAAACAATGGTATTGGCATGTGCCAAGGTCCGCTTATAATCACGCTGCGCTCACTCAACCGTCATCTGAATAGTGATCGTTATTTTATTTATTACCTTAGAGTACTGATTCGGCTGTAAAGAGTTTATCTTGAATTTGATAGACAAATACAAGATGTAGCAATCAACGATAGAGACATTCATTTAACAAAGTTTTCTAAATGCTCTTTAAAACTATATTTCCACTACAACTAGAGATATAACGGAATGGTATCCAAGGCAAGGAAAAAGGAATAGAGGAAGCCAAATAATGAGGTGGGAAGATGAAATAAAGAGAACCGCTGGCTCAATATGGAGAAGAGAAGGCAAAAAGAGAGAGAAGTGGAAATCCAGGGAAGAGGCCCTATGTCCAAGGACAAGCTGAAGAGAATATAAAATAATAAAAATAAAATGTTAAGCCCAACTGTAATCTGTCAGGTTCCATAATTATAAAGTTAGGATTAAATATCAATTCTGAATGAATTGGCACACTTACCACATGTCCATAATGTTTTGTTTATTTGGGAATCTAAAATCTAGGAAGTATGCTAATAATTGATTTGATTCCTATGTGGTTTTTAATTACTTTCATTTATCCTTAAATAACTGAATACTTTACAATAATATCAGGCATTTTAACTGTTACTTTACTTACCAATACAATAGGAACAGTCTTGAGCTTGGTCCATTGTATTCTGAATGTAGCTCGATTGCACCTGGCGGAAGTCAGTCGCACCCATCCTGGCAGCTCCAGCAGGTCCGTCAGCAATTCCTCATCGAGGGTTAGGTCTTGGAGCTCGCCAGATCCTCGCAACGCTGACAGCGAGATCTGCTCCGGCGACAGGTTCTTTGTATACCTGGTGAAACAGTAATTGTGTTAAAACTCAAAGTAAAATGAACAACTAGGCATGTTTCAATCAGAATCATACAGGTGTAGATTTAATCAGCTACAATAGTTCTAAGACAACAAAATATTCCTCAATGCTCATTTGTTACTCGTTATTTAAATCTAAGCTAACTCTATTTTATGATTAACCATGGGAATGCCTCTGAACAAGCTTGTCTGTAGTGAGCACTCATGCTTGTATGTGGGATAAAATCGTATTAATAATATTCTATCACAAGTCCATAGCATGATAAGTAATGGAAATAAATTTATCAATTACTAGCTATAAAAAAAAAGAATTGGAAGGTGCACCTCATAATAAAGGATTCCACATTTAAGAACACAAATTAAGATTAAAGAAAATGGGTGTGTTCACTCAATGTTCCCTTGGATACCATCAGATCAGCGCACTGTAGGGTATCAGTACTTGTTGTAATAAGAAGCTCAAAACCACATTCAAATGATAATAAAATGTTTATCAATTCTAAACATACTCATGTAAAACTGAAAAAACTTGCAAATTAACCAGTGGGGATGGGATGGGCAGTTTCTAGAAAACCGCTGATTCAAGATCAAAAGCAAACCAGGAATGACCGGGCGACCGGGCTTTCAATTTAAATATTTTCTAGTGTAAGATCACATCAGTTTTTCAGGGAGATAATTCTACAAAAAAAAAAGAACGAAATTCAACCAAGTATGATTCATCAGATACTTCAAAAGGCGGAGCAAGGATAAAAGCATGTACTTTATATACAAATACATGCATTGTTATCGGAGTTAAGCTAATTAATTTAATTAATAACAGGGAATTAGGAACAAGAAATTGTAGACATTAGTAGCAAAGTAAATGGTAAACGTACCTTGATAGATGTTTCAGCAATTGGTTCTTTATGATAGTAACCATTTTCACTGATGAATACGTTTTAACTAACTATCGTAGAATTTTATCGAAAAATCATTATCTATCGCACGAACAATTTTTCCCAGCCCAAAGTATTTTTCTTTCTTTGGGAATGAATGAAATTGAACGTATGAATGAATGATTTTGAAACAACGTCAAATAGACCACATGTGTTCGTTCGGATACACGTCTACATCTATTGAATTGACTCACTCGTCGTTCCAGTAAGTGGTGGTGTAGGTAGGAATTTATTTATTTGACATAACATCCCATACCAAAAACAATCACCAAAAAAATGGAGTGGCGAATGGCGCGATATTTGTTTGCCTGTCGCTATGCAATTATTGATTTTTTGTTGAATGTATTTGTTACTGAAATCTAAACAATAAAAAACTTTTGAATAAAGATTTATTGGAACAAGAGATCCTGGCCGTGTATGACATTCTTGGAAGCCGCGTGAGAGGTTCTAAAAACAAAATTATACTTACTGACAGTTGTGCCATATTTTCAGAGAATTTTCATTTGTATTGTATTATAGTTTCGTACCTACTATTTGTGCTTCATTGTCTTTAATTGAGTGCCACGCTCATATATTATTGTATTTTTAAAACTGAGCATTTATAATTAGTCTACAACTTGGTTCAGTTCTATGCTTCTATGTATTTTTTATAGTAAGAATCTAGTCATGTAAGTAAAAGTTTGAGTAGGTATATTTTTTTGTAACAATAAATAGAATTTCGCGCACTGGTCTTTAAGAAAGAGTCTACCTACCTGTGCTTTGGCTTGATATTACTTCACCTACATTTTAGCATTGATATTACATTTGCAAAGAATATTACAGAATCAGCTGTACTTACCTACTTATAGTATTGTATACAATGGGAGTATAATATTATTTTAATTTTTAGCAGTTGACTAGTAAGCACGCCCCACTGCACTGTAAGCAATGTCACGCAGAGACAGCAAAGTAGAAATATTTAACGGCTTCGACACACAATTCTCATCGGGCGATTCTAACATAATGCAATCCAAACAGCACTACAGGGAAGAGAACAATAACCAGATAAATGAACTGTCAAAAAACTTTACGGAGATGGGCTGTATTGTCGATGCCGTGAAGAGACCGCCCAACATATGCGTTGAGAATTGTGTTTTCAACGGCTCTGACTCTGATGATGCCAAACCAAATGCGGAAGAAAATGAGGATGACGCGTATAGCGACGAGTTTGAAGAAGAAAGTGATGGGGAAGTGCAAGTAAAAGTAAAGGAATCGGATCCTAAAGAACAAAGTTCTAATATCCAGGAGTCCTCCGTTAAGTTGTCAAAGAGCCAGTCCTTTATGTCAACAAAAGCACCAACTTCAGTGTCTGGAAAATCATCTAATTTTGGGTAAGTAAAAAGTATTTTCACTGTGTAACCAAGCAAACTTTTTATTAATTTTTTTACCAAAGTTAGAAAATTACAAATAGATGCAAAAACCTTGGTAAATTGATTGAAAACATCTTGCATAATTGTTTTTCTTATAATATTCAATGCCGAATAAATGATTTACATATTTTTTTGTTACGCAGTACATCTAGACAGTATATTTTTTACCTTCAATAAATACGGGGCATTCTATTGGAAAACTCTTCAGCTTTATTTTACGTACAGATTTAATTGGTCCTTCGAACCGGATATTTTTAGTCCTTCGACCTACTAGTCGTCCTCTTAAGCTGTTTGCCCCGTCAGCTCTGTGGGCGGCAGCGCGCGCGGCCGCCGCGTGAACATGTCGTTCTCGAACGAGCGGCTGCGCGAGATCGAGCGCCACAACCACATCCTGCTCAACAAGATCCTGAGCGCGCGCAACTCGCGCAAGTCGTCCATCCCCGCGCCTCGCGAGCCCGAGCCACGGCGGCCGCCGCCCGCCGCCTCCATGCAGCGCAAGCGGCAGCAGCGGCAGATAGACCGAGACAATATGGTGGGTACCAGTACGTAGAGCGTCAATGGCGACACTACGCCACTGGGAAGACGCGGCCTTAGTGGCTATTCTCAAAATGTGAAGGAAAACATCGCGGGGAAACCTGCATACGCCGAAGAAGGAATTTTTAGGCGCATGTGTAGTCCGTATACGTAGCAAGACACATTAGAATGTCACACGTTTTACTGAATATCCAAAAAAAAAAAGGGACAGATTGTAAAAATAAAAGGGGGAAAAAAAATGTGTAGTCCACCAACCCACACTGGGCTAGCGTGGTAGAACGCCCTCGTTGAGAGGGTAGGCCTGAGATAAACGGTTAAAGCCCGCTAGCTATAGGAGAGAGAAAGAGGCCAACTCCGTAACCGCTGTCTCCAAGAGTTTAAATATAGATCTCCTGTCTTCAGATCCTGCTGAAGAAGATCCAGGGTGCGAAGTCGTCGTCGTACAGTGTGCCGCGTTGATACTCGGGTGGCGTCCGGCGCTCTCGCGGTGCCGATGACGTCACACACCTATTTAATACAATTATATTATTACAGTTTTCCACACAGTGGTTTTATTATGGCGAAAATTAACATATACGTCTTGTTGAACATAGGGCTTCACCATGCCACCCCTCGGCATCCAGCCTCTCCCGGCCACCTTCGTTACCTACCGCCGGCCGCAGCTTCGATATGAAAACGCGCAGAGCGCGCGTGTCTGAAGTCTCACATACATTGCGGAAAACAACAGGCCGCCAGCCGCCACCGCCACCGCAGGCCGCGTGTGTGTGATATGCCTTAGGTCGTCGGTACGGATGCAGACTCGTGGTAGGATAAGTCAAATGAAAAAAGAGTTATTTATCCAATAAGTTTTACCAGCAGGATTTTTTTTCCTCTTGGACAAACCAGTTTGAAAAAATAGTTTAACCACGGGGAACATGTTACACCGTTTCGATGGTCTATTCTCAGTAGTTCAATGGGTTGTCCGCCTAGTTATACTGTTAGTTATACCGTATAACAAAATGGACAAAAAAAGTCTTAATAGTTATACTGCTCAGTATAACTAAATGGATCCGATTAATTTGGGTTGGATTCGTCCATTTAGATATACTCGCATTTAAACCATGGGTTTATCAGTTATTAAAATTTATTGTGCTGATTCACCAGTGTATCCACGACTGATTACTTCCCAAATTTGTCCCACTGTTCAGTTGACCAGTTCAGTTCTCTCAGTGTCAGCACTACCACCCAAGCACCACCCACAAAATTGCTTTTCCCATTCTTACTCGTATCATTTAGCAAAATCGGTTCGAGTAGTTACGAGCGGACTATTATAGGAACGAACAAACATACATACAAACATACGGGTCAAACACGTAACCCTCCTTTTGGGTAAAAGGTGTAGGTACAGTGGACGGGCTGATAATATAATGATAACCGTTCCAGTGGAGAAAAGGTAGGGAGGACTATTGTCCACCAATGCAGGACTAAACGCAGAAAATGATGATCATTGACCATGGATCCATCATGGCTGGATTGGCCTTGTTATCGTATTCTGTGACGTTATAAAACTGATTTACCAAACTGGTTTGGTCACGAGGATTGTACAGTATTGTGAGTAAAAATAAACTATTGGTGAAATTCAAATATTTACACAACATGATGCAGTGATTTGCGTCAGACTTTTGCGTATAAAGTAAAGAGAAAACCGGACTGAACTCGATCAATGCGCTCATCCTAAAATGACTCTGTAAACATTTTTGAATGAATGCCACTCATCACAACTGAAATATATGTACACTAGCTTTTCTCCCGCGGTTTCGCCCGCGTAGATAAGTTTTTCCCGTGTACATTATGAAACACCGCCCGCTATGTAGGCGTATTGTTACTTAGGGAGTATTAGCGGACGCCCCGCGACTTTGTCGGCGTTAAAAAGTAGCCTATATGTTATTCCAGGATATAAGCTATCACTGTACCAAGTTTCATCAAAATAATTTTCAAATTCTATTTCGGCCTATCATATCGGAAGGCCCGAAGTTCGATCCCCGTCTGGGCCATGTATGTACCAATGGGTTTTCTCGAAACGACTGCTCTCAAACGGTGAAGGAAAACATCGCGAGGAAACCTGCATACGCCGAAGAAGAAATTGTTAGGCGCATGTGAAGTCCACCAACCCGCACTGGGCTAGCGTGGTGGACTAATCCCGAACACCCTCTTTGAAGGGTAGGCCTGAGCCCCAGCAATGGGGACATGTTAATAAACTGTTGATGAATAGGCTACTAGGTTAATAGTCACTATACAGGTTGCTCATTTGGGCACCTATTAACTAGGTCGAATCTTAGGTTAGATTTTGGTCAAACTTTTGATTCATCGGTGATTGGTCAAATGAAATGCCTGTCACACTGTTAATAGCAAAAGTTCACACCCTATGAAATAACTAAGTAATACTTATATGCCTGTGGTAATTTGTCGAAGTCACTATCGATTACTTGTTTACTCTGAGACCGCAACGCTAGACCATCGATAGATATTGTGACAGATTTTCGAAGTCACCCTATTATCGATAGACTATATCGCTCAAAACTCTAGTTGTTTGTCACCGTTATTTCCTGTTTTCTCTAGCATGCTTCCTAATGAACAGATTATTTTTCTGACTTCAAAACGAGATGAGCAATCAGTCAAGGCCCAATGCTTCATCGCCAATGTCTAACCGATGTGTGCATGAATGACGCCATTCCTTAAATAATTTATTACGGAAACGTTTTAATCCATATGTATGACAATAGTAAATAAATGAATCATCTTACATAATAATTTTCGCGAAGAAACCTCCACTTCAGCAACTGTGTGTCATTGTTTAAAATGTAAATGTTGTAAAATTGTTAATTATAGCGTTTACTTCTTTCGTCTAGCGACGAAAGATAGGTTTAAAAACTTACAAACAATTACGTAATTTTACAATAAAAAATTCATTCATCTAGGAATGAAGTTACTCTGGTTTAAAGTTTAAAATAAAGGTTCCATTGCGTAACATAAAATTTACATTCCTTAAATTGTCTAAACGTTATGTAATAAATGTGTGTGACATACATACATACCCATACTTATATAGCTGGTGTTGCTAAAATAAGAGTGGATAAACTAGGACAGATTGTCACTTGAGATAAAGAGTTATAATTATAGAACCATATCAGTATCACCTATAGCCTATTTATAGATTGTAATTATGCATTTTGTAGTGTACACGTTATCAGAGACTCTCGTAGTACCGTTGAAACCCGGCCAGTGGCACAAAATTAATATATAATAACTTTGGCTTAATTCACATATTTATCAAACTCGTAACAAACATACATTGCATGTTATACATAATAGGAGTTTAATTTTTTTTTTACTCTACACTTATCTCTAGTTGTAGAGTTGAGAAGTTCTGTACCTCATCAGCGAAGGGATGCTTTTCACTGCCCTTTGACGTCCCACTTAACTTCTCTAATGAACGCCACCACATCCGTACCTCCGCCTTCCGCTTTCAGTCATCGCTGTTCAGAACGAACCAATAATTCATCATCATGTCAGTCTTTAGCGTCCACTGCTGCACATAGGCCTTCCCCAACGAACGCCACCACACCCGGTCCTCCGCTCTCCGCATCCAGCCGCTTCCGGCCACCTTCTTTAGGTCGTCGGTCCACCTGAAGCGTCCCACGCTGCGCGCACCGGTCCCCGGTCTCCACTCCAGAACTCGTCTGCCCCAACGGCCGTCGGTTCTGCGACAGGATGTGACCTGCCCACTGCCACTTCAGTTTGCTATCCTTTCGGCTATGTCGGTAACCTTAGTTCTCCGTCGGATCTCCTCATTACGGATCATGTCCTTCAAATAATTCATACTCGGTCATTAACTTGTGAAGTTCATTCGTTCATCGACTGGTCTCTCTCGATCTAAAGCAAAGAGGATTTAATCACATATACTGCAAATGATTTACTATACATCATCACGCGGAAGTCCCATTAAACTGAATAACTGAATTGGCAGTGGGCAGGCCACATCTGGGAATAAAAAGCGATTTTCAGTTTGACCACCGACTGGAGGAGGGTCATGGATAGGCTAACGCTTCAGTATGACGCTTTAAGGTTGGAAATAACGGAAATTTTCTCGAAGCTTAACTTTTTCGCGCTAACAAGGCTTACCGTCTACAATCTTGATAATTTAATCTGTCGTGTCAAAATAAAGCCGATGATATTTTAATCAGATTAATTGCAGAAAGTTCTGCGTAAATCGACTGTACACCCACCGGTTCAACGTATGTGTAATCCTGCGACGTTAGTGGTGTAATGTGTAATCAAAGATTACATTGATTGTCATTCTGATAAAAATACATAAATAAGTATACATGTTTAGTTTAATACACGATTTTTATACTAAGGCCCTTCTACCAAATAAAGCTCACCTTAGGTAGGTAGGTACTTAAGGCGTCTTCTAATTGTAGTGATTAATTTTCAAGAGAAAAATCTTATGTAGTTAGGTACTTTACTTACATTTACTGACTGCTCTCAAACGGTGAAGGAAAACATTGCGAGGAAACCTGAACCAGAATTGTTAGGCGCATGTGAAATTCACTAACCGCACTGGGCTAGCGTGGTGGACTATAGCCTGCTTGTTGAGAGGATAATAGGACTGTTGATAGGCTGTTGATTTGACTTGAAATAACAATTTTTGTTATACAGAAGAGAGGGAGAGAAAAAAGAAACAAAAAGGAAATCTGTTATTGGCTAATGCACAATTTACATAGATTAAAATATTCTGTAACTAGCTGTAGATTTCAGATGAATAAATAAAATAAATTATATAATTATGAATACAAAGCGCGAAAGTCTAAAATAAAATAAAATAAAAAATACAGGGTAATGACAATAACATTGTGTGGTATCAAGAACTTGGGAAATAGCTATCGCACATTCATGTAATGTATGACCTCGAAACAGTCACAAAAAATTCCAATACCTATGGTTATAGTGGTGAGAAGATAAGACTAATGTCTAATCGTATTTCTAAGTAGGTTTCAAATAAACATACTAACAATGTCTAGTAGACCAGTTATCATCTTGTTGTTGTTATTAACTTTATTAACGAAGGTTAATCATTTTATAATGTTTTGCACAATAATCTCAAAAACAAACAACATAGGTAGGCATCTAGACAATTCAAAACACTCGGGTTAGTTGAAACAAATCTGAGAACGGTTCTTTATCGGAGGTACTGAGTTTGTTCCCTAGTATAATGTATAAAATCGTCAATGATTTTGAGCTTAAATCCGACAAGAATCACATCGTCCGTCTGTCCGTATGTCCGTCCGTCTGTCACAGTAAATATAGGAGTAGGAAAAAACGAAAAATTCCAGATTGTTTCTTCTTGAGATAGGTAAAATATAAAGCTAATGGTAGTTATCCAATATCAGCAAAAGGTTTTATAATAATCTAATATTAGTTTAGGAATAATCAAATCAGATCACTACTATTTCACCCTGTATACATACCTAGGTACTTATTCAGAAAAATAAACTTCCTATGTTTATTTCGGGAAACGTTTGGTGCAATTTTGCAAGGGAATTTTTATTGATTCTAAAACTCCTTTGGAGAATAAGGTGTATCGCAGACACACGCGGCCTGCGGTGGCGGCCTACCGTAGGCCGCAGCCTCAATATGCAAACGCAGGCCGCGCGTGTCTGAATTCTCACATACATTGCATGAATACAACAGGCCGCCACCGCAGGCCGCGTATGTCTGTGATTCACTACCAATACCTATAAATCCGTAACTTGGTTTCCAATTGGGTCAAACATATCGCATTTAGTAGTTAGTTACACATTTCGGCTACATGGTAAAAGTATCAAGAGAAGTCGCGGGTAACTTTATACATGACGTTATTTATTATTAACTGCGTCGTTTACAATGATAATAAGTGATAATTATGTCGTAGCAACTGATAACTCGGTGGCATGATTTTTTCCAGACGCTTGCCTACATTATAATGTTCATAATATTATGTTCGCTATATTACAATTCACAGATTTCAGGGTTGCGAAAGGTCAGTGAGACCTTAGCTTACGTACACAGGCTTTATATCGTAATTCACATAAAAACAGTATGTCTCATAGTGACTGGCCTGTCGGCTTAGTTGATAGTGACTCTACTGCCTACTACGACATAGGTGGTGGGTTCGATCTCCAGCAGGGACCAACATTTGTGTGATACGAGCATACCTATCTGTTTAGCATTCTGTGTGGAGGTATCAAGTTGAAATTTATATCAAATACTCAGGTCTGCAGTCCCTTGGAGCCGTGAAAAAGTCAGACTTCTAAGTCATCGCATTCAGAAGTTATGACCGATTTTGCCGCATTTTGGGTATCTTCGTCATCAAAACTTATGGGGTACTTCCTAGAATCTTGAAATTTGGTAAGAAGCAAGGTCTTATAGCACAAGTAAAGGAAAAAATCCGAAAACCGGAAATTTGTAGTTACATCACAAAAAAAAACTTTCTTTCCTTGCAACAAACTTAACTTTGCGCATGAAATTTTATTTTCGATTTTCTAATTATTTCTTTGTACGGGACCCTCAGGGCGCGAGTCCTACTCGCATTTGTCCGGTTTTTTATATCATCAATTCGTTTTACGTAACCTGGTCGAAACGTCGGGCAAGGTAAATAAAACTTATTCGTGTGTAAGACCCGTAAATAATTATATAATTATGAATTCGTTTTACATTCATAATACTTACATAATTTTTTCAGGATTCTTTCCGACCACTTTATAGGTACAGAAGGGTTTTTAAAATTCCATCGTCGATATTATGGTCTGTGTCCACAACAGGCGACAGCCGATAGCCGTAAACAACGCAAGGCCAGAGGAATGATTGTGTCATATTTTCCATTGTGAAACCGTAATTCAATTCGTTGCGTGGAACATTTTCCATTACGGGAGGATGAGCTGCTTATACGAGATTAGTTTGTTGCGCAAAGGACGTAGGATGTTATACGCTATTATAACTAGCTGTTGTCTGCGGCTTCGCCTGCGTAGACAAGTTTTTCCCGCGGTATAAGCTTTTCCCGGGGTATCTATAGCCTATCTGTTATTCTGATGTACATATATAATCTACTTAAAACCTGTTACTGTAAAGTTTCATTAACAAAATCTGTTCCGTAGTATTTCGTGAAACATCCTCACAAACATAAAAATACAATTAATTTAAAAAATTCACGTCTTTAATTCACATTTTCGGTGGAGACATAGGTAGTTCGAATCAAAAGCAAAAAAAAACTGACGCGAGAAATAGATAAGTGGATTTAACATTCATATATTCTCAATGAAAAGCACGGTACCTACCAAAAATACAAAATAGACCTTATTGTAAAGTGATAAGCACTAGGATGCCTACTTTGCTGTCAAAGAATAAATAACACGGTCACAAACACAAGGTCCTTGATGTCGCAAGCCACAAGTAAATAAACATAACAAGACAATACATACGAATAATTACAAACAGCTGTACAAAATACAAACATTTAACAACATAAGTATACAACAAAATACAACATTACCTATCTTTTTAATATAATATTGTAGAATAGATAAAACTCGATTTTGACACTACAATACGAACCAAACAAAACTTTTTGTGTGGGAAATTGAATTTTTCCTTAGATAATTTCCAAAAGCCTTACAATTTTGTAGTTTGTAAACTACGTCTATTTTGTTAACTTCAAAACCTATTTCAACGCTAAATAATATTTGCATTGTCATTGTGTAAAAGGCAAAGCGCCGGAACATATGTGCATACATAATTTTAATACATACACTTATAGTGTCTTTCACGCTAAGTAGGTATATCATTACTAGCTGTTGTCCGCGGCTTTGACCGCGTGGAATTAGTATTTTCCAGCGGGAAAAGGTTCATCATCATCATCATCATCAACAGCATTAACATGTCCCCACTGCTGGGACTCAGGCCTACCCTCTCAACGAGGGTGTTTGGGCTATAGTCCACCACGCTAGCCCAGTGCGGGTTGGTGGACTTCACATGCGCCTAAGAATTTCTTCTTCGGCGTATGCAGGTTTCCTCACGATGTTTTCCTTTACCGTTTGAGAGCTGTCAGTAAATGTACTTAAGTTTCGAGAAAAAACCCATTGGTACATGGCCCAGCCGGGGATCGAACTCCAGACCTTTCGATATGAGATCCGCATCTTAACCAAAAAGGTTACGGCGGTAAAAAGTTGCCTAGATATGTTATTCCAGGATATATAAGCTATCACTGTACCAAGTTTCATTAAAACCCGTTCAGCCGTTACAGCGTGAAAGAGTAATTAGCATACTCACAAATCAACACAATCCTCGTTACAGCGTTCGCCTATAAAATAATAGTAGAAAGGTTAGTAAGTGTACGGTCTTTATAAGTTTTATGATACTAGGACCCTGAGTAATATTATATGAAGTCAATAGAATATTCAGGCGCGTCGCTGGCTACGCATTTCGCATCATAAAATAACAATAATTAGAAAGACGTATTTAGACCTACGCAATCTCGCTTTTTCGTATATGACGCCCACTCGATTTTCTTATTATGTTTCTCGGAAATTGTGGGTACAGTCGACCGCACGTCAGTCGCTAGACTTTGACCTTCAGCTGGCCTAGCCTATTAGGGAGTTTCAATACTATGAGGGACCAGTTTATACTGGGTTTGTTGCCACAGACGTGCGGTCGACCGTCCCTACATAGCACATACCGGGCAGAAAAGGAAGATATCAAATGACGTAGCTTTTATACTCTATCATTTATTGGTTCCAAGTTGAAAAATAATAATCAAACCGTCAAACGAGTAAGATAAATTGTTCTCTCTCATTGCATAGACGAAAACTAGGCTCGGTACCTATCTTGTGCATGTACACAGCTGAAATTAAAATACAATCGAGAAAGTAATTAGGAACCAAAGTAATCATGATTAACTAAATCGAAAAATCTCGTCTTAGCTTAGTCATGAGAAATATCTATTTAACCCTTTATATGGCCCCAGTTATACAGATATGCTGTCTACATGAAAGTTAAATACACTACCGTGTTTGTAATGCACTGGGGAACACATGTACGGCAAAAAAAAATCATTAAGAAAAACATGTGGTCAATATATGCACTCAGCCTGATAGTGCACTTGAGTTTTCAGATGATCTGTTTCCAATACACCTATTCATTGACATTGAATGAATGAGGAAAGAAAGCCTGATATATTCGCTATATAATACCATTATAGTTAAATAAAAAAGAGGATGTTCTTCTTCGTAAATGTTTATTAACTAAGTGGTTTCCAAATCGTCTCTGCCTTATAAAGGGTTAAGCAAATTTCCTAGTTTCTAGACCTAGGGGTTTGATTTGAGTGATGTGTGGATTGACCAGTCAGTTAAGTTATCCTTTTATAGATCTGCTTGTGTATTGAAGGCCTACGTGCTGCAGTGGACTGTAGTTAAGTTTAGAGTTAACCTGAAGAAAAGGTTAGGTATCAGTGGAACAGGTACTTCCCTCGCCACTGTCCCCTACAATGCAATAATTACTCGTGTACTTTCATTGTGTCGAACAATGGCTTAGCGACCGTGACCTGTAATGTTGGCTACACACGATGCGACCGCGTCTGTTTGACCTAGGCCTACATAATGAGGTGCCCTCTTCAACCCGAAGCGTAGAGGTCAGTGTGAAATATAAGGTGGGTGGGGCACAATAACCCCTTCCTGAAAATGTCAGATTGTGTTGCACTATACTATTTTGTATTATTTTTTCCATAAAAGGACTATAGTAATATTTTTAATCGTTTTCAATTTACAGCTAGTCAAAGTTTAAGATATTAGTTCTTTATAATTGCTTTTAGCGATAAGACCGCCTATATATATTTTTACTAATGAAGCTACAGTGTATTTGTGTTTTTTGCTCATTAAAGCGTAGGTTTGACATTTGATAGAAGTGTACCTTAGGTTAAGTTTATTGTATACTCAGGCTATGATGGGACTGTCATTATTAATTGTGAAAAGCCCCTAAAAAAAAGAAATAAACATATTTAAAAAAAAGCGTAGGTAATGAAATATTAATGAAAATTGTCAACCCTGATTAGTTAATCGGCGCCATTGACACTATAAATACTGCAATTATTTTAAACTAAAAATAAATATTAAAAATTAAACTTTGTTTGTCATGACAGGTTTGATAGAAACTCGGTTCCAAAGTGAACGACGTCAGACCAAATCCGTCGCGCCGGGTCAGTCGCACCAGCTCTGATGGTGTGTAGCGCCCGTCACGCGTGGCCAAGAGTCGTGATGAAGATATGCTTGCACGGATTTTAATTACATCTTCGCTGTAAACTAACTGTCGGTCTGTTTGTTGCTGTAACGGGGTTTGTAACACAGAACGTCATAGGGGTCTCTAGTCGCTCTCTGTACATTACCCCACCAAGGCTGAAAAAAATCATGGCCCAGCCGGGGAACGAATTTCGGACTATTCGATATGACAGGCCGCGTATTATAATAATCATAATAATGTTTGGACAATTTTACACACGGCTGTTTAGTCCCAACTAAGCCGAAGCTTGTACATGGGTACTCGACAACTGATAAACATAGGTACTTTTAAATAAATACATACAAACACCCAGAATCCGAAAACCAACAGTTATGCTCTTCACACAAATGTTGGTCCTGGGTGGGAATCGAACCCACGACCTTTGGCGCAGTAGGCAGTGTTACTACCACTACGCCAACAGGCCAGTTAAAATTATCCCCGACGCCACTGACGCTCTATGTACACTAATTAGGACGTAATCCCAGTTTCTTGTCAGGTAGGTGTAAAGCAAGTGTATATTCACTTGGGCTCAAGCCAACGCCCTCAGTAGTACTGGGAACGCTGGTTTTCCTCGAAAACACAATTTTCCGAGTAAATCTTGTTTAGTTTGATTGACGGCGCGTCCCACGGCGCATTTATAATCTTATTTTTTCTCTACACGACTTCTGAGATTTCTGTTTAAGTACTTTGATTTTATTGAGTAAAGTTTCTTAGAAGATTCGTTGACCTTTCGTGTTTCCTAATTTTGAGGATAAATTATCCTCGAAGGCTTCGCATTCGAATTTAATGTGTTCTGAATTAATTTCTGTAGGTATGTATTCGCTAATCTCCGAAACTACTCTTGCGATTTTCACAGGTAGATTAAGCACAGCCTGGAGCAACTTATAGGCTTTGTTTCATTGAAATCGGATGACAGCGAAAAAAGTTATCGTCATTTACAGTTAAATCATTTAAGGTAACAAAACGATGTTATAGACATAGGAGATGTTTAATAAAAAATTGATATGAGAGGTCTTATTAAGAGCAATAGAAGCCAAAACAATAATTTTTTGAAATCTTGTCTGTCTGTCGGTCTATATTATGTTTATTCCGGCATCACGCTACTTCACCAAATTGGATACGGTTTTCAGTTGTGTTCCTGAAGGTCTAACTTAAAATCTGGTGATTTTCCCATAGGAAAATTATAACTAGACGATGTCTGTACATAGCAGAGATAGGTACCTACTCCAAAATCCCCGCGGACGAAGTCGCGGGCAACAGCTAGTATAATCATAATAAGGACTGTCGGTATCCAACCGAACTAGGACCATTTTGTATCCGTATTAATATTTATAAGTAGTCTGTTTACTTAGCGACTGCATGTGATTACGAGGGCCCTCTGACCTCACAAGAAAGGTTCAATCAACGGAAAAAAAACAGCATCGAAATAGATTTATCAATACTGTCATTCATTTGCAGAATACAAACGAACTTAGGTACCCAATTTCGATGTTTATTGTAATTTTGATGTAACAGTTTAAAAATAAAGTAAACACTGGATCAAATCAATAGTCTATTGATATACGTTAGGTAGGGCTCAGGCATACCTTCTCAACGAGGGCGTTAGGGATATAGTCCACCACGATAGCCCAGTGCGGGTTGGTAGACTTCACATGCACCGATTCCTTCATCGTTTGAGAGCAGTCAGACAATGTAGGTAATTAACATTAGTTAGGTAGGAGTTACGAGAAAAATCCATTGCTACATGGCCGGGGATCGAACTCGGACCTCTCGCTCGACATGACAGACCGCGTCCTCCCTACTATGCCAACGGCGCTCTTCCGAAACACGGTTACGTGATCGTTCGTTCGTTTGTTTATTTGTACAGTACTGTGTCCAATTCCATAAATGAATTTTCTTTCATAGATTGGACGTTAGGGGAATTTGACGTTTTGGGAATTGGACGTACGAGGATTGGACGTTGTGGGAACCGGACGTTAGAGACCAGAATCGTCTCTTTCCTCCCTTATGTTAATTCGAGATATTCCTGCGGATAAGATTGACATTTATTTACTGACAAAACACGAACTCACAAACAAATAACAGATCATAAACTAGCTTAAAATAACTGACTGTAGGTACGCTTCGCGGGCACCCAACGAGACAATAGGACTCCTAATGTTGTCTTGACGTTGGGAGCCCGCGTGTGCCCGTATAGCTAGGGATAACATTACTAAACACATTTGCACTAAAATAAACATTTTGCCCCACATTAAGATGTGTTTGCTAAGTAAACTGGGCGAAGGCGATTCTAGACGGCCTATGATATTACGTTACAAAGAAAATTAGGTTTATTCGCACTAAAATATTACTAGAAAAGGCGGTCGTTAATATTATTGCGAAATAACATCGTAGTTATTCGAAACTTATGTCGTTCTTGCGTCAAAGTAAATTAAGTACAAAACTAATTCGTATTATAATACAATACTTAGGTAATTTTCGGAAAACTCATTGGTACGGGCTAAGATTCGAACCCGCGACCTCATGAACGCAAGACGAGTGTACAACCAACTAGGATACTATAGGCTACTAAACCCATTTACCTATTATCTATATCTAGACTGCCTGTATCATTTAGTAGTGTGAAAAGCTAATTTTAAAACCTGCACGCATGGTTGGTTTATTTATTATCAAAAGTAGGTAATTAGTATACGAAATGTTATTTTAGTTTTAATTAGAGTAATCGGTAGGTACCGATGTTATTTTCCCGTTTGTTATCTGTGTTTTGCTGTTCTGTTATTTTATTGGTAGGTAGCTACCAGTATTTGCGTCGCGGCTTTCGCTCGCATTTTTAACGTATATCCCACCTATGCGATATTATGGGAAAGAACTTGAAATATTGATTTGACCTTGATTTTATACTTATTAAGACCTAATTTTAATTTTTTAAAATACTGAGTACTATGCGTAAATCATGCGTTTTTTTAAAATATAACTATTAATTTAGAGTATCTATAGGGATTTATATAAACTATTTCCATTATTTCAAAAAATATTTTTTTATTCTACTCTGTATATGTCTAGAGTAGGTATACTTGCGTACGTGCACTCTCAGAATCAGCCAATGGATTTTCCGACAACAGATTTAAAATCTCATTTGCGACCACACGTCCACACAAACTGGAAAAAAAATACATTAAATTGATGACGTATTTACTAACCACATAAATAATTGACGCGTCGCCCACTGGATCTACTCGTGGCGAACCGCACGTGTCTACAATTTCTTTGAAATATAAATATGGGCATCAATTTTATAAAAATACTTTTAAATCTTTCTTTTTAAAAATTTTCTGCGCAAGTTTTTTCCGAGACATGTACACGTATTTAGTACCGGTCTCGGATCTGAGTAGGAAGCTCGAATGGGGCCCATTACACGGTAGGTTTTGCTGTCAGTTTTACCATGGTCTTACCACAGTCAGGCGGTGACTGACGGATAAATGATCGTCTAACGCGGTGACTGATGAAAATCTGAATACTTGCATCATGCAACCATCAGTCATAACTGATGGAATTGACTGACGCTTCTAATTGTCTAATGTACGCCTATGGCCCCCATTAGACGGTCATGCAAGCGTCAGTCAATACCATCAGTCATGACGATGGTTGCATGATGCAAAAAATAAACTATTCAGATTTTCGTCAGTCACCGCCTGACTGCGGTAAAACCATGGTAAAACTGACAGCAAAACCTACCGTGTAATGCTGTGAAATCGATAGATGATATATATATATATATATATAGATGATATAAATATATCTTATAGTTCCCTGTCAAAATCTTAGGGGACGGGTCAATTTAGATGTTTAGCCTCATGGCAACCGTAGAGTGATGAAATTGCTACGCTGATTGGCGCATCATCACGATGTCTGGAATCGATTCAGCCAAGGTTAAAAGGTTCAATTGATGTCCTAACGTATGTGAACGCACTCAAGAATTTCATCTTTCATCACACGGGTTGCTATATGGAATTTTAATTGATTTTTTTTCAAGATTACTTACAAAAGTTTAATTAAATTATTAAATCTTTATTTGTCTTTATAATATACAGATAATATTTACTATTTATATTTATATACTAGCCGTTTCCCGCGGCCTCGCCTGCGTTTGTAGGTTATTTATGTCGTTTTTCCCTTTTGCCCGGCTCCTTAGGGTCGCAGCGTGATGTTAAATGGCCTTCCTCCAGAACGAGATCAAATGCCAAAATAAATTTCATATCCGACTGGTGTTCCAGATAATAGCGCGTTTAAACAATTAAACAAGAAAAATCTCTCTTAAAAATAATACTATTAAAATTATAAGCTCAGCATAAATTGTTTACAAGAAATCATTAATTATAAAACAATTAACTAATGATTATTTCTTAATATATAAAATGCTGTGGTGTAATATAAACCTCGTCTCGTAATGGGGGCCAATCGTGCTATTTCTGAACCAAATCCAAACCATAACCAAAAACGTTATGCTGCATGTACACGTTTGGCAAACCTCGGCAACCGCTAACGTGTGGAGCAGCGGTTTGGCTTGCGTTTGGTCTTTTAAGAGCGTCAGTGGCCTCGGGGATAAGACGCGACCTATCATATCGAATGGTCCGAGGTTCGATCCCCGGCTGGGCCATGTACCAATGGGTTTATTCTCGAAACCTAAGTACATGTACTGACTGCTCTCAAACGGTGAAGGAAAACATCGTGAGGAAACCTGCATACGCCGAAGAAGAAATTCTTAGGCGCATGTGAAGTCCACCAACCCGCACTGGGCTAGCGTGGTGGACTATAGCCCGCACGCCCTCGTTGAGAGGGTAGGCCTGAGCCCCAGCAGTGGGGAGATTAATAGGCTGTTGATGATGATGATGATTGGTCTTTGTCTGGTGGCACAGATTAGATAATAATAGTTCCTACCGCTGGTGGTCTTGAACTGCGACACAGGTAAACTCCTGAAGGCTCCTTCGTTTTGTTTTAAATTCCATCTCATCACTTATAATCCAGGCCAAGTTCAAATTGGTTACGTGCACGGTAAACAAGTATTGTTTCCCCAGCAAGGTCGGGAAGCCTGCATCTATTTTCTAACTCCATTTATATGGTTTCTGTAAGCGGGTCAGATCTCCTCAATATGGACATATTGTCACAGAATACATATCGGTACTAGCGTACAGAAACGTCACTCCCGAACAGTGTTTTAGACGATTTAGAACAATTTAAGAATATTAACCTCATCATCATCTATCAGCCTGTAGACGTCCACTGCTGGACAAAGGCCTTCCCCACGGATCTCCACGACGTCCAGTCTCGCGCTAACCTCATCCAGTCAGGACCCGCGACCTTCACCAGTCCACCTTGTGGGAGGCCTGCCTACGCTGCGTCTTGTACGTGGTCGCCTCTCGGGAACCTTTTTGCCCCAGCGGCCGTCAGTTCTACGAGCGATGTCCCCTGCCCACTGCCACTTAAGCTTCGCAATTCTTTGAGCTATGTCGATGTCGGCGACCTTGGTTCTCCTGCGGATCTCCTCATTTCTAATTCGATCTCGCAGGGAAAAGGGGCCCTCTGGGAGACCTTGAGCCTTCTTATGAGGCCCATAGTGAGCGACCAACCGAAGAATATTTAACATACTTAGTTCCTTTGGGAAAAAATTAGTTTAAAGACAACACAATCTGTCATTTTTAAGAAGGTATGTCCTTGTGTCCCGCCCTATATAATAATAGGAAAATCAGAGCTAAATTCATCCCAAAGTTTGAGAAAATATCTGAAATAAAGTTTACTTCGGATAGATATCAAAAGATCATTGCCTGAAGGCGACTTTGTCAGTTTACCATCAGATAAGAAATGTATTATTGTCACCTTTTTCCTCAAGTATTGAGAGATAAAATTTCCATAGCAACTCTACTACCACTTGCGATCTTTATCAGTCAGTATACAAAACGATTCGCGTTTATTTTCGTTACGATTTTTAGGTTCCGGTTATGTGAACTATAATAATGGGTAGGATAATTGCCGACTAGGCACTTGTGACATACTTTTATGAAAGTCCTGCTGTAACCGGCGATTTTGGATGCGAATATTTAAAATTAACACGGACATAAAAATACTTTGGATCCAGGGCAAACATCCATTTAGGATCCTACTGTGGAAATTAGGCGAGGAAGTTTATCATCATCATCAGCATCTGTTAGCATGCTCAATAGGAAGGGGGAAGACCAGGTGATCGGCTAGTCAAGGACCAGTGTACAAACTTGTTTGTCCCCAATGCGAATCAAACCTACTAATCACCTTTCGCAAATCCTCTAAGCTAAAGTGGTAGTATGTATCACTGACATAATACGAAGACTAGTTACCGGTTGATGACAAGGGATTAATTTTAATCAGTATTAAAGTTCGCTGGGGAAAGCTAATTTTGTTAACTTTCTGCGAAACTAATTATTAACTGACATCATACGAGTAACTATATGGTTTGACGCAAAGGGAATAATTAACGGGGAAACTGTGACGTATTCTTTGTTTTCCTACTTTTCATAAACATTCTGCGAAACACCATTGATTAATTTTGGCAAAAGTCCGCTTTGCAAACAAAACAAACATTGTTATGTACAGAAAGAGTGAATGCATGACCGGGTTTTCCGATGTTTAAAAAACATACGGTGTGTAGGCAATAGGTCATGTCATTTCCCCGCTCTATTAAATACAAAACCGGATGTGATTCCGCCTCCGCTGATCTCCATTGTATCCGCAAATACGTATTGTTACGGATCTCAGTTAGGCCACAGGTAACCGCGTGACGATCAGTGAACGTAGCCTATTATATTATAAGTCTGTGACGCCAGACGTAGCACAGCACACATACCTACCTATTATCGCGGCCGCGAGAGTATAAATAAGAGCCGCGAATACGCTCCCCTCACTACGCTTCGAGCATTCGTTCTGAACGCGTCGTGTTATCATTAACTAAATCTTTAACTCCGAAGTCATGGTTGTGAAACTAGAAACTGTGGCGGCCCTGTACGCGAGTTACCACGTTGGGAGCCTTGGGAAGACCCGTGGACGCGAAATGGATTGTTCCGATTGTCCCAGACGGCAGAAAACCCGCGCTGCCCTGCCAGCGCTAGTGGAAGACTCTTCAGAATCCGAGGAGACATTCGAGCCGGAACAGAGGAGCTATGTTCTGCATACGGAGTTTAGAAGACAGAAGTCACTTTCGCCGCAAAGGAGACAAAGGATGCCGCGGGAGTTGGTATTGCCGTCACTGTCGGAGGATGAGGAGCCTTGATCGACTCGCTGCATCTATTTGGATGAAGCTTTGAAGTTGAGAGCAAGGCAGATTTGCTGATCGGCGCTCCTCCGAGAGGAAAGTTTGCGGAAGCATACATTTGGCTAAAGGAGGTCGACGCAAAAAGTTGTGTTACCTACGTGTTGGACAAAGTGATGAAAAAAAGAAAAAGTCAATGTGCCAGATTTTTTTGTGATGTGAAACCAAAAAGAGTTTGTACCAAAGCATTTTGATATCAATAAATTAGTAAATAAGGTATTTTCTAAGAAAATTGTATTTACACAGAATAAAATGTGATTTAAAAAAAATTTTTCTTTGTTATTTTATACGACCCTACGAAATGGTATGTTATAAATATTTTTTCTATGCACAAGTATAAACAGATTACAGACCACACTCAAGACATTAAATAACACAGATTCATCAATTTATTACGCAACAGTTAAACAATTAGTCAATGAATATAGAATAAACTGATTTTATTTGATTCATTTCATGCCGAATTAAGAAAATCGTTTCCAATATTTTTTCTAGCTAATTTATTTAGGTAACAGATTTCGTAATTTTAAACTGTTTTAGACCTAGCAAATAACACAAGACAATATACCTACTCTATTGCACAAAAAATACCTACTTACTATTTGAAGATAAACAAATACTTAGGCGGACTTATCGTTCTAGCGATTTCTTACATACAACCTAGACCTAGTAGATAAACACATTTTTTTTTTCATATGCAGATATATATTTTAATTAAAAAACACTATCTAAACTATACTTGCCTTCAGTTTTAAATCGTGGATTAAAATGGGTTTTCTTTTATCACAGGACAATAAACGTTACAATGTTTACCTTTGGGTTGGTATCATAAGGTTTTTTCCACATTTGTCCGATAACTGGTTCAATTCCCGGCTCAGACAGGTGTTTCGTAAAATTCTTTGAATGCAGTTCTACTTTCTGAAAATAATGAAATATTTGTTGTGATTAATATTTATTTAGGGTGCTTTCCCACCAGGGAAGGTTTGTTTATTCGTACGTGTAATTAGTGGTGTGACACGAAGTGAAGAGTGACTGTCTGGAGTCTGGAGCTCTATTTTTGAATTACTCTCCTCTCTTCGAGCGGTGAATTCTACTGATTTTTGTATCGGATGTCGAAGGAAAAATAGTAGAATCGACCGCTCGAAACAAGGAGAGGGATTCAAAAATAGAGCTCATGGTGTGATTTCTTTGGTTCTCACTCCACTCACTCAGTTACTCGTAAACTATGTAACATTTTGCATGCTAATGTAAGCTAGCTGAACACCGGAGCTGTTTTTTGACTACCACCACCTGTTTTTCGACACCTATTCTCTGCAAATACATGTATTTCATTTCACTTCTCAAACCCGTAATTTGTCTCCGAACAATAATCACGAACACAATCTGAATAACAACGATGACTCCAACTCGACCCATACCTACAATGTGTAGTAATTGTTTGCATTTAGTTCTATTTACCTACGTCACAACTTTACATTAAATCGCTGTTTACTTAAAATTTTTCCGACAAGTTTCTATGGTTTGTGTAATATTTGCCTTCAAGTAGAATAGGACGTTTTGCGATTTGTTAAATTGTTAACAAACAAACAAACAGATAGCGTTACTTTCAAAAGCCTTACTAACAGTTCCCACTGCTGGGGCTCAGGCCTACCCTCTCAACGAGGGCGTTCGGACTATACAACGCCAGCCCAGTGCGGGTTGGCGGACTTCACAAGCGCCTAAGAATTTCTTCGGCGTATGCAGGTTTCCTCACGATGTTTTCCTTCACCGTTTGAGAGCAGTCAGTAAATGTTCTTAAGTCTCGAGAAAAATCCCATTGGTACATGGCGCAGCCGAGGATCCAACTTCGAACCTTTCGATATGATAGGCCGCGTCTTATCCCCGACGCCACTGAAGCTCTGCGTGTTACTTTCCCATTTATAATAATAATACGGATTTAATGTATTAATTTATCAACAACCACAACAATGACTAAGTCCTACATGGGATATTTTATCGTATTTCGAAAATTATCGCGATGGCTAAGTTTCCGAAGTTCAGGATATCTGCATGATTGATGGTTGACGATAGCTTCAAAGCGATTAGGTTTTCCCTGCCTGGCTGTTAGCAGGCGCTTAGCATCAGGTTTCTTTTGTCTTAAGCATAATGTTGGCATTGTCTTCAGATTACTGCGAACATGTGGTTTTGTATGTCTATCTGTTACCAACTGAAAACCGAAGCGCAGAAGCCATCAGTTTTTTTGTTTGTCGTAAGTTACAAAACCCTGTTTGCAAGAAAAGCCGTAGAGTAAACAAATTTTGTAAAGATTTATTTTTATCAAAAGTTATTTCGATACTTTTTCCCCGTATTTGAATAATGTGAAGCCTTTGAAATGAGATATTCGAACTTATGAACCAATGTTTATGTAAGTATTTTATCACAATATTTTCAGTAAAATAGGTATATCTTATGTTATTTTTCGTGCCGTGAACTGCATTCTACACTTTAATACAGAGTTGCAGGCAGTAGGTACCTTGAAAAAGAAACAAACAGTGAAAATTAAACAAAAAAAAAACTCTGGGCCAAACATCGATACCTTCTCAGGCGCTCTATTTTTGATTCGCTCTCCTCGCTTCTAGCGTTCAATTCTACTGATTTTCCCTCGACTCCGCATTTTTGAATCGCTCGAACGGCAACGAGCCGAGCGGTATGGACCAATCGTCGCTTGGGACGAGCCGAGCGGTAGAATAAACGTCAAATGCCAAAAGACAAAAGAAAAGAGACAACTATCACTGACACTTCACTTCAGTTCACTTTTTCTAACAAAAGGCAAAGGTAATATCATATACAGTCTCTATGATTTCGACCATTACTGAGCATTTTACGTTCCGCTTTACGTTTCGGTAATTACCGGTTTTCATTTTTTCTGCGTGAAACGGATAAAATTCTACATTTCTAATATTATAGGCAACACCGAACGCGAGCGAATCAAAAATGCAGAAAATCAGCGTCGTGCGTCTTGGAAGTCGAGTATGACTTATGTCGCATGCGACGATACAATTCCCTACGAGCGAATCAAAAATAGAGCTCCTGATTTCAAATTTTTCATATGTTTGGCTAGTGTTGCTTTTGTTAAACCCTTCAATTGACAATTCATACTTTTTGATTATTTCTTAAATCCTGTTTGAGTCACTGAGGCGACTCGATGAGGTAATGTAAGGTAACCGTCCTTCACCCACATTCCACTGTTTATGTTTACCAAATACCAACTGTCAAGTTAGTAGATGTTGTTTACGCCCTTTGCTATTAAATTAAATGTGAGGTCACGAAATAATATTATGTTACTACAATCCAAATCTATTAGTACTATACAAATAATTTATTTTATTCTAATTGAAGTGGCAAGCGGAAACCAATTTGTAGTACACCACGTAAGCTTTGCCGTTCAGGTATCCGAACTGTTGTTAATTTTTTTCAAGACACAAATATCCGTGGCTATCGTTTTCCATTAAATTAGGTATCTGTTGAAATGAAAAAAAAATCAACAGACTATTAAATTAATGTTTAATATGTCCCCACTATTGGGACATAGGCCTATACCCTCTCAACGAGGACGTACGGACTATATAGTCCACCACGCTAGCCCAGCGCGGGTTGGTAGACTTCACATGCGCCTCATTCCTTCTTCTTAAGTTATGTTTTATAAATTTCAAAAATGTAAAGCTAATAACCCTAATTGGTCCTAACCGCCCTTGCAGTCTAGTAAGCATGCACTGCTTGGAAATTAGGTTAACTGGTATTTAGAGCGTCTGATGTTATCATGTCACCTTACATTACAAACATGGTGAATTCAGCTTGGCAACTACAAGTTTGTTGAACCTAATTTCACTGAGACTTGTTTACTGAGAATATTTTTGATACCGCGTCTTATCTCTTCACCTCGTCGCCATGTTGTAAAGATAAATCATTTACGATTTTCGCAGTCACTTGGCGCCCATTTTTATGTCACCGTGAATCGTAGCTAACGAATGACCTATTTTCCTGTAATTGGTGTAATTAATGAAACAATGTCATCCAGTCTTGGCTAGCCGTCTCTATGACAGCCAGACGCGATCATAAAGTGGAAAGCAATGAATTTTAATATATAGGTATCTACTCCTCTGAACATTGTAAGAAGTCGCGATTAGAGGGTTGGAATCATTGCTCTATTTCAAAAATAAGTAGACTAGGGCGCCAATCGTGCTAATTCTGAACGATATTACCAAATAAAAACCATAACCAAAAACGTTATGCTGCATCCACACATTTGGCAAACCTTTACAAGCACAAATAGAAGTTTGGTTTGTGTTTGTAAAGGTTTGCCAAACGTGTAGATGCAGCATACGTTTTTGGTTATGGTTTGGATTTGGTAATATCGTTCAGATTTCAAAAATCTGCTATTACAGATTTTTGAAAAACCACCTGCCTGAACCAGAATCGAACTGGGCAAGTGTGAAAAAAAACCACCTGCAGTAAGAAGTCTTATTTGGTTCTAGACCTACTGTTTTGAGGTCATTTAGAACCCATGACTCTCTATAAGGTCATCTTATAATAATAACAATATTTGGACAAATTTATACATAGTTAAGTCCCTAATTAAGCCGAAGCTTGTAAATGGGTACTCAACAACTGATAAACACTTACTGATAAATACTTAAATACATACAAACACCCAGAATCCGAAAACCAACAGTTATGTTCATCACACAAATGTTGGCCCGCTAACAGGCCAGTGGATCCGATCTTGAAATATTTATTAGCTCTCTTGGAGGTGGATAAGGAGGTGGTACCCTGTATGAGAGCCCTACAACAGGAAAACCTACCTAATTCTTATAAAATAGTCACTTTACTCTAAGTGGATGGTGATAATTCTGAGAACGAGCTATTCTAAGTAAATCTTAAGTAACTATGACTAGACTCAGCAACAAAAGGCATAGATAATATTTACTTGTTCTCATTTACCTCGAACTATAGGCGTGAAGGTAATAAACAGTTAATCGGGACTATCCAAGCCAGTGATCGGCTAATGTACACAAACGTGGCGTTTCCCATAAGCGATGAAACGGCCTAATGTTTACTTATTGGCTGTTCGATGGTTAGTTTGGCACCTACTAAGGAAACTCGCATCGATCTCGCTCCAAGCAATGCTACCGCGAAGGTTGCTACCTATTTGTTGCGTTATTTTTCTCTATTGATAACGTATAGTGACATATCATATTTTTTTATTCATTTTTTTATTCTTAAATGTCTGTTTTTGTAAATTGTTGGTACATAAAGTGTTTACATAGGTACATGTACATAAATATACTAGGTACTCGTATAATAATTATTATTTATTATACGACAAGTTTTCTAATCGAATGAGACAAACTTTTGCAGGCGGAATAATAATAATGAACTACTGAAACAAATTATGGCCACAGATCTTTTACACTACTGTAAAAATTACAAGTTTTCTTTTAAAAAATCTATATAAAACTAAAATTGATAATTTTTTTGTTTTTTTCGGCAAATTTTTGGTCAACATTAAATAACATTAATTTTAAAAAGTTAATTTTTTACCTGCAATTTCCATAATTTTCAATGGTCACAGACAGACAGACGGACAAAATAACTTAAAATGTTTGTTAAGGTATTTTCTTAGATACAATATTTTTCCAGAGATAGTGAGGATAAACTATATATTAGTCCCTTTCTCTGTCGATTAAGCATAATTAGGTCTACAAAAAATTGGAAAAATTTATGGAAATTTCAGGAAAACTTAAAAAACTTACAGAGCACTCACTTTGTGTACGACGTACATTTTCCCGACTTTCTTGTGAGTACAAACAGTAGAAGCCATGTCGATGCTTGACGGGGTTTCATTGCGCAAACCATTGATATGTGACGTCATTTATGTATATTGCGTTGTAATGGTGAGGGCGATGGAAGGCCGTGAAATGTAATAATGAGCGACGCACATACCGAGAAAAAATCTTCACGCCATAATCAATAGCAATTTGATAAGGTTCAGCGTGGAACTAAGGTCAGTACGTTTCATCGAATAAAATAAATATATATCGTACGTATACAGTCTTTAAATTAAACTACCTAACTACCTTCACAAGTTTTGGCAATTATATCTATGGGGTGTAACAATGAGATTAATATTATACATGGATCTTACAATTTTTGTTTACCTTTGCCCGACGTTACGACCAGGTTACGAACGAAACAAAACTTTTAAACAAGACTCCCCGAGTCGTGCCTAGGTGGAGTCCCGTATATAATACTAGCTGTTTCCCTTGGCTTCGCCCGCGTAGTACAGATTTTCCCGCGGGAACAGCTTTTCCCGAGGTATCTAACTACTACTACTTACGTTAATCTGATGTATACTGTAAAGTTTTATCAAAATCTGTAGGTATCGCAGTTTTGCGTGAAAGAGCAACAAACATCCAAACTCACACGCGAATATCCAAACATCCTTACAACTTTCACGTTTTAATATTTGTAGGAAGGATGTAAAATGTTACAAAGAGCGAAAGTCGAAATTAATGTACTGCAACAAAATTAATTTTGAGGAAAACGAAGGGAAGAGGAAATAGATAGAGTGACACCGAGAAAGAGCAACGACCAGACCAGACTAGACGACGTCTCATCATCATCATATCAGCCTGTAGACGTCCACTGCTGGACAAAGGCCTCTCCCAAGGATCTCCACGACGACCGGTCCCGCGCCAACCTCATCCAGCCGCGTCCCGCGACCTCCACCAGATCATCGGTCCACCTTGTGGGAAGGCCTCCCAAGGCCGCCTACGCTGCGTCTTGGCTAACTTGACGTATATTACAGTTTAACTCTATAGTTTGTTAGAACTGGTCTTCTAGCACAGAGGAGATAATAGTTACTCTAGTTCTTTTTCCCGCCGCCGCCGCCCGCGCCGGTATCATTTTTACCCCACATGACCTTAGTTAATTTTAGATGACCTGACATTAGAAATAGTAGTATAGACTTCACTCGATATTAAAAACAATTATATTGCATGCAATATATGTATACGAACGTTGATACCAAGTACCTAGCTCCAATCATAATAGTCTCATTCATCGGCATGCTATTGACTTCTCGTCTCACATAACACTGTGGGAAAATCTATCATTGTCGGATCAACATCCTGCATGTCGTCAGATACATTTCCTCGTGTTTTTCTTGGTGTTACCCGCAGTGGCAGAACATGATGCCAATAATTCTATAGGCACTAGTAAATAGCTCATCACATCAAATCAACAGGGTATCTACCTAACACCTTACTATTGGGTAAAGAGCTACCATTATCACAGGAATAAATAAACCGTTTATTCTCGTGCCATTATTACAAATTCATAAAAGTGATTGACAAAAGCACTTTCCCGAAAGAGTCGTAGTACTATATTAGACAATTTAGATTTTTTAATCAGTTAGAATCATGAATTTTAAAAAAAGCTACTCCCATATGGATGAGTAACAAAAGCATTTTAGGGGGTGCCAAAATAGTGTCAAATGTATCACAAAATTTTGACTCACTCACACATTCTCATTTTCAAACTCCATATAAATTTGTATTCGCAACTTCCTCCCGCTAATCCGCTTCCTTTGTCCGCACCCCCCGGATTTTGACACCAATTTTTTCTTCCTTTCCCATACTAAATTTGCAAGATGCGATCTCCACCGGGAGCGCGCGCGCGACCAAAAAGGTTCGAATGTTCTTGGTTAGAATATTTTTGGTAAAACTTCATTAATCCGTGTATAATTGTTTTTTTTTTGTTACAGTACCTTAAACTTTGGCGAGCTGTAACTTGACAACGCATTAAAATATTTACTTAGTTCCTTTGGAAAAAAACATTACCTAGCTATGTCAGCTCAAGGTCATAGTTTTGCCACTGACTCGCGGTTGACTATACAAAGGCAACACAATCTGACATTTTCAAGAAAGTAGGTCGAGTGTGCTATTTTAATAATTCCGTATAACTAATTAAATTAATATAGGTAATAATTTCAGTTACCAGCGTCATATATAGCCGAGGAGTCGCGTGTTAAAATGATAACAATAACGCAAGACATTATCAGTAATCTTTGCCGACGGAAAGACGGGGTGACGGCTATGGCATTACTATGAGAGCTTAGAACAACGATCATCATTCAATTGTTGGTACAGAAATAGTGGGCTAACAATATAGTCGGACGGCTCGATAGGGCTGAGGTCTAGGCAGACCGAATTACACAGTCAATATCATAACAACGTCCTTTTAGCTTCGCCGTTGTAAAAAAAATCGTGTTTGTTTCTCAATCACGATTTACGATATAAAATAGACGCTCAGCTAATCTGTATGAAATATTGAATGCGAGAGGAGAGGTCAAACATAGAACCTTATTTTTTGAAGTTAAAAATATCAATTTTTAATGTGGTTTCGAAGCTCACTAATTTGACAAAAACAAATACCTAAAATAGCCGTCGAAGGCTTCAAAAGTCTTTTTTTTTAACTTTATTCTTTAATATTACACATTTTGTACAATATAATAATTACTCGCCAAACTGCAAAAGAGTTTGTTGGCGAGAAAACGCTCTTATGCTATTATATATCCTAACCTAAATAAATTATTCAATCTTTTTCAAAAATCTATTTTTTAGTTTCTCTTTATGCAACCCTTTGCTCATTTTCTCCCCCTGTCTAAGCCAGGCAATGTTGTTGTAAATGTTAGGCCCTAGGTACCGTGTCAGTCTTTCCCCGTAATAGTTAGCTGCAGCTGGTTCAAATAGTTTGCCCTCTCTGACCCTTCTTATTGAGTGATATTACTTCTGAGTGAAATTTCGAGTAAGATTAGAATCCACTTTGCTTTTTGTACTATTTATAAGTATGAATGTATAGTTTCCTATATTTCTGTAGCTACAGTAACTATTATTAGGTGAGTACCCACCTTTCTACCTAGATGACTACTTATAGTTTGGCCGCTTTCGAATTTTAACAAAATTACTTTCTAGTATACTAAGCTAACGTAAAAAAAATTGCCTATACTTTTGTTAAAGTTACATAAAGTTATTTTATTATTTTCTCTAGATAAGTGTAGGTAAGTATCTAAGCTAAGCTCCAATAATCTAGGCAGCATTACAATAAGAACTTTAAGACAAGCGAATAACCGTCATATTTTAATCTTGCGGTATATGTTGCAGGCAACACTGAAGTATCAAGTGTCAGTAAATGTCACTGTCCAAACATCTGTCATTAGATTCACATTCTTTTCTCAACCTGCACACCATATTTGTGACTGCTTTAATAAAAGTTCAAGGAGGATTCGCGCCTTTTCTTCTAATTTCTCTTCTGCGTGCTAACTTACTACAGTTCACTCATCAGGAATCAAACAGTGATCCATAGGTCGCTGGTTCAAATCCGGCTCGAAGGACCACTGTTTGGTTCCTGATGAGTGGACTGTAGTTAGTTAGCACGCAGAAGAGAAATTAGAAGTAAAGGCGCGAATCCTCGTTGAACTTTTATTAAAGCAGTCACAAATATGGTGTGCAGGTTGAGAAAAGAATGTGAATCTAATGACAGATGTTTTGACAGTGACATTTACTGACTTTAGTGTTGATACTTTAGTGTTGCCTGCAACAGTATAGACATGGAAAAAAACAAGGTTATCATGATGTAGAGTGTGGGTAATTCCAGCTTTTACTTATTATCAATATTTCCATCGGTATTTGTTTGATTTGCCTCTGAAGAGGTAGGGAATGATTTTATCTTATCATATCTTATTTTCAAGTATTTGTTGCACATATGATATTCTGTTATCTCACTTTATATGTATTACTGATTTTGCATGTTGTGTATGTAGATAATCGAAAATACATTTATAACTTTTGGTTAAAGTTTTCATACTTACCTATTCATTGAACTCGCTAATCTCTACGATTACCAGTCGGATCACAAAAAAATAATTTTTGCCTTTTGTAGCCCTACTGTTGAGGAAGGTTATGGCTATTTACCATTACGCTACGACCCTTAGGAGCCGAGAAAAAAGAAGAAAGTCAGAAAGAACGCTAAACAAAAACGAAGTAATAAAGGAGACTTGTTATCTCTCAACCCTAAATGCTATCATTTTGAGAAAATACGTTTTATTTTTAGCATACGTACGCACGAGGCGCGAGTAGACTGGGTGGGAAGCGGCCATCTGACCAATTTGGCCTGTGGGTGTGTCTGTTTCAGTTATTGGCGGAATGGATTTGATTTGTGTCTCTAGTGTTTTAACCTTCAACGCCGAAAGGAGAGGTGTTGTAAGTTGGACATTTTGTACATTTCGTTGTGCATTGTTCAGTATAGATCATCATTGATTTTACTAATTATTAATCAATTAGAGTTTTAGGGTTCTTTCAAAACGTATAATCTTATATATAGACTGGCTGTTGCCCGCGGCTTCCATCGTGTTTTAAAGTTATTTCTAATAGCCTACATCTAACCTTCCAAAAAAATTGGACTATCAAATGCAAAAGAAATTTTCAAGTCCAACTGGTCGTTCCAGAGATTAGCGCGTTCAAACAAACAATCAAACCAAACAAACGAACGAACAAACAAACAAACAATCAAGCAGTTGGTCAAATTACGCATATGATTAAATAACCATTTGATCGAAAATAATACTTAGAAGTGTCAGTGGGCTGGTCACATCTGCCGGAGAACGGATAACCACTGGGGTAGACGAGTTCTCGAGTGGAGACCACGACTGGGCAAGCGTAGTGTGGGACGCCCCCCGGCTAGATGGAGCGACGATCTGCGTAGGGCGGCTGGCAGTGACATGACTGGATTGGCGTACAGTAGGACCCGAAATTACATGGTGTCACGCTGGGGTCACGGACACGACTGGATGTAGAGAACCGAAGATCTGGTATGTATACCAGCCTATGTCTACCAGCGGACTAGTGCAGGTTGATGGTAATTTGTAAGAGTACTTAATCTAAAATTGATGTATTAAAAGTTGTTGAATTGATGGATTGACCCCCAAAATCTGCTGTTCTATCTGTTCGTACAGTCTGTCTGTATAACACACTCGATATTAATGGTCATACAGTACTACATAGACGTTAAAATTCCATCTCCTGGTCTGGTAAACAATTGTACGACCTTGGGTCTCTCCTTTGTGGAGACCAGACCGTTTACCTCACAGTATTTATAGCGTACAATACAATTCACACAGAAACTTTCACGGTTGTTACGCACTATTATAGTGAGAGTTCGTAAACTCACTTCGGGTGCCTTTTGTGAGATGAACGTACAAAAACTAACATGCCAAAAAGGCGAAAAGAAAGAAAGTACTAAACAATTTTATAAAAACATCCCGATTCCGAAAAACTATCGTATTGAGGTATCGTAATTCGGTCATCTCTAGCACGGTCATACTTTATAGATAAGTACCTACTTTTAATTTATTTTCTTATATTACGTATTTTGTGCGTTAAATTTTTTTTTATGTGTGTTTTAATGTGTAATTGTGATAGCATTTTATACATTAAGTGCTTGTGGTAGTGCATATTGTGAATTAAAATAAAGCATGTAACAATTCTTTCAGCTCGTACCAAAATTGTCCATTGGAAAATTTCTTTTCTTTAAGTTATTATCGATTTAGTGAGGATATGAACCTTAGTGAAAGAAAATCGCCGACTAACTCTGTTTTTGTGGAGGCCGTGCTGCAACTGCCGGTTAAATAGATTTAAGAAATAAGAATTTAAATTCAAAATAAGAAATGGCTTAAAGGTCTCGTTACCAAGGCAAAACCTACTTTAAAAATACTATATAGATATGCGGCTTTTCTCGACGGCATCTTTTACCTTTAGTCTTTTTATTTTATTTTTATTATTTACACAAATTAATTTGTTGTCACTTATTATTTAGTTTAGTAATTAAAATAAATATATATCTGCTATATAGATATAGGTACTTCAGTATATGTATAGTGGCCATATAAATAATTATTCGTTTGCTACTTGAAAGCCCTGCGGTATATCAAGAATACAATATCTCATAATAGAGTAGGTGAAAAGAATTTAGGCTAAACAATTCTTTTTTAAGAGCATTCAACCCACGTTTTCTCAAAAACGCCAGGCCAAGGTCCACTCTCGTTTCCAAAAGCGAACAAAACGAGCGACATTTATGACAGACACTTGGCAAGTTCCCTTCCACACAACCACCCAAACTTTACCGTTTCAAACACGCAGCTTTTCTGGAAATCGTAAACTTAACAATGGACGATAGAGTCGATTTTAATACAGGTTTTTTTTTCGCAATGTGAAATATTACTTTGTTGACAATGTGTTTTCCTAATTTAAGCGCCGCGTGACTCGTTGGTGAAGACAGACAGACAATACGGTTGTTTCGTCTCGGGAACGGTGCGGCGTAGAAACGTACAGTAAGAAACACGGATGACTCACTAGAGTCATGCTTATGGTTAAACTTCTTTTCATCACACTTGCTCGTTAAGGGTCTTATTATATGCGTGCCTAAACTAAAGAAACACAATATATACCCGCGGCAGAATAATGACAATCAGTACATATATTATACCCCTAGTGGCTGTAATATGTAGCTGGCTGTACTGAACTGGTTTATTAAATTCATTATGTTAAATTAAGTTAAATTGAGTAGTGAGTTAACTTGAGTTGCACAATGTACTATTACTGGTCTGTGCGATGTCCTTCTCAATCATATACAAATCATATCATATCCGCCGGGTGGACCGACGACCCGAAGAAGGTGGCCGGAAGCGGCTGCATGCGGAGGACCGGGTGTTGTGGCGTTCGTTGGGGAAGGCCTATGTCCAGCAGTGGACGCTAAAAAGCAGAAATGATGATGATGAATTCAAAAACTCTATTTTAGGGTTCTACCACGCAATACAGCCTACTATTACTACAGTCTAAGTACTACGTTAGATTTCTTTTATAGTCTGTTGTGGTACGAGCAGTGCTATCAAAATTTGCGATAAACCGGTAGCGTTTTACGAGCAGTTTCATGGCGGTTTTACGCTTTTTTTACGATCCACAGCGTGTAGACGTTCGTTTGCATCTACTCCAACCGGCCACGGGAAACAAGGCCAATTAAATTTCTGCTTCGTTGATTGTTCCTAGCGTAATTCTTTACGTCGATAAGACCATAGGTAAATTAGGAATGAATTTCAGAAGAAATTCTACCTGTCTCAAAAAGAGGTCTCTTCCAGTCAACCTTTGTTGTTGGAGTGACTACAGATAACGGGAGATCCAAATATACCCAATTTTTAAAATTAAATAATCTTTATTGATCCACATTAGAATTAATAATTAAATTTAATTATTTTTATTTAGAAAAACAAGTTTCATATTTTTACATAAAATAAATTAAAAATCATAAGTCAAGTCATCATAAATGAACATAATCATCACATCAAAATGTCAGAATAAATAAATCAAAAATGTCAAAACAAGAAAAATACAGTGTTTAAACTAAAATAAGTACCTACATAATATTATTGTATGTGAAGAGAATGATGAGACTGAGCAAAGCGAAAGAGGTGTGTCAGGATCGCGTTACCTGGCGCTCCATTCCTCTGCCTGCCCCCTCAGGGACAAGGCATGACGTTATGTATGTATCTAATAATACAAACTGATTGTTTCGACTCGCACGACATATCAATTGGATTTATTTATTAAGATTACAAAGAATCTATCGGCTTATTATCTACGTTCTATTATGTTAGTTAATCCAAATTCAGCAATCTTACATGACGTGGTAGTTTATCAAATGATGTGATAAATGGTGTTATTATTGTCTGCATGTGCCAGGTTCTCACGCTTGCAAAAGGAATCGTGGAGCAGCGAAATTACATCAATTTCAGAACGATAGAGCTGAATGATGTCCCTTTCAATTATGTTGCGATATTAATTTTGGATTTTTCTGAGCCAGCATTTTATAAACACAATTGGAGACACTTTGGAGAACATAATTTATTTATAAATGTTTATTAAAGTATGTAATAGTACATTGTGCAATAAGGGCAGTAAGTAGGATATTACTAACGAGAGTCTGTTAGAAGCCCGACGCCGAGAGCGGAGGGATTTTAATGACTCGAGTTTGTAATACCCTTACTGCCCGTGATGCACACAATGTTTTTCATCACATTTGCGAGGTATTAAATACCTACGACACAAGGGAACAAATTTATTTTCTTTGACTTTGTTGATATTATTTAAGTTTATTAAATTAATTTAGTTAAATTATGTTAAATTTAGTTAAATTTAATTACCTTAATATAACTCAAGTTAACTCAGTTTAACGCAAGTCGAGTCAAATCGAGTACAGTCGAGTACAGGCGAGTACAGGCGAGTACAGGCGAGTACAGTTGAGTACAGTCGAGTACAGTCGAGTACAGCAGAGTACAGTCGAGTACAGGCGAGTACAGTTGAGTACAGTCGAGTTTAGTCGAGATAAGTCAAGTTAACTACTCAATTTAACTTAATTTTTAACTTAATTAATTTAATAAACCAGTTCAGTACAGCCAGCTACACATTACAGCCCTAGGGGTATAATATTGTACTGATTTTCATTATTCTCCCGCGGGTATATATAGGCCATTGTGTTTCTTTAGGTACGCATATAATCAAAATTCAAAAAATTCAAAATTCAAAAGTATTTTATTGCATGTAAGTACACTAGGTACATTTATACAACGTCAATTTTTTATCTACCACCGCCTCCAAGGTGTTATATAGAGCTGGGAAGAAGAAGCGGCGCAACAAACTTCCGCAACACATCTTTTAAAATCAAGTTTGTACATAACATTATTTTGTAAAGATTGTGCGAGGCTGAAGTAACATTAACACCAGGCATCTTTGTCATTTAGATAATCGACTGTTTTATAATAAGCTTTCTTACAAAGTTGTTGTTTAATGTGAGTCTTAAATTTTCTGTCATTCATATTTAAGATTTCTTCTGGTAGTTTATTGTAGAAGCGTATACATTGCCCCGTGAATGATTTACTGACCTTACTAAGCCTTAACTGTGGTGGTACAAGTTTGTTTTTGTTTCTTGTAACATAAGCTGTGTTCATATCACAGTGCCACAAAAAGAGAGATATATTTTTGCGGACATACAAAATATTCTCAAAAATGTATTGACTGGCAACGGTTAATATATTAATTTCTTTAAACTTTTCTCTTAATGATTCTCTACAACGTAGATTATAGATCGCCCTAACAGCTCTCTTTTGCAAAATAAAGATGGTTTCTATATCTGCCGCTTGACCCCACAGTAGGATGCCGTATGACATGATGCTGTGGAAGTAGCTGAAATAGACTAATCTCGCAGTAGCAATATCTGTTAATTGTCTAATTTTCCTAACGGCGTAGGCGGCCGAGCTTAGTCTGCCAGCTAGTGAAGCTATGTGGGGCCCCCATTGAAGAGATGAGTCTATAGTTATACCTAGGAACACCGTGCTTTTGATAAATTCTAATCTTTCTGTACCTAAAGTTACATTATTAACTACATGTCTTACATTTGGTAGGCAAAATTTAATACATTTAGTTTTTGTTGTATTTAATGCTAGATTATTAATGCTGAACCAGTTAAGTACTTGTGTGAGAGTATTGTTTACCTCAGGAAGATCACAAGCTCTTCTGCTAATTTTAAAAATCAGAGAAGTGTCATCGGCAAATAATACTATGTTGGACATGTTTTGTATTAAAAATGGCAAGTCATTTATATATACAAGAAAAAGAAAAGGACCCAGAACTGAGCCCTGGGGCACCCCCATTTTCACAACTGAACCAGATGATTTAACTCCATTTATATCAACTTTTTGTACTCTATTTTCAAGGTAAGATTTAAGTAATTCGAATGCTCTGTCTTTCACGCCATAATGTTTTAATTTGAGTAGCAAGGTTTCGTGATTAACGCAATCAAATGCTTTGGAGAGATCGCAGAAGATGCCTATTGCATCATGTGAAGCTTCCCAAGCATCAAAAATATGCTTAACAAGCATGACTCCTGCGTCGGTGGTTGATCGTCCCTTAGTAAATCCGAACTGACGATCGTGAAGAAGTTGTTTGAGATTGAAATGACAAAGCAGTTGATTCAGTATGATCTTTTCGAAAATCTTGCTAAGCACGGGGAGAACTGACACTGGTCTAAAATTACTGGGATCTAGTTTGTCACCAGATTTAAACAGTGGTATGATTTTACTTTGCTTCATTAGGTCAGGAAAAATACCTTGATTAATACTCATGTTAAATATAAAAGCTAAGTAAGGCGCAATAATCGTTATAACTGAGTTAACTACTTTAACAGACATTCCCCATAGATCTTCAGAAGATTTTAGTTTTAATGATTTAAAAGCCTTAATAATATCTAGAGAGTTTATGTGTCTAAAATTAAAAACTGTTTCACATATTGTAACGTTATTTACAAGCAAATTTTCGGCAAGAATAGGCGATGAATGCAGAGCTTCGGTGGTTTTAATAGGGATGTTAGTGAAAAAAGTTTCAAAGGACTCTGCTACTTCTGTTTTAGAATTAATTATTTTACCATTATTTCTGATTGCATATTCATTTTCACGTGGTTTAGTTTTGGCAGTTTCATTATTTATGATTTTCCATACTGCTTTAACTTTATTATCCGAATTTTTAATTTTATTACTTAAATAATATGACTTGGCTATTTTACAAACTTTCCTAAAAATTTTAGAGTAATTTTTGACATATTCATGGAATCTGTCGTCAACTCTGTAAGACTTTTGTACAAATCAAATAACTTGGTCCTGCTTTTCCGAATACCAGTGGTTGCCCAGTCACTAAATTTAAACTTGTTTTTAATATTAATTTTCCTAGTTTTAAAAATATTACCGAATTCCTGAGACAGTGTCGTGAAGAAATCGACATAGAAATCATTGATTTCCACCTGATCAGTAACAGGAATCGGCAATTTAATTGAAAGAGCATCTTTATATCTCTCCATTCGACTGACAGTGTTGGGCCTAGTAAGGATTTCAGTTTTTGTATGTTTTATATTACCTGGAAAGGTAACACTTTGCCCACAGTGGTCTGATGTTAGGCAATTTATAATTGTCTTTTCTATAAAATCACAATTGCAAAAGAAATTATCTAGGCAAGTAGCTGTGGTACTTGTAATCCTAGTTGGTTCAAGAAAAATATTCTTTAAATTAAAGGAATTAAATAAGCCAATTAATCGAGTTGAAAACCTGGAGTTAGTTTCTAGTAGATCTACATTAAAGTCTCCACAAATTATTATATGTTTTCTACTTTTAAGAAGTATTTTCATAACATCTTCCATTACTGACTCAAAAGTAGGAAATTTAGAGTCATATGGGGGTCTGTATACGCATACCACAATATGTTTCTCCATCTCTCTTCTTCAGACCCTTAACGAGCAAATGTGATGAAAATACTTGTATTAATTCTATTTTGACATTTGGAAAATGTAGTAAAAGTAGTTTACAAATTTATAGATAATTACTCTAGACACCTCTAGGGCAGAACTCAAGAATAACACTAACCATCGTGCATAAAATTTTTCGTTTCAAAAATAGCGCTTTACGAGGGCTAAAACATTTTAATTAGGGATCACATGTGACATGAGCTACATGCATATTTTAATACCGACATACACATAATGACATAAATATCGATAGAAAAAGCATAGCAATAAAATGCTTTAAAATAATGAACGTATAATTAAAAACACATTAATTATAATATGTTCAGGATATATTTTCAAACATGTTTGTATTCAAATCACCTCCATCTACAATGTAATGATTTAGTGACGTGCGTCTAGCGCGCTGAGTGGAATTACAAAATAGGCAGCTAAAAGTAGAACCGAAATATTGTTCCTGATTATTACTGTACTATTATTCAAGGTTCCGAACATTATGCGTCTGAACCTTGAATATACTTTGTATTGTCTTCAGAACCAAAGGTGGGTGAAAAATTTGAGCATGCTAGGATATCGGGAAGTGATCGAAAAATCAATTGCAAAATTCCAGACTAACAAACGAACGAACAAACAAACAAACAGGAAACCAAGTAAATATAAGCTTGTAAACAATTATAACTAGGCTTTGAGTTTACGGTCTCCACGTGAAAGATTATCGATTAAAAACTACCTATTGCCGAGTGTTCTAAAACAAAACTGCGTGCAAAAGCAATTTGACTCGGGCTTGCCTCGTGTATGCAATTGTCGTTGTGAATGAAACGTTTAAATTCGATTACGTAGTCTTACTCGTATGACGCAATTAATTCATTACATAAAGTCACTTGGATAATATAACTAATCTATTACCTGCCTATACAGGGTGACTTCAAATTGGTAATACGAAATCAATGTTTTACACACATCTTCCCTAAACTGAGCCCCTCCACTAAGTGTCATGCTTTTAAAATGACCAAAAGTATATATTTTTTAAAGTTTTAAATGATCCCATTTTGTATGCTTTTTTTATTAATATTGCTACGGGGGCAACAAGCAGGCGCGCCTCCTGATGTTAAGAGGTCACCGCCGCCCATAGACACCTGCAACGCCCGGGGGGTGCTGGTGCGTTGCCGGCCTTGGTTGAAGGGCTCTTTTGACTCTCTTCTTGAACGACCCTATTATGATGGTGTCTCTTTTATTGATATCGATAATTAATAACTGACATTGATAAAATCGAGTGACAGATATGACAGTTAGATAATGAATGTGGGGTAACCACACTTCGGGACTTTAATTATTTGTTTTATTAGAAAATTAACGATAATTAGAGCCAGCTAATTTTAACAACTGAGTTAACGTAATATACTATTTGTCATTAACTGAGCCACAAATCCACAATCAAGTGTTTTGTATTACCAACTTGAAGTCACCCTGTATTATTATACGCACTTACTCGTATAGCTACAATGCAGCCTGCAGGCATTACTGTTTGGTAGAGTTAACTAACTAACAAATTTCTAACTATACCAAACTTATCCGTCTCTTAAGACGCATCATGTTTTAGGTCCATTTTCTATAAGTAGAGTACCTACCACATAGACGAGTAGTAATGTCCTATATTCCAAAAATATTAAGTAACTATTTCACATAATAAATGTAATACATATGCGAATTGAAACTAGTTAGTTTTCGAGGTAGCCTGAATTTTATGAGCAAAGTAACCCCGTTACAGCGACGTATTGATCAGTTCAGTAAACATTATTCATAGACAACGGGATTGTCTTTACAGTTTGTGTTGAGTCTGTTTATAAAACGGCTACTTCTCTATGTATATTTTTACGGAGTAACCAAGTAATTTGCAGCCGAATCGGAGTTTGCTTAAAATAATAATGTAGTCAACTGAACTAGCGGGAGCGCGCGTATTTTTCCCTTTAAGGTTTTGATTCACAAAATAGAAATAGCTCGTTACCTCTGCTAGCATAGTTCCTATCGAATGTCTTCCAACAAATTCTTTAGAATTTTTGAAAAAAAATAATTAAAAATTAAGTTAAACCCAAAATTTTCAAACACTAGGGGGATCACAAGTCCAATAATGAAACAGGGTCCTTGCAAAATAATGGGAGGTTTAGGTTAGGTACCTCTGGATTTTAGGTGATCGGGTTTGGTGGCGCGCCTTGGGGCCTATGTCCAGCAGTGACGTATTACATGCTGATGATGATGATGATGTGTGGTTTGGTAATCGCAGTACATGAAGTTTAATGCAGATGCGATTCTTCTGTACATCATCGGGATAAACGACATCCCCATTAAAATCCCCTTCGGACCGCTTCATAGCCAAATTTCATACATTTTCTCTAGCGACAATACTGATTCCAACGTCAACGAACTATCATGCTACTCATAGGTAGGTACTTTGCCTACACAATGAGCAATTTTCGTCAATGTTTTTTTCAACTCTTGATTAGAATGTCTTCCATTTGATTGGTATGGTAGGGTATTGAACTGGCTGGCTCATTAATGTCATTTAATGGGTAGTTCATCGGGGTCAGTCAAGCCAAAGACTGCGACTTGGAACGTAAGTGTTTGACTCTCGCTGTACAGAGTTGCTGTTTCTAAAGTTGAGATCGCCTCCGATGGAGACAGTACTGGAAGAAGAAGACGATCAACGATTATTCTGGCGGTCTCTGCACCGACTTCACGAAAGCGGGAGCTTACATTCTCCAGGTGCCGTCAGTCCCATCCCATCTCCCTGAAGTAGTGGAGTCAGGCCAACGGCAGCACTACAGCAAGTTGCTCGTTGCCGAGATCGGGATCTATGGTCAGCCCTGTTTCGGATCCCAATTCCTGGGTTGCGGGGCAGTGTAGCAGCACGTGCTCCATTGTAGATCTGAATTAAGGATGAGAGAGTAGTCTTCTTTCGACCTTGTGTTGTGAGTTTCGATATGACCGAAAACTGTACAGTAAATACAGTCTCTATATGTATCGGAAGACGCAGCATAGGCAGGCCTCCCATAAGGTGAACCGACGATCTGGTGAAGGTCGCGGGACCCGGCTGGATGAGGTTAGCGCAGGACCGGTCGTCGTGGAGATCCCTGGGGGAGGCCTTTGTCCAGCAGTGAACCTCTACAAGCTGATATGATGATGACAGTTTCTCTATCAGTTTAAAGTTTTGTAATATCTGTTAAATACCGAAATAATCGGCTGGACACTCCATCCTGTACAATTTGTAAATTTTACATCCAACGCTGTTGTTGACAACATAACAGCCCGGCTTGACGACGCGTCCTAATTTCTAATAACGGTCGAGTCGCTGAACCGTTCGACCTCGGCGATTTGCTGTTTTCCCCGAATTTGTTTAACCCACAAACACATTTCAGTGTCAGTATCCCGACTTTCGGGGAATATTATTTAATACGTCATGACATAATTTCTTCTGGCGTTAAGCGAACGGAACATTCTCAGTGTTCCATGGTGCTGTTGTACCATGGAACAACTATTGGATTACTTAGCTGAAACGCTAATTGTCTTACCATTATCAGCACTAGTCCACTGATGGACATAGGCCTCGCCCAAGGCGCGATGTTCCGTTCTCCTCATCCAGTCACTGCCAGTCGCCTCACGCCGATCGTCGGTCCATCTAGCCGGAGTTGGTGTACCAGCCGGTCTTACACTACGCGGTCTCCACTTAAGCGTAACACACACTGAGCGGCGGCGTTGCGAAAGCGTTGCGGTTTTTTTTCTGTAAAGTTCGCAATAGTATGAAGCCCTTTACATCAAAGCAGCGCGGCGGCGGTGCGACGGCGAAAGCCACAAAACCGCGCGCACAGATTTGACGTTTTGATTTGACAGATTTGCGCAGACAGGCGTTGCGGGGCGGCGCCCGCATTGTATTCCTTTGTAGTGTATGAGAACCCCTACACAGAGCGGCGGGGGCGCGGCGCGGTGCAGAGCGGTCTTCATACAAACCGCCGCCGCGCCGCCGCCGCTAGCGGTATTCCTGTCTGAAGGGCTCCGCTTTATATTCGCTTTCCGCAGATTCCCGCCGCAACGCTTTCGCAGCGCCGCCGCGCTGTGTGTGTCACGCTTTAAGACCTCTTTATCTACCCCAAGCGGCAGTCCAGCGGTTATCGGTTTTCCGATTGCCTGTAACTGTTGTCTGATCTACTTTTCTCCCTTAATTCGTGCAATCACAAATCGTCTTATTACGATAATTAAAACCTCTTTTCATCTTTTTGTTCGGTTATTATGTTTTATCAGTATGATACATTTTAGACTTTCGCGCTTTGTATTCATAATTATATAATTATTTACGGGTCTTACACACGAATAAGTTTTATTTACCTTGCCCGACGTTTCGACCAGGTTACACTGGCCGTGGTCACGAGCTGACCTGTGACGTGTAACCTGGTCGAAACGTCGGGCAAGGTAAATAAAACTTATTCGTGTGTAAGACCCGTAAATAATTATATAATTATCAGTATGATGTTGTTAAACGCAAAATATTTTAGTTTTATTTAAAAATTAACTAATATTACTATTTATAAACCACCACTATAACACTAATTGCGGTATTGTTGACTCATAGTTTTTCAACACACAGACAAACAAATTGTAATTTTTATTATTAGGAGAAGAGGATGTGGTTTCGTAATTGGGATAAACAGACGTATTTATTAATCGCAGAGCTCGCTGCCAAAAAAAGTTATGGCTGTCAGTGACAATTTACTTGGCTAATTTATTATGATGCGATGTGTAAACTGGAAATTTAAAGTAACTTTCCGCTTTGAGATCTCTAACCTATATATTATTTTATTTGAGACACGTCTCCAAATCTGATTGTTGCTTTTATAATATAACGTTACTTCCTACATAAAGATTGACAACAGTTGAATTGAACAGCCCTGCTATTCTGTAAGCGTATTTGTGCAACTCGATCCTGAATCCGCAGTGAGATGGGTCTCTAACTCAATGATTCACAGTTCAATACTCACTTTACTTCGCAAGTGAAGTGTTTATTGTGTAGCTTGTATTTGTTTACACAATGCGACATCAAGATCTTTAGTGATGGTCGAGTTTTAATTCGTACTTTACAGAATCACACAGCAGATTTTGACGCAGTTTTGGGGTTTCTCGACGAAGTTTCAAAGAGCATTGGTACCTTTCCAGGTTGACACTGCACTGAGAAAGGAAGGCCCAGAAAAAAAAAATTGTCATACTCTTTCCACGTTTGTCACTATTCTTATTACATGTATATCAATGTATGTATCAATATATAGAAACTGATTCATTGACGGACTGTTCAACGCAAAGTCTAAATTTAATATATTTTATATAGCTCTGACGTGCACTAAGAAAGGGTTTTTTCTCGCGGGAAAACCTTTTCTACGCGGGTGAAGCCGTGAGAAGCAGCTAGTACTCCTATACAGCTTTGGAAAATTTATAGAGCAAACATAGCACAAAAACAATGTCTCTCACCAATATTTAAAAGGTGCGAAAAAACACGATTCTCGGCATCCCATCCCATTTTGGGGAAAATGGCATCGTAAAGAAACCTACCTTGAACTGTACCATTAATTATTCTTTGCTCTAGCTGGAGAAGAAATTCGAAGACGTATGAAGAGCCGCACTGGACTGCCTCTTCCCACCCTGTGACCAACATACATATAGAAGGTATTTTTGGAATCAGTTAAAACTCTGAGCTGTTCGAAACTGCAGTCATTGGGTACCTAAAATAAATCCGGAACGAGAGACTGCGCGGCGGTCGTGCGACCTTTAATTTTATTATAGATTTTCTCAAGTGACGCAAACCGATAAATCACATCAGTCAACGTCTTCGAGTTAGTAGGGAGTGTGAAATGTCAACGTTTCGTCTGGGTCGTTTGGATGAACATTATTTAAATGAGTTAATATATTTAGGTGTATGGGATGTGTGAAGGTACGTGCCAAAAGGCCAGTCAACTGAAATAATGATTGTGGTGGTCCAATCTGTTCGTGATAGTTCGTATACGACCTTTCCTGACATGTAAGACCCATAGCTCAGACATAAAAGTGTACCCATCCTGCCGAGAATCTACCTACACCCTTTAATGTACACTGACGGTAATAAGTTTGGATTCACAGAAACATTTTCATACAAATATGGTAATTGATAGGTGTGGTCAGAGACCATGTTAAGTAAGTAGGTAATTTAATTTTAGGTTTTCCATACATTTCGATGCCTGGTTTTATGCGTTACCGATTATACCGCTATATAGACCGGAGCGTAGCGAGCTTTTTCCGTGTTCTGTGATATAGACAATCAACGTTCTAGGCAATAGCCGCCCGACCCTTTATAATATATGCCTGACTTTTTTATGAACAATCCTGGCTTGAATTTAAAGGTATAAAATTTTCTTTTCTTAGTCTACTTGGAGAACATAATACACGCCTTACAATTTCTTCTGCAGTTTACGAATGTTTCCTCCGGGAGACATCCTTCATCGGTATGCCTGTGAATAGACTATACTCATTGTGGCAGACCTTTGAACTTGGAACTCACGAACACGAGGCGAGGGCACCGTCGCCTAAGCTACCACAAACGACTTCCCGTTTCATAAAACTCTAGACACAGCGTCTACAGGTCTGTGTTGGTAAATTGCCAATATATATTTATCTGTTCCGAACTCACTGGCCGTATAATCAGACGCGTCACTCCCAAGGATTGAACTCTTTGATCTGAGCCCCTCTGACGCAGACGAATGGCTCTCGACGAAAAAAGACCTCGTTTGTCAGCCCCACAGGTTTTAACAGCTTTTTCTCGTTATTTTATTCTGCGGATTTTTGTGAAATATACTGGGTGAGCGTGATATTTAATATGACAGAACTGTTTCGGGGAAATAGACCACACGCGTTGTGTTGTGGAGGAGTATTTAGTCATCAACAGCCTGGATATCACTGCAGGACATCCTCCAATGAGGCAGCTCTGCCCTTCAGATTCCGGTCACATTTTCAGCTCAAATTATTTTAAAAATAACCGTCGCAAAGTTTCGAAACTATAGGTAAACCTAAAAAAAGTAAATACGATCTCCATATGCAGCTGTTGGTTCTCGATGGTTGATGTATGAGGATAATTATGAGAATGTGTGTAAGAAGTAGCTTAAAACGCTACCTATAAATACTTACATTTGATCTTTTAGTTCGCTTTTCACGCGGGTTTTTTGATATTTTTGACAATTTCTACTTGTTGGCTTAATAGTGCGTTGATATGATAATTATGCTACGTATGAATTAGTCGTATACGTAGTTTACGTAAGTAATTTAGTTCTCAAAAGACATTAACTTTCTAGCTTTATTACCCATGTAACCACTATTAAGATTTAGATTATCTATCTCGAGTTTTAAATTCAAAGTTTAATGCACCGTTTAAGGGTTTTAACCTTTATTTAAACATGCGATTGGTACAAATAAAGTCCAAAGACCCGCAGTTTCTCGACCTGGCCCGAAGCGACTGATGGATTAATCTTTCGACCAATTTTAGCTGACATTAGCTTTTAGCGGGATTAACTTGTCGAAATTGCTATTTCATTGTCCTGAAAAGAAATTGACGCATAATCTTTGGGTAGGTAATAAAAAAGGTTTGCCTTTGAACAAATAATTGCTTAGGGGGTTGAAAGGTGGAGGGAGTGATGATAATGGCGAAGATGAAAGGGAGTAAGTCGAAATGGAGGGCTATTTCAGTTTCTTCAAAGGATGCTGTAATAAAGAAATCCGCCGCAGAACTAGGATCCCCAAAATTGCCGAAAGAGGAACTATTACAGGAAAGACTGGTTCGTTATTAAAATAAAAGCGTGTGGGGACACAAGATATTACTATCTCTTTCTAACGTTAAGCGCTCCTCTCAACCGTCGCCGGTTGCGAACCTAATATTGTAAATAATAATAAGGACAATTGTTAATAAAATATGCATCTACAGATAATCAGTCGTTTCATTTCTCACCTGCAAGCAGCGACCCCAAAGTGGTGACCCCGACAAGCAAATAAACAAGTACAATTTCGAGCAGCAATGTTGTCTCCGACGGAGCCCACTCCTCAAGAAGAAACAATGCAAAAAGAAAATGTGATAGCAGCGGTTTCGATTCAATCCCGCCTAATACCATTTTGGCGCGAAATGCCTGCCATTTGGTTCATCCAGTTCGAAGCAGTAATTGAGCCGCTAAAAACTTCGGACGACCAAAAATGTCGTTACCTACTTCAACAGTTAAAAAACGAAGACTTAAGACAAATTTCAGATCTCTTAAAAAAACCACCCATTACTAATAAATATGAAACACTTAAACAACGTCTCATTTCCGTATATGAGGAGTCAGACGTTCAAAATTTCCAAAAGTTAATAAGCGGTCTTGAGTTAGGCGATCAAAAACCGTCACAATTATTAAGAAAAATGCGCGAACTCGGTGGTAATATGATCACGGAGGATGGCTTAAAAATAGAATGGTTGAAACAAATGCACGCTCACGTTCGGTCTGTACTGTCAGTAAATACAGAGGCGTCTTTAGACACCTTAGCAAACATGGCCGATAAAATGCTGGAATACGGGCCAAACACCAGTATAGCCGCAATAACCTCACAAACACAACCATCACAATCGCATTTTGAAAATTTAGCATCACAACTAGAGAAACTGACATTGGAGGTCGCAGAACTACGCAGAGGTAGAGAAAAATATCGCAGAAACTCCTTTAAAAAACAAACACGACCGCGTTCCCGATCAATCAGTCGCGCGGACAGAAGTTCGAGACAATACGACGACGTAAATCGAGAATGTTGGTTCCATTATAAATTTGGGGATAAGGCTCGGCGTTGCGAACCACCGTGTTGCAAAGCGAAGAAAACTTCGGAAAACTAAATTCAACACCGATGGTGGCGGGCATCGGTGTTCCCAGCGCAAGCAACCGCCTATGCGTTTTCGACCGCGACACGGGACAGCGTTTCCTCATCGACACGGGCGCAGAAATATCCGTGCTAGCAGCTAGCAACAAGTCAAAAGTAGCTCGATCGAGCTCACACAAATTATTCGCAGCAAACAACTCTCCTATCAACACTTTCGGGGAGAAATCATTAATATTAAACCTCGGGTTACGACGCCGATTCAGATGGGCATTCATTATTGCGGACGTAAAAACGTCAATCCTCGGCGCTGATTTCCTCGGGCATTATAAGCTATTGGTGGACATACACCATAAGAAGTTAGTTGACCAAGTTACTTCCTTATCCATCAACGCAATAGAAATTAAGGCGGAACAAGACTCAGTGCATATGATAAATAAAGACCACATTTATCATGATATCCTGAAACAATACCCGAACGTACTCAGACCACTATCATTGAGGGAACCAGCAAAGCATGAGGTCGTGCATCACGTCGAAACCAGCGGCCAACCATTATATGCTCGAGCCAGACCTTTACCGCCAGACAAGTACAAAGTGGCAAAATTAGAATTCGAAAGAATGATGGAAGCAGGAATATGCCAGCCTTCGAAAAGTCCATGGGCAAGCCCCCTCCACATCGTAAAGAAACGAGATGGCAGCCTACGAGTTTGCGGTGATTACCGTCGATTGAACGCCGTAACGCTTCCAGATAGATACCCAATACCACGCATCCAGGATTTCACATATCAATTACACAACATGAGGGTATTCTCAAAACTGGATTTAAAAAGCGCCTACTACTGGATCCCAATGTCAAATCCGGAGAAAACAGCGATCATAACACCGTTTGGATTATTTGAATTTAGAGTAATGCCATTCGGGCTCAGAAATGCAGGACAAACATTCCAAAGATTTATGCACGAAGTTCTAAGGGGCGTAGAAGGATGTTTCCCATACATTGATGACATATTGTTGTATACAAAAGACGAAGAATCGCACAAGAAAGTCCTACAGCAAGTACTAGAACGATTAAATAATCACGGTGTAGCTCTTAACATCGAAAAATGTGAATTTGGAAAATCGAAAATTAACTTCCTTGGCTACCAAGTAACATCGGACGGCATCACTCCGCCTATCGATCGTATCGAAGCCATTTCAAATTTTAAAAAACCAGCAACAGTTCAAGAGTTACGCAGATTTTTAGGCACGCTAAACTTTTACAGAGATTGCCTTCCGCACCAAGCAGAGGCTCAGCTACAATTGAACAAATACCTTCACAACACAAAGAAGAACGACAAGTCCCCAATAGTGTGGGATGCAGAAGCAGAGAAGGCTTTTGAAAAATGCAGACAAAGCATATTGAAAGCTACTACACTGGCGCACCCCATCAGCAATGCACCGTTACGCATCATGACGGACGCATCAGACCACAGCTTGGGAGCAGTAGTAGAACAGAAAAACAAAGACAATTTTTGGAAACCATTAGCTTTTTATTCAAAAGTAATGAGCGAGACACAACGCCGCTACAGTGTGTACGATCGTGAGTTATTAGCGATGTATGCAGCCGTTAAACATTTCCGAAGATTAATCGAGGGAAACGACGTCACAATACTCACAGATCATAAACCTTTGACTTACGCATTAACGAAAGCTCCCAGCAACAACGACACGCCACGGCGTGAAAGACAACTCAGCTTCATAAGTCAATTTTGCTCCAACATCCAATACCTACAAGGTCCAAGCAATCCAGTCGCAGACTGGCTATCGAGAATAGAAGTGATTAGCTGTCCAATGAAAATCAATTATGATCAGTTAGCTAAAGACCAAAGCAGTAATGAAGAGTTGAAACAATTAAAGAAAAGGGAAAACCTTAATTTTGTAAAAATAACACTTCCGGGAGCCAAGAACTCAATATCATGCGAAATGTCTACTCGCACACCGAGACCGTATTTACCACAGGCATATCGGCAAGAAGCATATAAAATGCAACACGAATTATGTCATTCCGGCACTCGTACAATGAGGAAACAAATAACAGCAAAATATTTTTGGCCTGGGATGAACAAAGACATTGGCCTATGGACAAGAGCCTGCATAGCATGTCAAAAAGCTAAAATCAATCGTCACACGATTACCCCAATCGGCACATTTCCACCATCATCTAGATTCGAACATGTACACATAGACATAGTCGGACCGTTACCGCCATCAAACGACTACAAGTACATCGTCACTATGATAGACAGATATACGAAATGGCCTGAAGCAGTACCGGCGCGCGAAATAACCGCAGAAACTGTAACAAAAATATTCTACGAAAACTGGATATCACGATTCGGTTGTCCAATCCGAATAACCACGGATCAAGGCAGACAGTTCGAGGCGAACATTTTTAATTGCTTATTAAAAAAGTTCGGAATAGAAAGAATCAGAACAACACCCTATCACCCACAATCCAACGGCCAAGTCGAACGATTCCACCGCACGCTAAAGGCAGCATTAATGGCAAGGTCAACAACAACCAAATGGACCGAGGAACTACCTTCAGTTTTATTAGGAATACGCACAGCTATTCGAACCGACAACAACTTAAGCCCAAGCCTATTAACATACGGAGCACAATTACGCATTCCATCAGATTTTTTTGTGCCGTCAAAGCAAAATATTAACGATGCAGAATACGTACGCGAACTAAGTAAAACAATGACCGAATTCATACCAAAAGAAAGGAACAGAGCGCACCATACGACTTTTATCCACCAAGATCTATCAACCTGCACGCATGTATTCGTCCGAAACGACACAGTTCGACCGTCGCTAACCCCACCATACAACGGGCCATTCAAAGTGCTAGAACGTCATAAAAAATTCCATAAAATCCAATTACCAACACGTACAACCATAATATCTCTAGACAGATTAAAACCAGCCTACATATTAACAGATGATGAAGAAACTACAAGCCAAAACAAAAAAAACGCAAGTAAATTCAAAAAACAGTTCAAACATCATTTATACAACGAGATCAGGCAGAGTGTCAAAACCTACAGTACGATACGCGAGCGGCATATAAAAAAGGGGGGTAGTAAAAAAAAAAACCTAAATCCAACCTTAGGTGGTTTCAACAATTTCCAAATACAATTTTTTTCAACTATCAATAGTTGCGAACCATGACAAATAATAATAACATCATTCCTCAAAAACAGGTTATCAATATAAAGCCCTAGCATCAATCAACTATCTCACGACCAATCGTACCTGCTGGACACCTGAAACGAAAAAATACCAAAACAGAAACCATGGATGAACTACCCGGCTGGCACCGACATGATAGCATTAGTACGCATCTCGGGGAACAGCATGACTGAATAACTGCAACGAACCGAACAAAAAACAACACAAGCCTGAAACGTCAAAATTAAGCACTTCACAAAACTATAGATCACTCCTAAAAAGCACTGAGTATCACTGTCAAACACACAACGACTTCAAGCGTTCAGGCGAATGAAACATTGTTCTGAAAAGAACAGTTTTTATGGTCACGCAATTTGCTCTGAAAAGAGCAGTTTATATTATGACGTCACGCAATGAGTCGCTCTGAAAAGAACGTTTTGGTGCGGAGTCGAGAAACTATATTCGCATTTGGAAGCGCAGTCGCTCTGAAAAGAACGTTTTCGACGACTACTAAGTGCACGCATCTTCAATCTTCATGTACATATCATAGTGACGACACTCTTAATAACAAGCGCAGTTAAAAAGAAATGCGACGAGTCGTCACTATCAAGCACGCGGCGAGGAAGCGAGCGAGGCGAGGCAGTCCGTGAGCGCGCGCAGCAAGCAAGTGAAGGTGACGACGGCGACGAGCGAAGGCAGCGAACCGACTGAGCGTCGCGCGCGCGCCGACCGGCCAAATGATGGCGCAGTGGACAAACTCCCCGCACCGCGCCCTGCACCGCGCCCCGCACCGCGCTAGCCAGTTTCTCCCACTACGCGCCGCAACGAAGCACAAATTGACTCGCGCGATATTCACGTAGATAAAATGCATATACAAACGATGTAAAAAAATCTGTCTGTATAGAATTAGTATTCTTATGGTAATATTTTACTATAATTGTACAGCAAATAGTTAGGTAACGTTAAGTATACCTTAATTATATTGTATAATAATACATCTAGATCTGTGTATATATGTACGCTGTCGCTTGGGGGGGAATACTGTGGGGACACAAGATATTACTATCTCTTTCTAACGTTAAGCGCTCCTCTCAACCGTCGCCGGTTGCGAACCTAATATTGTAAATAATAATAAGGACAATTGTTAATAAAATATGCATCTACAGATAATCAGTCGTTTCATTTCTCACCTGCAAGCAGCGACCCCAAAAAGCGTCATATTAAAATAAGATTTGACATTTTTCAGATTGGACGTTTTTGAGATTGGACATTTTTCAGATTGGACATTTTTCAGATTGAACATTCTTCAGTTTGGACATTCTTCAGTTTGGACATTCTTTAGTTTGGACATTCTTCAGATTGGACATTATTACAGTAAATCTTCTGTACTACGTGTTTGGTACTTCTACATCATCTGTATTTCGTACTACTTAACGTAGAGTAAGTTTATACATTTAATTGCAAAAAGCTGTTTAATGGTGATATTACATGACGACAATAATAAAAAAAACGTCACCTAAAATATCTATTTTGATTGTGACTGATCTTTCTGTAATATGTAGATAGTTACTTAAATGTTTTCAGGTAGTTTTCTGTTCTTAAATATTTCAACATCAATTAGCCTATAATCTTAACCCTTTATAAGGCCCCAATTATACATATATGCTACGTGAAAGTTAAATACACTACCATGTTTGTATCTGAACATTGTATGGAAACACATGTACGGAAAAAAAATCATTAAGAAAAAAACATGTGGTCAATATATGCACTCAGCCTGTTAGTGCACTTGAGTTTTCAGATGATCTGTTTCCAATATACCTATTCATTGACATTGAATGAGTGAGGAAAGAAAGCCTGATATATTCGCTATATAATAAATACATATTCGCTAAATACCATTATAGTTAAATAAAAAAGAGGATGTTCGTCTCCGTAAATGTTTATTAACTAAGTGGTATCCAAACAAATCGCCTCTGCCTTATAAAGGGTTAATATTCTGCTGACGTATTTTTTAAATCTCACAGCACGAGTAAATAACACTGACAGTCGAATTTTGTAAATAAGGAAAAGGTTATTACACTTGTTCCTCGAATTCTCTTAAAAGCGTAAAAAATGTTTACATCATGTGGGTCACACGAGGCATTGACTTATTTATTTGCTTCGTCGTTGGATGTCGACCATTTTCTTTTACAATTGTTTCTCCGAAGAGTTCAGAGCTCCAACTAAAATACCTACATAATAATAACAGTCTGGCTCCACTTATTTACAGATATGACTTGCTAGGAAAAGTTGCGAACCCAACCTCTCCAAAATGAATTAAATTTTGTAATTTTGTAGAGTGGCTGATTCTGCTGTGTGATTCTGTAAAGTACGAATTAAAACTCGAGCATCACATCGCAAGTCACTTACTTCACTTCGCGTCCGATCATGAAAGACCTTGAAGTCGCATTGTGTAAACAAATACAAGCTACACAATAAACACTTCACTTGCGAAGTAAAGTGAGTATTGAACTGTGAATCATTGAGTTAGAGACCGATCTCACTGCGGATTCAGGATCGAGTTGCACAAATACGCTTACAGAATAGCAGGGCTGATCAGACAGAAGTCAGAAGCCTATATTTTTAGTCCAAATGTTGGTCAGTGATTACATTGTGAAATCTACCTAGACGACCTATGACATTTTCTTAAAACCTTTCCTTTTCTAGCTGGTAAGATGAAAATAAATAGTAGTTTGTAATACGAGGTAAGTTGGTAAGTAGGTTTTACAATCGAGTTGACGTCGAGGCCAGGGTTTGAAATCGTCACGAGGTTGGAAAAAACCTTACCAACCGAGTATCATACGGCTTTTTTCAATACATTTGCGAAAAAACGCCCATCTTGTGACTTTTTCGGCAGAAGTTCATTTTGGGCTATTTGCGCCTCACCCACAATATCAGCTGGAGTTTCCTTATAAGGTATAATTAACTTCGCTTTTCTTTAACTTAAAAATACTCATCAATGGATAAGTATTTTCATAGCAAAATATTCAACAACAAAATTTTATGAAAATGGAAAAAAGGAAATCTGTATGCATTGCCCAAGGTTTTTTTCAGTGTACAGTCGACCGCACGTTAATAGACACACTTTGACCTTGAGCTGGCCTAGCCTAATAAGGAGATTCAACACTATGAGGGACCAGTTTATAATAATAATAACTTTATTTCAGCCAACAAAAGGGCCATATTACAAATACCATATTTACTTATTATACTGGTTTTGTTTCACTGACGTGCGAACGACCGTACATCACACCTTCAAATCGAGCGTGACTAAACACACTCAAATTGAACTGTGTACTCAAATTTATAGTACGCACTATACTGTTTCCTGCTGGTCAAATGAAAACTGCGCATAATTAATGAAGTATCTACCACCAACTTTACCGTGCTGGTGGTAAAATCTGCAACTACTTTCGGAAGTAGGAATTTTGGCGGTTATTTGACCAGCAGCGCCTCCAGTTGTCAGCAAAGTGATTATGGTAATTCAAATGCGCCGTAGGCTTTGGCACTGCGCCATCGCTGAGTTTGAGTCTTCGGGTAAACACTCTTTTTTAATATTAAAAAAATGCCTAATGAATTCCCATCCGTCTGTCCATTACACTTGATTAGTAATAAATGGTTATGGCTCATTTTATTTACGACTGTAGATAAATAAACTTTGATATTGAAGCCGGAAATTGATTATGTTTTACGGTCAGGGTTTTCATGTTCATCATCAACATATCAGCCGAAAGGCCTCCCCCAAGGATCTTCACAGCCGCGTCCCGCGACCTTCACCAGATCGTCGGCCCACCTTGTGGGAGGCCTGCCTACGCTGCGTCTTTCGGTACGTGGTCGCCACTCGAGAACCTTTCTGCCCCAACGGGCGCCAGTTCTACGAGCGATGTGCCCACTTAAGCTTCGCAATTCTTTTGTTATTTACATGTATTATTATGATACCATAGTGTCTAGTATTACATAATAAATCTGAGCGCAAAAACAACTAAATTTCTTCGAAAGCTATATACGAACAACTATTGCAAGAATATTGCGAACAAATCCTATAAATCTGTCAAAGTTACTTCGATAAATATACTTCCTATGAAATATTAGCTATCATGAGAAAAGTTGATTTTCATATTTTACTCTATTACGTAGTAGGCAGTGTGGGACCAAGCGGAACTTATCTACCAACTATTTTCTGTTTGTAGTATAAATTGCAAACTTGTAGAATTTTATATTTTTCATTACTCATAATCTGAAAGTTGGTTTGAAGTTGTCAGAGGAGCGGGTTGAAAGTAATACATCTCAGCCCTAGGGAGAATCGCTTTCAACTGACAGCTGTCAAATTATATATAAAAAAAACTAGTACTATTTTGACATTTCTATTGGACCATGTTCCAACTGTCTATACAGCCACTCAATTACAGCGCGATGTAAAATTGAAATAACTTAAAGTTGTAATAAATAGAACATATATTTTTAAATGACTTTATTATAATTATTACTGTCAACTATTTCTTTAAAATAACATTGATTTGGGCAAAATATTTACCACTTTTTCAATGATGGAAATGAAAAAGATTGGGAGAATAGCTGGCCGGCCACAGAAAAAAAAATAAAGTAGACGGGAAAGCGGCAATCCGATCTTCATTTGTTTTTTCGAGTTGTAGAGTTTTGTCTAAACTTCCGTATAGCAGAGATTTGTATTAACACTCATTTTATGTATTTGTTTTTACTTTCAGTGTATTCTTAATGAAAAGCACAGTGTTTCCCTGGGGTTCAAGACTTATTTAGAGGTCCCTCGAACTATTGGCGCCCTCGCTACGCGTCGTAATAAGTTACTTTCACACCTAGGTTAACAATGTACTATTTCACCTCACAAGCTCGGAAGGGTATACTTTCTCATTTGAAATCTGCGTGGAAAACTGTACCTGGAAAAAAAACTTTTTAAAACTTTTCTTCTAATTTGTAGAAGGTGGACATTTATGGAAGGTCTCAATTCTAATTGTGGTTATTATTATTTGTGGTTCTAAACCGCCGAAAGGATTCAATTCACCTAGTATTTTCCTCGCTGTAGTGAGGTGAAAAATTGTGTGTTGCGCTCGGCAGCAAAGTTATTTTGTGTCTCGTACCTTAAAACCCTCTACGCTCAGGATTCTATCATTGAACCACGAGCGCTTGCTCAGTTTTCAATACTATAGTACTCGCACAAAATAACCAACTTTGCGGCCTTGCATAACAAATAACTATTATTTTATTTATTTGGCTATCCAACAATGCAAACTATACCTACATGTCTTATTTAACAAACATGTAAGTACCTATATAGTTATACAAGTGACACAATCTACGACTTTGCATTTTCTACAGCGACCCGTCAATCAATGTGAATTGTAGGCATAAAAAATCGGGTATATTGATTAGAATAAATAAGCCTCAGCTGTAAGTACCGTTTGTCATCAGTTCAAAGAAAACTGTATTAATTAAGGCCGCATCCATTTCCATTACGAAAGGAAGGCAACACGCAGGCTGCCTAACCTACAACACCCACGGATAATAATTATGTATTCCATTCATTTGGGAATGGAAAATGGCGGCGGAGTTTCCCGCCCAGCTGATGTCATTCATTCATTAGTTCACTCGTTTCGTGGAAGGTGTACATCATACTACTGTATTATATATTCTGTGCTACTGTCGGTTGCCCACATAGGAAATTAAAGTAATTAACTCCTGGCACTTCATAGAACTTCTACTTTCAAGTACCTAATTAATATGTTTTATAATGGGTTTTAATTTTAAGACTCTGGAAACAAAGTTCTTTTAGGCCCGTTTTAATTTTTAATATTCACATACTAAAAATCAGCGGTTACAGCACGGATTCCATAAAATAGAGCACAACTAATTTGTCGACGATTAACACATCCTCACTAAAGTTATAGTAGTTTTAATTAAGATTTATTAGGAAACAATTTTTTTTTATTGCTACGGGGGCAACAAGCAGGCGGGGCCTCCTAATGTTAAGAGGTCACCGCCGTCTATAGACACCTGCAATACCCGGGGGTGCGGGCGCATTGCCGGCCTTAGTTGAAGGGCTCTTTTGACTCTATTCTTGAAGGACCACAATATCGTAGCGCTGTGGGAAAGCGTCAGAGGGAAGGTCATTCCACAAATTTACAAAAGAACGCGAGAAGCGCACAGTGCTGGTCCCCCAGGGATCTATGTAATGAATTTGGAAATAACTGGGCGAGTAATGTACAATTTTATAAGCTCTTGTTGCATTAAATTCTATCACAATCACATCAAAACCGTACAATTCAAACCTTAGATTAAACCAAACGAGCAAGGATACGGTACATTGCACAAACGACTAGGCTCGGTGCACTACTACAACCAAAAACCAAAAACGATAGAGATAATGCTTAAAATGCCACGAAACTCTAAAAGAGTCCATAATATTGAAAGTAATTGTCTCTAAATTATTTCATCGATGACAGCATTCCCCATTTCAGTTTTTATTGCGTTATATAAAATTTACAATGGCCATTAAAATTTTATCTTTCTTATATCAGTTGAAGTCTGCAGTTATTAAATTTTCCTTTAAAATGTTTGGAAATTTTCCTCTACCTTTTACAGGACGGCAAACAATGAAACAGTCTGTCCATAAGTGGGACCTTTTCTTCTTCCTTCACTTCAGGTTTCTTCAAATTGGATTAGGGCGTTAACGGGCATTTATTCATAACGCCCAAAATTCACGTGCCCCATGATAAAGTTTTTTTCACTGATTTTCCATACTTACTTACTCTATGTACTAATGCCTGGCAATGACGGAAAAATATATAAAATTTTGAAAGAAAAAATTTTCGACATAATAAAGGTGAAACCAAAAAAAGTAGGTAGGTGAGTATCCGATATTGAAATAGCTGAACACTTTAAATTAAATTAAATTAAATATATCTTTATTTCAGGCTATAAAAACCCGGTGCGTCCACGTTGTTCGACAACGTGGTCCGACAGTCGAGCCAAGTATAGTACATAGTTATAAAAAATAAAATAAAATACAATAAAATACCAAAAACCTTAACCGGTCACTTTACTTACTACATTTAATAGGTATTTATTTATTTGTTTGAATGCAACGCGAATGTTAATATAATACGGCTTTACGTTAACCAACATTATCAGAATAATCAATTAAATTCAAAACAAATACAGACGTAGAACAAACAAAGCAAGCGATTATAATGATTTACATAATATCAAATCGATAATAATGATTAAAATTACCAATGAGGTATCATTGACTCTAACTAGAACCAAGTTGTAGCCAAATGCGTATTACGTCCAACCATTGATGTTATAAGAAACTAGATGTCTGCATGCAGTGAAAAAACGGCAAATGCAAATGAGCTCAAAATGATACTAGAGGACTAGAGGTCATTTGAGTTCAGTCAGAAGACCGCAGTAGTAGTACTGTTATAAAATATAATTTTCTGATATTTCTATTTATATATTTTAATTTTATTATGACTGTTTGTATCACAGTATTGACGAGTATGATTAGTACAAATAAATGAATATGAATACCTTCCATATTATGATCTTAGCAATGATGAATTAAACAAGCAAACATATTATTAGTGTGAGCGAGAATGTTTACTTTATATTATTTCCATAATTTCGACATTTCTAGGAAGATTTTGTTTGGAATTGGTTGTCTAGTTTAGTTAGTAAGTCAATGCGTCCGACCAATGTCAAGTGGATTAATCATCGATTGCGTAACTACAGTTAACTGTAGGTAGCTATCTATGCATAATTTATTATATGTATCGTCAAGCCATAATAATGTATGCGGCTACGACGTTCCTCTGTAACATGCCTATAAGACATGGCAGGTATTCTGTTACGTTCTGATGGGAAGTTACGTCATATCTTCTCGTCGAATATCTCTTCAATCAGAGGTTGTCCTACCCTTAATGACGTACGACGCCGAAACGTGTACACTGACAGTGGGACTAGTCCCAAAACTTAAAGTAGTTCAACCCGCAATGGAAATAACTATGCTCGGAGATATTCAGTCCCCACAGAATGAATGAAATGACCTTCCCTTTGACGCTTTTCCACAGCGCTACGATATGGGGTCCTTCAACCAAGGCCGGCAACGCGCCAGCCCCTGGGTGTTGCAGGTGTCTATGGGCGGCGGTGACCTCGTAACATCAGGAGGCCCGCCTGCTTGTTGCCCCCGTAGCAATATTAAATAATAATAAACAAAATAGATTTTAAATAATAATAATAAAAAATCTTTATTGATAATTACATTTGTAAATATGACAATGCGGCCCTGACTCCTAAAATAGGAAGTCCCGCGTGTCAGGAGCCAAATAGTAGTACATTTTTACAGGAAAACTAGAAGTGGGATTTTCACGGAAATCGGGCTTGTATACCACATACATAAATTATGTCTGTGTATTAAACTTAACTTCAACATCCGTAAATATGAGATGTTATGGCTTCACAGCGTTCACAGCCGTGACCCATATGCAGTAAGTCTCAGGATTCCGTAATTTCGTATGCAAACAAGTAGTTTATTTTGGTAATTTACATAAAATTACGAATGTAACTGGTCTTTCGTGGTTATTTAGTACGATGTTCTTGACTGAGTTTGCAGCCAATATTTTAGCAATAACTTGGATCCTTATTTTCTTATTAATAAACGGAGCAGTTCTTGCACTGACTCCACGAAAGCGGGAGTTTTGTTCAATTCCCCCTGGGCCCTCTGTCCAGCCATCTCAACTCCCTGGAAGGGCGGCGCAGCACTGCTGCCGGTTGTCCGTTGCCGACAGGTAGGTAGGGATCTATTGTCAGTCCCGTTTCGGATCTGAATGTCCGGGTTGCGGGACAGTGTACCATCACGTGATCCATTGTCTCGCTCTCGTGCAGACATCCCCTGCACAGGGGACTGTCTGTGATGCCCAGGTTATGCATGTGTTTGTTCAGGTAGCAGTGTCATATTATGATGCCAATCAGAGTTAGCTGCTTGTTGCGTTTCATTAGAAAGTGTAGTTAGAATTAAAATGAAGTTTTATCAAGTACTTACAGCAAGTATACATGATAGTACTATAGCACCCACCAAAGAGATCATATCTCTATGCATTAACCAGATTCCTACAGATGTCGTATGGTATCGCGACTAAAGTTAAATTCTAGAGAACCGTCTGTTTTACAATTAGGGCATAAAACCAGAGAGAACAAGAGTGCGGCAACTTCATACAAGCGCTCTGAAACGCACGCACACAAGCGCAATGTTCTTGTTCACATTGTTCACCTACATCAGCACACAAAAAAAAGCGCGTCGCCTTGTACTCCTTTCCTGTGCTAGGTGAACTTTGCCCAAGTTGCCGCACTGATAAAACCAGCAGTGGATTCTTATCAGGGGGGCCGGCTGCCCACCAAAGACATCCTGTAGTGGTACCAAGTTATCTGTGAAGTGGCAGAATCTGGAACTACTTACGTAGAATGTCATTCGGCCGTCAGCACAAACGGGCATGGAACGCTGCGATCATCAATGATCGCAGATGGAACGATGGCTGAGCCACCCTTCAGTTCACAGATAACTTGGTAAGTCTATAAACTCCATGCTTATTACAGACAGTTGATCATGATGACATTTCGTCTTTCTCTATGACCTCCTTGATGATTTGAAATGTCGCTCCACCCTGAAATAACTCCTGCTATGTGCACATTTACAAGGTGCTAATTATATGCCGCATCACGACACCTACCTTGAAGTTAACGACATCTATTTTTATACGTGCTATTTACGGCTCATATTATGTTAATTAAGGACGGGAAGGCAGACATGGCGGCACTATTCTGGTCACAGCTTGCCATTGTCAAACATTGGCACCTCGTTTCCTCGTCCCAAAATAGCTGCCGGATATTTTGGTAGGCTGTGTTTGTTACATGATAAATTGACATTGATAATAAAAAGTTTGTAAAGAGAACGTTGTACAAGCAGGTTCTGTCGCTACCTATTTCTGATTTGTCTCTTTGATTGATATTTTAAGGTCTAATTAGACGGAGCTTCATGCCTACTTGAATACGAACTGATTATACCAAGTGGGCCTGGATGGAATCTAAGGAAATAGCGAAGAATTAATAAAGGATTCTCGGGGTCAATTTTGATAAAAACTAAAAGATTTTTGAAACATCCCTATAGGAGAATACAAAGAACTAACTTAAGGCACGAAAGAAAACTTTTTTAGCAACAAATTTGTATCCAGGTGGAACAATTTGCTTGAATCTCTTGCATCTGCCACATCAAACAAACATGTTTAAAAACGCAAGACTAGCTGCTAGACCAACTTGTAAAAGAAAATCGACAGCTGACACGTTGTAAGCATTCGACTGGCGAATTAAAATAAATAATTTCAAAATACCACAGAAGAATCTGTTACATAAATATCTGTCGCGTATAAATTTCATGACCTTCCTTTATGATACATCATCAACAGCCTATAACATGTCCCCACTGCTGGGGCTCAGGCCTACCCTCTCAACGAGGGCGTGCGGGCTATAGTCCACCACGCTAGCCCAGTGCGGGTTGGTGGACTTCACATTCGCCTAAGAATTTCTTCTTCGGCGTATGCAGGTTTCCTCGCGATGTTTTCCTTCACCGTTTGAGAGCAGTCAGTAAATGTACTTAAGTTTCGAGACTAGTTACCTAGAAGGAATTAATTCTGATGATTGACCCTATCGATTAGTATCATAAAATTACAGGTGCGTTTTTTACACATTTGTCTTAAAAATCTTTCAATGCAGATTTACTTAAATTTGAAAATAAAGGAATGTTTCCTTTGCGTACAATTTGCTAGGTTCAGATAACTTCGGAGGGAAAGTACCCACTTTCCCTCCGAAGTTATCTGAACTTTCCACCTTACTAAACTTGAGTTTTACTTTTTGGCTAACGTAAGCTCATAAAAGTGTATAGGACACGTGTCAACAAATATAATAACAATGATTATTGAGTCACGAAAGTATGTCACTCGTGTTAATCATAGATTGGTAAGTAGCTATACTATTTCTAATTGATTGTGATAGATTAGCAACTTGTGCCTGTTTTCTAGATTAGATTGCTGTTACTATATTCGACGCCGACCGACACAACAACAAAACGTCACGCATATAGATATACTGAGTGCCGAACTTGATATAACAATCGGTAATCTATAATTTGATTAAACATCGAAGCTAGGACTACAAGTGATTGAAAAGTAAATAATAATTGAAATGAAATTTATTTTATTACCAAAGTAATATAGGTAGGTACATACTAGTAGGTACCTACATTAAATAAAATATAAAAAAAATTTATATAAAAATAACATTACCCTATTTTCAAAAATAGAGTTCATGGTCCAAACAACTTATGCGAAAAAATAATAAATAAAAACAATCTTATTTAAATAAGTATTTATACAAACAAAAAAGAATAATGCACTGCATCCCTTTATTGGCAAAAGAACAGGGCTGCTCAAACCTAACCTAATCTAATTAATAAGTAGGTAAGTTTATAATATGTTGTCTTATAAAAAAATATTTCACAACGCTTATACCCTGTACGTAAATACTCTCTCTAGCCGTTTTAGGCAAAATGAAACAACCAACCAAACCCAACAGTCAACAATCCTATCCGGTCTAATAGGCCCACAGATAACGTTTTAATTTACTATGAATATGTATGTATGCTACGGAATCATTAAAACATCTCGATTGCCAAATTAAATGCCCAATAAATTGCAATGAAGCCAATATAAATTTACGCTAAGTCATTGTCGCGTCTTGTGACCGCTTCCACGTCACTGAGAGCATTGTTTTGAACAGCTCTCTTCATCCAATCTGTCCAAATAATCATATGATCTTCATATCAATTGGTGATTGGCAGTGATTTATTGTAAGGTAGGCATGGTATTCAAACGTTTCGTAATCATTATAGCCTACCTCTAGTATTATCAAAGAGATATTATTAACTGTCACCAACTCAGAAATGTTTATTTCTGTGTTAGTGATAGTTATCGCTTCAGAAATTTATTTCTGCGGTCACCGTTCTATTCTAAACGACAAAGTCCACAAAAATCATGTAACTAGCAGTAAAACAATATTGGGTAAATGGGTGAAAACAAAGCCATAACCTCGTTTTGTGCACGAAGTAGGTTACAGATACGTTACGCGTACAGAAATACTGACTTTGACGCAAGCGCGAGTTGTGCGCGTGGTCTGTATTCTGTTACATTCGAATTAACCCCTACCATTAAACATCTGAAACAATTTTACGAATTATTTCAGAAATCCACCCCAAAAAATGGAATGGTGTGCTGATGCCCAAAAAATAAATCCATCCATGGGGTGGATTTCCGGAATCTTATCTGACATTTTTGTTCCAGAAATCCACCCTTGATTGTGTACAGTTGTGTTCAGAAATAAAATTACAAGGTTTTATTTAACTTGCCTTGTTAGTTAGTGTGGGTCAAATCTTGCAAGTGAATTTTGACCCACTTCCTGATGTTCAATTGAGCTGAAATTTTACATACGTATGTAAGTCGGATGACAATGGAATATTATGGTGTCATCTGATGATGGAGCTGGAAGGTAGCTACAGGAACTCTGTAATAAAACCATGCAAACCCATCGAGTTTGGGCTCGTTTGATTTGTCTTGACAAGTAGGTACTCTGAATTGCAGTGGGCAGGCTACAGTTACTGCAAAACTATTAAATAAAGCAAAGGAGTTAACCGGGGTGGTGTAGACGAGTAGACGAGTTCTAGAGTGGAGACCGCAACTGGGTAAGCGTAGTGTGGGATGCCCCCGGCTGAACGGAGCGACGATTGGCAGTGATAGCTGCGGAGGCACAGAATATGTAACAGTAGGGAGGCCTATGTCCAGCAGTGGACTATGCAGGCTGATTCATTTACCGCGCACCGGTAACTGAACACCTAGAAGGTCATAAAGCAACACTGGAAGGGAGTCTGTTAATCAATCATTACACCGATTTCTGTCATGCAATCCTGAATTATTTATTTTTGATTAATTTTTTTATGTAATTTTTTCTGAGGTTTTTAAATTTGTATTGTACTACATCTTGCCATTTCTCTCCAAAGTACTTGAGCATATTGTTCACAAACAACTATCAGCCTTTCTCACTGTCAATAACCTGCTGAACCCCCTACAATCAGGCTTCCGTTCTGGCCATAGCACAGTCACTGCTCTACTTAAGTCACTGATGACATTCGCTATGCTATGGAGAATAAATCCCTTACCATCCTCACTCTTCTCGATTTCAGCAGTGCCTTTAACTCTGTTGATTTCGATGTTCTCATTTATATCCTTCGTTCTCTTAATATATCTCACTCGGTGACTGCTTGGTTCGATTCTTATCTTCGGGGCCGCTCACAGTGTGTCCGCCACGAAGAGGTTCTTTCCGACGTGTGTGATTTAATTGCGGGCGTTCCTCAGGGTGGCGTTCTTTCTCCTTTACTTTTTTCGGTCTTCATCAACACTATAACCAATGTTATATCTTCCAACTTTCATCTCTATGCAGACGATTTACAGCTTTACCGTCATTTTCATGTTAGTGATACCACTAGTGCTATTGCTGCCATGAATTATGATTTGGAACGTATAAGTTTGTGGGCCAGGTCGTATGGTCTGTTGGTTAATCCAAATAAATCTCAAACATTGTTTATTGGCAGTAGGTACATGTGTAATTTACTTGATAATTTATCCATACCTCCCATCTTATACAACGGTGTACCTATTGTCATAACAAAAACTGCGAAAAACCTGGGTGTTATTCTTGACAACAATTTGTCATGGAGTGGGCATGTCAATGAAATAAGCAAAAAGGTTCATTTTTCTTTTCACTCTCTCAAGCGTCTCCAAAACTTTCTCCCCCTGAAAACTAAGATCACCCTGGCTCAGGCTTTACTACTCCCTATTATCGATTATGCGGATGTTTGCTTATTGGATGCCACCGAGGAGCTCTTAAATAAACTTGAGAGACTACAAAATATTTGTATTCGCTTCATTTTTGGTCTTCGTAAGTATGATCATGTATCTCACTTCAGGTCTGAACTCAAGTGGCTCCCTATCCGTTATCGCAGAAATACTCACATCCATTGTCTATAGTTCAAAATCCTTAAAAATCTCTCCTCTCCCAGCTACTTGCGCGAGCGCTTGAACTTGTTGCGGCCTCCTGAACGGTTGTCTAGATCCCACATCGCCTTCCTTCTGCAACTCCCATCACACACCACCGATTTCTACAGTTACTCCTTCTCTGTGCATGCTGCCAGGTTGTGGAACTCGTTACCGGCCGGCATTCGTGATAGTCAATCTGACTACATTTTCAAAAGAGCACTATCTGTCGCTGACATAAAATCGATATTCATATTTATGTATTATAATATGTATTTTATGTGGTATTGTATTATATTTATTTTATTATATTAGTATTCATATTTATTTTATATTTTCTTTATTTTTATTTGTATTTATGATACATTGCATATATATTTCATATTATTATGTATTTAGTGCCCATTTATTTATTATTATTATATTTTTTTTGCATTTAAGTATCTAGTTTATAGTTAGTTTAATGTATGTACACACGTGTCTGCCTTCATTTAAACTTAAATTTTCTCTCTCACGGGTCTGCTGGAAGAAATCTCTTCGAGAGATAAGTTCGCCCTTTGTACTTATTTTTCCCTGTATTATTTTGTAAATGTTTTTCTGTGTGTGTGCAATAAAGTGTTAAATAATAGAGTACCTAAGTTTGTACAGTCGACCGCAAGTCAGTGGAAACACTTTGACATTGAGCTGATCTAGCTATTAGGGAGATTCAACACTATGAGAGACCAGTTTATACTGTTTTGTTTCCACTGACGTTCGGTCGACCGTACCAACGTACCATTGTACTACCATTGGATAACCTGCTACTTACCACAGCCCATAGGAAATTTTGTAGTGGTGACGTTTGAAAAAAACATTTTTGCCCAAATCATGGATTTAAAAAGAAAAATCTCGTGCGGATATCGAGCGAGAACCGGTAGGATAAGAAAACGTTTACACCTTCCTTTTACCCTCGGTTCAGTGGGAGTTCGTTCATCTCTGCTATTTCCATCTCTCCTAATCGTCCTGGGAGGTTGTAGCGAAGTATTACCAGAGTTAACGAGATCACAACAAGCACGCACACAAGCGCAGTATTCACGCACACAGAGATAAGCGCGCGGAAGGAGTACTCGGCCAAAGCTTGACGACGCGCTTATCTCTGTGTGGTAGTGTAGGTGAATACTGCGCTTGTGTGCGTGCGTTTCAGAGCGATTGTGTGGAGTTGCCTCACTCTAGTTCACTCTGATATTTTCTTGAAGTTAGAAACATGAAAAACTGAATTGCAGCTACTGACGTGTTTCAGGGTATTTCCATTGGATTTTCACATTTTAAGGATGGAAAACGGGGGTGAAGGTTTGTCACGCATTAACAGCTCGAATTTTTACGAAACTAGGTAGGTAAATGATTTAATGCGGCCAAAGTCGCGGGGCGTACGCTAGCAAAATAATATTTCATTTTCCAACAAAAGATTTCTTAGTCGGCGCGTCGGCTTTTCCACCGACCACGGGATCGAACCCATGACCTTTGGCACTGGCGGCAAACGCCCAAACCACCGGTCAAAGAACTCGCTTCTCGAACGAGTTCAGTCGATAGATTTTCGTGCGTTTTACGATTGGTTGCGGCGCTATGATAACATGTCGATGAATTTTACGAGTATCACCTACTTTCTTGGTCCGATGCACACTTGCTTCGTGATGTGTGGTTCGATTTAGATACGCACTATTACGCACTTGTATCAGATTCCGCTTTCGTCAGAACGGGAATTCGTTAGTATTTTTTAAAACTACCAGGACATTTGTTATAAGAAAGCGTAATCTTAAATAGACGATTAATTGAATGACAAAGATGCCTGGTATTAATGTAGCCTCGAACAATCTTTACAAACAAATTGTTATACAAACTTAATTTCAAAATATGTACTGCGGAAGTTTTTTGCCCCGCTTCTACTTCTCGGCGCTATAGTCCCCGTAGAGTTTCTTGGGGGCTGTGTGAAGTTATCTGATTTCTGCGCAATGACTAATTTTGGGTGTCAATGGGGAGAGCTGTGCGGGGGTCCACTAGAGACGCTCATTCAATTTCAAGAAATAGTTCATTGATTCGACTAACCGAATGAAACTTTCAAGTTTTTTGACATCTCTATTACACACGCATAGACTATAAATACTGTCACCGATGTGCAAACAATCTGTGACTATATTCATTCAGCCGCCAAGAAACTCTGCGACGAAGCGATGATAGATATCAATTGACTTGACGTGTATAAATGTACCCAACCCAGTGTACTCAAATGCAATTTTTTACTTTGACGTTAGACGCGCCTCGGTCGCGAATGAGACGCCACATAGCGTTTCAGGGCTCGACGTATCTTATTACCAAACATCAAAATCCGTTCAGCGGTATATTATAAGGCGTGAATAGGCAACAGACAGCTACTTTCCTATTAGCTGTCCATTCCTAAAGTGTAGCTCTGTTCCATCCTGTCATCATCATCATCATATCAGCCTGTACACGTCTACTGCTGGACAATGCCCTCCCCCAGGGATATCCATGACGACCGGTCCTGCGCTAACCTCATCCAGCCGGGTCCCGCGACCTTCGCCAGATCGTCGGTCCATCTTGTGCGAGGCCTGCCTACGCCGCCTCATCCGGTACGTGGTCGCCACTCGAGAACCTTCACTCCATCCTGTATAAATAAATAAAATAAAACCTTTTTCATTTCAAGACCATAGATCCAGATGTTTAACATAACTTGTGTGGTATCTTGGCCTCACTAGGTATGTGACATTACACCCATAACAACAGGCGGTCGATACACGATAGCTATTGTCTATATATGGTGACCTACCTACAACGGTCAAGGACCGGTCAGACATTTTCCCATTCAGGGCACGTACACGAGTCAACCATCATTAAAATATTATTACATTCTAATCATTAGACTCTAATGCCAACTGTACGGAACCGAATGTTGGGCAACAAACAAACAAACAACATCGGAACAAACTGCATGCAACAGAAAGTCGCATGTAACGCCCGTGTTTCCTTGACAAAATTAAATACGAATAACAAGAGAAGCGTCTGTGGCGTCGTCGGGGATAAGACGCAGCCTATCATAACGAAAGATCCGAAGTTCGATCCCCGGTTGGGATATGTACCCATTGGGTTTTTTCTCGAATCTTAAGTACATTTACTGACTGCTCTCAAACGGTGAAGGAAAACGTCGTGAGGAAACCTGAATACGCCGAACAAGGAATTCTTAGGCGCATGTGAAATCCACCAACCCGCACTGGGCTAGCGTGGTGGACTATAGCCCGAACGCTCTCGTTGAGAGGTAGGCCCGAGCCCCAGCAGTGGGGGCATATAATAAGCTGTTGATTTGAATAAGATGGGAGATTTAAGCTGCCACCAAACATACCTACATACTTACATACATACATAGGTGGACGGATAATTAGAAACAGGGCGTGATTTTCATACAATCGAGCTCACTTTGAAGCCATGGTTCTCCGTGAAGGATTGATCGGGGCATGATCTGATGACGGTAGTCGAGAGAGTACATGGAGGACTTTCAGATCGCTATAGATATCCAACTGATCAGATGAGTCGTTTGGTAGCAGCATCGCGAGTGCTCCTCACGTGTCCGTCTGCGAGCACCCGCTCTATCTGATCGTCGTATGTAAGTTATCTGTAAACTGATGAAAGGTTAAAATAGAAACGACTAACCGGTTACTACAGGTGTTTGATTTACATCCTGTATATCAAATCGACAGAATGAATGAAATAATCATAATATTATGTTGACATTTTAGGAAATACCAGATGCCATCAACGCCTCTAAATATAGTGACAGAATGTTTTATTTTGTAATTATCGATATTCAAATTGGAAGTCGCCTTCGCTGCCCACTTTTTGGCGGCTGGTAAGTAGAGCTCTGATTGTACCGGCGCTGGTACAAATCATAGCTCAAGCTACGTGCTGCCAAGTCTATTTACCTACTAGGTAATCTGTGCCCACGGTTCAACGGCCTTGCTGTCAGTCAAATTGATCACACATCATCGTCCGTCATATAGCAGCTAAAATAAGCTAGCCAAGGTTTGTTTTCATGCACTTTAAATACCTTTAATGTATCAGAAGCACAGAGGAATTAAACTGTCAGAAGTTAACCGGTTTCTAAGAGGTGGAGCGACCGCCGTGCTTCATAAACCTAACTAGTTGTTTAAAGTTTTACAAGTTACTCAGAGCTAAGTATACTATTACTACTGGTTCTGTGAGAACAGTAGATCACGCCAGCCCTTAAAAACCAAACCTAAAAGAAACGAGCAGAAGTCAACTTTGTAGTTGGAGACAGATTAAGTACTTACTAAAGTGTCAAAATTAACTAGGTTTAATAAACTAGGATTTTATCCGGAAATCAGAATCCATACTATAGGAGAAGCTTGTACAAATTGCAGAAAGTTATCATATCGGGCTCTACTGGGAATCAAACCTACGTTCTCTATCGTTAGTTTAGAGACCAAGTCGAGGCTGTCATAATGTTTTCGCGCCGAGTTGTCCAATTCAATAAATTCATAACAAATACCTAAGTAAATTGCTCTCAAACGATCTCATGCCATATGGCTATTAGCATTCCTTAAACCAGAGCGATCCGGTGCCGGTTGAAGTAAAGTAAGAGAAGTTTCACACACTAACTCAGAGAGGTAGATGGTCACAAGAAAGTGTGGTGGCAGATATCGGAATGCAGAACTACAATTGCTAATGTACATTATTAAACAGCTAAATTTTATTTTTATATTAATTTAATAAATAAGGTGTTTAGACTGAATATACAATATACAACTGCTAAAATAATTGATGGGTTTCATATCCTATTTTTCAACCAGGTAAATCAAAGGTCTTCATTTAGTTTAAGATACAGATATGATGTTACTTTATTCTATGATTGACCCTTTCAATCGGCAGTATAATAAAATACCGGTTTTAGTCCACATTTGTCCGGTTCGATTCCTGGATCAGTCAGGTGATTTGTTAAAAATCATATGCAGACCCACAATATTTTTGAAAATAAAGGAATGTTTCGTTTCAGACAAATTTTCTATCGTCGATATTTAGAGTAACGCCATACACAGCTTGTAAATTCCGCCTGCATTAGGCTGATTACAATGATTTACGAGTCTGCATTTTGGAGAATAACTAGGTATGGCATTCACTGTGGACCCGCATTTGATCCGATGGGAACTTTTTGTGTGATCAGATGCAACCCCGAACGGATCATATGATTCGTTGGGAATAACTCGCATTAAAACATACTATGCGTGTCCAAATATTAAGAAAGAAAGAGTATTCTTTATTGACACCACTGCAAAACTAATAAATGCTTACAGCTATTATGTGCTTAACTAAATGGTTGAGCAACAGTCTCAACAGGACGCTGCCTCAGCTTTTTGCGGCACTGGTTGTCAGGCAGAACCTTAGTTTTGTTTTGTTTTGCCAGGGATCACTGTATTATTAGTAGTATTAGGTAGCTAGCTGTACAATAAACCGGCGTCAATTACTTTGACACCCCACTAATTAAGAAGCAGATGGAACTGCTGACGTAAGATTCCCGAAATATTTGTGTCATGGTGCCTCTATCTATTATGGGTCGATTGTTATACCCTATCAAAATTGAACGATAAACTGGTGACTCAAAATATAGTTGGAAAGCTTGACTGATTGTCAAACAATTTATGACCAGACCACCTTATTATCCTCAAGATGACAGGTTTTGAAGAAGGTGATGTACCTAGGAGATCAGTGAAAACGTTGCCTTAGACAAATATGGCTACTTCGTAATCTATTCACACATGATTACGCTCCTGATCTGGTTTGATCCATTTTCCACCGAAATACATATATTTCCCGTTTAGCACAATTTGCCTTCATGTTTATTTATGACGTAGACTCTTTAAACAGTCATAAATTTGCACACTCAATAGTTTAAAGATCAGTCTCAATATCGATAGTAATATTGATAGTAAGTAGGTACTTGTAAGACGTGTAGTTTTTTTTTTTTACTTTATTGCACACAATAGCGATACAGTGGTATCGCCAAAGATGACGCTCTTGACATTATCTGTTCAGAATGAACCAATAATTATGCACCTATTACGAATGTAAATAAAAATGGTAATAATGGTTTATTAAATTAATAATACTATTTAATAAAATAATTACTTAATAAGTAAAAAGTTTATTCGTTAATCGACTGAACTTGATCTCTTTCGCTTTTTTAAGCCTTGATACGGGCAGAACGTACCTATCTTCCATGTTTTACTTTTTAAATACGTACATACCAAATTTAAAAAAAAATTAAATAGCTAAAGTATATAAAAAAAAGTTATTTATGTTTATCTCAACACTTATCGATAATTTGTTAATGCTTATCTATAGACTAGGTATCTATTTCTAGATCTCAAATAAACTACATACGTTATAATATCACGATTCGCGACGTGTAAATTGTTTTTATTGCAATTGTAAATAGTTTCACGTTTGGTTGATCCGTTGCTAAGGTCAAAAATTGTTTATTTTCACTACTACGTAATTTACCTACGAGTATTTGTATGACGAACAAAAATAACTATAGTTTCAAAGCTAGTCAAGAAACGTTGAAGCACATTGCATTGTTTCCGAAAAATTCATTGGTATACGGGCCAATAGGTTCGAACCCCCGACCTCGGCAAAGTGAGGTGAGTGCATAACCAACTAAGCTACGATGGGTCTAATAAAAACTACCGATGTTCACAATTATTATCCGATGACATAGGTACCCATTTTGAATGAAATAATAATAATATTTATTTATTTATTTAAAACTTTATTGCACTATTTTGTACAAAAGGCGAACTTAATGCCAATGGCATTCTCTACCAGCTGACCTTTGGGCCATGCAGATAAATTAGTGGTAGGCGTTAATAATAATGATAAAAATAATGTTTGGACAAATTCACACACGGCTGTTTAGTCCCAAACTAAACCGAAGCTTGTAAATGGGTAACAAACAGCCATATAATCCGAAAACCAACAGATATGCTCATCACATAAATGTTGGCCCCGGGTGGGAATCGATCTCTGGTCCTAACCTGAGGTCGGCAGGTAGGCAGGGCACTACCAACTAATCCAACAGGCCAGTCGAATGAAAGGACTGATAGTGCATATAATAAAATTGTGGCGCCATCCCATTTCCCCGGCACATGCAGCGTCACTCTACGGCTGCTATCGGTTTATCGATGCAGTTGTTATAAACAAACAGTGGAATTTGACAAGTTTATCTACCCACGTAGGTAAGCAACTAATCCGATGAATTTGTTTTATCTTATCTATGTATACATATGTTTTCATAACAAATAGGTATTGGACGTTGGTCATAGGGATCCTACGAGACGCATCACCCAACACATTAAATTGAATTCACATTAAGCCGAAGGCTTGATTTTTTGAGTGCTTGGGAGGCCTATGTCCAGCTATGGACTCGTGCACGCTGATGGTGATGAATCGAAGTTATGTAATAAGTACCTACGAAGTTAAGTCAAGACTTACGCACTGTTTAAATTACTTAGTTAAGCCTCCAGATAAAATTTAACTTGTGATATTTTTAAAAATTATTAGGTACGTACACTGAATAAATTCAAGTAGGTACATTTGTTACACCTGTACATTTGAATAAAAAATAAGCATTTTAATAGCGTAATAGTACATTACTGCCGCGGCCCGCAACAGAGGCATTGATGGATGAACGCGTGCATGTGGGCCGAGGCGGTAGCCGAACACATACGTGAGTCCATCAATGCCTGGTTGTGGCCAAGACTTGTATAGTAGTTTTCTCAAACAATTGCGCGGAAATTCAAACTATTACCTATGTACACCATTTTATTTCATACATATACATTCCAAAATCAACGACGACCAACAATAAATTTCCACGCGCCAAAATGTTCATTTGTTTTTTTACACTAAACTGCTTGCAATTTGCAAGGCAATTCGAAATTTAAAAAAAACTGTTGTTATTTTACCTCCGTGGTTGCCATGGTCACATGACATGTTAAGAATTAATATGGTCATTATTTGACCGCTAGGCACTACATATATATGGATTTTCATTCAAATTATTTGCCCTGCTCTCATTTATTTGACCAGTACAGCAATGACGATTTAACTCGAAGAAGGTTGTCAAAATAATGTTCACATTTCCAAGCATATGTTTGAGAAAATGAATATTTTCAGGTCATCGAAAAAGCAATATCGCCAGTCGGGTCGGCGATTTTTCTACAAGTTTGGTAGAATACGGTGACCTTCTCTATAATCTTATGAAGACTTTAAGGTGACCGCTGCGGCCAGTCATCATTGCTAATCTTATAGATCCCTGCTATAAATTGTCGAGTTTATTCTCAATAACTTTGGTAGCAATCGTCTGCGAACGTTAGACAATCCAAATATTTGTGCCTAATGTTCAAACAAATGCAACACCCCGCACTTTGATCCGAAACATTGTTATTTCTATGCTGATATATCAATTTCATTCCTTTGCCGTGTGCACTTGTCCAAATATTTTGGACGTTGGCAATATAATATAGTTTTTAAGGTAATTGTAGCCTGTGAGTGAGGGGGCACAACAATGTCAAGATAAATGCCAATCCCCCAGTCAAACCGTCCGTCCACACGATTTTGGAGGACAATTTTATATTTATAGTGTATTTTTATTATCTATACTAATTTAAAGAGGTAAAAACTGGTGAATAATTTACACGCTTATCTTTTAAATGTTTCGAAGAACCAAATGATAGCGGGGTGTAAAATACACCTAATGCCATCTATTGACATACTTTAAAACTAAAAAACTGACATGATTAGAACGGGTAAAAAATTTTTGAATAACGTATAAATAATATACTTTATAACGCGGATGAAGTCGCGGGGCATCGGCTAGTGGTTAATAATTTAATTAATTACTTATACGCGGCCCAACAGGATAGACTGGTCTTTGAAGGATTTTCCCGTAAGTACTAAGAATTATGTAATCTGGGTTTGCTGGATTAGGGACCTTTATTTTAAACAGCAATGCAACTTAACGTCTCCTACTTTATTGTGACGTCGTTCTAGATGCGGAGAACCGGAGATGTTCAGTGGCGCCTTGGGGGAGGCCTATGTCCAGCAGTGGCCTACGTACAGCCTGATGAAGACAATCAGGGCAATGAAACTGTTACAGAGGCGGCTCAAGTGACACGTTGTGATTCTGCTATCATTAGGGTAGCAACGCATTTGTAGGGTTTGTATCACACTTCCCCTTATTTAAGTGTCCTAAAGCGGTCCCTAGACGATCATGCAGCATGACATGCGTTACGTTTACGTGAATTATCATGCTGCATGATGGACCCTCATGCTTGCTACAATCACTTAGTACAGTGAAGAGTACGCGCGATTGTCAATCACTACAAATAAACGGTCATGCATGAGTGACAGCACGTAACGCATGTCATGCCGCATGATCGTCTAGGGACCGCTTAATGTGCGTCTAGATAAAGAGAAGCCGTTTGATTTGCTACCAATTTTTAATCTGAATTAATATCTTCGTACAAAATTGCATTATCGTTAAATAACATTAAATGGCATATTAATTGATTGATTTTTAATATGTTAATTGCTGTAATTATTTACGTAAATGCAATAATAACAAAGTCACCTTTTTTATCTAGAATACAGTAGGTAGTGGGTGTTATCAGTGAAAACATTGAGTACCTACCGACTACTTGTATGAAAGCAATCAATATGTGCTGTCCTGATAAATATGTGGTCAATGAATCCATCAAGTAAACAAGATACTTGTTGGTACAATAATCTCCTACTGTGCAAGTAAAACCAATCAAACCTTTTCACTAGTGACTGCAATACATAAACCGTCCACAATTTCGCTAAACAGCAAAAAAGTTCAAAGTTATTTATTCATTAACAATATTACATTGTATTCGAATTTTATGCAACGAAATACAATTACGCAATAGATAAAATTAAACAACAGGTAAGTTTATACATAGGACATAGTTATATGCACATAAATACTTACATACATAGGTGGACGGATAATTAGAAACAGGGCAAGATTTTCATACAATCTAGGTCACTTTGAATCCATGGTTCTCCATGATGGATTGATTGGGGCACGATCTGATGACGATCATCGAGAGAGTAGATGGAGGACTTTTAGATCGGTATACATATCCAACTGATAAGTTGAGCCGTTTGGAAGCAGCATCGTCATGGTTCCTTAACTTTAAGATTTTCATACATTTTGATGGATTTGCGGGGTTTTTTCTTCATGACGATGCTGCTTCCAAACGGCATATCTGATCAGTAGGATATCTATAGCGATCTAAAAGTCCTCCATCTACTCTCTCGATGACCGTCATCAGATTATACCCCGGCCAATCCTTCACGGAGAACCATCAGCTTCAAAGTGAATTCGATTGTACGAAAATCTTGCCATGTTTCTAATTATGCCTCCACCTATGTACGTACATTTATTCACGCTATGTCCCTGGCGGGGTAGGCAGAAAGAACGGAGCGCCAAGTATCGCGATCCTGACACACCTCTTTAGCTTCGCTCAGTCTCACCATTCTCTTCACACACGCTCGCCGCGGGACGCGCGTGCTCCTCACGTGTCTGTCTGTGAGCACCCGCTCTATCTGATCCTCCTGTGTCAGTCCAACTCACGGCTCCTACTGCCATACATTCGCTCGATATATTTGCGTCGTCATTCGCTCATCACACATTCGCTCAATGTGTCCGAAGCAACTTAGCATGTCTTATGGGTTCCCTAAACGATCATGCGGCATTACGTGCTGTCACTCATGCATGAACGTCTGTAGTGATTGACGTGCATGACATGCAAACTACGTGCTGGCCGTTGCTTCACTGTATTGATTGATAGCAAGTATGATGGTCCATCATGCAGCATGACATTCACGTAAACGTTGCATGTCATGCAAGCATGATCGTTTAGGGACACTTTTAGATGACACTTTCGTTCAGTCAAGCTTACTGCGTATCTCTTCGTTGTATTCGGTCGGCGAAGTATTGCCACACAGCTAAGTTTAATAGTAAGTAATCAGTTTACTTATCAGCTAAGCTGGTGACTGTCTCGACATTAGGTACTTCCTTGAGCTTGAAAAAAAAACCACTGACTGTACAGGGTTTTCCGGAAAACTTATACGGAACTGCATAGGTACCTATGTTCGTATGTATGTAAACACTTTATTGTACTAAAAACATTACAATAACAGATAGTTAAACCAGTGAAACTAAGTACAAAGGCGGACTTATCCCACTAAGGGATCTCTTCCAGTCAACTTTAGAGTTACTGAGAGGATTAGCTTTTGCGTTAAGTACCACAATTTCGTAGTAAAGTAGGTTCGTATACGGTTTTTGTTGAAAAGATAATCATTAGATAACCTATTGTAGAGAAAGTACAATGTATACATATTTCAAAATGATTAATGGCAATGTGAATAAAACAGTATAGTAAGTCATTTCTGTACATAAATGCGAGTCCGCGGAGTCCGCCCTATGAATTTTCAAAAAATACAGTCTTCAGACATTACCTAAGACCATAGATTACTGAGCGTAGCGAGCTTTTTCCGTGTTCTGTGCCTAAGACCAGTGGAGTTTAAAATATATTTTGTCTGTCTATGTGTGAGGGTATGTTGTTGTTTGTATTATGTTAATTTTCAAAACCGCTGAACAGAATTTGATGACGTTTCCATTGATAGTGATTTGAGGCAATCTGGTAAACTTTATAATTAACTCGATATGATGTCAGGGAGTTTGCCCAAAAGATGACCTCTCATTTCCTAACATTTGTATAAATTTGCAGTTCAGAGTAAACTGGTTGTACCTAATTGAAAATGCCCCAGATTGTCCACGCGACCGAAGTCGCGGCAATAAAATGTTTAAAATTTTAAATAAAACAGAACACCTAGATGTTTTAATTTAATGTAATTATTGTTTATTTTATACAAAAACATATTCAATAATCTTTTCTGATAAGACAATATATATATATCACAGATCAACATCAAAATATACCTTAATTCGTAACATTGTACTCTATAAATTATTTTAATACCTAACTATAACAGTAAAACATATATCTAGACATTGAAAAGTTAATCGTCTATGAAAACACATTTAGAATAACATATTTTCCAGAAATGGTTATTTCCAGACTAGGTAGGTACTTACTGATAAAACCACCACTATCAAAATACATTAATAATGGGTGTAGAGTAAATAGGTACCTAACTATGAACTTATCTTAATTATTAGGAAACTTGATAACATGATTCATTCTTAAATAACAGTAATAAAGACGAAAGCAATAGAATAATACGTAATAATAAATAGAAATATACCTATTCTATTGCTAATTACCAATTTAGTGTGACTAGTCATATTCAAAACCACTAAAGTTTAACCACTAAATGATTTTGTGTTCAGTTGCAGAACTGTACAAATAAATCCTATTATAACTACTAAAATACATTCAAAACTATACCATTTTCAATCTACAGTCCAAAAACTTTATCATTCGTTGCCCAACAGTGGACTCCAACATGATATTGTTTTGCACGTTACTTGCGAATTCACACCTACTACATATAGTCACAAAGTTGACTGAACTCATCACACCTAAATTCTTGTACATTCCATTATCAAGATAGGTTTCAATGCACTAATCTTAAACAACTATAACATTGCTTTTAGTGCTTCAGAAGACACTCCATTACTACGTAGTTACTATTTTAAACTACCTAAATATTCCTTCGTTTTCCTCCTGCAACCTAAATTCCCCATTCGAGAAGTGACCAACAATAAAACTCGAAGAAAACCATCGTGACAAGTGCCACCTTTCTTCAATCTTCAACACACACACACTTCAACACTTCTTCACTTCAACACTCGTCGGATTCCTTCAACGCCGGCAGCAGTAGGCACTGTATTCTGTACTTCTTCTTCTGCAGAATACTGCACTTCTTCAGCTCCAAACTACTGCATTCTTTATCTTCTGGCAGTGGTGGTAAACTGCGTTTGGGACGCCTCGGGAGAACGCATTCCGTGGCGAAATTATTGATCTCCTTGCATCTCAGCATGTCTATGTCAATGTAGCTTGCCGGCAAGATTGGAAAGGCCAGTTTTACTAGCATTGTTCACAAGGTTTAATTTGGATTAACACTCGTATAACACATGCGGTCGCAGCGAGCTGTGTCGGCGGACTAACCCGTATTTCACTCACGGCTGTTGCTTGATAATTTTAGACGGCCAGCAAAACAAAGCCGTTTAATTGGGTTGTCGATAGCACTTTGTAAACAGGGAAAGATGCCAGAGTCTAGTAAATAACGTGGTAATAGATAGTGCACGTAATAGATAATTCCAGTAAGTCCAGCCCTGCTATTCTGTAAGCGTATTTGTGCAACTCGATCCTGAATCCGCAGTGAGATCGGTCTCTAACTCAATGATTTACAGTTCAATACTCACTTTACTTCGCAAGTGAAGTGTTTATTGTGTAGCTTGTATTTGTTTACACAATGCGACATCAAGGTCTTTCATGATCGGATGCGGAGTGAAGTAAGTGACTTGCGATGTGATGGTCGAGTTTTAATTCATACTTTACAGAATCACACAGCAGTAGGTATATCAAAATCAAGCGAAAATGGAAAAATAAATCATTTGTTGTGCTTTCGATCAGTAATGGTTAGTGACACGAAAAATATTTGCGTCGCGTTATGTTACAGTAGTAGTGAACTAGTTGGGATTGCTTTGAGTACGTTCGTAAGGTCAAGGGTTCACATCCATGACGGCATCAAGCAATAACATGAACCACAGTTAATTTCGTGAAGAAAACATCATAGAAGGAATCGCGCATTTGGAGAAATAATTCTCCGCTGTAGAACTGTGTGCAGGCTCCGTGTAGTCCACCATCCCGGACTGTCCAATGGAGGACTATCATAATATATGGCTGCCTCTTCATAAGAAAGTTCCTAGACTTTTTTTGAAGATTATAACTTTGCCCATCGAGGTAATATGTACTACGTACTAGAGAAGACACCCTAACTCGACTGTTTGCAACACGAGTCGGTGTTCATTGGCACAAACTCACGTGGCGGGGCGGCTATATTTCGGTGAAATTCATTCATGTTATCTATGAGAACGGGGACACCCCCCAGCCGCCGTCAGCTAGTTATACCATAACATAGGTCTGTGTATAATTATATACCATAACTTTTGTTTGAAGTAGCTACTCTATATTACCTCAATGCCTTTGCCTGATTTCCACACCGTACCGTATGGAAGGTCCATCTTTATTGATCCTAACTTACCGTACTGGGCTAAGTCTCACATCTATTCAATCTTTCTTCATTAGTTCAACTTTCTACCTTCAAAGCTTCAACGTCTTCCAACTTTTTTCATTTAGAAGTTCACGGCCACATTAACTCGTGTTGATATTTACTAGTTGTTGCCCGCGGCTTCGTGCGCGTTGAAATTTCCCGCGCGGCCTTGCCGAAGAAAAAGGCCAACTCTGACAAGGCTGTTTAACAATGAAAACCCGTTCGAATGCGTTCATCCACCGTTTAGGGAAGATAATCTTAGATACGCTACTCGTATGGTATTTTACTCTTAGGTGTAGATACTTACATAGGTGGACGGCTAATTAGAAACAGGGCAAGATTTTCATACAATCGAGGTCACTTTGAAACAATGGATCGCCGCGAAGAATTGATGGGGGCGTGATCTGATGACGGTCATCGAGAGAGTAGATGGAGGACTTTAAGATCGCTATTAGATATCCAACTGATCAGATGAGCCGTTTGGAAGCAGGAAGTTTAATAAACCTTAAATTAAGAGCATTTAATTTAAGGTCTAAGAATGATTATGGAAAAATGAAAAACTAATACACGAACAGGACTGAAAGTGAACTGATACACATCACGGCCGCCGGTTCTGCGACATATGCAGTGTCCTGCCCATTCCCACTTCAGCTTGCTAATCCTTTCGGCTATGTCAGTACCCTTAGTTCTTCGTCGGATCTCCTCATTGTGGATCCTACAAAGAAACCCCGAGCATAACCTGTCCATAGCTCCCTGAGCGACCTTAAACTGTGTAGAACATACTTAGAAGAAGATAATTATGACATATACCTATTATACTCGTAGATATAGAGCGTCAGTGGCGTCGGGGATAAGACGCGGCCTATCATATCGAAATCCGAAGTTCGATCCCCGGCTGGGCCATGTATACCAATGGGTTTTTTCTCAAAACTTATTTACTGACTGCTCTCAAACGGTGAAGGAAAACATCGTGAGGAAGCCTTCATACGCTGAAGAAGTTCTTAGGCGCACGTGAAGTCCACCAACCCGCACTGGGCAAGCGTGGTGGACTGTAGCCCGAACGCCCTCGTTGAGAGGTTAGGCCTGAACCCCAGCAGTGGGGACATTAATAGGCAGTTGATGATGATATTATACTAACAACCCACAGACCAGACAGACAGACGGATGTGATAGGCCTATACAGCGAAAGCCCTCCCTATACATAATGGATACATTGTAATTTCGGCCTCTGCCCCCGAGTGACCATGTGACTCGTGAGTCGTGACTCATGCAACTGTCGATGTGCCAATTCGCAAGTCACCACGTGACAGACTGACACACGCTCCAAATTTGTCATGCTGCCTGTTGTATGGCGATACCGTAACCTAACTGCCTGCTGTAAAATTTACAGCTATCATGCAGGGTACAGATGAGTTTATGAGCTTGTTTATTACGGAGTAGATAAAATCGGGTAGCTGTATTTTGCCCTGTTCGCGACTTCTTCCGCGTGTATTTCGACCCTTTATTTCAAAGGCGACCACGTATCGCAAGACGCAGCGTAGGCAGGCCTCCCACAAGGTGAATCGACGATTTGAGGAAGGTCGCGGGACCCGGCTGGATGAGGTTAGCGCGGGACCGGTCGTCGTGGAAATCCTGGGGGTGGCCTTTGTCCAGCAGTGGACGTCTACAGGCTGATATGATGACTCATTTCAATGAGCTTCGGTGGCGTATAAGGCGCGGCCTGTCATGTCGAGAAGTTCGAGTTCGATCCCCGCTCATGCAATGTATCAATGGATTTTTCCCGACAACTTAGGCTGCTCACATATGCCGAATAAGTAATTCCTAGGCGCGTGTGAAATCCACCAACCCACACTGAGCTAGCGTGGTGGACTATAGCCCGTACGCCCACGGTGAGCGGGTAGACCGGGGCCCAAACAGTGGGGACATGAATAGGCTGTTGATTTCAGCCACTGATGGTTGCCAACATAATTTGAGAAACTATAGGGAGTTGGTCTTCCTTATTATTTCCATAGCAACAAGAATAAAATTTAATTGCGGGTTTATTTTTTAAATAGAATACCTAGGTACCAAAGTATTAGTATTAAAGTGGAAACCGTACCTATTCAAATATAGGTATGGTTTCCTTTCCTGCATAAAATAGGTACGCCAAATACACAATAGCACTTACAGTATGAAACCAGTGAAACCACCGACTCTCAGGTTTCAGTTCCAGCACAGAATAGATAATGTTCCAGTCTACCTCCGTCTAACAAAGCTAGAGCTCTCGACAACAACATTGTAACGAGTATCCAGAAGTTACAGTAACACCGTTGAAAATATTATAAAGGAGATAGGCAACTATAGGCGCCAAAATATAGCGAAGAGTTTTCATCATCTTTCATTGTTAGCAGCTTTCTAATCCAAGACGTAAAGCCTCCTACAAATTGATCCACGCTTGGCGGTTTTGTGTCTCCATTCTAAGCATATTTCTAAAAGAGATTTTTATTATTTTTAGAGTACCTAAACTAATACTTTGATATACCAATCACAGGTTGAACCTTTTATTACAACAACGCTTCCTTTTCACCAGAACATGGACTAGAACAACTAAAAACGCAACGGACATTTTTGGACAAAGCCATAAGGGGCCCCTCAAAACTTAATTTACAAGTGGCACTAGCCATTCCTATATTTCCCTGCTAGTTCTTTCTGCCTACCCCGCCAGGGACATAGCGTGAAGATATGTATGTATGTATTTATTTGAGTTTCATTTGATTGACGTTAGGTATTTGTGGAGTGTATTATATGTCTATGATGAAATGAAAACACCGAGTTACTATGCCATATACAACTGACAGTATCACATGAGATACAGATGAGACAGGTAACATTATCACGCAGAGGCACGTGCTCTGAAACTGCTGTGATTATTTTGGGGCATCGATCTTTCGATCATATTATTTACCTATACACATTCATTTCGTACAAATTCAACCAAAATGTCTCGAACTTAATATTATTCATTGCATTGCAGTCCTACAACCTACACTGCTGGACGTAGGTCTTTCCCCCCCTCCCCCCAATGAACGCCACCACATCCGCTGTCTGCACCTTATTTAGGACATTCGGTCCACCTAGCGGCGGTCCCGTGGTCTCCATCCAGAACTCGTCTGCCCCAACGGCCATTCTGCTAAAGATTTGACCTGCCCGCTGCCACTTCAGCTTGTTATGTCCTACCATAAACCAGCATTACCTACACGACGCACACAACTGTTAAAAAACAATGCTTACAGTATACATAAGCAGTGTGTCGTGACCCTTGCTGTATCTGGGTAATATATTTATGATCGAATCATCGATCTATTTAAACTCATTCTCATCAAAATGCTAAGCGGTCAACAGACAAAATTAGCTATGTGTAACGTAACGTGCCTGTTATATTACTGGAACGGACACCGATGTTGGGCGCCAATCTAGGATACCACTGTTGAGTTATCTCACTTTAATATCTATAACCCTTTCATTGAAAAATTTGAAAAACCTATGGCGTACGTGGAATTTATCTTTAACTTAAAAGTTAAAACAAAAACACAAGATTTTAACTATATACAACAGCCCGCCTCGCCTCGAGGCTGGTGCAAAGGTGCCCTTAATGCTCACTTGCGCTGTATATCTATGGACACCCTCTGCACCAGATTCGAGCCGGGGAACGGGGTTCCGCGCCTCTGTCCCCCAGCCGGCGCGGCGGCCGAATGTCGCGAATGAGCTGATGCTGCGCACCAACCGTCAATCGTCGTTGAGTTCAATTCAATACTTGAGGACAAAGGCTCACCATTCCATTTCAATTTATTTATTACAGGTAAAAGGGTAGGGCGCATAGACGCTTCTAATTCGGCCCTGTCTGTTCGTAGTTTAACGTAACAATCACCTACATCTGGCTCATGGTAGGCTGATAGCGTGCCAACTTCCGTATTGTGCTTAGCCAGAAATCGTTTGCACCACTTAGTCGAAATGCCATTGTCCACTCAATGACCCTAAAGAAAGAATACAAGTTTATTGATTTCAGGTAGGTAGGTAATTATTATTTGTAACCGTTTTGTAACGAAGTAATTCTATAGAAGTAAGTAAATAATATAGATACCTCATCAGTACCAATTGTATAACTTCTGTAAGGTACTAACTCTGTGGGTACAACGCTAAAGCAGGTGCGCCCCAGTTAAGTATCTATTAAGTATTGATAATGTTTACATCGTCAAAATAGCCCCGTTAATTAGGTACCTATAAGTATTTACCTACCTACCTATTGGTAAGATTCTGGTTTAAATCGTGATTGTTAATGTATTGCACACAATCTTGTTTGAGTTTACTTACCATCTCGATGACAGCCTCTTCGGACGTATCGGTCAATTTATAGTATTCACCAGCGAACTAATCAGAAAATCGGACGTGAAAAGGAACGTTAAAATTAAAACTGACAAGACAACACTGAAAAAATCTGTCAATGTCATTAAACTGTCAGAAATTCAAAATGGCGGCGCTTGCATTGCATCTTGCATGTTGGTTGGACTCTTGAATTTATTGTACGCTCGTGCGCTGGTTGTTGAATGAAATAGAAAATATTCAGTGATAGTTGAAGTAAATCAACGTAATATTATTACTGGTATAAGGGTAAGTCTCCATTCTATATATTGGGTACACAATCTAGAACAAACTGTTTTGTTGTGCAGCCGGCAATATCGTCACCAAATCATCAATTTTCGTTGATTTGTTCGATGCTGTAACATATATCGCGTGTATTGAGCACTGGTTGGCAAAAACCTGCACCTCCCAGGTTCTGGTTATGTTTTAGAGCTAAGGAATGCCCTGACGGAATACACTTCAATAGTTTGATGTTTGGCTTGGTTTTACTTGGCTAGGCGCGAAGCCACTTTATTTCTTAGAAATGTCAATAATAGACTTTCCATCAAACTACCGTTTGCCGGTAAGCTGTGATCGCCAAGCCAGTAGATATTGAATGAAAAATATGCACTGTTTCAGATTAACACAGCGTGATGGCCACTCCGAACAGCTACAAACAAAACACATCAATGTCGATGCCGAGCCCACAAAGCAATCCGCGTTTGTATTCCTTCTTACATCAAGCTAATAAATATACTTTATTCCCAAAGTAGTGACATTCGAATTCATCGGTCTGTGCTACAGCTCAGCTCAAAAATGTTTATTTATGTTTATGTCACAAATAATAATAACAATTTGTATTTCTATTGAACAAATCATTGTTACAGTATTTGGTTGGCTCACTCATAGTGAAGTTGTCAAGTTTCTTTATTTGAAGTTTCCAGACCAGAGAGACTGACGTCCAGCAGTTGATAAATACTATAATTATGGTTGACTTATTATGTTGAGGATCAGTTATGTAAATTGTACTGATTGGTTGATCGTGTCATCAATAATATCATCATTTTAGACAGCATAAGAAGATAGTGCACCATAGTTACAAAATCAAATCAATCAAACACAAAATCAATTAGAACCCATAAAAAGATGATTGGATTATGGGAATCGACCTGGCGACAAATCTCATCAGAAGTTTTTAGGTTGCAGTAACTCAAACAACCTATCTTTTTAATTAATAAAAAACAACAAATATATTTCTAGATTAATAATGCTGCTGGTAATTAGAATTTTAGACTTATTAGAAGTATTAGTAAATAATTAGTGCGCAAAGTAATAGAAAAATTACCTTTTTTTCAATTTTGTTTAGAATGCTAGACACTAACTAATTTTAACATAGAGAAATTGCCTTGGCAAGCTTAGCAGGCAAAGATCTTGGTTGTGCTGGTCCTAACTGCTGAGTTATTAAGCTATGGCATGACTACTCTGCTTATTTTCAAACAGTTACGCATTAGTAACAATAACTCTTTCTTTTTAATTTTTAATTCCTTACAGTGTGGCCAGATCTCCAAATTTTCTGAATACATTGGTTTTTCAAAATACTTTTTTATTATTTAAAAGTAGCTTACGCCATAATATTGACTTTTAATTTAACCCCGCAGTATTTTTAATTGACAACCCAGTATTTTTCTAGTTATTATTATTATGTTCACCTAAAGCATTATCAGTAATATGACACAGTGAAAGAATTTAAAGATTTTTTGATTTTAATTAGGGACATTTTGAGTAAACTCAATCTCTGTATCGCTTTAGTATTTAAAGTTTTATTTCGATTTGTATGAATCTGGTCACACTGAATCCTTGTGCATTTTTATACTTACATTGTTCTCTTTATGTTGGTTTTGTTTCATGTTTTGTTATGTTGAAACAGACTACATGATTGCTGGGCCCCCAATGAGTTTCGGTATGATGAAAGGTAATGACACCACGTGATTTATTTTTATTCATTCAAAATTTTGTTCTCACACTCATTCTGTTTTGGATTTAGGTATTCTTTGGGGATTTAAAATTGTAACTGCACAAAATTTTTCCCGTTTCTACACCACGCGACCATCATTTTGCAATCACAAATATCAGCCGGCTTTGATGGTGTGAAGTTTGTAGCTAAGGCACCATTTACAAAGAACATGGCTGATCAATATCTAATAAAATGGCATACAGCACTCGTTAACATATGTGGTAACTGGTGACCATTCTACAAATAAAATATTGCGCCGCCATAGTCTACTAGCTTCACACAAGCAAATGTTGGTTGACTGTCAATGTTTTATTTTACTGTTATCATCATCGTTATTCTCTGCTGAACTAGAGCCTACTAAAACGAACTACTTGCCAATAACTGCTCGCTATCACTAAAAAACTTAACATATTTTACTTTTCCGTTAAATTTTCTAGACGTTAGTGCATATTTGATTACTTTTTATTTGCCCCCGCCCTTCTCCTGTCCTCTTCCCTTATGCTTTTTTGTTTTTTCTTTCATTGTTATGCCGCCCGCTGCTTGGCTTGAAGGCGGTATGAATGCACCGCCGCCGCACCATAACCAATACCAGTACCACCCGCAATACCAGGGTGGCCCCCCGCTCCACCCGGGGGGGTATGGTTGGCAACAGCAACAGGCCCGTTTCGGTGCAGAGAGCGTGCGGCGCGCGGCCTCCGGCGGCGCCGGCGCGTCGGCCGCGCTGGCCGGCAAGGACGATAAGACGAGTCCGTTCTTGTCTACGGTGCATTCGCACCCTGGGTTCCAGCCGCAGAAGATAGGCAAGGGAACTGGCAGCGTGAGTGGATTTTTGGTACCTACATATTTTCTACGTTTGCCTTAGCTATCTCAGGCACACTCGCATCGTCTCTAGACCCAACGAAAAAGGTGAAGGGTTCTGAGCTACTCAGGAGGCAGTAGTGTCGGCTCAACAGACTGAGAACTGGACTCGGGCGCTGCTACTACTTCAGGCACGAGGCCCTGTGCGACTGCGGTGAGGAGGATCAGACGGTGGAACACATCATCCAGCGCTGCCCACTGACTGCGTGCATACCCTGGGTCCCCTGCCGACCTGATCGATCTCACACCTGACGCGACCAATTGGCTGCAGAACAAAATGAATGTTGACTTAAGAGCTAAATTCACCTATCATAATAAATTAACGCCATACGATTACATAAATGCGTTTACTACCAAAACTGGTTGCCAATGTTCCAGGGCGCCGGCCACCCAAAGCCGCCCAAGCCGCCAGAGAAGCCGCTGATGCCGTACATGCGGTACTCGCGGCGCGTGTGGGACAGCGTGAAGGCGGCCCATCCGGACCTCAAGCTGTGGGAGATCGGCAGGATCATCGGTGGCATGTGGCGCGACCTGCCCGAGTCGGAGAAAGCCGGGTTTGTCGATGAGTACGAAGCTGAGAAGGTATGTACTGTTATATCTTGTAGCGTGGCGACTACAATGCTTATAAAAAGGATACGCAGCAACATTTTCATACAAACGTGGTTACTTTGAAACCTCCGTCAGGGATTAAAAAAAATAATAATGTTTGGACAAATTTACACACGGCTGTTTAGTGCCAAACTTAGCCGAAGCTTTTAAATGGGTACTCAACAACTGATAAACATACATAAATACTTTTTGTAAATACCCAACAGTTATGCTCATCACACAAATGTTGGTCCCGAATGGGGATCATACCCACAACTTTTGGCGCAGTAGGCTTTCACTTCCAATACGCCAACAGGCCAGTTAATTGATCTGGTGATGGTGATTGATCCAGAGAGTGAATGGAGGTCACCCAACTGAGAAAGAAACCTGCAAAGCTGGAAATTCAAAAAGGCATTGAAATGTATGGAAATCCTAAAAATAAGTACACGACCCATCTCATCACTTACATGTAACCAAGAAGGTTCTTGCAAGTAACCCAAGTTTGTATGAAAATGTTGCTGTGTATCCAATCGTTTTACTGGCAGCGTATGTCCGCATCAAAGTTAATTGACCCTTATTTAATCATAAAAAATTGATCTAAGAACGACAGAGTCCATATAATCATATATTAGACTCGTAGATAATATTTTGAAACTCAGCAAAGATGATTATTATGATAAGTTTATTTTGGGCTCAGGCGCAGTACACAGAAATGTTGAAAGCGTACCAAGCGTCGCCCGCTTACATACAGTGGCTGGCTCACAAGTCTCGAGGTATATCTCCAACCCAATATAATGACGGATCCATTTTGTATATAACGCTACCACCCCACTGCTCGACTTAACACAGGTTTTCAAAGGTCAGGCCAGAGCACAGCGGTGTTGGAATACGCACGTGTTGCGATACGGTGTGCTCTGGCCTTTATCACAAGGTTAGAATGTCTGGTCTAGTCTATTAGTTGGTTGGTTTGTGCGGTACTGAACTGCTGAGTCTTCTTTAGTCTCAGCTCAGTAGTCGGGAATGATCTGTGCTACTACTATCGATCAAAACTATCGAACTACTGAGACTAGACGAAATGGCCGATTTTGTTTACACTTGTTTATGTCACAAATATGCTTTTGGGAATACGATTGTCAGCGCTTATTGGTCATTGCACATTACAACGCCCCGGGGCACCCGACCAGCGCCGCCTTGCCTCAAAGGGAAAGTTTGAAAAGTGAGATCTGAATTGTGTTAGTTTATGGTACATTTTTCAATTTAAAGTTAAAATAGCATAGAGTTAAATCCCTTTGGTGCGTGCTCGCGGCCCCTTAAAGAGGCGTAAAAAAAGCATTCTATGGGTGTCAAAATCGTGTCAAATGTATTACAATACTGTAACTCACTCACACATTTTCATTTTCAAACTCCAAATAAATTTGTATTAGCAACTGCGATCATTAATACTATATACTATCATTAGTATATGGTGATCGAAGATTAGCAACCTCCTCCCCGCTACACCGCTTCCTTTGTCAGCACCCTCCTGTAAGTGGCACCATTGGTTGCCATACTAAATATGCAAGATGCAGTCTCCATAGGAAGCGCGCGTGACACCAAAGAGATTCGAACCTTCCTGAAAAATAGTGTACGCCGCGGGGTTGCCGTTCTACTCCCATAGTCTCCTCCAGACCGCTTGCGACTTGCTGACGGCCTGCGCACTGCCCGCCGCCATTGGTATGGTATGCCATTTTGTTGACCGCGCGCTGTCCTCTCGCTGGCGGGCACGCGGCTCGTCGGCGAGAGCTGAGGCGGTGCTGGTCTGGTGCCGATGCCATGGCGTTATAATGTGCGATGACCATATATTGTCATTAAATGGGACATACCATCTGTCGCTAACTGTAGCCCACGACTTCGTCTTGTATATGTTAAGGAACCTCTGTGCAAAATTGTCAAGTTTCTAGACCCAGCCGTTGGAGCTGTGTTGATAAATCAATCGGTAACATCAGTCAAAGGTTTGAGTTACAAAAAGTGATAATTTTTTTTTTATGTATGATGACGCGTACCGACAATGTTAAAATGCTCGTTATTATGCGAAATACTCATTAAGCAGAAACAAAGAAAATACTATAAAATCGGTGTATAAAATATAACTAGTTTGTAAATGCTAGAACACTGTACAAAAATTATTCTACCTATAAAACTGTTGATCTCTATTGTAATGTTGTTGCCTCGTCAGCACTTTACTCGGTTGCTATTTAAGTATTTATGGCAGCTATATACTTAGGGAGTTACTGGTCCATTTCCTGCTGGTGGATTTTAGTGGATCTCGCGAATTTTTGTAACAATATTTTTGCAAATTTCTTTCGGAAAATAGTATGTATATGAAAATTAAAAATCTTCTTTCAATATAGTACCGTCAAATGAAATATCTTGACCGTGACATTTAATCGCAATGCCTGTCCAACTTGTACAGAAAGTTTTTGATATTTTGATAGATTTTGAACAAAATAATAAGTAAACATTATGCCAAGCAATTTTTGGAGATTAAATGTATTTTTGTATACATAGATGTTACTAATGTTCAAAAGTAGTGAAAAATTTAAGTGTAGCATACAGCAAGGGCCAGAGTAAGAGAGCGGAATGAAATCGCAATTCAAGAACGCTTTCAACACGAGCCTGCCAAACAAATTCGAAAGCTATCTGACCAAACTGAGGCTATGCGAGAAACATTTACCGCGCACGCAGAGCTGCTGCTTTTTCTTTCACAACATGAAGCTTGCCACCATTACAATTGGAGTGATAAACGCTGTGAACGGGTTTTCCGACCTCGTGATAAAGTTCTCTCCGTATTACGTTGAGTTATTCGACGGCGAAGGTGCTATTGCTGTGGTCTTAGCCATTTTCGCTTGGCTGTTCTTCATAAGTGCTTTAATATTGGTTATCACTGCCTGTCTTAGTATTTACGGTATGTTTCTCAACAAACTGTACCATATTGATCTGCAAGTAGCCTCCATGATGCTCAGCAGTGTTCTGCGTATTCTCTTCTGCGTCTTTGCTTTCGTACACGTCAAAACCGAGGATGAGGACGAAGAAGACAACGATTACATCACCATATACGGTGTCCTTCTCGGCTTCGCTTTCTTGTTCGCATTGCTCAATTTCTACTTCTGCATGGTGATCAACTCGTACAGATTGATGGTGGAAGAAGGATCTGCTTCTGGTGCAGAATCCGTTTCTGGTGAAGAATCTCCAGGTCCTCTGTCAGGACAGCCAACCAATCCGTCAGGGATAGTTAAAATGGAGGACCAGTCCGATACGCAGGGAAACCCGAGTATGGAGAGTCGAAACGATACTGAGGATGCTAAATCGGATAAGCCAGGCCCTGTCACTTAAATGCCAAACCAGGAGCTTAGATGCCCTAGAATGTGTACGATTTAAAATAAGCAGAGCTGAGACAAGTAATTTTGAAATTTACGAATGACTTTATGTTTGAGTGGGAGCTTCAAGTTCGGCTGTTTGTCTGTCCATCTGCATCTTACAGGACTATTACTGTATGGAAAATTCAACTACTTCGGTATTTATAAAAATATATCAAATCGAACCGAATCATAACCGGGATTTTCAATAGTTCAGTTTTTTTATAAACTCTCTCTCTATTAATAGACCTGTATATATCTGAAGTGAAGTGAGTGAATAGAATAGAAAAATTAACTGATGCATAGGTTTATTTGTCTTAGATTTTATCCTTAAGTTTGATAGACATTTGATAGGCAATATCTAATTTTATAGTCTATTATATTTTTTGATAATTACTATTTTACTTTAGTTTTCCTTCGGTCTTAAAAGCTTAAGAAAGAAGTGTTTATAAGAATAGTTTTTAATTAAAGAGATCATCATTTTTCTGGGCAGAACAGTGAAGCTATAGCTAGGTGCTTTCACATATTTGGATGTCTTAGGGTAAAATGAGACAAAGAAAAAAAACAATGATAATATAAGTAAAAAAAGTTGGCTGGCCGTCACTGTAGTTTAATGTTTTTGTGGTCTAGTCGCATATAACCTAATTCATGAGCGTATAATGTCCAAAACGCGAAATATCCTAAACGCGAAATATCCTAAACGTGAAATATCCTAAACGCGAAATATCCTAAACGGAAATATCCTAAACGCGAAATGCCCTAAATACAAAAATCCCGTCGCATGTGAAAAATGTATGAACAATGCACTCATACATTTTTCGCCCGCGGCGGGCGCCCGCTCGTGTTTCAGGCTGGTTTCACAGCTGGACGGTAGACCCGAATGGGTCTCCGTACGGGCTCCCAGAGCGGAGACATACGAGGCGTTTCAGGAAGTGGACATTATGGGACGAAGCGGCTTAAAGCGTCGTTTTAACATGTTTATTATAAGAGTATTCTCTTCATTTTGGACCAGCCGATGCCCCGCGACTTCATCCGCGTTATAAAGTATAAATTACTATTTAAATGTTATTTTAAAAAAATTACCCGTTCTAATCATGCCAGTTTCTTAGTGTTAAAGTTTGTCAATAGATGGCGCTAGGTGTATTTTACACCCCGCTATCATTTGGTTCTTCGCAAGATAGATATATATAGATAGGCGTGCAAAGTATACCAGTTTTTAGATAGATGACTGCTGACATAAAAAAAATTATATTCCTTTTTTATTACCTATATGCGTTTTGTAAAATTTATGGCTTCAGGACATTATGCGACTGGACTGTTTCTGTGACTAACACGCACACTAAATAACGCCAATTTTGTCCCACATGCACCTCTCTCACACGCACATTGGGGTAACGACACCACACAACCACCACTCGCCGTAGTCGGAGTACGAAAAGAGTTTGAAGGCGTACCACAACTCGCCCGCGTACCTCGCGTATGTCGCGGCGAAAAATAAAGCTGTGGGTAAGGGATCGGATGGAATTTGCATGTGCATATGTTGTGTGACTCGGGTTTTATGTAGGTACTAGCTTTTCCCGCGGCTTCGCTCGCGTAGAATAGTTTTTCCCGTGTACATACATACACAAACAGCGCCCTCTGTGTAGGCGTTTTGTTACTTAGGGGGTATTAAATCAATAATAAATAAAATAAAATAAAACGGACTTCCGGATTAGTGGACGCCCCGCGACTTCGTCCGCGTTAAAAAGTAGCCTATATGTTATTCCAGGATATAAGCTATCACTGTACCAAGTTTCATCAAAATCTGTTCGGTAGTTTTTGCGTGAAAGAGTAACAAACATACATCTTCACATTCTTACAAACTTTCGCCTTTATAATATTAGTAGGATATTAGTAGTATTGTCTAGAATTACATACCCATCAGCTTTTTTAACAAGACTTGTTCCTGGCTATAATTACAAACTATACCGCAATGAATAAATATTAATTTTTGTCAGTAGGAGCACAAGGATCCACGAGCAATGAGTCAAAATTGAACAAAAACTTGTCTTATTAAGAAAACAAATTGTCAACATTCATACTAGACCTCCAGAATGTAATCTCTGTTATTATATCAGACTAAATTATATTACAAAACGTTTTTATTTTATTTACATTATGTCATATGTCTGTTTGAATGACACAGGAACGGAACTCAGACTCCTCTCTCGTCGAATGGAAAACTTTATCGACAGCTATCCAATCGCCTTCTATGCCTAATTAAAACTCACTCAATTTGAGACTAATCCGTTGATTTGATGAGTTTTCATAATAATTTATTCGGTCGCTAAACACGACAGATATGAATTTTCATACAACTCTGCCGGCCGCTGTTCGCATTTATTTCATCAGTACAGCATTTTCGATTTAACTCTAAGAAGGTTGTCAAAATAATGCTCAAATTTCCACGCATGTTTCAGAAAAAAACATGGATGGCGTTGTTTGCACAAATAAATGCATAAAACCCGTAGTCTACAATATAAAATTCAAAATTTCGAAGAGCTTCGTTTTTTGCGCTATAATTCTACGAAGCACTCTTTTAATGCATGTTTCACGAAGTATAACTCTTTCGTACTCTTTCCATTACGCATGTAATTGTTGCTGAAAGCATGCGTGGCATAATATATGTTGCCTGCTAATGTCGGAGTTGTAAATTTAATAATTTTCACAGGCATAATTCTAGACGTCCGTCAGTCAGTCTGTGATTGGTGTATTTAAGGGTGCTAATTTATAAATCCCATGCCGATTGCAAAAATCCTCGTATTTTACATACATACATTGCATGGCCTGTCAGGGTGTTCATAAAACGTCGCCGTTTCATAAACAGCCCAGGCTGCCTGTATACCGGCGAATCTGCTGGTGACATAGGCAATGTATACAAGTATCATCAGTCGTCGGACTCGATCTCTTCGCCCACTGTTGGACATAGGCCTTTGCAGTACCATACCAGTCCCAGGTGTAACTGTTGGCCGTCACGTTTACGGCCTAGCTATGATGTGCTCTTAAAACATAGGTTCATAATATGCCACTATTGCATTCAAACCGCTTGTTCGTTGCATGTGTGTGTTTGTTTATTAAAATTTAAATCATAATAAGTAAAATAATGGTTTACGTCATCAGTAGGGAACCTGGAAGACGAGAGCTCGACGAAGAAGGGAAGCTCGCAGAAGGACCAGCAACAGGACCGGAGGATAGACATACAGCCGGCTGAGGATGAAGAAGGTGTTGTATATGCAAAAATCACATAATGATTCCAAGAAAGCGGGAGTTTGGTGCGATTCCCCCCGGGCCGTCAGTCCAGCCATCCCAACTCCTTGAAGTAGTGGAGTAGGGCTTCTGGCCGACGGCAGCACTGTTGCAGTTGCTCGTTGCCGAGAGGGATCTTTGTCAGCCCCGTTTCGGATCTGAATTCCTGTGAGATCAGTGTAGCAATACATGCTCCACCTTCTCGCTCCCCTGTAATGCCAGAGTTGTGCATTGTGACGTTTCAGATCAGGACGAGGGTCTGTCGGTGAAGCATGTCGCGTACGCGCGGTACCTGCGCAACCACCGGCTCATCAACGAGATATTCTCCGACACCGTCGTGCCGGACGTGCGCTCCGTTGTCACCACCGCCAGGATGCAGGTAACCTTGCCACTGGGGTTCTCAAATAACAGGGAAAACCCGGGTGGGTTGAGGTTGCGCTTGAACCGGTCCTGAGGAACCCGAACCGGGTTTTATGGTTAAGGAGAAATGTGATGTGATTTACAGATTACATTAGAACAATATTATAAACAAAATACTTTAGAGTCTCTCATTTTATTATCAAATTACTCCCTCTGCATAATTAGTCTTTTTTTTCTTTTTGAAAAAAAAAATGGAAACCTGTTTTTTACTATTCATAGGTCCTAAAAAGGATATATAGGACAAAATAATAAAAATATCAAATAATTTTATATCGACACTGGACATAGCAGTTTGTTTTATGTATTCGTCCGTGTCCAGATCCTGAAGAAGCAAGTGCAGTCGCTGACGATGCACCAGAAGAAGCTGGAGGACGAGCTGCAGCAGATCGAGGAGAAATTCGAGGCGAAAAAGCGCAAGTTCATCGAGAGCAGCGAGGCCTTCCAGGAGGAACTTAAGAAGGTAATCTAATATACATCTCGAAATAACGTTGTCTTCACATAAAGCCCGATTTATATTGGTCAATTGCCAGAAATACGTCTCAAATTGTAAGTTTTTTTGAGTTACAATGGTTGTCAATAGGTCATAAAGGTGGATGGACAGTCTAATGCACCGGCACTGGGAAACTGTCCATCTTGTCGCCAAAAAGCGAGAAAGAAATTGCTTCTTATAATTAAATTTACTGCAATACATATCTTCACGCTATGTCCCTAACGGGGTGGGCAGAAAGAACTAGACTAAAAACATAAAAAAAGGTTTTACGGCCTTTGGAACGAGCCCTTTCTGGACAGTCTCTTTGGTTCACTTCAAAGGTTAACCAATGTATGTGTGTTGGCAGCACTGCAAGCCGGCGGTGGACGAGGAGACGTTCTCGCGCATGGTGGACCGCGCACTGGAGCAGATGCGGCGCGGCGTCAACCCCGCCACGCAGCCGCTCACGCTCACCACGCCCGAGAGGAAGGACGAGGTAACATCACTGGTCATCAACATCCGGAATTTTCATAGCGGAAATCATAAAGCACAAAAAAAAAACGACTTTGTTAAAATTTTTGATTTTAGTACACGGAGGAGTTATCCCCTAAATGTTTATAGATTTTTTTATTCAATTGCAATGGGACCACCATCGAAATATGAATAGGCTTTTGTAACAAAAAAGACCATTCAAATCGGCGTAGATATAGCGTAACATACACACCAAAAAATACAGTCCTGTTGAAAAAAAATTAAAAATTTCAAAATTTTATTTATTTAAAATTTTCGCTAAATTTAAAAAACCAACATGAGAAATTAAAATCTTAAACCCAAAATTGGAATAAAATACTCTCATTTTGACGTCAATCGAACCTCCGGACCTTGACCACTGTTGTTTATATATTTATTAACAAAAAAAACGTCACAGTTTACAGTAACCGCCCCTCTTTTTATTCAGCCTATGGAGCAAGACCAAGCGCAAGTGAAGAGCGAAACCAACGGGCCGAACCCCCCCACGCAGGTGGACAAGGTGTCCACGAGCGAGGCCAAGGAGGGCGCGGCCGACGTGAAGCCGGAACCCGCCGACGGCGCCGAGAAGGAACCGCCCGCTGAAGAGACCAACAACGGCCACGATGCAGGTTAAAATCTATATCTATACTAATATTACAAAGAGGAAAGATTTGTATTTTTGTGTGTGTGTATGTTTGTAATGAATAAACTCAAAAACTACTGTGCCTATTTAAAAAATTCTTTCACCATTGGAAAGCTACATTCACCCTGAGTGACATAGGCTATATTTATTGCAAAAAATGTCCACCCGTGCGAAGCCGGGACGGGCCGCTAGTGTGACTATAAAGTCACCGTTAAGGCTGGGTCAAACCAAATGTGTATGCGGTGCAGCGCAGAGCGTTGCAGCGCAGCGCGTTGCGTAGCACGTCACACCGGCCAGTTGTCGCGACGTGCTGTGCCGCAACGCAACCGCCGCACGCGGTGTGACGTCTACTAGTGAGAGCCATACGATTACAACGTCACCACGGCACGGCGCGCGCGCGACTTTGCCAGACCACGCGCGCTCGGGTTGTCTCTGCGTGGCTTGACGCACGGATACGCGCGTAGCTGCGCCGCGCTGAGCAGCATCGGGCGTTGGTGTGTCCTCTCCCATAATATTCCATACATTTACAACGTCATAAGCCGTGCTGCGCTGTGCTGTGTTGCGCCATGCTGCATTCGATTTGACCCGGCCTTTAATCTTTTTGGCGGTTATGTAAAGTTTGCTCATTCCTACGCAATGTCTAGTTTTTGTCATTTTAGCTGTGCGGGGGTTCACTAGAGACGCTCATTCAATTTCAAGAAATAGTTAATTGATTCGATCAACCGAATCAAAATGTTCAACTGTTGTCAGCGCTGTGCAAACAATCTGTGACTGTATTCACCCAACCGCCAAAATAATTTACGGGGACTATTACGCGCGTGGAAACAACCAGTATGAACTGGTCCCTCATAGTATCGAAACTCCCTAATAGGTTCGGCCAGCTCAAGGTTTCCACTGATGACACTATTTCCACTGACATGCGGTCGACTGTACATTATTGCGGAGGCGCGGAAATTAGATAATTGCCTTACAATACTATTTCTGCTATAAAATACGAGTCAGGCAATCCTCGTTTCCTCCGAGGGATATGTAGTGCTTTTCTCAAACAATGTGAGAAAATAGAGAATGTGTGTTTGCAAAATAACAAGTAATTCAATGGAAATAATACAAACGATAGTTTGACCAATAGGAACAAATTATACATCACGTTTTCAATAACTAAAAAAAGGAGATGCATTACTTACGTACCGCAAATGTGCAAAACCAAGTCCAAACGTGTCTATAGTTTTCTCTGTCCAACACGGAACTTCGCCTTGATTGCATGTCAATTACATATTTACTAATTACTATTTTGTGCTTTTCAGGTGATCACAAAGAGGAGAAGCCACAACTGCAAAGCGAAATCAAACCTGAAATCAAGGAGGGTCCCATGCCATTGACTGGACCCCCCGTCGGAGCCCCTGCGCCGCCGCCGGGACCGCCTGCGGGGCCCCCCGTGGGCCCTCCCGCGGGCCCTCCCGCTGCGCCGCCCGGGCCCCCCGCCCAGCATATGACGTCTCCGCCTCATCACGGTAAGTCTCGGACTAGTAGCCCTGCTAAAATTGCATATCCCACTATTTCTCTTAGAGTGTTAAGCGACCCGATCGGGTCTCTAAATGTAGTTCAAATACTAGACTTATGTAAAGTCTAGATAGAATTCTTTTTTTCAAAAACCAAAATCTGACAGCCACACTCTAAGGTATTGGACGTTTGTTGGTCAGTCACACTGTAACGGCTGAACAGATTTTGATGACACTCGGTACAGTGACAGCTTATCTACAATGTGTCCCTAGCCTCTGTTCAAATACGAATACTACTGGTTTAATAGGATATTTAAAACCAAATTGCAATCATATCAATCGGTCCAGTATCTACCGAAAAACTAACGGTTTTCAATTTATCACTGGAGTAGCCTGTATGTAGTTGCATGGTCTAGGAAGTACCCAGAAGACTGTAGCGAACTCTTTAAAATCTCCCAGTCGGATTTTAAAAAAATCTTTTTGCTGTTTGTTATTTATTCTATTTTATAGCCCAATTCTTGAGGAGGGTCACGATACGACTTAAGGAGTCGAGCAAAAAGAAAAAAAGAAAAAGTCTGAAACAATTAAAAGCTAGTATCCTGTGAAATAAGTGGGACAGTGGAAAGGTTTCCACTAATAATATAAGTAATAAAGAAATACAGGTGTATTTCTTTATTACTTCACAATCACACACTACAACACAGTGTGGGATGTGCATAGATTTCAATGGAATAAATTTATAATGGTCTGTAAATATTTTTTTCCAGCAATGATGATGCCACCGAACCCCAACACACCACCACATCCTGGGGCACCCCACGCAGGTCCGCCACCGCCAGGTGTGTTGTCAATTTATTAATGATAACCTTATTAAAGCAATCATTGTATATCACCATCTCTAAATAACTTATGAAGATATAAAACGTGATTAAATTACACTAAGTGAAGTAAAGATCCTTCCGGAGAACCGACGGTCGGGTTCCGTGGCGCGCCTTGGGGACGCCTATGTCTGTCCGAGCTAATCTCGAAAACAACTGAATCAATTTTCGCTGTTGGTTAGGTCATTTGATGATTAGATCTTTTTTTATTCTAATTCTAATAATTATTTTAAAAAAAAAGAAGAAAAAAAGGCGAGAATCCTCGTAACTTTTTATTGTAGCAAAATAACAAGTTAATATCGTAGCAGGTGTGATTGGAATGTTGATTGAAGCCGTTAGATATGACAGATAGTTAGACAGTCATTTGACAGTGACATTATTGCTTGCAACAACAAACAGTTTGTTCGTAATTACACGTTAAAGGCACCGTTGCCTCACTGTGACATGTACTGAATTTGGTTTAGTGGGCGGGTACGGCGCGCCGTACGGCGGGCGCTACTACCCCGGGTACGGCGGCGGGTTCCAGGGCGCGTACCCCGCGCACGGGTACTACCCGCCGGGCGCGGGCGGCGCGCCCCCGCCGCCCGCGGAGCACTACCCGCCGCACCACGTGCCCGCGGGCCCGCCGCAGCCCGCGCACGCGCACCCGCACCCCGCGCACCCGCACCCCGTGCACCCGCTCGCCGCGCCGCACCTACCCCCGCACCCCGCCCACCCGCACCCGCAGCAGCCGCCGCCGCCGCACCATCACGAAGTGAAGCGTAAGTTGTTACAAAACGACCCCATTCTAAAAGATAAATTCAAATTCATTTATTTGCTAGTTACATGGTCTGTACAATAGGGACACCGCAAATATGGAGAGGTTAACCCTACTCATGTATAACTTAATTTTATTAACATCATTTAATTTTAATTAGCATGCAAGAGAGAATATACTTGTGTCAAGAAATAAAATGTATGTCAATCAAATTCGAAGTCTTAATTGTACCCAGGCAAGCCACACCTAAGCCGATAATGTTTTGTACAAATTCACACACGGCTGTTTAGTTCCAAATTAAGCCGAAACTTGTGGATACTCAACAACTGATAAACATACAAACACGCAGAAACTGAAAACCAACTGATATGCCCATCACACAAATCCCGTCCAGTCGAACCCACGACCTCTGGCGCAGTAGGCATGGTTACTATAATACCATACCAACTAAGCCAACAGGCCAGTCGATTCGTATTTATTTTTATATTTGGGGTCTATGCCCTTGAAAACATTTTAGACCCATTATAGTTATAAAGTAATCATATAAATATAAAATAACCGGTCAAGTGCGTGCCGGGCCACGCGCAGTGTAGGGTTCCGTAGTGTAGTTCAACAACAAAAGGCCTGCCTTTCCACCGTCGAAGTGTTATTTTCCTATGGTTCGTGGTCTGATTGTCATTGCGTTTCCACAGCGGAGGAGCCGCCAGCGAAGAAGGAGTCCGAATGATCGTCACCCAAGCGCGTTGCCAAGAGACGCCGCAAGTCCACCGCCAAGGACGCAACGTGAAACGATCCGAGGGTCAAACTAGCACTAACACGGTCCCGCGGCGATATCCGCCTTTGGGAGCTTTCCATAAACCACGGCTCCTGACAGGAGAATGACCGCAGGGGTGCACCCGCGCGCCCCCAAGCGGCAACACTTTTGATAAGGATGTCGATTTAAGCTTGAACACGTTAAAAGCCACGTTTGGATGCGTACGGTCGACCGCACGTCAGTGGAAACAAAACCAGCTTAAGCATGTCTCTCAGAGTATTGAAACTCCATAATAGGCTATGCCAGCTAAAGGTCAAAGTGTTTCCACTGACGTGCGGTCGACTGTACAGATAATAAAAAGTAGAACGTTGTTGTGGCATCCAGTCTCCTAGACTGAAGACATGACTGGCCGACTAGAACCTTTGGTTTTCTGACTTGACGGGACTGAAACAGAACTATAGAACAGCAAACAACGACTGACAAGACAGAAAGCTTAAAATATATTTAGAGTTTAGACCGTAATATTCTCGGTTTGTCCACCAACCCACACTGGGCTAGCGTGGTGGACTATAGCCCGAACGCCCTCGTTGAGAGGGTAGGCCTGAGCCCCAGCAGTATGGGGACATATTAATAGGCTTCTGATTTGATTCTCGGTTTTCAACCGACGAAAAAAAAGGAGGAGGTTCTCAATTCGACCCGTATATATTTTATTTATTATTATCTCCGGACTAGAACAGACGACTGGACAAGATAGAGAAAATTTCCAAGAAATTAAATATTCAACAATATTTTTCGGCTCTATTCTCCGACCGTACACACGTGGTTTATGATCGCTCCCTTTTCTGCGGGTACTTTTCCCGTGGTAGTTTCGTGCAGGTCTAGAATGCTTTTTTTTTGCTTTTAAAAAAACTTAATTTAAGTTTGAAATGTGTGTTAGTTTAGTAGTATCAAAATAGATTTTTTTTCGGCTAAATTTCAGTGAATTTCTCAATAAAAGCAAAGGTAATTAATTTGAACGTAAATGATACTGCGATGGTAAGATGTGACATTTGTAATTAAAATTACAATCATATAAGACTACAGATGAAATATTAATTTAGACTTAAATGACAGTTATTTACACTTAGGGCCTCTTACACCGCTTGCTGATAAAGTCCCAGATACCCTATCTGCAGGTTATCTGACAGATAGCCTATTTTTTTGGTTTCACAGGTATCTGATTGCCTATATCTTATATATTTTATATGGTCTATCACACAGATTTATCTGATAGATTAGTTTATCACTAAGATTACTATCTGTAACCATATCAGGAAGTGGTGAAAGAAGCCCTTAGAATAATAATAATAAAATATGTGTAACCATAGTTTAAAATATTTAAGTTAGATTATAAATCTAGGCATGTACAGATAACTTTGAAAATTAATGTCACTAAATTATAGTGATTTCAAGTTTTCCATACATTTATCTTCATTTTAAATAGTGTGTCAAAAACGCTCCGGCAGCCACCGAAACTGGAGTTGGAGGAATAAATGTTCTTTGTACGATACCGGTATCGAATGATGAATTATTTTTCAAAAAATTACAGAAGACCGTCAGCTAGTGTATCATAAAATCGGTGTGACACCGAATAAAAATCTCTTGAAATTTGATGCGCCTAAAGGGCTCCCTAAACGATCATGCGGCATGACATGCAATTGCTGTCACTCATGCATGATCGTCTGGCTGTAGTGATTGACGTGCATGACCTGTAAACTACGTGCTGGCCGTTGCTTAACTGTATTGATTGATAGCAAGCATGATGGTCCATCATGCAGCATGTCATTCACGTAAACGTTGCATGTCATGCAAGCACGATCGTTTAGGGACACTTTAATGAGTTGGTCGGCTTGGCTTTTAAGTTAGTTTAAGTAATGATTATATTGTTTGGACTCGAATTTATCTGATGTCGTCCTGCACTCGGTTGGTGTTCCGGCCGAACTGCGCGACCACCGGCCGCCCGCTCAGGATGGTACCGTTCACCTCGTCCAGCGCCCGGATGGCCAGCTCCTCGTCTGTCACAATAAATGGGTTTTGGTTATGTTGTTGTTTCATTTATTAGACAAACAGCAATTACAAAGTATATCTTGTAGGATACAATCTGGTTGTGTAGGCGATGGAGTGCTGACGCGTGCTACCGCGCGCTATAGCGCACCCGCTAGCATATTCGTAAATACCCGACGCATTAGCCACCCGAAGTTACTTCGTAAATAACAGACGTATAGGACTAACGCGTCAGATATTTACAAGACAGAAAATTATACATAATACTGATAAACTATGTTTCTCGCCCTAGCACTGACGTTCGGTCAGCATGGAAACGCGACAGCATGCGATCGCACGCGATAGCATGCTAAAACACGCCGCAGCACTGACGGCAAAAGTGCGATTCCGTGCTGACCGATATAGTCCAACCCTTAGGGGACCAGGAATCCCACATCGACCCTTTGTGATCTGCTGTGCAAACCCCTGTGCACCAACGGTGACCCAATCCGTTTTTTTGTGCAGTTTAAATAGACATTCAATTCAATACACTTTATTGCACATTTAAAAATTACGGACAAAAAAAAAAGAAAAAAACATACAGTAAAGTACATCTAGGCGGTCTTATCGCTAAGAGCGATATAACCATTACATGCATACATTCTAATATATTAAATAATTATTCTGCAAGTTTGTTTAACAATTGTGCGAAGCTGAAGTGACAGTAATACCAACCATCTTGGTCATACAAACACATAGTCTTTAATAATAGGCTTTCTTACAAATCTATTTCTTAATATGATTTCTTATCTACCTAACATGCTGTCAGTCTATTCAAAAGATATCCTCTGGTAGTTTGTTGTAGAAGCATAAATACATTGCCCGATATTGAGAGGTAGTATTTTTTGGAGTAATTATTGTCAGGTCAAAGACAACTCACCATTGAAGGATACAAAGGCCTGCCCCCTCATCCGGCCCGCCATCAGCCTGACGTCCACCGGTCCCCCGTTCTCCAGCACGAACTGGTTGAACAGCAGTGACAACTGCTCCTGGGATACTGCTGGTGCTATGTTCTTTAGATACAGCACCTGGAAATAGAAGATACTTTCAAAACAGTCCAAAGGCCACAACACGTGAATACTATCGAGTTTCTCACTATCAAATCATTTTTGCTCAAAAAATCATCACGTCAGCCCTTCAACGTCCACTGCTGGACATAGGCCTTCCGCAACGAATGCCACCACACCCTGTCCTCCGCATCCAGCCGCTTCCGACCACCTAACCTACTATTGATTATATTGCCACGCGTTACTTCTATTAGTGGGCAGGCCACATCTGTTCGGGGTATTGGGGGTGGCCTACGTCCCAGCAGTGGACTATTATAATCTGCTGATGATAATAAATGGTAGAGTTGGACAATTAGCTACCTGATCATAAGACAGATTTATTTCAAAACACTCATTGTTAATGTTGGTAATGCCTGTCTTTGGTTTCAACATATTATGTCTTGAATCAGCATTATAGAATAACAAAGGCTAGTACACTACATATCAAACAAAGTGTTTAGAATCTTTGTTTTTACTACATCACGAAAAAACTACTAGTCAGATTTTAATGGGGTTTCAACGGTGTCAAGTGCCATTAGTAATCCCACTCATGGACCTTCTTTCAGTTACACCTGGCGGAGAGCAGCGCAGTGGATTTTACGCTGACAATAATCGTTTTAAGCTGTACGATAAAGTTCAAAATTGCATGAAGAATAGATGGACTAACTCAATGTATATCGCGTTTCCGCATTTGATGGTTTTTCTATCAAAGTCAAAACTTTTATAAAATATGAGTAAACTTGGTAGGTATATTTATTTATACACGAATTTATTTTAAATTACCAACACTTCCGCTTTTAAAGTTAATTTGTCACCGTAAAATCCGCCGTGTGAGTATAATAAGAGAAAAATTGTCTCAATGTACCTTTGAAGGTATTCCTGGCTCGTAATCTTTGAACCTCTCAATTTTTCTTATGTTGTCCACACACATCTTAGTTCCTTCTAACAATTGCTCTTCAGCTGCGTTGATCGGTTGCAAAATGTCAACGGCTCTGTAGTCATCTTGCCTGTCTTCATTGGAAATTTGGTCCTCATTTTGTCTTTCATTGTGTACCATTTGCTCATCATTTGGCATTTGATTCGGTATTGCTTGGCACTCATGTGACGTATCTTGTTTCGTGGGTTCTAATCTAACAATTTTATTATCTTTTATCGTATACATGGTTTGCTTTTTGGGGCCAATCATACAATTTTGTTTTCTGTCCTTTTGGACTTTGACAGGTATTTCCTTAGGATCTTTAATGTCCCATAGGCTTCCAGGATGGTTAACTGTTGGAGGACTATCAGTAGTAGAAACCAGTTGCTTCTCTTGTGACAAAATTCTTTGCTTTTTCCTTTCAAGACGTCTAAGGATTTTTCTTCTTTTTGTAATGGGAATAATGTCATCGTTTTTTAAATGTCCAAACAGACTTTCTTCCATTTCTTTCAATTCGTTCATGGGATGTCCCTCAGGGTAGAATGACAAGGATTTCTTTTGGAGTCTTTCAAAAATGCTCTCAGGTTTATTGTCAGAAGTACTCGGCAGCTCTTGTGCAATTGAACTGTAATTGATAAAGTTATTCATCAACAGCCTATTAATATCTCCCCACTGCTGGGGCTCAGGCCTACCCTCTCAACGAGGGCGTTCGGGCTATAGTCCACCACGCTAGCCCAGTGCGGGTTGGTGGACTTCACATGCGCCAAAGAATTTCTTCTTCGGCGTATGCAGGTTTCCTCACGATGTTTTCCTTCACTGTTTGAGAACAGTCAGTTAATTTACATAAGTTAAAGTGATTAATTTAATAATAATATATTTAATTAAATGAGTTGCTTTTCCCGTTTTTAACCCACAGAATGATTCGAATGGGTTTTTCATTGCATTGTAAACAGTTGGCAGTAAATAAATAATTTAATAGGTACATTGTAGTCAAAGAGCAAACAAAAATCTGTATGCATGATATCGATATGCTATGCAGGCAGCAAAAATTTTATCACTGAAATAAATTGACTGTTTAATTTAACAATTTAATAGCTCATGTATTTCTGACCGAAGCAAATAAAGCAGGAAATCAATGATTTGCTAGTTGCAGGCTTTTGTTACGTCGATAAGTGTTATAGCTACACTTTATAGGGATTTTAATGACAACATAAAATGCATTTGTATTATTGCAATAAATTTTATCTTATCTTAGAAGCCAGGAAAACTTGGCGGCACTTCGACCTTATAGGATCTATTGTGGCAATACTTCTGTCCACCAATGGTGCCCCAATCCATTTTTTTGTGGACTTCACAACACCTTAGAATAGAAGTTCTAATATTTGGCGTATGCAGGTTTCCTCAGGATGTTTTTCTTCACCGAAAAGCCTATGTGGTATTATAACAAATCTGGTCTGGATATTACTTGATCCTATTCTAATTCCAATAGTATTGAGAAAATCCTATTAGACACTTGCACAGATGAATAAATTAGTAAATCCTAAAAAATAAGGTTGCACTGCCTTCATGGACTAGAATCAAAATATAGTTAAAATAATTACCTCCCAGGCTCATTTTTGCAGTTTTTAATTTTGTTATAAATAAGTTCCAATTTGTTCTTCAACACACTAGATTCTATTTTGTTTCGTTGATCAAGACCCGCTTCGTTTTCTTGGTACAATTTTATTTCCTCATTGGACAGTCCGATTTTCTTCAGCCATTCGAGATGATGAATGTCCCCCTCGACTTTTTTGAACTCTTCTAAGGTGGTGATTCCATAATTAGTAAAAGGTAACACCTCAGTGGTCTTTTCAAAATCTTTTGGTAATGGTTCGGAACTAAAATATAGAAAAGAGTTAATTATTGCAGTGAAACAAACCATGTACTTACATTTAAACTTTATTTTAATTACTTACCACATTTTTAAGTCATCCATTGAATTATATTCCGGTGTATTTTATGTAAATAAATGTTTCATTTGAACTCTAATTGGAAACTAAATATGAAAATCACGAAAAATCGATGGAAATCTAACCAACCAACGCGATGTAAACAACGCCCACTTCCCATCCCATCCCATTCAATTCACTCACTCACTTCGCTCACTTCACTCTTGCTGGTGAGGGCTTTTTGGCGGGATTTTGTAGGAGACGGTGGTTTTTTTATTTCTTTTTCCTAAAAAATGTATATAGGTATTGTAGGTTTTGGTATATATCTGTGATAGTTTTATATGCAACAAGTGCCTATTAATGTGTATATTGTGCGGGATAGTTAAATAAATGCGTGTAAACGACTACCAGATTGTTCCGAAATGTCCCATAAATCTTCATTATACCTACTATCAGTTAAATGCAGACGTGAACTGCAGTGTGGATCACCGAATGGCACTAGTTGTGCTTTTGTGGAGGCCGAGCTGTACATACGTGCCGTCGGTTTAAATAAATATAAGAAATAATACTTTAAATAAGACAAGGCTGTATGGACGAAGCTTCCCTTGCCCGTCCTCAATAGACAAATCAACAAACAACAACAACAAAAAAGGCTGTTTGGCGAGATTTTGTCAGAGATGGAAACAATCTATTTCCGTAGAGACCAAATGGTAGTGTTCACGAATCGTTCCACAAAGAATCGTTCACGACCTCAACACACTATCTTCTCAGTCAGTTCCGTACTCAGATGATGAGGTTCCGTAGGTATTATCCGTAAAGAGAGAAACTATAGAGAGCGCACTAAAATAACAATAATAATCAGAGAGCGACACACTTATTACAAAAGTGGTAAGAATAAGCAAGACAGGTATAAAATCTTCTATCTCTTTCTACGTATGTGAATTTTTGTTGTTATCAACAAACCACAACCCAACTAAAATAGATAGTGTATGTTCAGTTTGACCCCGCCATGTAAGAAGCGTCTTCTCAAATTATTGGGGTAAAAGACTATTGCTATTTCATACTATATGCTGACTACTCATCTATGGTCACATAATCTATGGTTTACAGTCTATGTGTGCGTGAGCGAGATAGTGTGGTATTATCTCAAAGAAATTGCTATTTCAATTTCTTTGTATTAATATTCTCTGGGCTATTCTCTCAGATTGATTAGTTATAATCTGAGGGTATTCTGGTATTTTCTTCTCTCTCTCTGCCTGCAGTCAGTAGTCTATGACGTTTAATTTGTTTGTGGTCTGTGCGCGGCTGGCCGGCCGGCACAGTATATATAATGTACTCTGTGGGCCGGCAATCATGTAATTTTTTCATCACAAACTAAAGAATTTTCATTTTCGATTTTGCTTTGTCAAGTCTACCTTGTTAATTTTACCTTGAAATTATAATATTGTGTAAGCTTCGTCGTTCACATCACAACGCAATAAAGTGATTGACATTGCCGCCCCGCCATAGGCGCCATATTTGCCATGGCACTTGCTTGGTTTGGTTAGGATTTGCTTGTTGCACTGTGAACTTAGCAATATAAACCTCTACGGCAGTATTTTTTGTGCTCATAGATTAGTATGTTTCGATTGTGATAAAACTTGTAATTGTTGGTGATTTCAGTGCTAACGCACAAAAGGTAGGGTAAAGGTACTTCTAGCTAAATCGTGCTAAAAACCGTACACTATGAACAACTCGTGGGCACAGTACCAGGGAGACCAGTTCCCGTATCAAATGGCTGGATTGACTGGCAACATGATGGGGATGCCACCTAACATGATGCAGCAGACCAACATGCCGCCGCCGCTTTTACCCCCGCCCTTCTTGGTAGACATGTCAATAAACCTGCCTAATTCAGTGCCTCCAGTCTCAGTTTCCCCTATGATCGGGCCTGTCAAACCAGACGATGTTCAGGACACCGAGGACACTGTGATGATTGATGATTTTGATCAGATTGTCGCTGAAAATCAGCAGAAGAATCAAAAGAGTAGCAGCGGTGGGAGAGATAAAGGGGACAGCAGGAATGACAGAAGAGATCGAGAGAGAGGTAAGTGACCCTACTCCTACAATTGATATGTTGTGACATGGCCGAAGTCTGTTTGGTAAGATTCAGTATATTTTGCCACGAAATTTAAAAACTAGGAGTTTGTGTGTACACTATTGTACAAACATGATTTTTTACTATTTTCACAGAGCGATCAGATAGGTCGCGACAGCAAAGATCGCGTGACCGCCATGACAGAAACGATCGCGGTGATAGAAATGACCGTGATAGGAATGACAGGACCGACAGAAACGACAGGGGTCGTCGCGAGAGGCGTTCTAAATGGGACACTGATAAGAGTATCCAGGGCTTCACGGAGCAAGCGGGAGGAGAATCCATGGGCAATATGATGATGCCAGGTAAGTTTTAATAATTATTTATCATTTACAAGTTAACTAATTAAATTAAAAATATAAGGTCAATAACATTTCAAATAATTAGTTACTCTTAGTTTTGTATTTGCAGGTATGATACCTTATGGAAACATGAACAATATGAACATGATGGGACAACAACAAATGGATATGGCAAATATGTCTGCCATGGCAAATATGTCCACCATGGCAAGTATGCCTGGCATGCAGTCCATGATGCCCGGCATGAACATGATGCCAGGCATGATGGGCAATATGATGATGGTAAACCAGACTATGATGCCATTGATACCCAATCAACCATTCTATGTGTCAAATGCTACATTGCTACCTCCAGTTCTTGGAGCATCCATGCCGAAACGTAGAGATCGACCTCAGGGATGCCGTACTATATTTGTTGGGGGTTTACCAACCGGCATCAAAGAAGGTGTTGTAAATGAGATTTTCCAGCGCTTTGGTACCATCAGTGATATCAAGTTGCATCGCCAGAGTGTCTGCCATGTCCGTTTTGAGAAGCAAGATAGTGTAGAACAATCCTTCATGCTGAGCGGGTATCGGTTCAAGCATAATAATGAGACAGAAAATGAAGCTACCACTTTATTCATTGATTATGCATTGGTGAGTTTATTTACTTGTATTCTGATGATGTTATATGAAAAATATGGCAAGAATTGATTGAACTTTTTGAGATTTATTCAAATCCTTTACAACAGATTTTGTTTCTTGTCCCTTTTTTTGCCTCCCAGATGACGACTGTTCCACAGCTGTGGTAGATTCTGACTCATTCTCAGACTCTCCGGAAAGTATTTCCTATAGTTTTAATGAAGTCAATTAAGTGATTTATCTGACTGATGATTTGTGACATCCCTGTGACAGAACCGCGACGACCAGAGCGAGTACGAACGCAGCAGGCGGCACCGGGAGCCCACCCCGCCTCGAGTGGAGCCCTACAGCCCCGCCGCGCTCACCGCCCTCACCGACAAGATCAAGAGCGACGACCTCTTTGGCGACACTGCTCCGGTGAGTGTATGCTTTGTAGAGATGGCGCTGCTCGAATATCGGTCTGTACTAACTTATCAAAACCTCCAAGGAGAATTCAACTATAAACCTTTTCTTTTTATGTAGTTAAAAATTCGCTAATAGGTTTTGGGGAGTTTCTAGAGCAGCATCAATATGTTGTTTCATGTGACAAATTAACGATTTTCGAATATTTTCCTTTACTTGTGATGGACCTTGCTTCTTGCCTTTCATGATTCTAGGTCAACGGGATGTTGTTAGGAGTATCAAACTAGGGACATCAATGGCTGTATCTTTTTTGCGTTGACTGAGAAGCTTAAATTATAAATAAGTAAATATATAGTATTTCATATTAATTCAACTTGTTGATACCTCTACTTGATAAAGCCTTCCTCAGACAAATGGTATTGACAGACAGACAACAAAGTGATCCTATAAGGCCTCTGTGTCCCTCTGTGGTACGGAGTCTGCAAAAAATCTACTGGTCGTCTGATACATAGTATTTGTTTGCAGACTCTTGCCGTTTGGTTGGAGCGCGGAGAATGCAACAAGAAGAACGCTAGCACATTCTACTCGCTCATACAGGCCAGCAACAACCAGATCCGGAGACTCTTCAACGAGAAAATGTCCCTCGACGACGAGTACCAGAGTATGAAGACCAGCTTCAGAGACAAATTTAAGAACATTGTCATGCAATGTAAGTGCTTTTCCGGTCTTATGGTCTCTGGCATTGTCTAGTTTTCAGACAACGACACAGGAAGAAGGTGGATGCTGGGACTGAGGTATGAGTGGTGGATTCTGGAGTATTAGGACTTCTTCAACCGCGACAGATGCGGCCTTATTCCTTCGTGAGATCTCCAAGGAGTGCGTCCATATTGTTTAATGCTCCGAACATAGCATGGTTACCATACATTAAGAGTGTATAAGTGACTGTATTCACCTGTCGCCGATGAATTTCTTCTGCGGCCGTTGGAGACACCGTGATCTTATGAAATGGCCATGCTGTGGGCAGGATTGGATGGGGGCAACGTCGCTAAATTGTTGGTATTATTAGGTAGCTCATTTATAATTTAATTCTTACAAACGTGTCTATAGATATAAATACTACAAGGCCTAGCTAGAACCCGACAAGACTAATTTAGTCAATTCAAAGACAACCAGTGTCAATTTTTTTCATTCTTTTTTACACATCATTTCAACTTACCAACTAAAATACGTAGACTGGCTATTTCTTTATTAAACCTAACGATTAAATTCGGAAACAACCAAATTGTATTTTTTATATACTTAACAATCTACTATTAAAACGGTATTGTAACTAGGCTATTATAATTGTATTATCTTAAACTTTATAAATGATAACCTCAATATGCTTCAAATATTTTTTCACACAGGAAGTTTATTTGTTTATTAATAAAAATGAATACTGGCGCTTGGTTGTTCTCGAAATAAGCGATTCATTTCATTTGTGACCATAATTTATTTGTAGGTACCTACTAGATAATATTTTGTTTTATCTTCAAATTATTAAATTTAATGGATCCTAAGTACTAATATTATAAACGCGAAAGTTTGTAAGGATGTTTAGATGTTTGTTTGTTCTAACGCAAAAACTCCGGAACAGATTTTGATGTAACTTTACAGTAATATACATTATACATCAGAATAACACATAGGCACTTTTCTACGCGTTTTCTAAAGCTTGTAAGTTATAAGACACGTTAGAAAGATTTAAATGATAAACTGAGTCTACTAAATGTATGACTGAGTAAGATATGATCGCGACGGATCGACAGTCGGCACCAATACGACGCTGCGACCAGCTGTTTTCCCCACATTCTGCCATCCCCTGCTGGAAAATAGGGTTTGTATCCACCAGATCCTGGGAAAGCTCTACTGTCAGGGTCTACTGCCTACGATTTCTCCACTGATTGTCTGCTCGTTGTTTAAAAGTGTTACAAAATTATAGAAGAAGCTACAGTGGCGCTGCAGCCAGGTTTGTTTCCGAGACTACGAGATCACACAGTTCTGGTAATTTTTACAAATTTAGTATAGCAGTATCCTAAAAGCTCAATGGTATATTATTACTGGGAATAGAACTTGGGGTAGACGAAATGTCGAGTGGAGACCACGACTGGGCAAGGGTGGTGTGGGACACCCCCCAGCTAAATGGAGCGATGATTGGCGCAAAGCGGCTGGCAGTTACTAGATGAAGATCGGGTTCAGTGGCGCGCCTTGGGGCATTGCCTTGGGGAACAACTTCACATTAAAGTAAACTGTACCGAGCTCTAAGGCACCGACTTCTGTCTATAGAACTGTGCTTTCCGACGTCGGCTTGGTATTTCGATTGTATTTTTTTCTATGCACGAGGCCTCCAATCATGTAACAATTGTTTAGGATTTATTTTTAAAATTTGTTAAATTCATGAGCGATATTTTGATGCATTATTATTGTTAAGATCACTAATCTCTTATATATAGGCTCTTCCATTAAGACCTGAAAATCTCGCCGTGTGAAGAATAAAGCTTGTCCAGTGACCTCTACAAAGCAAAGCGGGCCTTGTTTTTTTCAAAATCATTTACATTTGTCAATAACAGTCGAGCAGGTAGCGAAAATCCTGACTGCGGCGAAACACCAGCGTGTCTCGGACCATTTTAACAAACAACAGCGGAAGAACATCGATATGTGGCTCAAAATGACAGAGGTATGTAGTTTGAGGGACTGGACTCGTACATTGAACTCGTATCCGTGTTCAGACCCTAAGCATTCCACGCACTAGCCCGATCATACTGATTTCCGTGTTACCATACCATAAACATAAATAGAACTTTGCAACTAATTTGTAAATGTTGTCATTTATATTTTATTCAGAATCTAGATTATTTACAATCAATATTTACTATTGCAAGTAACTTGAATGCGAGGATACGAAATTTTGTAGTCGGGCTAGATTGAACAGGATTTTATCACTGGGAACCAACTTCAAATGGCAACTGAACCGATTTTGTTGTTTTATAATATAAAAGGTGTTTATATAACTACCCTATAATTTTAATATTACCAAGGTTTGCATCCGGACTTTATTTTCTGTCATAAATCATATATGTCATCCAGATATACAAACTACAAGCAGATCCGGCAGTTGGAATTCCACAAAGTGGAGAATTGTTGCATTTGTCGACACAGTCATAATGTTGTAATAAAGAACAGTATTATACAACGTTAAAAGGTAAGCGGTATATTGTTAGGTAAAAAACCACGTGTGAATATCTTAGCACCAACTGATAAAAAGCTATGTTTAAATCGATCGCTGTCATCATTAACACTCAACGGCTTATAGAAAGCAATCAGGTAATGTCGAAAGCTTCAAGGTAACTTACTGAAACTGGAAGTATATGAACTTCAAGGTAGACCAAACAGTAAAGTCGAGAACACGACCGAAGGAGAGGAAGGAATGGATGATGTGCTTCTAATTGTATCTCTTGGAGATGACATTCGGACCCGCTTCAGTGTTTTCAGTAGCAGCTGTCTAAGGTAGTATTACATCCGGTTCATAGAAACAAGGTAGAACTGATAGGTTTTACACATAGCCATAGTAAGAAAGAAGCCAGCCGTTCTCAGTTTGATCCTGTTCTACTGATCCTGTTCCTGATGCGCCAGACATTATCGTCGTGCATCAATACTGACATCGCACCAGGCGGCGTGCCAGCAAAGGAGTCTGCGGTGTCGAAAAATCATACTTTGGCAATGTCAACTATGATTCTCCTGTTTCTATGTTCTGGAAACCCTCAGGATGGAATTCTATAATCTTCGTAACACATTTTGTCGGTGGTGTTATTTTGTGTTGTATAAGGTTAAATACATTTCGTGATGGCTATATCCTTTTTAAATGAACTATGAAAGCCACCTGAATTACCAAGAACCTTAAAAAATTCCACCCTTAGTCTGTAATCGCAAAATGCGGAAAATTTACGATGTTTGAGACTCCGTTCTGCTAACCAGAGTAGCTACTGTCTGCGTGTCTTCGAGTCCTAGTCAGTGCAGTTAAATTATTTGATATAGATCTACGAGGTGACACTACAAGGGTATCTACTTCATGAGTACCTAATCTACTTCTACTTTTACAAAGATCATACGGAACTAAAATGATGTGAGAAATATTTGTTGTGATTTTGATAGCACTTATTGTTGCCAATTCAGTTTGATCTTTATCAATTCATTAAAATGTTTATGTAAGAGAAAAACTTGACCGGAATAAATGTAAAGCTTGATATTCTTAAATTGCCTTCGCTTATTTTCTCGTATTTGGCAGTAATATTATGGAAATCGTAAGGACGTTACATCTGGTCAAGTTTTAATAGAAGATGTTACGGACTGTGAGCTGATGAGCAACGTTTTTCAGGAGGTGGAGAACATTAAGGAAGAGTTTAACGCGAATTTCGATGACGAAGAAATCGAGAAGATCGGGAAGAACATGGTTTCCTCTGAGAAATACGAGGAGCTTAAGGTAGATAACGTTTATTATGATCAGGTTGTATTCTTTTTTCTACAACTTGGTTTCAAGTAGAGACTGCTAAACGGTTTTGACGAGCTTTATTACTTATAATATAATTAACTTGTCCAAATCAACAACCTATTAATATGTCCCCACTGTTGGAGCAATAGCCTACCCTCTTGACGAGGGCGTACAGGCTCCACTGCGCCTTAGAGCTTCTTTGGCGTATGCAGGTTTCCTCACGTTGTTTTCCTTCACCGAAAAGTCAGAGCGGTATGATATCAACCGTACATAAGTTCAGTAATAACATATTGATACCTTGCCCTTCTGTCCTTGCCTTGTACAAGCTGCAGGTGCAGAAGAATGCTAGCTTCCTAATATATTTTAATGTTACAGGCCGAGAATGAGAATCTGATGTTTGAGCTGGAAGGCTACAAAAACGAGGCGTACCTCGCTAAGGATGAGGCTGAAAGAAAGTTCGAGAAGTTCAAGGCACATTTCGTTGCCCAACAAGCTTTGCAGACTGGGAAACAGGTAACAATTTGAATCGGAATGTGTAATTTGTAGTGTTTGTGCGTTTGTCAGAAAGTCAGTGAAACGCGGAATCAGAAAATACAATTGAAGGTACAAGTTGAAAAAAATCATACATACACTTGTCTTACTGATAGCTGTCTCTTATCTATCCGATTAGGATTTTAAAATCCAGCATTACAAAGTATATGATTAGTGGAAACATACGACCTCTGGCACTCCTGTTTTACGACCAAGCCTTATGGCCAAATTGAATCTTTGGTCCTTCAAACCGGATTACTAACACACCTTGAATTCAACAGGTATTCCCACCATTGCCACCGCCGCCAATGCCGCACATATCTATGGGAACCCCCCTCCCCGCTTCCAAGCCATTACCACCCCCGCCTACACTCGTCGGCGACAAAATCGTCTCATCCGGACCAGCTGTACCACCTACAGAAGCTAAGCTCATCAGCATTATGACGGCATTCCTTCTGGTGCATCCGCTCGGAGCGTCTCTGGATTATTTAGTGTCGTACATAAGGTCCATGGTTCCGAATGTCACCCAAGGGACGGTTAATCAAGTCCTGCAGAAGTACAGTGACGTCTTCTGCCGTAAGACGACCGGTATAGGAGCTACTATCGAGCACAGGTGGACGTTTGTTACATTTGATTCCATCAAAAAGGAGTAACTCTCTTTTTAATGATGCATAATGAAAATAATTAAGCAAAGCAGTCGCGTTCCTCCCTGCGAAAGATATGGCAGATGATCCAGTTCTGGATATTATGTTAAGCCAGCTTACCAATCCAAACGTTATTTTGTTATTTTGTGTATTTATTAAGTACATATATGTTTTTTACATATAACTAAATGTTTAGGTACCAATAAAGTATGATATTTAAATAGCTATGACGTCGTTTACATACTAGGTAAGTTATCAAAAATATTATTTTAAGCATGGGAATCCCCGTCCGTTGTTAGACTTTCTTTAAAATTTTTATTTTTCCACTTTTTATCAATTTGTAGCTATATGTATATGCCAGTATTGGGCATATTAAAATTGAAATAAAATTGATAACTACTTACAACATTCCTGTTACCTGTGAATACCTGCTGTACCCTCATGTCTGTCTTGCACATTGTTGCATAGTGATTGTATTTCTTGCATTTAACTCCCAGTGCAGGGCATCGGAATCTATGCTGTTGACCACATTTGCTGCAGATTGTTTGTTTTGCTGAGCTTGTGACTTGTAGCGTTGACTGGGGCTTGTTGACTTCTGTCTAGGCTTAAATGATGACTTGTTGGTTGGACTACTCGATGACCTATACGGTGACCTTGATTGATGCTTGTTGATTTTATTTATCTGTTTGTTGTATGGTAGATTTTCGTTTTTATTGCATTTTCAATTTTTGATATTTATCTTCATTGCGCCAATAGTTCTTTGGATCTTGATTAATTGGAATATTTGGACATCTTTCCACCTCTTGCTCAGAATTAGACATGTTTGCTAAAGTCTCCTCCTCTGCTTTTTTATCCAAACTCCAGATACCTGAAAAATTTCTCTCATGTCTCTCATGTTTGTATTTGTAATTAACGAGATAAATATTACAACAAAATGCTTTGCTTTCTAATTTGAACAAATGCTTCCAATAAATGTTTTTTAAATTTGTTTTTAAATTTATTTTTGTTAGGCTCATTTTTAATATAGGCTCTAGGTACCTCATACTTGCCTGGCGCTAAACACTAAGAATTGGATACAAAACCTCTCTTGCACGACATTTTCTCTGTCACTCCACGAGTGGAAGGACCTTGATTTTTTTACTTTGTGGGTGTCATAAATGTAAACTAATGGTTACCTTTGTTGTCGTTTATCAGCAATTGTTCTTAGATATTTGTTTCCAAGCAGATAGTGCATAGTTCTATGAGCCCTTCGTTTTGTTTTTTTTATGCTCAGCCATTTTTTTTTTCAATATTTGCCAGTGAATCAATTGACTCTCCGAGTTCAGCAAGTAAATTTAATTTCTTACCTGTTTCTTTACACAGTAGAATTCATTAATCTTGTTCCTAATAGCGGCTATATCAAAATCATCTAGATTTGACACAGTGCCCTGACGAGGGCGTTTCTTGCCAGGGGTATTCCACTCTCCTTAATTGTTTTAAGAGTTCTAACAGATACTTCGGCAAAATAAAAATATGAGGATGTAATATACGACAAACAGTTATTTAACAGTTCCTTTGTAGTATTGGCAATGATAAACTCTTGTTTGCATACGGTAAAAAAATCCCACAAAGAATCAGTAAAAAATGTAATAAAATCAAATATTTTACCTGTCATAGTAGAAATCTGCAAATATTTCGTTTCAGAGTTCATCGCTCCCTTTTGCTAAATACATTTCAGCTCATCACTAACGCTTTTATCATAGTTGTGTCGCCTTCCAAGGCATCTTTGACGTCAAAACAAGAAAATTGTATTCCAATTTTGAATAAACGAATTACCTATGTAAGTATCTTCAAACCGAGGGTAATGTAATAATATTAATTTTTCTATTTAATCTTGTTTTCATCTCTTTAGTTCTCTTTTAAGCTGTCGGATTTTGAAACATGAAAATTATTATTGGATATTTCATTCCTCGGTGTCAGATTCGTTTTCAACTCTATTTTCGTCATCCGAATCATGTACAGGTCCTGTAAGTAGAAAATCGGACTTTATTCGTGGTGGTAATGCCGAGGTATGGCTCCCTTGTAAAATCAAATAACAAATGAAGTAAATCTTTGTTTCCTTTTATTTATCGTGATCGGGAGTAGTCGTTTAAAAGCTCTCTCGGACACCTCTGAACGTCGTTATCGTTGTGTTCTTTTGGAACATTCTTTCCCTTGCCTTTAACTTTTGCTTTTAAATTTGGCGCTTAGAATAAAGGTATTTTGTCACCTTCAGCATCACCATCAATGGTACTGGCCGATGGTATGGTAAATGGTCCGGCGGGCTTCTTTCATTGACCTTTTGTTATGTAAACAATTTAAATCTAATTTTTGATAGTCATGTTCGTACTGGGCTTATCCTTAAATTATTATCGTCTGTCGTTTCCATAAACATTTTTTCCGTTTCGGTATTCCAGTCGAGGAAGTCAGGGAGAGTTGCTTATATCGTACCCCTTTTATCTTTTATCCAAAAACTAAAAATGACGGTATTATAACAATTAAGTAGCTTTTGGTACGATATAGAGAATGGTACGTTTAATCGTACCACATGGTTTCTAAACCGTACTTAAGAATTTTCCATACAAATGACAACAAGTTCTGAAATTATCATTTTATATTTATTTATGTTTGATGATATTAATCAAAGATATATATTGTTCCTTAAAATCTTCAATGCGAAAGGGGTCGTAATTTTAATTTGGGGTTACTTCATTTGTACATTTGTTTTTATACACCAGAATAATAATGTTTTTAACTTTTTAAAGATGCAGCTTCAAGTTAATAGAGTTGTTTATTTCACGAAGAATAAAAGTTATGTGTTTGAATGCAATGAAAGAATTAATACCTACACAGTGTGCATACACTGCATACGGACAATGGACGCGAATCTGAGTAACAAATTTAAAGAATATTTGGATAGTGAAGTGGAAAGTGAATATTTGAATAGGCGACATTTTGTACTGATAAAATCGCTTGAATCATCATTTTGTTAAGCTCAGATTTCTGTTCATACACAGATTCTAAGATTGGTCATACTTTCTTCAGCGGTTTCGCAATTTTCAATCAATGTAATTGGTTTTTAGTCGAGAGATGACGTTATGATATACATTGCCATCCCATCCCGTTCTTCATCCATTGTTTTGTACCATTCTCTGGTTTTGGCTTGTATAAGTCAAGTCCTTTAGCGCGCAAAACGCATTTCAGCTGAAACTTCCACTGCCGGAAATTATTCCCATCGAATTTCTCGATGTTAATTGATTTGGCGACGTCCATCTTAGGTTAGCCTGTTCCAAGCCGCCGCTCGTTATCGAGATTTCAAAAAAATGCACTTCTGATGCTTTTTCTGCTTTTTTTGCTCTTTACTTTATCTAGAGTGTCCTGGGCGCATAACCTATTAGATTCCCAATAGGAATTAGACTTCTTGGTGTAACAAGTAATTAAATTAAGAATTTCTATGAAAAAGTAGTTTATTCAATGGCGATGTACAGCAGAAGAAGGAATTAGTCCATAGATTAGACAGCTACTACTTGTAAATATAAAACATGGGCAAAAGTATACAATACCATACAGTCTATCAGCTGGTATTTATAATATAAAATTTACTTTAATATAAAGGTTGAAAACCATTTCAACAAAGCTATAAGTAAGATTCATATTTTTATGGGTTTTAAAATATCTCTTTTAGGAGTTTCTCTGCCGTTGGCAATATTATCTCCGCACTTCGATTTCTTCTTGTTTAGTGTTGTCTAATGTTCTTTATCTCTGTTTAATGTTCTTTACTGTTTTTTGGTATATTTACTTTTGGATTTAGCAGAGATTGCAACGCGATTTAAATAATTCAAAACCATAGTTATGAATTTTTCAAATTGTTCGTATTTTGAACCATAGACATCCTTTGTAATGCCCATTTTTTCAGTTAACTATCATAATTTTCTGCGTTGTTTTCAAATAGCGATGGTGATTCGCATTCAGTGACATCAGACCTGTTAGTTTGTTTCATCTAAACTAAACCGTTGTTCATATCTAGGTGCTTAGTGCAAAATTCAATTCGAGAGGGGTCAGAGTTTGTGCTACGTGCGACCGATGCGGGATCTGCTGCTTACCGCTACCACCTGCTACCTACAGTATAACAAATAACAGTTATTTTCGTGTAAGTTGTGCAAATTTTTGCAAAGCGGAAGACGTATTAATGCGTTCTGCTGAATAAGAGCCTTTAAATTTTTGTTAGTTATTGTACAATGATTATGAATCTGAACTCGGCAAACTAAGGCAATGAAATGATTCAATGCATCAACGTGAATTAACGTGATGTTGGGGGCATCCATACCAATCACCAGCAGGTGTTCTTAAAAATTCTGCTCTAAGTCTATTAGAATGTGAGGTCGGTGAGGATATTTATCCATGTAGCTATTAATGATTCTAATCAGGGTTCTGAATAGCATTACGAATACTGATTTCGGGTGAGATTACGGCCGCGTAAAGATTTTCGTTCCCGGTAAGATATCCAATCTTGTAGATCTGAAGGATCTCGAGATAAGTAACAACGTTTGCAGGATTCGCAATAAGTTTACTGGAAAAATAGCCAGCAGTAAAAGCAGACGCGTGTGCGCTGGTCTTCTGCATCCGGGCTCGGTGGAGCAGTCGCAGCCCTGCTAGAGATGCTGCCTGTACAGCACAAGATGAATACCCTGCAATTCTGTTTGCATCTTTGGCAGACTCATTCTTTTTTTATTCAATGTAAAAAGTAAAGCATGCATGTCATCCTCACAGTTCGAGTGAGGTGAATGAGGGCCCATGGTATTCGTGATTAATAGTGATTTAAAAGAGCACTGGAATGCATACGCGTCTGGCTGGTTAGACCTGTGATTTACGGCGCGTAAGCTAAGTCTTCCTGGAATGGATCTTTCAAAGAAAAAGATTTCTCGAGGATACCGATAGCCTCTACCCTGAACGAGACGTGTTTGTTGACACCGCCGACGTCCATGATCGTGCCGCGAAATACGTAGGCTACAACAAGAGGCCTTAAAAAACAAAAATGATTTGCTTAATTTAATTCTTATGTCGTCTTCTAGGTCTGCCAGGTTGTCGATCCTCAATGACTGACTATACAATTTTCGCAGTCGTTTTTCTTAAGATCCTTGACGCATTGTCCCGCTTACATACACCACTAGTTGGTCTGATAATTCGAAAGAGGGATGGTGATTCGCATTCAGTGACATCAGACCTGTTAGTTTGTTTCATCTAAACCGTTGTTCATATTTTTGGTCCTGATTGAGGTTTGGAGCGCCTTTATTGGAAATTTGAATCGCATCAGTAGTTGCAGGAATCGCATTGCAAAATTCAATTCGAGAGGGGTCAGAGTTGGTGCTACGTGCGACCGAAGCGGGATCTGCTGCTTACCGCTACCAGCTGCTACCTACAGTATAAAATAACAGTTATTTTCGTGTAAGTTTCCTAAAAACTTTTTGCGCCTTTTCAAGTGCCAATTTTTGCAAAGCGGAAGACGTATTAATGCGCTCTTCTGAATAAGAGCCTTTTAATTTTCTGTTAGTTATTGTACAACGATTATGAATCTGAACTCGGCAAACTAAGGTAATGAAATGATTCAATGCATCAACGTGAATTAACGTGATGTTGGGGGCATCCATACCAATCACCATCAGGTGTTCTTAAAAATTCTGCTCTAAGTCTATTAGAATATGAGGTCGGTGAGGATATTTATCCATGTAGCTATTAATGATGCTAATCAGGGTTCTGAAAAGCATTACGAATACTGATTTCGGGTGAGATTGCGGCCGCGTAAAGATTTTCGTTCCCGGTAAGATATCCAATCTTGGAGATCTGAAGGATCTCCAGATACGTAACAACGTTTGCAGGATTCGCAATAAGTTTTCTGGAAACATAGCCAGCAGTAAAAGCAGACGCGTGTGCGCTGGTCTTATGCATCCGGGCTCGGTGGAGCAGCCGCAGCCCTGCTAGAGATGCTGCCTGTACAGCACAAGATGAATACCCTGCAATTCTGTTTGCATATTTGGCAGACTCATTCTTTTTTTATTCAATGTAAAAAGTAAAGCATGCATGTCATCCACACAGTTCGAGTGAGGTGAATGAGGGCCCATGGTATTCGTGATTAATAGTGATTTAAAAGAGCACTGGAATGCATACGCGTCTGGCTGGTTAGACCTGTGATTTAAGGCGCGTACGCTAAGTCTTCCTGGAATGGATCTTTCAAAGAAAAAGATTTCTCGAGGATACCGATAGCCTCTACCCTGAACGAGACGTGTTTGTTGACACCGCCGACGTCCATGATCGTGCCGCGAAATACGTAGGCTACAACAAGAGGCCTTAAAAAACAAAAATGATTTGCTTAATTTAATTCTTATGTCGTCTTCTAGGTCTGCCAGGTTGTCGATCCTCAATGACTGACTGTATACAATTTTCGCAGTCGTTTTTCTTAAGATCCTTGACGCATTGTCCCGCTTACATACACCACTAGTTGGTCTGATAATTCGAAAGAGGGATGGTGATTCGCATTCAGTGACATCAGACCTGTTAGTTTGTTTCATCTAAACCGTTGTTCAACGTGAATTAACGTGATGTTGGGGGCATCCATACCAGTCACCATCAGGTGTTCTTAAAAATTCTGCTCTAAGTCTATTAGAATATGAGGTCGGTGAGGATATTTATCCATGTAGCTATTAATGATGCTAATCAGGGTTCTGAAAAGCATTACGAATACTGATTTCGGGTGAGATTGCGGCCGCGTAAAGATTTTCGTTCCCGGTAAGATATCCAATCTTGGAGATCTGAAGGATCTCCAGATACGTAACAACGTTTGCAGGATTCGCAATAAGTTTTCTGGAAACATAGCCAGCAGTAAAAGCAGACGCGTGTGCGCTGGTCTTATGCATCCGGGCTCGGTGGAGCAGCCGCAGCCCTGCTAGAGATGCTGCCTGTACAGCACAAGATGAATACCCTGCAATTCTGTTTGCATATTTGGCAGACTCATTCTTTTTTTATTCAATGTAAAAAGTAAAGCATGCATGTCATCCACACAGTTCGAGTGAGGTGAATGAGGGCCCATGGTATTCGTGATTAATAGTGATTTAAAAGAGCACTGGAATGCATACGCGTCTGGCTGGTTAGACCTGTGATTTAAGGCGCGTACGCTAAGTCTTCCTGGAATGGATCTTTCAAAGAAAAAGATTTCTCGAGGATACCGATAGCCTCTACCCTGAACGAGACGTGTTTGTTGACACCGCCGACGTCCATGATCGTGCCGCGAAATACGTAGGCTACAACAAGAGGCCTTAAAAAACAAAAATGATTTGCTTAATTTAATTCTTATGTCGTCTTCTAGGTCTGCCAGGTTGTCGATCCTCAATGACTGACTGTATACAATTTTCGCAGTCGTTTTTCTTAAGATCCTTGACGCATTGTCCCGCTTACATACACCACTAGTTGGTCTGATAATTCGAAAGAGGGATGGTGATTCGCATTCAGTGACATCAGACCTGTTAGTTTGTTTCATCTAAACCGTTGTTCATATTTTGGTCCTGATTGAGGTTTGGAGCGCCTTTATTGGAAATTTGAATCGCATCAGTAGTTGCAGGAATCGCATTGCAAAATTCAATTCGAGAGGGGTCAGAGTTGGTGCTACGTGCGACCGAAGCGGGATCTGCTGCTTACCGCTACCAGCTGCTACCTACAGTATAAAATAACAGTTATTTTCGTGTAAGTTTCCTAAAAACTTTTTGCGCCTTTTCAAGTGCCAATTTTTGCAAAGCGGAAGACGTATTAATGCGCTCTTCTGAATAAGAGCCTTTTAATTTTCTGTTAGTTATTGTACAACGATTATGAATCTGAACTCGGCAAACTAAGGTAATGAAATGATTCAATGCATCAACGTGAATTAACGTGATGTTGGGGGCATCCATACCAATCACCATCAGGTGTTCTTAAAAATTCTGCTCTAAGTCTATTAGAATATGAGGTCGGTGAGGATATTTATCCATGTAGCTATTAATGATTCTAATCAGGGTTCTGAAAAGCATTACGAATACTGATTTCGGGTGAGATTGCGGCCGCGTAAAGATTTTCGTTCCCGGTAAGATATCCAATCTTGTAGATCTGAAGGATCTCCAGATACGTAACAACGTTTGCAGGATTCGCAATAAGTTTTCTGGAAACATAGCCAGCAGTAAAAGCAGACGCGTGTGCGCTGGTCTTATGCATCCGGGCTCGGTGGAGCAGCCGCAGCCCTGCTAGAGATGCTGCCTGTACAGCACAAGATGAATACCCTGCAATTCTGTTTGCATATTTGGCAGACTCATTCTTTTTTTATTCAATGTAAAAAGTAAAGCATGCATGTCATCCACACAGTTCGAGTGAGGTGAATGAGGGCCCATGGTATTCGTGATTAATAGTGATTTAAAAGAGCACTGGAATGCATACGCGTCTGGCTGGTTAGACCTGTGATTTAAGGCGCGTACGCTAAGTCTTCCTGTAATGGATCTTTCAAAGAAAAAGATTTCTCGAGGATACCGATAGCCTCTACCCTGAACGAGACGTGTTTGTTGACACCGCCGACGTCCATGATCGTGCCGCGAAATACGTAGGCTACAACAAGAGGCCTTAAAAAACAAAAATGATTTGCTTAATTTAATTCTTATGTCGTCTTCTAGGTCTGCCAGGTTGTCGATCCTCAATGACTGACTGTATACAAATTTCGCAGTCGTTTTTCTTAAGATCCTTGACGCATTGCCCCGCTTACATACACCACTAGTTGGTCTGATAATTCGAAAGAGAGATGGTGATTCGCATTCAGTGACATCAGACCTGTTAGTTTGTTTCATCTAAACCGTGTTCATATTTTGGTCCTGATTGAGGTTTGGAGCGCCTTTATTGGAAATTTGAATCGCATCAGTAGTTGCAGGAATCGCATTGCAAAATTCAATTCGAGAGGGGTCAGAGTTGGTGCTACGTGCGACCGAAGCGGGATCTGCTGCTTACCGCTACCAGCTGCTACCTACAGTATAAAATAACAGTTATTTTCGTGTAAGTTTCCTAAAACCTTTTTGCGCCTTTTCAAGTGCCAATTTTTGCAAAGCGGAAGACGTATTAATGCGCTCTTCTGAATAAGAGCCTTTTAATTTTCTGTTAGTTATTGTACAACGATTATGAATCTGAACTCGGCAAACTAAGGCAATGAAATGATTCAATGCATCAACGTGAATTAACGTGATGTTGGGGGCATCCAAACCAGTCACCATCAGCTGTTCTTAAAAATTCTGCTCTAAGTCTATTAGAATGTGAGGTCGGTGAGGATATTTATCCATGTAGCCGTTAATGATTCCACTTGGAGTCGTAGGATATCCTTCAGCAGCTTAGTACAATCCAGGTGGTCAAATGTAATTTCTCCAACGGCCGAGCAACAAAAACTGGAACCACTTCAGGATCAGTTGATTTATACAATTCTAATCGGGGTTCTGAAAAGCATTACGAATACTGATTTCGGGTGAGATTACGGCCGCGTAAAGATTTTCGTTCCCGGTAAGATATCCAATCTTGTAGATCTGAAGGATCTCGAGATAAGTAACAACGTTTGCAGGATTCGCAATAAGTTTACTGGAAACATAGCCAGCAGTAAAAGCAGACGCGTGTGCGCTGGTCTTCTGCATCCGGGCTCGGTGGAGCAGTCGCAGCCCTGCTAGAGATGCTGCCTGTACAGCACAAGATGAATACCCTGCAATTCTGTTTGTATCTTTGGCAGACTCATTATTTTTATTTAATGTAAAAAGTTAAGCACCCATGTCATCCTCACAGTTCGATTGAGGTGAATAAGGGCCCATGGTATTCGTGATTTATAGTGATTTAAAAGAGCACTGGAATGCAAACGCGTCTGACTGGTTAGACCTGTGATTTAAAGCGCGTACGCGGGCAATTTTTTTAAAATCTGATTTAAGTTACGTGTGTAGAAGAATGACACTCCAATCTCTTTAGATCAGTTCATATGTCAATGAAACTATTTAATGTTGTGACCCAATTTTCAAGTGTAGACATCCACTTTTTTTACAAGTCTTCCTGGAATGGATCTTTCAAAGAAAAAAAATTCTCGAGGAGACCGATAGCCTCTACCCTGAACGAGACGTGTTTATTGAGACCGCCGACGTCCTTGACCGGGTCTCGAAATACGTAGGCTACAGCAAGAGGTCCTAAAAAATGATTTGCTCAATTTAATTTTCAGAAAACGAATTACAAAAATACTTAATTCGTAATTAATTAGCCTAGCGATTGCTTCGAAGATACAGTGAAATCAAAATTATTAACATATAAAAATTTCCAGCCGGTCGAAGAACAGCACAGCGTCCGCTGTTATTGAACAACCAACAACCTTTTTCGCGTCGGTAACACGCCTCTTTTGATGTAACATCTGTTAGAAATAAATAGATGCTTGTAGGCGGGTGTCTTGATATTTCTTATGAATAACATACAGTTAGCGCCTTACCCGACTGGCATCTTATCAAATACTGAACCTTCTCGGTTTCAGTCAAGCGCACGTTTTCATGAATAATTCTCCTCATTCTAAGATCTTTTCTTAAGATTCTTAAGATCCTTGACGCAATGTCCCGCTTACATACACCACTAGTTGTCTGATAATTCGACTAAATCTTTTTCTAATTCTTCTTCCTTTGGCAAGCTTAAGACGGGAAATTCAGTGTCTTCTTCTTCCACTGGCAAACTTTTTTCTTCAAATTGGAATAGTCTTGTCATTCATCTTTTTGAAAAAAATAATTGTGAAAGTCTGTTAAAAGAGTCTTATTGTCTTTTTCACAATTCTTTCTTTTTCGCATTCAGTGACATCAGACCTGTTAGAGTTTGTTTCATCTAAACCGTTGTTCATATTTTGGTGTTTGGTGCAAAATTCAATTCTAGAGGGGTCAGAGTTTGTGCTACGTGCGGCCGATGCGGGATCTGCTGCTTACCGCTACCACCTGCTACCTACAGTTTAACAAATAACAATTATTTTCGTGTAAGTTGTGCCAATTTTTGCAAAGCGGAAGACGTATTAATGCGCTCTTCTGAATAAGAGCCTTTTAATTTTCTGTTAGTTATTGTACAACGATTATGAATCTGAACTCGGCAAACTAAGGCAATGAAATGATTCAATGCATCAACGTGAATTAACGTGATGTTGGGGGCATCCAAACCAGTCACCATCAGCTGTTCTTAAAAATTCTGCTCTAAGTCTATTAGAATGTGAGGTCGGTGAGGATATTTATCCATGTAGCCGTTAATGATTCCACTTGGAGTCGTAGGATATCCTTCAGCAGCTTAGTACAATCCAGGTGGTCAAATGTAATTTCTCCAACGGCCGAGCAACAAAAACTGGAACCACTTCAGGATCAGTTGATTTATACAATTCTAATCGGGGTTCTGAAAAGCATTACGAATACTGATTTCGGGTGAGATTACGGCCGCGTAAAGATTTTCGTTCCCGGTAAGATATCCAATCTTGTAGATCTGGAGGATCTCGAGATAAGTAACAACGTTTGCAGGATTCGCAATAAGTTTACTGGAAACATAGCCAGCAGTAAAAGCAGACGCGTGTGCGCTGGTCTTCTGCATCCGGGCTCGGTGGAGCAGTCGCAGCCCTGCTAGAGATGCTGCCTGTACAGCACAAGATGAATACCCTGCAATTCTGTTTGTATCTTTGGCAGACTCATTATTTTCATTTAATGTAAAAAGTTAAGCACCCATGTCATCCTCACAGTTCGATTGAGGTGAATAAGGGCCCATGGTATTCGTGATTTATAGTGATTTAAAAGAGCACTGGAATGCAAACGCGTCTGACTGGTTAGACCTGTGATTTAAAGCGCGTACGCGGGCAATTTTTTTAAAATCTGATTTAAGTTACGTGTGTAGAAGAATGACACTCCAATCTCTTTAGATCAGTTCATATGTCAATGAAACTATTTAATGTTGTGACCCAATTTTCAAGTGTAGACATCCACTTTTTTTACAAGTCTTCCTGGAATGGATCTTTCAAAGAAAAAAAATTCTCGAGGAGACCGATAGCCTCTACCCTGAACGAGACGTGTTTATTGAGACCGCCGACGTCCTTGACCGGGTCTCGAAATACGTAGGCTACAGCAAGAAGTCCTAAAAAATGATTTGCTCAATTTAATTTTCAGAAAACGAATTACAAAAATACTTAATTCGTAATTAATTAGCCTAGCGATTGCTTCGAAGATACAGTGAAATCAAAATTATTAACATATAAAAATTTCCAGCCGGTCGAAGAACAGCACAGCGTCCGCTGTTATTGAACAACCAACAACCTTTTTCGCGTCGGTAACACGCCTCTTTTGATGTAACATCTGTTAGAAATAAATAGATGCTTGTAGGCGGGTGTCTTGATATTTCTTATGAATAACATACAGTTAGCGCCTTACCCGACTGGCATCTTATCAAATACTGAACCTTCTCGGTTTCAGTCAAGCGCACGTTTTCATGAATAATTCTCCTCATTCTAAGATCTTTTCTTAAGATTCTTAAGATCCTTGACGCAATGTCCCGCTTACATACACCACTAGTTGTCTGATAATTCGACTAAATCTTTTTCTAATTCTTCTTCCTTTGGCAAGCTTAAGACGGGAAATTCAGTGTCTTCTTCTTCCACTGGCAAACTTTTTTCTTCAAATTGGAATAGTCTTGTCATTCATCTTTTTGAAAAAAATAATTGTGAAAGTCTGTTAAAAGAGTCTTATTGTCTTTTTCACAATTCTTTCTTTTTCGCATTCAGTGACATCAGACCTGTTAGAGTTTGTTTCATCTAAACCGTTGTTCATATTTTGGTGTTTGGTGCAAAATTCAATTCTAGAGGGGTCAGAGTTTGTGCTACGTGCGGCCGATGCGGGATCTGCTGCTTACCGCTACCACCTGCTACCTACAGTTTAACAAATAACAATTATTTTCGTGTAAGTTGTGCCAATTTTTGCAAAGCGGAAGACGTATTAATGCGTTCTGCTGAATAAGAGCCTTTAAATTTTTGTCAGTTATTGTACAAAGATTTTGAATCTGAACTCGGCAAACTAAGGTAATGAAGTGATTCAATGCATCAACGTGAATTAACGTTATGTTGGGGGCATCCATACCAATCACCATCAGGTGTTCTTAAAAATTCTGCTCTAAGTCTATTAGAATGTGAGGTCGGTGAGGATATTTATCCATGTAGCTATTAATGATTCTAATCAGGGTTCTGAAAAGCATTACGAATACTGATTTCGGGTGAGATTGCGGCCGCGTAAAGATTTTCGTTCCCGGTAAGATATCCAATCTTGTAGATCTGAAGGATCTCGAGATACGTAACAACGTTTGCAGGATTCACAATAAGTTTTCTGGAAACATAGCCAGCAGTAAAAGCAGACGCGTGTGCGCTGGTCTTCTGCATCCGGGCTCGGTGGAGCAGCCGCAGCCCTGCTAGAGATGCTGCCTGTACAGCACAAGATGAATACCCTGCAATTCTGTTTGCATCTTTGGCAGACTCATTCTTTTTTATTCAATGTAAAAAGTAAAGCATGCATGTCATCCTCACAGTTCGAGTGAGGTGAATGAGGGCCCATGGTATTCGTGATTAATAGTGATTTAAAAGAGCACTGGAATGCATACGCGTCTGGCTGGTTAGACCTGTGATTTAAGGCGCGTAAGCTAAGTCTTCCTGGAATGGATCTTACAAAGAAAAAGATTTCTCGAGGATACCGATAGCCTCTACCCTGAACGAGACGTGTTTGTTGACACCGCCGACGTCCATGATCGTGCCGTGAAATACGTAGGCTACAACAAGAGGCCCTAAAAAACAAAAATGATTTGCTTAATTTAATTCTTATGTCGTCTTCTAGGTCTGCCAGGTTGTCGATCCTCAATGACTGACTGTATACAATTTTCGCAGTCGTTTTTCTTAAGATCCTTGACGCATTGTCCCGCTTACATACACCACTAGTTGGTCTGATAATTCGAAAGAGGGATGGTGATTCGCATTCAGTGACATCAGACCTGTTAGTTTGTTTCATCTAAACCGTTGTTCATATTTTGGTCCTGATTGAGGTTTGGAGCGCCTTTATTGGAAATTTGAATCGCATCAGTAGTTGCAGGAATCGCATTGCAAAATTCAATTCGAGAGGGGTCAGAGTTGGTGCTACGTGCGACCGAAGCGGGATCTGCTGCTTACCGCTACCAGCTGCTACCTACAGTATAAAATAACAGTTATTTTCGTGTAAGTTTCCTAAAAACTTTTTGCGCCTTTTCAAGTGCCAATTTTTGCAAAGCGGAAGACGTATTAATGCGCTCTTCTGAATAAGAGCCTTTTAATTTTCTGTTAGTTATTGTACAACGATTATGAATCTGAACTCGGCAAACTAAGGTAATGAAATGATTCAATGCATCAACGTGAATTAACGTGATGTTGGGGGCATCCATACCAGTCACCATCAGGTGTTCTTAAAAATTCTGCTCTAAGTCTATTAGAATGTGAGGTCGGTGAGGATATTTATCTATGTAGCTATTAATGATTCTAATCAGGGTTCTGAAAAGCATTACGAATACTGATTTCGGGTGAGATTGCGGCCGCGTAAAGATTTTCGTTCCCGGTAAGATATCCAATCTTGTAGATCTGAAGGATCTCGAGATAAGTAACAACGTTTGCAGGATTCGCAATAAGTTTACTGGAAACATAGCCAGCCGTAAAAGCAGACGCGTGTGCGCTGGTCTTCTGCATCCGGGCTCGGTGGAGCAGTCGCAGCCCTGCTAGAGATGCTGCCTGTACAGCACAAGATGAATACCCTGCAATTCTGTTTGTATCTTTGGCAGACTCATTATTTTTATTTAATGTAAAAAGTAAAGCATCCATGTCATCCTTGGTATTCGTGATTAATAGTGATTTAAAAGAGCACTGGAATGCATATGCGTCTGGCTGGTTAGACCTGTGATTTAAGGCGCGTACGCGGGCCATTTTTTTAAAATCTGATTTAAGTTACGTGTGTAGAAGAATGACCTTCCAATCTTTTTTAGAGCAGTTCATATGACAATGAAACTATTTAATGTTGTGACCCAATTTTCAAGTGTAGACATCCACTTTTTTTACAAGTCTTCCTGGAATGGATCTTTCAAAGAAAAAAAATTCTCGAGGAGACCGATAGCCTCTACCCTGAACGAGACGTGTTTATTGAGACCGCCGACGTCCTTGACCGGGTCTCGAAATACGTAGGCTACAGCAAGAGGTCCTAAAAAATGATTTGCTCAATTTAATTTTCAGAAAACGAATTACAAAAATACTTAATTCGTAATTAATTAGCCTAGCGATTGCTTCGAAGATACAGTGAAATCAAAATTATTAACATATAAAAATTTCCAGCCGGTCGAAGAACAGCACAGCGTCCGCTGTTATTGAACAACCAACAACCTTTTTCGCGTCGGTAACACGCCTCTTTTGATGTAACATCTGTTAGAAATAAATAGATGCTTGTAGGCGGGTGTCTTGATATTTCTTATGAATAACATACAGTTAGCGCCTTACCCGACTGGCATCTTATCAAATACTGAACCTTCTCGGTTTCAGTCAAGCGCACGTTTTCATGAATAATTCTCCTCATTCTAAGATCTTTTCTTAAGATTCTTAAGATCCTTGACGCAATGTCCCGCTTACATACACCACTAGTTGTCTGATAATTCGACTAAATCTTTTTCTAATTCTTCTTCCTTTGGCAAGCTTAAGACGGGAAATTCAGTGTCTTCTTCTTCCACTGGCAAACTTTTTTCTTCAAATTGGAATAGTCTTGTCATTCATCTTTTTGAAAAAAATAATTGTGAAAGTCTGTTAAAAGAGTCTTATTGTCTTTTTCACAATTCTTTCTTTTTCGCATTCAGTGACATCAGACCTGTTAGAGTTTGTTTCATCTAAACCGTTGTTCATATTTTGGTGTTTGGTGCAAAATTCAATTCTAGAGGGGTCAGAGTTTGTGCTACGTGCGGCCGATGCGGGATCTGCTGCTTACCGCTACCACCTGCTACCTACAGTTTAACAAATAACAATTATTTTCGTGTAAGTTGTGCCAATTTTTGCAAAGCGGAAGACGTATTAATGCGCTCTTCTGAATAAGAGCCTTTTAATTTTCTGTTAGTTATTGTACAACGATTATGAATCTGAACTCGGCAAACTAAGGCAATGAAATGATTCAATGCATCAACGTGAATTAACGTGATGTTGGGGGCATCCAAACCAGTCACCATCAGCTGTTCTTAAAAATTCTGCTCTAAGTCTATTAGAATGTGAGGTCGGTGAGGATATTTATCCATGTAGCCGTTAATGATTCCACTTGGAGTCGTAGGATATCCTTCAGCAGCTTAGTACAATCCAGGTGGTCAAATGTAATTTCTCCAACGGCCGAGCAACAAAAACTGGAACCACTTCAGGATCAGTTGATTTATACAATTCTAATCGGGGTTCTGAAAAGCATTACGAATACTGATTTCGGGTGAGATTACGGCCGCGTAAAGATTTTCGTTCCCGGTAAGATATCCAATCTTGTAGATCTGAAGGATCTCGAGATAAGTAACAACGTTTGCAGGATTCGCAATAAGTTTACTGGAAACATAGCCAGCAGTAAAAGCAGACGCGTGTGCGCTGGTCTTCTGCATCCGGGCTCGGTGGAGCAGTCGCAGCCCTGCTAGAGATGCTGCCTGTACAGCACAAGATGAATACCCTGCAATTCTGTTTGTATCTTTGGCAGACTCATTATTTTCATTTAATGTAAAAAGTTAAGCACCCATGTCATCCTCACAGTTCGATTGAGGTGAATAAGGGCCCATGGTATTCGTGATTTATAGTGATTTAAAAGAGCACTGGAATGCAAACGCGTCTGACTGGTTAGACCTGTGATTTAAAGCGCGTACGCGGGCAATTTTTTTAAAATCTGATTTAAGTTACGTGTGTAGAAGAATGACACTCCAATCTCTTTAGATCAGTTCATATGTCAATGAAACTATTTAATGTTGTGACCCAATTTTCAAGTGTAGACATCCACTTTTTTTACAAGTCTTCCTGGAATGGATCTTTCAAAGAAAAAAAATTCTCGAGGAGACCGATAGCCTCTACCCTGAACGAGACGTGTTTATTGAGACCGCCGACGTCCTTGACCGGGTCTCGAAATACGTAGGCTACAGCAAGAAGTCCTAAAAAATGATTTGCTCAATTTAATTTTCAGAAAACGAATTACAAAAATACTTAATTCGTAATTAATTAGCCTAGCGATTGCTTCGAAGATACAGTGAAATCAAAATTATTAACATATAAAAATTTCCAGCCGGTCGAAGAACAGCACAGCGTCCGCTGTTATTGAACAACCAACAACCTTTTTCGCGTCGGTAACACGCCTCTTTTGATGTAACATCTGTTAGAAATAAATAGATGCTTGTAGGCGGGTGTCTTGATATTTCTTATGAATAACATACAGTTAGCGCCTTACCCGACTGGCATCTTATCAAATACTGAACCTTCTCGGTTTCAGTCAAGCGCACGTTTTCATGAATAATTCTCCTCATTCTAAGATCTTTTCTTAAGATTCTTAAGATCCTTGACGCAATGTCCCGCTTACATACACCACTAGTTGTCTGATAATTCGACTAAATCTTTTTCTAATTCTTCTTCCTTTGGCAAGCTTAAGACGGGAAATTCAGTGTCTTCTTCTTCCACTGGCAAACTTTTTTCTTCAAATTGGAATAGTCTTGTCATTCATCTTTTTGAAAAAAATAATTGTGAAAGTCTGTTAAAAGAGTCTTATTGTCTTTTTCACAATTCTTTCTTTTTCGCATTCAGTGACATCAGACCTGTTAGAGTTTGTTTCATCTAAACCGTTGTTCATATTTTGGTGTTTGGTGCAAAATTCAATTCTAGAGGGGTCAGAGTTTGTGCTACGTGCGGCCGATGCGGGATCTGCTGCTTACCGCTACCACCTGCTACCTACAGTTTAACAAATAACAATTATTTTCGTGTAAGTTGTGCCAATTTTTGCAAAGCGGAAGACGTATTAATGCGTTCTGCTGAATAAGAGCCTTTAAATTTTTGTCAGTTATTGTACAAAGATTTTGAATCTGAACTCGGCAAACTAAGGTAATGAAGTGATTCAATGCATCAACGTGAATTAACGTTATGTTGGGGGCATCCATACCAATCACCATCAGGTGTTCTTAAAAATTCTGCTCTAAGTCTATTAGAATGTGAGGTCGGTGAGGATATTTATCCATGTAGCTATTAATGATTCTAATCAGGGTTCTGAAAAGCATTACGAATACTGATTTCGGGTGAGATTGCGGCCGCGTAAAGATTTTCGTTCCCGGTAAGATATCCAATCTTGTAGATCTGAAGGATCTCGAGATACGTAACAACGTTTGCAGGATTCACAATAAGTTTTCTGGAAACATAGCCAGCAGTAAAAGCAGACGCGTGTGCGCTGGTCTTCTGCATCCGGGCTCGGTGGAGCAGCCGCAGCCCTGCTAGAGATGCTGCCTGTACAGCACAAGATGAATACCCTGCAATTCTGTTTGCATCTTTGGCAGACTCATTCTTTTTTTATTCAATGTAAAAAGTAAAGCATGCATGTCATCCTCACAGTTCGAGTGAGGTGAATGAGGGCCCATGGTATTCGTGATTAATAGTGATTTAAAAGAGCACTGGAATGCATACGCGTCTGGCTGGTTAGACCTGTGATTTAAGGCGCGTAAGCTAAGTCTTCCTGGAATGGATCTTACAAAGAAAAAGATTTCTCGAGGATACCGATAGCCTCTACCCTGAACGAGACGTGTTTGTTGACACCGCCGACGTCCATGATCGTGCCGTGAAATACGTAGGCTACAACAAGAGGCCCTAAAAAACAAAAATGATTTGCTTAATTTAATTATTATGTCGTCTTCTAGGTCTGCCAGGTTGTCGATCCTCAATGACTGACTGTATACAATTTTCGCAGTCGTTTTTCTTAAGATCCTTGACGCATTGTCCCGCTTACATACACCACTAGTTGGTCTGATAATTCGAAAGAGGGATGGTGATTCGCATTCAGTGACATCAGACCTGTTAGTTTGTTTCATCTAAACCGTTGTTCATATTTTGGTCCTGATTGAGGTTTGGAGCGCCTTTATTGGAAATTTGAATCGCATCAGTAGTTGCAGGAATCGCATTGCAAAATTCAATTCGAGAGGGGTCAGAGTTGGTGCTACGTGCGACCGAAGCGGGATCTGCTGCTTACCGCTACCAGCTGCTACCTACAGTATAAAATAACAGTTATTTTCGTGTAAGTTTCCTAAAAACTTTTTGCGCCTTTTCAAGTGCCAATTTTTGCAAAGCGGAAGACGTATTAATGCGCTCTTCTGAATAAGAGCCTTTTAATTTTCTGTTAGTTATTGTACAACGATTATGAATCTGAACTCGGCAAACTAAGGTAATGAAATGATTCAATGCATCAACGTGAATTAACGTGATGTTGGGGGCATCCATACCAGTCACCATCAGGTGTTCTTAAAAATTCTGCTCTAAGTCTATTAGAATGTGAGGTCGGTGAGGATATTTATCTATGTAGCTATTAATGATTCTAATCAGGGTTCTGAAAAGCATTACGAATACTGATTTCGGGTGAGATTGCGGCCGCGTAAAGATTTTCGTTCCCGGTAAGATATCCAATCTTGTAGATCTGAAGGATCTCGAGATAAGTAACAACGTTTGCAGGATTCGCAATAAGTTTACTGGAAACATAGCCAGCCGTAAAAGCAGACGCGTGTGCGCTGGTCTTCTGCATCCGGGCTCGGTGGAGCAGTCGCAGCCCTGCTAGAGATGCTGCCTGTACAGCACAAGATGAATACCCTGCAATTCTGTTTGTATCTTTGGCAGACTCATTATTTTTATTTAATGTAAAAAGTAAAGCATCCATGTCATCCTTGGTATTCGTGATTAATAGTGATTTAAAAGAGCACTGGAATGCATATGCGTCTGGCTGGTTAGACCTGTGATTTAAGGCGCGTACGCGGGCCATTTTTTTAAAATCTGATTTAAGTTACGTGTGTAGAAGAATGACCTTCCAATCTTTTTTAGAGCAGTTCATATGACAATGAAACTATTTAATGTTGTGACCCAATTTCCAAGTGTAGGCATCCACTTTTTTACAAGTCTTCCTGGAATGGATCTTTCAAAGAAAAAAAATTCTTGAAGATACCGATAGCCTCTACCCTGAACGAGACGTGTTTGTTGAGACCGCCGACATCCTTGACCGGGTCGGTACTACAAAGCTTTGTAACTACTATAGTTGAAGCCCCTTTCGGCGTGACTTGGTAGTTAGTATGCCTCATCCCACGCTAAGTTGAGGTCTTGGACTTCCTCCGCCGTCAGCGGCCGCCGAGCCACCTCGCGCGATTCTTCTGCGCGGCAGGCGGCGACCACTTCGGCCCGCCACCTCCGCAGCGTATAATAATTGGCCGCGTACGACGGCGAGCGTGCGCGGCGGCGGGATATGCACCATTCGGCCGCCTCCTCAGCCTCTAATGGAGACCGGGTCCTCGCCAGAAAAGAAAAAAAAAATTTACACTTTCGAATTCCTTACGAAGCACTTGTCCTCGTCTATTTATTATACATTTATACCGGGAAGTCTGTCACTTATGCGTGTCAACATATCCAATGGTTCCATGGTCGAATTAAGTGGAATATCAATTTCCTGATGGTCCGACATGTTGAACCACATGGAATCAAAATTCCTCGTGGTTCGACTGTCGGACCACGTCGAACCACGTGGACGCACCCAAACAAACGATAGTACTTTCTAATCATCGATTCGCGGATTGTCTGCAGTGTGTTCCTTCTCGTGTGGCCGCATAAAGATTTTCGTTCCCTGTAAGATATCCAATCTTGTAGATCTGAAGGATCTCGAGATAAGTAACAACGTTTGCAGGATTCGCAATAAGTTATATTGATTATCTGACTCTTCTAGTTTTAAATCCACTGTAACGTTTTGATTGTCTTCGTCGCCGATCACTCATACTGAATGCACTATTCTTTAGTCTCGCACTTAAATTTACTCTTCTGGCATGGGCCCGACCCACCGCTACGTCGTGCTTGTGAGCCATTTCCATAAAATCAATGCAGGCGTGATGCGTTTTGTTATAAACTAAACATTGTCAAAATGTACCAAAATTTACAGAAACATTTATGAACAGGGGTGGCCTTAATAGGAATTTTCATAAATCAGAGTTCTTATCAGTGAAGGTTGCATAACCTCCCCACGTCGCTAACAACTTCTATTAGCTTCTTATCGCCTTTGTTCTTAAGCTGATCACTAAGGAGCATACCCAAGGCAGATTTATGGCAACTGCTAGTTGATTTTGCTTACTTGCACACTGCAGCGGCTACCTCTTTACTTAGTCTTGGTGGGCAAACAGCATCAAAATTTTCGGTGGAAGGTATTTTTCATTATAATCTTCTTTTTTTTTTGATGTTGTCCTACTCTTTAAGATGTTTTCCCACCTCTTTGCTATATTAGTATGAATCGGCTTGCCTCTCTTCTAAGGAGTATCTGGTTCATCGTTGTCTAGGAAAGACGACTTCGATTTTAGTGACGTCATCCTCACCACTAAACGAGGGTGTATCTTCTAAATAATCTACATCAAGATATTCCTTATCAGAGAACGACGCTCCCTCACTCTTAGATGTAGAAGCAGAAGACTCGCGTCCTGAAAACAGAACGAACATATTGGAATTTAACGTTGTTCTTCAAAATAAACGCATTTTATTCCGCCGGGAAATATCACATGACCTTAAAGCGCGACACACACTGGGCGGCGGCGTTGCGAAAGCGTTGCGGTTTTTTTCTGTAATGTTCGAAATAGTATGAAGACCTTTACATCAATGCGGCGGCGGCGCGGCGCGTTCTTCAAGAAGCTATATTTAAAGTGACATGGTGTGTGGGTTGGAGGGGTGTGAGGCGGCTGATTCCCCGTGGGTTTTAGGGGGGAAAATAAAAGATTGAAGGCATAGATAATCATTTATAACTGTAATAGATTAAGAAGTTGGAAATGTATTGCATGACAAATTATGAAGGAGGTAGAAGGACGATCATCTGCAACAAAAGGAAACATGGTTAGAAAAAAAAGGGATAATAATTATAATTAGTAATTAGAGATATGAGGAAAGTGGTAAGGAAAGATGGAAGGAAAATTGGAAATATACTTACAGAGGATAGATTAAGGACGGGTTGAGGTTCGACAGAAGAAGGCAGCAGTTCACCGTGGCTACTTGAGGTAGGGGAGATAGGGAAGGTTATCTGAAAAAAAAATTAATAAAAGGAAAGATATGTTTCAAAAAAAAGGATTTGTATTAAACAAATTTGAAGATTACATACCTCAAGGCCTAGTGCTAGTGAAGAACTGGGAGGGGAATGAGACGGTTGAGGAGCTCTGGGTGGTTTCTGACATGGAAATTTCTTGATTCAATGTAATTGAATTTTAAAAGGGGAAGAACGGTAAGACATTTAGTAAAGGAATGGGGATTACCTCGTGGAGGAAGTCTAAAGCGTGCAAAATCCAGTGATTTCGTCCAGCGGCCCGTGCTCGATAAAATTTGTTCCGTAGGTTTTTTATTTGCTTGGGGACGTCAGAATTGGTGGCGGAAGGTTTATAGCGGTGAAGAATGGGAAGTAGTTTGGAATGAGCGGAAGACCGTTTGATAGGAACGTGATAGTAAAGGTGAAATGGATCCCATAGTACGGGTAGACTTTTATGTTTGGCGATAAATGAAAGAGAAGTATCCATGTTAAAATAAGGTAAATATGTTAAAGAAGCGTCCGTTCGCAGTAAGTTGTCTGAAAGGGAATGACAAGAGAGAAATGTCTTTTAATAAAGAAGACAAAGACAAAAAGTTCGGATGGTTGATTTTGAAGGAAGGAATAATTCAAGAGGTTAAATTTGAATTTTAGAAAAATTTGAGAAGTAGGGTAAATGGGCCAAAAATAGGCTCGATATTTTATGATTTATGTTAAGACTTACATTTCGTGGGGTTGCCCGAGTGAGGGGTAAAATTGTCTTGGTAAAGGTGCGGTTATTCTAGAGTAAAAGCTGAAAGAATATTCGAATTGGACCTTCGCAAAGTAGTTTCCTCGTGTAACTTGTTCATGAGAATTAACATCAGATTAAAGGTTTCAAATTCTGGGAGTATTTTATAGGAGGAAAGATGATCGATGGAATTATATGATCAAGGCTTGATTGACCGAAGTCCTTAAGCAAGAAGTTGCAAGTCTGTAAGGAGTAAATAGTAGATAAATGTTTAGTGAGCTTGTGCGTAGTAATAATATAGAATTAAAGTTAATTTTAATACAGTACTGAACATGAAACGGAAAGGCTTGAATGATGTGGATGAGAAAGAGAAGGATGCCATTACATCAAAGCCCTTTGCTTTGATGTAATGGCAACTGGTAATTCGTGGGTGATTTTATTGTCGTGTGTCTTTGGAACATTTACACATTACAAATGGTCATTCTGCGAGGACTTAGGTGTTAGGTTAAATTTACGATGGACGTAAGTCAGTGCATCGGCTGTATGAGGTGACTTTCTGGTCAATCTCACCAGGCATTAGATCAAATTGCGTTACTTGAGTCGTACATTATGTGTGACCTTGATTTTCAGAAGACATATTTCATAGCCTCGTTATTTCCGTTAGCTATTTGTTGTTGTATGATCGATTTAATAATTTGTTGGCGTCCAAGTCTGTTAACAATATATTTGCCCCTTTGCAATTACACATTAAATGGTCATAAAATAGAGTGAAATCCAAAAGTAATAAACTCCCATCGAAGGGGTTGTGACCAATTCTAAAGTCAGATTCGCTTAGGCTTAGATTTTTAACTGAAATAGAATATTATAAGTAGTCAGGCTGGTCGACACGTTGATAGATATATTCTCTCGATGAGAATATCATCCAAAATAGTAATCTGCCTCAGAAACTCTATTTGTACTATCAGATTATAATTGTTAGGTTGTTGGCGGGTTTAAAACCTTTGGTAATTGCATTTCCATCGAAGGTAATGTCAGCCAATTTAATTAAGTATTCACTAACATGGAAGGAGAGACGAGTAAGAAAAAGAAATTGCAAATAAAAATTTAAAAGATTATATAAATTGGTCATAAAATTGTTTTTTTCTTCGATAATATTCATTATTAACGTAACACTTATTCTTACAGGAACTTTATTATATACACACCTCAACAATGCCTAGGGATATTTTTAATTTTCTTATTAGCAGAAAATCGGTAAATAATTTCATAAGACAACTATATATCAAATTGAAGCTTATTTTATGTTTTACGTGTTTAATAAAAAAAGATCTAAATCAAAGATTTTTTAAGTTTTTTTTATTTAACAAAAAGTCTTTAATTTGTCATGTTTTTGTCATGGATAACAAAAAAAAGGAATTTTATTTAATTTAATAATCAGTAATTCCTCCCCTGACGTTCATAAGAGATCGGCATCGCTTATTCATGCTTAAAATTTATTAAAACAATTTTTCACAAACGGTTCGTATAAGTAAGGTTAGGATACGTAAAATTAAACAAAAAAAAAATTAAAATTAAATAGCATCTTCGTTATCGAAAAGCACAAATTCCTCATAGTCTTTGGATATTTATGACAATTCAATGAGTTTTACAATAGAATCTTCTGGTACTACGTCTGTATCTTCGCGCTATAGCTTTATTAACTTTAAATTACCTTTCTGGTGGATGGTTTTGTAGTAATTAATCTTATAATTCTCATCATTGTAAATCTGTTGTATATCGCCTATATAGTATTTCCAGTTTTTCCTTGAGTGGTATCTGGCCAACACAGTGTTATTTATTTCCCACTTGCCTTCTTTATCATTAAGTACTACGTTTTTAGTTTCTTGAGACGGGGTCAAATACTAAACGGCATTCTCTTTCTCGCCAGTCTTACTTCTTAGCTCTTGCAAAGCACCTTTATTAGGACAGTAGTCGTCAATAGACGGTTGAGGATGATGATGTCATTGGTGATGGTGATTCACATTCATCAACCTGTTTACTTTCACAGTAAATTGCGCATAAAGGATATTTATATTGTTTTTTCGAACTTTTTGGCCTTTAAGACATTCACATGAAAAAAAATTTTGCTTAAGGAACAATCTACAACAGGTTTGTCTTTCTTTAAATTTTCTCTGAAACACATAGGACATACACAATTAACTTTGTCACTTGTTTTTAACAATTGTAGTTTTATATCATCCCTGTAGCTATTAAAACTTCCGTCTTCCTAAGAAGATCGTGATTTCCTGTGGCAATACATTTAAAAAAATGTATGATCATGACGCTACAATTGTGACCATCTTCCTGGATGACGTGGTCGTGAGACACTATTAAAAATTGGTCTATATTTTGTTGAAGCTCTATGAATTTTAATTTTTTTTTGTCTTCTGACTTCTGTCATTTGTTTTCTCATTTTCTTTTCCGAACGGATCTAAAAATGTGTTTTTTTTTCGGGAAAGTCTACTATGAGTTGTTTCTTTTTTATTTATGTGCTGCAAAGAGTTCGTTTCTTAAAAATTCTTCTGTGTAATTGATATCATTGAATATGACTGAAGTTTTTGCGACAGAAATAGTGAATTGTGTGTCATTTTCCTTGTTTATGGTGTGGAGTAAATGGTCGACAACACAATCATCCAAATACTCTTGTGGGTCCAAAGTAATGTAATCATTATAGTGTATTACTGTAAATGGCTCTGCTAAGTCACTTTGATAAGAAATAAAATACCCCTGACACGACTTAGCGCTACATAAATTTGCCCCTAGTAATTTTTTTCTACCAAGGTCGATCAAAGCTCTTTCGAGGGTGGTACCCTGTAGTTTGTGGACTGTGACCGCCCATCTTAATATTAGAGGCAGCCTACGACGCTCCACGGAAATCTCCTTCCGAAAACATATTATCTTGTCACTTAAATACTCAAAGTTTATACCCTCTGCGTCTTTTGCCCAACCTTCAAGTTATTTTGTAATACGCGCTCTGTCGCTGTTTGAGGAAACTCAGAGTTAGAGCAGCCTTAACTGCGTGCGATAAATTGCGTAATGCATAGTAACCTTTTATCTTGAGGTATCGATGTCTGAATGAAACAGCGGTTGCCAATACAATGTAATTTTAATGTTAATGAAAATATATATATACTACTACACACACATTCATATTACATAAGTATATCACCTCAATCTCCTCATTAGGTTATAAATCGATAAGCCCCGGGTACGGGTATTTAGCCTAATATCCTCTCACCTCTAGACTCTGGTATAGGATTGAAGCTGGAACATGACTGCCAGAATAATATTTAATTTATGTCGTATTTTTTAAAGATTTTTTTAATTTTTAACTTTATTTTTAAACTTTTTAATACATGAAGGATAGGCAAAGGGGTTAACAATTCAACAGTCTACAGTATATGTAGTATTACCCTGATATCCTATTTTCAATTTTTTATCAAATTAGAGCTCTCTTTAGCTGATATGCTCTTCTCCCTGTGTAATGATCGAGCTTACACTTGAGAATGCCCAGCAGGATGGTATCCCAAGTATCCATGTTTTTAAAGCCGCAAATGTTTGTCGGACGTGATCGTTTGACAGAATTATGTCTGTACCTTTCAAATTTTTGTCGCTAGAGCTGCACCAATTTCTACAAAATATTCAAGCACCATCTCTTTAATTGTTTCAATTCTTTATGTACGTTATCGTTCTTCAAGTGATTTGTTTCATCATCTATGCCTCACAGTCCTATGTTCCGATAGATATAGCAATTTCTTTTGCATGAGGGTTTTATACTCTAATGCGAGATCAATTTATGTACGCTACTATGCGTTGCAGTATATAAATGGGTCACATTCGTGGCATTTTATTTAGCTGAGCACTTTTTGTAACCCGCCAGCGATGTGTGCACGTGAGTGAATATTTTAACGTTCTCGTGCCGCTTGTGCCTAAATATTTTTCATGAAAATGTCTTCAACACATCCAATACCATTATCGACATTTGATGTGCTGCATCTGTTATCAACTGTTTTTTCAAATAAAGAATGTACTTTTATTAGCTGGTCGCAAGCATCATCTTCACAATTGTATGAAATTGAGTGAAATTTAATAAAACCTGTAATTACAATGATTTAAAAGTACTTATCTTCACAATTATATGAAATTGAGTGAAATTTAATAAAACCTGTGAATAACAATGCTTTAAAAGTGCTTATGAGGGTTTGGATGATGGATCAATGTTTCTAAAATTGTAAGCATCATCTTCACAATTGTATGAAATTGAGTGAAATTTAATAAAACCTGTAATTACAATGATTTAAAAGTACTTATCTTCACAATTATATGAAATTGAGTAAAATTTAATAAAACCTGTGAATAACAATGCTTTAAAAGTGCTTGTGAGGGTTTGGATGATGGATCAATGTTTTTAAAATTGTAAGCATCATCTTCACAATTGTATGAAATTGAGTGAAATTTAATAAAACCTGTAATTAACAATGATTTAAAAGTACTTATCTCACAATTATATGAAATTGAGTGAAATTTAATAAAACCTGTGAATAACAATGCTTTAAAAGTGCTTGTGAGGGTTTGGATGATGGATCAATGTTTCTAAAATTATAAGCATCATCTTCACAATTGTATGAAATTGAGTGAAATTTAATAAAACCTGTAATTAACAATGATTTAAAAGTACTTATCTCACAATTATATGAAATTGAGTGAAATTTAATAAAACCTGTGAATAACAATGCTTTAAAAGTGCTTGTGAGGGTTTGGATGATGGATCAATGTTTCTAAAATTATAAGCATCATCTTCACAATTGTATGAAATTGAGTGAAATTTAATAAAACCAGTAATTAACAATGATTTAAAAGTACTTATCTCACAATTATATGAAATTGAGTGAAATTTAATAAAACCTGTGAATAACAATGCTTTAAAAGTGCTTGTGAGGGTTTGGATGATGGATCAATGTTTCTAAAATTGTAAGCATCATCTTCACAATTGTATGAAATTGAGTGAAATTTAATAAAACCTGTAATTAACAATGATTTAAAAGTACTCATCTTCACAATTATATGAAATTGAGTGAAATTTAATAAAATCTGTGAATAACAATGCTTTAAAAGTGCTTATGAGGGTTTGGATGATGGATCAAAATTTCTAAAATTGTATGCAAAAAAGGAATTTAAGGGGTCTGAGTTATCGAGGCTGCATTATTTTGTCATTTTTCTATGCTTGCTACACTTTCCACACCTTCTGGTAACTTTTATAGTTATCCAATGTTTAAACTAGAGACAGTCTTACATTTCCTTACTTTACATACTACTTTGTATTACTTACTACTAACTTTATATTTTCATTGCAACGTTTTCTCGGCACTATAGGGTATGCTTTAATCTGATTAGTTAAAACGGAGGTGATAATTAACTCTATCCCGACGTTTAACTAAATCACAATACCTTTTTGATCAAAATAATTGTAATAAAATAAATTAAAAAGTTGTGACGAATTCGTCAAATGAAATAAAAGTTAGCAACCTCTGTTACTTACTAAATAATAATAATAATGACTAGTGTCAAAAAGAAAAATCACTATAACGTGATAAAATTAAATTTTAAACCTTTCAATTGAAAGGATCTAACCTAGAAATAGTAATTTTAAAATCTAACACTCAAAGCATACTAAGAGTGGATTAAATGTAAGACCGCGTGTATGCAGTTACAATCTCTGGGACTTGCAACTCATCGGTCATAATGTATTGACAGTCCGTGAACGGAGGGTTTGTATAAAACTCCTCGTGTACGAATCTCAAGAATGCGTCTGCTGGGGTTGGTACTAGGCAGACACCTCTGACAATTCCTGCATTGTTTTGCTCAAGTTTAGTTGTTAACATGAGTGGTAGGCCATCCGTCTCAAATGATTTCCGGAATGGGATCATTCGGTAAGAATTCTTTGTTAATTCCACAAACGTTCTAAATGTTGACAAATGTGCTGGGTCAACAGCGTAAAGGTTTGGTGGATTTGCCGCAGGTGGTGCTGTGAATGGCGTTGTATACTGTATACCGTTCCATTCGCAGTAATAGTTGCCGATACTATATAATAGTTCGCCAACTGGCTGGGGGATGTTGATTGAACGTCCAATCTGGATATAGGTCGCTGGTCTAACCAAATTATGGGATTCCATTACGTCCTGGATTATTTTAAGGACTAAGGTTTTGCAGACTCTGATGAAGTTATCTCGGTTAATTGGTGCTACGAGTAAACCCTGTAGCGTTATAAAGCTTTACATCGTTAATGGTTCAGGTTTGAGTCGTTTACAGTCAAAGAGGTCATCTAACAATGATTTCTGACGTATTTTCTAGTGTCTGCTGACTGGTCTGCCATCGGTATAATGGGCTGGAAAATAGTCATTTTCATTCCTATGTAGATGTGTCACTAGAGTAACTCCGACGCCCTGGTGTGGTATATGTTGTACGTTAAGGACCAACGGTGTTTGAAATATAGTGAAAAGTTCCTACTCCTACACAACCTACGGTTGGAAATTATTATAATTCTGCAAACCAGAAAAGGATGCAAATTTATATCACCCTATTTCATTATCATCACGCATATCTAGGGAAAATTTTCGAAAATATGATTAAAATGTGTCTTGATTGGTTTGTTGAGAATTGGAAGAAATCGCTCAATTTTCCGACCGAATGCGCCGACCGTTTATGATCGGCGTGGCGACGTCTATATTTTGTCGTCATTTTCAGTAAAATTTATTTATATGCGCGCGCAATGGCTCTGCTAACGCTTTTACAAATATTGCCTTTTTTTGTGGGAAAAATTTATGTTCACTTGGCTATATAATAAAGAAGGAAAAAGAAAAAAGAAAAGGGGAATTAAGGCTTGGCGCAAACGGGCCACCGACCACAGCCACCGGTGGCTGTCGCGCGCTACCGCCACATTTCTAACAGTGTCAGAAGCGAGCGACACCCACCGGTGTCTGGAAGCCGCCACATTTTACAAATAGTTGTGTATGCCCTTTAGAAGGCGAGGATTAAGATTATGCTTAATTTACTTCCTTCGATTGAAATAATGTCATCTAGAAAAAAAAATTAAGTATATAAGTACCAAGAGTTGTGGTAGCCCAGTTGGTTACGCTCCTCTCACGTTCATGTAGTCGAGGTTCATGACGGCCTGTACGAATGAGTTTTTTGGAACTTCAGTATGCAACCAATCACCATAGAATAGAAACAGTTTATTGCCAGCCTCGCTTTACGCTGGGAGGGTGGGTACCTTACATAATTAAAACTATAACTGTTTATTTTTCACCTCACAAGCTCGGTATTCTTTATCATTTGAAATCTGCGGGCAAAGGTTTTTTTTATTCGCCAGCGTAGAAAAAAGGTTTACCAATTTTTTATTTTATCTTTCAGAGCTTGAAAAATTGGGTATTAATACCATTCTGTAAATGCATATCCTGCAGAACCCTATTCAAGGTGCGTTTTTACTAGGTACGGCAAAAATAATTATAACCTTTACCGCTCTGTTTGAGAAGAGCAAGACACATTAGTTTTTCTTCGAGATTGTAGCGTTTTGCTTTCTTTTTTTTAGGCAGCATTCCTTAACGCATCAAAAAGAATTTTTTTGGTGTGTCTTTCATGCTTTCTACAAGCTTCTGGAAATGTTTGTTTCATTCAATTGGGTTGCATTTTCAATATTTTTTTAATTGTCAAATAACCTTCTGCGTTTCATGATATTTTTGCATTTATATATAGTTTTCTGCAATTCGGTGTCAGAGATGCAATACTATGTGTCAGGCGCATTTTTCTTTTATCGGCAAAAATAATAATTACACAATTATTAAATACTAGCTGTAGCCCGTGACTTCGTACGTGTGGAGGAAATAGATACCTATCTCCATCCTCTCCATCCATGAAAACTCGATCATGAACATAATAGTCATCTTCGTTCTAGATATGATCGTCGCACTTTTCCCATTTTTGGGCAGAGTAGTTTTCCAAATAAATCAATAAGTGTTTCCTTTTTCTGGTCAAAGTTGGAACCAATGGAATTCCTAGCAAGTTCTTCAATTTCACCCCAGACCATTTCTATGGGGTTAAGGTCGGGGTGGTAGGGGTGGCAATCGGAGTACAGTGTGCCCTTTTCTTTTTTTTGATGATCTCATCAATTTTATGTCTTGTCGATATTATAATTTGTGATGATGCCCATTAAATCTCATTTTCGAAGCGACTGGTCAAATTGAATATTTTTCCGCTCTAACCATTTCTGTATTTGAGATTTCAATGAGATCATTGTGGGTTTTTGTCTATTTACGTACAATGATAGGACGCATTATCACCACGAAGTTTTCGGGTATATTTGGCAAGTCTTTCATCAATACATTTTTTTAAAATTGTCTTTGATATCTGCGTGGTAGTCACCTGTTTTGGCATGGGACTCCGTATTACCTACACCTTCAGCAAAACTCAATTTCTATAGGTACGTTTCTTAGGAAACATATTTTTTCTCGGAGATGTGAAACCAACCGCCCCTTGCTACATGGAATTTCCTTCGCCTATAATTTTTGTAACAGTTGTTTTCGACAAACCTGTGGCTTCGGAAACTGCATTTGCTAAGTTGATGTCGTGTTGAAATGCAAATAAAGAACGGTCTTGCTTACGTTTTTATTAAAATATGTGTAAACATTGAACACGATTTGTTTCCCTTGACATCCAACTGCTCTTCCTATCGTCGGATTCCTCCTGCTGATGTATTCTCATGTGCGTCTTATATGAACTTGCCAGGTCTATTTAAAACACGTGTTGCCGCCGTCAGCGTTGGCGGCCGACTGTCATTCTGTGCGCGCTCGCGTGCTCGCTTCCTTGCCCCTCTAGCCTCTTGTCCACCCGCGGAGATCACTCCCCACTACCCCGTCTCATACCTCAGGCGTATCGCGCACGAAATGGTTTAGTTAGCTATAAGGTATCCATTTTTACATTGAGGAATGCGTGTAGTAAACTGGAATACGTTTCTCCGGTAGCTCAGAGTGGCCAATAATCTATCCTTTGGGGAAATAGGGTTTCTCAAGTGAGTCACTTGTGTCAGTACCGGTAAGCGCAGATGGGGTGACCGGTGTTTTATGAAGTTTCGTAACTTCTCACCGAACAAGTGGCCGTCCCTCTTGCGGTTTTTAAATGGTTCAATAAAGGTTTTGTCAACCATTGGTGTTATAAGTGAACGCCTGGTTTCAGTATCAAAAAAGTGAGAATCTGCTGTTCAGACTATTTCAATTAACTTTCTTCATCTTCACATAAGTAAGGAAATATCTTTCCACTAACACAACTTCTTATTTACTTTTTCTCTATACTTTTTTCTTCGTTGTGGACCAAAATTAAGTCGCTCAAACTAACTTGTATACCTTATATAATTTTTTATAAATGTATTCTAACCTTTTTGGCCATTATCCTGTCTTCGTCTTCAGAGATTTAATATTTACCTAGGGGGGTGATTTTTGAAAGAAATGTAGCTTCATTCATACTCAGTCCTGTAAGACTGTCCTCAATTCTAAGTTCTCCGAGTAAGTTTGAATGAACCCCTTTTTTGGGCGTCGTGCTACCCAACGACACTACGAACGAATCCAAATTATTCTTATATTGTTTTTCTTTTTTAAAAGTAAAAGAACCGTAATTTGAACCGGGTACCCCAGTGGCGGCGGGTACCTCACACTCTGCGGGTAATAGCTTAATATTTGCGCGCATTACGGCGGTGGCGGCCCACGTAATGGTATTAATTCGAAATACAAGGTTGTTCTGTAAAGAAAAGAAAATATGGGAATAAATTAATCGATTTCTTTCTATAGTAGTGGCATAACTTGGGCGGACCACAGGCAGCAGCGGCTGGCCGCGCTCTCGGTGCACCCATCGGAGTACTGCAGGGGTGGTGGTGCTGTGGTGTCGGCGTATTGTTTGCGCAATTGAGTCACCTCACTGTTTAAGTTAGCGCTTTAGACGCTTAAGCTTAGCCCAGTGGCGGCGGGTACCTCACACTCTGCGGGTAATAGCTTAATATTTGCGGGTACCCGCATTACCGCGGTGGCGGCCCACGTAAAGGTATTAACTCGAAATACATGGTTGTTCTGTAAAGAAAAGAAAATATGGGAATAAATTAATCGATTTCTTTCTATAGTAGTGGCATAACTTGGGCGGACCACAGGCAGCAGCGGCTGGCCGCGCTCTCGGTGCACCCATCGGAGTACTGCAGGGGTGGTGGTGCTGTGGTGTCGGCGTATTGTTTGCGCAATTGAGGCACCTCACAATGCTACATTGTACCATTCTGCGCTACATAGCCATGTACCACATATACTTATCTGGAGTATAGGAAAGGGGGCTCTACCTATATCTAAAAGTTTCACCAGGCTAACCTCTGGTTGCTACGAGAAAGAAAGTCGCTTACAGATTGTGTTAAAATGTAATTCTAACCTGGAACCAGATCCAATTTTATTCTCTTTCATACCTAGTTCCTCCTCTTAATCTCACACTGTGAATTATTCAGCTAGTGATCGACTAGTCATCCCAATTGCAATGGAACCAAGGGCGAAGCAAGCAACTGTATGAATTAGAAATTACCTACCTGTAGGTGCCTACTCCAAATGTTAATACACATTAGGTACCTATTAAAAATAAGTACCTACATAAGTAGATAAAACCGGTTATCAAATTAAAATGAACTTATGTAGGTATTTTATTTAGGTAAGTACTTAGATTTTCACGGCGAAACGAAAAACTTCAGAAATAATCGAAGCGAGAAAAGAGAAACGGAATCAGTTGTTTTTTTTTTGTGAATTAAAATAATTTTACGGCTTAGATTTTACAGCCCAGGTAGGTAAACACCAAGTGCAACTCTTGTAATCCGTTTAAAATAACTGGTTCAAGTGTGGCATGAACCTCAGCGGTGGCGGAGCTGGAGTGCCCCCAAAGGTACACTAACCGGTGGAATGGATGAGGTCTCTCGTCGATCACCGTGACATTGGCATCATCGTCAACTTGATGGAGCCATAACCTCATAATTGAACATTTTATGGCGATTTAGCGAGATGAGTTCCACAGGTCGATTGAGTCCAAGCATATTCTAAGTAAAAGCTCAATAATCACAAGGAAATTGATAATATAGCCACTTTTGTAATAGAAATATCACCCAAAAACCATGCTGGCTATGACGGGCCACCCCCAGAAAATTTAATTTAATTTTAGCTTTAAATTCCTGTTCCAATTTTTCAAGTTCCTGTTCTTTGTTTCCAAGAACAAAGTAAAATTATTAAAAACACAGAAACATGAAATATCTTAACACATTTATCAATCTTAATTTAGTCGCCTATTATACTATCCCAGTACTGCTGACAGGTGAAATGTGAATGCACAAGTATAAATAAATTGAATAGAAAATAAATGTCAATACCTATCCGAAGATTGCAGGTTCGAGTCCTGTCACGGTCGCGACTTTATAGAAAAAAGGAGCTTCGCTGAAGTCAATAAAAACGCAGTTGGAAAAGTAAATCGCCATCTTTAATCACAAATTAGTTAAGAGTTTGACAATTTTCATCCTCAGAAATGAGTACCTGGTTAGCTGCTATTAGGTCTTCAGTTGAGGAAGCAAGGCTTATTCTTTGGTCACTGCACTCTGAAGATGAAGAATCTTTACGAACGATGCGTCTTTTCTTTGCTTTTTTTGTTTTGTTCGTTCCTGATGGTCCAGCATTACCAACGGTGGGTGTTGTTTTTATAGGTTTCTGTTTTGGAACATTTTCTGTCACTGTGTCTTCGAAGTCAATACTTGTTACAGATTTACCGGGAGGGACATTTAGTTTCTTATTTCGAACTTTCTTCATAGGATCTGGGGCTCGATTGTCTTTTAAGAATTGTAAAAGCGCACTGTCAACGCTGTATTCTGTGCATGGTTTGGAGCCAGGCAGTTTGTTGATCACTCTTTCAGGATTAAAAGGTTGAATGCCGGTACTTTTAAAGGCGCTTAAAATGTTTGATGTTTTTTTCATTTAGTTCGTGCATTAACCGCTTCAGTAATTCAGGAAAGTGAGATTTGTTGATGGTGGCTTCTCTCGGATTTTTTATTTTGTAATTAAGAAGGATTGCTCGCCACAATTTTTTCAAGGGACCAAAATAGCAAACATCTAGTGGTTGCGTCAAATGCGACGAATTGGGCGGTAGAAATACAAATTTAATATTGTTTTCTTCGCACAGTGCTACAATACGACAATTTATGTGTGACGCTAAATTGTCGCCGATTAAAAGTTTTGGTCCTGTTTTTGCTTTAGCCCAAGGCAAAATAATGGTCTCAAACCAATCTTCAAATAAGGTACTGTCGAACCAACCTGATCTTGACCGATTATACCTGGCACCCTTTGGTCCATTTATCCTCCATTGTTGATAAATATGTTCAGCCTTGTATACTACGTATGGTGGTAGGCATTCACCTCCTGCCGTAATTGCAAACATGATGGAAATGGCGCCTTTTGTATAATTTAACACACGTTCCGGGTATTTCACGCCTCGGCGAAACAAACATTTTTTTGAACCAGGGTTATCGGTTAAGTTTGTTTCGTCATAATTCAGAATGTTTTCCTTTGGTACGCCATCCAAGGATTGTTTCAAATTATTGAAATAGTTACCCATTTCTTCGGGGCTTTTTTCTGCTCTGCCTCTTTTTATGTTTGCTGTTACCCGCTGAGTTAATTCATTTTTGTGACGTTTTAGAAATGAATAAGCCCATTTTTTTCCTGGTAGATTGTTATTAAAAATTTCTGCTCTTCCATTAGCTTGTAAGTAAATCTGCACAACAATTCTTAAATCCAGCAGAGTCAGAGGACTGCCGAAATCTGCAGCAACTATAAGGACTTTTAGTATATTTTGTTCTTCATCAGTTGTAAGTCTTGTTGGACAGCCTGGAGTTCCTAGGTGTTTTCCGTGAAATTTATCTAGAAGTGTTCGTCGTGGAATTCCAAATTTTTTTTGTGCTTCATATGAAGACATTTTTTTCTCTTTTAATAATTTGACTGCAACTTCCATCATTTCTGAGCTATGTTTTAGTGTATAGCTCCTTTTTTTCTTTTTTACTGGCACATTCGATTTTGGTTTTGCCATTTTGACAAAACCACACCTATAAATAAAATATTAATATTTAGTTCTAATTGTTTAAAATTAAATCAAACTTAACTTAAACTCTAATACTATCAGTGTAAAAAATTGAAATAGCAAATGTTTCATTTGGTTCAGTAATAGTACATCATCAATAGTGCATCAAGTTGGTTATAATATACGAGGCGGTTTTTCAGCCCGAGCCGAAGGCGAGGGCGTAATAGAGCCGAGTGTGTTTAACCAATGTAGTATATATATATGTATATATATATATATATATATATATTATTGTGTAGATTCGTATTTTTACTCGACCATAGGTCGGTTTTTATATATTTAGATACCCCGTCCTGAAGCCTTCAGGAAAAAAAGTATCTACATCCCCAATGTAAGATCGTTATTAAAATTTATTGTACTTGTGTCTGTGTCAGTGAGTAGTGTGTTGGTGTTTTGTGTGTTTGGTGGATGGATGTATTATTATTATTGATTTTTTTTCTTTCTCCACAGCTTTAAGCTGGTTAAGCCTGTAATTACGGGCTATGCCAAGTAATAATTACAGGGTATGATGTGTAGTTTCGTCAAACTGCAGGAACTTTCTCACTATTATTATTATTATTCATAAGAATTTTGTTCTCAACTCGAGGTTGGTATTAAGAATTATTATTATTATATTATTATTATAGTGTAGATTAGATCAGTTAAAGTAACCATAACTTCTATTGCACCGCAACGCCGCCTGCAATTTTGTATAGCTATATTAATCCGTTCAATAAGGTTTTATATAATTTTGATACAAAGTAATAACACGTTAGATTTATGAAGAGTTATGAGTCATTTTTTATTTAAAGTAAATACTGACATATAATCGTACATTTCAAGTGACAACCCTATGGGTAGGCGAAGATAGGCATCAAAATGGCCTCCGCGGTTCTCTAAGAACTATTTCATTCGATTATCGTTTAATTACACAACTTTTATCGAAAGCAATTGCTTTGTCTCAATAAGGGATATAAATTGATCATAATGAACTAAAAACAACAACCTTACCTTCTCTTTATGATGCACACACAGCAAAGTTTCTTCTATAACACAAAATAAACACCACTTTTTTCAACTAAAAAATTCTTCTGTCAGTAAAAGAGGTGAAGTTAGCTACGCTTTGGTTGCAAAAATGTTGCCAGAAATAAAAATGTATTTGAAATTGGTAGTTTTGAGCATTGTTAGACGAAGTAAAATTATAAAATTCAATTGTTTTTAGAAATAGGCGAAGTTAAGGGTTTCGACGGTACTTAGATTGGATTGGATTAGTTGGATTGGATGCACCTTGATCAGAGACGGTGGCAATCACTTTAAAGCAATTGACTTTAGTTTTTTAATAATATTTTTAATTAGTTTAACCAATTCTTGTTTGGGCGTGCTCCCTGAGCAAAACGTGTAGCAAATAGGATGTTTATAATTTCTTTGCACACCTCTTAGCATAAACACTGGCTAGGTCACTGGAACAGGCAGAACAAATATTCTACGAAGCCACCTGTAAGCTTTAGGGCCCTGTTTGTACAGGGCTAATTCTATGATTTTTTCGTTCTTCATAAACCTTCTGCCCATTTTTTGTTTAATTATTTCACGGAACTTGACTACCGCTCACTGACTGACATAGTTAGTACCTACTTCCGTGCAATTTCTCTGATTTTACCACCGCTTCTGCCTTCATTCAAATCTTTTTGCAACCTCTCATTGTTATGTGAACTTTTTTCTTTGGTTTTTGGCGTTATTGTTATAACTGTCCTGTCCCACTATAGGTATTTCATTTCTTAAGAAAATAGTAATTGGACACCCTGTCCAACGACTGAAGTTCAAACAAAATTAATTACAGTCATTGGACACGAGGTATAACCTCAAAATGTAAAACATTCAAATTAGGGCGATTTCATCTAATTGCGTGATATAACAGGATTTGGATAAAAAAGTATAGATTTTTAATGAAAATATTTTAATAACTAGTAAGAACTTTGAATTAGACTTTCTTTTACATTTGTGTGTGTTAATAATTTAAATTAAGCAATAAATATATTCAAAATATTCGTTTATCTGGAGTTTTCTAATTTAGGCAAATTCGTGATAATCACTCTAAGTCCCTGATACATATCTCTTTAATTACACTATAACGAAATTGAGTGAGTTTTAATTTTTTTTGTCACGAAATTAGGAATATCAGTATTAAATCCGATTTATATAAAATGATATTTTTTCACGATTTCTTCATTTATAAAACTTGCTGTACATATACATTCATTGAAACACCATTTAGATTTATGGGCACGCATCATTTCCTCCAGCCAGATGCAGCCAACAAGACACAAGGGCGTTCCTCTGACGCCGGACGCGGCAGCTGAAGTTGTAGCTAAACTTTTGCAAACTTTAGCGTAGTGACCACGTTTGTTACATTTTGACATGATGACGTAGGTTTCCGCAAAAATAACATTCGTACTTTGTTTGATTTCCTGAAGTATAGTTTCTACGTACGGAGCCACTATGAGCAGCAGTGGGAAAAGCAGTTTGACCCTTAGAGTATCTTATGTATACTCTTAAGGTTTGACCAGATCCACTAGCAGCAGTAGTAGGAAAAGCAGACTGACCAGACTGATGATCGTTATAGGTTTCCGATTGTATCTGAGCAGATTCTAGAGCTCGTGCTTGATTGTGGGCATCATCAACGCTGAGAGTTATATTCTCGAGAAGTCTCTGTCGTATTGTTGAAGAATTAAGACCAGCGATAAAGAATAAAATCAGTTTCATTTCTAGTGGTAGCTAACACAGAACACGGAAAAAGCTCGCTTTATATTTCTATGGGTAGCTAGACCTAGCAGATCTTCGCGAACTGATTATTTTTCCATCGTGTCTTTTGTCGTGAAAGTCAAACAATATTTCATTATCATCGCTTTCACAATTTGTACCCCTGTTTCGGGGTACATTCAGGCGAGCTAGAACAGAAGACTTTAAAGTTGATTGAAAATGATGACAGGTTGGGTTGCTGTTTGTTGGGCTATGTCATAGAGTTAGTATACTAGCTAATAGAGTGCGTGCATCGCTCATTGCCCATTGTGCCAAGTGTAAGCAGGTGTTCTATGGACGCTTCTATATAGATTTTTTCTAGATCGTTCTTTTCCGTGAATCGGTGTTTACAGCTTGGCACTGCACATTTCACCATGATTAATCCAAATCTAAATAAATACCGGCGAGAGCAACAATCAGCGATACTGACGTGTTGTGACTAGTAGCGTCGCCCCGAACATTCCGAGACTGTTCAGACCCGTGCTTACAGTTCAGACTTGCTAACGCGCGCTCTATGTATACTAGCAACTCTCTGGGCTATGTAGTCTAATTATTCCAAATAAATTTTCAAGTGAATCCTGGTTTAGCTGTCTAAGATATATTTGAAAACTTTGCTCTCTACATACTTCCAAATATGACATGCAAACTACGTGCTGGCCGTTGCTTCACTGTACTGATTGATAGCAAGCATGATTGTCCATCATGCAGCATGATATTCACGTAAACGTTGCATGTCATGCAAGCATGGGACACTTTAAGAGGTTGTGTAATCTGTGAGCGGGGGTTTATGGAATGTAACATTAATATGTTTTTGAAACTGATGGCAATCTGCCACGTTGGCCATTCGGCCACATTGGCGCCTGAATGTAGACCGCTGCATTAATTTTCCTCTGAAATATTATTTTATGTAGGTTCCTTTAATAAAAATAAAACAAGAAATTATTTCTTGAATGATTTATTTTTTAATTTAGATTTATATTTCTTTGAAGCTTTATCCTGCATAGATGGGAGAGCTCGGTTTTGTAATCTGTTAATATCGCTACCCCTCAAAAATTTTGTTAATTATATTACACCAATTATTTATTGAAAATCTAATAATTATTAACATAAATTCTTCTGTTTTGTGTTTCGGACACTGTACATTAGAAAAAAATGTTTTTCTGTAATGTATTTTTTATATTCTTTGAAATATGTATTTATTTCATTAGGACTATTTTCTAAATATGAATTTGTTTCTTTTAGTACAGTGCAGAAACACCGCACAGCTGCTTCTGAGGGGTAGCTTAGCCGTTTTCTGTCGTTATTAAACTCCCTGTGACTCACCCAATCAGGAATGGGTAACTGCGTTTCTGTGGTCAAATGTTTTTTGCATTCGTCACAGGGAGTTCGGATCATTGTATCTGAAGTTATACGCCCTCTCTTGTCCGAAAAAAAATTCTATCGGATTAGAATTAGAGTATCGAGGGCGCATAACTTTTAGACCCCGCTCCATAAAGAACTGCCACAGCTTCATGTAACTTTTCAAACCTACTCCATTGAAACTCAAAACCGGACCTCGACTCGTGTAACGCACCTTGATCCGAAGCAACTGAAAGAAGCGGCACCTCAAGAGCTCGAGTTTCTACCTCAGTTTCGTCTAGCGACTCCGCTTCGGCTTCAGCCCGAGCTGATAAGTCGACCAGTTCCTCCAGCTCTTCCGGATCAAGAGGAAACTCAGCCGAGGTCCGCTCTTGAGAGTTAACATTTTCGTCGTCCTCTTCATCTCTTCCTCGCTGCCTGTAACAATGCAAAAAAACAAATGAGTACAGGTGCCAGATGATCTATGGGTCGTCGTCTATCGAGTGCAGTATTCCTTTTGTAATGACTTGCCGAAATTCACCATGTCGGCGATTTCCTGGTCCCGCAGAGCCCGCATGAACCGCCGCATGGGCGGACACACGATAGTCGAAATACGCGAGAGCCCGGAGGGCCCGGGCGTAGGCTCGGCGGCGTGCACGGGCGCGGGGGCGGGCTCCTCTGGCTCCATCGATTCGGCCACCTCGACGTTCCTGTAATACAAATTTCATGATGTCAATAGGCGTGTCCAGACCGGCTGAGCCGCCGCGGCCGCGGCACGCCTCGCAGCGCGGTCGGTGTGGACGTGACAGACGCATGCCGCGGCCGAGCATGCGGGCGCTGCCTCGCGAGGCGTGCCGCGGCCGCGGCGGCTCAGCCGGTCTGGACGCCCCTATTACAATACAAATTGATGAATTAGTAATTTGTCTATTGGTGCATCTAGATGCCATTACTTACATGCCCGGCGAGGGGGCCGAAACGATTGAAATGTGCCGGGGAAACCCGGCGTGACACGGGCGCGCGGACGGGCGCGGGGGCGGGCTCCTCTGGCTCCATGAATTCGGCCATCTCGACGACGTTCCTGTAATACAAATTTCATGATGTCAATACAAATTGATGAATTAGTAATTTGTCTATTGGTGTATCTAGATGCCATTACTTACATGCCTGGCGAGGGGCCCGAAACGATTGAATGTGCCGGGGAAACCCGGCGTGACACGGGCGCGCGGACGGGCGCGGGAGCGAGCTTCTCTGGCTCCATCGATTCGGTCACCTCGACGTTCCTGTAATACAAATTTCATGATGTCAATACAATACAAATTGATGAATTAGTAATTTGTCTATTGGTGCATCTAGATGCCATTACTTACATGCCCGGCGAGGGGGCCGAAACGATTGAATGTGCAGGGGAAACCCGCCGTGACACGGGCGCGCGGACGGGCGCGGGGACGGGCGAACCCTCCTCGCCGCCGCGATCACATCTTCCTCCAGCTCCTTGGCCATATCGACGTTCCTGTAATACAAATTTCATAATGTCAATACAAATTGATGAATTAGTAATTTGTCTATTGGTGCATCTAGATGCCATTACTTACATGTCCGGCGAGGGGTCCGAAACGATTGAATGTGCAGGGGCAACCCGCCATGACACGGGCGCGGGGACGGGCGAGTCCCCCTCGCCGCCCGCGACCACATCTTCCTCCAGCTCCATGGCCACATCGACGTTCCTGTAATACAAATTTCATGATGTCAATACAAATTGATGAATTAGTAATTTGTCTATTGGTGCATCTAGATGCTATTACTTACATGCCCGGATAGGGGGCCGAAACGATTGAATGTGCAGGGGAAACCCGCCGTGACACGGGTGCGCGGACGGGCGAACCCTCCTCGCCGCCGCGACCACATCTTCCTCCAGCTGCCATGGAGTGGCATACGGACAGACGGACGGCGTAGCGACAGCAATAATAATAAAACATTTATTTCAGACACATGTCCATATTTTGTTGGTAACAAATTAACTTAAGTAAGGCAGTTAATAGTGTTTATTATTAAAAACAATCTTACAGGAAGCTAGCACAGATTTAGATAGATTTTGAAGAAAATATTTAACAATTTTCAATCTTTCTGTAATACTGGCTTAACTTGGGCGGACCACAGGCGGCAGCGGCTGTGCACGCATCGGAGTACTGCAGGGGTGGATGGCGGTGCTGTGGTGTCGGCGCAGGCGGCCGGCGGTTTGCAGGCGCGGTGTATTGTTTGCGCAATTGGGTCACCTCACTGTTTAAGTTAGCGCTTTAGACGCTTACACTTAGGCGCGGGACCCGTAGCATTGTGCCATTCTGCGTTACATAGCCATGTACGTACCACATATACATATGTAATTTCTAGTTTATACAGTTGCTTGGTGCTTGCTTCGCCCTTGGTTCCAGAATAAGAGGAGGAACTAGGTACCTATGAAAAAGAATAAAATTGTAGATGAAATTTGGATTTCAGGTTAGGTTTACATTTTGGCACAATCTGTAAGCGACTTTCTTTCTCGTAGTAACCTGAGTTTAGCCTATTTAAACTTTTAGATACCTAAAGAGCCCCCTTTCCTATACTCCAGTTCCAGATAGCCCATTACGTGTGGATAAGCACATTTTGTGATTATGCTCAATATCCTCATTAAGTAGGTACTCCAAATGTTCATACAAATTACCTATTAAAATTAAGTCGCTACCTAAGTAGGTATGTAGGTAGTTAAACCTTGTTCTAAAATTAAAATTAATATTATTCTAAAATTAAAAATAACATTTATGTAATGTACTCACACACAGATTTTCGCGAAAGAGCTATTTACACTAAGGATTGGTTTGAATGAATGAATGACTGAATGAGTAAATGAATGAATGAGTGAAAGTATGAATGAGTGAATTTATTTAGGTTTGTTTTGTTGGCTTCATTGAATGTCATTTTGGTTTGTTGCCTGCATTGAGTGTCATAAAAGCATTATTTTTGGTAAAGGTATTTAGACCATACAGCCAAACCCGGTCTTTCTATACAAATCTCCAAGTGACCGCACACGTAGCTATAATAAAATAATATAAATCATAGCTGGACATATTTCGGTATATTAATATATATTACGATAAATTTTCGTATATTTTTGACATAGATGGTGTTCAAAAAACGACGGGCTAAGCGCAGTGTCGTGCCACAGATTTTCAGAAGAGTTTGTTTGTTTGCGTGTTTGTTTGTTTGTTCGTTTGAACACGCTAATCTGTGGAACTACCTAGCAGTCAGCATTAGCATACTATATAGTTTGTGGCAGTCGGATTTAAAACCGATTTTTGAGGAAGGTTCTGTGCTATTTAACATCACGCTACGACCCATAGGAGTCGAGAAAAAAAAGTCAGAAAAGGGAACTTTGTACTTAGTTTTGTCTTTTCTTGGAAGATAAAAACATGAAAGTTTGAATTATAGTTACTGAGCGTATCAGTTTTAGCATTTTACTTGTTGGATCCATAATTTACTGTACATACCTATTTAAAAACGAAACATTATTTATCATAAAACTGTAAAGAAAACGTGCACCTCCTACGCCGACCGGCAAAGAAATGAAGGCAAAATTAAGCTTTATTTAAATAGTAATAATATATATTAATATAAATTATATTATAATTACGCGTGCGGTCCCTTGCTATAATATATATTATAGCTGGGCATATATATTATAGCTCCGTTTGTGACGGCCTTCTATCATTAATGCCGGTTACGCGGTCAGTTTCGTATTAGTACGGGGTCCATCAGTCTGGTAAGATTGACGCGAAACTGGAACCCACGGATTGATAGAGATTGGACTGACCGTTGGATTTCTGAATATTTTCATATTTTTCGTCAGTCTTAGTAAGATTAGAGACCATTAAATACTATAGTATTCACCATAGTAAGTACTTTTTTATAAACTATAGGTACCAGTATTAGGTACATATAATATAACAGAAACAATTGGTGGCGGAGCCACTGGTGGCAACAGGACTTACTCGTCTAAAAATGATGTGATTTTGGTCAGTGTGGACAAAATGGAGCGCAATGGAAAAATACTTCACTTTTTTGCAGTACTTTTTAATATACATATTTTACTAGTTTATACAGTTTATAGATTATACAGTCGCTGCCGAGGCAGCTGCCGCCGTGGCAGCTGCCGCAGTGGCCGCCGCCGCGGCCTCCTCCGCGGATAACCTGGCTGCCGCAGCCGCCGACGTCGCCGCCGCCACGCCTCCACGGCCTCTGCCGATGAAGCCGGTGGTTGCGGCTGCCATTCGGCACCCACTGCATTAAGCCCCTGTGACCATTTAGGAATTTATTTAGAAATAAAACTAGTATTTGAGTAAGTATAGTTAACTATAGTTACTATTTTACTTAAATGTAAGTATACTACTTAGTAATGATTAGGACGCATAAATGGTCCCGTTCGCAATAGGTACGTACGTCCCGCTGCATCTTCTGATACTCTTATTCTTAGACGGGGATGACGGTCCCTGCACCGACTCCACGAAACGGGAGTTTTGCGCAATTTCTCCCGGGCCGTCAGTCCATCCCAATTCCTTGAAGTAATGGAGCAGGGCTTCTGGCCGACGGCGGTTGCAGGTTGCTCGTTGCCAAGAGGTCGCGATCTATTGACAGCCCCGTTTCAGATCTGAATTTTTAGGTTGCGGGACAGTGTAGCACTGCATGCTCCACTGTCTCGCTCTCCTGCAGACAGCCCCTACACAGTGGGCTGCTGTGATGCCCAAGTTGTGCATAATGTTTCTTCAGGTTACAGTGTCCTCTTATGATGACGACAATTCTTATTTGACTTCTGACACTCATTGCTGGTGTTAGTGCAAGAACTGCTACTCCGTCTAAGAATAAGAACCGAGTGCAAAAAAATGGAATCTGACTGATGTGTACTGGATCGTGATCTGTAGCCAGTCACCACAGATCATTTCTTGTTATTAATAATAATAATGTTGACCGTACTATATTTGCGGCATCCTGCCTCGGCCACGGCCCCTACGGCCTCTCCCACGGCGGTTGGTACGGCCGCGATACTTCTGTGGATGTGGACAAATGAAGCAATTTAAAGTCTTTTTTCTTTAAGTTCACCGATATTCAAGAAGTGGCAGTAGGCGGGACACATCGCTCGTAAAACTGACGGCCGTTGGGGCAGAAAGGTTCTCCCAGCTGGATGAGGTTAGTGCGGGACCGGTCGTCATGGAGATCCCTGGATGCCTTTTTATAGCAGTGGTGGACTTCTACAGACTGATATGAGTGGACGTCTACAGACTGATATGATGATGATTGTCGTGTTAGGTAGATAAATTAATGAAAAAACTAAATGGCGATAATTTACAAAGTCGCAGGCAATAGCTAGTATTTGATGGTTTCGGAATTTCTATTTTACAATTGTTGGAAAAAGTATGTAACCAATGAACTCAAACAAATGAACACAAGTCAAATGAGCCCAAACTCGTGCTTACTGTTAGCCGCAGCAGTTGATTGAGCAGTTCCTATGACCACCTCCCACCTCGATGATAACACCAGCTATATACCATAAATGTAGGTATTGTCATTTTTTACGTTTTTTAGATTACCTGTTTAAGTTCCAAATTAGCTCAATCGGCCCAGCCAGTAGATTCCCAATTATCCGAGGGACAGACAGACAGACAAACAAAAGTCGCTCAGAATGGAATAAACAAATGAAATATATTGTATGTATGATCTATCTACCCATTGTTGCGGTGCAGGGGGCGGCGGCGGGTATGGGGGGTACACCAATGGCGGCGGCGGGTATGGCGGATACACCAACGGCGGCGGCGGGTGTGGCGGGTACACCAATGGCCGCGGCTGGTACCCCAGTGGCGGCGGCGGGTATCTCCACATCTGCGGATAGCTTATGTGCGGCCCCCGCACCGGTATGAGCTCAAAATACATTTCTATCTGTAAAGACAAAACAATATGGGAATAAATTAAGTGATTTCTTTCTGTAATACTGGCTTAACTTGGGCGGACCACAGGTGGCAGCGGGGCAGTGCACGCATCAGAGTACTGTAGGGGTAGATGGCGGTGCTGTGGTGTCGGCGCAGGCGGCCGGCGGTAACGAGGTGCGGCATATTGTTTGCGCAATTGGGTCACCTCACTGTTTAAGTTAGCGCTTTAGATGATGTAACACACGGCAACACAAAATATATAGTTCAGGTACGGCAATATCCATTCAGTAGTTTCGGTGGTAAGAAATGTAATACATGTAGCTACTCCACTCCAAATGTTTATACACATTACCTAAAAGTTAGTTGAAACATGTTTTCAAATTATAATGAACTTAGGTACTTACAGATTTTCACGGCAAAATGATCACAAACTATTTGATAGAAATGATAAAATGGGCACAAAATAAATTAGAAACTAAACGTCCAAGTCCAAGGAGAAATGTGAAATGAGAGAAAAGATATACGGAAACGGAAGCAGATGCTTTTTTTAATTGAATCAATTAAAATGAATTTTACGGCTTAGAAAATGAAGCCATATAAGGCCATATAATTCCAAAACCCAAACGCAGTTACAGCACGGCTTCCACAAAAATAGGACATAATAGAAAGCAGCGATCCACACTTTGTTGAGCCCGTGTTGTAACCGCCGGTTTTTTAAGAAAAACTTAAACAAAATATGACTTGGCTGTATGGTCTATAACTTTTGCCGGTCCACCATTGGACGAATTCAACAAAAAAAATATTTTTAATTGTAGGTACCTACCTATAATTTCTAATTCACTTCGCAACTTCTTGTTACTTAAACTTTTAGAAATATTAAGTACAGTTTAAACACAAAAGAAGTTGTTTGTGATGATTTCGTTAATTGCAAAGCCTGTGGATGTTTTAAACTCTATAGTGCTTTTGGCAACTAAACTTGTATAAACTTTAAACTTATAATTACTTAACGTTGTTAGGGAACTTTCTCTATACCTAGATGAGTTATTGAATTTACCACATTAATTGAATTAAATTTTCACATTTTCAACACAATGGACACTAACAAATCACCACAGGTAATGCCCATGCTGAAGAAGATGGACACTGAAAAACCTTGTGGTAAATTTAACTAATTTGGTCGTACCTAATAAACCTTACTGGCATTTGTCCAGATGATCCTTTGATGTTTCAACATTGTTTTGCACATTACATAAATCTCTTGTTTTCCCGTGTTTCTACTTTTTGTCCTAGGGTAAAAGACCCAGTAGTCGGCCCTGCACTAATATTTCTGTAGGGTTAATAAAAACCATGGTGGAACCACCAGTAATTACAATCTCCCAGTCATGGACAAAAAATCTAGACACGCGGTAGCGTGACAAGCCAAGTTCCAGCAAAGAAAAAGGAAGGAACTGGCGTGCAGCCGTGTGTAAATACACGAATCATTTGGAGCCCCTTTTCACCCCTTAATATCTCAAAAACTATTTAACATAAACTCATGAAGTTTGGTTTATTTATTAAAGCGCCTTAGACCAACTAAAACCCCAAATTTCATAAATACAGCTCAAACGGTTATTGAGATCATCATATCAGCCTGTAGACGTCCACTGCTGGACAAAGGCCTCCCCCAAAGGATCTCCACCACGACCGGTCCTGCGCCAACCTCATCCAGCTAGGTCCCGCGACCTTCACCAGATCGTCGGTCCACTTTGTGGGAGGCCTGCTCACGCTGCGTCTTCCGAGACGTGGTCGCCACTCGAAAACCTTTCTGCCCCAACGGCCGTCAGTTCTACGAGCGATGTGCCCAGCCCACTGCCACTTCAGAACCGCAATTTTTTGACCTATGTCGGTGACCTTATTTAGTCCCCACGGAATTTCTTGACGGCTGAATGAATACAATTACAAATTGTTTGCACACCACTGACAGTGTTTAAAGTCTATGTATGCGTAAGCGAGATAGTGTGCTACATAGATGTCCAAAAACTTGAACGTTTCATTTGGTTGATCGAATCAATGAACCATTTCTTGAAATTGAAAGAGCGTCTCTAGAGCTCCCCGTTTGAAGAAATTAGCCAACACAGCCGCCAATAAACTCTGCGGGGCCTATACATAGAACACTAGGGGAGTCCCTTGCTACACGGTGAACCGGTCGTGGCGGTGGGCGGGCCTAAGCCGCCGCAATTTGAATATGTCGTCGTTATGTATGGGTTTAAAAAATATATAGAACACTGTTTGTTTTTTTCTAGATACTAGACCTGGCAGTTGGGATCACTGTGGGTATGGTATTTAAGACGTGGAATGAATTTGCGGATTTCTTTGAACAATACATTAATTGTGCTAAAAATCCGGTTTTTGTTATAAAACAATCACTAAAAATTATAAATTATAATAAAACTTTTAAAAATTCATTGCCTGTAGAGCTGGGTTACAAATCTGTAACATTTATGTGCGCTCACAATGGTAATTATAAAAGTCAATCTGTGGGTATTCGTCCTTTACAAAGGACGGCTAAAACAGGGTGCCCAGTCCATGTTACCGTAGCTTATAAAATCAATATAGCAGCTTTTGAAATTACATCCATAAATGAAAGTCATTGTGACCATCCCGTTGATGAGCATACGTTTAAATCATATTGTACCAATAGAGGTCTTAGAGCGATTGACTATTTAATTCCACATGTAACTATCGATGCACAATCTAATGTTAGAATTAATAAATGCAAAAAGGAAGGTGAGCCTGTAAAAGCTAATGTGAATATGCTGTTAAATTACGACACTCCGGCCCTGAAAATTCAAAAATTTTTTCAAGAAGAACATAAGATAGACATAAGCACAAAAGGAATACGCAACTTAAAGCAAAAAATTCCAGATATTGGTAGCATTGGATGTACTAATAGTAAAGAAAAATTTATTCAAACGTTACTTAGTGATGCTAGGACAGATAAAGAAATGATTGTAGAAACGATTACTGTCAAGGACACAGTTCATTTGATATACTTTCAATTTTCATGGATGAGAAAGATTTTTAAAAATATTCTGACCACATTCTCATGGACGGTACTTATTGCCTAAATGATTGTAGAATGCCATTATATATTATACTAGCTATAGATGGCAACAATAATTCTATACCTGTCGCGTTCGGTCTCTTATCTCAAGAAAGCAAGTTTATCGTAGAAGCTTTCATAATTTTTTTTTTGTCAAACAATCCTTCATGCGATAAGATTAAATCATTTATGTCTGACTGACTGACTGACTGTACTAATAATAGAGTAGAGTCAATGAATCAAAAATTAAAGCAACATATAAAAAAATACTCACCACTTGATAATTTTTACAAGTCTGAAATTATTTTTGACAACTAAGCTTAATAAATTATATATGACTGCATGGACTGCATTTTAAAAAATCAACCACCGTGAAAATACATTCACAGACATATCTCCTGACATATTGAAGCGTGTCTGATCATACAGTACACACTTTGCTTATACAGAGATAATAAAACATATTGCTGAAGGGATTGGATCACATTGTGTGTTTAGTCGTAAGACTGATTTAGGTTGTTACAGTGTTGAACAGTTTGGTCGCACAAGGGTTCTCACAGAGGTTCACACAACATTACGTTCTTGCACCTGTAGTCACTTTACTATGAAGAATTTGCCATGTTGTCATATATTTGCTCTTAGGTATCATTTAAAAACAGATATATTCACATAGGATTTATTGCCTGAGCGGTGGACAAAGTCGCTATTTTTATGCACCATAAACGCATGTCGTTCTTCCGATACAGCTGTAAAAGTTAAATTACCTGAAAGAATTCCGATGACTGCAGAAACAGAAAAATATTTAGAAAGCCGACTTTTATGTCAATCACTTGCGGAGATATTAAAAACCTCGTGTTATTCTGATTATGATGACAGATTAAAAGTTTTGCAAGCCTTGGTTAATGAATGGTCAGGAGGGCGAACCAGGCCGAAATGTAATATTTTTGTAAGGGAATCAGCACTTGAGTCTAACCAGTGCAAAGACTCCCTGGCAGAAGAGCCAACGATTCCACAATGTGACAATATTGTTTATTCATCAAATATTTCTTCCATTCAGAAATGACAGACCGTGAAACTTCCCGTTCCGATTAAAGTACAAAGTCGTAAGCTTACAGCCATTGGAAAAAAACGCAAAGCCCCTAAACCTTCGGAACGTCTTTTAAAACAGCAAACGCTAATTACGGATCATTTTTTTCCTCAAATCCGTAACCCGTCAAATTTTAAACCAAAAGTTCAACAGAGAGTTCTTCCTTCCTTGCTTTCAGCAAGTGTTTAAAAGACAGTGCCGAATATGGTTTGTGATACTGATAGTAATACGCATTGGATTCATGTTTGTGAAGTTTCACTAAAACGATTACACTACTTAATATTGCAATTCAATGCGTGGTTAGATTCTGAAATAATTAATGCTGCAAGTTCCCTTTTATAAAAAGAACATACATTGGTAAACGGTTTGCAGAATACATCCCTTGGTTTCGTACCTTGCTGTGGCGAGTTTGTGCAGATTTGCAAAGTTGGTAATAATCACTGGATCTGCATTGCCGGTAAAGTTGACGAAAATAATATAATGATTGTTAATGTATATGATTCACTGGGAGATTCGACGGCATCATCAGTAGATACAGAAATAGTGTCAATTGCCAGTAGCCTCAATCGCAGTCACTCGGAAGTAACTGAAATTCATGTTATGGTTCACTACGTACATTTACAACCAAATCTGTTTGATAGTGGGTTGTTCGCCATCGGTTTTGCTAAATTAATCTGTGCAGGGAAAGATCCTACCAAGGTTACCTTTGAGCAAGATCAAATGCGAAAACATTTACACCTTGCTCTTGTTGATTCGAAATTAGACTAATTCCCGGCAAAATATAACAAAGTTATTTCTATTCCAGCGACTAAAATCGTAGCTCAAAAGGTTTATTGTTTTTGTCGCAAGCAAACTGATAATTTAGAAAAGATGATATGTCATAACTGCAAAGAATATTTTCATATGGAATGCTTAAAGAAAGAACAACCTACATTATTTTTGAAACCGAGTTTTATTAAAAACTTGAGAGAATATACATGTGAACGTTGTGAGTTGTCAACAACTGAGGATTATTGGATTCAAGTTTGTGGAGTCTTCCTAAAACCATTACACTGCAATATTTTGCAATCAAATGGGTGGTTAGATTCTGATAAAATTTATGCTGCGAGTTGCCTGATAAAAAAAGACCATTCTTTCGTGTACGGTTTGCAGCATACAATACTGCAGTTGTATAGACCACCTAATTTCAATGCTTGTTAAGGTCAATTTGTGCAGATTTGTCATGTTCAAGATAGACACTGGGTGTGCATTGTAGGTGCAGTTTACCAATATAATACTCTGGTTGTAAATGTGTATGATTCTCTTGAAAAATACGCAGGATAAAAAATACATCCAGTATTGAATCAATTGCCAGTAGCCTCAATCGTGGTTACTCAAGAGGCAGAAGTGACCGAATTTAAATACATTTTATTGTTCATGAGGTAGATAAACAGCCAAACTATGATGACTCCGGATTGTTCGCCATCGGTTTTGCTAAATTAATTTGTGCAAATAAAAATCCAACCAGTGCTATTTTAAAATCAAATGAAATTCGAAACCATTTACACTCGGCTCTTCTCAAATCGAAATTGGAAGAATTTCCAGTATAATATTACAGAATACCTCACACTGCAGCAACTAAAATCGTGGCTCAAAAGCTCAGATTAAGCTCAAAAGGTTTATTGCTATTTCCGGAAAGAATCTGATAACTTATAAAAAGAAATGGCAACCTAATATATTTAAATCATAAAGATTTAAATAGTATCTACATTGTTAACCTAGGGGTGAAAGTAACTTATTTAAGTCCCGAGACGAGTTCGAGGGACCTCTAAATAAATATTGAACCCGAGGCAAACACTGTGCTTTTCATTAAGAATTCACTGAAAGTAAAAACAAAAACATAAAATGAGTGTTAATACAAATCTCTGCTATACGGAAGTATAAACAAAACTCTACAACTCGAAAAAACAAATGAAGATCGGATTGTCGCTTTCCCGTCTACTTTGTTTTTTTTTCTGTGACCGGCCAGCTATTCTGCCATTATTTTTCATTTCCATCATTAAAGTCATTTAAAAATATATATTCTTTAATTAATATAACTTTATGTTATTTCAATTCTACATCGCGCTGTAATTGAGTGGCTGTATAGACTATTGGAACATGGTCCAATAGAAATGTCAAAATAGTACTAGTTTTTTAAAATATAATTTGACAGCTGTCAGCACAGAGTACATTATATATACTGAGAATAGAGATATCAGTATAGGAATTGACATTAGCGCCATCTATCGAAAACTTACTCAACTAATAATACAACCATTCGGCCGCAGGTTTTTCCAACTTCCACTCCAACACACGATCGACAAAATAATTGGCGAACAGTTTTAATTTCAGTTGCGTATTATTTGTAGCCAAAAAACTGATGGCCAACTATTTTATCGATCGTGTGCTGAATCAATAAAGAAATGCCGTTTTCTGCCGATGCTGACGAAATCAGCATCAACTGGAAACTGCATGGCGCGGAGTTACAATAAAACAAGTTTTAAATTATAAACTATTTATTACTACGTCCACGTCTTTTAGATACATAATCAATTGCAAGATTCTTAATTAAATCATTTCCAACTGCGTCTCTTCTGCTTCCTTTTAATATACTATTTATATCTTTGCACCAGTTGAATATAATAAATCTACTGGTTAATTGAAGTATATAAGCTAGATTTTGGCTTTTGTGAACCGGACAAATCATAAAATTTAAATCTTCCATAGACAGAATAGTTTTTGCATAATTTTTAATATTATCAGTATTGCTGTGGTTCGTTAAAACCCACAGCAGTGCGTCTTGAATTTTTGAAAATAAATTTACTAAATTATTAGATGGGTATGTTAAGTGTTGCTTCCCTTTTTGGTATTCCCTTACTGTAACATACCCACTAAGGTCCGATTCACAATATAAATTTTCTTTGCAGGAGACGCAGTCATGAAAAATATTTAATTTAGTTTGCCGCAACAAATAACCAGTTACATACTCAAGTTGCGCGAGTATTCTTGGGTCGTTCTTTTTTATTTCAAAGTCCACAAATATATTTGTTTCCATGAAACTTAAATCAATATTATCGGATCTAAATTGTTTTTTCTCAACTGTGAAGAGAGACCGCATTGATTTAAACAAATTTGTGCATGAATCTTCTTCACAGTTGGAGCCTGGCGAATGGCTCCCTGTTAAATTGCTTATTAATATGGAAGCAAATGCTGTTTCAAAACCCTCTGGAGTGGGGCTTATATTTCTGCACCCGTGGCTGCGAATAGCACCAAAGAAATTCTCCAGAGAGTCTTGATTGAAATGCCTCATCCATATAGATTTTATTTGATACTTGTTAAACAAAACATCCCTCAAATACTCAATGTTATTGATAGTATGTAACCAGTTACTCACGGACGGAATTTTAGTTTCTTTATGGTTCTTTACAAATTTCATTGAGCTTAAAATTGTTTTTGCTCTTGACCACTTTGTACTATGTGTGGACTTTGGGGTTAATGGAGCTAGTAGTGGCTTTCCTCTTCTTTTCCTTGAATTATCGTAGCTTCCATTAACTGAGTCAAATAACTGATCGAAAAAAAGGATAACATCCGCAGTTTCTTTACAATCTTCTGGTAATATTTTTTATCTGAAATAGAAAAAAATTCAGTAAAGTTGATATCGTACACAAAGATTTTGCTGTTTCTAGAAATATCATTGAAAAATAACCATGCCCAAGTAATTTTACAATTCAGCTCAATCACTCCAGTAATGCAGATATACAAATATACTGTAGCCAATTTTCTATAAGAAAAATATTGTAGTCCTAGTTACAATGTATACTATTAAGGTATATATTGGGATAAAATAGAATAGAAACTTACCCGCTAAATATCCCATAGTGGTTGCAACCTTTTGGCTGAATATCTGGGTAGCAAACTTAACCTTCATTTTGCATTTTTCAGGATTTATGTGGTTGTCGGTTAAATTCTTAATTAATCGTATGCCTGCATATGCTGGGTTTTCTTCATGTAATTTAATTAAATGGTCCCATTTAGCAGTTTTAGTAGTGCCATCAATTAGGCATTTCAGATATCCAGTAAATTGTTTCTAATACCTTTAATGAGGTGTGGTGGATCGTATAAAGGAATAATTTCAGTGTCGTCTATTTCGAAGATGTTCCTTTTGAGTTCTTCATTTTTCCTTAAGTATTTCGCTTTAGTTTCAGCAATCAAATGGTTGATGCAGCTGACATTTGAAGCACCCTGATCACATACCGTCGCCAACACCCGTAACCCAACACTGTGTAATTTTCTTATGACATCTGTCATTAAATTTGCCAGTTCAATCTTTTTTGTGCTGCCAGAGCAAAATGTGTATATTATGGGCTGTTTATAATTGCGCGTAATTCCCCTTATCATAGAAACTAATGCATGCAGGGAACACTTTTTTTCCCTGGTTTTACCATTTGTCACAAAGCCTGATAAAAGGTCCTTCCTTCTATTGTAATCGAAATGGGGGGTTATGGCAACTTCATTAAATAATAAGACGCACAATTTGTCATCATTTTTCATTTGTTTCACTTTTTTTGCCATCATCTTAAACAATTTCTCATTTATGCCAGGTTTTATATCAACTCGTGCAATTAATCTGCTCAACGTCAGCGGGGAAGGCAAAACAAAAGCTTTTCTTAAAAACCTGTAGCACCTGGGTCCTTGTTTGTACAGGCTCAGGGCCATGATTTTTTCTTGCTGTGTGTATCTCCTACCCATCTTATCTTTTGTCACTTCTCTGAACTGCATTGTTAGAAAAATTGCAGCAAGGTTGGCAAATTTACCTAAAGTTTTTTGAAAAGTGGTATTTTCATTCAATTTCATAGCTTTTTTTAACCGAGCGGCGTAGCTGTCCTTTCTTTTTTGTAATTTCTTTATCATTTCGGTCAAAACTTTGTTGTCATCCATGTATCTCTGCGTTGTAGGCTCTGAAATAAATAAAGGTAAACAATGTTAGTTATCAATTTTCATTTTAACCATAGGTATCATAAACACAAAATTTAACCTGTTATTATTATTACTATTATTTAATTCTGTGCCTGCAGTGAAACAAAAGTCCATGTTCAGAATTACATTAAGTTCACATGCTTTTTTATACCACTTTGCCTATGTGAAACAGTCAACATGAAATTAAATACATATATCATATAATTCTGTAGTGACCAAAGAAGTGGTAGGTATAGGGAAATGGAAAAGTTTATATGTGCACAAAGTGGCCTATGTGAAACCGTCAACATGATATTAAATACATATATCATATAATTCTGTAGTGACCAAAGAAGTGGTAGGTATAGGGAAATGGAAAAGTTTATATGTGCACAAAGTGGTACCCACATACTTGATTAATAAACATTATTCTTTTTGACAAATTGAAAATACATTTTTGGAATTACCTTTTCTTCTGCCTGTTGATGATTGCCCTGCACCAACTGGCTCAATTGGCTTTGGAATGGACTTCACAGGTATTTCTTCTAACGCCATGCCTGTAATTTAAAATCAAAATAAATCAATCGAAGTAATAAAATGTAAATTGTAACGAAGTGACATAAAAGCTAGTGTCTACATAATAATGAGATCTGTAATGCATTGTTTGTGACCAAAATTATATTTTTCCATCCTTATTGGAGTTAAGTACAGTAATTTTGTTTGATAACGACATCTTCTATACATATATAACAAAATCATAAGGCAGCCAAGTCTGTACATTTAATATTTTCAAAAAAAAGTTTGTGGTGTGTATTATATACATAATACAGACCCCACAACAGCTGTTTTAAAATTTTTGTTTGGTCAAGTACCATGCAAAAACCACTTATCAAAGATGAAACTTTGTAAAGCGATAGTGGCCAACATATCGGCTATATGTCATCTTGAAAATTGGCCGAGAAACAGTGACCAGCAATAAAAATCTCTCATTTCCTAACATTTGCATGAAATTGCAGTTCAGAGTAAACTGGTAAATATTAAAAATGCTCCAGATGCTTTCAGTTCACAATCTACGTACCTATAGATGTATTACTGTAAAATACTGACTGACATACAGGGTGTAACGTATACCTGTAGTGACCGGTTACAGGGGCACTCTGTATCGAATAAAGTACTTTGTCCACGTGAATGAAGTCAACGACTAGTATTTTGTTATGAATAAATAATTTACCTGCTGAAGAAGAGCTAGCTACAGGTTCCCCATGACAAGCTGCAACATTAGTGTTTGTTATGTCCCTCATAACAGCACGCTCTACTTGGATTCCTATAAAGTGATAATTTAACTTTAAATATTTAAATCATAGAAGTCATTCAATTCAATACACTTTATTGCATATTTAAAAATTACAAACAAAAAAAGAAAAAAACAGAAGCAATAATGTACATCTAGGTAGTCTTATCGCTAAGAGCGATTTCTTCCAGACAAGACAACCAGTCATTGCATACTAACATGTTCTTATTCAGTCTTCTGGGTATTTTCATTATTAATTTCATGATACAGGAATACTGTACTGTGCACCTACACATTTACGTGTAACAATATATATGTAGTGAACTGTATGAAACAGCATTCAGCATGCTGGGTATCCTCACAATGTTTTCCTTCACCGATAACTGGTGTGACAAAAAAATAGCTTTTAAAAAACTCATTGGTTTGAACCCTCAACCTCATGTAAGACAGACAGCAAGCGCACTCCCAACTACGCTACAGTGGCACAACACAAAGCTTCATATAAGATTAAAGAATAAATAAAATAGGGACATTTCACTCATTCTACAATCACATACTATGTTACGCTTCTAAAATTAAGTTATAAAATACAATAAATGATATTTACCAGGCATGCCCAAAGTAGGTATAGCTCCCTTGCTCAATCTGCTTGTCCAAGTCAAATATCTAGTTTCAAAGTGATAATGGCATATCTTTCGATTTTTAGAGATATATCGATGATCTAATGATGATAGGCTGCTCCCAATGGCATTTACCCATGTCAAAAATCTTTCCTTCTCTTCTTCAGGATCAGGAAACTTATGCAGAGCTACGTTATCTGCACCTGTAGAGATAAAAAATAAAGATAAATTATTCTAGTTATTAATTTTACTACTATTGAATTACAACATGCAATTTTTCTTTCATCGGTCAGTGTGGACAAAAGGGGGTGCAATGGAAAAATACTTAGAAAAATTTCACTTTTTTGTAATACTGTCGCTCGCTTCGCTCGCTCCAAGGGTCACCAGTAACGTAATGAACCTAACCTTCTGGGTGCTCCGACAGCTATCACACATTATTATTTTTTTTTAAATTCCTCAGCGCCCCCTTTTCTCCACTCCAACCGAAATCAATAATGTCAATGTAATTGTATTATTTATGTAATTCAATTAATTTTATGTAATTGTAACGTATTTGTCCAAATGTAATTGCATTAGTTTAAGCTTATGTATGTATTTGCAGTGCCCTCACAGGGTCCTTGTTGTACCTCCTAACTAAATACCATCTAATGTTATATTAATGTACAAGGAAGCAATAAACTATCTGAATCTGAAGGAGGTAACAAGGAAGAGCGATGTGTGTCATAGGGTAATTTTCATTGAGCCCCCTTTTGTCCACACTGACCGCCCACGGGTCTCACCCGGCCGCCCCCAGCAAAAGTCTCACATGCCTCCTGTAACCGCCGTCCTCGTCCAGCGCCACTGCGCGTGCCCCGGTCGCTTCTCGCTCTGCGCCACCGCATGTGATCCGGTCTCCAACCGCACCAGGGTCGACGGGCCCGCGGGCTCGCCCGCTCCCACGACGCCTCGCTGTCATCCTCTCTGCACGTCCCGCAGTGCGGTGCGAGACCACCAGCACCTGTGACGCGCGCGGGCCGCCCGGCGCACCGCACCACGGCGCCGCCGGCTCCACGGGCCCCGCCCGCACCCGACGAACGAGTAACATCGCGTCCCACTGCGAGACAGTGCTCAATACTGTCCGTCCACCGCTTCTAAAAAGAATTTTTTTCACAATAGTGCAAAAAATAATTTAAAAAAAACAGACGATCGATCGATGGTAATAATTCATAGACAAAGTAGACCAACGTTGTCTTTTTTTTTCAATGCCTAGACGTGGAAGAAACGCTTTTAAGTCAGATCTTTCCTATATAAGGAAAGCTGATTTCAGTCACACTATCAATCAGGCGTCAATCGCACTAACAATCGCACTAAGACTGACGAAAAATATCAAAATATTCAGAAATCCATCAGTCCAATCCAACAATCCGTGGGTTACCGTGGGTGCCGTCACAGAAGTAGCTATAATATATATTAATATGCCAGCTATAATATATATTATAGCAAGGGTCCGCACACGTAGCATTAAATATAATTTATATTTGGATATATTTTCATATATTTTGCCTTCATTTCTTTGACGGTCGGCGTAGGAGGTGCACGCACGTTTTCTTTACAATTTTATGATAAAGGGTGTTCCATTTTTAAGTAGGTACAGTAAATTATGGGTCCAACAAGTAAAATGCTAAAACTGATACGCTCAGTAACTATAATTCAATATAGGTATACGTATAGGTATATGTATAGGTAGGTATAGGTATAGTGTAGCGTAGCACACTATGCTATGCAATGCTACGCTATGCTAGGCTATGCTACGCTATACCTATACCTAGATCTATATCTATATCTAAACCTAAACCTAAACATATACCTGGAAATATATTGAAATATGTCCAGCTATAATTTATATTATAGCTACGTGTGCGGTCACTTGGAGATTTGTATAGAAAATATATGGAAATATACCGAAATATGTTTATATTACGTCTGTGACGGCCTTGATGGATCGGACTAATACAAAATTGACCGCGTAACCGGCGTCAATGAAAGATCGAGGAAAGAACCAGGATAATGGAACGTACTGGATTTGGCTGTATGGTCCTAAATACCTTTACCTAAAAAATGCTTTTATGACACTCAATGCAGGCAACAGACCAAAATGACATTCAATGCAGCCAACAAACCAAAATGACACACAATGCAGCCAACAAACCAAAATGACATTCAATGCAGCCAACATAACGAACCCAGCCAATGACCTTTGACCTTTGAATTTGACCTTAGTAGAAATAGCTCTTTCGCTGACACTTTTAGGGATCTGTCAATGTCATTTGTTTGACAAGATGGCGGCTTGTTACGTACGATCCGTTACTGTAAAGAACAATTAAGATTCAAATTGAAAAATATATAATTAAAACTTGCTCACTTATACAACATAATTTTTCAATTTATATTTATAGGTAAGATATATGTAAATCCTAATTTAAATAAGGAAATTTCATGGATTATATTTTATTAAATAATTTACATTCTGCGTAAACCGAAACGGCACTAAGTCAGTAAAGTGTTGCCATCCAATTATTTAAGTGAGTGTGACTAGTACATTAATTGAAAACTTGTAATGGGTATTTGTGTATTTTATTGTCTATTTTTATAATTTTATATATAATGTTACTAATTTGTCCTGTTACTTTTTTTAGTAGTAAATAAATAAATAAAATAATTATAAAACTATCAGAATAATAAATAAATTTGAAATAGTGACATCTAGGGAAAAGTCAAACAATTATCATGATTTCTATACCTAGAATAGAACCCCATACAAAAGAAAGAATGTATGAAGTGAAATGACCGTGCAATTATTGTGCCGGTCATCAGGAGGAAGGCACAACGCCAGAGTTGGGCATCAATTAATTGATTATTCATTTAAATGTAGGTTCTACATTTATTAATTTCAATAAATATTTCATTTTATTTGACGTCTATGTCATTTATTAACTAATAATATCATCTAATAACTAGTATTTCTATTATATTTAAATAGGTATGTAAAATAATTATATAGTTGTAGACCCGTAAATAGTTGTATAAATATTACGAGTGTCACACACGAACAAGTTTTATTTACCTTTGCCAGACGTTTGGACCAGGTAAATGAAGCGCTGTTAAGAATACAAAAAGTGCGAAAGTCTAAAATTGGTCTAGCTCACGACATCGACAGTCATTATATCGACGGTATACGTTACATCGCTAGCTAGTAGCCATCATTATTATTATTTTGGAACAAAACATGAAAAACTAATAATTAAATTTAATTTCGTAGCGTTTCATAACCTCTGGGACAAACTACTGGAAAAAACGTAACCAGAGGAACACGTTTTGTGTAAATCGGAATGCTTTTGAAGGATGTATGAACATCACTTTCCTTTGCCTTCAAATTATATAAAAAACAAATCTTGAGTAACAAACATTTCTTTCACTCAAGATTTGTTTATCTCCTCTCTGGCCTTGGCTGAGTGGGAGCCAGTAATGCACAACATCAACAATGCACGGCACGAGAGCGCACGACACGAGAATGTACACACCAGCAGAGCGCGACAATGGATTGCACAACACGGGATGTCTCCAAATACGCCGCTGTACCTTGCTCGTCCGAGCCGAGAGTGTACAGCACCGTATTTGGCGACATCGCGTGATTGGCCGATTGGTTGACCAATCAGGTGACTCCGAATTTTGAGGCTTGGATACTAGGTAGTGCTGTTCCGAAAGACGATTGATTGCATTGAGTGATTTCGTCGATTGATCCAGAAATGTAGTCAGCCCACCCCGAAGGTTAGGTGCGAGGAGCGAAGCGACGAGCTGTTAGGTTCAATGTAAACCCTTTTGGAGCGAGCGAAGCGAGCGACAGTAGTTAGAACGTTAGGCAACGTGAACCATCAACCATCGTCAAATCAGAAAAATCAATCAAATCAGTAAATCACCCATCCCTAGTGGCTTTTTACTTTTTTAATGTGACGTCACTCTTTGTTTTGATTCCAATTGTTATGCTGTACAATACTATGACGGGCACTCTTGGTCCGGTCCGAGAATGCACGACATAACAATGCGCGTCATTGGAATTCAAAATACGTGTCGCGCATTCTCGTGCCGTACATTACTGATGTCGTGCATTACTGGTATGTGCAAAACAATGTCGTGCATTATAGGGACCCGGCTGAGTGAGTTGCACAGAGTACATTATATATATACTGAGAATGGGTCTTTGTCGGTAGCATACTATATAGTTTGTGCTTTGTCGTATTGGTACTTGTGCGTGTTGTGGTTTTATTTATTTAATTTAATTAATTGACCTAGTAAAATGAAAAACTGGTGGAACTGGCTGCTAGCTATAGCTTTAATATGCATGTTGTTTATTGCGATACCTCTTTCCTACTCAAGTAGTAAGCAGGAACTGAAGTCTATGTACGATGAGTACATCGCGAAGTTCAATAAAAGTTATAAAAACAACCTCACCGAATATGAAACGAGATTTCAACATTTTAAGGTAACTAAACAGTTTATCGTAGTAACTAAGTAGTTTTATGGATGTTTACAATTTGATTGATTACTGTAATTGGTTTAACCGTTGTAATTAAATAAAATAATAAATATCATGTCAAATTGCTCTGTGCAAAAACTACGTAAATATTTCTAAGTTCGTTTATTCAAAATTGGAATACAATATTCTCTTTTTGACGTCAATTCTGTCTAACACTACTCTGTTTCCACCTGTAACACCTATCTACTTGCTAATTTTACAGTATGTAGTATAGCTTAGTAGGTAGCTTAATTTCTTAGGAGGCCAGAAATACCTGGCGACACTTCGATCCTATGGTGGAGAAAAGGGGGTGCTAAAGTGCAGCGTCCGACTCCAAAAAACTGAAAATTTTCTAAGTTTTTTTCATTGCGCCCCCTTTTGTCCACACTGACTGCAATAAGTCTTCTGCAGCTATAAGCAGATGCACTCTACTTGTGACGTGCAGAGGGACCCCTCCATCAAGGGACAACTGAAATTAACGTATTTTTCTTCTCCTAAGGCTTCCATAGAAGAAATCGATAGACTAAACTCAGAGGCTCGAGGCCCAGAGCAGCACCGTGCCCGCTACGGCCTAACAAGATTATCAGACATGTCTAAATCTGAGTACCGGGACATTCACCTCTCCGATGAGAAACTGGCCAAGTCCCCAAAGCTGTATGGAAAGAGCTGGAAGGAGTCCAGGAGGAGGGATGCAAGTCATAAAGTAAACAATGGCATTGATCAAGAACATGGTCATCATTCTAATAATATAAGGAGGAAAAGGGAGATGTTACCTCTTCAGGTTGATTGGTATGCATCACAAAGTAAAAATCTTTTTTTTTGGCCTTTGTTACTATGCTTTTAAGGCACAATAAATCTGCCAATGTCAACATAGTGGAGAATGCACGAAGGAGGACAGCTGGTTTTTAATCTGCTGTGTTGGTTAATTTTGGTTATAAGTTCAGATGATTGTTGAACCCCAAACACCATCTAAAACTGTCTGTCTTTCTGTCTGTCTGTATGTAATCGCTAATCTCCGAAACCACTGAACGGATTTTCTTGCGGTTTTCACAGGTAGATTAAGCACAGCCTGGAGCAACTTATAGCTTTAAATAAATAAATAAAATAAAAAGCCATATAACTTAAAGCTTTATTTCATTGAAATCGGATGACAGCAAAAAATTTGAGAGAATTTGTTAGGGTGAGAAGGAACTGGAAATTTATGGGTCGGGGAATATCATTGGGTAAAACATCATATAGGGAGAAGGGGTATTTAGGACAGTTGAATAATATATGGTATCTATATATATATATATATATCCCTGACTCTTATCTTACACAAGTTCACGGGCGTGCACGCGTGTCCTAAGCGCGTGTAGAAGAGACTCGTCTGTTGCCAACCCTGAACCTGAAAAACCCAAGGTTTGCGAGGAATGGTAGGTTGGATTTTACCAAAGTATAGACCTTCTTCCAATCTGGAGATCCTCCATAGCCTCTCCCAGAATTTGTCCAGGTCAAACTTGGCATCAGACAGAAGGTCAGAACTATAATTCATAAAATGCTTTAGAGATCCTGTATCAACGGCATTCAGTGCCCATGAATCAGCCCATTCGTTGCCCTCTATGCCGCTATGGCTCGGGATCCACGCCAGGGTGACCTCTAGGGCCTGGTTCTCGCATTGAAATAGTGTTTCTCTAATACTATGTATTAAAATAAAATAATAAAAAATATAAAATAGCCTTTATTCTGGTATTACATGCACTTATTAATTGGATTAAAATACATTCAAAATTGCAATTTTCCTTAAAATTAAAATTATGAATTAGATTGAACTGTTTTTATTTACAACCTATTTATTTATTATATATTAAGTATATTAAAATTGTATTGTACGCCGTCGTTTCCCCACCAGATTGTCCACTGTCAAAGGCCTCCTCCAGACTCTTCCATTTATTTCTGTCTTGAGTCATTCTTGACCACAGCGCACCCGCCACTTTCCCTATGTCTTCTTCCCATCTTTTTATCGGTCGTCCCCTCTTTCTTTTGCTATCTCTAGGGTACCATTCGGTTGTAATTTTATTCCATTTGTTCTCCTTATGTCTCATCATATGTCCTGTCCAAGTCCATTTTAGTTTCTTTATTGTTTTTAAAACATCTCTAAATTTAGTTTTGCTTTTTATATGTTCTAAACTGATTTTATCTTTCAATTTTATTCCTATTATACTTCTTTCCATGTTGTTTTGGCATACTCTTAATTTATTTAAGTTCTTCTCTGTTAGTGGCCATGTTTGGCATCCATACGTCAGGCAAGGGAGTAGGCATGTATTGAATACTTTCCTTTTGTTTGCCATTGTGATATCTTTATTTTTTAGTATTTCCTTTAATGCCCAGAACTTTTTCCACGTGTTTGTTACTCTTCGTTCTATTTCCTTGTTGGTGTCTTCTTTGGCTGAAATTATTTGGCCCAAGTACACATATTCATCTACGCATTCCAATCTTTCTCCATTTAAATTAAGTTCTGGGTTGTTATTGTTGTTTGTTAGAGTTATCGTTTTAGACACATTGATGTACCTATAGGCCCACCTTAATACTTTCTTCTGCCAGTTGCTGCAGCATGCTTTGTAACTCCATCTGTTCCCCTGAAAATAGAAGTGAAATACTATGTATTACAGGTGATTTAGTTTTACATCTGAATTGGTTGCTGAGAATCGCCTGTAGGCAACTTTTCGAATCTGAGAAAACTATGGTTTTGTTAAGATTATGGGACACTATTTAGGATACAGCTTCTAAGATGGCTATAGCCTCACCCGTGAAGACAGAGGATAGGGGAGGGCATTTATAAGATTAAGAACATTTTGTATTTTGGGATCCAAACTGCAGCTCCAACACAACCATCAACTGACAATTTGGATGCATCTGTAAACATGGTCAACCAATCTTTGCAGTCCTCTCTTAATACTTCTATCTCAGAACTCCACTCCTACATGCCACATTTTGAATAGACCTCGTACTCGTAGGGCCTCTTGTTTCCCTATATTTGACAATGTCATCAATTTAGAGAGTAGCTTGGAATTACAGGGCCTTAAGATCATCTATTAGAACCTGCTTAGTTTCAGCCACATGGGGGGCGAACAAGGGTGCTCTTTATTGCGTATGAGGGAAGGAATACCCTCTGCTATCTTGTTTTTTAGATAGTTCTCTGGCTGGCGGGGCATGAGGAGAGGAAGTGATTGGGGGTCTTTGATCAGCATGGAGGGTTCGGTCTTTTTCATTCTGGTGGTAGCTATTCTCAATATGTGTGGTCTGTGACTGGGGGAGTTTATGAGGGTCTTTATCATATGGAGGGCACTTGTAAGTTGGTCTTGTACAACCCGAGTGGCAAAATTAAAGAATAAGGTTATAGGCCATCCCCCTAGTGCTCTTGGAACAGAAAGGAGAGCCATCATGTACTCAGCTGCCCCCATTCCTGCTGAGAATATGCCTGCTATGTCCCCATTAAAGGATGGGATAGTCTGACTTGCCTCACTAGCCATTCGCGACAACTTCTTGAGGGCTAGCTAACCTGAGCTCCTTTGAAAAAGAACTCCCGTCCATATTCCAGGAGACACGCAGAAACCCATGTCTCCTCTAGTTTTAAGGTGATTCCTGCTTGAGTACACAACTCCAAGAGGGTTTTCTGTAACCACCCTATATACTGATGTCTTGTCATTCTTAGGCCTTCTAAGGTTGAAGGGTTTGGGAGACGTAGATATATAACTTGGTTGTCACCTTGTCCTGTGAGTGTTGCGATGGTCTCGCATCTCCAAGATGCTATGGAGGATGAGAAGAAGGATTACCAGAGTCCATCCCTTCTGTCGGAGGCCCTCCATTCAGGCCTCAGGTCCATGAACACATCTAGGGCCATTCTTCGGCAAACCATCAAGGCCCTGTCTAGGAGCGCAAAATCTATCTTGGAAAAGGAGTATAGACTCTAGAGGGAATTTTTGCGTGTATAACAGGACATTCTCAACACCTAACAACCTGTCCAGTTCCTCAAATAAGGGAGTGACACCCTCATATCTGAAGCTTGTGCACCAACTGGAGAAGTCCATTGCCATGAATACGTATCCTCCACCATCAGTGGATGATATCTTGAGGAGATGCTTGAATAAATCATCTTCTGACTTGGTCATCGTCTGGTGTGGAATGTACTTGAAGATGTGTTTTACATTGTTCTCTGTAGCAACTTGAAACAGCCTCATCTCCAGTGTCAATTTTCCAAAGAACCTTGCCTTTCTTTTCTTCATTTGTCTTTCTTTCGCCACCCCTATGGTAACCTTCCAGTTGCGTGGAACTTTGCAGGTTCATTATAGATAGACCTGGTTAGACTTTATAGAAAGGTTCCAATTTATTTTTTATAGAACTGCCATATGTTGGGCTGTCCACTGCTTTCACCTTCCTTATATGAAAAATATTCGTAATTTCATAATTGTTTTTATCAATTAGATACTTCTTTTTCTATGCATTGTCTTTGTTCTTGCTATTATGTGCGTACCTACTAAATGATAGCCAAACTCACACCTTATTTCATAGCAATAAGGTATTTATTTGGTCTGCTTTCAACTGCAATGATAAGTATTCAACTTGAAGTCGCCAATAACATTACTTACTGATGTAATAACAATCCTTGTATTCCTATCAGGTTAATTAAAATAAGTACCTATAGCGTCTGTCTGTGAGTAGGTTTATCAGACAAATGATAAATAAAGGTGATGCGCTTGGCCACAGAATGCTTGGCATAAAATGCGATACTAAATCATTAAATTTTTTTTATGTTTCGGATGTTTTGTATGCCTGTTTGATGAACAAACGTAAAAGCATTTGGATTTTTATGTAGCTTACTAACTTAGTTATTTTCAGGGTTGGCATGATTATCACTTTGATTTAAATCAAGTGATTTTTTCAATAAAAATCATTGATTAAATCAAATTGTTTCATTTCTTTACTATTTGTAACACAAATTAAAATTCTTAATTTTAGTTAACGGACGGGAACACCCAGTTTTTATATTACTGCTTCTTTCTGTACAAACCTGCCAGATATGGCATCGTTCTGTCTTCCACCACCAGTTATTGAACAAATTTTGTATTTCTTCCGAACTAATCTTATTGAACTGAAGCACATAACTACTCAAGTGTCGGTGTCCCGGCCCCGGGACGGTAGAAAAACCGCTTCAAGTGTCGGTGTGACGGCCCCGGGACGCTTACGTCACGCGCATTGTTCTTTATTTATTTAATTGTCTAAGGGTGTTTTTTCATTTTTCAACAATCAACCCCTGACAGCGACACTTTAGGATTTTATGGATTTTTGACAGTAACGCTAGATTGGTACATAATACTGAAGTGCCAAACAAAACAAAGCGAGGGAAATCCCCCAGCCGCCGTCAAACAAAAGCGCGTTTCGTTACACGCACTATTTTATGTCAATTTTTAAGGGTCAACCAAAAAATTAAATATATGACTGATTTTTGATTTTCGTTCGAAAATCGTGATTTTTTCCAACCTTGGTTATTTTTAAAAATCCCACAAGCGAGTTTAAATCTACTCAGTAAGTACTAGGTAATTGAAGTTAATTAAACTATCGTTTCTAAATGCTTCGTCAGAACAAATAACTGGTTTTAAAGAACCAGGCGCCAATCAAGTTAATCTACTAAGTATTTATGTTATCTTGGCTTGGTTATATTAATGTATACATTACTCCTTAAAGCGCGACACAGACAGCGGTGCGAAAGCGTGGCGGTGGCGTTTTTTTTGTAATGTTCGAAATAGTGTGAAGCCCTTCACATCAAAACCGCGTATTTCGAACATTACAAAAAAAACGCCACCGCAACGCAACCGCCACGCTTTCGCACCGCTCTGGTCTGTGTCGCGCTTAAATGATTATTTCGAGAAAAACCCATCGGTACATTGCTCGACCGGGGAAGGAACTCGGACCTCTCGACATGTTAGGCCGCTTCTTCACCATGCCACCGACTCTGTTCATACTAAACTAATGAGTTATGTAATTGTGTATGATAAAATAAACAATTTTTTACTTTTTGCAGGCGGTCGAAGGGCGCGGTAGGTCCCGTGAGAGACCAGGGCGTGTGCGGCGCGTGCTGGGCCTTCAGTACGGTGGGGGTCATGGAGTCCATGGCAGCCATCAGCACCGGGAAGCTGGTGCCGCTCAGCGTGCAGGTACAACGTTTTTCATGTGTGGAAGAACCATATTCTTATTCATATATTCGTACTAAACAATACTCGTCAATATTGTGATACTTACAAACATTCGTAATAACATTAAAGTAAAATATATTCGTACAATGTCAAAATAATAAAACTAGTAGTTCCGTGAGAACAGCCCTCGCCAGCCCTTATAAACCAAACCTAAAAGAAACCAACAAAAGTCAATTTTGTAGTTGGAGACAGAAAAAGTACCTACTAAAGTGACAAAAATTAGCACTTTAAAGCTTAATATTTCGCAAACGGATCCCTGAATCGAGAAATGTTTTTCACACACCCGCGATATTTTTGAAAGACCCATCCAACGATACCCCACACCATGGATATCACGCGGAAAAAAATAATTTTCCATTTTACGTGTGCAGTTCTATGAAAATAATTTATTTTTTCAACTTTCATAAGTCGATCCACTATTACTCAAAAACTAATAGAACCTACTTAGCCGTAATAGTTTTCCTTGTAACTACGTTATATATGCTACTGTCATGAATTTTTTCACAATTCCAGAAGCAACCGTTTAGCTGGCAGGGGGGGGGGGGGACACGTGACTCGTAACAAAAATTACCGCTTTAAAGCTTAATATTTCGCCAACGGATCCCTAAATCGAAAAAATGGTATTCACACACCAGCAATATTTTTGAAAGACCTATCCAACGATATCCCACACTATGGGATTCACAAGAAAAAAAAAGTTCACTCCCACTTTGCGAGTATGGTAGGTACTCTAAAAAAAATGTTTTTCAAAATGTTATTCTACTCATTTTGTAGGTTCAATTAATTTATACATATGCCAAATTTTCGTCAAAATCGGTTGAAAAATGCGACCTGTAGAGAATTACAGACAGAAAGACAGAAGGACAGACGGACATTAGCATTTTTGGTCAATCTCGAAACTTAGACGCTTCGCTCGCTCGGTCAATAAAATATTTAAATAGAAATGTCAGAAAATGATATTTTTAAAACATTGTCAAATAAAATTATAATTAAAAATACTCGCCTCGCCGGCTTAAGGGCCGTTTTCCTGTCACGCGTGTTTGCGACCGCGTCCTGGCGCGGCGCGCATGCGTGCGCCCGCAATCCAGTCCTTTCATACAAGCCTTTCCTGTCATGCGCGCCGCCCGCGCGCCACTTGTATGAAATAGGCGGCACGCATGGTCGGGGCATACCAAGCGGAAAATTGCCCGCGCACTTTTTGACGTCATTGACAAATAAACCATAATCATAATCATAATTAGAATAACAAAATCTCCGACATCAAGTCGAATTCGGAGCATTTTTTGAATCGGTTTACCTATTAAATGTCGCCAGAAAATTATAATTTCACTGATTGATTTTACTAAAAGCGGTCCATAATATTGTGAGAATTAAAGACATATACAACTTATTTTTATTCAATTACAATTCATATTTATTATACAAAAAAAAAACTATTTTCCATAAAACTTGGTTTTTAATATTTTTCAAGGTTTCCCATTCCCTGTCTTGAACATACATGATTTACCATTAAGCTTACTATAACTTTCCTAATTCCTAAATGTTCCAGGAAATGATCGACTGCGCAGGTTTAGGCAACAGCGGGTGCGCCGGCGGCGACATCTGCCTCCTGCTCGACTGGCTGTCCCTGTCTAACAGCGCGGTGGAGACAGAGAAGCAATACCCGCTGCGGCTGATTAACGGCGCGTGTCGGGCCGGCAAGAACGCTACCGGAGTGCGCGTGCGCACTTATACGTGTGACGAGTGAGTTTTTTTGCATCTAGTGAGTAATTAGGCTATTGGAGGGCTTTTTCTTTTCTTTTTTTTCCTTTTTAATAATTATAATACACACACGCCATACAGACACAAACAAACAAACACACACACACACATCTTAGTTTTTACTGTAAAATGATGATTATTGTTTGTAAAATTATTTCTTACCGATTATCTTCATATTTATTATTCAATATTACTGTAAAGTTTCATCAAAATCTGTTCTGTAAGATTTTTTATTTTGAAAATTCAGGAGAACATAAACGGTAATGTATAAATTTAGTTAACAAAATAGGAATTGTGTTTATGTCTATACATCCCAACAACATGTTCCGCATATATATAAATCAAAAAATTAAAACAAACATTGCTTGAAAGAATGACATACATCCAAACATCCGCGTTTAGTAGGCTATGAATGTGAAATGCATCGTTCCAGCTTCGTGGGTGCCGAGGAGCGGATCCTGCAGGCGCTGGCGACGCACGGCCCCGTCGCGGTGGCCGTCAACGCGCTCACCTGGCAGAACTACCTCGGCGGGGTCATACAGTATCATTGCAGGTCAGCTGCGGTCTTGGTTCAATGAGAAGACAGTTCAATGGCTGTTGAATTTGCCGCCCACCGATCTGTTCTGGTGGACCTCGGTGTAGCGTTTACGCCCCCCTTATATTTCCGTTAACGCCACACCTTTCCCATTTGTCCACCTGAACAGATATGTCAGTGACATGTTGAGCGAATGAGTGACGAACGAATGGTGACACAAATGTATCGAGCGAATGTGAATGGCAGTAGAACGTCTAGGTTCAAAATGTCCTTTTTCCAAAATATCATTTTCCCGAAATGTCATTTTCTTGAAATGACCTTTTCCCAAAATGTCCTTTACCAGAAATCTGAAAGAAAAATGCCCTGGGGTCGAACTAGACTGACATACGGGAGCAAATACTAAACAACAATAAAATTGATTCTGTTCTAGTTTTGTCCGAAGCCTCATCGTAAGTTTCAAGTAAACAATTATATCATAAATAAACAATGTTTCAGATTGGACGCCTGAGAGGCGTACTGGACGTGTTTCAGATTTTTTTACAATTAGACCTCTTTCAACGGTTCATTTTTCAAATTGTACATTAATATCGTAAATCGTTTAAATATGAATTTGTTTGCAGCGGGTCCCCAGCGGAGCTGAACCACGCGGTGGAACTGGTCGGTTACGATTTGTCTCAAGACGTGCCATACTACATAGCGAAGAACTCGTGGGGCACCGAGTTCGGCAACGGAGGGTACTTGCACCTCGCTGTCGGCACCAACATATGCGGCCTGGCCGTCGAGGTGGCCACTGTCGACGTAAAGTAGACTGATGAAACGTTTAACCTCTGGGTACCCGGCTCCCCGGGGAGTAAAAGCTGCTATCGGTGCAGGTTTTGAGTTAGTAATGAATGTGAATGACCCACTTTTAGCGCTTAAGTGGTGAAAAATGAGTTCGGGTTTGATAGTTGAGTGAATATACTCAAGATAAACAGAACAGAGATGTAATTGGCAGTGGGTAGTTAATTTTGAAAGACTGTATATTAATTAAGTATAGGTATTTTTATTTGTGTATATTTTACTGTCCAACGACTATTTTTTATTGTAAAAAAAAAATTGTAGTCCGCGTAAAATTTCTTGACAGCTTAATGAATATAGTCACAAATTTTTAGCACATCGCTGACAGTGCTTATAGTCTATGTGTGCGTAAGCGAGACAGTGTGCTACATAGAGATGTCCAAAAACTTGAAAGTTTCATTCGGTTGATCGAATATATTAACCATTTCTTGAAATTGAATGAGCGTCTCTATAGTGAACCCCCGCACAGCTACCCTTTGACACCTCAAAGTAGTCATTGCGCAGAAATCAGCCAACTTCACACAGCCGCCATTAAACTCTACGGGGACTATACTACGCATCGATGTGACTTGACTGTCAACATTCCATAAGCGGTCTCTAAGCGAGCATGCGGCATGTCATGCATTACGTTTACGTGAATTATCATGCTGCATGATTGACCCTCATGCTTGCTATCAATCACATAGTACAGTGAAGCAACGGCCAGCACGTAGTTTGCATGTCATGCACGTCAATCACTACTACTAGACGGTCATGCATGAGTGACAGCACGTAATGCATGTCATGCAGCACGATCGTGTAGGGACCACTTTAAATTTCTTATAGTGTACATTCAGTACGATATCCGTCCGACGTATACAGGGTAAGACAGAACGTCTACTTTCCTGAAAGAGATTATAAGCATGAGGAGTCGTTTTTAATGGCTAAATTTTTTATTTTAATTTTTAATATAATTAAATTTTTATTGTTAAGTTTTTAACTTTTGGCCCATTTTTGATCGTTACAATATTTTACAAGGACTTTGGCCCCGATCAGCTGGAAGGTTGAAATTTTACATTAAATACTTATCTTAAACGTTGACGAGCAATAACTTCAATATAACTAATATTCTTACTAAATAATAACTTAGTATTAACAATAGTACAAATACTTGACAACACAATATGACATTTTCAGGAAAGTGGCTCGTTGTAGCCCACCTGTATTACAAGTTGATGTGCCTTATAGCAAAGAGTCGAAATAACTTAGCCTAAGCAATAATAGAAATACTCAGTAGATATTTTATAACGAATTATTCTTTCTATAGGGATTTTTTAACTTTGTAAGTTTATATTGTTTAAGTTTTGAGATTTGCCTTGCCAAATAATGAAAGAAAGAAAATAAAGTAAGAGTACTCTATTGACACCATTGCAAAACTAATAAATGCTTACAACTATTACCTATTTAATGTGATGTTTTTTGTTCAAATAGTTTAAATGGTGTTCGACTGATTCTATTGCATACACTGCAACATGTAAAAATTATATAAATTAATTTAAATAATACCCTTGAATTTCGAAAAATAAGTAACTCAGATATACAGGGTAAATAAATATTTCTTGTAAGGGTGAAAGATATAAAAGGTTTAAATTAATTACAGGTTCTTGAAATAAATACAATTAGAACTTATCTAGTCATAAGTATAATTATACTATATTATGCAAATAGTATTAGGTGAGATTTTAAGTTATTTTAAGCTAAAATTTCATCTTTATTGCAGTACTGTCATATCCTACTGCAATAAAGATGAAATTCTAATTTACTTAGTTATTTGAAGTTCTTTAGATCTTTTTATATACGACCCAATAAAGACTTTTTACATTTTAAATTATTTTTTTCTAAATCTCTCATTGTATTGAAACTCCCTACTATTATGTCATCTCATCATCATCAACAGCCTATTAATCTCCCCACTGCTGGGGCTCAGGCCTACCCTCTCAACGAGGGCGTTCGGGCTATAGTCCACCACGCTAGCCCAGTGCGGGTTGGTGGACTTCACATGTGCCTAAGAATTTCTTCTTCGGCGTACACAGGTTTCCTCACGGTGTTTTCCTTCACCGTTTGAGAGCAGTCAGTATATATGTAGGTACTTAAGTTTCGAGAAAAAACCCATTGGTACATGGCCCAGCCGGGGATCGAACTTCGGACCTTTCGATATGATAGACCGCGTCTTATCCCCGAGGCCACTGACGCTCTATTATGTATTCTGTGCTAATAGGCTAGCCAGCTCAAAGTCAAAGTGACGTGCGGTCGACTGTACCTAAAAAGTGTGTTTCATCACATATATCGCAGAATTGTTGAGGATTATACCTACTTATTAGTTACTACGTGCCGAGTTCTAGGATCCCTCCGGATTGACCGCGACAGAATTGGTAAAATACTTTTAGGGTCATTGTACGATTGACCGCACGTCAGTGGAAACAAAACCAGTATAAACCGGTCGCTCATAGCATTGATACTGGCCTGTTGGCGTAGTGGTAGTGACCCTGCCTACTGCGCAAAAGGTCGTGGGTTCGATTCCCACCCTGGCACAGAATTATAATAGTAACCCGGGACCACAAATTACAAAATCCGGGACCACGGAGTATGGGACCAACATTTGTGTGATTAGCATAACTGTTGGTTTTCGGATTCGGGGTGTTTGTATTACATAGACAAGTATTTATTTATGTTTAATCAATTGTCGAGTTCGGCTTAGTTTGGGACTAAACAGCCGTGTGTAAAGTCCAAACATTATTATTATTAATAATACTTCCTATTAGGCTAGGCCAGCTTAAGGTCTATTAAGTGTTTCCACTGACGTGCAGTCGACTGTACTTGTATTCTCACGATATAGAAAACTTAACAATGTGTGTTGAAAACTCACCGCAATTTTATCTACACTTGTTTTTGTTAGTGGTTAGGGTGCTTGCCTCAAAACTTCGATAGTGACGCCCCCAATGTTCATTTGTTACCGACTTCCAAAAAAGAGGAGGTACTATGTTTTTATGATTGTATTGCTACATAACGATATTGTGTCAATTAACGAGAGTGCAGAAACTCCGAACAACGGATCTGAAACGCACGCACACATGCGTAGTGCTCATACCACTAGCACACTGAGATAATCCCGCGGAAGTAGAACTTGGCCTATAGCTTGCGACGCGCTTATCTCTGTGTGCTAGTGTAGGAACACTGCGCTTGAGTGCGTGCGTTTCAGAGCGCTTGTTCTGAGTTTCCGCACTCTCGTTCACTCTGGTTCGGTACTTAAAAAACTACTACTTACCATATTTTATCTTGAATTTTTTTCCATTTTCATATTTTCTTGTTTTTATTTACGGCCTAGTGTAGGCTTTCATTCGTCTGTCTGTCTGTTCGTCCGTCCCCAGAATAACTCCATACCATAACCACTTATCGATGTTTTCTATTTATCGGTGGTTTTTAAGTATATTACTTAACTAGGTATAGAATCACGTTTTGTTATCTAGGTAGAATCACGTTTGCATAAATTCTAATTCTAAAGAATAGTTGGACAATGACTGTTATTTTAAATGGTTGGATTTTTCTTTCAACGTAACTTGCTAGGATAATAATGACAGTTTGTTATCATGTAGCACCATTATCTGTTGACCAAAGGGGATTGTGCATATTGAATAACTAATAACATACCACAAGTCTTAGATATTTTATTTAATTTGTTCAGGAAAGAAAATACCTAATAACAGAACATTGACAGAGACAATCTCCACTACACTGGGTACATTTTACACGAGTCAATTTTAGGTGTGCTGAGTTGAAGCAAAGTCAAAGTATTTATTTGCATTTCATGAAGTTTTATCCGATGTTAGCACACACAATCTTTCGAAATCATGCTTGTATAAATAATTATTCTAAATAATAAAAAATCTTAATTTAAAGCTTTCTTTCTTACTAAGTTGTATTTTTATCATGTCCGATTTGTTCTTCATCTTCAGTTTTCATGTGTGAAGAAGAAAGAAGATACAGTTAAGTAGAGAAACCGGTTAAATACGAAACTATCATTTCATGTGATCCAAATACACACTTGGCGGCTTTTTTGTTCGAAACAAAAATCTTATTAAATAAATTCAGGCAATATAGACGTCGCCTAACAAACTTTGGACAGAATGTAGTTATCACGTCACGTTCGGCTATCTTCACTTCAGTATATAAATACCTAGTTGGCTTGTTATGATACTGAAAGCGCAGTTACGCTGATACTTGGCCAAGTGTAGACGTGGCTAGGTAAGTTTATTGCCAATTATATTTGTTTTGGTACCTAGAGTAACATACATAGATACCTAGTTCTATTAGGGACTACCGTTTTTTAAGTGCCTACTAAAGTAGGTGCCATAAACAGCAGTGTTATGTTTTTACGGCCGTAAGCAATTCACAGCTGATAGTAGATAGGTACTAGGTACTTGAAGATTGGCAACTCTATTGTATTGAATTGAATTGAATTGTACCACTTTGTAGCCAGCCGAACAAGCTAATTACAAGAACTTTATTTATCATTTTTAGGGTTCCGTACCTCCAAAGAGGAAAAAGGAACCCTTATAGGATCACTCCGTTGTCCGTCTGTCTGTCCGTCTGTCAATACCATTTGTCTCAGGAACGCGTGGAGGTATCAAGTTGAAATTAATATCAAATACTCAGGTCTGCAGTCCCTTGGAGCCGCGAAAAAATCAGACTTCTAAGTCATCGCAGTCAGATGATATGGCCGATTTTGACGCATTTTTGAGTATCTTGGTCATCGAAACCTATGGGGTACTTCCCGTTGACCTAGAATTATGAAATTTGGCAAAAAGCAAGGTCTTATAGCACAAGTAAAGGAAAACATCCGAAAACCGTAAAATTGTAATTACATCACAAAAAATCTTTTTTTTTCTTATACCAACAAACATAATTTTGCGTATGAGCGTATGTTGCTACCTATATCACTCTGAATAGGCTTGGTCGTCGGTTTAAATCCATTTCCAATCGATCGACCGTGAATTTTTTACATATAAATGTGTGATTATTTTTAGCTTTTCGAAATGGTTCGTCTGATTGAAGAAAACTTTGGGACTTTTGAGGGTGAGCCGGTGAAGAAGTTCACCTGGCAGTCTGATGATGGCTTCTCGGTGACAGCCATATCATATGGCGCTATAGTTCAATCTATCAAGGTACCTCCTAACCTACTATTTACTACTCCTTATACTCTACCTTACTAATTATTAATAATAATAATGTTTGGACAAATTGTACACACGGCTGTTTAGTCCCAAACTAAGCCGAAGCTTGTAAATGGGTACTCAACAACTGATAAACATACATAAATACTTTTAAATAAATAGGTACTCAAATAAGTACATACAAATCAGAAAACCAACAGTTAAAGATATCTGTTGATATAGCATGCTCATCACACAAATGTTGGTCCCGGGTGAGAATCGAACCCACGACCTTTGGTGTAGTAGGCAGGGTCACTACCACTACGCCAACAGGCCAGTCTTTATTTTAGTACCTATTGAAAATTTCTTCATAATTATGATACCTTAAACGTTGAAAAGGCATAATACGTTTCATCATTCTTTCATAAAACTGTGCTGTAATGATTTTTTGGGCTTTTCGATACAGATTTATTGTAAACTTTAAATAAAGTATCTTTGAAACTAAATATGCCACGGTAAGGTCCATTTTGATTTGGACCTTTATATAGATACCTCGGGAAAGGCTGTTCCAAACGAAACAACTAGTAAATAAAGAAATAACTACATAAATAAACACATAGTTAAATAAATAAATACGCCGTCCAGGTGCCCGATAAAGACGGCGTGGTGAGCGACGTAGTCCTGGGCTTCGACGATCTGGAGAGCTACGTGGAGCGGAACTCTCCGTACCTGGGCGCGGCGGTGGGCCGCTGCGCCAACAGGATCGGCGGGGGCACCTTCACCATCGACGGCACCCAGTACCAGCTCGCCAAGAACATCGGCCAAGACCATCTGCACGGGGGACTCGTGGGGTTCAACAAGGTGACGCGCACCGGTATTTAAGGATTCTTTTCCACCAGAGATGTGCGACGAAGCTAAGCCGAGCGCGAGGAATAAAACACCATTAGTCAATTTAGGTTATTCCCAGTTGCCCCCCTGATCTGTATGATGAATGGGACAAATTTGTCCCAGTTATCCCCCTGACGATGATGGGGGCACAAATGGGACACTTTAATTCCCATTTGTCTCCCAAAAAAATAAATAAATAACAAAATAAATAACTAGCAGGAGAAAACCATACATATTCAGTCACTTCATTTCCCTAGCCTCGCTCAGCGCAGCTTTGGTGGGAAAAGGAGTGAGGTGTCTAGACCTTAGAACATTTATGTAAAAACGCGAAAGAATTATGAAAATTTCAGAAAAAAGAAAATATAAGTAAGTATCACAACTTCTGCTTCGCAATTCTTTGAGCTATGCCGGTGACCTTGGTTCTCCTGCGGATCACACACCACAAGGGGACCGACGATCTGGTGAAGGTCGCGGGACCCAGCTGGATGAGGTTAGCGCAGGACCGGTCGTCGTGGAGATCCCTGGGGGAGGCCTTTGTCCAGCAGTGGACGTCTACAGGCTGAGATGATGATGATGAAGTATCACAACCAAAAAAAGTTCCAAAAAACCAAAAAGTTTTTAGGTTTGAGTATTTTTAGCTTAATTTTATTTAATTTTCCAAATCGATGTTTAATTAATTACAGAAAAATTGGAAGAGTATAACAGACGGTAACAAGGTGGTGTTCAGCTATTTGTCTAAGGACGGCGAGGAGGGCTACCCTGGAGACCTGCTCACCAACATCCTCTACGAAGTGAAAGACGACAACAGCTTCCACGTGGGTGAGTGAACGAGATGAATATAGTTTTGACCGCTTCGTGGGCGTAGAGAGCGCCAAAGATCGTGGTACAGTCACGAACCGGGACTGTTGAGCCACTAGCTTATCATCGTATCTTGGTTGTGTTACACGAATGCCGCCGTTTTTCGTTATTGAAATGTGACCATAGCAACCCTTTTGTAACCCGATTTGCTTTACACCCCAAAAATACGAACAGTAGCAAGTGGCTCCACAATCCCAGTTCGTGACTGTACCTACCTAGTGTGGGTCGACTTCTCATAGGACACAAAGAAATTGTTTAATTTCCAAAGTTCCCAGAAATGTTCCCACATAATATTCAATTCAACGATTGTTTCTTCACAAAGTTTTGTACTACTTATGGACTGCGCAAACGAAGCGGAAATTTGCACGCGCACTTTTTGGCGTCATTGTCAAATAAACCTTAACACTTTAGCCTAAAGACCAAAATCGTATAATGACTTCTGCACGTCTGCGTCGCCTCGCGCTTGCGTCATTCATACGATTTTGTTCTTTAGCGTATAGTGATAAGGTTCATTTGACAATGACGTCAAAAAGTACTCGGACAAATTTCCACATAGCACAGAGGAATTAATAGTGTAAATGGATAATAAGCTTGAATGAAAAAAATTTGCTACTCCCCGAGAACCCACCAAAGAGATCATATCTCTATGATAATAAGACTGTTATGTATCGCAGAGTTTCTGTCCACTACCACTAAAAAGACGGTGGTGAACCTGACGAACCACTCGTACTTCAACCTGGCCGGACACGACACCGGCGCTGAGGAGTTATACAACCACATTGTAGCTGTCAACGCTGACAAGTGAGCATCTTCTGCGAATCTCGCTAATCTATGCCTAAATATATTAAAGCTGAAAAGTTTCCAAGCCACAAACTCCTAAAAAAAAGCTGAAAAGTTTTGTTTGTTTGTTGTGAGGGTTGTGACGGTCCCTGCCAATCGCTCTTTAATATTCTCTCCTTCTGGACCTTCCTGCCTTGCGGTTATGAGGGCCAAATCGCAAAAATTTTGGCGTGGTTCCCCTTGCCTCTACATGGACGGTATCTTAACCCCTCACTAAAATAATATGACCGAAAGTAAAGGCCTCTACTTACGACACGATCCAGGTCCCGATCGGTAGGGTCCCTATCAATCGGTATGTCAGTAGGCAAGTTGGCTGGTTGGGTCGATTAGTTGGCGGTTGCGTTGCCCTGACTCCCACCTTCATAGAACGGCCCTACAGATTGGCGCGTGAATGAGCACGGCCCTAAGGCGTCCGGTACTAGCAGGTTTTGCTGTCAGTTTCACCATGGTTTTACCACAGTCAAGCGGTTACTGACGGGAATGCGTGAGTGACGAGAATCTGCATACATTATTTTTTTCATCATTCAACCATCAGTCATGACTGATGGTTTTGAACAAGAAGTTTCAAACCTCTTTGGTCGCGCGCGCGCTCCCTGTGGAGATCGCATCTTGCATATTTAGTATGGGAAACGAAAAAAAATTTGGTGTCAAAATCCGGGGGGGTGCGGACAAAGGAAGCGGATTAGCGGGAGGAGATTGCTAATACAAATTTATATGGAGTTTGAAAATGAGAATGTGTGAGTGAGTATCAATTTTGATATACATTTCGCTCGATTTTGGCACCCCCTAAAATGCTTTTATTACTCATCCATATGGGAGTAGCTTTTTTTAAAATTCATGGTTTTGAATGACGTTTGCATGACCGTCTACAGGGTGCCTAACGATCGGACCGATTTCACGCGCCAATCTCTATGAAGTGGGAAGACCCAACCGCCACCTAATCGAGCCTACCAAGCTAACTTGCCTACTGACATGCCGGTTGGTAGGGACCCTACCGATCGATCGTGTCGTAAGTAGAGACCTTTACTTTCGGTCGGATTACTTTAGTGAGGGGGTCAAGATACCGTCCATGTAGGTATAGGCAAGGGTAACCACGTCAAACTTTTTGCGCTTTGGCCTTCATAACCGCAAGGTAGGAAGGTCCGGAAGGAGAGAATGTAATGCTCATTTCGTATGGACTCTGTAGGATAACGGAGACGAGCTCGGCGTCGATCCCGACGGGCCGGCTGCTCCGGGTGGGCGGCACGGCGTTCGACCTGCGCACCGCCGCGCGGCTCGGCGACCTCATCAACAGCGCGCCCAACTTGTTCGACGACAACTTCTGCGTCACCACTTACGGCAGCAAGGTATACTGCTGACCTCCACTGCTGGACAGTCAGCTGCAGGACAACAACCGATACCGACATGTGGCAGCCATACCGACATGACACTTTGACGATAAATATTGCCGCAAATTCCACTTCTTCCCAGGTTTAAAATGGGGTCAATGTACTGTACTTTAATGCACTTAAAGCTGGCACGTACTATATCACGTGTCATGTCAACGGCATCTTTACAAAATTAAATATTTGTCGTGCGCACCGTTGTGCAGAAAAATGACTCTTAGCGTACTACTGCACGAACCTTACTGTACCTCCGGCCGACCCCAAAATACTTCGATCTGCCCAAAGAGTGAACTCAGCGATGCTGGAAGTGATGATAAAGTAACCCTGACTCCCCCTAGGAGCTGAGCTTCGTGTCCCGCGTAGTCCACCCCCCGTCGGGTCGCTACCTGGAGGTGTACAGCAACCAGCCAGGAGTGCAGCTGTACACGGCCAACTCGCTGCCAGCCCCAGAAGAACAGGCGCTCGTGGGCAAAGGGGACGTTGGATACAGGTTGGTTGGACCCTGTTTTTATTGCAATGCCAAAACCATCATTGTGCAGAAATCTAGTAACCTGCTTTCATCATTAACAGCCTATATATTAAGATCCCCACTGCTGGGGCTCAGGCCTACCCTCTCCAACGAGGGTGTTCGGGCTATAGTCCACCACGCTAGTCCAGTGCGGGTTGGTGGACTTCACATGCGCCTAAGAATTTCTTCTTCGTCGTAGCAGGTTTCCTCACGATGTTTTCCTTCACCGTTTGAGAGCAGTCAGTAAATGTACTTAAGTTTTGAGCACCTGCTTTACTTAGATAATATTTTAAGATTATTTTTTTGTAGCTGTACATAGAACAGATACCAAAAAAGCAGATATGAGCAATAGTTTTTTAATGGTTATACACAATATTTTAAATTATTTATTTTAATAATTTCTAGTAATTTTATGATTGGTACACTCAGGAAGGTTCGAATTGGGAGCGCCCACCAAAGAAATCCTAGCTCCATGACAGTAAAGACCGAACCGAGAGCCGAAGATCGGACTCAGTGGCGCGCCTTGGGGGAGGCCTATGTCCAGCAGTGGACTAGTGCAGGCTGATGATGATGAACAGTTCCTTTTGGGAAAATTAGTACAAAGGCAAGGAAAGTACGTCGTTAGGTCCCACCCTATATTTCAATTGAATGTTATTTCCAGGCGCCATGGAGCGTTCTGCCTGGAGACCCAGAACTACCCCGACGCCGTCAACCATCCGAACTTCCCCCGAGCTGTGCTGGTCCCCGGCGAGGTGTATGACCACAAAGTGACGTATTACTTCGGAGTGGACGACGCCTGCACTCCACAATATAGTGTGACGAGTTAGACACTGGACACCTACATGGCTCCCTAAACGATCATGCGGCATGACATGCATGCTTGCTATTAATCACATAGTAGGTACAGTACGTAGTTTGCATGTCATGCACGTAGTTTGCATGCCATGCACGTTCAATCACTACAACTAGACAGTCATGCATGAGTGACAGCACGTAATGCATGTCATGCCGCATGATCGTGTAGTGACCACTTTAGAACTATTGGTATTTTGTATTGTTTTTCGGAAGCGAAGACGTTCGTCAAAACCCCTTAATTGCATGATACGTACCTACATACAAGATCAGTACAACCTATACCTATTTACCTTTTTTTTCTTTCTTCTAAACACCAAGCGAAGCTACCGGATTTTTTTTTGGTTTGAAAAAGAAGTCAATGCAGGAAGGGGTTAATATAAAAGATCATGAAAGCATTTATTTTTGGTCAAATGTTAATTATTTTTGCATTGTACGAGTATTTAAGTGCTAAAAAATCATGAAAGCATTTATTTTTTGTCCAATGTTGTATTTTATTTTTGCATTGTACGTTAACTAAGTAGGTATTGAAAATTGATACAGCCTACCTAATAAAATTGAAAAATTACTTTACCTATATTATGTTGGTTGATTTGAAACCCTCAGAAATGTTGAAGATGCGACAGCAAAATGAGACAAAAAATTTTAAAATATATTCACCAATTAAACACTTCGTATATTTTAACTTAAATCTAATAATTTTAACTTAAATAAAACATCAAAAAATACAATAGGTAGTACTTTTAAAGCTATCGAAATAACCTCAAAATTATACTTAATTACGATTTTACATTAAAATTATTTATTTAAGGGTATAATAATCTGGAGAAACTTCTCCTCATTTATGGTAAGTTAGTGCAAAAACTCTAGAAAATCTGCTAAGTATACGTACCTAATTTTCGAGAAACATACATACATCCATACATACCTACATACATACATAACTTCACTCTATATCCATAACGGGGCACCCAGTGCCAAAACCGAATCAAGATCATTTTCGAGTCCGTAAAAATGTAGCACAGCTTATATAATCCTATAACGAAGCTTGAAGGTCGTTCTGAGGTGGGGGTCCGCTCCGGGGGGTGGGCCCGTTCTCCCGGATCTCCCCCCACGCGAGGTTCAGGCTCCTCTTCATGCACTCGTCCAAAGGGGGGATGAGAGAGCGCGGCAGAAGGAACGTTGACAGGTTGAACAAATCCAGAAACACTTTGTAGCGGTCGCTGGAAAGTAAAGAAAAAAGCCCTTTTTTAACGTAGGGTTTGGCTTGGTTACTAGACTTTTAAGCCATTCCAAGAATTGGAACTGAATCGGAGTATTCTAAATGGAAAAAATTTCACTTGGGGGTTTGGAAGGTCAAGGGCACTCAAGGGGTAGCTGGTTGTCAAACTCGGACTTTTGATGGGCTGTTTGTATCTTGAATGCTGGTGTGGTTCCAGAGAAAGACTTTTCTACTTTTTACTGCAATTTTATTAATTTTCACATGTACAAGCAATGGCGGCGTACGGACAAGAAGGAATGGAAAAAATCGATTGAATGAATGAATCACAAACAATAGAATGAATGGTGTTGGCTGGGTTGCCAACATGGGCTAGTAGTATAATTTACACAATTACACACAATGTACAGTTAGTACATTTTAATTTCACTGCCGGGTCTGCTGGATGAACTCTCTATAAGCGATTAGTTCGCCCTTTGTTCTGTATCTTTTAAATTTTTGTTTTTGTCAGTGTGAGTAGTTTCGTCTGTGTTTTTACAGAAAAAAAAAATCAACAATTAAATAATGTAGGTACTTACCTGAGTGTGGACCGTAGATATTGGTAGCCTGAAGACCCACCCGTGCCGAGCTGCTGCGAGCCTATCATACGTTGCACCATTATCACGTGATTGTCTGGAAAACAATATTTCGCAAATTGGTATCCTGTTCCCAAACGACGATGCTGCTCCCAAACGGTTCATCTGATCAGTTGCATATCTATCTATAGCGATCTAAAAGTCATCCATCTACTCTCTCGGTGACCGTCATCAGATCATGCCCCGATCAATCCTTCACGGAGAACCATGACTTCAAAGTGACCTCGATTGTATGAAAATCTTGCCTTGTTTCTAATTATCCGTCTACCTATGTACGAGTAGGCCTGTGTATAATTATACCATAACTTTTGTTTGAAGTAGCTCCTCTATATTACCTCAATGACCGAGGCAGGGTTTGGATCGAGGCGAGTTGAAGGTAGATACTCACAGCGCCACTTGGTGATGAGACTGTCCATGTCCATGAGCAGTGTGAGGAGCTGATGCGGCTGCGAGAAGCGAGGCTCGTCGCGGTAGAAGGTGATCATAATCGCGCCTTGCAGGGCTTTGTGAGACAACCTGCAACATAATACCACATGTGTGAAAGTCCATACCAGTCTACTATCGAAAGGTACGAAGTTTGATTCCCGGCTGGACCATGTACCAATGGTTTTTTCTCGAAACTGATGTACATTTACTGACTGCTCTCAAACTGTGAAGGAAAACATCGTAAGGAAACCTGCATACGCCGAAGAAGAAATTCTTAGCGCATGCGAAACCCACCAACCCGCACTGGGCTAGCGTGGTGGACTATAGCTCGAGCGCCCTCGTTGATAGGGTAGGCCTGAGCCGCAGCAGTGGGGACATATTAATAGGCTGTTGATGATATGCTCCAGAGGATATAATAACCAATCTACAGCTTGTTTTGCTTAACAAATCAATGAGGTAAGTATTACTAAAGTTATTTCTTTGCTGCTGCATTTGTTTTGTAAATTTAAACCAGAAGAACAGTGGTTGTTAGTGAAGTTATATGATGCTACCTCCTCTCTCCTCGCGACCTGAGCGCGTCGTGCACGGCCGGGTCGAAGATGGAGCGGTAGATCTCGCGGCGGTTCTCCGCGTCCTGCAGCCGGTGGCGGCGGACGCCCTCGTTGGGCTCGAGCTGGGAATTAGATATTGCAGCAATGTTACATTTCATAGCCTTCCTCTTAATCGAAATAATCAATTATCAGAATCAATTCCTTTTAAGTAACATAATATGTAGATATACTATGTTATTATTTGTGGTGGGGCTCTTTCAAGGCTTATCTAGCCTTGTATCACTGCGACCATTGCTGATCTATTGTGATCGCCGCCTTTACTATAGTTCTAGTACTATGTTACTTTAGAAGGAATTGATTCTGATGATTGAATATTTCGATATATATATCATAAAAATACATGTGTGTTTTTTCTACATTTGTCCGGTTCGATTCCCGGTTCAGACAGGTGATTTATTAAAAATATTTAATTGCTGTTCTACTTATTTTTGAAAATAAAGGAATGTTTCCTTTCTGTATAATTTGCCATCATCAATATTTAGGGTATTTCCCTCCAACTACCGTCTTTTTTCTTTGGCGTAGTGGTAGTGACCCTGCCTACTGCATAAAAGGTCGTGGGTTCAATTCCCACCCGGGACAAAAATTTGTGTGATGAGCACAACTGTTGATTTTTGTTTTATCAGTTGTTGAGTACCTTTGAACAAGCTTCGGCTTAGTTTGGGACTAAATAGCCGTGTGTGAATTTGTCCAAACATTATTATTATTATAGTCAGATTGCAAATGCGGTTCTGCCAAGATGACGCATATAAGATTCCGTACCGCCGCCGCGTCGATGTCCTCCGCGATGACCTGGTCGACCGTCGCCTGGAACTTGCCCCAGAAGTTGAACCCGTGCTCGTTGAGGCCGGGCGTGCGCTCCAGCCACCGCTCGATCAGCGCCAGCAGCGCCGGCTCCTCCTCAGACCTGGGACAGAGAATACCAGCCACGTAATTACGACACTCGCCTGCCCCGACATTTTTCCTCGCCCGCAAACGAGAGGCAGAGCTGGGAGTAAGTAGAAAAATGCTCGAGCACTTCTATGCCGCCTATGAGACTGCGCTAACCAAGCGGAAATTTGCCCGAGCATTTTTTGACGTTGTAATTTTTGTAATTTGTAACATTACTTAATTAACGTTGTACGGTCCACCGCACGTCAGTGGAAACAAAACCAGTACTGGTCTCTCATAGTATTGAAAGTCGCTAATAGACTAGACCAGCTCAATCAGTGTGGCCAACTCCCTTGGATGTTTGAGCACTAAACGAATCTAAAAAAGCACCAGATTTACAGGATTTTCAAGAAATGAGATTTTAAAACTAAAAAAACGCAACAATTTATATGAGTTAAGGAATTTAGAAACTAAATATCAATTTAGTTACCTTACAAAATAAAATCAAAGTCGGCGAGCACAGTCAGTAAATATAATTTTCATCGCGCGACAGAAAAGAAAACAGTATTGCCTGCCTCGATCGATTATATTATAGATACCTGCCTAGCGCGACGATTTCATAGAAAATGTGAATGATGAATGAAATTGTCTACAGAAGCAGTGATTCCTCCCGATTTCATACATGAATTCGGATTTCGGACACGCGCTCGCTCGTCGCGGTACTTTTTACGATATTTACGATATTATTATGATTTAACTTGGTGGCTGAAAATGCACTAAAAAGGGCATTAGGCACTAAAATTAAATTTTGAGCGCTGACATCTGTAAAAATGCACCAGATCTAGTGCCGAAAGCACTAAGTTGGCCACATTGAGCTCAATGTTTCCACTGACGTACGGTCGGCTGTAACACTCAACTCGCACGTGTCCGTTTTTTTTTTGGGAAAGTCACTCACTTGCGAAGGGCGTCCATGGCCTGAGGGTCATCGCCAAACACCGTCTGGTAGTTCTGGTTGTACTTCACGCGAAGAGCTTGTTTGAGGCCGAGCTGGAAAAAATATATATTATCTGTGGTTGTGTCAAGTCTTTTTAAATTACGATAATACATGACATACTTATAGTACTAACCAGGTTTCGAAGTGATAATTATAACAATAATTATTCATTGTTAATTATCTCGTTAATTTATACGTTGATAATTATCTCGATAACTATTGATAATTTTAAAATTAAACAAAACGATAAACGCGTCAAATGTCAATCACGAGAAGAGACTCACAAACACGCAATCATTTTTCTTTGTGTTTATTTAATTTTCTCATCGGCTCGAACCCGAGCGAACGAATCGAGACTGGCGAGACGGAGAATAGCGTTGAAACTTGGTTGAAACGCTGTTTGTTAATTTTAAGAAAAAATTGCTCAGATTTGTGGTCTTATAGTATATAGGTTAGGTAGTCAACATTATTTGCATTGTTTCATTGCCTTCATTGAAGCTGAAGTGGCAGTGGGCTGGGCACATCGCCCGCAGAACTGACAGCCGTTGGGGCAGAAAGGTTCTCGAGTGGCGACCAGGTATCGGAAGACGCAGCGTAGGCAGGCCTCCCACAAGGTGGACCGACGATCTGGTGAAGGTCGCGGGACCAGGCTGGATGAGGTTAGCGCAGGACCGGTCGTCGTAGAGATCCTTGGGGAGGCCTTTGTCCAGCAGTGGACGTCTACAGGCTGATATGATGATGATGATAGCCTTTAGTTAGAATTCGTTCACTTTCTAACGGTCAACTCAGACTAGGCGGAAAAATGCTCGCTCATACTCGAGACCACGCGAGCAGAGCAGTCTTCCTTTTAATCTTTAGTACTAAGTGGAATACAGTTGTTTTTACTTTAGCGGCATAGAAGTGCTCGAGCATTTTTCCGCCTAGTCTGAACTGACCCTAATAAATAAAATATTGTGTTTGGAAAATTTTCTCGATTTCTTTTACAGGTCGTTTGCTGGTCGTTACCTTGTTTTCCAGGAGACGGAACTGTAAACTCTGGAAGCCGGACGCCGGTCGCAGATAGTGTCGGAAGTCCATGAAGTCCAGCGGAGTCATCGTCTCCAAGATCATGACCTGGTCCACCAGCAGCTGGAAACAATGATTTTGTAGCCACAATGACCGTGAAGCTAATTGAACCGACGACAATTCTGTATCACTCTTACATACTAAGGTGGAAATTCGTTTGGACGTCATAAAAATAATAAGGTCTATTTTCTTTCACTTTCAAAACATTCTGGCCAAATTCTGACTAAGTATTCTAATACTTAACTACTTACTGCCCTTTTGCAAGTTATTTGACAGTCGAAAACTAGTCAAAACTGACACACCACTTTCTTGGCCGATTGTATCTATTCTAAATAGATAATGACGGGCATAAATGTATATATCCATACCAGTGCACCTACTCTTTTAAGTAATAAAATATTTTGACATTGACTTTGAAACTACCTATTCAAGCATGACTGTTTGAAGCGAGCGAAACAAGCGTAGCGAAACAAAAATATTGCTGAAATGAAAATACCTATTACCTACCTACATAGCTCTTATTTTTAATGATGTGAAAAATGAATGAATTTCATTCTAACTTCATTCAACGTCATTATGAATGAAGGTTTGTTTACGGAGCGCAGTTAAAAGATTTAACAAAACGTAAACCTAAACAATAACTGATAAGAATAAATCGGAATAAACTGGTAAGTATAGTTCATATTATGTAGGCACAAGTATCATTCAACTTTGTAACTTTTAACGTTGATGTTTAAATTTTTGAGATGTAAATTACGTTAATCATTTTAGAATTCCGTAGGTACCTCAAAAGAGGAAAAATCACTTAAATAGGATCACTCCGCTGTCCGCCTGTCTGTCTGTTTTCTAATATGAAACCAATTTTCACATAAAAAATAGACGTACCTATCTAGATTTTTCGTTCAAAGTATAGTTCGGTGGATGTTTATAAATTGTTTAGACCTTTTTCGTAATTATTTTCGTAACCAGTTACGAATGTGGGGGATTTGTCTACTCATCCGTAAATAGAAGACCTAGACTACAGACATTTTTAGAGGCATGTAAACCGGGCGACTGAAATAATAAACTGTGCAGCCAATAATTCAAATTCAAGGTATCTAACCTAACCTACCCAGTCCAAGATTTTAGCTGCCACTTTCAGGATTTTAGCTGCCCGGAATTATTATTTGTCATTTTTAGACATTTCCGTTCCATTTGTAACACAAACAAAATCGGAGAAAAACATTCCATTTCATATACGTCACCGTCATCCGACTCGGAATTATCTTTAAAAATTTATATGACGCGACTTTTCGGGTCATATGTCGTTTTATACTCATCGCTCATATCTCATAAACATGGCTACGTAAGCCGATAACTAGCAACTCATGTAAACAATCTTTGCTTACATTACCTACATTTTTTTTCGAAAAATCAACAAGTTTTTAAATAAACTGGATTCGGAAACCGCAGTTGACGAGAATCAACTCAATACAGGGGAAGTTCAAACTAGAATTAGAATATACTAATTTAATTGACCGAGCGAGCGAAGCGTCTACGTTTCGAGACTGGCCAAAAATGCTCTTGTCCGGCTGTCTGTCTGTCTGTCTGTCTGTAATTCTCTACAGGTCGCATTTTTCAACCGATTTTGACGAAAATTTGGCATATGTATAAATTAATTAAACCTACAAAATGAGTAGAATAAAATTTTGAAAAACATTTTTTTTAGAGTACCTACCATACTCGCAAAGTGGGAGTGAACTTTTTTTTTCTTGTGAATCCCATAGTGTGGGATATCGTTGGATAGGTCTTTCAAAAATATTGCTGGTGTGTGAATACCATTTTTTCGATTTAGGGATCCGTTGGCGAAATATTAAGCTTTAAAGCGGTAATTTTTGTTAGAGTCACGTGTCCCCCCCCCCCTGCCAGCTAAACGGTTGCTTCTGGAAATGTGAAAAAATTCATGGCAGTAGCATATATAACGTAGTTACAAGGAAAACTATTACGGCTAAGTAGGTTCTATTAGTTTTTGAGTAATAGTGGATCGACTTAAGAAAGTTGAAAAAATAAATTATGTTCATAGAACTGCATACGTTAAATGGAAAATTATTTTTTTCCGCGTGATATCCATGGTGTGGGGTATCGTTGGATGGGTCTTTCAAAAATATCGCGGGTGTGTGATAAACATTTTTCGATTCAGGGATCCGTTTGCGAAATATTAAGCTTTAAAGTGCTAATTTTTGTCACTTTAGTAGGTACTTTTTCTGTTTCCAAAGTTGACTTTTGTTGGTTTCTTTTAGGTTTGGTTTATAAGGGCTGGCGAGGTCTACTGTTCTCACGGAACTACTAGTATAAGTAGGGCACGACGAGGGAACGCCGCCACCAGCCTTCTGGGCACAATGCCCCAGTGTGGCCACCTCGACGGCCTTTTTAATTTGTAAGTTTTTGTAGGTTTATTTGTAGGTTTGTAGATTTTAGCTAGTTAGTTTGTTAATTTTGTTAGGTATCATAATTCATAATTTATAGTATTTACTTTAGCAATTAAAATATAGGGCACTGACTGTACATAAATGAGTAAGTGGTTCCTAAGCTTACGGACCCTGCGTCCTATCCCCGGAAATAAAGAACAATACCTAATTAAGTAAAGTATCGATTAAAGGCAAGGAAAGACTATCATCATTATATCAGTCTATCAACATCATATCATCAGTCTATCAACGTCTACTGCTGGAATAAGCAAAATTTTGGATATATTCAGTTTATTTTTAGATTTATGTAATATCAATTTGATAAGCAAGTGAAGTGACTTAATTATATCAGTAAAAAGTTGTACAATATTAAATGGGTCGATAAATATAAAACTGCCATAAGTCCAAGGAATGAAATTGGTGGGAAAACATCGTTTTATATTCTAATAAATTCTAACGTTTTTTAGAATTTCATTTAATTAAGGTATGTTCAGATTCCGAAAACATTTGACCCGTTCTTTAAAGGGAATCTTGATCTTTTTGATTTTAAAACATGAATTAGGTACCTATCAATTGGGTATCAAGGATAATTTAAAAAAACTTGTCTTTTGGACGTGGTTGATAATTACCGACTTATGTGTATATAAATAGTCTAGGAGTTAATGACATCATTGATCGTTTTCGCCGTGTGAGGACCGACCTTCAATATGAGCACGACCCTGTTGAGCCTCTTGAGGATCTCCATGGTGTGGCCCTCGTCCAGCCCCTCCACGTCCAGCAGGGTCCGCACCGAGTCCACCTCGAAGATGATCTGCTTGAACCAAAGCTCGTACGCTGCAAGATCGGCAAGTCAAATCAATTACATTGTAAGTATCTATAAAGCTGAGGAGTTTGTTTGTGTTTGTTTGTTTGTGTTTGTTTGTTTGTTTGTTTGTTTGTTTGTTTGTTTGTTTGTTTGTTTGTTTGTTTGTTTGTTTGTTTGTTTGTTTGTTTGTTTGTTTGTTTGTTGCATAAGAGTGCATTTACACTGGGTACATTTATACACGTCAGTTTTTATCTACCACTGCTATTCAAAAAACAGTTGCAACGGATCATATGATCGGTTGCGACAAAATAATAGGTAACAATTTCTTAGTTGCATCGGATCATGTGATCCGATGGAAACTTTTTGTGTGATCAGATGCAATCCCGAACTGATCATTATGATCCGTTGGGAATAACCCCTTCCTGGGTGTTCATTTATTAAAACTTTATTGCACTGTATTGTAGGTATAAGAGGCAAACTTAATGCCGGGGGCATTCTCTACCAGTTAACCTTTGGGTCGTGCTGATAGATTGTTGAATCGGTGTTAGCGCTGGGAAGAAGCGGCGCACGCAACAAACTTCTGCAACACATCTTATAAAGCTAAGATGTTTGTAAAGATTGTGCGAGGCTGTAGGTACTCCCACTGCATAGGTACAGCATGCATCAGTCCAGCTAGTGTACTGATCTTCCTTCTTTTTCACCCACTCACCCTGATGCGTGACAATGAACAGATGCTCATCATGGACCGGCTTGGAGGACTCTGCGCTGAGCATCCGCTGCGCATTGAGCAGTTTGTCCAGCATGAGGTACTCCCCGTATAGCATGCCAGCCTCGTTGCCCAGGTGGTCGCCCTCCTGGCCCATCGTCTCGTCTATACCTGACCTGAAGACAACAGGAAAATTGTTTTGTTTCAATATTATGTAGTGTGGATTTCGTACAAAAATCGGGTTTATTTTTGGTATAAATTAGTAAAATAGAAGAAACTGCGGAAAATAATATCGGACAAATGATTTTTATTCATTGATCGGACCAAGGCACATCTCCATGCTTTCCTCGCCGCTTTTCCAACTAAGTTTCGCAATCAGTTATCTATCAGAAAAGAAGTAGGTACTTAATAATCTTCTAAGAAGTAAAATTCTATTCCTGTTTCTAAACATGCGTATGACAGAGTTGAGTTTCGCAATAGTTGTGGTCAAGGTATAGTTGGCCATTTCATGAAACACCTGTATTCCTTTAAAGACCTCATGCCACATCCACCGGAAGTACTTGTGCCGGAAGACTTGAAGCACAGAGTATAATAATACTTGAAGTCTGGATACTACAGGGACCAAATTACATTATTTTTATTCCAAATAATAATAATGTAAATAAATATAATGACCTTTTTATTTTATTTTTAAATTTTATTGTTTTTATAATCTAAATACGATTTACAATTAAGTTATAAATGTTTTTAATTGTAAGTACCTATTAGGATTCCATCGCTAGCCTAACATGCAACCACACAGATTTAATTAAATTAAAACTTAATTATGTCGCCAAGAGTATTTTCTAGTATTCTTAGAAATATAATAAAGCCTTAATTGGTACTTATAAATTGCATGACTTTGCTATCCAGTTTTTATTTTATAAATAATGAAAAATAAAAACCCGAATCGAATTATTTATGAGTTTATTTTCCAGTTAAATTTATGGACCGATCATTTTATAAAATTAACATTACAATTAATATTTATATCTTAGTTACGATTAGATGGTGAGAGAGGTAACTAGGAACAGTCGACCGCACGTCAATGGAAACAAAACCAGTATAAACTGGTCTCTCACAGTATTGAAACTCCCATAGGCTAGGTTAAGGTGTTTCCAATGACGAGCGGTATAGTAAAACAAGTTACTGGGATTTTCTTAGAAAAGCTATGGTAGCAAAATTAGCGAGAGTGCCCGATAAAAGTTTGTAGGAAGGTTCAAACCGGCACGGCGGCGGGTCTGAGCTCTTATTGTGTAGATGTATATAGAGTGGGACAGAAAGACCAACTTTTCCTAAAGAGTCTGTATTAAACATAGCTTCACTAGCTGGCAGACTAAGCTCGGCCGCCTACGCCGTTAGGAAAATTAGACAACTAACTGATATTGCTACCCCGAGATTAGTCTATTTCAGCTACTTCCACAGCATCATGTCATATGGCATCCTACTGTGGGGTCAAGCAGCAAATATAAGACCATCTTTATCATGTTATCATATCAGCTCATGTTACAAGAAACAAAACAAACTTGTACCACCACAGTTAAGGCTTAGTAAGGTCAGTAAATCGTTCACGGGGCAATGTATATACGCTTCTACAACAAAATACCAGAAGAAATCTTAAGTATGAATGACAGAACATTTAAGACCCACATTAAACACAGACTAGTGCAGGTTTATGACGATGAATCGTTTTATAAAAGTTAGATTAAAAAAATTAAATCCCATTGAGAGAACAATCATTTAGGTATTTATGACGAACTGGATGAGTATTGACGCCTTGCCTTAAGACACAGTTTAACTACAGCCAAGATTGACATCATGAATGTACTTATAGTTTGTTATAATTAACTTAAAATTCAAATTTTAATTGTATATTTTTCAAAGTTTTTAATTTGTAGTCGTTTTAAGATTTTACAGTGTCACTGCCCCGACCGGTTGAAATTTTACTTATTCTGACGTGCCGTAACCTACAAACGGTAAAAAATAACGCTAGAAATATAGTAGGTAGGTAGGTACCTAGTAAAATAATAATAAAAATTGTCTGTCTGTCTGCCCGTCTCCGGGATACTCGAAAACTACTGGTCCGATAGAGATGAAATTGATTGGAAATTGCATGAAAAATATTTCCGATATATTGACGGAGATCCCAGGTTGTGTAAGACTTAAGTAGGTATTTATTGGACTCCCTAAACGATCATGCGGCATGTCATGCATTACGTGCGTGACATGCCGCATGATCGTTTACGTGTTACTCATGCATGAACGTCTAGCTGTAGTGACATGCAAACTACCTACGTGCTGGCCGTCGCTTCACTGTACTGATTGATAGCAAGCATGATGGTCCATCATGCAGCATGACATTCACGTAAACGTTGCATGTCATGCAAGCATGATCGTTTAGGGATAATTTGTAACTTTGTTGACTTTTATATTATACCCCAGACAAACTATTAGGTGTCCAGACCAGATAAAATTAACCATACCTATGCAAGTATAATTAATTTCTAATACATTATTCACGTATGTTCCTATCTGTAACTGTTTATTGGTAATGGACTTGTTCACGTCTCAATGAACCTGAATTACTGGTCTGGCTATGTTAATATGCACACAAAAAATACGGCCCTGAGCGAATTCGCTCGCGTAATATCGGGATAAGGTTCCGTACTACATTTTTCGAAAATATAACTACTTATTTAAGACCACCGCATATTTCGTTTTCAGCGTGCGATGTCCTAAAATATAAAATCTATAAGTGGAAAGACTTCTTCATTCCATCGCGCTATTATTACCCTGTGTCAATTAGGTACAGTTTAGATTGTAATTCATGCAGTCCGGTCGGGTAACGTCGATCAATTATTGCGTTGTATGCAAATAACTATTAATTAATTAAAATTTCTATGTAATAGGCAATGATAGTTTATTAATATAATTTAAAATATATAGGTACTTAGGTATGTTTATTCTGATTGTACAACTATACTCTAGGTTATAGGTAGTACGTACGTACGTACCTACCTATGCGTTTGGATATAAAAGTGTGATTCGTCAAAGTTCATATTAGCCCGGCTATAGCTTAATTGACGAAAAGCGTCATTAGACCAACCATAATTCTGAACAAAAGGGGCATTTTGTTTGACATACAGTTTACACCAAACACTATTATATCTATTCTGTGACCAAACGCACTTTTGGCAGAAATGTATTTTAACGACCCAGGGTTTAAGTAGGACGGTTTGAACAAAATACTATGTAAAAATTATATGTATTGGTTAATAATAATATTATAATAAAAACAAAATCAATTTTGATTCTGACCATGCATGCATAATGCATACAATCCATGTAAGCAATACCTATTTTAAACAAAATGAACTTTAGTAAAATAAAAATCACTATTGAAGAAATCATTTGTTACGTTTTCTTAAGTTAACAAGTATATTCTTGTAATGTAATCACGAATAAAGTAATAACGAAAGGAACATTTATTACCTATTTTATTTTACTAATCTACTAACTAGCTGTTTCCCGCGGCTTCGCCCGCGTAGAAAAGTTATTCCTTCGGGAAAACGCTTAGCGGACGTTATTCGAAATAAAACTTCCCATAGGTGTATGCCGTTTAAAACTTATAAAAACTCACCTCATAGGACAGCCCATTTTTGTAAAGTATTCCCACAAAACAAAATTAAAAAATCGAAATGTAAAACGTATTATGCGCGTGCGCTCCGAGTTTGAGAGACACGCTGTCGCGGCGCGCGGTCACTTGATACTGTGCCTGTGCGTGCGACAATCAGGTTAGTGCTGGCCCTCCTCTGCTACTCAGTTAAACCGCGCTATCAATCATCCAAGAACGCGCTACAAAGCGCTAATTTAAGTTAATAATACTTAAATCGCTTATTTCGATAACAACCTGAGTGGAGTTTTACAGGAAAGGAAATAAACTTTCTGTGTGTTAAAAATTTCAGCTCTTATGTGAGCAGCGCAGTTCGTTTAAATTAAATACGAATAAGTAACTGTTAAAGTATAGTGCCAACACATAGAACATAAACATAACATATTAGCCAATCCGGTGGTTAAAACTGGAGCTTATGCCGCCATTGTGGAATGTCATTGAAAAGTATGCGACCCCATCTCTGTGGTCAGTTATCAGAATGGGTTTCCGTTCCCTATCTGTCACTAAACAACAATCTATGTATCTCTGTCTTCCGTAATTAGTCGAAAAGAGCATAGCACTTTATCATATTTTTGCGTTTAATTGTGCGTCCAAATTGAAACGTGACCAAAGTGAAAAATACTTACACCCCATCCTTGTGGAAAGACCTACGTTCAATTTGAATTAAACGTCCAAAAGGAAAAACGTACAGTACGCCTGCTATTTTCGCCAATAGCAGGCGTACTGTACGTTTTTCCTTTTGGACGTATAATTCAAATTGAACGTAGGTATTTCCTTACGAATGTAAGTATTTTTCACTTTGGTCCAATTTCAATTTGGACGTACAATCAAACGCAAAAATGTCATTCCTTTACTGTAGTTATAAAAATCGCGCTAAATGTAGCGCGGAATTGGCCGCACTGTGTGCTCACGACGTCGGCGGTTCCGATTTCGTCACCTCGCCCCAAGACATTTGTAACTTGATACCTACCGATTCGATATCGATTCGCGAGACGCTAACCGCGACGCTAAAAGGCGGGAACTGCTTTAGTTGCGGGAATGGAAAAGCGGGAAATCCTTTAGTTGCGGGAAAATCAAAAAGAGATAGAGAGCGTCAATGGCGTAGGGGATAAGACGCGGCCGATCATATCGAAAGGTCCGGAGTTCGATCCCCAGCTGGGCCATGCACCAGTGGGTTTTTTCTCAAAACTTAAGTACATTTACTGACTGCTCTCAAACGGTGAAGGAAAACATCGTGAGGAAACCTGCATACGCCGAAGTAGAAATTCTTAGGCGCATGTGAAGTCCACCAACCCGCACTGGGCTAGCGTGGTGGACTGTAGTCCGAACGCCCTCGTTAAGAGGGTAGGCCTGAGCCCCAGCAGTGGGGACATTAATAGGCTGTTGATGATGTATATAAACATACCCTATTGGTATTCTTCGTCAGTACAGTCTACAATTCAGAACTCGGTATAAATACTTATAATGAGGCTTACGAATACCTAGTATTTCCTACTAATATTATAAAGGCGAAAGTTTGTAAGGATGTGAGGATGTGAAGATGTGAGGATGTATATATTAATTTCTCTGTGGATGTATGTTTTTTAATGATTCAGTGTCTTTCACGCAAAAACTACCGAACAGATTATGATGAAACTTGGTACAGTGATAGCTTATATCCTGGAATAACATTTAAGCTACTTTTTAACGCGGACAAAGTCGCGGGGCGTCCGCTAATACCCCTAAGTAACAAAACGCCTAAATAGAGGGCGCTGTTTCACAATGTACACGCGAAAAACTTTTCTACGCGGGCGAAGCCGCGGGAAAAAGCTACCTAGTAATTATATATTCTGTGCGAATACCAACAATTTTTTTGATTCTGACTGTACTTTTCAGAATTTGGATTTAGGGTTTCCTTTACTTTCAAACATTTCTGTACACAACCCACTTCAAAAATCAGTTATTGACTTTTTTAATCAAAGGAATGTTTATTGCTAATTAAGTAGGGGTTCCGGGTTTGATTCCTGGAAGAGCAACATTTGACAACTCAGGTAGCGTCGCGGGCAACGGCTGTAATATAGTTGTGATTTCCATTTTTCAGCCAGTCAGTCAGTATGTTGGTCAGTGTGATGTGTAATGTGAAATCAAATCTGACATTCTGCTAATCTGACATTATGCAAATCTGGCATTTTGCCATCTGACATTGTGTCATCTGCTAATCTGACATTATGCTAATCTGGCATTTTGCTAATCTGACATACTGCAAATCTGATATTCCGCTAATCTGACATTGTGCTTTTCTGGCATAAAGCGTACAAACCGTAATTTCAACCTTGAGGTACCTACCTACCTATAAGAACACAGAATATGTTGGTACGTACCTACCTATTAGATTGTTATTGTTTATTGAACACTGTTGTAGGTACTTATGAAATGATAAATGAATTCGTGATGAATGATAACATTATGCTCTTTCGATAAACTATTACCTATTATTATACCTACCTATATTACGTGTTCTAGATTACTGCACTCGGGTTATAATTTGTATTGTAATTTGGTTTCTGTCAAACACATTTTTTGCCAAAACGAGCGTTTGGTCACTAGTGTGGTCAAAGTATAAGGAATCATGACGATGCTCAAAGTCAAAGTCAAAACTATTATATTGCATGTAAGTACACTGGGTACATTTAAACAACGTCAATTTTTTATCTACAACCGCTTCCAAGGTGTTATATAGAGCTGCCTTCAAACAGCTTATCTGATCGGTTGAATATCTATTAGCGATCTAGAAGTTCTCCATCTACTCTCTCGATGATCTTTAACAGATCATGCCCCGATCAATCTTTCATCGAGACCCATGGCTTCAAAGTGACCTCGATTGTATGAAACTCGTGCCCTGTTTCTAATTATCCGTCCACCTATTTAAACTAGACCGATTAAAGCATATTATATTATGACGAAAAGCGTCATTTGACCAAACGCACTTTCGGCAGAAATGTATTTTGACGAAACGCAGCTTTGACCAAATGCACATACAACCACTTTTAAAATTATGGACGATAATAAGTAACTTCGAATAGCCTTACTATTATACTGTACCCACTGCTGCGGAATTTTCGCCTGTAAAACTAAGTAGGTAGGTACTTAATAAATTTAAACTTACCTACTTATTACCTTGCAAACTGTCACTAAGTAATCAATTAGTAGACCCAAGACGAGAATATACGAGGTATATTTTTTTATGGATCCCTGAGCCTGAAATAGATATATTTTATTTTAATTTATTTATTATTTAATTAGATACATTTGTAATTATGTACCATATGGTATAGTCACGAACCGGGACTGTTGAGCCACTTGCTGCTTCATAGGAATTTATTTTTCACCTCACCGGCTCGGAAGGGTATACTTTCTCATTCGAAATCTGCGTGGAAAACCGCACCTGGAAAAGAACTTTTTAAAACTTCTTCTAATTTGTAGAAGGTGGACATTTAAAGAATTGGTTAATTCTAATTGTGGTTATTATTATTTGTGGTTCTAAACCGCCAAAAGGATGAATCAATTCAATTCACCTAGTATTTTCCTCGCTGTAGTGAGGTGAAAAATTGTGTGTTGCGCTCGGCAGCAAAGTTATTTTGCGTCTCGTACCTTGAAACCCTCGCTACGCTCAGGATCCTAGAACCCTTCGCTTTGCTCAGTTTTCAATACTAGTACTTACTCGCACAAAATAACCAACTTTGCAGCCTTGCTCAACAAATAACTATTTACTGTTTCTAAGACACCGTCACAATAACATGATTGTCTCATTGCAATGGTAAAGTACTGTTTGCACTTTTCCCCAATAGTGAGATTTTTATTAAAAAAAAAAGATTTTTTTTTTGCAACTTTAATCTACATCTCCATGAACGTGTTGCTTCCATCAATTAATATGCGGAATTTATTTGCAAGAAACCGTTAAGGTTGCCTCAGCCGCACCACGCCGCCGCGCCCCGCACGCATCGGACAATCTATACTATTTATGCCAATACTTAGGTAGTAAAGATATCACACGTAAAAAATCTGATGCCATAATCGCGTCACTCGGAATCAGACAATGCTTTATTAGGAGCGAGTGAGAATGCGATTACGTTCAAATCAAGTAAAATACATAAATAGGTGGTACTTCAATAAATATAAATAATATAATACCTATAGTAGGTATACCTACTTACCTACCTATTTTACCCAACAAAATATAAACATAGAAAAAGATTTAGGTAGGTACTTACCACTAATACCACTTTACTATTAAAAGTCACAACATTTACAATTTACTATAAACAATTTATTCATGCAACAAACAGAATTGTTACATTAAAAATCTGCCAAACTGTAATCATTCTAGTTATTGCATTCCACAATGTAGTTAAATAACATTGTGTTATACTTATATGATAGATCACTATGAATCAATGTGGGTAGGTACCTAGGTAAGTACTTAGGAGAGAGGAGAAAACTGGAATTGATATATTTACGTGTACTACATTAGGTACTTATCTATCGACATATTTCATGTCCTTAATAAAATCAGTAAAATAAATGTTAGCAGGGCTGACGGACGAGGGCAACCAGTGAAAGTTAATTTTTCCCGCTCTAAGATATATTTTTAATTCTGACAATTTGCATAAAAACGTAGGGACCAAGGAAAATAACCGTACAGCAATCATTTTTCAACACAGTGTTATTATTATGGTTAGTTTACATGTGATGGTGTAATGAATGACCGACAAGGTGTACTGACGATCTGGTGAAGGTCGCGGGACCCGGCTGGATGAGGTTAGAGGACCGGTCGTCGTGGAGATCCCTGGGGAGAGGCCTTTGTCCAGAAGTTGACGTCTACAGGCTGATATGATGAAATATAGTGTCTAGTTACGTGTTCTTTTGCAAACGCATTTTTTTTCTCACATTGTTTGAGAAAAGCACTATATACATAGGTATGCCTCGGCAGAAACGGGGACTGCTTGATTTGTACTCCTTTTGTAGGTATATTAATTTCCTTGCGCGCATCTGTTAATAATATTACTCCGAGGCCTAAATACAGATTATAAATATGAGGTTACTGGTCATAGTACAGACTACTACGTTGTGACCACCTTTGTGCTGGCCAATAAAATGTTTGACTGATGTAAAAAACGCATACGTCAGTTTTGAAATTTCAGTGCGGCAGATTTTTTCATTGCCTTCGTTTGGATGATTTTTTTTGTAATCTAGTTCATTTAAAAATTTACAGGTTTGGGACCATACTCGTGTGGTGTGTCTAATGAAAAGTAATTATCAAGTCATTTAAAAAATCTTTCTACAATCATGTATAAGTCTGCATCGAAAATGATAAGGTTAGAAGAACTAAGTAATTATAGGTACCTACCTAAATCGGCTAATTAGGTCTGTTTTTATTTTGCTCTCACCACATGAGCGCAGTTATTACTGACCATATCGATTCTTATCTCCTTTGCTTTACAAGTCGGATGAGAGATGAAGCGGTTTTGTGTTTAAAATGTGTTTAACCAATAGGTACCTATGTACCTAGTTATTTTATAAAGTTTCCGGATAGACTGGAAACTCTGTTCTCTACCTTATTGTCATTATGGAAAAATGCGGGGAATGAAACTTAAATAAAAGCTGGTAACAACTTCATTTTCTATCCAAAAATTGTGGATTGTTTTTCCATAGAGCTGCTGTCTTTAGAATGTAAATCCTAATGCAAATCGCCAATCAGATCTAGTTGTGCCGCTATTTTGTGGACAACCGTTCTTAAACCGTTGGTATAATGACCTTTAAATTTAAATAAGACGGCTCAAATGTCTAGTACCCGAGCCAAAGCTTTTAAAAAGTAGTTGTCAATGTCATGCATGACATTCACTTCATACAAGGCTTTTTGGCGGGATTTCGTCAGATACGGTTGTCTTTTTAAGTTTCCAAAAAAATATATATTGTAGGTTTTGGTATATATCTGTGATAGTTTTTTTAAACAACAAATGCCTTTAAAGTGTATATTGCCCGGGATAGTTAAATAAAAGCGCGTAACGACTACCGGATTGTCCCAAATTGTCTCTTGTTAAATCAACATTAAACCTACTATCAGTTTAGTGCGATATTAGCTGCAGTATGGATCTCCGAAAGCACTAGTTATGCACGAAGGCCGTGCTGCGGTTTTATGTATTTGTGATTTTAAACTACGGTTTGGCCCATAATGACTTGTTTCCAGTTGGCCGTAAAACTATATAAAAAAACTGACAAGTTTGACATTTTAAGAGGATTTACGCATTTCTGTATTTCAAGATATTTCCTGTATTTAAGGCATTCAATTGCATAAAACATTAAAACGGAGTGCAGTATTGCAACTAAATAAGATTCATACAAACCGTAAGTAGAATACATATATTAACGTAGTTTTATTCAATCCGGTGAATTATTGTGAAGGTAAACATCTCCGAATGATATCATGTTTTTTGTTTTATTTTTGATAATTCGCTCAGTCCCTGTGATTAGGCACTTGAATCGCGCAAAAGGTAGGTACACTTTCTCGCTGGCGCTTTTGATATAATTGCATAAAACACATTGAATAAGATAAGATTCGTGGGAATGACATCAGAACTCAGTCATTTGTGTCGGTTACGGAGGCTGTTAGGTGTTAGATTTCATGTAAAGCTAATTTGTATAGCCATTGTCTCAAATTTAGCAAAGTGTTACAGTAACAACTACAGGTACTCTTGTAGTATGAAACCTACAGATACATCATCCATCTGTTCCCAGTGATATATAAATAGGTAAGTCAGGCCACCCCCACTGCCACTATTTATTTTTAATATGTACATCAATAAATTACTTTGTATTTTATTTTCGATATAGATACATGAAAGATTGCTTTTGACTTGTCGGTAGGAGTGGAGCAAAAGGGGCGCTGAGGAAATTTTTTTCATAAATTATAATGTGTGACAGTCAGTAGTGGGAGCACCCCGAAGGTTAGGTCGTTAGGTTACTGATGACCCTTGGAAAGAGCGAAGCGATCGACAGTACTTTAAAAAAATTAAATTTCCATATTGCCCCCTTTTGTCCACACTGACCGCAATCTGCAGTTTAATCTGCAGAAAGCATCTTTGTTGTCTGCGTCGGCGACTGCTGGGTCTATAAATTGAAATATTGTATAGAGGTTCTTCCCTTCTGGCTGGCCGGCAGCACTGTTGCAGGTTGCTTGTTGCCGACAAGTCGAGATCTATTGTCGGCCCCATTTCGGATGTGAATTCCCAGGTTGCAGGACAGTATAGCAGTAAGTTCATGGAGTGTCATTTGTTGCAGAGTGATGGGGCAGACCCTCTCGGAGCCAGTGACTGAGAAGCAGTCCTCAACATGCCAGGACATGAGATATCATGTCGGCTCGTCGTGCATGCAGGGCTGGCGTGTTACCATGGACGACTCGCACACACACATCCTTTCTCTACCTGATGATCCTGGGACTGCGTTTTTTGCGGTCTATGATGGACATGGCGGTAAGAACTGACTCATCCCTTCACCCTGTCATGATAAACATATATGTCTGGCAAGACAGTGAAGAAAGATTGGCTGATATAGATGAAAAGTGTGAAAGGAACAAATTTGTTTACTTCAAAAATAACCTAAAAGACGAAAAAAAACTGATAATAGAGTGATTAAACAATTAAGTGTATATTAATCGCATAGTATAAATTCTCACACAGGGTGTGTTTTTGAGACAGGACAGTAAGGTCAGGTACCTTAACCGTTATAGATATAAGAAAACGTACCTAGGAGACCATCTTTAACTTTTTGAGACATGCTGAACTGCATTCACAGATTTTGAAAACAATGTACGGTCTATAGCGGTGTATAGCAAGGAAATGGGCATTTTACACAAAAACTTTTTTATGACAATCGATCCCGTTTCTTATAAAGATCAATAAACTCTATGGTACCAACTGAGATTAGAGTCAGAAATCACAAAAAACTTCTCCCATACATTTTGTTGGAAATCTCCCATACATTTTGTTGGAAATGAGATCAGAAATAATCCCGTTACAGTTTTATAAGTAGTATAGATAACAGCAAATTTGACAAGATGCCAATATTCTAAAACTAGTGTAAAAGATAAGATATTAATAAAACTATAATAAAAACCTTTAGTGTATTAAATTGTGTTATGTAACTTTTGTGTGTATGCTTATAGTGTTTGTGTGGGTCTTAATTTATTAACATATGATAGGAATAACAAGAAGATTCTCTGTTTCATCATAATCTAAGTTTTTAAGCGAGTTTTTCTGTATATTGAAAATTTAACAGGTACTAAGTTGTTTTATGTTTTGAACCGAGTTTGTTTATTGTAAAGCTGTGGCGCAATAATTTTATAGTGTCGTCTTGCGAACTCACTTTTTTTATAAAGAACCATGTTAAGCTATTTGTGAATTGGTATAGAGGTCTCTCTATAGCAACAATTTATCTGCTTAGAAGCTGTCGCGCGCGACAAGGGCAGGCACTCACCTCTGCAAAAGTTAAACTAAAGAATATAATTTAAATCCAACACAAGATCAACACATACGGAGAGCTGTTTGTATAGTTTGTTATCATTTATCACAGATTAATTATTACAGTTGTGAAATTTTACATCAGTCTGTAAAGTGTAAACAAATGCAGCCCAGGGTAATTTAATCATTAAGTTTATATTGTTAAATCACTAACGATTTACAGAAAACCGTATCAAAATCGGTCAACCCGTTTTGGAGATAGGTGGCAACATTCGTTTGATGCGCACAAACATACAAACAAACAATCTCTCACCCTAAACGCATATACCTTCTCCCTTCCGTCGTTGGGTAATAAATGGAACTAGCCTTAATGTCTCATAATTTATTAAACTGTTCTATACAGCCTACCGTGGTCGTATTGTGATGTGTATTATTTTATTGACCTCATTGGCTGGCAGCAGCATCAGCAGCGAGCTCCCTGAAAAAGAGTTTTCATTAAATATTTATTTCACAACCGACTTGTATTTTCCTCGCATGCGTGATGTAAAGTAGAGTATTCAACTCGAATGTAAATGCACCCTCGAACTTCATGCGCCCTCGCTGGCTCTTTCGCCTAAATATCTTGGGTCTAATTGGTTGGTTGGTCGGTCGGTCGGTCGGTCGCTCGCTCGGTCGGTCGGTCGGTTGGTTAACAATCTTATTATGCTCGCAGTATTGTGTAATGAAAATGGAATATTGTTTCAGGGGCCAACATAGCAGACTACGCCGGAAAGCATCTACACAAGTTCATTACGGCCAGGCCAGAGTACCACCTCGGCAACATAGAGGAGGCGCTGAAACAGGTACAGTTGGAAATTACAAAAAAAACCTGACATTATAATAATTTGATTCCCTAATTTTCTTAAATTTTCCAGCCTTAGAGGTGAAATATTTTTTTACAATAGAAATGCGATAGGGAATAGGCTATATTTCGAGGGTGGCCTCACTCAATCGGCAAATATATCGCTTAACATACACGCACAAAAGGCATACCTTTGAAATCGGTTGAAAAGTTATATACGGTGTATGATAAGTACAGTTTATTTTAATTGAGTTTCATACATTACAAACGCGCGCTTTCGGTGTGCTCTGACCATAGAGTTAAGATCTCTTTGGTGCGTGCTCGTGGCCCCTTAAAAAAGGCGTAAAAAAGCATTCTATGGGTGTCAAAATCGTGTCAAATGTATTACAATACTGTATCTTACACATTCTCATTTTCAAACTCCAAATAAATTTGTATTAGCAACCTCCTCCCGCTACACCGCTTCCTTTGTCCGCACCCCACCTGTAAGTGGCACCATTGGTTCCCATACTAAATATGCAAGATGCAGTCTCCATAGCGCGCGCGCCACCTAAGAGATTCGAACCTTCCTGGCTCTGACCTATAGAGAAAATTTTACAAGGTCTCTACTCATGGCTTTAAGAAATGGCCGAGCCGAAAGTTTTTTAACACAAGAACTGGGCTCCATCAATACAGCTGAAATCGCAAGATGTACACACTTGACAGATTGTACAAAGTTGTCTGTCCGCACTGGGAATCGGACCCGCGGCCTCTGGCACTCCAGTTCAATGACCAAGCTACCAAGCCGGCCAGTGATTAAAGAAAAGAAAAGAAATCATTGTAATTTATGTTTCTGGTAGGTAGCATGATTTACGATTGCGTGTCGAGTATGTTCCAACTAAACAGTTAAATAATTTGCCAACTACCTAATATCATGAATTCATGACTAAGTGTGAAGTTGCATTTATTTTTACTGGGAGTATGTTTCGAATGTAACCTTGACATTCAGTATTGCATGTTATGATTTATGTTATGAGTCATACTGCGTCTAATTATATTTTTTAAGTTCAAGACCGTTTTGTTGGTTGCTAATTGGTGCCCTGCGGTGCTAACCTGTTGTTAAGAGCCGTTTGTGGTCCAGTTGGTTGTGGGTTCGAACCTTGACTTTGAACCAATGACTTTTTCTGGGCTTAATTACGATTTACAGGCTTTTCGGTGTAGGAAAACATCGTGAGGAAACCTGCATACGCTAAAGATTAGAATTTCTAAGGCGTGTGTGAAGTCCACCAAAAATGGATCGGAGCACCGTTGGTGGACATGGTTTGGCACAAAAGTGGATCGAAGTGTCGCCAGCTATTCCTGCCTACTAACAAGATAAGATAACCGACTGTTATGTAACTTTTATTGTCTGTGATAACTATTAACTTGTGTAATAAATAATCCTTTACTATCTGCGTATACAATGTTACTTGTATTTTGAATTGTAGAGGCGTTAAAGAGGACAATCAAACAAACGAATGTTTAATGAGACTTGGTACAGCAATAGCTTATATATCCTAGAATACCTAACGTATTGGATACTTTAAAACGCGGACGAAGTCACATAATACATGTATGTATATGCGAAATGAATTAAGTGTCCAAACACATTGTCAAGATGGCTCTTACGCTCTTACCCATGTCGATGTTAAATACAGGATGGAACATTAAAAAAATACACTTAAACCTGGTTTTGCGTTGCAGGGCTTCCTAGACCTGGACCAGACGATGCTGGAGGAGGACATGCTGCAGGAGAAGGTGGCCGGCAGCACGGCCGTGGCGGTGCTGGTCAAAGATAACACGCTGTACTGCGCCAACGTGGGGGACTCGAGGGCCGTCGCCAGCGTTAGGGGAGCGGTGAGCACGCTTATACTAATACCACTTATAAAGCAACTAGCTGTTTTCCGCGGCTTCCACCGCGTGGAAAGTTTTTCACGTGGCATCTATAGCCTGTGTTAATCTGACGTATAATCTATATCACTAAATTTTATCAAAATCAATTGGGTAGTTTTTGCGCGAAAGCGTAATAACAAACATCCAAATACGCTACGCGGGGTGGCTTGTCTAAAATCTTGAGGCACCATTTACTCCGCTGATAAGCATGGTCTACAGACAGACCCACCTTCATATCTCTCTCGGCATGCGTTATCCAGGTTGTTAGCAGTCTGTCTCTCGCCTCTTCACCACATGATTTTCGGGTCTACGTATGACATGCCACCTTAGCCTGGACTCTGAAAGTTTGTCAGCAATAGGCGCCGCTTTTAAAAAGTAATTTATGATCTTGAAAATAAAATTGTTGTGAACAGGTGGAGATGCTGTCGTACGACCACAAGCCGAACAACGAGGAGGAGCTCCGGCGGATCACGGCCGGCGGCGGCTGGGTGCAGCTGAACCGCGTCAACGGCAACCTGGCGCTGTCGCGCGCCTTCGGGGACTACGTGTTCAAGCGGAACTACCGCCTCTCGCCGCAGGAGCAGATCGTCACCGGTACCTGGCGCTATATCTATCGCTATATTATTAGTCGCTTCAGTCGCATGATGTCCACTGTATCAGAACGTCCACTGTATCAGAACGGCTACTGTATCAGAACGTCCACTGTATCAGAACGTCCAGTGTATCAGAACGTCCACTGTATCAGAATATCCACTGTATCAGAATGTCCACTGTATCATAATGTCCACTATTTCAGAATGTCAACTGTATCAGAACGTCCACTGTATCAGAACGTCCACTGTATCAGAACGTCCACTGTATGAGAATGTTCACTATCAGAACATCCACTGTATCAGAATGTTCACTATCAGAACATCCACTGTATCAGAACGTTCACTATCAGAACGTTCACTGTATCAGAACGTTCACTGTATCAGAACGTCCACTGTATTAGTTAGATGTGTATGGCTCTCTGGACCTCCTCCATCCGTACTCCGGACAGACACCATCAGATCTCACACATGTCATTCCCTGACGTAGGTCTAAGGGCACAAAGTGCGCTTGTTTGCATGAAAACGGCTCCCTGGCAGCCGAGTGTATACCGCTTCTTCGACAGTCCACTGCCACCACTAACTTGTTGAGCTATATCGATGTAATTGTAAATTAAATCTCGTTTTGTTGTTTTGACAGCATATCCAGACGTCCAAGTGCGACAGCTGAACGACGACTGGGAGTTCATAGTCATCGCGTGCGACGGCATCTGGGAGGTGTTATCCAATGAGGTGAGAAATCCTTCGATCGACCAAAAGATGCTTAACTAGCTTGCATATAGATCCTTGATTTAAAAAATGTTTTTGCATTTAATAACTCAATTCTTGGGAAAGGTTATAGACTATTTAACACCATGCTACGACCCTTAGGAGCCGAGCTAAAATAAAATAAAGCCGCGGGAAACAGCTAGTAATAAATATAATACGAAATATTCGTGACATACATTCCTATGGATAACATTTTTATGTGAGCTAGAGAGATCCTTCACGGAGAACCATAGCTTCAAAGTGACCTCGATTGTATGAAAATCTTGCCCTGTTTCTAATTATCCGTCCACCGATGTATGTTCAGTAGTGGACTAGTACAGGCTAATCATGATGATGTATGACATATGTTCGGTCAGGAGGTGATATCGTTCTGCCGCGTGCGTCTGCTGAGCGGGTGGGAGCCGGCGGCGGTGTGCGAGGCGCTGATGCAGCGCTGCCTGGCGCCCAACTGCGCCACCGGCGGCCTCGGCTGCGACAACATGACCGTTCTACTCATCTGTCTCGCGCCATTCCCGCGCGCAGACGTCTCCGTACGTTTGTTCATTTACTACTTTATTGCACGCAAATCAAATCGACGGCCTATTGACATGTCCCCACTGCTGGGGCTCGGGCCTACCCTCTCAACGAGGGCGTTCGGGCTATAGTCCACCACGCTAGCCCAGTGCGGGTTGGTGGACTTCACATGCGCCTAAGAACTTTTTCTTCGGCGTATGCAGGTTTCCTCACGATATTTTCCTTCACCGTTTGGAAGCAGTCAGTAAATGTACTAAGTTTCGAGAAAACCCCATTGGTACACAGCCCAGCCGGGGATCGACCTTCGGACCTTTCGATATGATAGGCCGCGTCTTATCCCCGACGCCTCTCTATTGCACGCGATTAGTTTTCAATTAACTCTTTAAAGGCGTGTCTCCTGCATTGTGTTTTTTCGAAACATGAACACGTCAGATTTAGATGCAAAATTAAGAGGTCTTTGCCCAGCATTGGGACACAATGACATCCTGACATGTAATTTACACATTTTTTGAGAGGATCTGGTTAAGGATACTCTGGCAATACGTTTGTAAGGGTTTAACGCTGGCACATTTGTGAGTATTTACAAGGAAATCTGCTCATCGGAATATATTTATGTCTAACAGTGGCGTCCCGCATGCTGTTATTTCTATTTTTTGTTTATTGCATGTTACTTGTCATGTCTGCATGATTACGCTTTATTTAATCCAGAGACTTACGCCGTTTCATATCAAAACCCCATTAAACGTCAATTGAATTTTACTTTGTTTCCGTTCTAAGAATAGACAAACTAGAACTTCATAAACGGGTGTTTACTGTATTTAGTTCTTTTTGTTTGTTATATTTAGACATTTTTTACAGCCTTTTCCTTTTTCTGACACAAATTAGGTCTTAAAACTGATTCGTATTTTTTTTTACATTTTATGACCCATGAAAAATTTATGAAAGCACTTGTATTATCTACGCCCATTTCACGACGTTTTTCTCTGGTATTAAAACATGATTTTATCCGCAGTCGCCATTCAAATGCCTCGACTCGTCACGACCCAACAAGTACTGGACGCTGACGCCGTCGCGGCGCTTCTCTTAACTCCCCCCCGCCTCCGCCCGCTCCCCCTCCCCCACCTCCCGCTCCCCCTCCCCCACCTCCTGCATGATCTTGTCCGCACAAACTTTCTCTATGTGTGTAACTATCTTGAGCTGTGATCGTGTGTGCCAAATAGGGCGTGGCAAGTTAACAGAGAGTGTGGAGTATAGAAAATATTAGAGTTGGACAGAAAAGGATGGAGATATGAAAAAGAGCGATTCCGTGCTGACAGATATGGTCCAACCCTTACGATGCGGAATTTTGTGAACTATATTTATTTAGATCTCAAACGTATTTCCATATAGCTTAGTTTATCGCTACACGCATGTATTTGTGGTATTTCAAAGTACAAAATATGTATTTTTATTAAGTAAGACATACGTTTTAAGTAAATACTTAGTCCCACAATCATAAGATAAATCTATTACGTATCTGTTACTCGGTAAATGTCTCTCAACAAGCTTTAATTATAATTTGTCTCGGTATAGATTCTCGGTATATTCTTATTATTAATATTATTATATATAATATTATATATTCTTCCTATTCATGTTTCCTGCCGTCTGTGACAGACAGGTCTGTGACTCCACACTATTTCTTACCTTGCCAAGCCTATGCAGTTTGACTTGGCTGCTTTTATATTAACCTAACTGTGCGTAATCTTAAATTTTTACGTTGAATATTCATAATATAATGTTTTACTTGAAAGTACAAAATATTGCAGCCAAGCAAAAGCTTCTGTGATTTGTTTTTAATAATTGATAAATTATAAGTCTGAAAATGTATTGAACGGCGATGTGAACTAGGAAAGACTGATGTGTGCCATGCACTAGTTTCATAATGAAGATGGCTTTCTTAACATCGCAGATTTTTGAAATTGTTTCGATTTTTCTAGCATATTGCTGCTGAAAATAAATACCGATTGTTCCCTAAAAGTAAGTCGATTACATATCCCCTTTTTTATGTGACTATTCGTAAATATTTGATAAAATATCATAAAAAGTAAATAAATAAAATTAGAAAAGTTGGGATAAAGAAAGCAATGAACTGAAAGAATATCGCTTAGAAATCTTTGACTCCAAGAACTATGAAATTAATTTTTTCATCGTCTGGGTGTTGCCCGCCTTTTGAGTGAAATTTCAACCACTTTAGTCGTGGAATTTAAAAAATACTCTACTTGTTGCCAACGTCATAAGGCACCTCCAAATACGCAACATTCCGGTCAGGGCAATTAAAACAATTTCGAAAGATGTGCTTGAAAGTCTTTGTATTAGCTTATCGTGCTACTCCACCATAGGTACTGGACCAAATGCTACTCGTAAACTACAATTTAATATAACTGCACGTGTTTGTTTTTTCGCGTTGTTTTTTCGCATTTTGTCTTAAAACTTTAACATTCTGTTTTTCCTCTTATGAAAACAAACTTTATTTGTGTCTCGGCCACATGTGCTAGCAAGGTACTGTAGCAGCAAAAACATGTTTGTACTACCATATAAATTTTGCGGTTCACTTGGAAACATCATCTATCATTTTATTTGCTTTCAGCTGCAAATGCATTTTTTTGAGTTTGAGTTTTCTTATGACACCTAAGAAAAAACTGATTATTCACGTACACGCGCAATGGTTTCTTCGTGATATCTTAATATTATCGCCCCATGAGGGTTACACATTTTTTTGCCTTGTTGTACTTGTATACTGTGATATTCGCTTTATTTGTTTTAAAGATTGAAAAATATTATGTTTATGGTATAAAATATGCATGTATTGGTTATGTACTGTTTTTTTTATAAATGCATGTTGTAAATCGCGGTTTATGTCATATTTTATGTACTGGGTTATCGATTGTATTTATTTATTTGAAGTTAGAAACACAAAAATAATGGTTGATTCGGTTTTGTAACTTCAACATTTAATGTCTGAAAATTGTGTATTTAACTCTAAACTTCATTAATGCATGTCATATAACTTTATTACATACATTAATTATTTTAAAAAATGTTTTTATGTGTTATTAATGAGTTACTATTGCTAGAAGTTCTATAGACATTATATACTGTATGTACAATTTTGATTGGTCCTTTTCAGTCTAGTCTCTTTGTTTTGTTCTACGTTTCTGTCTTTACAATCAGTTTCGTACATACAAAAAAAAACTGAAGTAGTAACAAATGTAATAAAACAGTTGTGTTAAAATTTTGATGCTGAGCAGTCACTGTTAACTAGCCAAATATTTAGAATCTATTTGATTATTCTAGCGATAGAAACATTCACATTTTAATGTCGTAAATGTTACATTGCGTGTTGTCCTTAATTTAACATAAATTATGCTCAAATTTAATGTGACCCGAGAAATTCTAACATGCGATGCAGATAGTTAACCGTTTATTTTTATTCGGTTTGATAAAAACGATAAGATCTTATTAAAGTTTTGATTTTAATTTATTCATATTTCTAACACTGTTGGTAAATATTGCTTTCATGAACACTTCGCAGTCCATACATGTCTAGACGGCCTTTCTGACTCTAAGTGTAGCGCCACACCTGCGAAGGTTCGGTCGTAGTTTGGTCGCGACGTAATTTCGGCTGATGAGTCATAGGCAACTTGAAACACACTGCGAGCGTATTCAGCGGTACATACCGAGCGGAATCTTCCGCAGTTGAGGCGCTACACTAAGGTGCTCATTACCCAACAATGAACGTGACTCCATAGCTTAAAAAAACTTTGAAACTGCATGAGTCTGGGGCGATAACTCAGAAATAAATATGGTTATTTTTTTTACTGCGAAGTTGTGTTTTGGATTGTGAATAAACCTTGTCAGAGGGTCTAAATGTGTAAGCGTTTTAACTTATGCTTTTGTACTGGTATCATTAATCAATATTTACTCTTTTCACATTCATTCTTAGCTTTTAATATTCGTTCTTTCAATGGAATATGTTGTGTTAGTTTTTCTGAAGGGTCATTTTTATAACACTGCTTGTCTTTGTGTATTCACCTTGTGTTGGCTTACAATAAAATGTTTTAAAAGTAACATAATAGTTTATTTTCTTCTTCTATTCTAAAGCGCGACTTTTGCAATTGAATTCGAATTACTGAAGTATACAATATACATATCGATCAGAAATTTAGAATTAAATATTGGAACTTCATAGGGTTTTGAAAGTTAGCATGTGCATGTTTTAACTTATTTTTGCATGACAAACAGTTAAGCACACAATACTATATATTGTATCGGATGACCTTTTATGAACTAATTTTTATAATAATACTTTAACATGCGTGATTTATTTAGTTCTAGTAGTAGTAGGTACCTTTTACTATAAAATTACCAACCACCATCAAACGATTTTGAGTTTTTGACCAAATCGTTTTCTGTTGGAGATCCAAGACTTCGAAATTAAGCGTATCCCAGACACACGCGGACTGCGGTGGCGGCCTACCGCAAGCCGCAGCCTCAATATGCAAACGCAAGCCGCGCATGTCTGAAGTCTCACATACATTGCATAGGGAAGACAACAGGCCGCCACCGCCACCGCAGGCCGCGTGTGTCTGTGATACGCTTCAACCCGTATAGTTACTCCATTTTGTTTTTATTTTATTTCTTCAATGGCGGTAGGTACCAATCAAATGTGTTAACACAAAATGAAATATTTTGCTTTTTCTGGGGTGATCAAGAATTTGTCATGTTTTCAAATATTTATTGCAGAAAGTAGCAACACTTATATTACTGTTTTTTCTTCTAGATAAAGAACTTATCTATCATAAATATAACAGAAGTAAATAATTCAATCAAAAGCCAAAATTTTACGATACATCGTATTCAAAACTGTCCCCATTCACCCTGTTTTACGATACATCGTATTCTAAACTTATTTCAGGAGTCACCAGTCGCGGAAGAGCCAGAGCATCAACTCAGCAGTAAGCTCATGACCAAAATGGACGACCTTCTGTTCGTTGAAGACGACGAAGAGGACCTTAAGTGAACACTTGTAGTGTTGTAGTGTACATGTGTGTATATAACTAGGTATGTAAATGTGGGGATGTTGGTTCAAACTTTGGGGACTGTGGACAATTTGGGTTTTAAATATCACGAGAAAAAAGAAAGTGAAACAAAAAATAATGTACCTGTTATTATTAACCTACATAGAATAGCTATATTCAAAGATGATAGTGATTAAAAGCGACAGATTTACGAAATCTTAAGCAGGTAACCCAAAATTTTAACCAGATGACATGGACCACCTCACCTACCTACATATTATGTGCCCTTTGCAACCCTGACTGTATGGCCTTAGTTACTTTTGCCTTTTTCAAATATAAATTGAAAATTATAGATCAGTAGCTCAGATTATGATCGAAGATCACACGCGCTAACATCCATTTTGGACAAAATAAAATAGATTGATTCTTAGGTTAGAAGACAAAATGTATATACCTTTTATAGAGTCCACAGAATTCAAATCAATACCTACCTACCTCTGTTTTATTTTGTAGGTTATAAAATGGGATACACTTCGCTCGCATAAATTTTACTCATAATTTCATTTGGCATAATGATTTTGACATAATTTTTAATGTCATACTAATACTTTTACTTAATCGTTGCTTGGCATACTGTTTAGTTTCGCATAAATTGTCTTTTGGTCTATATTCTTTAGGACTACTTACTGTTGAGTGGCATATATTTTTTCGTCTACTAATTATTTCCCATAAATGACAAAAGGCATAACTTAATGTTCATAATATGCAAATAAACACAGTTTATTAGATTATTGTACATGTTTACTAATAATTGACTGCAATAAACTTTGAGTTTTGAAACTAAAAAATATAAAATAGGTATGGGCTACCCCTAACCCGCGAACATGTGTATTTTACACACGGTGTTTATTTATTTACATATTTTACACAATTTGTATACCTATGAACTTTATGCATAAATATCGTTGTCTGTTTAACATTATGCTATAAAACCATTATGAATTTTAAACGTTATGCTAATCGTAGTTATGGAAAATATATGCCAAACAATATTATGCCTAAATAATGTTATACATATAGAGCATTAGGGTATAAATATAGGGCCAAACTATATTATGACATTTAATTTCATGCGAGCGAATATGGACCTTTATAAAATACATATATCAAGAAATACAAAAGAATCACTGATTTATATTAAACGTACATTTTAAATTATTGTTCGGCTGCATTTATTATTGTGTCAAACAGTTAAACGGAATGTAACAATATACCCGTAGTGATCGTTTTAAAGGTGCATGCGGTGCCTATCTTATATTGTTCAACTTTTAATGCACTTGAATTTTTTTATTGTTTATGCAAATCGGCACTCTTTACCTTTAAGTTATGAGAATTTTTTTTTCTATTTCCAAAAGTTGTCAACTAAACGTATTTTGTATCACCATGTTGTTGTTTGATGTTAGAAATGTCGTATTGAATTTGATAATTAATTTTAATTGTTGATTTTTATAGAGACGGCGGGCGACTTTTTATTTTTATATTTTGTGGAAGATGTTTTTACAAATTACGTTTGTTATATGAAAAGTAACCTGAGATATTTTTTGGCTTTGAATAACTTTTAAATTTTATTATTTATTTGTAAAAAAAATTAACATTAGGCTTAGTTTTTTTATAATTCCAGTATATTTTGCATTAGATGTTTTTTACAATGGAATTGAATAAAGAATTATTATCGTGTGTAGGCTCCGTCCATTGTATTTAGCCAAATTAATGTTGAATATTTTATTTCCTTACGCATTTAAACTATTTGAGATTTAATAAGACTTCGAAGATATTCTAACAATCATAAAGGTTGAAATTAAATTTGCGTGTGTAGGATATACATAGATACTTTGTAAGTAAATTAGTCAAACGAGTGCTAATTTTATAAATCCAGGTATAAAAATAATTCGCCGCACGCAAATCTAATTGTGCCATTCTGTAAATCACTAGACCTACGTAAGTTTTGTAGAATTGTACATTGTAGGGTTGTAAATTTTATAGACCAAAGACGATAATTGTTTTTCAACGGAGCTGTAGTGTAAGTTTTGATGTAGAATTTTAGATTGTAGAGTAGAGCTAACCTTGATGTTCTATATGGTGGGATTGTATACTGTTTATATAAATAATATTTTTAAAATATAAAAATTAGGGATGGGCCGTTTATCACACTCGGTGTTGCTGAGTTTCGGCAGTTCAACCGTACTTCGGTATTCGGACGAAGTCCTGTTCCAATTCCAACGCCGAAATTCGGTTCAAAAATTAAATTGTCAATGATACTGATAGTACGTAAGTCGTTGAAATATATAGTAACTCAGCTTTATCCTGATGCATAACATTTTACTACGGTAAAATAAATAGATACTTACTATTCTGGTGGTTCTTTCTTCAATAATTTCAAGTACAAACAAAAATGTTTGAATATTTTCCACCAACCGAACCGAACTTGGATTTTGCCGAACATTTGCTCTCGGCCGACTCGACCGAATTTCAACCGAAAGGCGGAGGTGGAGTCACATTCGGCCCATCGCTATAAATGAATGTTTAAAACAACTTACTACTTATACTTATTACAATTAAGCAGTAACGCGAATTCAATTATCAGTCAACAGATTAATTTGACACTACTACCCTACGTTAAGCTTAGTGGTGGTTTGCGAAAATTCCTTTTGATTTCTACTAATTTAAATGCTTGAAACTGCATCAGAATTTGGCCGTCATATTGCTGAAGTAGCCGCGCTTAAATTGATAGGACCTTTTAGTTTATTTCAATAAACAGAATCCCATCTATGGTGGTTCATTGTTTATAATTAAGATCCAATCTTACATTTAATTACTGATGTGTATATTTAAAATGCACAATTAAAAAAAGTGTTGAGTTTTAATTTTTTACACGATATTTTGTGCTCGTCTGCATGCCTCTTGTTTTTAAATAACGTCCTAGGTAAAAAAAAAGATACTAGGGATGCAAAAATCATAGGGATATGCAACTATTACGAAGCAGTGCGTCGGAAATCGGCAGTTGTCGTACTTTTTTTACGATAAATAACGATACGATTTACCGTACAATGTATCGTATTGACCGAATCGTTGCATCCCTATTAAAAACATATAAAAACGCCTATTATCGTCGAATTTTTCACCAGTCTTTATTCATTTTACGATTATTGCATTTATCCGTCATCAATGTATTTATATATAGAAAAAAAAAGAAATTTTAAACTTTTTGTAAGTATAAAAAGTGACTGAATCGGAAAGAACCTAAACGGAACTAACGGAATTTTACTAAACGAAGACTTAGTCATATCGCATTTTGTACTTAGCCACAACGAATATCCACCATGATATTATAAAAGTTTTGTTACAAAAGACATTGTTACGTGATTGCTTAATTTTAATTAATTTGTTCAGTTCAAGTTTATAGTAGGTACGTATGTGGCAGTCCAGTTAAGAATCCAGGTTAGACAAGTTTTTTATCAAAAAATTTTCGGAGTTCAAAATTAAAAAATAACGCATTTTTATCCCCAAAATTTTTTCTGCCTATTCCATTCCCATATCTGGATACTTTTAGCTTGGACTGCCAGATATACTGTCTCATGCCATTTAAATGACAAGATCCTTATTGTGTTAATTCAGGCCAGATTCTGAGGCATATAAAACTAGACAGCACTAAAAACAGTTTCGTCTATAAAAAAAGTTTCGTAATAACGTGTAAAAGGGAGAGAAACAATTTTAATGTTGTCTTTTATCTTTGTGCCTTCAGAATCTGACCTAATATTTGTATAAAGTAGGTGATAAATTTTTCAGATAGGTAGTTGTGTAGCATTGAGGTAATATAGAGTATATGGCATATAATTATACACAGACCTATGTTATGGTATAACTAGATGGCGGGCGGGGCACGCGGGGTGCTCGCGGGGGTGTCTCCGTTATCATAGATAACATTCAATGCGCACAGATGCTACTTTGTCTGAATATGAATAAATTTCACCGAAATATGGCCGCCCAAAACCAACTCGTGTTGCAAACAGTCGCGTTGGGATGTCTTTTCTAGTACGTAGCGTAGTACATTTTACCTCGATGTTGTGTAGACAGATTTTTTATAGAGTCGGGTAAACAAGTGTATTTATTTTAACCATAATTAATATTATCTTTTTGTGACATGCCAGTTTTTTTTTTGTATTTGAAAAAATATACTGTAGTGGTTAAAATTGTTGAAAAATTAACTACCTACCTATGAAGTTCGTTTTTTTAAAGTTAACTTTTTCCTGATTGTTCACACGTAGTTAGTTTCTATTTTGATAATAAATAAGTACTGTAGAATCACTAGATAATTATTTAAAGTTAATATTTTTGACAGAAACCGTATTGTAACTAAAATAACAGGGGGCCTAAAATGATTTCGCAAATTAAGAATAATTACAAATTAAAACTACATTTTGTCTAAGTTTTAGATGGTTAGTTCAGATGAATGTGAAGAACCTGTTTTTTTGCGTGATCAGATGTAACCACGAACGACCACGTGATCAGTTGGGAATAACCCATGTTTTAACCACTTTAAAATTTTCTTGCAGGCTTAATAAATCGATTTTGAACTTTGGTATTCATCCTACAATGTTACTTTTAAATCCTTCTAAGTAAGCTCCCGATATTAAACTTAAAAACTTCAATTTCAAATCAGTCACGAAAGTTTTGAAGTTTATACTAACCTTGTTGTAGCGATCATACCATAATAAGTCTTCGGCTATACTAGAGAAATCTTAATTTGTTTTTCATTTTGGCTCCTGTCTGGCGCAGAAACTTTAGAGATGCGGCAACATTTATCTTTTTCTAACACACTATACGTATGTACGTTAGAAATCGATCAAAAGTATGCTGACTTCTTTCGAGTTCAATTTTGTAATTGAGGGTAGATATAAATATTGTGTGACATATCCAAGTACGCGCACTAGTCATATAATAGTCCAGAGTGTGAAGAACATGCTATTTAATTATTGTGGCGATGGAATAAAGTTATTTACATTTTTAATTGCTTCTTTTTAATGGCCCTAGTAGGTATAGGTACCTATATTACCCAGATAAACGTGTCATAGGTATAAATTCAACTGGAAAATGTTTTTGAACGTGAAAATACGACAATAATAAATACGGCGTATTTCGTACGCCTACCATCAGTTGACGGTGGTCCTCAGAGCAATTATTATGATGCGGTACTTTTATGTATGTATTTTTCTTCCAATTGGACAATATTCTGAGGTAGATACGGTCGTGCCTATTTTTTATTTCCATCTCTAGCGCAGTGAATTTCTTTTCCCCGTGGTCCCACCAGTGGGTCGTAGGAGTGGGTCCACGGGGAAAAACCCATAATTATCATGATGGGTCGAATGTTTTGGAGCACGAGGAACGACCCTGTTTACCGCATATCTCCATTATCCTATTGTAACGTTAAGCCCACAGCCAATAAACATGCATAATACCTAATAAAAATGTCGTTAAGGCCATGTGCCTACTTCGACAACTCAACTCGAATCCACTGAAGCACCCAATAAAATGTGGTGGAAAGTGCCACGGTCGGTCGTGAAGCTTGACGTACATTTTATTTCGACTGTGAAAAGCTTTTTAAATTATGGTATCCTGATTTTAAACTGGATTTTTGTTTTTTTTTTTGTTTGAACAGCGTCAAAAGTATCTTGGTATTTAAATTTTCCAGACGAATTGCAAACCTTTATGTAATTTTTTAAAGGATTTTTTCAACATAAAAAAAACTTTTACCTACCTAGTTTAATTAGTGGGAAAAAAATCTCACTAGTTCAATCAACTGTCCTACTGGTCAACTGAACTAGTTTGAACGAGGTCATTTAATCTATAAGTAGGTAACTAATTTCGTGATTTTATAACTTTATTTAGTAACATGACGGATTTCTTTGGTGGGCGCCTGCGCCCCCTGATTCGAACCTTCCTGTCTACAACGAAAATAAACGGTACGGTCACATCGCAAACCTTAGGTACAATCGACTTAACAATTAACGAGTTTTTCAGTCCTAGATCTAGGTTATTCATTGCGCCTCCACATCAAACCAAGTTGGTCTCGTCAGCGGGTGGAACCCCCCGTAATTGGATGATGTCTAGTTGGGGGGTTCAGGCCAGGGGGTGGCGGTATATAAGCGCAGGCGGGCGGTCGAGGCGCAGGAGTGGCGTCTCGCCAGCCTCGGCGTTCGTTCGGTGAGTATTACGCTTTTTTCTTTTCCAAATAAGTTTTTATCAATAAAAAGGGTTTTGCGATCGAGGCTGGTAGATGCTTTTCAACGAAAGTGTGAATTGGCGATTTCTCAATAAGTATTAGAGCTATATGAAAAGTTAGTGGGAAATTTGTAAACTTGCGAGAGCTACTTATAAGATGATAGAATTATTTTTTAGATTTTTTTTTGGACTAAATACCTATTTACAAATTCCATTATCGACCGACTTTTTAATGTTCTCTGGTCACTTTCATCATTATCATCAGCCTGCACTCGTCCACTGCTGGACATAGGCCTCCCCCAAGGCGCGCCACTGAGCCCGATCTTCGGCTCTCCGCATCTAGTCACTGCCAGTCGCCCTACGCAGGTCGTCGCTCCATCTAGCCGGGGGGCGTCCCACACTACGCTTGCCTAGTCGTGGTCTCCACCCGAGAACTCGTCTACCCCAGCGGTTATCGGTTCTCCGACAGATGTGACCAGCCCACTGCCACTTCAACGTGCTAACCCTTTGAGCTATGTCAAAGGCTTTGGTTCTCTGGCGGATCACCTCGTTTCGGATCCTATCTCTCAGAGAAACTCCGAGCATCTGGTCACTTTAGAACGTTTAATTTGATCGTTTTTTGAATATCTTGTCTAGAATAGTCTGGACTCTAGATGAAGATATTCCCCGGGACAGTTTTTGGAATTGGAAAGATTAATTTAAAAATTTTGAGAACAAAGCTTCGAAGACGTTTGGCGATTTGTCAAAAAGTTTTAATTCTATGGTTATGATACCATCAGGTACATTTTCATTGCCCTCCGATGGTTACGTAGAGCGAATATTTTATTTTTTCAAATACATTCTAAATATGATATTTTACTTTGAAGTCTAGGCTCTCGGAACCTAGGATTTAATTTTGTAAAATGTTTAGAAATGCATGAAAGCGCATGCACCGTGCACACCTGTCTCCCGTATTCTTTTCATTTTTTAGACACCATACGATGTCTGGAAAAGATCTGTTATTGTTATAGAGATAAGTCCACCTATGTACACTATACAGGGTGGAATTTTGTAATGACACCTGGAGGGAAAGTACTCTTATGTTCCTTTTACTCTTATGTAAACATTCCTTTATAATTATATTATAATTATTTACGGGTCTTACACACGAAATAGTTTTATTTACCTTGCCCGACGTTTCGACCAGATTACACTGGCCGTGGTCACGAGCTGACTGGAATTATTAATTAAATAAATGAATAATTATGAATACAAAGCGCGAAAGTCTAAAATGAAACATTCCTTTATTTTTGAAAGGAAAGAAAACTGCATTCCAAGATTTTCGAAAATTCGCTGGCCACACCCGGGAATCGAACCGACTAAAATCTGTAAAAATTACACCATGTACTTATATTGCATCGATCGTTAAGGTCAATTATAAGGATGAAATCTCTCTAACGAATTTGATAAATCTAATGAAAGGAAAACCATGAAATTTTAATTTATTTAAAAAAAAGGTAAACTAATTAATTAGTTGCTCGAAATGGGATCCTCTTTCTTCATAGAGTTAAGATCTCATGGGTGGGTTCTCGCGGCCCCCTAGTAGCAAATTTTTTTGATTCAAGATTTTCTTTGATACACTATTTATTCTTCTACGAATTCATTTAGTAACGGGCCCGGTGCATGGGTCGGACATATATTTTGGTGTTGTCGTCAGATGGATCTTTACTTTTTGTAACTTAACAAATTACAATTTACAATTTAACATTTTACATTTAACAATTATTTTTTACAATTTACAATTTAATTTTTGTAACATATAAACTAGAAGTATGAAGTTTTCAAAAGTAACTACCTACATGTTTTTCGTTACACAATGTACTTAATACACTGTGTATCAAAAGTCTGTCGCGAATTTTTCTGGAATGCCCGCCGGGACAACGAGGAAGACGTTTATCGAATTCACGTCAAAAGCTGGCGCACATGATTTAATAGCCGTTATGTTTATTTCTTTGTGTCATCGCGCTAGAGTCACACGACAATTGAATTAAGAGTTAGGTACTTTGTAACTATGACTTACACATAACTGGGTGACGGTCGTTATACGCGATGTCAAACGGATTACGTGCGTCGTCGTCGCCTTAGGCGGCTTCTCTCCGCGTGTAGTTGGCTAAGAATTTTCTTGGCCGACTCGAGGTGTTTATCAACAGCCTATTAAGATGTCCCCACTGCTGGGGCTCAGGCCTATCTTCTCAATGAGGGTGTTTGGGCTATAGTCCACCACGCTAGTCCAGTGCGGGTTGGTGGACTTCACATGCGCCTAAGAATTTCTTCTTCGGCGTATGCAGGTTACCTCACGATGTTTTCCTTCACCGTTTGAGAGCAGTCAGTAAATGTAGTTAAGTTACGAGAAAAACCCATTGGTACACGGCCCAACCGGGGATCGAACTCCGGACCTATCGATATGATAGGCCGTGTCTTATCCCCGACGCCACTGACGCTCTAGAGACTCGAGGTGTATCGTATCGACTACTTATTCGATACGCCTTCGTATCGGATAAACTAAAAGCAACGTGAAGTCCCTATGATGATCCCTAATGAAACATGTTTTTTATTTTAACAATAATCGAGATTAATATTCTTTAATTATTGATAAAAGTAAATAAGTAAGAGTGCACTTTTTTACCATAACGTAGTTATAGTATTAAAACCTTTAACTGTTATGTGACAGGTTTGCGTTCGCAAGAGGGGGCGGACTGCAGAGCTGCTGCTGTGGCCCGTGCTGGGGTAAACCTCCACCATGGCCGAGAAAGGGGACTTGGAGTGCGTAAGTATCACGACCAATCGTATTCGTTATTTCATACCTTTGTTCCGCTCCTGGCTCCTCTTGGATGGTTTCTTTCCCACGTCTCCACTCCGCCATTAACCAGTTTCTACCATTCCCACAATCCCCACCCGCCTCGTCCCCTAAACTACTAAAATCATAAAAAAACTGAGGGAATTTCGCGAATGGAAATTTGCAAAATCCCCACAGATTTTTGTTACGCTGGGAACATGCGACGATCACAATTGGATAATCGCAAAATTCCCTAGTTTGGGTTCACGAGGCGGTGAGGATTTTCCGAAAAAATCACCATTGAGCCATAGTAGCCTCATGCAAGACGAACAGTTACTGGCCACAATCAGACTTTAAGTTTTATACAAGACGCTCACGAACCTCGCACAACCGTCCGCCCATCTCAGTTCCGACTTCCGACCAATCACGATAATATGGCGAGAACGCCCACCTCAGTAGTTTGACATAATTATAGTTAACTAGCTTATGCCCCGTGACTTCGTTCGCATTAAAAAGTATCGTACCTATGTGTTACTAACTTGCCCGCGCGGCATGTAAATTTGATTTGTAAATTTTTGTTCCCATACATATTTTAATTAATATCCCTTTTCACCCCTTTAGGGTTAGAATTTTTAAAACTCAAGTACACCAGATTTTAAGTCAGACCACCTGCTTTCAAACAAAAAAAAAACCGGCTCAAATCGGACCAGTAGTTTCAGCGTGATGCGGGCACAAACAGACAAGAAATTTTTGAAGTGTTTTGGGGTTAAATAAGCCTAAATAACGTATTCCAAAAGTTTTTTTTAAATCCCTTCAATGTACAGATTTACTCCCGTTACGATTTTATAAGTAGTATAGTTTTTTTTTTTTTTAACTTTATTGCACTAGTTTGTACAAAAGGCGAACTTAATGCCAATGGCATTCTCTACCAGCTGACCTTTGGGCCATGCAGATAAATTAGTGGTAGGCGCAAAAATTTAAAACAATATTTATTTAAAACAATATGATAATATAAACAGTAATTAAATGATAGGTAACTACATACATTACAAATAGATAAATTGGTACAAATTATTTAAAAAAAAATACTTTTGTTACATAATATGTACATAAATATATTAAATACATAGATATACCTACATAAACTATTAAAATAATAGATATAAATCAGACTACAAATACAATAACAATTTAGAACCAAATAAATGTGAAAGATGACTCCATTTATGTCCGTCAGAGACACTATGAGGACCCCAACAGATGCTCACGCACCAGTTTTTTGAACTGGAAACGACTTTTAGCTTTTCGGATTTGTTCCGGGAGTTCATTCCACAAGCGCGCCGCGTGTACCGTGAAAGAGTAAGAGAAGAAATCAGTGCGGTGATTGAGATTTAGTATTTTTGACGAATTTTCTTTCGCTCAGTTAACAATATCTGTCTGAGGTAGATACAGTAACTTATTATTCTTAGTAACAATCTAGTTTAGATTCTCCAAGAAGACAAGAGTAACATCTTACCATACCGGTATCCCAGGGTGACCCCGAGCTGGAAGGCATGCGGAAACCAATGGAGCTGCCGACGCTGCCCAAACCCCTCACCCTCGAGGAGAAGAAGTACTTGCTGGCGGTGGAACGGGGTGACATGGCCAATGTTAAAAGGTACTAAGTACTAAATTTTAGCATTTTCGCAATTACATAGGTGGACGGATAATTAGAAACAAGGCAAGATTTTCATACAATCGAAGTCACTTTGAAGCCATGGTTCTCCATGAAGGATTGATCGGGGCATGATCGGATGACGGTCATCGAGAGAGTACATGGAGGACTTTCAGATCGCTATAGATATCTAACTGATCAGATGAGCCGTTTGGTAGCAGCATCGTCATGTAGAAAAAAAACTGCAAAATGGCATAAAAATGTATGAACATTTTAATGTTAAGGAATCATGACGATGCTGCTCCCAAACGGCTGATCTGATCAGTTGGATATCATAGCCATCTAAAAGTCCTCCATCTACTCTTTCGTTGACCGTCATCAGATCACGACCCGATCCATCCTACACGGAAAACTATGGCTTTAAAGTGACCTCGATTGTATGAAAATCTTGCCATGTTTCTAATTATCTGTCCACCTATGTATGTGGTCTCAAAGGTCTCATAGAGATTAGTTTGATTAAGAACAAGGTTATGCTTATGATCGCCCTCGGCCACTTATATTCTCAGATGCCAATATACGTATCGCTGTCAGTGGCGTCGGAGATAAGACGCGGCCTATTATATCGATAGGTCCGAAATTCGAACCCCGGCTGGGCCAATGGGTTTTCCACCACACAACTAATGGGTTTTCTCGAAACTTAAGTACATGTGTAAATTTCATGTCAGGATGTCGTTGTGTCCCAATGCTGGGCAAATACCCCTAAATTTTGCATATATATAATCTGACGTGTTCAGTGTTTCGAAAAAACACAGCCTTTAAAGAGCTAATTGAAAACCACTCATCACGTGCAATAATAGAGAGAGGCGTCGGGGATAAGACGTGGCCTATCATAACGAACTAGCTGAGGTCATGAATACTATAGTAGATCTATGTATATAGTATTCATGATCGCAGCTAACTAGGTACTTAAAGAAATGCCTCATCATCATCTATAAGTATCAGATCAATGCTGGGCGTAGGCTTCTTTCAACAAAAGCGTTCTACCGTTTCCTATTAACTAGTCCTCAAACCGACCGAGCATGACAAATTGGCAAATTCCGAAGCAATCGGATTATGTCTAACCATAATTAGATTAGTCCTATTTCAGTTACGATTGCTTGCTACGTCTGTTTGTGTTTGGATGCTAGTGTTCCGCCCCGTGACGTTGCTCGCGGTAAACAAAAACCATTTGGAAAATTTGGTCCTAGCGATATTTTTCTATTTCTAATTTCCATTGCCGAACAATAACATAAGGATAGCGAAATCAGTAGTCGTTTTTGGTAGTTACTACAGGTGTCCTTGACTACTATTAAGTCAAATTTGACAGTTGAGTGCCCTCGCTCAGCTCACGTGTGGTGTGGACAGATTACATTTTGACATGCAAAAAAAAAATTTAAAAAATATTAAGATCATTGATTGAATTAGGACTTAAAAAACAAACGTAAAAATTTAAAATGCCCTATGTTTTCTGATTTTAAGGGTTCTCGTAGTCTTACCTATAAATAATTTTGTAGTTCCATTGGGCATGGTGTCGTTTTGGTGACAAACATCCGAACATCAATATAGAATTTATAGTTTATTACTTTAGTTAGAAGTTAAGATTTAATGTCCACTTAAATTGTTTGGTTAGGTAAGTTTGAATGACCTTTCAATTAAGCGCAAACGGTCTCGGGTATTTTCAAATATTCAGGGCAAAACGGTGTATTGAGAATGCTCTGTTTTTATACACCTTAGGGTTGAAGTCCACTATAGTACCTACTCGTATAGCTTGAAAATATGTTTAAGTGTATGTATGTAGTTATGCCTGTTCTATCTCCAACATTGATTCAACTCTCCAAGGATGCTTCAAAAAGCTCACCGCAAGAAGCACATTGAAGTGAACTGCGTGGACTCCCTCGGGCGGGGGGCGCTCACCCTGGCCATAGACGGGGAGAACATGGAGATGGTGGAACTGCTGGTCATCATGGGGGTGGAGACAAAGGATGCTCTGCTGCAGGCCATCAACGCGGAGTTCGTCGAAGCCGTCGAGCTGCTGCTGGAGCACGAAGAGCTGATCCATAAACCTGGGGACTCTTATGTGAGTGTGGCAATAGCAATCCCACGATTTTTTTTCATTTTTTTTTCACCAAGGGTTTGAAAAAATCCCTTGGTGAAAAATTCCCTCCTCCCTGTTTCACGGGAGGCATGGACACATACAAACACAATCACAGACGCCAAGACCCGAGAACAAGCATTTATCGGTTAAATAAATGCTTGCCGGCCGGGATTTGAGCCCGGGACTCCGAGTACAGTAGGCAGGGTCACGACCAACTGGGTTACGGAGGCGACGGTGTTGTTGGTAAAGCATTAAAAACTAAAGCTGTTTATCTGATTAAGTAATATTCTATACCCTGGTAACTATGAAACTTGACAGATAGACGAACAACGAAGTGATACTATAAGGGTTGCTCGTTTTCTCTTTTGAGTTAACCCCATAAGGTGAACCCTAAAATATGTAGCTTTAATCGGGGCTCTTGGTATTGAAGCTTCCTAATTAACGTCTGTTTGTGGTCCATACAGAGTTGGCAGCGGGTGAGCCCTAACACGGCGATGTTCACGCCAGACGTGACGCCACTCATGCTGGCGGCCCACAGGAACAACTATGAGATCATCAAGATCCTACTGGACCGTGGCGCCACGCTGCCAGATCCTCACGACGTCAGGTACTACTCGGCAACTATAATGAGCTACTCCGCGTCCCCCGCTTCTGCCTACGTCGCCCCGCCGTGATAGGTACAGAGTGCAAAAACGATTGACAAAGTCTATGGAATAGACAGGGAATTATGATTATTTATTTATATTTTATATAAAAAATAAAACATTGCGTAAGAAATCTTCCATCTTTATCAATTTTATCATCATTTGTTAACGACATGAGTCTCGACGTCACTTAGGCCCGACCTCTCACAGATATGCGAACGGTACGTATGACGTCATCATCATCAGCCGGCACCAGTCCACTGCTGGACGTAAGCCTCCCTTAGGGCGCGGCACTGAACCCGACCTTCGGTTCTCCACATACAGTCACTGCCAGCTGCCTTACGCAGATCGTCGCTTGATTTAGCCGCTTATTGGACGAAATAGACTGAACGAGAGACTTTTGGTTTTCATATCAGGTGCGGCTGTGAGGACTGCATCCGCGACTCGACCGAGGACTCCCTCCGGCACTCCCTCGCCCGCCTCAACGAGTACCGCGCCCTCGCCTCCCCCTCCCTCATAGCGCTGTCCTCTACAGACCCCATCCTCACCGCCTTCCGGCTGTCCTGGGAGTTGAGGAATTTGGCGTTTGCTGAACAGGTAAACTTTAAAACGATGGTCTTCCTTTAATTTAAGGTACTATAACTATAAGCAAATTGACCCTTTCCATTGTTGTCATAAAAATACCTAAAGGTGTATTTTTTCCACATTTATCCGGTTCGGTTCCCGGCTCATACAGGTGGTTTCTTAAAAATCTTTGAATGCACTTTTGCTTCTTTAAAAAAATAAAGCAATGTTACCTTTGAGTAAAATTTGCTATCTTCAATATCTAGAGTACCTTCCCTCTAGGTACGCTCCGAAAATTCCACGAAATATAATAAGAAATTTCACATAGGAAAGTAAAGCAGAATACTTGGAGCTCCGCCGACAAGCGCAGAAGTTCGCAGTGGACCTGCTGGATCAGTCCCGCAGCTCTCAAGAGCTGGCCATCATCCTCAACCACGACCCTGACGAGACCTCGCCCTTCGCGGAGGGAGAGCACATGAAGCTCGCCAAACTGGAGTTGGCGATTGATTTTAAGCAGAAGAAGGTTTGTAATTATTTTTTTAATAACTTAAATACGGCGATCGGGAATACTACTACTAAAATACTTAAATACTATCTTATTAATGCTTAAATACTATCTTACTGCTAGGCGAATCCCTCCCGTCTCGTTTTCCAGCCGATCCGATCGAGAAGCTCCGGTGTTTTCTGGTTCTTTAAGGAAACCAGCCATTTCGTGGTATATCTTGTGGTATCTCCCATATCCTCTTCATCTACAAGTGGTTTAATGTAGCGAATGTCATTCCCAGAATAAATTACGACTACTAAAGTAGTTCCGAGTCCAAGATCTTGATTTAAAGGGCTTAGTTCCTCTGTTGGATTCGGACCTTCAATGCGTGATAATCAAGTGAGTGTATTGATAAACTAGAGGTAAACCTTTACCAAGCCTACGCAGGTTTCTTTGATATGTTCTTTAAAAAAACCTTTGAATTCAGGCCCTTGAGCTCATTAACGGTTCAGCTTTCGTTTAACGAAATCTCATCTCCACCAGTTCGTGGCCCACCCCAACATCCAGCAGCTCCTTGCCTCCCTGTGGTACGAGGGAGTGCCAGGGTTCCGCCGCAAGAGCGCCATGGAGAAAATCTTGATCACCTGCCGAGTGGCGCTACTGTTCCCCTTCTACTGTAGTCTCTACATGGTAGCACCCAACTGCGCTACTGGGAAACTAATGAGGAAACCGTTCATGAAATTCTTGATTCACGCGTCCAGTTACTTATTCTTTCTACGTGAGTATATTTTAGTAAAACTTTTTATTTTTTTCGGCAATCTTCATTTCAATCGGCGCTAAGGCCACCCTTGCAAATGATGTCGGATTTAAACGGAGAATATCGATACCAGATATGCAACACAAAGAGAGTTTTTTCAATCAGAGTGGTAGTTTCTTTGATTGCCACGACGACCTTACTTATTTAATCTTTTAAACTACCTATAACAATGAAACAAGGTTTTAATTTATCGGACCAAAACCATTTTTCTTAAAAGACAGATCTCAGTTTGATTAGAATTGACCCACGATCTCTGGTGTTGGAGGCAAACACCGAAGGCTTAGACTAGGCTATACGTTCATTTGTATGTTTTGAAACATTGATACCAGTTCCCGATTTGCCTAAAATGTGACTTCTTCTGCCAGTGATTTTGATCCTGGTATCCCAAAGAGCGGAGGTCCAAGCTATACAGCTTTTTGGTCCCGAATGGATGGTCAAGGAGTTGGAGAAGGAACTTCTGAAGCAGAGGGGTAACGGACCGACTCATTTGGAGCTAGCTGTTGTTGTGTATGTGGCTGGTAAGTATGTTTCACATTTGGGAATATTTTATACCTGAGAGCTGAAATTTAAATTTCACTTAAACTTTATTTGAAGGTGCTGTTTAGAAAGCACAGAGTATTATCTATCCGAAACTGAGATAAGTAAATTAACCATTTTCAAAAGTTTTGCTCGTATCTGTAGATATTTTGTTCCTTACAGGCTTCATCTGGGAGGAAACCCAAGAGATCTATAGTGAAGGTATCCGGTCATACCTTCGCAACATGTGGAACTTCATAGACTTCACCAGAAACTCTCTCTACACGGCCGTAGTGGTGCTCCGGTTCGCAGCCTACCTCCAGCAGGCAGCGGAGATCAAACGCGATCCTCAGACCAAATTCATTCCCAGAGAACATTGGGACGCCTTCGACCCTCAGTTGATAGCTGAGGGGTTGTTTGCTGCTGCTAATATTTTTAGGTGAGTCTACGAAAAGGGATCATAATAGATCATGGAATAATTGACTGAGGATATAGAATTGTTTATTTATGACCTTATTATTATTCCTGGTGTCCAACCAGGAAGACAAATTCCATTGAGCAATTCCTAGTTAGGCTTACTTGTATATTGTTGTTCTGTTGTCTGTAGTGCCCTGAAGTTGGTGCACCTGTTCTCCATCAACCCTCACTTGGGGCCGCTGCAGATCTCCCTCGGCAGGATGGTCATCGATATCGTCAAGTTCTTCTTCATCTACAGCCTGGTGCTCTTCGCTTTTGCTTGCGGTAACCATGATTTTGTTTTTTAGGTTATCTTCATTTTTAACTTGTTAGTAGGTAGGTACCTATATTTTCATTCTGCAATCCAAGGTTTTAACTTTTGATCAACCAGGTCTAAACCAACTCCTGTGGTACTTCGCTGACCTGGAGAAGCGCAAATGCTACGTGCTGCCCGGTGGTCTGCCGGACTGGGACAACGCTGGCGACGCCTGCATGAAATGGCGTAGCTTCGGGAAGTGAGTCCTGCCCCAGCTCCCCTGTAGCTGCTACTTCCATCCAGTAGATCAGGTCAGTGTGGTGGCACTACCGAAATGGACTTAACAAGCTGCATCATCTGTCATAGTCAAACTCTCAAAGTGAACTCAGACTCACTACGGCACTTCCATTCTTAAGATGGCGGACTCCTAGATTTACGAAATGTAGCAGTGTGTTTAGATTAATGTGTTTAGAAGGTGAAATACCACCTCTAGTAGTTTTAACTTTCTACGTATATTTTTTTCGTTTGATAGCTGGTCGACGTTAGAAAATAAATATTTGATTCTTTTTAGGATGTTTTACTTAATACAAAAAGAATTGGGTAAAATACCGCCGTGGGTAAAATACGTGTACAGTTTGCAGAGAGTACAACTTAGGCAGTTTTATCCGGTGAACTGTTCACCGGTTTTATCGCTTTAAGCTATTTCTTCCAAACAAACTTAGAAATTTAATTGGTGATAAATAGCATCAATGAGGTTTTATCATGGAGCTAAAATCTCTTAGGTGGACGCCCGCGGATATATAGAGGATAGCAGCGAACTTTAATAGTTAGAGGATATAGCATGCAATTTAGTGACTGAAACCTTTTTGGCTACAGGAAACAATCAAAATTTTTTTCAGACTTAAAAAAAATCCGTGTCCCTCTCCCATAGCAACGAGATAACAGTTTTGTCGATGTTTGTCATTAACTGTTGAATTTCGTCGCTTTATTTTCTAAGATTTTTTTGCATTTAGTTTTTGAATTATTTAGTGCGAAGAAAAATGTGGGAGACGCAGTTTGGTGTACGCCATGCCATAGGAGCGCCAGTCGCGACCACTCGGCTGTCAGAGCAAGCTATAGTATGTATACCACCAAGAACAGCTAAGTTCACCCTGCACGAATGGAAGCTCAGCAACGACCAACGATGCAGGAACACAGAGGACCAGCAGCAACTCGCAGACAGGGTCCTAGGGGAGAGTCAGAAGGTCAGGGACGAAACCAGCGAGCGAGCTAACATCATGAAGTCAACTGTCGACAGACGCACGGAAGAGCGCATTGGAGACGTCGAGTTCAACAGAAATGAACTCCAAATCCAACGAAAAGAAATATGTCTCGAACTAGAAGCTCTTGGTGTCTATAAAACGCGACTGCAAGACTGTCTTGCCTCATTAAAATCGAATGCTCTAACAGTCTGTCAAAAGTGCCTTATGCTTAGAGACGGTCGTATCGGCATAGATTTAGTTGTCGACGACGTTGAGAGTGCTCTTCAGCGAGAAATAACTACCATACTTGGAGGGCAAAGCCTACTGAAGCGAGTTCTGGAGCAATTGAATGAACAGATGCGTCGTTTGCGCTCCACACGCTATCTTCTCGATCGTGATCTACAGTACAAGCAAGCTGCTATCGATATCGATAAAGGCTGTCTTTCCCTCAAGCCAACTGATCTATGTCTCTCCATATACGAAGGCTATGCCAGCTTAGACCCTGCCAACATATCCGCTGATGAATACAACGCGTACTCAGCAAAGAACATCCAGCTAGCTGCCAGGGAAGTGACTAGCGCCCGTCCGATTAAAACGTACGTTGATACGCTTTTGAAGCAAGTTATTGACGATCTTTGGAACGCTTACAAGAACTGCAATCACGCCTTCAACGAGCGCATAGTAGATACAAAGCTCGCTAAAGCAAAGCTCGAAGATATGCATCGTGAGACGACACAGAAAATTGCTGATATGCAGAACAATATCCTTGAGCTACAAAAGGCATTGACTGAGAAAGAAGGGCATACCGCTTTAGCGCATACGAGGCTGGGAAGACGAGCTCAAAGAGTTGGCGCTGAGTTGGTCCGTGACCCAGCTGGACAGGCGCTGTTATTCGAGTGCGAGATGCTGCGGCACAACACTGAGCAATTGCAGCAGATGCTGTATGAAGCAAGTGCTTCGCTGCGTTATTTGCTGCAAACTCAGATCCAACTCGAAGAAGACATCAACGTGAAGATGAATACTTTGAAGATCGACGAGGTCGACTGCATGACGTTGAGAGCTACAATGGATTATCACGCTTATTAGAATAGCACATACCTTTGTCAGATTCTCTACGTAGTTTTCTTCCATTGTTGTTTATTAAGATTTTACCTTAATTTTAATTTTTCATTGTTAACATTGTTACCTTTATTAATTTTAATTTTATAATGTTATAACGATGTCTTGTACACAAATAAAATATTTTTAAGTCATTAAAAATGTATAGTTTTACTTTTCGGCTTTACATTTATGGTTAGTCCATTCTGTTCACTCGTATTCTTAAAAATTCATCGTGTAATGTTTTGTGGCAGCGTGTTCGAAGCATCCCAGTCATTGTTCTGGGCTTCTTTCGGCATGGTGGGCCTGGAGAATTTCGAGTTGGCCGGCATCAAGAGCTACACGCGCTTCTGGGGTTTGCTCATGTTTGGATCCTACTCCGTCATCAATGTCATCGTGCTGCTCAATCTGCTCATCGCTATGATGTCCAACTCCTACGCTATGATTACTGTGAGCTTCTTCTTTATTTGTACTTGTTGTTCTTTTCTGTTCTGCGGCTTTACTTTGCGGCCAGAACGTCAAAGTCAAAGTCAAGTCAATTTGTACCCAAATAAAGGCCCTAGGAGTCTATAACAAAGTTTGTCTATCCCGCGGATAACTTGAATACCACCGATTGAGCACCAACTAGCAACATTATATGCAAGTCGATATGCATACATGCATTAGAAAATATTTTCCAATATACTTCAGGAAAATTGATGAATTTTTAAAAGCCTTGGTCACATCCCTAATACATTATTTTATGCTCTGAAATATTGAAACACTTGACCCGAGTTTTTCCTCAAAGCGCTTTTTGGCCTGTTATTGCATTTTAATCGCGAAAGTTAATTGAGAACAACCTTCCTAGAAATAAATATGAATGTACCTACTCATATTTCTCTTCTTTTGAGAGCGTAAAAATACTGCATGAAATTTTTAAAATGTTGCGACTCGAAAAACCATGAGATAGAAATTTGTGCTAAAACTAGATAACTTTAACGTTTTTAATTTTATTAGTAGCAATGAGAATTAACAGCTCTAACGTGACCCTTGGGACAGAGAGAACGACCGATATCACACACAGTATAATTGTCGTGCTGTATATAGAAAACTGAAAAACCTCGCTACGCTCTTTTTGTGGTATTTTGGTATTACCATTAGTATTATTATTTTTACCATTAGTATTACTACTACCTAGCTATTTTCCTTCAGAAAATATGTTTTTATAAAGATTCTGCTGATTCAGTAATTTTGTATATCAATAATGATTATAGGAAGCTGGATACGGATTAGCCTGAACAGAATATCTGCGTTTATGTGTTTTGCTCAATAAGGGATTTTGTAGACATTTATTTATATCTCTACCCACGTTCGCTCGCCTGTAGAGAAGAAGTGATCTTTACGTGTCCTGTATGTTTAGCTAAAGAAATAATATTTCTGACCTATAACTTTTTTATGTAGGTATTCTATTACCCTAGTATTTATGCCATTTAAACCTTTGTCCAGCAGTGGACGACTGGACGTCTTTCGGCTGATATGATCCTGGCCATTAGGGGCATAAGAATGTTGCATTTATAACTTCTAATAAGTACCTACTGTTCGTCACATTGTTGGCGAAAGGAGTATTGCAATTTTATATTCATTGAGCTTTCATAAATTCATTCCGCAACATTAATTTTAAAACTAATGTTTCTAGGAAATTAAGTGGTGTAACGGTTTAGATTACAGGTTAAGTAACCTTTTAAATGTGCAAAAATAAATAAGAACTAATAAATAATATCCCAGACTTTCGCAGCACAGGCAACTTGTACTTGCGTACCTACTTACATAATTGTGTAAAGATCTATTTTTGAATCGCTGTCTTCGTTTCGGGCGGTCGATTCTACTGGTTTTTGTATCGGATGACAAAGGAAAATCAGTAGGATCGACCGCTTGAAGCGAGGCGAGTGATTCAAAAATAGAGCTCCTGGAGGTGTAAAGACATTACATTTTTTTTAAAAAACAAAAAGGAGTAGCTGGGGTGATTATGGCTTGTGTGGAATTGCACAAAAGTTATATTTGTATGGAGTAAGTGCAGAGATGTCAATCCTTAAATGTCAATGGTATCAAAACCAAAGCTTTGAAGGTGTAGTTTTAGCGTCTAACGATCTTCTATAGATAGCTTTATTTTCTGTTTTTAACACGCGGGTGTGGTCCCATTTCAATTTGTTAAAATATTTCACCTCTGAGGGTGGAAAACTAAGGGATGAAGTCGTTTTTTTTAGCATTTTGTATTTGAACAGGAACATGCTGACGTGGAATGGAAGTTTGCCCGGACCCGCCTGTGGATGAGTTACTTCGAGGAGAGCGCCACGCTGCCGCCTCCGTTCAACATCTTCCCCACGCCCAAGCTGCTGTTGAAAATGCTTGGGCTGAGGAAGAAGGATAAGATGAGGAAGATGGAGAAAAAAGTCAGTACAGTAACTTTTATTTTTAAAAATTAGGTTTTGGCTTGGTTAGGAAACTTAATAACTTTAATAAATATTTAAGTAGAATAAATAATTTTAGTAAAATATAATAGCTAAAAAAGACGACCACGACAATTCTGCTCGAAGATTATGATTCAAGTGACTTTTCTTATAATTAATTACATAGGCGGTTTTCTTCTGATAGACATCGATGTTCTTCAAGATTGATATGCTCTGTGGTCTGATAGGAAGGTAAAAGTTGCACAAATTCAATCAATAGGTTAAAATAAGTACCTGCGTCTCCCAAGGTCGGTAAAAGCCTGCCCTTAAAATGAAGGCGTCATGACGTAGCTTACCTAACTACTTAATTAATATTTCTTCCAGCAAAAAATATATTATTTTTAAATACTGTTTACTACTTATAAATAAATTGTAATGGAATTTATAATGAGTTTTCTCTGACGTGGCCATTTAAGTAACATCTGGTAGAAATATCTACTCCCACGGAACTGTATAACGTCCTCTGGGTATAGAATTGACGGAGCAAAGAAAATTGTATTTTTTTTATAATAAATACATACAGGTGGGTTAAATAAACTGTTTCCATGAATTATCAACCTACTTTACTATTCGAAGCATTTATTACCTGTGTGCCAGGGGCAGATCTTAAATCAATAAAATTGATCGGTAATTCAGATGAGATCATTTTTAAGTCCTAGTTTTCCGACGACCTAACCGCTCGGGATATTTATTTGACAGTCTATTCAAAAACCCCTACCTTTAGAATTAGTCTTTAGGTATCTTACTTAAGCATCCGCGGACCGTTCTCCATCCATACTGTGAAGAGCTCAGATTAACCACCAGTTCTAATCTGAGGTGAAGAGCAATCAAATTTTCACAAGCCGTCTGGCAGATTGTCAGTCCACTGACAGTTTGTCAGTTCTTAAGCCTAAACCAGACTCACGGCGAATAGCCACGAGAACACCCGAGCAACGTGAATGTGAATAGTTTCTCGGCGCCCCGTTCTCACTCTCCCCTCATACAAACTCTCATACGCACTCACTGACTCGAGATTTCTCGCCGAGACTTCTCGCCGAGACTTCTCGCCGTGAGTCTGGTTCAGGCATTACAGGCGGAAGTGGAGCGACATCGCCTGTCTTACTAAACGAAAATCATTGTCATAAATTCTTGGTTCAGCATCTCTTTTCCCCACCAGGAAACAAAAGAGAAGGAGTACGACGTCCGATACACAGCAGTCATGCGGGCTCTGGTCTGGAGATACGTGTCTGCCATGCACCGACGCATGGATGACGAGCCGGTCACCGAGGATGACGTGAACGAGCTCAAGGGAGACGTGTCCGCGCTCAGATACGAGCTTCTGGAGGTCTTCGAGAAGAACGGGATGGATGTATCGTTCACTGATAGGAAGGAAAAGGGTGAGTGTATTTTTACATGTTCTTACGGTATGAAGCAGCAAACGGGCAGAGTAAGGCATGCATGGCAGAACCGGTCTCGGTTCCTTATTTTAGAAACCCGGTTTTGGCCATACCTACTACCCGACATCTGAAACGAGTCACTTGGCCTTGGCCTCCCTCCGCCTCCCGCTTCCCTACCTCGCCCGCCCGCTCTCGTCTTGGCGCGACAGTACCGTTCGCATAAATGTGAGAGGTCGGGCCTAAGTGACGTCGTGCCATTAACAAATGATGATAAAGATGTAGACTTCTTTACGTATCTAACTGCTTCTTACACAATGTTTTATTTTTTATTGTAAATATAAATAAATTATAATTTATTCCCATACTTTCGCCCAATGCTTCCTCAATCGTTTTTGCACTCTGTACCATCATGGCGGGGCGACGTAGGGGGAAGTGGGAGACGCGGAGTGACTCCTTATAATTGCAGAGTAGTACTGAAATTTTAATCTAGACTATAATATGTAAATGCGTTGATAACTGAATTGTTCACGATTACCGATCAAAGAGTCTTTTGCACATTTTCGGAAAGTTTTATTGAATTCTTAATAGTTGATAATCAAATCCTGAACGCGCTTGAACTTTGCAATTTGTAATTTTAATAATTGCTACGTAAGTTTAAATAAAACCGTGTGTAGTCTTAGTTTACGAGGTCGAGGGTTCTAACCCGGGCCGCGTAGTTACAAAATGCGGATGACTGTGTTGTCTCTGCCGCAGCGTCTTAGGCGTATCACAGACACACGCGGCCTGCGGTGGCGGTGGCGGTGACGGCCTGTTGTATTCCATACGCAATGTATGTGAGACTTCAGACACGCGCGACCTGCGTTTTCATATTGAAGCTGCGGCCTGCGGTGGCCTGGGATACGCCTACGACGCTGCAGCACAGACAACACAATCATCCGCATTTTGTAACTACGCGGCCCGGGTGAGAACCCTCGATCTCGTAAACTAAGACTACGCACGGTGTCGCTCGCTCCATGATTTTTTTTTCCATTTTAAAGAAATTAGAGTTAAGTTTGTAATTGTGAGACGAGTTAACATTAGCGCTATTAAGTGATAAAATCATAATCATACATAAATAACCTACATTATAAGTAGGTTAATTCACGGTTAATTGCAAGACTGATGACTCCTCAGCGAGGTAATTTATCTCGTTCATTGGATCCGTTTAGAATAATTTATTCATAAAGCTTCATCTAGGTAGGTACTTACTTGAAAATACCAGGAAAATACTCATTTTCTTCATTAGGTGCGTCCAGACCGGGCGAGCCGCCGCGGCCGCGGCCCGCCTCGCGAGGCAGCGCGGTCGGTGTGGACGTGACAGGCGCATGCCGGGCCGAGCATGCGGGCGAGGCATGTGCCTGTCACGTCCACACCGACCGCGCTGCCTCGCGAGGCGGGCCGCGGCCGCGGCGGCTCAGCCGGTCTGGACGCACCTATTGGCATTTTCAAGGTTGTGAACTAGGTGCTATGAATTATTATTAGATAGTAACGTTAAGGTGTCGCTCTTTATTTGAGAGGTGGGTTCAAATCAATCAATTATCAACAAATAACAGCTTTTGACAACTTTTTGAAAGTCAAAATTTGAGAAATGCAAGGTGTTTTTCTAAAATTACACTTGTCAATTTCGTTGAATTTTTAGTGCTAAAGTTCTATCTAGATAAAAAATAATCTCTCTCTCTCTCTCTCTCTCTCTCTCTAACATACACACACACAGACATACCGGCCTGTGGATGTCTCTACTGCATGTATGTGTGTGCGTGCCTGTATGTGTATGAGAGAAAGACAATTTTGAAATACGGAATTGGACCGCTTTAAATCATCACGTTGACGTCAATATTCTTATGTTCAGCCGTCCTCGGCAAGCGCATGAAGGTGTGGGAGCGGCGGCTGATGAAGGACTTCCACGTGGCGCCGGTGGCGGGCGTGGAGGATGAGGAAAAGCCGGCAGACGAGGATGGACTGTCCAAGTTCCGGAGGATCGCCAAGCTGGCCGTCGCGAACACCACCAACGCCAAGTGGAACCAGACTCTCGCCGGGACTGGCGTCGCGTAAGTGATTTCATTTAGTCATCAATTTCATAAAGCGTCAGAAGGTGCGGCCTATCATGTCGAGGACGTGCCATATACCACGGGTTTTTTCTCGAAACTCAAGTTGGGGCTTAGACCTCTCTCTCAATGAGGGCGTTATTACCCAGTTACGCATTCACTTGCGCCTAAGAAATTCTTCATCGGCGTATGCAGGTTTTCTTACGATGTTTTCCTTCACCTTTTGAGAGCAGTGTCTGAATGTTGTACTTAAGTTTCGAGAAAACCTATTGGATGAACACGACCGGGGACCGAAATCGGAATCTCTCGACATGACAGTCCGCGTCTTGTCCATTACGCCATTGACGCTATACAATAACGCTCTAAATTGGATGAAACTTGGTATGGATTTCACAGCGGGTAATTCAATGCACAATCACATATTTTTACATCTGCCGAATGTTAGTCTGTCTCGGATAAACCCGAACTAGATCTCTCCGACATAGACGAAACATGGAAGGATTATAGAGCTGGTATCCTGAGCAAAGTGGTACTGGCACTGGGAAAGTGACACTTGAGTTGTAGATGATAAGAGCTGTTGGATATGATTGCTGGGTGATTCAGGTCTCAGATCGGTCGGTGCCGCAGCAGAGAGTCGTTCAAGAACCAACAGAACCTGCAGCGCGCCATGGACGAAGCCAGGAAGCTGGTGCTACGATCGCCGTTGCCAGGTATTCTTCTATCATCGAAATACGTAAAACAAAAGGTAGACTTTGACGTCCTTACACTACGTACTCAAGGCAATTGACCTGATTCATTATCGGAGTTACTTTGAAGGACATGATCCGCAATGAGGAGTTCCGACGGAGAACCAAGGTTACCGACATAGCCGAAAAGATTAGCAGGCAGTGGGCAGGTCACAATATCTGTCGCAGAATTAGGAATGCCGATATTGTGACACTCCAGACTGCTAATTGAGCTGTGCGTGCAATACTTCAATACAAATGAAGCTATAAAACTCCATAGTTTCTTGCGCTTCCCCTCTCTCCCGCCTTACTTCCCCTCCCTGCCCTACTTCCCTCACTCCTCCCTCCTCTCCTTCCACTACCGCCATCCCTTCCTCTACAAAGCGGCCAAAAAAATGCTTTACGGTGTGAGAATCTTGAATGGAAGAATGTCCTAACATGTATGTTACTTGCAGAAGGCTCCCGAGCCCCGTCTCCGATAGAGATGCCGGTGACTCCTGGGCACACGCTGCTGGAGCTCATCAAAGACATCTCCACCGAGGCTGGTGAACCCATTGACACCACCAAGTCACCTTGGAAATCATCAGGTAGCAAATTAACACTAAAATATTTTATTTTACTTAATATTTTTTCACATACATATATCTATCTGGTGTTCAAGCTGAAGAGTTTGTTTGTTTGTTTGTTTGTTTGTTTGTTTGTTGAACGCGCTAATCTCTGGAATTATCAGTCGGATTTGAAAAAAATTTTTGGCATTTGATAGCCCAATTGTTGAGGAACATTATTGGGTATTTAACATCACGCTACGACCTCAGGGAGCCGAGCAAAAAGAAAAAGTCAGAAATAACCTATAAAACACCAGAAAAAGCAGTATGACTTACCTACTAGCGGACGGACAAATTTGCTAAAAGTGATTATTTTATCAGGTGGAGTCACCTCACCAGCTCCTGGGGCCAGTGGTTTGCTGAGTGCCAGCGACTCTCACAGCAGGCCTGCGTCTCGGAGCTCAAGTCCATTTGAAGCCAAGGTACGTCGCAAGTGCCGCATTATAGAGTTATGATGCAGTATTGGATCATAACAACATTACCCCCCTTTTTCCGTAGTCGGGTAAAAATGTTAGTCACCGACGCATTTTGTACTTTGTTAGCCAGTTGAGGCCCATTGTTGGACATAGTTTTGTTTAGGTTTTTGAATAATTGTGTATTCTTATTGTTTTGTGTAACCAGCCAGCATCGAAATGTCCATCGCCAGCTCCAACTCCTCGAGGACCAAGTCCAGCTTCAAGTCCCAGATCCGTCAGTCCAGTGGGCGAGGAACCAACCCAAGGTATGGGACAAAATATAATGTACTTAATTATTTATAGTTATTTATGATAGAGCGTCAGTGGCCTCGGGGATAAGACGCGACGTATCATATCGAAAGGTCCGAGGTTCGATCCCCGGCTGGGCCATGTACCAATGGGTTTTTTCTCGAAACTTAAGTACATGTACTGACTGCTCTCAAACGGTGAAGGAAAACGTCGTGAGGAAACCTGCACACGACGAAGAAGAAATTGTTAGGCGCATGTAAAGTCCACCAACTCGCACTGGGCTAGCGTGGTGGACTATAGCCCGCACGCGCTCGTTGAGAGGGTAGGCCTGAGCCCCAGCAGTGGGGAGATTAATAGGCTGTTGATGATGATGATGATTTATGATAATAAATAGCGTTTGTCTAATCAAATCAAACTAGGATTTTCTCCCGTACCAAAGAGAATTGAACAAGGAAACACAAAAACTGTCCCATTTGTAATACTACATAGTTGGATAATTATCGTTTTGTATTTAGAGCCGAGTCCATTGATAGCAAAGCGAGTTCCTGGGGACACTCCGCCCAAAGTGATCAAACGGAAACCGCCGGCGCCGACAGGGCCCACACAGGGCGACGAACAAGTCAGTTATTGTATTTACCTACTCGTTACTCTGAAGTTACTCATTACAAAATCACTTAAAGCATTTAATTATCTAAAGACAATAGGCCGGATTGTAAAGACACAAAATTACAGATTGACACAGCTAAACCCGATCCTGAATATATAAAGTTAAAATTTGACAGAACTAAAATTGTCCCTGTTACATTCACTCAGTATTACAATGACAGAGATGACAAAAATTCTAGTGCTGTCAAATTATAAGTGTGTGCCAGAATCGGGCCTAATATCTTTATAGTTAAGAAACAATTGAAAACATATGTAAGATACAGGGGAAAAGGGGGTAAGTCCACTTCTAGAGAACGAATTCAATGTTGAAAAAATTATCCATGTCAGTGAAAATTTTCATTAACCGAAATATACATATAGGTCTAAAGAGTTGGTTGGTGGGTTTGCTCTGATACCAAAAGATGGAATGAAAAACACTATTTCACAACATTGTGTGAATGATTCTGTAATAATAGAACTAGACGTATATGAGGCTTATGTGTAATAGGCATCAGCAGAAGCTACGGATGGTAGCAAAGCCTCTGAAGACATCGCATTGGCAAGACCAGTCGCACCAGAGATAAAACCGGCCCAAGGAGCCATACCTCCACCACCTGCGCCTGTTAAGTCTAAGGTAGAAATTAACATACAACAGCTAGTTAGATAAATTATGTAAAAACATCATAAACATACACGACATCACCTAATCCCAAACTATAGTTTTCTCCTATTAAAGGTACCTATTTATTATCTTACACAGTTACTTCTATTCCTAAAAACATTAGATTATGATAGAATATGAGTATAATAATAAGATAAGAGTAATTAGTTGAATGTGGGAACGTCTGGATAAATATTCGCCCACCGAAAAAATTGCTTACAAATGCTGAACTTTTCTTCTCGAATGAATCTATTTATTCAGCATGCCAAGAGTCGATTTTATCTCTCTTATTGTGTCCTTTTGTGCAAAAATAATATCATTCTACAAAATGTCCACGCAGGCACCAACTGCGCCTACGATGGAGGTGACACCCAGCACGCCGCCAGTGCACGCAGCTACTTCTCGTTCCCCCCCTGCCAAGTCCCCAACACCTCCGTCTAAACCCTCATCTCCATCATCCCCCTCTGAACCCTCATCTCCAACGCCCCCCTCTAAACCCTCGTCTCCAACGCCTCCCTCTAAACCCTCGTCTCCCACGCCCCCCGGCAGCAAGCCCCCAACGCCGCCCAGGGCTTCACCTCCAATACCCAGTGTAACATCACCGCTGCCGACTACTTCAAGTTTACCAGTAAGTTCATTATTGCCTGTATTATGAAATGAAATCGCATCGGCATTAAACCGAATTTTAAACGCCATGTTTAAAATTGCAATAGGAACCTGGTACATTTTCTTGTGTCAGACTAAACTAATTTGACAGTTCTAAAATTCATGCCATACTATTCTGGCTTTTTGGCGGGATTCTGTCAGAGACGGTTGTCTTTTTATTTATTTTTCCTAATAAATGTATATTGTAGGTTTTGGTGTATATCTGTGATAGTTTTATAAACAACAAGTGCCTATTAAAGTGTATATTGTGCGGGATAGTTAAATAAAAGCGTGTAACGACTCTACCGAATTGTTCCAAATTGTCCCTTGTTAAATCGACCCTAAACCTACTATCAGTTTAGTGCGGTGCTAGCTGCAGTGTGGATCACCAAATGGCACTAGTTGCCGGAGGCCGTACTGCGGTATAATGTATTCGTGATTTAAAACTATGATTTGGCCTATATGGACTTGTTTCCAAATGGCCGTTAAACCATTAAAAACAACAACAACCATCCTATTCTTATTTTAAAGTTAAAAAAAAAGCAGAGGAGACTAAAAAGTTAAAGCCTGCAGCATTCGAATCGACGCCAATACCCCAGACAGTGTACATATAGACTCTTTAAGTTGGTAGGGCGTTAGGTATTTATTTCTTTTGCTGTTTCTAGCGCACTCCCGTGCCTCACACCCCTCAGCGGCTGTCTTCCACCTCCAGCACCGAGCAGCTGATCCCCCCGCCGTCGCCCGAGCCTCTCCACCCCGCCAAGAAACTGGATGAGATCAAGACGATCAAGCGCCAGCCTAAGACTGGATGGCTGTAGACCATTTTCCGCAGACGCTGGGAATATCAGCTCCTAAGATGGTGTAATAAAATATCTTTGGAATTTCAACCAACAAGAGTAAGTTATTTACTTATGAAAAGCAGTTGCATGAAAATTCGAGAATCGATAAATTCGAGGAGGAAGTCGCGGGTGAAAAATAATATGATAAAAACGAATTGACAACATTTTAGACATTATTTAAAATCGAACGGTTATTTTATGCAATTAATCGAACATAAGTGGGTGCATGATATTACTTCTAGATTTAGTATCTACCTACCTAAATTATGATTTCTGACCAAGTAAACTTATATGCTTTCTGAGTAAGGCAAGCTGTCGACACACATCCATTTCGTCATAAATGAATGATAGCTCTCCCTATAATTAAAAAAGATTCAATCAAATATAACCCATTCATTCATTGAAAAGTAATTAAGTTTTCCCATAATATTTTTCTACATTTTATATCTTCTGTCACTGCCACCTCTAAATTAAAATAGGTACCTAATAAGATAGTCCTTGAAATGAAATGGAATTTAGTTTATTCGCTGGAATTATGTTCAGTTTATTTTAATAATGAAACAGAATCGCAATAAGGGTGCATTTAATTTAGCGCACCTTGCTTGTAATTAATATTATATATCTTTTGCGCCCCCTTCGCACGGCCCTGGATAATAGGGAATCAAATGAGATAAAGATGAATGTGGGTGAGCAAAGTGGTAGTTTCAGAGCGTCAAATTCATGACTAGTATGAATGTCTGTTAGACCACTTTTATTGCCTCGAATGTGGCATTTGATTCCTTATCGATCTGTGTTTTGTCTATGATAGCCGGTTTTGTTTATCAAGACGAGATAATGTTCTTTTTATTTACCTACGCTTTTTTATAAAATATTTTAATAAAGTAAAAAACTTATGGCATAGGTACCTATTTCTTATAGCATGCTGACGGTAATATCTAAATATTTCTCTTAATGGCTTAAGTAAGTAATTAAAATTCATATTTTGAATAAAAATTCACAAGGAAGTATTTAATATTTATACAACGGAAAGTACTTAAATGTATGTACCTAGTTGAAGAAATGAAAACATATTTTCATATATTTCTGTTTAATATTTTGACTTGATAAACGCTTGGAAATATGAATAGTTTTGTACCTACTAAATTGATATGAAATAAAAATATTGAAACAAAACAATGTTGTGTTTTTTTTGTATATATTGTCTCATTTCTTTAAAAACTTATGATTTTTTTATAATTATATCATCCCTGCTTGTATGTTCCAAACTTAATTTCAATCGGTCTAATAGCACTAGAGTTATAGGCCGAACAGACAGAATAGACATAACAAGTTATCTATCGGTTCCATAAAAACCGGGCGGTTAACGTCTTCCAGAAAATATACGTAAAATTTACGCGTGATTGTAATAAAGTTAAAATCATCATTGTTACGTAAGTTTGAAATTGTAATGTATTCAATACTTTAGAGACCAGACCAGGTCAGACCCGGGGCGGTCTCTTTGACACGTAGTATTTGTATTTTTTATCATAATGTTTTATATCAGTTTTTTGTGCCTCCCTAATAAATTATATATACTTTAGAGATAATTATATTATATTACATAATTTAAATGTTTAATATGTAAGTATTGTAAATTTCCTGTAAAATCTCCACGCTAAATAATTTTAAAATTCAATGTGATTCAATCAATTTTCTGTTGGTGGTTCAATAAATAGACGATTTCAGATACAAGTGATTACTCGATTTAATTTGTACGTAATTTGGATTACGTATACTCGCGACTTTGTTGACAGATTTAGATTACAGGTACTACATCGAATTTCGTAAGAACCTCTTAGGGTGTAACAGTATTCACGAAAATAGGTAAACAGCATTAACTGCCGATCGATAGAGACACCTATTTTTACCGACTTCCAAAAAAGGAGGAGGTTCTATGTTCGGCTGTATGTATGTTTTTTTTTCTCATTTTAAACCCTAGGTAGGTATTTAAAGCCAGCCTAGTTTAGGAAACACGAACATTTTTTGACTTCTTTTGACAGTCCCATTCCATCAAAGACTAGATTGATTTTTTACATCTAACCTACTCTCTTCAACCCCCATTGAGGCACGTAGTTTAACGACGCTCCCTATGTATAAGTAATAAATGCCAATAAATATCGGTAGGTACTTACTTACATTTCTAAACCTAAATGCTTCTTAGAGGTTTATCGTTAAGCATGCCGCAAAGCTACCTAGGTTGTCAAAACTTTTGGAAAAATTACAAGCTTTCTTTAAAATTAATGAAAAGAAAAAAGAAAATGTTAAGTTAGATAAACTTTGTTCCAAAAATTAAAAAAAGTTCTGCATTTCTATAACACTGCAAGAGCACCTGTAAGCATTTTGAGCGTTTTATTCATACTACACAACACAAATAAATATTATGTTGTCAGAGACAGAATAATGTTAACAAAGCCATACGATTGTACGCTTCGGGCGGTGTTGCTTCTGTCATGTCGTACCATTTCATTAGGGACTTATATTTAGGTATAATACCTACTCGCTTTATTTATATCTATTAATAAATAATTACGAAAATGTGGAAAGCATTGAAACGACAGTGCTGAATGTCAAACAAACATTTTATTTATCATCTGACATTAAAGATTAGGTACTTACTAGGTTAACAAAAAATTGGTGAAGATACCATTGAGATACATATTACCTCGATGGAAGATACAAGAAGACATCTTTGTGTAATTCTCGCACTTTTACACTCTCTCACTTCTTTATGAATATCTTTTTTTGGAGTGTGACAGGTACAGGAATATGAGGGAGTTAATGATGAGAGACTTAAGCTGAACCGACTCGATGTAGGTTTGGCTCAGTCAATTTTATCCGAACCTGCATCTGTGGCGGCACGATCCGTAAATGATATTTTTGAGTCGCTTCGTCAGTAAATCCGGTTAGGGTACGATGGGACTGACATGTGGTTAACAAAAGTCCCCAAAAAAAAAGATATTATCTTTTTTATGGGTCAATTCACGCGGAGCATAATCAATTCCTGAGTTCCACATGTTACATTATACTTGTAAGTACCTATTTAAGTTCGGCAGAATAAATTTACGCTCAGTTACGTATCTTTTTGCCAAAAATCTCAAGAACATCTTTAATCTTTTTTTATACATGTACCTATCTCAAAATTCAAAAATACTTTATTACATGTAAGTACACTGGGTACATTTATACAACGTCAATTTTTTATCTACCGCCGCTTCCAATGTGTTTAGGTAATCTAACTAGGTACATATCAAAGAGAGTTAAGTTGTCTAACCTCCTTTATCTGTAATCATCATCATCAACAGCCTATTAATCTCCCCACTGCTGGGGCTCAGGCCTACCCTCTCAACGAGGGCGTGCGGGCTATAGTCCACCACGCTAGCCCAGTGCGGGTTGGTGGACTTCACATGCGCCTAAGAATTTCTTCTTCGGCGTATGCAGGTTTCCTCACGGTGTTTTCCTTCACCGTTTGAGAGCAGTCAGTACATGTACTTAAGTTCCTAGAAAAAACCCATTGATACATGGCCCAGCCGGGGATCGAACCTCGGACCTTTCGATATGATAGGTTGCGTCTTATCCCCGAGGCCAACTCGAACTGTACTCTCGAACTGTAATACAAATCACGATTATAACATCCAGACCGGGTAGGTACCCAACATGTACAAATTGTACTACTAGTTGGGAATCGACTTAGTGTTTAAATTGACTCCTCGTACCTACTCAAGTAGGTATAATAAATTAAATATTACATCTAATTATTGCTCTATCGATAAGACATTATTATCATCTCACTAATACGTCAAAAATTGGTCAAAATTAACTTGAAATTAACACCTAAAGCCATCCTGAGATTACTTTACCTGTCACCTTCGATTTGCCCTTATCACTTTTCACAGAATGTGCTGGGGAAGGTGCGGGGCTGACTTTCGAAGACCTGGGGCTCAAAGAAGATCCTGCAGGCTCCACAGATAGAACTATCTTTGGCGTTCTTGGAACTGCAGACGTTTCCCCACCAGCTGTTGAGGTTGTATCAGCTGTCATTTGCTGATATCGAGTTTCTAGTGCTGACGCTGATAAAATCTGCTCCGATTGGGAGGATTCACTCGGCGCTGGTCTGATTGGTGTTTGTAAATTAACGTCTTCTTCTTTGGAAATGTAAACAGTTTTAGAAGGTGATTCGGGCTCATCTATTTGTATGATGTATTCTTTAGTTTCAAATTGCGGCGGTCGACAGTCATTTATTGGGTCTAAGGCTGGTGTGCTGGGTTCTGATGCTTCCTGGGATGATGACTGCAGTGGTCTGGTTTGTTCGGAACCTCCTTCAGAACCTGTGATTCAAAATTTTTATAAGTAATTCCAATTTATTGTTGAGTTAGTCTTTAAATTCGAGTTGAAGTTGTAGAAAAATCTGAGCTCTATTTGTAACTATTTCTATCCATTTAACAAGAAAACTACTCCAGGTGTTCGATTTGTGTTGTAATGTCCGAATTAAAACTAGTTTTACCCAATGTCTGTATGTTTAATGTGTATGAAAACTTTACCTTTTTCCTCAACATCAGCTTCAACTATTATTTCGTTGTCTTTCAAACCTTCGTCATCAGATGTTTCCGGGATGGGTGTTGTGGTTCGGAATGATCGTGCTGTTGAAATAAAAGTTCCTTTAACATTCGAATGAAGTTCACATCTGACTACATTATAACGCACTCAAACAGGTTGTCATAATTTATGCCAATGAAAATCTGATTTACTCTTGCTTTGTTTGTTTTCCCGTAAATCGAATGTAGTTTGTACACGCTTTGTGTCGAGATTGATCAATAATGCGTTGGATTATGTAAATAAGCAGTCAGGGTAGGTAATTGAAACAAGCGCGCTGCAAGCAGAATCTATGCATTTGTGATTTGGTTTGCATTTCCCGTTAAAGTTTTATAGTAATTTTGCATCTCATTGCAACTTTGTTACGTAGGAAATGTAAGTATGTTTTACGTCTATCTATAAAGTATTTTATAGTACCTATTACGGATAGGTACTTGAATTTGACCAATGCAAACATAAAAATGCCATGACGTTTTTTATTATTAGTCGGATCTAGAGATCGCTAAAGTGTAAGATGTCTATTTGTGACTGGAAAACATTTTCATGGAAATTAATTATTAACTACACTTTATTTTACAAACATTATTTATTTGTTATTTGCGGCGATCGAGAATACTATTACAATACTGTTATTTGTAATACTAATACTAAACTGACGGCAACTGGAAAACTGGCATAACCGACCCCCAAAATTTCAAATTGTCTGCCATTCAATAATATGTTAAATTTTCAACTAGTATTTTTATTCCGTCTTCTATCGTCTATTCTATACATTGATCCACCTAGTTATGACATAAAGGTACTAACTACTTCGTCTTTGGAGAGCACGTTTCGTTGGAGTCTCAAATACTTCATCCTCGATGCTGATTTCGGACTCCGAATTCTTCTGCTGTTCCTCGCTGACCGTGAAGTCCGTCTTGATCTTGCTCTTCATGAACTTGGCGTACGCCACACGAGTGACCGGCGTCACGTCCGACAGTTTCGGATTGTATTCTGAAAAGGATATCAGTTTGTAGACGAAGAAGTTCAGGAAGCAATACGACAACTAAGTCCAGCATTAAATCTAAGTTCAAAGTCGGTGGAAAAATGTGTGAAGTAAAATCCCCCCTAAAACAGAACTAGTTATGCTGTCTCACCCACTCAACCGATCCGGAGTCAAGATTCTGGACGTTTGAGATATCAATTCCTATACATAAACTTACAAGGATTAGAGAAATTCTTGCCTGCTCTAGTGCCGCTGTCAAAAATCTAGAAATACCTAAAGTGTCGCTGTCAGGGGTTGGTTGTTGAAAAATGAACTTAGACAATTAAATAAATAAAGAACAATTGCGCGTGACGTAAGCGTCCCGGGGCCGTCACACCGACACTTGAAGCGGTTTTTCTACCGTCCCGGGGCCGGGACACCGACACTAGACTAGATAAGGACCATTAAGTAGGTATAAATTATAATACCAAGCATTCTTATACTAATCAACCACACAAATTGTAATACCATTAAAAACAGAATAATATTACTTAAATGCTTGTAAATAAATCCCAAACCATTTAAGAACCTAACCTTCCAGAATTCAAACATAAAGTCTACTCACCCAACAATTTTTGCGGATCGATAGTGCGCGCCTCCACGTTGTCCAAGATATGAGCTCTCAAGGACTGCCGACTGCGCCTGTCGTTGAATTCCGCTGTGGTTCCTATGGGATCCCGGTGAATGGTGTTGGTGCGGACCAGCGCATTCCAGTCACGTTTTTTGCTAAAACAAAATTTTGCGAAGACACCTTACAATTAAATGAAACCAAACGAAGAAGGTACGCTTTTATACATTTTACGCTGAGTTTTTCGATTACATATCCACTTAATAACATCATGAAAAGCTCTGAGCAATAATTTTTAAGATCAAATTCATGCTAATTCAACATTTATTTTTATTTATTTTGTTTTGGAAGACCAACAGCTATAATAACAAATTATCGTAACTAAAGTATATAATACGAGGCCAATTATAGGTCTCCACAGATAGCCAATAATTAAGACCTGTAATGTTCAAGTGTTCTTTAAATGTCTTTGCTTGCAATGGTTAATTAGATCTCTATTTAGATTAGAGCTGGTTACTATGGATGACTGTAGGATGACTTCAACAAGAAACTGGTGCTTGCTATCGACTGAACATTATCTATAATACGTATTCGATTTTTTAAAAACTTTATGTTGTGTTGTGTGTCCTTCCTTTAAGGGTCCTTCCATCACATTTTGATTGTTTCTTTTGTCTACCTAGCATTGCTGTGAATTGTGGCAGTGGAAGTCTGCTTTCTTGTTAAAATGCCTTTAACCTTTCTATTGTCTTTCTTTCAATCTTTATTTTTACTCCTAAATGTACCTGTCAGTGCTTCCTTTTCTAACAATAGCCTTAGCTATTTGGCCGAACACATCCTTTGGCTTGGTCTCCATAGATATCACGGTATTTATGATTCCCTCCACAATTCCAATCTGGAAGTCCTTTAGTATTCTTCTTTCCATCACTTTGCCTTTTTTGCCTGACACTGAAACAAAAATTCTTTTTCATATTTTTATCAAAAATTGTTATTTACTAATATAATCTAATTTAACTAAGTATCTTTCTAATCACTCCATAAAACATTCTAATTATTTCTCTAGTCCCCAAAAACAAATAAACGTATTTTTTTAATATAAATTTTATGAAATCTTAATTCATTAACTAGTTATATTATTACTTTTACAATATTGAATTCCATAAGACGGTAATTTTTTTAAAGTTACTTAAGTTCAGTTTGGATATAAATTGACGTAGTAGTGGTTAGGCATCTATAATGTTTCCTAACTTACTTCATAGTTATCGGATCAAATTTTTAATATAAAATTTCTAGCCTGTTAAACGCTGTTCCACGACTAGGCAAATACATCTATTTGGTCTTCCAATCCTTCTTCGTTAAGGCTAAAGAAAATAGTTAAAAATAATTTTGTCAGATTCTATTACCAGTAGCATCCTGAAGGTTGATCCTTGGTGTCTTCATCCCATTATTATGAAGTATATCGATGAGCTCGTATCTCAGCGTGGAGATATCCTGTCTGATCTCCATGACGTCATCTTCCGTGACGCCCACTTCGTCACGGGCCCGCTGTTCAGCTGTGACGTAACGACGTACAAGGATCCTCATTACTGCTTCGTGCTCCTGGCGAGCTTTCTCTCGAGACTTGTTCTGATAAGACAAAAATTTTCCAAGCGTTAGAGCGTCAGTGGCCTCGGGGATAAGACGCGACCTATCATATCGAAAGGTCCGAGGTTCGATCCCCGGCTGGGCCATGTACCAATGGGTTTTTCTCGAAACTTAAGTACATGTACTGACTACTCTCAAACGGTGAAGGAAAACATCGTGAGGAAACCTGCATACGCCGAAGAAGAAATTCTTAGGCGCATGTGAAGTCCACCAACCCGCACTGGGCTAGCGTGGTGGACTATAGCCCGCACGCCCTCGTTGAGAGGGTAGGCCTGAGCCCCTGCAGTGGGGAGATTAATAGGCTGATTGATGAACATCCATGCTATAGGCTTTCCCTCATTCTGGCCTAGGTATTCTTAATGAACGAAGATCATCGTTGGCCTGTAAGAGTCCACTGCTTCGTTTCTTCGCATCTATCGCTCACTGCATGCCCACCGGGGGGCGTCCCACACTAAGCTTTCCCAGTCGTGCTCTCCACTTCAGAACACCCCAATGGTTATTGGTTCTCCGACAAGTAACCAGCCTTTAGGTCCTTGCCACTTTAACGTACGTACTAACTCTTTGAGCTATTTCGATGACTATTTCTTTGGCGGATTGTCTCGTTTCCATCCGATCTTTCTGCTAAGAAAACTGACCACATTTCTTTTATTTTAAGAATTAAATGTTAATTAGACTTACAATAATTGACCCTCTGTCCCTGTTGTTGAAGATGTGCTTGATCCACCCCATGATGTGTTTGGGAGTGGGGATGAGGTTGAAAGGTGGGGGCACAGTGTCGCCGTCGTCAAAATAAGACATCCAGAGGTTGCTTCGGGCGAATTTCCATTCCATGTCTGATCGTTCCTGGATAGAAGTGCTTAGTATTTTATCTAGATGACTTGTTTTAGAAAAATACGAAGAGATTAAAGTTTTAAATGAAATTTTGTAGACGAACGTTGCCAATAGGTACTTTACAATAGGCACTTATAAAGTCAATCATTAACATAGGCGATTTCAAAAGGAATGTGACTTGTGTGATGTTGCTTTCTATTTAAAACATGAGTACCTACCCAGTTTAAATAAGAGTTGAAAAACTTACCGAAATGATCTGATAAGAGTTAGACATCATGGCGATAAGCATATTCAGCAGTACTATGATGTTGATCACCGAGTAAGATCCGAAGGTGAGTAAGGCCCAGAACCTGGTGAAACTCTTGATGCCGGTGAGTTCGAAGGTGGTGAGGTCCACCAAGCCGAACGATGCCCAGAACAGGGATTGGGAGGTTTCGAATAAGCTGTAAATATGATCTAAGTTAGAATGAAGTTGACCCTTTACCCTGATAATAATGATGATATTGTTGAGTTTTAAAGGCAGATAGAAGAACAATTTTTGAATTAAAATGTACACCTGTCAGCTATATCTACATAAAAGTACATTGACATATCTGTACGTGTATCAAATAATTCAAAACTTGGGAATAAATAACTGAAACGCGCTACGTCCAATGTCAGTGACAATATTGTTTAGTGGATGAGCATAGTAAATTCGAAAGTGTAGCAAATTCGACATTTTGCTACAGATTTCCTAGGACATGAACAGGATGTACTATGAGGATCTATTTATCTGATCTTACTTGGCATATCGTCTCCATATAGAACAGGCTCGTTCCTGGTTGTCGAAATCCGCTAAGCCGTTTGGAAGATGATAGCATTTGTTTTTCTCCAGTTCAGCGTAATACCACATCAATTGGTTCAGACCTGGAATGCACGTGACTCGATTCGTTTTCTATATTTCTAGTCTAGAAGTGACATTATTTATTTGTGTTATTGTTAAAAACATCATATCACTTGATTGTGTTTTTAATTACAATTAGGTCCACTATTCAATTCGACCCTTCCAAAATATTCGGAGGCATTTCGTCAAAAAGTGTGTTACAATTTGATTTTGGTAATGTTCAAATTATTCCTTATCTACTGTGAATTTGAAGATGCAGTTCAATTATTTACTGCCAACTTAACGGAGCTGAGGTCCTGTTGCTATCGATACCTTGACTGATCCTTTACGGGAAGACTTGGAGTAATACTACTCGTACTCATTTCCGAATACAGTACTTACCACATCCAAAAGCAAACAGCACCAGCATATAAACGAAGAAGAACTTCAATATGTCCAACATCATCCTTCCAAGAGACACCTGCAGCGGTCCTAAGTAAGGGTTGATGGAGAAGATGTGGACCAGCTTGAGGAAGGAGAAGATCATGCCGGCCGCGAAGGCACCTTCCGAGAGAAGCATGGGGTCGTAGGAGTCCCAACGCTCGCGGGGGTAATACGGGTCCATTCCGTTATTGTAGTCACGCTGTAGAAAACAAACCCTATAATAGTTAGTGGACCGATCATGTACAGTCATGGTTCATAAGTGCAGTAGCAGTTTCGCAACTCAATAGATTGAGAGACCAGTTTCACTTACGACTTTCTTATATCTGAACCCACATACGCACTTAATATCCACCAACATATTCCTGGATAATATTACTATGAATTGATGACTTTTCTATGACAATAAGGTTTAAAACACGCTATTGCCTTGGGTGGTCAGTTACATTCAATTGGTTTTTGTGTTGTCATACGCGCCGTTGTACGGTATACCGCACAAAACCAGCATAAACTGGTCTCTCGTAGTATTGCAACTCCCATAATAGGCTAGACCAAAGGCTAAAGGTCAAAGTGTAACCACTAATGTGCGGTTGGCTGTACAGAAAAATGACTCTTATGCGCGCTACTACTACTGCGACTATATACTCTTACGCGTGCTACTGCACTTATGAACCTTACTGTACCTATTTAGTTGTACGTCTATATTCTGTCTCCTTCCTTCTGTTAGTGCCAAATACTTTACCTGCACTATGTACCAGGCAGAGATCCTGAGGCTTATCCACGCTATGTAAAATACGTTGGTGATGAAGTCCACTATGTTCCACAGGTCGCTGGTGTACTCCGCGATGCCTCCTGTCCACAGCGACCTTATCTCCGCCCAGATCAGACCTGCCGATAAAAATACTTCTATTTCTGGAGGAAAATGATGGAAGTTTGTGGAAATATCAACAGCAGATATTCAGCTTACTACCTATGGACGATTTTTCACTACCTACAGATAAGACATTTAGTTAGTTACAAGCTTATGATCGTACTATATGTTAAATACTAACTGTTGCAGCGGCATGTGGGGAAAAGACGCGGCCTATCATATCGAAAGTTTCGATGTTGGATCCTCAGCTGGGCCATGTACCAATGGGTTTTTTCCCGAAACTTAAGTACATTTACTGACTGCTCTCAAACGGTGAAGGAAAACATCGTGAGAAAACCTGCAAATGCCGAAGATGAAATTCTTACAACTACTAACACTATAAAGATTATCTTATCTCATCTTAGGCGCATCGTGTGGACGACCGAACGCCCTCGTTGGGAGGGTAGGCCTGAGCCCCAGCAGTGGGGACATGTTAATAGGCTGTTGATTTGATTTACAAATAGAACATATTGTTCTGAACACTGATTATCAGTTTTAGTAGTCGCATTTGCTCTCAAACATCTGACATACCGATCCGATCGACTAATCACGACCGATGCCAATATCTTTGGAATGTTTCGAGTAGAATCGCACTGAGTTCAAATCAAACGCTCTTAATACATTACGGGGTATGGCGAGCCGCCGGATTTGAAGGAATTCGGTGGTGTTCCGAAATTTCGTCCGCAAATCAACTTTAGTGGAATGTAATGTGACTTCGGTCAATACTTTCGATAAAGTACGTTCTGTTGAATTAATATTTAGTAAAATAGTTCATTCTACGATTTAGAATGATATGGATTTCCACTTTTTAGGGTTCCGAACCTCAAAAGAGGAAAAAAGGAACCCTTATAGGATCACTCGGTTGTCCGTCTGTCTGTCCGTCTGTCCGTGTGTCCGTCTGTCCGTCTGTCCGTCTGTCAAGACCATTTTTCTCAGGAACACGTGGAGGTATCGAGTTGAAATTAATATCAAATACTCAGGTCTGCAGTCCCTTGGTGTCGTCAAAAAATCAGCCTTCTAAGTCATCGCAGTTAAAAGATATTGCTGATTTCGCCGCATTTTTGAGTATCTTGGTAACCAAAACCTATGGGGTACTTCCCGTTGACCTAGAATCTTGAAATTTAGCAAGAAGCAAGGTCTTATAGCACAAGTAAAGGAAAAAATCCGAAAACCGTAAATTTGTATTTACATCACAAAAATTTCTTTGTACAAAAGTACCAACAAACTTAACTTTGCGTATGAGCAAGCTACTGTTATAAATTAGTACAATGACGTAAAAATTGTTGAAAGAATTCCCTATCGTCTAGAAATTTCATCATTACAGATCTATATTAAATAATTTCGTAAGGTTTTACAAATTATACTAAAGGTTTAGCTAAGTCTGGAAATAAAATCACTTAAAAAATGAATGACATTTGACCATTATCGTAAACACGTGATTTAGCATTTGACATGACAGGACTTGTTTGACTTCTTATTGGTCAATTTATTTCTGCTTAATTTTTAATTTCATTGGCGCATTCTTTTTGTCGTGCCAGTTCGAAATTTAAAAAGAAAGGTTTTGAATCTAAAAAGGTCGCCACGATGTCTAACCAATACTGCTATAGAATGCATGGCATATATGTTACCATTAATATTAGTACAGTCGACCGCACGTCAGTGGTAACACATTGACATTGAGCTGGCCTAGCCTATTAGGGAGTTTCAATACTAGGAGAGACCAGTTTATACTGGTTTTGTTTCCACTGACGTGCAGTCGACCGTACCTACAAGTTTGTACCCTCGGTGCGCGAGCCAGACTCGCACTTGTCCGGTTTTTTTTTAAATTAGGTTTTGGCTTGGTTACTATTACCTGACCTTCATATCTTTTTGTTTGTTAAAAAAGAGCACAAAAGAGACAAAAAAAGCTTTCGGCCGCCATCGCCACTGTGTTTCACAACCAGTTGTTTACGAGGATTTTTAGTTAATTTTTTTGTTTGTTAAAATTATAAAACTAAGCAGCATAATTTTTTCAACAAAAAAGAATTCTTCCTGTTTCACTAAACCGCCTCTATTCTCTATCACCAATATTTAGAGCATGCTAACAAACGCAAAATTACTTGCTATGTAGATGACGACTGTGAACTCGATGAGGCCTGGCAAGGCCCCCCGCTCGTGGGCCTTCCAATACTCCACCAAGTCCTCCAGCCACCGCACGCCGGACCATTCCAAGAGCAGGTACTCTGCCCGCTGGGACGCCAGCGAGAGGAGTGCTGTATAAGTAAAATTTGACTGGTCAGTACCTCAAAATCACATTGGCTTGCTTATAAATAGGGTAATAACCAACTTAAGATAAAAGGCGAGTTACGAGACCATGCCTATTTAGCTGTGTAAAAACAGATTTCAATTACAGAACAGAAACTTTTCTAGTTTGGCCATATACAAAGAGGGAACGTCGCCCTGCCTTCTGGGCTCTTTTTTTTTAAACTGGGGTTTACGGCTCTGGAAGCAAAGTCCTTTTGAGCCAATGCCCCAGTGTGACCACCTAGACGACCTTTTTTACTTGTAGGTCTAGTTGTCGGTGTTAAAATAATATGTAAAATTAACTAAGAAATAATGGAAAAAAAAAAATCTCATCACAAATGTTTAAGTTTAAGCGGGCTTAGATGAGTAGGTTTAAATTTTAAAGGGCCCGCGGTCTGACCGGGCCGTAGGCAAAGTTGACTAGGAGCCGTTTCATCACTTACATAGGAACAGCATGTAGGAAGAACTGTGGCAGATGAACTTGACGAAGGGTTTCTTCATAAATCTGCCATACTCGGAGTTGGGGGCCAGCATGTAGATGGTGCAGTACACCGGGAACATCACGCCCAGTTTCGCCACCTGATGGAGAAAAGGTTTCTGTAGGTACCAGGTAGGTACGTATCGAAATCAAATCACTCCTTAGAGTTATAAGTGGGTACCTATTCGGTTTTATTATAAGACATCACGTTTTCCTTAATTCGTAAATAGCAATGTTACGATTACGGGCATAGTCCCCGTCATTGGGGTAATATCAAGGAGATTCGAACCTCTTTTGTCGCGCGCGCGCTCTCTGTGGAGATCGCATCTTGCAAATTTAGTATGGGAAACGATGAAAAATTCTGTGTCAAAATCAGGGGGGGTGCGGACAAATGAAGCGGATTAGCGGGAGGAAGTTGCTCATACAAATTTATATGGAGTTTGAAAAGTGCAAAGTGGTAGTCTAGGAGAATGCAAAATTATATTTAAGTTTTTCTATGTTACCTGTATACATTGCCCCACGATGTTTTTCCTCTTGAATCCGGGCAGGCCCTCGTACCAGATCGCCCCAAGCAACTGCTGCACGTTAGGGTGAGCGACGAACTGAATGAAGAAATGCGACATTTTTTATAAGAGGTTTTGGCTCGTTTACTAGACCTTTAAAACAATAAGTTATTTTTAAAATATAAAGTCATATTTTTGAATTTATAACCGGCGGTTATAGCAAGGCCAACAACAATTTTGGATCTTAGTCTGCCAACAACAATTTTGGATCGAGTGGTGTTACCACAGAGTTACCTTACAGTTTATGGTTGTTACACGCTTTAATTTCAGTTTCTAGTGCAATATACACATCCTTAAGCAATTATATAAAATACCTACTAACAAAAATACTTACATTAAACGGGTTTTAATATAAATTAAAAAAAAACCTCGACAATAAAAGGTTTTTTTACCTCTAACAAAGCTGGTAAGTAAATCGGTTAGGTCTATCTGACTGAAAATGGGTAAGTTTTCTTACAAAATTTCCATGTTATTATTTTGTCAGTTACGTACCTCCTAAAGGTATTGTCTGGAACACGTGTTTTAGTGCAAAGTTTAATTTTATTTGTCAGGTTATTTTATCGGAGTAGTTGTTTCTTTAATCATGCATGAGCATCTTACCTTATTTGTTGTTTTCATAAATAAATAAAATAAAATTTATACTTTTGTTATGTAGATACTTACCTATTAGTAAATGTATGAAAGTGGACAGCGTGGTTAAAGTGGCATTTTTACAATCACGGCTTAATTTCCGCAAGTTTTGCCGTCTAGTTTGCAGCAAAGTGTAGCATAGCGTGGCGGAGACTAATTTAATTTTTAGGTACCTCTACGTCTGCCAATATTCGTTTAAATCGGAATTTGAGGTCAGTTTGCTGTGTGTTTGTGAATGTTTATACCCGTTGATTGTTTTCAATTAATCGCGTGGACTGCATGTTACGTTGCAAGAGGATCGCGAGCCGAGCGCCAGGGCCAAATTGTATCATCATCATATCAGGCTGTCTACTGCTGGACAAAGGCCTCCCCCAAGGATCTCCACGACGACCGGTCCTGCGCTAACCTCACCCAGCTGGGTCCCGCCACCTCACCAGATCGTCGGTCCACCTTGTGGGAGGCCTGCGTACACTGCGTCTTCCGATACGTGGTCGCCACTCGAGAACCTTTCTGCCCCAACGGCCAAATTGTATAATAATGATCAATTTATATAATTTGAATCTGCATTTCTACATTTTTATTGTCAAAATTTTCTTTAAAATTTCGTTCAGTATACAAACAATGACCGGTGAACTTGCGGCGCTAACAAGCGCATTTATTTTACTTTTTATTATTTTGATGTCGTCACGGTCCGAATCCTTTGCCAACTTGAAAGAGTCGTGAAAACGTCTTGCCCCTCACACCCAATTAAGATAATTAGCAAGCTGGCCTGCACATCAACACTTTCCTTAATCACTCCAAGGCTTTCAGGAATATCTGAAACTGTAACATTACAGTACCCAGTGTACTCATTGCATTGCAATAATATTTGCCAATTTGTGCAACTTCTGTCAGGCATTTGCGCGACAAGTGTGTGTGTGATTGGTCGGTTGGTATTGTTACACTGCGTCGATACTACGGTAGTTGCGAACTTGCATAGAAAACATTTCTAGGAATCTTTGTAAATAAAATCATTCACTTCAAGTTTGTCTACAACCACGAAGCCACCGGCTCCCAAAACGTCACTAACTTAAAACACAGAATAAAACGCGAAGCACGTTCAATTTTCACTGAAGTATGACCGTAACCTGTAACCAAGTTACATACAAAGAGTTACAAACGAAGACATTAAATAAAATCTTTCTTCGTAACGAGTTACAAAGACCACTACAAAATCATTCTTGTTTCGCGTCTCTGACGGACATAAATGTAGTCATCGTTCACATTTACTTGGTTGCAAATTGTTATTGTATTTGTAGTCTGATTTATTTATAATATTTTAATAGTATCTATGTATTTAATATATTTATGTAATATAAGTATTTTTTATTAAAATAATTTGTATCTATTTGTAGTGTATGTAGTTAATTATCATATATTACTCTTTTATATTATCATATTATTTTATATACACTATACTATCTTTTTGCGCCTACCACTAATTTATCTGCATGGCCCAAAGGTCAGCTGGTAGAGAATGCCATTGGCATTAAGTTCGCCTTTTGTACAAATTAGTGCAATAAAGTAAAAAAAAAAAAATCGGTTACAAAGCAAAAAAATCTTCGATTTCAGCTGGTTACGAAACTCAGTTCAGATAGATGTTCAGACATTTTGCTTTTTTAATTTTACAGTGTTATCTTTTAAAACACGAACAATAACAACGAGAGTTACCTATATTTTAATAGGTCAGCAAAACAAAATAGTCCCTTGGCGATTAAAATATTCCCTTTGGTGGGAATTATTTCCCTTTCCCTTAACTCTGATGAGTTATTATTTGTTTTATTGTTAACAAAACAGCAATTAAATGCTATTTAGAAAATTATACAAGATATATATTTGACGACGCCTGGTACGGGGGCTTGCAATCAGAGTGGCCCGACATGATGTGCATCCGAAATAATAGTCGAATTGGTAAACGCAGCGAGTTCGTTACGGCGTGGCGCTTCATCCGACGGCTCAACTCAAAACTGCCTCGTCGGCCATTCGGCCCTCACTTATAAAGCTTTCCTACCAGCAGCGCCCCAGCGGCTGTTAAGCTATGGTTTCCTCCAGTAGCGGTGCCCGTCATTTTGCGAACGTAATACAGCGGTGAATGACGTCACTAGAACAAATGGACTAAACGACGACCGCTCTCTAGGAAACCGCGCCAATTTGATTACATGGACAACGTTCTAGTGATGTCATTCACCGCTGTATTACGTCCGCTAAATGACGGGCACCGCTACTGGAGGAAACCATAGCTTTAGCGCCAACTCCCGTAATGACCCCACGACGACGTTTCCAACTTTGCCGATAGATGGCGCCTGTGTACTTGAAGCTCCGACATATTAATATGTAATTTGAACTTTGGGTCTTACTCCATATGCAACATTTTTGGTGAATAGATTATACTTATTTTCAGACAGTTTTTTCTCACTAGCACACTTTGTGCGTCTACGCTACGCTATTCTAAGTGTAGTATAGTTTGGTGTCTCACCATCTTCTGCTTATATTGTATGGCCAGCTTGAGCCTGCCGAGAGTCTGCCTCTCCCCGGGCTCCCAGCAGTCCAGGTCTAAGGGGTTGTAGTTCAGCATAATCTCCAGCTCCTTGGAAGTCCTCGTGTGGTCCAGTAGAGACGTGGCGAACTCCTGGCATTGTTGGCGTAGCGCCTGGGGGGTGGATATAATTGCGTTACTTGGTATAATTTTTTTCACCGTTTGAATTAAGGAAGTCCATTGTAAAAGTAAATGTAGATGGTGTGAAATTAACAGAGAAATTACCTACCCTTCTCATATACAGGTTAATATACTGTAGATAACATGATAATAATACCTACGACAAAAATATAGGTATTGGTTTAAATTTAAATAAAAACATCTAATCTTTAAAAAATGACGCTCATACCAAATCCTACTAATATTTATAACGCGAAAGTTTGTAAGGATGTTTGGATGTAGGTATAGGTAAGGGTGTTTGTGACTTTGGATATTTGTTACGCGCTTTTCACACAAAAACTGGGGAACAGATGTTGATGAAACTTTAAAGTAATACCACAGAATACATAATAGGTAATACAGTTAATAAATCAGAATAACACAAGGCTATACCTACATACCTCGGGAAAAGTTGTTCTCGTGGGGAAAAAAATATCTTCGCAGTCGAAACCGCGGGAAACAGCTAGTCTAATATAAAACGATTCTTTCGGGAAAGTGGGTCGTTCTGCTCCTTCTGTATCTACGGGGACGGGAATGGGAAGGGAAAACTTAGGGGGAGGGAGGAGAAGGGGGACAGGATAGGAGGGAGGGGCGAGGAAAGTAGGGCAAGGAGGGGAAGTAAGGCGGAAGAGAGGGAGAAGCGCACGAATCTACTTAAGGGGTTTTGTAATTGGTTATTTGTCTTGAAGTATTGCATGCACAGCACATTGTCTGTGTAGTCTTTCTTAATGCGAATGAAGTCGCGGGCGCTGCTAGTTTCATAATATAATTGTAGTGTGAACATTGTGAATTTGTGCAGTTTTTATTAAAATTATTATAATGTATACGAAATACGAATCATGTTACCTTGTATTCTACCCTGAACTCAGTCTCCATCCGACTGAGCCGGCCCAGCTCCCAGGACAGCTGGAAGGCCGTGAGCAGAGGGTCGGCAGACGAGAGCGCGATCAGGGAGGGCGACGTGAGGGCTCGGTACGCGTTGATGCGAGCCTGGGAGTGCCGCAGGGAGTCCTCCTGGGAGGACTTGTCGCACTCGTCGCAGCCGCACCTGCAGCGATACCATTGAATTTCATCATCATCATCATCAGTGTGCACTAGTCCTAGTAAGGTTGTGTTAAAAGCTTGAATTTTGACATCGATACCTTAGTATTTGATGTTAAATTCAACTAGATACCTCTAACCGTTCGTGAGAAAAATGATCTTGATTGACGAACGAACAATAAAATGATCTTAGTGTTCCCTTTTTTTTAGTTTTTGAGGTATGTAACCCTAAAAATAAAAGACCAGCAGTGGATCTGACCAGTCAGACAGATGAAACATGGTGAAGGATTGACAGACCGACGACTGTTACAATTATGATGTTGACGATGATATAAAAGAATGAAGGCCCTTTCACAACGATGGATCATGAAATATCTGTACCTACTTGACGTCGTGAGGCACCGGCAACGAGGCTCCTCTGTCCAGCAGGATCTTGAGGATCTCGTAGTGGTTCCTATGCGCAGCCAGGATCAGAGGCGTGATGTCAGGCGTGAAGGTCGCAGCTGATGGCTCCACCGACTCCCAGCTCTGAGCGATGAAATATTTTTGATGTGAATCATCTATAACTTTAAAATCAAATCAAAACAGCCTATATCGAGGGCGTATGCATGGCTATATAGTGCGCGTTGGTGGACTTCAGTTTATTACTCGGGTATAGCCACTGGTGTTTTACGTTAAACGTCTTTGTTGCCTCTTATTTTAGACAACTCCTCTTTTAATAGTTAAAGATCATCCTTTTTTGGTTTCATCTAAGATGAGCAGTTTATCGGACATTTAAGACAGGGTAAGTAGGTACATACGTAGGGATCTCCGGGGATGTGATTTTCTTCCTCCCACTTCAGAAGCAGCTCCACAGCCTCCACATACTCCTCCTTGATGGCGTGGAGTAGGGCATCCTGGGAAAATAAGTACCTATACAACTAAATGGTTTCTTTATACTATTGAAATGGGAGAGCTGAGATGCGCCATTAAAGAAGTGACCCCGCACCCCCTCCCCCCCTCTCCCCCCTACACTCCCACCCCACCACGCTCACAAATTAAACGAACTTTAGGGGTACGCACGCACTCCTGAAAAGAGAATATTGTAAAACAAATTGTCGTGCATATTTTTACTAGGTACCACCTACTAATGTAGAGGAAGTATTTGTAATTGCAAAAAAAAGATTTTCCAATTTTTGCGAAAGATTTATTTTATTTTCCCTATAAGTAAATATAATTTTAATAAATAAACTCAATTAACCTGCAGTACCTACGCATTACCTTGGAAAGATTAATTCGTTTTCGGTTTTTCTTAGAAACAGGTAAGCAGTTTTATAGAAAATTAAGGTTGGAGTCGATAGACGATGCCGCGACTGTCTACCTATTATTATCGTGACAAAAAGAAATTCTGTTACGCTTGTTACGTACATAATTACTTACGCAATAAGGTTCTGGGTGGGTATATATCTTGAAGATTTCACGAAACTTTATATGCGGGTGTTTATAAGCAAGCAACTTAACTGGCTCGCTAATTAATTGTACATTAGGATAATTTACTAGAAGCTAGGTACGTCGCATTTCTATCTAAGACAGACCTATAGGTCGCTCCATAGCGACATAGTCGCATCGCAAGAAAGCTCCTAAAACAAAGATTTAAAAACACCTTTACTTCCATTTAAAACCATCTTGTGCAAAGTTCATCCGCGTAGAGATTCGAAGCCAGGATCTCTGGCTCTTGAGTCTAACGTCCAAGCCAACCGGTTTAAATAAATAAAGAGAATTTATATTCATCGAATGCATATTGTCGCACAAAATCAGAGGCGTCGAGGATAACGCGGCCTAGCTTAACGAAAGGTTCGAAGTTCGATCCCCAGCTGGGCTACGTACCAATGGGTTTTACTCAAAACTTGAGTACATTTACTGAGCTCTCAAACGGTAAAGGAAACCGCGTGAGGAAACCTGCATACGCCGAAGAAGAAATTCTTAGGCGCATGTGAAGTCCCCCAACCCGCACTGGGCTAGCGTGGTAGACTAGCCCGAACGCCTGAGAGGGTATAGGCTTGATGAGCCCCAGCAGTGGGGACATTTAATAGGCTGTTGATTTGATTTGATTTGAAGGCACATTATTACAGAATATCAAAATTCTAAATAAAATGTTTAGATACGGTGCACCTACGTATTACTTTTATTAAAGTCGAGCCGTGCTGACATAATTGAGTTGCTTGCTACCATGCAGCCCGGGAACTCGCGGTCTTAACTTTATTTATCTAACTAGAACACAACTCTATGTATAGGTACTTGAATCATGTTTGCAAGTAGGTTAATTATGCGGGTTTATTTAACACTGGCAGATACCTCGCGGCTTCATCATCATATCAGCCTGTAGACGTCCACTGCTGGACAAAGGCCTCCCCCAAGGATCTCCACGACGACCAGTCCTGCGCCAACCTCATCCAGCTGGGTCCCGCGACCTTCACCAGATCTTTGCTTTCCAGATTTGGTAGTTTTAGCTGTGCGTTGGTAGGTCAGTCTGTAAGTAAGTCAGGACAACGATTCTATATTATGTTTACTAGGTGGTTCTATTAAAATATTCTCACATAATGATACTAAAAAGTTAGTTTTTTGTGTGCTTGTTTGTTTGTTTGTTTGTTTGTTTGTTTGTTTGTTTGTTTGTTTGTTTATTTGTTTGTTTGTTTGTTTGTTTTTTTGTTTGTTTGTGTGTTTGTTTGTGTGTTTGTTTGTTTGTTTGTTTGTTTGTTTTTTGTTTGATTATTTGTTTGTGTGTTTGTTTGTTTCTTTGTGTGTTTGTTTGTTTCTTTGTGTGTTTGTTTGTTTATTTGTTTGTTTGTATGTTTGTTTGTTTGTTTGTATGTTTGTTTGTTTGTGTGTTTGATTGTTCGTTTGTTTGATTGTTTATTTGTTTGTTTGTCTGTTTTGTTTTTTCATTTGATAGCCCAATTCTTGAGAGAGGCTATGTAACATTACGCTACGACCCTTAGAAGCTGAGCAAAACGAAAATAGTCAGACATAACATAGCACGCGGACGAGGCCGCGGGAAACAGCTAGTAACAAATATTCAGACAGAAATACGTAAGTCGCTGTTGACATTTGCAGTAAATAATGGTAAAGAAGTTGGTTATGAAAATGTAAGGCAGACGCGTTCATCCAAACTATCGACTCGGTGATTTCCCCGAGGACGCACAGACAGATATCCATAAAAGATTTTTCTTACGTATCTCTTTTTTCTAGTTACTAGAAAACGAGAGATTTTGTCTTTGTTTTGCTTAAGAAAAAGACTAGAGACGGGTTATTTAAATATTTACTTGATTTCACTGGTCTTGTCTGTTTGATTTATCTAAACGAGTCAGGTTCTGAATTAGAGATTGTAGAGTAAATAAACTGATTTATTTGTATACAATAATACTGTGCTTTTTATTATTTCTATGTCAATCCTTGTAAATAGTTATCAACATAAATAGAGAGAGTACTTTGACGAACGGTCACTCAGTCTGGGGATCTGGTACAGAACTATGCAATCCGGCCCTCCTCGTATACCTTGGTTTGACTCATGTAACATGACAAGAGAGGAAGTGGTAATGGCCTTAAGATTGCGTTCCGGACACATTCCACTAAATAAGTTCGCATTTTTTATGGGAAAAGTTAACTCACCCAATTGTACCGAGTGTAATGTGGTAGAAGATGTGCATCATGTTTTGGTGGAGTGTGTGCGGAACGAAGCTTTGAGAGGCCAAATCTATAATAACCAGATTTTTAGGGATGTGGGAGGTTGTAATAGCATCCTGGCATTCCCCTCATCTGAGGAGGCCAGGATGCTATACAAACTTGTGAAATTTATCTTAGCTACTAGGAGGTAAAGTCGAGGTATGATTTGTTCCAATAAGGGTGACATGGTCATTATGGTATGACCAAACCCTTTCTAAATAAATGATTTAAAAAAAAACCTAAATATTGTTACAGAACTACAAATAGGTACATTGTTTTTTATAATAAACTAGCTGTTGCCCGCGGCTTCGCCCGCATGGGATAAGTACCTATAAACCATCCGGAAGAAACAATCTGAATGATAGTGAAAACCGCATTAAAATCCGTAGCGTAGTTTAAAAGATCTAGCGTACGACGCGGGAAGCGACTTTGTTTTATATCTAGGTATGTTCTTAAGTTAATGATGATACAGAAAAGAGAATTCTCTGTCAGTATGTCTGTTCAAATCAAATCAACAGCCTAGATCTCTTGAAAAGGATTCGAGTCTTCAAAAAAAGTAATAAATTCACAGATTTCGTGCCTTACACGATTATCGAGCACATTGGAAATGAATCTACGGAATTCGAAAAAAAAACTCGTTCTGAGTTTTTTACTTTTTTCAAAAAGATTAGGCTACAGGGCAAACCGATCGTCTTTGTTTTAGACTCAAATTGTATCTGACTAAATTGTCCAGAGGAGTTTCACTCAAATTTTTAATATCATTCTTCGTTTCCAAAATATCGAGCGCCAAAATCAAAAATTCAGAAAAAAAAATTTTTTTTTTCACTATTTCGGCCATAACTTTTTCGTTTTTGACTTTCTCAAATAATTCTTTTTGCACCTTACAGCTCTCGTGAATACGCGTCTTTTGAGCCTTTTTTGAATATCATATCTTCACAACTCTCCGAGATATAAGGGGATCGCACTTTTTCGTGAAATCGGAGCCTACACTGGAGCGAACGAAAAAACATTTCGAATGTCATAATTTCCCCTGGTAGGTACTTTTATTCTGCAACTCTTAATTTTATTTAGTGTAACAAAATTAGTCATGGCAGCATTGATAATTGAATCTAGAAGGTTGTGTGTAGGAGCCATGTGAAGCTCGAAAGCGTTCTTGAATGCACAGCCACCTGGCCAGGTGCGGCTCACCTGGGGAGAGATTTGCAGGTCGTTTGCGATATTGTTGAGAAATAAAATATAGCAAAGTGATAAATAAAAAAAAGATAAGTATACAAAACTGTTATTTTTATCGTTTGGTTAGATGATTTTTATGAATGAATGAAATGAATGAATGATGAATGTTCATCCCCCAATTTTTTATACTTATCCACCCTTGCGAAGTATTGAATAAAATGTGACCTTCCTCGAAATTATAGCCTATTCATTAAAAGAAGAACCATTCAAATCGGTTTGCAATCGGCGAAGACATCGCGTAACATACGTTTGTTTGTTTGTTCGTTCGTTTGTTTGTTTGTTTGTTTGTTTGTTTGTTTGTTTGTCAGTATATTTGTACAAACGAATGTTGCCACGTATCTCCAAAACGGTTTGACCGATTTAGATACCGTTTTCTTTTAAAGTCCATTCGAAAGGTACATACAGATTATTATATCATCATTTAATTCGTGAGAGTTTTTTTTTTTAATGTACCTAACTAAATAATTATCAATAAATAATTACTATTACAGCACAAAATCAAAACATTCACATGATAATTTATGCATTCATTTTTTATTAATTAATATTACAATTTTAAAAGACTGATCCCATCGGTCGGTTCTTTTTCTTACCTTAACTTTGATCCCAGATCCAAGGAGCAGTCTGATCAGCTCGATGTTTTCGTTCTCTATGGCTGCTATGAGGGCAGATCGGTTGAGGGGATCCACGCAATTGATGTCCAAGATGTCAGGGTTCGAGGAGTACTGGTCGATCAACCTGGTAATGAGAAGTGATATGCAGTAGCTAAATTTAGAAATAGACGTGGTTGTAAAACCAATGCCGGTCGCCGGAGCTTCTTGGCTTCAAAAAAAGGGCGACTTCCTTGTAGCCGAAATATCTGCTAGACTGGTTTGTGTTTTGCTAAACTCCATAACTTCAACATACATTAGCATATTAACATTTTTTACATTATGCCATCGAGGTAATAAATATGTACTACATACTGGAGAAGACACCCACCCTAACTTGACTGTTTTCAACACGAGTTGGTGTTCGTTGGCACCAACCATATTTCGGTGAAATTTATTCATATTCAGACAAAGTCGCATCTGTGCACATTGAATGTTATCTATGAGAACGGAGACACCCCCGCGCGCACCCCGCGTGCCCCGCCCGCCGTCATCTAGTTATACCATAACATAGGTCTGTGTATAATTATATACCATAACTTTTGTTTGAAGTTACTCTATATTACCGTGCCCGTGTTTGAGTATTTAATAGTAGTAGTTTATGAAACTGGTACATAACAGGGGTTTTAAAAACATGATGTGAGTTTAAAAAGTATGATAATAAAACTTTATCTTTGAATTTACAATATGAGGTTGTATAAAAGGATTTATTTACTTTACCTATTTAAAATCAGGTCGTTTTCTTCTCAGTCGGAATTTCGGCTGGTATTTGTATTTTGTTGCTAAGCACCGATTAGCGGGAATCACTACAAGGGCCGCCTCACTAATCCTATTTATTGAGTACAACTAAAACTCCGAAGGTCTTGTGACATCTACCATGGGCTTAATCCAAATTTGTTCTACATTACTAGAAGTGTCAAGGTTTAATACTAACGACATTGTCCAAATATGACAGTAAGGGCCTTTGGGGTCTGCTAGTTGGATGAATGAATTGATAGGACTTGTTTAGTTGCCGTAGTTTATGCTAACCGTAACGACTGAAAAACTACCTTTATATTTTTTCATTATTAATAAAATTTAATACAATTAGTACAAACAAACATAATAATGATTTACCTTTGTAAATCACTTATACCTACTTACTTCACTCTAAAGAGTTTTCTTACAGTAAACCGTTGGGTGAAAGATACTAGTAAAGTAGACAGGCAGACAGCAGGTAGCGTAAATTATATACGGATAACATACGGAAAATATTTAGTGATCAGAATAGGTTTCTTGAATCCAGTTGTTGCCGAGAAAAGGGTCACTGTGGACATAAGCGTCAGCACGTTTTCAGCAGGGCGTTTTCTGTTGGGTGTCGTTCTAAAAAACGCACTAATTACCTAATGAAGGTCTCTTTACCTTTTGACAGTAACATAGTCCCCTCCACAGAACACGGAAAAAGCTCGCTACGCCCTCTATCAGCGTGTAGCAGGTAGGTTCTCTTCGTTGGACTGTGACCTATCACAGATGTGCCGAAGGTCGTGCTGGCCTTCCAATGTATAGATCTTTTTGACTTTATGATTTAATTATAGGTATAGTATTTTCGGTCTATAAAACGAACGTAATAAATTAAGGTCCCTTTACCTTTTGACAGTAGCATAGTCCCCTCTATCAGCGTGTAGTAGGTAGGTTTTCTCTTCGTTGGAGAGCGGCCTTTCCAAGATGTGCCGCAGGTCGTGCTGGCTGTTCCTAAGGGCTTCGTGAGAGCTGCCCAGCAACTCCTCACGAGAGCCGCGGTTCATCGTCTGGAACAAAGGAAATGTTTATTGTAATGTAGGTTCGAATCTGCGTCTCCTTGAATTTTAGGGGTTTTATCTTTCTTGGCCTTTAAGTTGCAATTTTCATTAGAAAAATCAATTTGATCCTGATTGACTCCAATCAGGGCGTTGTTTTTTAGTATTTCTGTTGCTTCGATTCCCGGCTGAGGCAAGAGACTTTTCAAAAACATTTGATTCCAGATTTACTAATTGAAAAAGATAAAATTAAGTCTCTAGTGAACCTACCTAAGTGAAATTTCAAAAGGTCAATTTTAGATTGATTGGTATTCTTTTATTTTGCGCTATAATAAAATCCCGATAAAAAGACTTGACTTTAGGATTTTTACACGTATGAACACATTTTGCCATCTGGAAATGACAACACACACCGCACTCGACGCATGGAAAAAATGTCGTTGATTTTTCTAAAAGTATATTCGACAATTAATTCGATTACACCGATGTGTAACTATAATAAAAAATATCCGAAAAACATAAAATTCTACTTACAGTTTTCAAGTTAAAAAACTTACTTTCTCAATCTTCAATTAGGTACACTTTCTCCATACATTACGTTATATAAATTTGACAGCTTTTTCCATGCGTACCTTTAAGTTTAAGGTAATAGTTACCTAAAGAGAGCACTTTCCTTGATTGTAAGTTTAACCGGACTGATAGTGTGAACGGTTCACACGTCCAAGCGAAGTCAATACCCAAACATACCAAATGATATGCAAATATTACGCCTATGTTCCTATACGAGTAGGTTATAGATATAGACAGGTAATATGAAAGTACAGGTAGAAGGAAGACACAGTTTATATAAATATGTAAGTGCTAGCTTGCTCCCGCGGCTTCGCCCGCGTAGAAAAGTTTTCCCGTGTACATTGTGAAACAGCACCCTCTATGTAGGCGTTTTGAGGGGGTATTAGCGGACGCCCCGCGACTTTGTCTGCGTTAAAAAGTAGCCTGTATGTTATTCCAGTTTATAAGCTATCACTGTACCAAGTTTCATGAAAATCTGTTCGGTAGTTTTTGCGTGAAAGAGTAACAAACATCCTCACATTCTTACAAATTTTCGCCTTTATAATATTAGTAGGAAGTATCATACGATGATTTTTCCTGTAAAGGGGCTATTCCATAGAAGTGAAGGATGTTTTAAAAACAGATCGATGAAAATTAATTGTGGGAAGAATAGAATCAAAAGAAGTCGCTACTAAAAACCTATATAACAGTCAATCAACAAACACTGTTTTGGCTTAGGCTTCTCGATGAGGGCGTACGGGCTATAGTCCACCACGCTAGCCCAGTGCGGGTTATCACATGTGCCTAAGAATTACTTCCTCGGCGTATGCAGGTTTCCTCTAGATATTCTACTTCATCGTATAAGAGCAGTTAGTAAATGTAGGTACTTTTTTGTTTTTGTTTTGTGGAAATCGACAGCTGACTAGTCATTACACACGTACCAAGATGTACCTACAACAAGATAATAAACTTTTCTTCTATCATTTTGCGGAAATGATGACAAATGATGACCAACTCAACAATGGAAAACGAAGAATGGGAGACGTGATGCGGCGACCGTCAGCTCTTGACAGCATAAATACGAATGAAATCCCACTTGATTTACGAGTAGCTAACAACAATCTAAACACTGAGCTGAGTTTATCTCTTTTTTCACACTTCTTCCAATAAAATACTAAGGGCTTCTTTCACCACCTGCTGATAAAGTTCCAGATACCCTATCTGCAGGTTATTAGATAGACTGTATTTATTCTATCAGTCAGATAGATTAATTTATCTGTCAGAAGTGGTGAAAGAAGCCCTTAGTAATGTTTTTAAACCAAAGGATATCATTTTACATACATACATACATATCTTCACGCTATGTCCCTGGCGCGGTAGGCAGAAAGAACGGAGCGCTAAGTATCGCGAACCTGACACACCTCTTTCGCTTTTTATTGTTATGTGTCTGCCAAGTGTATGCCAAATAAACACTATTCTATTCTATTCTATTCTATTCTATTCTATTCTATTCTATTCTATTCTATTCTATTCTATTCTATTCTATTCTATTCTATTCTATTCTATTCTATTCTATTCTATTCTATTCTATTCTATTCTATTCTATTCTATTCTATTCTATTCTATTCTATTCTATTCTATTCTATTCTATTCTATTCTATTCTATTCTATTCTATTCTATTCTATTCTATTCTATTCTATTCTATTCTATTCTATTCTATTCTATTCTATTCTATTCTATTCTATTCTATTCTATTCTATTCTATTCTATTCTATTCTATTCTATTCTATTCTATTCTATTCTATTCTATTCTATTCTATTCTATTCTATTCTATTCTATTCTATTCTATTCTATTCTATTCTATTCTATTCTATTCTATTCTATTCTATTCTATTCTATTCTATTCTATTCTATTCTATTCTATTCTATTCTATTCTATTCTATTCTATTCTATTCTATTCTATTCTATTCTATTCTATTCTATTCTATTCTATTCTATTCTATTCTATTCTATTCTATTCTATTCTATTCTATTCTATTCTATTCTATTCTATTCTATTCTATTCTATTCTATTCTATTCTATTCTATTCTATTCTATTCTATTCTATTCTATTCTATTCTATTCTATTCTATTCTATTCTATTCTATTCTATTCTATTCTATTCTATTCTATTCTATTCTATTCTATTCTATTCTATTCTATTCTATTCTATTCTATTCTATTCTATTCTATTCTATTCTATTCTATTCTATTCTGTTCTATTCTGTTCTATTCTGTTCTGTTCTGTTCTGTTCTGTTCTGTTCTGTTCTGTTCTGTTCTGTTCTGTTCTATTCTGTTCTATTCTATTATTCGCTCATTCTCATCATTCTCTTCATACACGCTCGCCGTGGGACGCGAGGATATCATTTTTGAATTAATAATTTCTGTTCTGAGGAGTTTGTATGTCAAAAGTTTAGCACAAGATCTCAAAAGGGTCGAAGTGTCTGGGATACGCTTTATTGGTGAATATCAAGAAACAGCAACAAGGAGCTTAACGCAGTAATACCGTTCGGTCCCACCTTTCCTTTTAATTAAGTAGACAATGTAGCTAGGTATCGCCTTAGGCTACGTCGGTGGCTAGTTTGTACGTAAACAGTATATTAATTATACTCGTGTATATTTTTCGTACTAACTTTGGTACCTGGTTGTTAAAAAAATAATAGTTAAATGTTAAATATTAGTAGGTAGGTATCTTCAATTTAATTAAGTCTTTAAGTATACTTTCTCAGATAAAAAATCTAAAGCTTAACAAATTGTTGGACTATCGATCTTAAAAACATCTATTTATGAGTCGCGGAACTTTGATCATTAGACTCACTAGTAACTTAATAACGGATCGATTTATTACTTCACTCACAACTCAGAGTAAGTATGCTGTTATTTTCGCAGGGTTGATCAAATTGCCAACTTTTAAAAAATTGAGAAATTTTACCCGTGGATGAAAGGGGGTTGGAAACTACACAAGGTCGATTATATTTACACTTTTTAAGTTTTTAACAAACCCGAAAAGTACGGCACCTAAAATTTATCCGACCGCGTCCTTTGACGCAAATCCGTTGTTTATTTATTATCTACTTAGGAATTTGTTTTCTACTCACCACGCTTTTCGTACTAACGTCAAAACGCACGCGCATCTTTGCCTCTTTTTTCCGCCTTTTCATTTTGATTTCCTTGTTTTATCACTTTTTAGAACATTCACATAAGTTTTTTGCACATTCTTATTTTAAAAATCAACATCACACAATTTTTTTTAGGTAGGTAATGTTTCAAACCTACATTTGATAATTAATTCAAAACCTAGTAAGCTTTGGAAAGAAACTAATAGTAACTTCACTTATTTATTTAGCGTATTTCGTAAACATTACTATAATTATTTTAAATTTTATTTGGGATATCACCAAACATCAAATTAACCATTCATAAAATCTACTAATGACTCTTTACTGGTACGTTTTGAAGAGTCTACACTTAACTTACTTTAGACTCAAAACTAAACCTATAAATTGAGTAGGTACGTAATAAAACACTACTAATTTAAGCACTAAACAGAAGCTTTAGGAGTAAACAAAGAATCGATTAGGTGTCTCCGAGAGCTGTTTCGATCGACGGATGATGAGGAACTAATTTAAGAATCCATCGTCTTGCATGGCAAGGAGGTTAGGCTATTTTTAATTCAACTCTTTTCAACGGGAATTAGGTTTGACTCTTAGGATTTAGATGATGCATGATAGGTATAACAATAAATAATTTAGATTGTATTTTTAAAGCTCAAGGAATAGAGCTACGAACTGGGTTTTTATGTTCTCAACATACGATGGTGTGGTAATACTTTTGGTACCAGTAATGTTCAATATTCTAAGTGTAACAGGGTACAATTAGGTGAGACATCTGTCTCCACAAAATAGTAAAGTTGCTAGTACAGAATATAACATTAATTGTAAGTAAATGGTATGAAACATTGTATACCTTTGTGGAGGAACAAATAAATAAAATTAAGTATCTAATCAGTGCTGAAGTAGACTTTTTCGTGAAGACCATTAGGAATAATTTGTTGCTGTTTTAGAAATCGATTTACTAGGATTTGTAGTTTGAACTCATTGGTATAGGTAGGTATAATAAGCGTCGGCTTGTCACGTTGAGAGGTCCTAGTTCGTTCCCCTGCAGTGCCATGTACCGATGGCTTTTCCTTGAAATTTACGCACATTTACTGGCTGCTCTCGAACGGTGAAGGGAAACATAGTGAGGAAATTTGCAAACGCCGAAAAAGGAATTCTTAGGCGCATGTGAAATTCATCAACCTGCACTGGGCTAGCGTGGTGGACTGTAGCCCGTACGCCCTCGATGAGAGGGTAGGCTTGTAACAGTGGGGACATAATAATAGGCTGTAAGAGTCCACTTCAATCTATATAGACAAAAGAAGAAACTGACTTACTGACTGATCAATGCACAGCCACAGACAAAAGCTGAGCTTAATAGACACATAAAATTTTTCACAAACTTTTTCTTAATAGCTCTGACGTCCACTGAGAAAGGGTCTTTTCCCGCGGGAAATCTTTCTACCCGGACAAAGCCGCGGGAAACAGCTGTCTTCTCATAAAGAATGCAAATCATCGAATATGTAAGTGTCAGTAGGAGAGAGGCGCCGTAAGCGCCACGCCCGTAAGTAGTGGCGTGGCAGCCGTTTTACTGTCCAAACAATGCGTGGATCAAACGAGTGTGAACATTGTGACCTATCAGGTTACTTCCATACCGATTAAGGATGTTGTATATTAATTATTATTTTATTTTAGTTTATACCATTTTTGCTGACTAATTGTAATATTTGTATTTTTATGTTTTCAAATGTTTAATGGGTTTATACCTGTCAATAAAGAAATTATATTATTATTATTCACTTATTTATTTATATTCTTAAGTATACATTTTTTATAATATTTTTATTATTATTATTATTATTATCAACAGATGTATGTATATGTTCACGAAATAGTGTGACGACAAAGAAAAAAAAACTCGTAGCCAGTAAAAAACCAGTGTGACAAGCTGGTGTGAGGACGAGTCCGACCTCTGTAAAGAATATCTTTATTCTCTTGGTGAAATAGGTAATAGAGAAGATTGCAAAGTAGAAGTTTAAAATTATCAACATAATTACTATGTATGTAAACACTTTATTATACCAAAAATTTACAAAAACAGATAGTTAAGAAAAAAAACCTTATACAAAAGCGGACTTATCCCACTAAGGGATCTCTTCCAGTCAACCTTATAAGTTTGAAAGCTGTTGAAAATATTAACATAGTTCTTTTGTGAAAAAAATTGAAACGAGACACAATCTGTTAATTTCAGAAAAATGGGTCGATTTTCCCACATTGTATAGGTGGTGAGACGCATTCTGTAAAGACTGTACATTGTAAAACAGATCAGATGAACGTACGTTTTAAATTCGGTAAGAGTAAAAAGTACCTACCGCAACTGCTGTTTTAAATTAAATATAATTTTTTAGTAGTTTATAATCCCACACACATCGTGTCATAAAATCTCACCGCGACCGGGTGTTGCGATGACATGGAAATAAATTTAGAGCAGCGATGTTCGGTGCGTCAGCGCCCGCCCCTAAAATATGACCAACTAGCGTTGCCCGCGGCGTCGGCCGAGTGGAACAGCTTCTCTCTGCGGTAACAGACTTACCGGAAGCGGTAGGAGTCAGCTGACACGTGGAGTTTCTCCTGCACTTTTGGAATTATACAAGGACAGGACAACTCACAAACTACACACCCAGAGCAGGACCAACATGTACAAAATCTGCTCCACATTAGGAATCGAACCCACTACCTCTGGCGGTCATAAGGTCCGGAGGTTTAGCCTCCGACATCCGAGACCGGTCACATGAGGCAGGAGTCAGCTCGGAGGTCACAGAAGTCAACAGAAGGCGGTAGGAGTACGCTCTGAGTTCGCAGATGGCGGAAGGAACCAAATATGTGATCACCAGAGAAAAGAGCGAAAAGAATTAGTTCACGGAAGCCTACAGAAGGCGGTAGAAGTAAGCTGTAAGGTAAATTTTATTAAGGCGTCAACTGAGGTCATCGGAATCGGTAGGTTTTGAGGTCAACATAGGTAGCTTTGATCTGCTTGTCGCACTACAAAGGAACCAAAAACTAACGAAAATAATAAGAAAAGTTGTCTCACCACTTCAATATTTTTGCTTTTAACACAAATTCATGATTCCGGACAAAAGTGGCAGACACTGGCGTGGTGCAGGACAGTAAACGTTTCGGTCCTACGGGACACTGGACAATATTGTTAAAGTATACCACGTTAATCGAATTTTCTAATAGGGATGGGCATTGATACATATTAAGCGATATCGATATTCTGTATTAAACCACACTAAAGAAATATTAAAGCGGCTCGAGCGGTGCTATTACAAAAATAAGACCGTCATTATTCAAATAGTTTTATAGTTCTATGGAAATTACCACTATGAAAAAAGTTAAGAAATATTTACTTAATGGTTTTAAACACATTTAAATAAGTTCCAGAAAAATCTGTTAAGATGTCAAGTTACACAATTTGCGAGTTTTTTTTTTTGATTTGAGGTCAAACTTATTTTGGTTAAAACTTATGTAGTATCAACAACATCATTCCTATATTGATACCGTACAGTTACCATACTCTATAAAATCCTGTAGGTAGGTAAGTACCTACTGTATTGACTTTTGACAAAAATATTACTTATTATTTTTGTCAAAAGTTTTTCAAAGTGTCAAGTTTCGACAAAAAAAAAGTTTATTTTAATTGTTTCCGAAATCATTTCCAGTTTTAAGACATCTAAGCGTTGTAGTACCTACGTATTAATGAAAATGTGAACGACCGACAGCTGTTATCGATAAATTATTTTATCGACAACAGCGTCGGTCGTGTGGCGTGTCCCATCACTATCCGTCAAGTCACGCTAATGTCATTACTGTAAGTCCTCGTCCAACGTCGATATGTTTAATGTCTAATGTCTATATCAGATACACCATTTCATTACCATCACTATTACTTGGGGGTCAATATGCTAAAGTTATTGCTGAGTGCTTGCCTTGTTCGTTGAGTTCAACAACAGAGTGGTGTAGTCGTGAGTTCGATTCCAAATGGGGACAGATAATGTACGTACAATTTGTACAAGTTGATCCTAATCAGTCGCCTCAAACCGATACTACGCAGACGAAGATAGGTGGGTACTTAAAAATGAATTTATTATTATTATTTATCTGTCATTACCTAACGTTTCAACCCTAACATAAGTCACGGACGTTGTTTATTCGGTATTTAACACACATGGGCCCGCATGCTTGAGGTGGCTTTGGGCGTTCAAATTATGTAAGTACTTAAGAGTATTCGTTAGTGATTTAAGTCTTAACGATCTCCAAATCAAATTAAAACTATTTCATTGCATGTAAGTACACTGGGTATATTTTTACCACTTTTTTTTTCTACCACCGCTTCCAAGATGTTAGCCCTGGGAAGAAGGGGCCGTGTCCCAGAAGGCTGTTCCTGTATTCATTTTATTCTAATTTAATTTATAATTAAGTATTGGTAATAGCGTCTGTATATGTTTTTTTATAAATTTAATTATAACATGTTGTTATAGATAAACCTATATCAAAACCCATAGTCAAAACTCTTCTCAAAATCCTATTCTATTTAAAAAAAAAACTGAATTACGCTTCTGGCTACGACCCTTTTGATCACACGAGGGGTGACTTGTAGAAGGAACGGAGGGAGTGGTCTAATTTAAATACATAAATAACTTGAAGTTCAGATATCTTTTCCTTTTTTTTCGTCCGTCCGTTTTCCTTTTTAAGCCCAAAGTAAGTAAATCATTTTAGATTAGTAGTAAATCATTAAAATTAGAACAAAAGGAGGGTTATGTGTCAAAATCAAGACCGGCTCAATCCCGACTGTTAAAGTCGCTATGTTCCGCATTATAATTAATTAATTGTTCTAGTGTGTATCGATCATGAATCTATTTCGATGACTACTGGACTTGTTTTATTTGAAGTTCATTGTTTACGCAGTCGTTTTTTATTATTATTTATTTATTCAATGTTTATTTATTTATGATGATCATCATTGTCTCCTGCTATGGAGTGGGGCACCGTTGGTAGGCAGGGGTTTGGCACAAATGATCCCGAAAAATTCTAAGTGTTGACCCCTGGAGATAAAATAACTTCATGGGGTGAATCCTCGTGTTTGTCTTACACAACCTTTCAAACCGGAACCAAATAAGGCATACTCCATAATGTAGTTAAAATACTATGTTCATGTAGCGACCTCATGCAAAGGGTTGGACTAGACAAGGTTAGTGTCAGCTTCCAACTGGGCAGTGACTCTCAACGTTGCCTTGTCACTAAGTAATTTGAACGCAACTTGACGTTATGTAAAACTAACAACTTAAAAAAAACCGGACAAGTGTGATTAAGACTCGCGCCCTGAGGGTTCGCGCCCTGAGGGTTCGCGCCCTGAGGGTTCGCGCCCTGAGGGTACTAAAAGAAATAGAAATTAGAAAATCGGAAATAAAATTTCATCCGCAAAGTAAGTTTGTTGGCACAAGAAAAAAAAGTTTTTTTTGTGATGTAACTACAAATTTACGGTTATTGGATTTTTGCCTTTACTTGTGCTATAAGACCTTGCTTATTGCCAAATTTTAAGATTATAGGTCAACCGGAAGTACCCCATAGGTTTTGATGACCAAGATACTCAAAAATGCGGCAAAATCGGCCATATCTTCTGACTGCGTTGACGTAGAAGTTTGATTTTTTCACGGCTCCAAGGGTCTGCAGACCTGAGTATTTGATATTAATTTCAACTTGATACCTCCACGCGTTCCTGAGAAAAATGATCTTGACAGACGGACGGACGGACAGACGGACAACGAAGTGACCTATAAGGGTTCCTTTTTTCGTCTTTTGAGGAACTAAAATCTAGTTGTTCTCATGTAAGCTCTCAACTCAGTTTTGTGAAACTTGTAGGTACAGCATTTTGTGACCCAGTTTGAAAGCCCCTGGTGACCGTAATTAGCTTAGCGGTGCACCGGATATACCCGCGCACCCTTACGTAAACTCTGCATGTACTACACCTCGCAATCCGGTTACCTGGTTACACAATCAGGGTTACTTATTCACTTTGCCGCTACTCGTGTAAAATGGTCGGCTTAGGGTCGAGGCAGACCAAGCGGAAATTTGCCGCGCACCTTTTGTGGTCATTGTCAAATGAACCATTTCAGCACTATATCCTAAAGAACAAAATCTCATGAATGACTCTACGTGCAGAAGTCATTATACGATTTTGTTCTTTATACCTAGTGATATGGCACAGAATACATAAAATGGCACAGATATGGTTTATTTAACGCTTGGTTTGCGCAGTCCCTTAGTTTTGTCAGGTCTGAAGAAAAAAAGAAAGAAATTTATTTTGTCACTTAATAAAGATGTCAACAATAAAATATTTCCTATTAATTCACTCTTCATTAAAAAGAAATCCAAGACGATGTGGCGATTTTGATATACAGTCAAGCTTAATAGTGCAGTAGCAGTTTCGCAACTAAATTTGATTGAGAGACCAATTTCACTTACGACCTTTCTTACATTATATCCACTAATATATTTATGCTGGACGTGAATTGATATTGCCTATTGCTATGAGAATAAGGTTTAAAACACGCTATTGACATATGTGGTCAGTTATATCTAATTGGTTTTTATGTTGTCGTTTTTACGTTGTACAGAAAATTGACTCTTAGCGTGCTACTATGAACCTAACTGTACCTTGATGTAATCTTATCAATTGACCCTGTATTCACTCCACATTCTAATATTACGTAGGCACTTCGATGAACGTTTTACGAACTATCCATCCATCAATCTACCGTTACAATACAAAACTATTTGTCATTGATTCCGTCCCATTCACGGGTCGGTTGGCAAAACTGAATTGATGGAGCGCGAAGGCCTTGCAGACTACCAGGGTTGCAGATTTGAGTGGGATGTTCTGAGGTGATTATAGGAGTTAGAAATGTTTTAAATACCAGCTGTTGGCCGCGGCTTCGCCTGCGACGAAAGTAGTTTTTGTTTTCCCGTATTAAAAAGCGCTTTCATTTTATTTATTTATTTCTATTTTATTTATTTTTATCGAACTGTACCATATCATGACTAGACAGAGCCCGTTTAGCCCGCTGGTAATTTGACACACGAGTCAAGGTCATTTGCGAATCTGGTAAAGCGAAATGGTTTCATGGGCAAATGCGTAATAGGGGATAAATTGCGTGACTGCAATACAGTCCAAGAATTGAATGTGATTATAGTCGGCTGCATCATATTTTCAGAGCGAAACGTAAAATGAGTTTCATTCATTCCTTGTTTGCCATTCACTCCGAGTATTCATTCCGAGTATATTTTTGTTTCATCAGTCAGTAGGAATAGGGTCGTAAAATTACAATAACAGAGTTCAGTCTGTTTGGATAGGTCACTTTCCGATAGGCTCTCTAGATTAAATGGTCGTTTGAAGCTTTGTATATTAGGCTCTATGACAACAGGAATCTAATCTATAAAGAAGATGGTTTTTACTTCGAAATAATCAGACGAATAATCCGAAGACGCAGCGTAGGCAGCCTCCCACAAGGTGGACCGACGATCTGGTGAAGGTCGCGGGACCCGGCTGGATGAGGTTAGCGCAGGACCGGTCGTCGTGGAGATCCTTTTTTACAGGCTTTACTTTTTACAGGCTGATATGATGAATCCAGAGAGTTGTTAGTATACATAGAGCGCGCGTTAGCAAGTCTGAACTGTAAGCACGGGTCTGAACAGTCTCGAAATTTTCGGGGCGACGCCACTAGTCACAACACGTCAGTAGCGCTGATTGTTGCTCTCGCCGATATTTATTTAGATTTGGAGTAATCATGGTGAAATGTGCAGTGCCAAGCTGTAACCACGATTCACGGAAAAGAACGATCTAGAAAAAATCGTTATAGAAGTGTCCATAGAACACTTGCTTACACTTGGCACAATGGGCAATGAGCGATGCACGCGCTCTATTAGCTATTATACTAACTCTATGGTTGAATCAGACTGAGCGTCAGTGGCGTCGCGGAAAAGAAGCGGCCTATCATGTCGAGAGGTCCGAGTTTAATCCCCGGTCGGGATATGTACCTATGGATTTTTCCTCGTTCATTTTCTTGCTCTCAAACGGTGAAGGAAAACAAAAAAAGGGAGGAAACCTGCATACGCCGAAGAAGAAATTCTTAGGCGCATGTGAAGTCCACCAACCCGCACTGGGCTAGCGTGGTGGACTATAGCCCATACGCCCTCGTTGAGAGGGTAGGCATGTGCCCCAGCATTGGGGACATGATTAGGCTGTTGATGAATCACACTTCAGAATCTTCATACCATTTAAATATTGATTTCTTCCCGTAATATGAGCCCTACACAAGAACACGTGTATGTTATTTTTTCATGTTTTCAAAGCTGTTTGACATGTAATAATATTATCAATTTATTATTAATATTGACTATAATTTTGACAGTCTATTTATATTTTGACATTTGCATCAAATTATATCAATGTGACCTCTACAACATACTTAATATATTAATGAATTAAATCTGAACCGAGCACTTGGATACCTTTCCTTGTCAGTAAAAGCTGATCACGCTATAACTTTTCCATTTTGCGTATGACAACTGAATAAGCTCTGATTTGGACGCGGTCGCGGTGAGATCCCCTAAATAGAGCCTCCATATGATTATCATAATTCACCAATCAGGCTCTTTGCATACACCCACCCTTTAGTAACTTCGGAGAAAAAACTGACAAGGTTTTCTGCGAAATCTAGACGATATTCATAGATGCGTAATAAGTTAAAGGCCTTCCGTTTGCCTCGAGTTGTAAATCTATCGGCATCGACAAGTGAAGTAAACAGTAAGACCTTTTCCCGAAATGTCATTTTACCGAAAATATTCTTCTCCCATAATGTCCTTTCCAGTATTTTGTCTACTCATAGTCCAAGAACGTTTTTTGTAGCAACAACAGCTATGGCTATGTACCTATAGACACGTGCCCATACCGCTCGTATAATGTAAAATTCATCAATAATGTCAAAATTGAGTCAACAACAGGAAGAAGTTTTCCTAATGAAACATTTTTAAAGGAAAAAATCCGCACATTATGTACGATGACTTCATCCCCGACAAAGCAAAAAAACCGATAGCATTGAAAGTTATTGATTAGAACTACTCGCCGTAAATGAGAATCGCATCACTACAATAGGCGTCATCAGTGGTTGAGTACGTCATTCATCAGTCATCAAGCTAACGAGTCTGATAAAGTGGTCAAACAAGTTTTAATGCATATGGCGGACATACAATGAGATGATTTGAAAGACCCGGTCTATCGAATAGCAAGCCCATAGACGCTTCGTGCAACTCGAATACTTCTGACATCATCAACAGCCTATTAATATGTCCCCATTGCTGGGGCTCAGGCCTACCCTCTCAACGAGGGCGTTCGGGCTATAGTTCACCACGCTAGCCCAGTGCGGGTTGGTGGACTTCACACGCGCCTAAGAATTTCTTCTTCGGCGTATGCAGGTTTCGTCACGGTGTTTTCCTTCGCCGTTTGAGAGCAGTCAATAAATGAACTAAAGTTTCCAGAAAAAAGCCAGTGTTATGGCCCAGTCGGGGATCGAAGTTTGGACCTTTCGATATAATAGGCCGCGTCTTATCCCCGACGCCACTGACGCTCTTACATCACTTCTGACATCACATCTATCACATCAGACTTATAGACCTAGACCTCGGAGTATAAGAAGACGCCCAGCGTCTCGGAGGTTCCCAGCGGCATCTTAGTTCCGACCAAGATGCCGCCAATCATGTATGACCATTTGTATATATTTTTTTTAATTTTCCTGTCTTTTGTTTTTTTTTGTCCGTTCTTTTTTTCTTTTTGTAAATAAGTACCTAGGTTTTTTTTATTGCGTTAGAATAAAGTTTTATTTTACAAGTGCATTTTCGTTAGCTATTAATTTATGGTTGTTTTATTTAATATTAAAATAACCGAATTAAAGCATCTCTTTGTGGTAAATTTTGGATATAACGTTTCATTTTGAAAAGTTATTAATGTTCTTTTACTCTATAGGCAACGTTTCGATAACCGTACAAAGTTTTTGATATTTTCCTTAATTACGGAATAATCACTGGAAGGATCAGAAACTTTAGAAAAAAAAAACACAGATTTTACGCAGTACGCAAGAATCTTAGTACATTGAAAATGTTCTAGACGGTTATGAGCGACTGTACGTTATATTGCGTCTCGTACCTTGAAACCCTCGCTTTGCTCGTGGTTCAAAGCACAAATCCTAGCACCCTTCGCTTGCTCGGTTTTCGGCGAACTATAACGTTAGCACAGCGATATTGACAAAATGTCCCAACTTTGGGGTCACGTATCTCTGAATCTATGAAAGATAAAATTTCAAAAAATATATATATATTTGGGTAGTCCATCTAAGCGCAGAGGTGTTTTTTTCTCATTTTTTCGATATTCCAAATAATTCGTAAAAAAAATCTTATCGAAATTTCGTCCCAAAAATCCCCAGATTTTTCCAAACTTTTTCGATTTTCAAAAAAAATTGCCAACCGATTTTCAAACTTTCAACGTTATAATGTGTCTCAATAAATTCTGCGCCTTTTGAGCCCTTGTCTGACCCCGTAGCCCTAAATTTCTAGAAGTTATCGCAGATATTGTTTATTTCGTGAAATCGATCCAATAAACATTTTCAATGTTAAAAACATTTTATATGGACTTGCGACGCAGCGCGTTTGATTTTTGTTTTATTTCACTACAATATCAGCAATAAATTTTATAATGCGAAGTCTGCATCCCTTTTCATTTCCGTCTACATATCCGCCTTCTCTCTCCCACGGCGAAGCGCGGTAAATATTATAATTAAAATTGAAACTTTTCTCGAATAGACAAAGCGATTCTCTTGTGGAAACGAAAAGTATTTAAATATTTCATAACGGCCTCTTGAACAAAGTGCCGAAGTAAATATAATTTTGGCGTTTTATGCAAATGTCTAACAAAAGGGTGTGATGAGATGAAAGAAATCTTACCTTCCTTTTAAGGAGTGAAAGTGTTCTGATGATCACTTTTACTTGTTAATTGTTCTAAACAATAGCAAAAATTAAAATTTCGGTTCCATTTCGTTGTGATACACCTAAATAAAAATATTATATTAATAACTTAAATAATTATGTTTAAAAAATATCCTATGGTTCGAGGGCCTTGGTTCGACTGTTGGACCACGTTGTCGAACCACATGGCCGCACCCATTTTTATTTTTATTTTTGTATTATTATCCAATACATATAAATTACATCAAATTTGTTCATATACCATCCTACTTAAACCACTGGGTTTATCTGTTACAGAACAGATACAGAACACTTGGGAGATTGACACCGTGGTCCTATTTGCACGGGGTGTCAAACGCCTACGAACCTCAAAACATATGCTGCGCCTTCCCATGCGTGACCTCGACTCCAGAGCTGCCTAACTATTTTTCGCAAATGTAGTCAACTGCCACTCCAATCATAGTATTCTTTCGACTATGTCGGTTACTTCTTCATCGTATTTCAGGTCATACCCATAGCAACAACAGTATCTTTTTGATCATATTTCATCAATCTGATAAACTAGATAAAAGTCGTAGACAAACACTGCGAGTCAAACCCATTACCCTCCTTTTCCTCATCGTCGGCTAAGTATGGTCGACCGCACGTTATTCGAAACATAACCTGTATAAACTGGTCTCTCATAGTATTTAGGCGCCCCTAAAAAAGAAATAAACAGATTAAAAAAAAAAAGTATTTAGGCTAGGCCAGCTCAAGGTCAATGTGATTCCACTGACGTGCGGTCGACTGTACAAATGACTTTGAAAGTCCATAAATACAGGCAAGGTTCGCGTGACAACAACCTAAGTGTAATCCAAGCAGCGATTCGCGCTTTATAGTCACTTATCCAGTTTAATTGGACATTACAACGTTAAGTTCCCCTTACAGTGCACACTTAATAACGGGCTAACAGATCGATGAGGCTAATTAGTGCATTTTTATCTAGCTTCAAGCTTACAATTTGTTTTGTACCTAGCTTTCTTACCTATATGAAATCAGAGTCAAAAAGGTCAAGTATGTAGTTACGCCATAATTCAATACTTATCTCATTTAATTGTTTAAAGTTTCTGATAAAGGGGTCGATCGTTCAATGGAATATAAAAGTACTATTATGTACTTACTAGTAATATAAGTACATATGAGATATATTTCTATTTTGTCATTTCAGCAACTATTACCACACTATTACATTCATTGTTATCCCAATTTAAATAACTTTTTATCTGATCCGAATTAATAAATCCAAACGATTTTTTAAACTGTAATTCATATTTATTTTGAAATAAAACACTTTGAAATTAAAACTGTTATTCATTTACAATAATGCCATTTATTAAATACAACAATTCATACATAATTTATTAATACTATTATTTCTTTAACATCAAGTGTTTCAACATTTTAATTACCAATAATAAGAATTGAACGTATGCACATCCAGTGGACAATTTTGAGTTTTAGGCATATTAATATTTAGGCATTCTACAATTTAGACATTGATTTTAGGCATTTTGCGTTTTAGGCAAATTGCTTTCCAGACGAAATGATCGTAACCGATCTCATCAACAATTGCGAGGAATGTCAACTTTTTCTATAATGGTAACAAGGATACAAAGTTCTGTCACTAGTACCATAATTATTTAATAAGAGGAATATCTTTATTAATTGTTTCATGGTACTAAAGTTGTGGCACGTGTACCATCAATGGTACTTCTCAATGGTACTACTGACACTACGCGATAAATAGCTTGCCGCCCCGGCCGCCGCGATCTAATTAGTCTAGGAAAAGTAAACGTAACCCCCACATTAATTCTAACTGTGAATTTTTCTGTTTTTATGAATATTGACATTGTCTTAACACATGTACTTATCGCACTTTTTTTGGTAATTATAGTCAGCTAAAAACTCAAAATAATAAAATAAAATGCATAAAAATAAAGGTAAGTATTCAACTTTGTAGGATTTTGTTTTTAGTTTAACTTTCTTCAAATTCTTTCTTTCTTTAAGTTTCTTCAGAATAAAACTCGTGAACAAAACTGGGGAAAACAACTTGATACAAGCCATGATTTTAGTTTTAGGACGTCCTGTTATTAGGACGTTTTGCATTAGGTCATTTAGATACGAAGACTTAGCAATTGAGCGGGCAATTCGCTGCGGATCTTCCGCTGGATGTGCACAGAGCCTTGGAGTCACAATAATATCTATTGTGAGAAGTATCCGAAACTTAAAGTTATAATACCCAGCCTTATAATTGTTTCAGATACTCACACTATATCTAAATACACCTAATTACAGTACAATTTTAAAATAAATACATCGAGGTACAATTTATAATTGAAAATTTACGTCAGTTCTTTACATCTATGAGAATTTGAGCTTAGCAAATACTAAAACATCTAGGTATTTTGAGATTAGTTAAATCTGTACTTTAAGCGCATTTTGCTTTACATTGGTTAAAATTGTATTATTTGTTTAGAAAAGTAAGTATTAGGTATTAATTTTATATTTACTATAACTAAAGAATATTTTTAATTTTATTTTAAAATGTCTATATTTTATGTTGAATATATTAAATATTATTTTATACATAATTTCAATGCACCATGTATTTAGCCATATTTCAAAAATATTTTAACCATTTACAAAATCTTGGGGGATGAGACGAATAGGTAAGTAGTTAAAATCGGTAAAGCCAAGAGGGGTTAAGAATCTAAGAATGAGATGTTTGTTTGTCCAGTTTTTTTAAAAGAAGGTTTTGGATTGGTTACTGGGCCTTTAAGCCATATTTTATTTAGAAATAAAGTCATATAAATTTCTTACATCTATTAAACCGGCGGTTACAGCACGGCCTCTACAAAAACAGGGCACAACTAGAGTTAGTCGGCGATTTTCACTAGGTTCACATCATCAATGACACTTCGGTTCAAAAAAAATACTTGCCCATAAATGGACAACAAATATTGAAGAAAGTGATCTTTGAATTTAAATCCTGGAGTCAAAACTTAAAGGTGTAGATTTGACACATCGTGTTATTGTATGTCTACGCCTTACAATTATTTTCCATTCGAAGTCTGCACTGGTCCCGCGTGGACTATAGCTCATTTTTCGTTCTAATTTTCGATATTTATTGAGATGAATGCAAAATAAAGGATTCAAAGAAAATCTCATCCTTAGACTTTCGAAGCAAGGGCAGTTAAAATCACAACACCACCTCATTAGGACTGGCAGTCATGGCAGACTGCTTCCGTGGACCGCTTCCTCCTCTCCTCCGTGACTTCCTCATCCACGTCCCCCAACTCCTCACTGTCCCTGCCCAGTCTGAGGAAATGATCCCTGGCCCTGCTTTTTCTCTGGGGGTATCCACTGACAACTAATTCAGCGCTCTGTTCTCCTACTTTTTCATCTTCAGCTGATCTTCCAAACCTGATGAATTTGGGGTCACGTCCCAGTCGGATGAAATGAGTCGCTCGTTTGGAAAATGGGGTGTCGTAATCGTCCTCATACGACCTGAGGAGTGAGATCAGGTCGTCGGAATTTAGAGTGACGGGTTGGGATCTTCCGAAGCGGAGAAAGCTGTTTCCTCGGCGTACGGGACGCTGCAAGGCTTCTCGGATGTCGGCGGCCGAAGGCTCTGCTGGGTAAGATCTGCCAAATCTGATGAAGAAACATGTATTTTAGTAAATTAGGTACTTACACAAGAAGGAAAACGCCTTTGTTACGCGCGCGCTGATGCTTCTTGTGAAAAGTGACCCAGTGGAAAGAATTCTAAAACCATTGGATGGGTCTCAAACGTAGAAAGAACATCTTATAAATTACCATAAACTTAACCAAGTCATCATCATCATCATATCAGCCTGTACATGTCCACTGCTGGACAAAGGCCTCCCCCAAGGATCTCCACGACGACCGGTCCTGCGCTAACCTCATCCAGCTGGGTCCCGCGACCTTCACCAGATCGTCGGTCCACCTTGTGGGAGGCCTGCCTACACTGCGTCTTCCGATACGTGGTCGCCACTCGAGAACCTTTCTGCCCCAACGGCCGTCAGTTCTACGAGCCAACCACTCTACAACCAACAATCTACTTAACCAAGTATGAATGAATAGTCATGACGTCTTGCTTGATCACCAGATCCTCAACTGTAAGCTAACAATAGGTACCTACCCCGCAGGTTAAGTTGTCTGTATAGTATACCCACTAAACTAGCTGTTGACTGATAGCATCTTGAACATGGAAATTCAGTCTTGGGAGAATTGGACAGGTGTTTGGCACAAAAGATTCCATAGGGTCAAAGTGAATGAAGATAGGATTAGATATTCAAAGTTTACAATTTGTTGTTTCCTGTTATTGTCATGATGTCCTCTGCCTAAAAAATTGGACGTAAAGACACTAAACGCTAGGTCAGGGTACGACAAACCTGATCATGCTGCGGTCTATAGCTGCGCTCCTCCGGCGTGCTTCCAGATCCGGCGACCGTCTGACCGGCGAGCCGGTCGCTCCCACCACCAGCCACACTGCCGCCATCACGGCCACGCTGCGGGTCCAACTCCTCATGGCTTCAGGGTTGAGGGGTTCTAGGAATAAGAAAAACTTTGTTGAAGTTAAGAAGTTAGTACGTTAGCAGTGGGCTGGTCCCATCTGTTGGAGAACCGATAACTGCTGCCGATATTGAGTTCCCCAGTGGAAACCACGGCTGGGCAAGCGTACATGGAGCGGCGATCTGCGTAATGCGGCTGGATGACTGACTAAGATAGTGACTGGATGCGGAGAACCGAAGATAACTAACTAGGTAATAGTCGTAAAGTCGACACTCACATAGTCACAGGACGTAACCAATTTAAACGGTACAATATAAATCACCTTAATTCTGACCTAATTAATATGCAGAATGAAGGTAAAAGAGTTTAGAATGACAACCATAAAAGTATAGGCGGTAGTTGGAGGGAAAGTATCCAAAATATTGATGGCAAATTTTACTGACAGGAAACATTCTTTTATTTTCAAAAGTAAGTCGAACTGCATTTAAAGATTGTGAAGAAACCAGCTTTCTGAGCCGGGTATCGAACCGGACAAATGTGGAAAAAACGCATCCTGTAGTTTTATGGTACCAATCGATCGGGTCACAATCAATTCCTTCTATGTAACAAAGTATCTTTAAAAAATATAAAAGGAAGCACATGAACTGTAATACCTACTTAATTTTTAAAATTGTTAAGGAAAATGAATATTGACTTAATTAAAGCAGTTAAAACTTTCTAGGAAGACCTTTAATCGTTTTGTTATTTAAATGGTAAATTTTATAGTTTTCCTTTAATTTATCATACTTACTTTGTTAATTAGAAGGAATTGATTCTAATGACTGACCCTTTCGATTGGTATCATAAAAATACAGGATGCGTTTTTTCCACATTCGTCCGGTTCGATTCCCGGCCTAGACAGGTGTTTCCTCAAAAATCTTTAAATGCAGTTCTACTCATTTTTAAAAATAAAGGAATGTTTCCTTTTAGTAAAATTTGCCATCATTAATATTTAGGGTACTTTCCTTCCAACTACCGCCTATAATTTCCACCCTGATATGGTGAATTATAAGTGGAATATATAAGTAGGTTACTGTTTTGTATAATGGCACAGATAGAGGCGGCGTTCATTGACCGTGCCGGATATAACTGATTGTGCGTTTCATTCTGACAGATCACCGTATAATACGGAACCAGTAAAATGTTACGACTCATGTTAAGACCCCAATGGCGCTTTCACACACTCCGATCAGAGCAGTTTGGCGGATGTGCTAAGGTTATAAAACTCTCGGACATAGCACATGGTATACTTGTGCCTGCTAGGTATAATATTATCTACATAAAAGAACATTGACCCATCTGTACTAAGAGATCGAATAACTTAAAACTTGTCAAATAATGTCCAAATTTGTCGGAAAATTGACCAACTCCCAAAATGCTTAAAATGTCCGAGTACTCAAAATGTCCAAGTCCCAAAATGTCCAACTATACATACGAATCAATTCCCCAATGTCAAAATCCCAGAATGTCTAATTAATTTCCAGATTAACCAATACCCAATTACTATAATCTGCTCTTTGGTACTCCAACTGCTTCTGCTACTTAATATTTTAGGAATTGGAAATTTTGGAAATTGGTCAATCTGAGAATTGAACATTCTGGGAATTGGTCATTTTCCGATTTGGTCAATCTGGGAATTTGGACATTCAGGGATCGTGTAAAAATCTATTTTCTAACATTACCTACTAAATTATGAGTGTAATCTGAAGTGAGCTTTTACAGGAAAATAAACTAAAACTGATTTTCGTTTGGCGGTCTTTACCTGACGGCAGTATGAAAAGGTCTTAACGTTGGGCGTAGCCGCAAGGTCGCGACTGCAGACTTGCAGGCGCCGAAGTGGGTGGACTTCACAGATACCTACCATAAATATTGTTATTGAGTCATACATAAGGTAACGGTACCAGTCTTTGACTTTGTACGAGTATATTCTATGTTTTAAATTTCATATTCTATGTTTTCCTAAAAGATAAACAAAATCTATAAACAAACAAAAACAGAATTTAACTTCTCGTGGCAAAAGTAGCCATGTATCTGGCTGGTACACCTATCGCTACCAAGATATCCCTACCAGTAGGGTTAAGTGGAAAAAAATATCCGCCTCATATAGTATTGCATTACAAAACTATTTTTATTCAGGTATTATTATTTTATCTTTTATCTATCTATCTTCTGATCTTTTATTTTTACACTTTTTAGACTAGAAATTTGTTTGTTTTTTTGTTTAATTTTTTCTAGTTTGTAGGTAGTTGTATATTATTATAATTTAGTTTTATATAATACGTAGGTATAGAATTATTTTTAATATTTATATGAATTGTAGATTGACATGTCTAACCCCTCATTTTATTGATATCATAACCTATGTTTTCCTAAAACATAAACAAAATCTACAAACAAAGAAATACATAATTTTATTTTCACCTCACAAGCTCGTAAGGGATACTTTCTCATTCGAAATCTGCGTGGAATACTGCACCTGGAAAAAAACTTTTTGAAACTTTTCTTCTAATTTGTAGAAGGTGGACATTTAAAGAATGGTGGTTATTTTTATTTGTGGTTCTAAACCGCTGAAAGAATTCAATTCACCTAGTATTTTCCTCGCTGTAGTGAGGTGAAAAATTGTGTGTTGCGCTCGGCAGCAAAGTTATTTTGCATCTCGTACCTTTGAAACCCTCGCTACGCTTAGAATTCTATCTTTGAACCACGAGCGAATCGCTTGCTTAGGTTTCAATACTCGCACAATAATAACCAACTTTGCAGCCTTGCATATCAAATAACTATTCTCGTGGCAAAAGTAGCCACGTACCCGCCCAAGAAAACTATTACTGTAGGTATATTATGCATATCCTATAAGTTGTAGAGGCGTGATAGACGTACCTATAAAGAAATTTTACAGGTGTTTTTTACTTATATTACGATGGGTTCAGTAGGTTCTAATAGCTACACGTTACGTGCTTGAAATATTTTAGCGTGTGTGTGACAACTTCGGCAAGAGTGACATTCAATACGTGATAATGAGATCCTTATGTCCATGTTGTGAAATATGTTCAGCTTATGAAAATTCTTGCACTTGTAGTAATGTCATACATATTACGGGATTATTTTCTGAATTCGATGCGTGATATCTATGTCATTACTGTAAATGCAAGAATATTCTGATTCTGATTCATCCATATTTATATTTTTCTACAAAACTATAACCTTTGCAATATTGTACAATACAGCAGATGAATAAATCATTGTATCAATCCAAGTAATAAAAACAAAGTTGCCAGACGTTGCCAGCCAGCTTTGTGTGTTAGAAATAATTGTAGTAATGTCATACATATTACCGGATTGTTTTCTGAATTCGATGCGTGATATCTATGTCATTACTGTAAATGCAAGAATATTCTGATCCTGATTCATCCATACTTATATTTTCCTACTAAACAACCTTTACAATATTGCAGTATAGAAGATGAATAAATCATTGTATCAATTCAAGTATTAAAAGCAAAGTTGCCAGACATTGCCAGCCAGCTTTGTATGTCAGGAATAATTTCGCAAAGTACAGCTATACGGATTTTGATCCGGATTTCACTATTAGCCTGACTACTTTCCAGGAAAAAGTTTTAGTAAATCCTGAAAGGTTTTGGTACACCTAAACCCGTGCGAAATTTTTCATTTATACAGCATATAACGTTATAGGCAAGGAAAGCTCATTCTTTTTAAATTATAAATTTCATAAATGCTTATGAAGTCGTAGGCAACAGCTAGTAATGTTAAGTAATGTATTGATAAATACCACAGAATACCTACTTAATAGTAAATACTGACTGAAATATAACTGTAATATTGTATAATAATATGTCAATACTTTTGTAAACCTTTACCGAAATAATCAGCACCCATAAATGGCGGTGTATAAGATGGCTATTGACAGGTAGACAGCCTAGCGTACCGCGTACCTACCCATGAACAACGAAGTGATCCTATAAGGGTTCATTTTTTCCTCTTTTGAGGTACGGAACCCTAAAAACGGACCGATGACGGCAAGAGAAAGATAACCGGAAACTGTAGTATAAACATCCACTGGACCCATTGACTTACAAGTTACTAGACCACCATTGCCTGGACCTGTTGTCGTGCTTGTTACGCTTCACGATACAAAATGTGGCGCCCGACACGGGACACCGACGCGCATTGGCGCCCAACGTGGGACACGAAGTCTACCCACACATAACGATAAACGAGCATCCCTAACTCAAACCTAAGCTTCCTGTATCTACTGAACCTTTAATAATAAGTAAACAGCAATAAATGAAGTGTACCGAAGCCATTGGTTACCATATTTTCACCTCTAAAGAGAATATTTGACGTTTGTTATAGAATGTGCGGGTGGGAAGTCGGTAGCTACGGAGCGTTTTATGGTTTTATTGAACGTAAAAATATTTTATTGTTATGAGTTTGATGAAGAAGAACAGATGAAATTTTAGATCATACATTACTCGTGTAGGTAACATAAGACATTAAAATTAAGATATAAAGTTAGGTTACTCAGTTTTGAAAGATACTAAAACGTTTTGATTACTTTTAGGCATTGAATTTCAGTGGAATTTGAAAAATATCTACTTTTAAACCTCGTAGACGGTCATTCAAAAGTCAGCTGGCTGCCATTGGGACTAAATTCAGCATTATAATATTCCGTTCATAAAATGTTTGAAGGTAAAAACTAAAACGAACGAAAATGAAAATGAGCAGCATGTTTTTTTAGACTCGGCGCTTCATTTTTGTATTTCTGATTTGTAGCCAGAGGTTCAGTTTTCAAATTTTTCTCGTTGCAGTTTTCATAATTCTTTTTGTTTGCTAAAAATAATGGCGTATCTATATTTTTTGTATTCCTGTTTTGTTAGATGCCAAGTGTATTTTATGCTTTCTTATAATAATTATTGATCACTACTTACGAAGTAGTTTATTATTTATTGTTTATTTATTACTGAAACTGATATTTCTTTTCTATTTCACATATACATTCTTTTCTTTTTTTATTATTTTAAACTGATATTTCTTCTTTATCTATTTTACTTAACCCCCGTTTTAAAAAGTTACTCGGATTTTCTCACCGCCATTGCAATCTAAGTGGCAAAGCAAGATGCATTTGAACATCATACATAAATAATGGCAGTGGAGCGCAAGTTGGATCGGCGTCGAGAACTAGTTTTTAAGTCAAGGAAGCGATGATAATATCCAGGGGTCGGACAAAAAGTGCCTGTGAAGTAAAAATTACGTAATCTTACACACAGGATGATGTTTGTATTTAAGCTTCCGTGTGAGCTGTAGTAACGAACAGAATTTTTTTATACATTAGTAAATATAAATTTTAGCTAAATATAATCGTGAAGATATTGTAGCTAAACAATAACGAAGTCAATTTATTGTTCACCTGATTGACAATGCGTCAGTCAAAAACGTACTTACTCATTTCAAGTGGCGATATCGTTTAATAAAGAGGTTGATAAATGCTAAGTGATAATTGTTTATGAAAATCAAAAATACTATTTGAAATCATCCTTTAAGTGGTTTGACGTCACCCGCACTTTTTGTCCGACCCCTGAATTAGTATCCCATTTGTTTGACACAACAATATAAGTTACAGGACTAATTCTTCTAGAGCCGTATGACGTAAATAGATTTGTTTGAGTAGCTAAAGCAAAAGTGAAAACATGAAATATCCAAATATTTACGAAAAAAGATTTAAAAGAAAACCTAAGTCCAAACAGACAGAAGCATGAAATGCGGGGGTGCTGCCACGTGATTCGACAACGTGGTCCGACAGTCGAACCAAGTGGAATTTTGATTCCTCGTGGTCGGACCATCAGGAATTTGTAAGTTTTGTATGGGAGGGTACACTTTGTCTCGTAATCCAAGGGGAAATAATTTGTGAATTGCTTTGTCCTTTCCAAATCCACAGGGAATCCTTGTTTGGTGTATAGTGGAAAGTGCATTTACCTATTTATTTATATATATTTTAGGTATGTCTATTCTAGTACCTAAAGGAACAACCACAAGTAAAGTCAGGTCACATCGGAAGGTGCTATCAGAACAATAATCGAACATCGAGATGTCAAAGTGTCTGCTCTAAGAGAATAGGTACGTGTCGCTAGACCAGGTCATGACGATACGGTCTTTTATGCCATTTGTTATGCTAAGATTATTTTTTATATATTTATTTTATTTTATTTGGAACACTTACAGCTAATATTTACGACTACATACAATACTTAAATATCTCTTAGCCATTGATTAGTGTCCACAGCTAAATTGTAACACGCTAATAGGCTCTTGAAAAATTAAAGAAATTAACAAAAATGTAAAAACCAAAACAATTATAATAAAAACACTGCGCTAGCGGGGTGGGGGATCAAAAAACTTGTTAGTTACAAGCCGCTTGATAGTCGCTGTACTAGCAGACGCTCCGCGGCTTCGGCCGCGTTAAAAAGTCCCCATTTCCACCCCTTAAAGTTGAAATTTCCAAATCCTTTCTTAGCGGATGCTTACGTTACATTAAAATAAATCTATGTTCCAAATTTCGGCTATGTTTAAATTTTCTCTAGAGTAGTTTTAGATCAGACAGGACAAACGATTTTATATGAGTTAGATGTATTGTGAATGTAACGCTATTTAAAGGGGATCCAGGAGAGGAGAAGTGGGAGGCTAGAAAGCTTATAAAAGGTCGAAGGGGGATCGACAAAAATGTTTATTCAGTTTGACAAACTTATTACTAGTAGCTATTAATAGTATCATGTAATATCTAAACAAATTTTTCTCTATTAAGTAGAAGTGACTTTTGCCAATACCTACATAAAATTAATACACTTACAATTTCAACCACTAGATACTTAATTTATTATTGTCCAAATAAAAGAATGGAGATTGGAATTTTTTGGCTCCGGTAGAAGTTATTCTTTAGTATAGTTTTCAATGCTTGTAAGGATAGAAATTTTGATGAATCCGTACTAAATGTACCTCACTCGCATCTTCTATACTTATAATAAATCTGTAGAAACCGTGTGTCTGTACTTTGAATAAATTTATAAAAAAATGAGTGTGGACGATAAAAAAAGAGTAACAGAACACAAAAAAGCGTTTTTAAATTTTTTTGTCTTTCTGTCTTTCTGTCTGTCTGTCTTTCTGTCTTTCTGTCTTTCTGTCTGTCTGTAATCGCTAATCTCCGAAACTACTGAACGGATTTTCTTGCGGTTTTCACAGGTAGATTAAGCACAGCCTGGCGCAACTTATAGGCTTTGTTTCATTGAAATCGGATGACAGCGAAAAAAGTTATCGTCATTTACAGATAAATCATTTAACGTAACAAGACGATGTCATAGACATAGGAGATATCAGTGTTTTTTTTAACTGGGACAGTATAGGCAAGTCCGAAACCATAGGAGATGCAGGGAAAGTGTCTTATGACATAGAAATTTTTTGGTCAAGCGTGTGTTGTCCATAAAAATGAGACAATTTGCACATATTTTTTTAATGCGGTTCGACTCAGTTTCATGTAGGGAACACTTCATTATATCGGAAGAAAAAAATCTAAGCAGCAGAAGTTAGTCAAATTCAATAAAATGTTTTCTCATAGAACGCCAGTGAAAAATAATTTTTATTATTTTTAAAAAATGCGTATCGACTTAGTTTCATGTTAGAATCATTTTATTGTATCGGAAGAAAAAAATCCAAGCAGCAGAAGTTAGTCAAATTTAATAAAATGTTTTCTTATAAAACAGACTGTGCAATGTACTTAGGAACTTACTACTTATTCATGCATGCCACCTGAACTCCAGCTGCTCCGATTACTATGTCAAAATTGTTATCACGAAAAAATACCTAAAGGTTCCTAAGACAGTTTCCCTGTATCTCCTATGGTTTTGGTTTTGCCCATACTGTATTAGTTAAAAAATACACACGTATAATAAAAATTGATATGAGAAGTCTTATGAGCAATAGAAGTGAAAACAACAAATTTTTAAATTTTTATCTGTCTTCACCAAATTGGATACGGTGTTCATAGTTTGTTCCTGAAGGTATGGTATACCTTAAATTATGGTGAAGGTACTTAGAATGATCCATTTTACCATTGGAAAATTATAACTAGACGATGTATGTCTGTACATAGCAGAGATAGGTACCTACTTCCAAAATCCACGCGGACGAAGTCGCGGGCAACAGCTAGTTACTAATAAAACAGTGTCACTACTCTTTATTGCTGCACTGTGACAGACAGTGTAACATTTTATGACAATTGTGTATGTGTTACGTGGAGGTATCCTGTGCGTTTAATTCCATCGTTAACTTTAAGCACGCTTAAAGCTTTAAGCGTGGACGCTTTGGTGACCTCTCTAACCTCAGAGATAAAAAGGGTCGAAACATCAGCAGAAATAGGGTGTTACAGTTTTGACGTGTATATCGTAATATGCGTCAGCGTGGCTTCACCTCAAGGGTTACAGTATTGTACGTCACTCATAATAATGATGAATATTACATCTTTATTGGGCTCCTTAAACGATCATGCGAAATGACATGCGTTACGTGCTGTCACTCATGCATGACCGTGTAGCTGTAGTGATTGACGTGCATGACATGCAAACTACGTGCTGGCCGTTGCTTCACTGTACTGATTGATAGCAAGCATAATGGTCCATCATGCAGCATGACATTCACATAAACGTTGCATGCACCTATAGCAACCATATTCAAGCTTTCTTCATACGGGCGGTGGAGTCCACCCATAGATTTAGTGATAGATAGATTTCTATGAGTTCGCCAAACAGTTTAGCTTAAAGGATCGAAACTCTATGAGCTAGTGAAAGATGCGAAAATATTTTACCTTATTTATATTCCGAAACGGAACGAAAGCAGATTAATGTCATAAAAACATGTCGACGGTCCTTATCCGGAGAAGTAATCAAAGTATGATTACTTCTCCGGATCATCTGAATAGGACGAACGAATGAATGAAAAGATTTAGAAACGGTTGCTTTGACGGAAAGCTAGTTCAGGTCCCCTGAAATATACTTGGCATGTGTAGGATTTTTAACAAATGAATAAGCAACTAAGGGCTCTATTATAATGAGCAAGAAGACTAGAATCTCTTTTGCCGCGCGCGCACTCACTAGTGGCAATTTTTTTTGATTTAAGATAATGAGCGGCGTCGGTCGCCGCCAGCGGCCGCGCCGCCTGTGAAAACTCATAGAGTAGTTCGTTATAACTTATAAAACAGCCCTAAGATTAAATAGACAAATAATAGATGAAATAATAATGAAAGGTGCAACTATAATGTGAGTTATCGCAATTAAATAGTCTTACTAATATTATCATAACTTACATCGTAACTTAGATAAATCAGGATAATTATTATACCTACTATGTTAGTACCTACTATTAACTCTTCTGTGATTAGATTATATATAAGTACATAGACTTGTTCCTCTTTCACTAGTTCACGACTAGGACTTTTACTCAATGTATCAAATTGGAATTGTTCCCGAGAATTTGGACATCATAAAATTATGATCAATTTATTGTTTATATTATTTACAATTGTTTAAATTTAATAACAACAGTGAACGGTAAAGCTAATAATTTTCTTATTTCCATTTTGTAACACTATTTGCAAACAATCACTAAGAATCAACAACCGGCTGTGTTTGTTTGAAGAGTCTCATTTTTAATTGACTTGTAATTAAAAATTAAGACACTCTTACAGAGTAATTCGCTGGCAGTGCTTGAATGAATGTTATTTTAAAAAGTCGTCATTTGTAGATAGGTCATTACGGAAAGTCGATTAGAATTATCACTAAACGACTAACCCGAAAATAAATGTGTCAAGCCTCAAAGTACTTTTTTATCGACTGAATATTTCACCGTTTAGAAAGTGGAGTCGATTTATAATATAAAATAATGATGTAGATATTATAAATTCGCCGATGTTCAGAAACATGAAAACTTACGAATGACGCAATAGTCAGTGCTATTTATTGGTCGTAAACAGCAATATAATAGTCTGCAAAGTCATGAAACGATATGTCCCAACTTGTTGTGGGACGCTTCCGAGGGCTGCCACAATTTTACAAGTAGTTCTCATGTGGCGGGCGGCCATGTTTCGGTGAAATTCATCCATATTCAGACAAAGTCGCATCTGTGCGCATTGAATGTTATCTATGAGAACGGAGACACCCCCGCGCGCACGCCGCGTGCTCCGCCCGCCGTCATCTAGTTATACCATACCATAGGTCTGTGTATAATTATATGCCATAACTTTGGTTTAAAGTAGCTACTCTATATTACCTCAATGCCTAAAAGAGCTATTTTTGATTTTTTTTTAGTATGTAAATATAAATCTACCAATATGACCTATACATAGGTACAAAAAAAAAAGCAAAAATAGCTCTTCTAGGCATTGAGGTAATATAGAGTACCTAGCTACTTTAAACAAAAGTTATGGCATATAATTATACACAGACCTATATATGTTATGGTATAATTAGATGACGGCGGGCGAGGCACGCGGGGTGCGCGAGGAGTGTCTCCGTTCTCATAGATAACATTCAATGCGCACAGATGCGACTTTGTCAGAATATGAATGAATTTCACCGAAATATGGCCGCCCCGCCACGTGAGCTGGAGCCAATGAACACCAACTAGTGTTGCAAACAGTCGAGTTGGGGTGTCGTCTCTAGTACGTAGTACATATTACCCCGATGATTCTAGGGCAATTTTGTAGTTTGCTCCCGAGCTCTGAGGCCAAGCAAACGTGAGTAAACCTTCACAGCTGAGATTACAGAGTATGGAATGAGCAAGGCAGTGCCATTAGACTGCAAAGGCAGTCGTTTCACATATTGTTTCATTCCATGGAAATGACAATCCTTTGCTTGAGAGGCGTGACTACGGAATTGAGCGTAGGCTTCTAAGTTACTTCTACCTTACAAGTTATAGAACAACATATTAAAACATGCCTAGCTACAGATGTAAAGGCTTACGTTATTTTAGTGCGAAAGAGAAAACTAACTTTTAGCTATGTCAATGTTGTGAATTATATGAATTAAGACCTTTATAGGAACAATGAACACAAACTTCACACAATCTTCGTTGATAATGATAACAAATACAATCTGAGTCATAGCCGAGAGCCGAGATGGGGGGAAACAACCGTCATATAAGTACACAGAACCACAGCATATTCGTTCGAGGAAAAATATGGAAAAACATAGAAATCTCAAATTAGAAGTCTCATTATCGTCAATTATTTATATCTCCACTGCTTACACAACTACGGCAAAGCAAAATGAGGGTTATGTATGTTTTGTATATAATATATATAAAAAACTCCTATAACTCGTTTATAAGAAACTCCTGGGACCCCACGGCTTCGCTTGACATAAAATTAAAAATAAAACAAAACGTAAAAACATAAAAAAATGTAATTTAAAAAATCTTTCATTTCTCCCAGGACTCAGTAGGGTAAGTATTCCCTCGTAGAGAGAGAAAACTGGATCGATTTCGACGAGCTAGATTGATTGAATTCAACATGGTTACTCTGGTGTCTTCATAGAAATTCTTTAAATATTATATTTATCTTCATAGGATTCAATAGAAATGCTTTAAATGTTGAATAATTTATTTTAGGTACTAATTAAGCTACACCCTTGGGTAAAATTGTATTGACACATTAATTAAGTATAATATTAGATCTATGTAACTTACAATTTAAGGCTAAATAAATGAAATGAAAATGAAATGAATACAACAGTCGTCTCGTATATGATATGATATTCACACGAATACTGGTAGTGATATACGAGGTATCACATCTAGACCGACGATATTCTGTTTCGGATACTACGTGAGGACAGGCTGCTAGAGATAGATGGAACGGGCACATTCATTCATAGCTGTAACTGGTAGGGAAGGAAGGAAAAATTCCTTAAAATTTCCTACCAGTGGGAAAAGTCTGGGAGCAGATAGAAAGGGGGCATTTTGCTAACTTCAATCCCAGACCCTGTGTCGACCTGCCTAGAAATGTAATACTTTCCCGTAGTTTCTAAAGAGACACTCCACAAAAAGTTTGAACAAAATCGGAAAATACCAGCAAACTTTGCTTTTCGCAGCAAAAATATGGGTGTTGGTTAGTAATTGATATTTATGATACCAAGATAGTCTGCTCTTTGTTACGACTGTCTCAAATGGTCCACAAAGTGTACTTCGTACACAATGTGAGAGTTCCGTCTGTAAAATTCCGTGTTTTTTAAAAGAAATTGAATTAATTTAAATACAATGTTACCAAAGCGGTAAATATACAGTCATTTCATACCAGCAAAAGGATCTGTCCTTTCACAATGAGTGACAACGTCCGTCATCAAGGGTTAGACCTCACAATAACCAAAGAACCAGCCCTTGGAAGCTTAACCCCGGATTAAGTTAAACAATAGTTAGGCTTTCGAAGACAATGTTTGAGGACACAGTGGAAAACGTGTTACTGATCATTGTACTTACATTTTGTTTGCATATTAATATTAATGTATATTATTGCTTGTGTATATTATATGTTATTATTTGCGTCGTACAATGACGTAGAATTTTGTTGGCATTCAATATAGAATGACTAGCATTTAAAGTGTGCTCTATTTTTTCGGAAGTCTCGAGTCTGAATATTGAAAAGACGGGCACAAAATATTTATTTTCATTGACATAAATCTATACATATAAAGTAAAGCTCACAGATCACAATAGATCAGCAATGGTCGCAGTGATACAAGGCTAGATAAACGTTGAAAGAGCTCCACCTCAATATGGTAAAGTTGCTATAGAGTTTGTTGGTTTTTTTTTGTTTGAACGCGCCAAACTCTGGAACTATTTGAAAAAATATATTTGCGTTTGATAGTCTAATTCTCGAGGAAGGTTATATACACTGTTTAACATCACGCTACGACCCTTAGGAGCTAAAAAAAAATAAACAGCTAGTGCATCATAAACCTTATTTTTACCGACTTCCAAAAAAGGAGGAGGTACTATGTTCGGCTGTATGTATTTTTTTTTCCTTTTTTAGTATTATTATTTCGAGGAACATAGTATAACAAAAATCGCGTATAAGAATTTGTATGAGACTTCATACAAATTATTTTAACTACTCGATATTCCCACTACCACAGCTGTGTGATTCTGTAAAGTACGAATTAAAACTCGACCATCACATCGCAACTCACTTACTTCACTTCGCATCCGATCATGAAAGACCTTGATGTCGCATTGTGTAAACAAATACAAGCTACACAATAAACACTTCACTTGCGAAGTAAAGTGAGTATTGAGCTGTGAATCATTGAGTTAGAGACCGATCTCACTGCGGATTCAGGATCGAGTTGCACAAATACGCTTACAGAATAGCAGGGCAGTACAATAATTTTAAAAGAAAAATACGATCTTTAACCTTAACAGTAACTTAACCCTAAGCCTGTTCAAGAAGTTCGTTTCTTGTTTAAACTTTAGCTATTAGCATGTTTTAATCTAATTATTAACTGTGAATGGAATTTTAATTAAAAGGATCTGTTTGAGTGTTACAACGGGCATTCTTTTAAACAGCATCAGTTTTATGAGATACTAGCTATTTCCCCAGGCTTCACCCGCATAGAAATGTTTTTCCCGAGGCATCTAATAGTCTATGTGAGTTCGTAAATATTCTATATGACTGTAAATATTCATGAAAATCTGCTCCGTAGTTTTAAAGTGTAACCAAAATCAACAGCCTATTAAGATGTCCCCACTGCTAGGGCTAAGACCTACCCTTTCAACGAGGGCGTTCGGGCTATAGTCCACCACGCTAGCCCAGTGCGGGTTCGTGGACTTCACATGCGCCCAAGAATTTCTTCTTCGGCGTATGCAGGTTTCCTCACGATGTTTTCCTTCACCGTTTGAGAGCAGTCGGTAAATGTACTTAAGTTTCGAGAAAAAACCCACTGGTACATGGCCCAACCGGGGATCGAACTTCGGACATTTCGATATGATAGGCCGCGTCTTGTCCCCGACGCCACTGACGCCACTGACCTTACAAAATTTCATGTATTTATAATATTTAGGATTAGTAGGATTTATTAAACCTAATAAATCTTTTTTAAATTTTAATTTAACTTTTATTGACACTGTCCGTATAAATATCAGGAACAGTGCCAAGATGAAAATGGAGAGATATTGCGTTTGCGTTTCACTTTATGCGTCACAATTTATCTAAGTGACTCGTTAAACACTGGACGCGGTCCAAATACGCATCCTTGAAGGCTTTGCTGCAGATGTTTTGACCACATCAATGTGAAATAAAAAAGTACTAAAAGGATTTATACACAATCCTTGTTGTTAAAAAGCTTTGTAAAATTTTACTGACTCGGACTTAAATTGTTATTGTCTTTGTCTAAGGAATCCTTAATTAAAATAATCCTTTATTTTATTTTAAATGGAAAAGCAATATAAAGCTGATGCTTCCATATCAGCAGTCGATATTTGCTTTCATAATTCATTATTTTTTATTGCAATTTTTTTAAGTTTAAGAAAGTGGTATAGTCTGTTTTTGAAAATGTTTACAGAAGTGGCAGGGGTTCAGCTGTGCATTGGCTCGTTGTATTCTCATGTTGTGCCCTCTGAGTCTCTCTATGGGGTTAAGGATAAATATGTTCATTATTTAATAAATATAAAAATGAAATATGTTATTTAAGTTAATATGAGGATAAAACTTTTTATTAGTAATAGTCTTGATAATAATTAATTATAAAGTGAAGTGTCACACAAACAGATAAGTGAGAGTAAAACTCACAAATTCTTTTATTTTTATTATCATTTGAGTTGAATGTTTTCATACATAAAGAAAAAACCTAAGAGAACCGGTTTTTTTCAATAACTAATCGGTAAATACCCGATGCTGAAAAGTGTAATCGGTTGACATCTCTAGTAACAACTGAGGATCTGCAGGTAGTTATTGCAACTCACTAATGATTGTAGTTATTAGCGATTTAATTAATGAACTTTTGTTTGCAAAGAACTGCCGTTGGATCATCAAAGGCAAACAATGGTGGCAAGGCTGGCAAACTTTCTTAGTTATTGCATAGATAAGTAGTTATTGACTAATTACACCTATACTTAAGGAAGGAGCTCGTTTTTTTACCAATTGTAACCTACTACGCTTGTGAATCGTATTTCTTTTTTATCGACCTACGAATTTTTGAATCCGGGTATTTAGACAGTAAAAAAATATTGATAGAAAAAATGTAACCTTTGATTTTTATATAAGTATGATATTTGTTGTATCAAAAATTTCTTCAAATTTTAATTTTCTTTGTGCCTACCCCGTCAGGGACATATCGTGAGGATATACTTATACTGTATACCACTAGCTTAAGTTATCCGGTGGATAGACAAACGTGCAAAATTAAAACCATTTAGGTATACTGGCATCCAAACCAACAGCCTATTAATATAATCTCCATTATTGGGACCCAAATGACTTAGAAGGAACCCTAAAAGGGTAGGTCCATTATAGAATTGGTTCCACAGACGTAATATTTAAGTGTAATGAAGTATTTTTGAGAATTAATAAAAAAACAGAAAAATTACTACTGAGAACTCGACATTTAACTTGCTTTAATTATAATTTGTATATATTCAATCATTAGGTAGTTAGTAATAAGTAAGATAAGCAGTAAATTTAATAAATTAAATATTTACTTTATAGTTTTACTTAGCCATAGTATAGTAAATGCTCGTTTTAAAACTTAATTTAGTTATAATTTTTATTGTATAAAGATAAATTCCCATAAAATTACATAAAACATAACTCACAATTATAATTCTCACTCAGTGACTGAGACAGTGGCCACTTACCATCAATCGCCATCTACCACTTATAAGTTAAAATCACATACCCAATTCACTATCACCCGAACAAAGTTTCAAAGCGCGGTGGTAGGCGCGTAGCACGTCTACACCGTAGTGCTGGCTCTACGAGTTTGGTCGGCGTAGCTCGCGCGTAGCGTTTTATGTAGGGCCATGGGACCCGTGACGTCACCCTGGCTCCCGACCAAGAACATGGGACGTGGGAAGCGTGTAAGGTTACAGAGATAACTTGTAGTCAACTGTTTTGTGAGATCTATTTTAGCTAAAGATCTCCATGATTTATTGTCGCAAGGGAACTAGGAACTAATATTTTTTTATTACCATCACAAGACTCATGAAGTCATGACCAATTTAAATGATTACCAAGTACGCGCAAAATGACAAATACTGTATTTTACAAAAAAAAATATTTTCGAAATGTCAAACAAGATCAATTTGAATATGCAGATGAAGTTTTTCTGTTCTAAAAAACGTAATATTGCTGAAATACCGTGTAAAAGAAATCACCTGTTGACATTTTTCAGATTGAACGTTTTTTAGATTGGACATTTTTCAGATTGGACATTCTTCGTTTGGACATTATTCAGTTTGGACATTTTTCAGTTCGAGCATGGTCGTTGGACATTTTTCATGTTTGGATATCATAACAGTTAATCATATTTTCGTGTGTTTTAAATTTTTTTATAAGTTCTATGTCTGTGTCAAAAGCATGGCCTATCTCATTTGCTTCGCGTAAAAGTATCCTTGCAAAAGAGTTCAACGAGCACTTACTATTCGCTAAAAGATTTTGATGAAGCGCACATCAAATATTACTTAATTGTAGACCAAACATACTGATCGCGCATCTGAGTGCGCATTTGTGTGCATGATTGCAGATATGACCAGCCCACTGCCACTTCAACGTTCTAACCTGCGATGATCGCAGGTGCTAACCCTTTGAGCTCTCCAACTTGTTTAAAGAGATTTGTTAAGATGCAAGTTATTTCACGCCATTAATGATGAATGATCCATGTTCTTTACAGCGGTTTTAATTTATATTTACGTGAAGAAATCAGAAAAAATTTGAGTTTTTTGGTGTAAATAAAACGTAAGAAGTCATAATTCGGTGGAATTTAGAAGTCCTTTAAAAACCAAAGCCTCCGTGCGATGTTCGAACTGTGTTTCAGAGAATACCGCCCCCGCTACCCTATTTCGCAGTTAGGCATTGGTAGTTTATTTATTTAACAAATAACAATAATACAGTTAGTAGAAAGCTACTGTTTGTTAAACATCCTACCTAATTTCGCTATGCAAAGTGACAACCTCTATTATAAGTCTATAAATAATACAGGGAGGAGAGAACAAACGCTACACGGAGGGAAAAAGTCAATTGAAACCAGTCGTAGTTTTTAATAGTCAGAATACAAAAAAACACGGCACACGCTTACCACAAAAATAAAGCACATCTAATGCCAGTCGGTAATACTAAATATATCTTTTTATAGCTATAAATAAAAATCTATGTTTGATATTCGTTCCCCATTGATCAGATTGTGATGAAATTTTGATAGAGTATTCTGGAGACGCCCGCGACGGTTCATCATCATCATCAGCTTCAGAGTCCGATTAGAGAACTAAGGTTACCGACGTAGCCGAAAGGATTAGCAAACTGAAGTGGCAATGGGTGGGTCACATCTGTCGGCCGTTGGGGCAGACGAGTTCTGGTGTGGAGACCGCGGACCGTGGGACGCTTCAGGTGGACCGACGACCTAAAGAAGGTGGCCGGAAGCGGCTGGATGCGGAGAGCGGAGGACCGGGTGTAGTAGCGTTCGTTGGGGAAGGCCTAAGTCCAGCAGTGGTGAAATGATGATGATGTGTCAGAGATTCTATATTTTGAAATTAGTTGATTTTGAAACTTTATGTTATCATGTACTTTAGAAAACTTCAGGTGTGACTACTAAGACATAGTATAGTATAGTATTTATTTATTAATCACAATATAATACAATGAAAATATTAAGAGCATCAGTGGCGTAGGGGATAAGACGCGGCCTATTATATCGAAAGGTCCGGAGTTCGATCCCCGGCTGGGCCATGTACCAATGGGTTATTTTCCCGAAACTTAAGTACATTTACTGACTGCTCTCAAACAGTGAAGAAAAACATCGTGAGGAAACCTGCATACGCCGATGAAGAAATTCTTAGGCGCATGTGAAGTCCACCAACCCGCACTGGGCTAGCGTGGTGGACTATAGCTCGAACGCCCTCGTTGAGAGGGTAGGCCTGAGCCCCAGCAGTGGGGACATTAATAGGCTGTTGATGATATTACGGTGGATCAAAAACCAGAATCGATTTGTACTGTGCACGTCGTAAGTACATAAATGCTACTAAATATTACAAATATATTGCAGTATTATTATTTATCCTATGTTCTAATCCAGTTTCATAACTTATAATTATAAATATATATATAAACTTTAATAAATATATAGGTATGTATATAGTTACAAATAAACTTAAACAAACAGAATCCATAATTACAGATTTCACCAAAAGCTTAACTTACATCTTTTAATATTGCAATCTTTTGGTAAATTTAGATACTAAGCTTCTTTCGATGCTGACTCTACCTAGGTACAGTCCACCGCACGTCAGTGGAAGCACTTTGACCTTGAGCTGGCCTAGTCTATTAGGGAGTTTCAATACTATGAGAGACCAGTTTATACTGGGTTTGTTTCCACTGACGTGCGGTCGACCGTACTTATAAATTAAAGCACTTTAAATCTAAGCAATCCAGTATCCCGTTACCGTGTGACGGTAATAAATGTCGTTAATAATAACGGCTCGACCTCGGGTCTCGTATGACGGCCGGCCGGCGCCTTCAGAGGCTGCCACAGTATAATAATTAGTTTGGACAAACTGCTCCTAACTATTGTATAGAAATTTTCCATTAGGGATGCATTGATACGATACCGATATTTTACGATACCGGAGTTTCCCTGCGAGATCGAATCAGAAATGAGGAGATCCGCAGGAGAGCCAAGGTCACCGACATAGCTCAAAGAATTGCGAACCTGAAGTGGCAGTGGGCTGGGCACAACGCTCGTAGAACTGGCGGCCAGACAAGATAGACTGACGATCTAGTGAAGGTCGCGGGACCCAACTGGATGAGGTTGGCGCGGGACCGGTCGTCTTGGAGATCCTTGGGGGAGGCCTTTGTCCAGCAGTGGACGTCTAAAGGCTGATATGATGATGATACCGATATTTATGGAAATGTATCGGTGATACCGGTATTCGTGGCGTATTCAAAAGTGGCAATGACAATGATACAAATTAAGTACTTTATTAAACTACTAATATTATCAAGGCGAAAGTTTGTAAGGATGTTTGTTACTCGTTCACGCTGTAACGGCTGAACGGATTTTGATGAAACTTGGTACAGTGATAGCTTATAGCCTGGAATAACTTATAGGCTACTTTTTACCGCGGTAAACTGGGCTAGCGTGGTGGACACCGAACAATAGCCCGAACGCCCTCGTTGAGAGGATAGGCCGAAGCCCCAGCAGTGGTGACATATTATTAGGCTGTTGATTTCATTTGATTTGATATTATGGACAGGTCTAAGATAGGAAATAAGACTTAAAGCATACATGCACTATCTGCCCCGAGAAACAGATTTGAATATTTTCGTACAACAAAGCACTAAAACAAGTTTGAAAACTATAATCAATCAAAGGATCACACCAAAAAGGATGTTCACGAAAACTGAAGATAAACCAAGAAAGTTTTCGTTGAAGTGGCAAAAAACGATTAAGAATGTCCTACCACGGTGTTTCGAAAGAGCCTAAACCAGACTTACGGCGAGAACATCCGAGAACACCGGAGAAACGAGAATGTGAATAGTTTCTCGGCGCCTCGTTCTCGCTCTCTCCTCATAAACTCTCATACCCACTCACTCACTCAAGATTTCTCGCCTAGACTTCTCGCCGCGAGTTTGAATGTAATTTAAGGCAACTGAAATGTTTCTAGTACCAACACTAGCTGTTGCTCGCGGATTCGCAATAAGCTAAAATATCCGAGAAAAAATATACTTAGATCAAAACAGAAAAACAGAGCGAAGGCGCAGCATGGTATGATAATAGCCAGAGGGTTAATTTTTTAATTTTTTTTATTAGGGCAGTGGAGAAATCCATAATCCCAAGCATAGATTACTGAGCGTAGCGAGCTTTTTCCGTGTTCTGTGATCCCAAGAGACACATAAACACATAACAAAAAATATCAATCATGATGTTACAGTCAAATGAACCTAAATGTGTTTTTAACAAAATTATGCAAGACAGTTCAACAATCAACCAAACATGACGCTTTAATTTTTTCAATGCTTTAGAAAGGCAAAGTCATTAACCCCATGCAACCAAAACAAAACTATTTTTAAGTCCTTGGACACCGCCATCTATCGGATTTTTACGGAAGTTATCCTGAAAAACGGCCCATTTATCGATTGTACATAAGTCAGACTAGGCTGTACAAATAAGGCGGTCTTACCGCTAAAAGCGAATTCTTAGTGACTTAACAACGAGTAGTAAGCGTAAGCATTTTCGACAGAACCACGTTAAAAATAGTATGTACGCGAAAGAATCCGACAGACAGATATGGAGCATAGTAAAAACAAGGCTGCGGGTAAACGGTTGGTCCGTCCGCCTGATTTATGGACGAACAGGTTGGGGGTAACATTATTTGTTGCTTACGCCCAAACACCCAAACGCTAAGTGAGCGAAAAATTATTCCATACAAACTCGCAAGGACCGGTTGTGGCTTACCGAACAATACGTGAGGATTTTATTACATTATTTTTACTGACGTTACCTACGTCTTACTGTCTAATCAAGAAAGGTCGAAACGCACCAAATGCGATGCGTGACGTGTGCCGTTCTAATGTATGAAACTGTATGGGAGACGTCGCACGGGCGCTCTATTCCACTCTAATCCATTGGTCAGATCCATTAATGAATTTTTTTCCACTTCCATCCACACCTACGAGCTGATTGACCAGTGGATTAGAGTGGAATGGGCGCCTGAAAAACGTATCGTATTTACAGATAAAAGGAAAGTCATCTATTCTCATTTTCTCTAAACCCATTTCCCCTAATCTCATTTCCCCTAATCTGTAAAGTTGTAAAGTAGTTGCTTATCGATTCAAATCCAGGTCTCCCGTTACCAGCACCTGGAATGCAGACACACGTGAGGATCTACAACATCGTTTCGCAGCGACCCCGAGCGTTTAGCCTATGGAACAATCCAGGTGGCTGTGACTCCCCGTGCAGCTGTGAACCCAGCTTTAATAGTGGTAATACAGCTAGGTTTTTATCTTTTTTTCTTTGGACTGCAGATTACCAATCCCTTGCCTTCTTTCCCTTTCCTTAGCTTTCTGTCTGTTCGTTTGTTGCATATAAAACCGTGAAAAGTGACCCAACTCGACCACCCACCTACATAATAGATGAAAATCTGTATCATATCTCATAGTTACGTCTGGGCTGAACGTCACGCGAGGAATTAGCCGCATCAACATTCCAGCAACACCCTGTATTCTCGTCGGCTTACTGCCATTTCTCAGGATGTGACCACACACAAAAGGTATATCTACAATGGTAGTTGGTGTGACTCGCACAGTTGGATGCTACACGATACGATAGAGTACAGAAAAGTGAGATGCTATAGCCTACATCTATATTCATATTCATTTATTTAGTAAGTATTAGTCATACAGCGTCAATTTTATACTTAAAAACATACCTAGGTAATGATAAATAAGAGCCATATCAGATTTATTTATAAACATTATTATTCATATAATAATTATACCATTAATAAATTATACCAATAATAATGAGGTAAAAACTGGTGGATAATTTGCACGCTTATCTTAAATATGTTGCGAAGAACCAGATGATAGCGGGGTGTAAAATACACCTAACGCCATCTATTGACAAATTTTAAAACCAAGAAACTGGCATGATTAGAACGGGTTAAAAATTTTTGAATAACATTTAGATAGTGAACTTTATCACGCGGATGAAGTCGCGGGGCAGCGGCTAGTAAATTAAAAAGGCGAAAATTTCTAAGAACGATAAAAAATACCACCCCCCACTCTAACAGGGGGTTAAAGCTAGTAATAACTAGCTTTTTAACCCGACTCCCTCTTAAAAATGATGCAAGGACTTAATGATTTCACTAAAATCACTTCGGCTATCGCCTTTTCAACCGACTTCAAAAAGGGAGGATGTTCTTATAAATTATGTATTTATCTAATGGATTACAAAATACGTATTTATTTGTTTTATTGTCAGCAAGATCGATTACTAATTTAATATAAAATAAACTACAAATTACGACAATCCGCCTTGTATGTTGAAAATCAATCACAGGAAATTATTAATTGAGAGGGTAGGCCTGAGCCCCAGCAGTAGAGACATGTTATGCTGTTAATTTGATTTGGTTTTTCCTAAGTCTTTCATGGACTAAATGCATAAGCTACAGGGAAACTTAAAATTGAATTGCAAACAAGCTTTTATCCAGAAGCGAAACTTATAAGGAAAGACTGCGAAGTTGTAAAAATAAACTACTTCCAAAAGTTTCGTGAACGAAAGGGTTTAACCAACTTGATACAATAAGCCGAAATAGCTTTCAACGCTGATCTTCAGATTAAGGCGCTGTTGTGTTTCAGATTTTATTAAAGAGTTGTTACCGGAAAAAGCGAGTTTTAAAGTAGGTAGGCTTATGTAAGGTAAGGCTTACTATTAATGAAGAACCTCAAATTTCACTGTGTATTTTTAAACTTATTGACCGAGCGAGCGAGTTTCGAGATTTGCCAAAAATGCTCTTGTCCAGATGTCTTTCTGTCTGTAATTCTCTACAGGTCGCATTTTTCAACCGATTATGACGAAAATTTGGCATGGGTTATAAATTAATCAAGCCGACAAAATGAGTAGAATAAAATCTTGAAAAACATTTTTTTTGAGTACGTACCATACTCGCAAAGTGGCAGTGAATTTTTTTCCCTCGTGAATTCCATGGTGTGGGGTATCGTTAGATAGGTCTTGCAAATTTTTGTCACTTTGGTACATAATCTGTCTTTAACTGCAAAGTTGACTTCTGTTCGTTTCTTATATGTTTAGTTTATAAGGGCTGGCGAGGTCTACTGTTCTCACGGAACCACTAGTCTAGTGTTTTGATATTATTTAAATTTTTAAGGTAATTTAAAAAACTATGCGGGCCTCCTGATGCAGGTCACCGCCGCCCATAGACACCTGCAACACCCGGGGGGTGCTGGTGCGCTGCCGGCCTTGGTTGAAGGGCTCTTTTGACTCTCTACTTGACTATTATTGGTATTAATTGAGCATGGATGTTTGAGACGATGACGACAAATAAATCGCTTGAGAACCATTTCCGAATGAATCCACGTGAATCGTATAAAATGTTAATAATTGTGTATGTATGAGATTTTATCTATTTATTACTCCCCCTTCTTATATGAAGTGATACTATAATAAAGTGGTGAAAAAAAACACCTATTTCACCGCACTCATCTCTGGTAGAAAAGCAACCTTTGATTGTATTATCCATGAATTAAAAAAAAAGCTACTCCCATATGGATGAGTAACGAAAGCATTTTAGGGGGTGCCAAAATCGTGTCAAATGTATCACAGAATTTTGACTCACTCACACATTCTCATTTTCAAACTCCATATAAATTTGTATTAGCAACTTCCTCCCGCTAATCCGCTTCCTTTGTCCGCACCCCCTGGATTTTGACACCAAATTTTTCTTCGTTTCCCATACTTTTGCAAGATGCGATCTCCACAGGGAGCGCGCGCGCGACCAAAGAGGTTCGAATCTTCTTGGTATTATCAGACAGACGTGATTCTTTACCACTAACATACAGAAGGGGCTATGATATCTCACAGCGGGTCGGATGATCCGTCGCTATTTCAACAATACTGTATCATTCATTTTGTAATAAATATGCAGTAAAGTAGAAGACTTTTACTAGTTATTCACGATTTCGAAAACACAGTTCGTTAAAATTTTCTCAATTAAAAAAAAATCCAAAGTTAACCATTTTAAGAATTTATTTTCGCTACTTTTATGTAATAAAGCTACGTAAAATCACCATATTTTGAGTACTAACTGTACTTACTAATATGCAGATCACATAACATTTGAATTTACAAAATACACATAACTTTCGGCAAAAAAAGGAAAAACCTAAATCTAAGCGTTTTTGAGCCAGCCCAACTTGAGCCGCATGGCATCTCCCTACCCCGCGTCAGTCCCGCTCTGCCAGTGGCACGGGGAATACGTGTCGCTCGCCGCCATCTAGCTGTCACTCCCGTCACACGTCATTTATTCAAATTATATTTTGAAATAGGGTAGCATCTTTGTTGCTATCCTAGTGTTTTTTGGAGTACAGTCTCCTTGACTGAAAAATGACTGGATGTTTGTTTGTAATTTGTTTCGATACTTGGTTGTTTGACTTGACAGAACAAAAATAGACGACGACGTGTAGACAGAAGACTACAAAAGAAATTTTCTGAAGATAATATTTATTTTCCAATATCTTTCTTAATAATTTCCCGACCGTTTAGTATAATAACGAATTTTTTAAAATGGGAAACCAAGGTAACAAAAAAAAGAAAAGACTTGGTTGGCGTAAAAAAAAAGGCAAAAACTTGAGTAAAGCACTAAAGTGAGTATAATTTATTTGGTAAAGAAAATTCACATCGGGTTAAATTATTATACGTAATCATAAATGTACTTATCTTTCTCAAATTAGATTACGACGATCAGGGGCATCCGAAAATAACCATGGCTCTGACAAGGAGAATGCTCCGAATAAAACAGATGTTAACATATATAACAACATGGAAAAGTAAGTTCTGAAGCAACATTTCGATTTCGGGATTATCCAATTTATGAGTACTAATAACATAACACGGCTGATAGGTAGACTTCTAGGCGGTGGTAGATAAAAAAAAATTGACGTTGTATAAATGTACCCAGTGTACTTACATGCAATAAAATATTTTTGACTTTGACTTTGACTGTGTCGTAAGGCAAGGCAACAACACTCGTCCATATATGATTGTTCTCTCTCAATAAAATTAAATTTATAATTTAATTCAATATGTACAGTTTATTGCACATTTAAAATTACAGACACAAAAAGAGAAAAACAGATACAGTAATGTAAATCTAGACGGTCTTATCGCTAAGAGCGATTTCTTCCAGACAACCTTACTTTTTAATAATTAATTTATAGGTACCTAATATAATAAAATTTATAATTATTTTTTATAATCTGTACTACTAATAAAAAAGAGGTAAAGTTTGTATGGATGTTTGGAATGGTAGATGGATGTGTGTTTGAAGTAATCATTGTAACTACAGGAAAGATCTCAATAATTGTTTCGCTGTTGGATAGTTAATACTCTCTGTGTGAACATAGGCTAATTGGTATTGGGTTTTTTTAAAAGGATCGGCCACAAAATGTGTTAAAATGAAGTACCTAAGTCGGTAAATATTTTAGGAATTCATCAATGTTTCTCAGGGACGTAGGCACAGATTAGATAATAGTTGACGTAGGTGTTAGTAAGTAAATGACATTTGAAATCGTACAAATATTGAATCGAGAAAATAAAGGCGCAAAATTAGAAATAACACGTATTTATTGATAAACAAATAAATTAATTATGCACTAAACAAAATATATCTCCATGGCTACCAAAATGTACGCAAATCGGTGGCTTTCCATAATAAGAAAAAAAGAGTTCATTGAATGTAAAAAATAGAAGACTTTATTTATTATTTAGCAAAGAGTACTAACACTAGAAGATTCAATACATTCAGTTCCATCTGATCTGGTGGTACCTATCACGGGCAACGCACCGATGTTTTTACCATTTTCTAGGTTCCCGGGGGTGCTGTATCTAGACGTTGTTTGTTTGTTTGTTTGTTTGTTTGTTTGTTTGTTTGTTTGTTTGTTTGTTTGTTTGTTTGGTTGGTTGGTTGGTGCAGCTCAATAGTGTGTCATGTAGTCTTTTAACGCGAATGAGGTCGCGGGGCGCCTGATTTATTTTAATAATCATCCGTGTGTATTTCAGAGTGCCAATGCCGTTTCCTTTGGAAAAAAATACAAAGTGTTTGAACATTGATTCCTTGATGAATCACGACGTAAATGATAAAACTGAACACAACATTGAAAGTAAAACGTGAGCTTGCAATTATTTTTCCTTTTTTCATTGATGAGTGTTTCACTTGTGGTACTTGTAGTGTAGCAAATTTTTTTTCATCACAAAGGGACAAATTCAAAGGATCAGACTGAAAATAATGTAACAAGTGGCTCATAAGTCGTTTTTCTGCTAAGCTGGATTACACATCAAAACATAAATTACGCCTTACTTTTCAGGAATATTTGACAAAAACTCGATTTAAAAAATTCTTACATTTGCAGTTGTGGCATTAAAAAAAATGAGCTGAGGGAGAAAATTTTAGACCTTTACAAAAATGGCAAAAATCTCGAAAACCACGCCATTTTCACTAAACATAAATTAATTTATAAATTAAACTAGTTTTTCTGAGAGGTAATTAGCAGTTCTATCAACTGTCGAAGGATTATTGTCACTTTCTGGGACAACCTGTATATGGCAACAGTTGTCTCGATCATGAGCTAGGGTTGTCAAATACTTTACTTTTGACATTGCTGTTACTGACTTTCTTTCGTAGGCTTACCATAAAATGTATTTTTCCAGATCACTAAGAGATCTTCAAAATGAATCTGATGATGACAGTAATTGGTAATTCAATGCCTTTTAGTTTGAGAATCAAACAGTATTTTAGTAATTTTGAACACGTGAAATAATTAATCCGGTCATTTCAGGTACGAAATCGACTATAGTAGTCCTGAAGTTAAAACTTTTGTTCCCGTAGAAGGACGACGAATTGTGGATATAAAATATTTCTATGAAAATCTTCAAAAGATAAGCGATCACAATAAAGCATTTGGATGTACTTTACGTAACGTATATATTTCGTCAGAAAAAGAAAAGGACTGCTTTCCAAATTTAAATTAACTTGCAATATGTGTAACTCGACATTTTACCTCGACTCGGAGCCTAAAACAGATCTCGATTTAAATAAATCTGCAACATCTGGGATTGTATCTTCTGGAATTGGCTATACGCAATTTAAAGAACTATGTTCTTCAATGGATTGTCCGTCTTTCACTGAAAAACATTATGGGAAAGTGCAAAAGGAGATATACGATGATTGGCGAAAAACAGCGGCTAGTGTGATGGAAGCGGCTGCAGCTCGAGAGCGTGAAGCTGCTATTGCGGAAGGACATGTAAATAAAGATGGCATCGCTTACATAGATGTAATTGCGGATGGTGTATGGTGTAAACGCTCCTTCAACACAAATTTTTCAGCTCTCTCTGGAGCCGCTGCTATAATTGGGAAAAGGTTCGGTGAGGTTCTGTTTATTGGGGTAAAAAATAAATACTGCTGCATATGTGCACGAGCAGCGAACAAAGATGTCAGCCCTGGAGATCATGTGTGTTATAAAAATTATAGCGAGTCTTCTACGGGTATGGAGTCTGACATATTGTTAGAAGGATTTAAACAGTCGATTCCTACGCACAATCTCATTTACAAACGTATGGTGGCGGATGGTGACTCGAGCACCTATAAAAAAATTTTAGAAGGACGTCCCTATCCCGACTGCAGTTTAGAAAAAATAGAATGCAAAAATCATATTTTCAGAAATATGTGCAAGAAACTGAAGAGCATAACTACAGACACAAAATATACCCCCAGTTTAAGAAAAAAAATAACTACTCAACGAATTCTAGCTATTAGAAAAGTGATTTGCTGCTCCATATCTGAACATATTTCTAGAGACACAGACTTTAATACAAAAGTAAATGACCTGTATAGGGATATAACAAATTCTTACAATCACGCATTCGGAAACCACGAAAACTGCCAATCATATTATTGTACTAGTAAAAAAGATAGTGAAGATGTAACTTTGATTTTGAAGACGTGTGCTATATGGCACAGAATAAAGTATATAGTGAATACTGTAGCAGCTAAAGCTCGAAGCCTAATGCACAATAGTGATACCAATAAAGTGGAATCTTTTAATAGCGTTATTGCAAAATTTGTGGGCGGAAAACGCATTAATTTTTCCATGCGACAGGGGTACGAATCCAGATGCAATGCTGCTGTGGTATCGTTTAACACAAAAAAACCTCTTTCTACTTTGCATGAAGCTATTTTAAAAAGAAGCCCTAAAGCGTTAGTATAGGGGTTTGAAGAAAAACAATTAAAACAACGGCAGATTGGCTCTAAGTACATACGAAAGGGAAAAAAACTGTTTCACAAATACAAAGACAGCGATAAAGATTACGGTGAAAACTGTCAAAGACCAGATATGTCCGATTTGGAGTACAATAAAAGTAAAGACGAGTTTTTGAAAAATTTGGCACACACAGAAGACGAGAGAAGACAAATAGAAAAATCAACTATATTGCAAAGAGACTCAAGCGAATGGTTAGAAGTTAGAAGGAAACTTCTGACAGCGTCTAATTTTGCGAAAATGGTAAATCGACGTCAGACTACAAGCGTAAAAAATTTAGTGAAGAATCTTGTTTATAAAAAAGATCTAAGTCATGTGCCATCTCTAAAACACGGAATAGACAATGAAGCAATTGCCTTAGAGCAGTTATCATCACAACTTAAAATCAAAATAGAGCCTTGCGGTCTATTCATTGATAAAGATTTGCCTTTTCTGGGTGCGTCTCCAGATGGAGTTGTCGGAGACGACACCATAGTAGAAATTAAATGTCCGATTACGGCTTATAAAACGTCTTTGGACCAAGCAATTACAAATAAAAAAGTTAATTTTTGGAAAAAGAAAAAAGAACAACTTTATATTAATAAAAAACATCCTTGGTTTATACAAATCCAGGGACAATTACACATCACCGGCAGGCGGCAATGTATATTCGCGGTATGGTCTGGACGGGATACAGACATAACATTTGAAAAAATCCAACGCAATGACAAGTTCTGGAAACAGATTATGGAAGATAAATTAAAAGATTTTTATTTATCATGCATGTTGCCAGAGTTATGCGATCCTAGACATGTTCGAAATATGCCAATTCAAGAGTTAGGCGAGGTGTGACGACAAGTCCGCCCTCAATCTACTGAATAAAAAAATTAAACCGCCGAAAAAAGAAAGGAACTCAAAAGTAAAAATAAAAAGCCGGCAAGTGCGAGTCGGACTCGCCCACGGAGGTTTCCGTTCCGTCAGCCACACTAATATAAGCTATCACTGTACCAAGTTTCATTAAAATTAAATATTTTTCCCGCGGGAAAAGTTTACCGCGGTAAATAGTTGCCTATATGTTATCCCAGGATATAAGCTATGACTGTACCAAGTTTCATCAAAATTAAATATTTTTCCAGCGGGAAAAGTTGCGGACCAGAACGCGGGCGCAAACACGCGTGACAGGAAAACCGGCCTAAATGTATTAAATTTTGCTTACCAAATGTAAGACATGTAGAAAATAATATGACTTTAGGTACATATAGACTAGAATTTATTAAAAGTATTGTGTTCCTTGGTATAACTATAGATTCATCTTTTCAATGGGGGCCCCACATAGCTTCACTAGCTGGCATACTAAGTTCGGCCGCCTATGCTGTTAGAAAAATTTGACAATTACTGATATTGCTATCGCAAAATTAGTATATTTCAGCTACTGCCACAGTAACATGGCATAAGGCATCTTACTGTGGGGTCGAGCAGCAGATATAGTGACCATTTTTATTTTGCGAAAGAGAGCTAGGTATTAGCTCGATCTATAATCTGCGTTGTAGTCATTAAGAGAAAAGTTTAAAGAAATAAATATACTAACCGTATCCAGTCAATATAGATTTGAGAATATTTTGTTTAAGTAAACCCGCTGTAAAACCACAGCCGCCTGCTGGTGATGTCCGGATGGATGATGAGGGTTTCACTATCGTACAAACTACCAGGAGATATATATATCTATCTTGAATATGAAGCACACAAAGTTTAAAAATCACATTATGTAACAATTTGTTATTATAAAATAGACGATTCTTTGAATGACAAAGACGCCTGATATTAATGTTACTTGGTGATGTGGTACTCCTATGCTATAAAGTATGTTGACATTGACTGTAAATAAATTATTAATACATAGTGTTTTTTTTATTAAGAACCATCTTGGACGGTCAATATTGTGTAGCTTACCCTACATAAATAGTGCGAGTGAGATAGGTGCGCTGACGGCGGCGGTGGGAGAGGCATGCGGGGGGGAAATTTGAATTTGAGCTGACATACCATCGACTCTTATATGAGTTATTGACACAAGAAACGAAACTAAGCGAGTTCTAACGAATTTTCAACCCAACAAGTACCCGTGAACTGTTGATAGATGTCGCTGTTAGTTTTTACATCGCGCTATTGAAAGTGTCTCTTCGTACAATAAAGCTTCCTCAACCTCGGCGAGTTATAATTTAATCATTTCTCTGCAAAATTTATCAAACTGTAAAAAATAATTTTTTAAAGGTGCGTTATTTTTTTAAAACGCACTATAAATACATATATATAGTAAATAAAATTATAGTAATAATTATTAAAATCAATTTTATTATGTATTATCACAGAGGAAGTATTAAATACCACTTCGGAGTGAATCGTTATGTTAATTTACAGAATAAATAGGTACACACAACATAATAATATATTATATAATACACATATATAAATACTGCTACATTTAAGTAAATCGTAGGTATAGTATAAGTTATAAAAACCATCGAGAATAAATAATAATAAAAAAGGCGCGAAGTCGACTGAATTTTCAAACTCATAAGTACCCGTGAACGGTCAATAGATGTCGCTGTTCGTTTTTACAACGCGCTAATGAAAGTGTCTCTCCGTATAATAAAACTTCCCTCAACCTCGGGACGGTTACACAACGTAGAATTAATTCTAGACTAGACGATTACAAGAATTTTTGACGGTGTGTTATTTTTTAAACACACTATAAATACGTACTACCATTAAATATTATTATTTAATTTACCAGAAAATGCTTGGTCATTATTTTGACAACCTTCTATTAGCAAAGGCGACCTTTTAGTTACTTATTAGGCGCCAGCAAAGTTGTATGGAATTGAAACAAAACTCGACATTAATGGATTTACAAAGGAAATTGCTGGTGAGTTTTTTTTCCTTTGTAAATCCATTAATGTCGAGTTTTGTTTTGGAAATAGTCAGGTGCAAAAAGTGTTGGTCTTGTGGTGATTTAGTTTAATAATAAAAAACCGGACAAGTGCGAGTGACTCATGCCTTGAGGGTTCCGTACAGACTTAATTTTTAAACATTTCGAAAGTCTTTATTAGTATGTACTAACTGGATGATTTTGATAAGCGCAAAATTAAGTTTGTTGGTAATAGTTATTTTTTTGTGATGTTACTACATTTTTTTCGGACTTTTTTCCATTTGCTTGTGCGACAATACGATTTGGCCTGGACTTGTTTCCAATTGGCCGTAAAACTATAAAAAAAACTGAACTGACTGACGTTGACAGATTTTTTGGCGGGAGTTTAACAGAGATGGTTGTCGTTTTTGTTTAGTTTTCCAAAAAAATGTATTTTGTAGGTTTTGGTGTATATCTGTGATACAAGTGCCTATTAGATATATATTGTGCGGGATAGTTAAATAAAAACGTGTTACGACTCTACCGGATTATTCCAAATTGACCCTTGTTAAATCGACATTAAACCTACCATCAGTTTAGTGCGGTATTAGCTGCAGTGTGGATCACCAAATGGCACTAGTTGTGCCCTGGAGGCCCGCGCTGTTATGTACTCGTGATTTTAAATTAACATTTGGCCTTTAAGGACTCGCTTCAACTTGCTTGCCAAGCCAATTGGGCGTAAAAAAAAACTGACTGACTGACGTTGACATTGACATTTTGTTTTGTCTTAGCAAGCATTACTGGTCGATTTTGTGGTAAAAATCTTGTGATAATATTAATATTTCTATTTAAAAACTTAATTCAAAATGGTAAGTCTGTATACAAACATCATTTTTTGTTTTATTTTCACTGATTAGCTATAAAAACATAGTTTTAAAGTTGCTTTGTCATTGCCGGGCAAATTTCAATTACTTGCCCAGTATAACGTGTTACTTTTACTTGTAATGCTTATTAATAGCATCGAATGGCATGTCATAAATATTAAGTTGCATTTGAACCACAATATGTGCCGATAAAATCAAAATAATCAAAACATAACCTCTAGATCGTAAATCTATTCTAACCTATCGGCAACCCCCAAAATACTGCGTCTCCGCGCAAATGGAATGGTACCAAGAGGTTCGTGGGATCTCCCCCAAACACACCCCCATTCTCAAAATCCTGCAGCTCTATTCTAAAGCCAACCCGTGATAGATATTGGGGCACAGGAGTTGTAGAGTGGAGACCATCCGACCACCAGGATAAACTGACAACCTAACGAAAGTGACCAGAAAGCTGTTATGATGATGATAAATAACGTTCCTACATTATTTTCTTTACAGTTTCGTAACCAGTATGACAGCGATGTTACAGTATGGAGTCCGCAAGGCCGTCTCCATCAGGTCGAGTATGCCATGGAAGCTGTGAAGCTTGGCTCCGCTACCGTAGGCTTGAAGAACAAACAGTTTGCTGTACTGATCGCTCTGAAGCGGGCAGTGAGCGAGCTGTCGGCACATCAGAAGAAGATAATTGCTATTGATGAACATATTGGTATTTCTATCTCGGGGTTAACTGCTGATGCTAGGATGTTAAGGTGAATATTCTCAGCTTTTTTGCAATCTGACTCTCTTTTGACTGCCTTGGTGTCTTAGTGACTGTTAGAGACAGGTTGTGGGTTAGATCCCAATGGAGTGATTCAATTTATAATTTTTTTTTTTTTTTTTTTTTTTCCCCCTTTTATTTTTACAATCTGTCACTTTTTTTTTTTTTGGACATTCAGTAAAACGTGTGCCATCGTGTGCTAATGTGTCTTGCTAGGTATACGCCCATTGGCGCATCCCGATTGGCTAGCTAGAGTCCGGTGTGAGTTGGATCTCTAGCAGCATTGTCTTGGGGAATTTTTCTTTTTAGCCGGCGCGGTTCTTCTTTTTCAGCCATTAAGCCGTGTGCTAGTACATTGGGGTGATCCATTAGTCTTTTTTTATATCTGACTGTCGTTTTGACTATTTCATCCTCTACGGTGCGAATATCGAGGTCGTTATGGAGTATCTCATTTGTAATGTACCATGGGGCACCAGTGATTGTTCTCAGGATTTTGGACTGGAACCTCTGGATGATTTCAATGTTGGAGTGGGCAGCAGTTCCCCATAGCTGTATTCCGTATGTCCAGATGGGTTTAAGGATAGCCTTATAAAGGAGAACTTTGTTGTTTAGTGTCAGTTGCGACTTTTTGTTAAGCATCCAGAACATGTTACGAAACTGTAGGCCAAGCTGCTTTCTCTTGGTAAATATGTGTTTCCTCCATGTGAGTTGCCTGTCTAGGTATAGCCCTAAGTATTTAATGTGGTCATCTTGTGGAATATGTTGACCATTAAGTGTAACGGGGGGACAGGTTTCACGTCTTGTTGTGAATGTTATTTGGACAGATTTGGTTTCATTAGCCTTAATCCTCCAGTTTTTCAGCCATAAAGAAATATCCCTCAGACTATTTTCCAGTATGGACGACGCTGTAGTGGCATCATAGTGACTAGCCAGAATTGCTGTGTCATCGGCAAATGTACCGGTGGTAACTTCGTCGTTCGTAGGAAGGTCAGCAGTGTGGAGGAGATATAATATAGGGCCTAATACGCTTCCCTGAGGGACTCCCGCATGGATTGGATACAAATGTGTAACGTCTTCACCACATTTGACAAAAAAGTGGCGTTCGTTTAGGTAAGATTGTAGTAAATAGTAGAATATTGCAGGCAGATTTTGCTTGAGTTTACATAGTATTCCATCATGCCATACGCGGTCAAATGCCTGGGAAATGTCCAGAAAAGCAGCAGAGCAGTATTGTTTTGATTCGAACGATTTGTGGATTTTGTCAACCAGCCTATGGACTTGATCAATAGTTCCATGTTTGCGCCTAAAGCCAAATTGGTGATTAGGTATCAGACGTTCTTCTCTGATTATCGGCATTAGTCTTGCCAAGAGCATAGTCTCAAATAATTTAGAGGCTATTGGTAATAAGCTGATTGGCCTATATGATTTAGGATCTTGTGGCGATTTTCCAGGCTTTAAAATCATTTTGACTTGGGCCACTTTCCATTGTGGGGGAACATAGGCTAGCCTGATCATTGCATTGAACAACTGTGTGAGATATGTTATACCGACTTCTGGCATCTCTTTTAGAACGCGACCAGAAACCAAATCGTACCCCGGAGCCTTTTTGCAATTAATTTTGTTTATCGCTGCTTTAAGTTCACTTTTTGTTATTTTTTTAATCTCTGCGTTCTGGGGCTCGGGACAAGGAGTGAATAGAATGTTCTGGACTTCATTTGCGTGGTCTTGGGTACCTTCATATGGATGCGGCTCAAACACATTCGATAGGTGTTCAGCGAACGTAGTGGCTTTCTCGCTATCGCTTCTTGCCCAGTCACCGTTTATTTTCCTCAGAGGAGGGACCGTCTCTGTTATACGTTTTAGTTTTTTCGTTGCTTTCCACAGGGAGTAGTTTGAGGCGGCCGATGCATCAAGGTGCTGCAGATAGTGCTGGACATTGGAGTTGCGTTCTATAGCTAAAAGGCTTTTAAGCTCCTTTTCAGCATAATTAAGAAGAGTTTTAACTCGCGGGCACCTTGTTTTTTGCCACAGTTTGCGGATGTTTCGTTTTTTTCTGACTTTTTCCAGAATGTGTGAGGGGAATCTCATTACTTGCTCCGTACTGTTAATTAGAGGTGTAGCTTCCCAGGCTGAATTTTGAGTTGTGTAGTTAAAGTGCTCTACTGCTGCTGAAACATCGTCTTCAGTTTTCAGGCGTATATTTGTGTCAAGTTTTGTACTGATTAATTCTCGAAATAAACTCCAGTTAGTTTTTTTGTTATGTAGAGAACATGGTTCTTGTTTTGTCACAATTTTTGTTGTAAGTGTCACTAGCACTGGCGTGTGGTCGGAAGATAGTTCTAAGCTGGGAGTACATGTCATATAGTTTTTATTGATGCCCTTGACAATACAAAAATCTAACAGGTCTGGAATCTTGTTTTTGTCTGTAGGCCAATATGTTGGATGACCCGAAGAGACAGTGACGAGTCCTAGGCGATCAATCGACTGTTGCAGTTGCCGCCCTTTCGTCAGGGTGACTCTTGAGCCCCACTGAACGTGCTTCGCATTGTAGTCACCCCCGGCTATAAGCCGGGGTCCCAAAGTTTTGAAGAAGCTTGTGTAATATGGCTCTTTGATTTTATGTATTGGAGGGCTGTATACGGCGGATATGATAATAGGGCCTGACCATTCTTCAATAACAACACTTGTAGCTTGTATCGGCATTTCACGAAAGGAGTTGGTTTGGTGATGTTTTATCTTGCTTTTAATAAGTATAGCGGAGCCACCATGTGCAGTGTTATCTGGATGTGTAGTGGAATAGAAGTTATAAGACCTAATATCGATGTGACTTTTCTCCGTAAAATGGGTTTCTGTTAATAACATAATATCTATATCATGAGTAGTTAAGAAGACGCTAAGTTCGTCTTTTCGTTGTGACAGCCCATTAGCATTCCATAAGGCTAATTTGAGGGCATTGAATTTTGTATTATTTTGGACATGAACTCACTCAGCACGTTAGTCAGGGCAGTTATCTGGGTCGTGATGGTTTGCATCAGGTGTTGCAGTTCGTAGATCATGTTAGGCATAGTGCCGCTGTTTTGTGAACTAAGCAAGTTTATCTGCGGATTTACTGTATGACTCTGGGGATCGACTTTATTCTGTACTTTTTCAGCATATGTTAGATATGTTTGGCGCGATGCAGTTGGAAGTTGGAGTGATGCAGTTGGAAGTTGGCGTGATGCAGATTGGTTAGGGGCAGTATGCGAAGGTCTAGGTAACTCAATTGGTAGTCTTTTTTGTCTGAGAGTTGGGTATTTGGCTTTCTGGATGTCCTTAAAAACTGCGCAGCCTTTATAGTTTGCAGGATGATTACCTTCACAAAGTACGCATTTTACATTGTCAGAGCGTTCTTTTCGTGTACATTCTGCTGTGCTGTGGCTCCCAGTGCATTTAACACAACGGGGTTGACGGTGACAAAACTTCTTGGTATGACCGTAGCGTTGGCAGTTTGCGCATTGTGGGATGTCTCTTTTAGGTTTAGGTGCCTCAAAAGTGACACGACAGTGTAATAAGGACATTACATCGTATATTTCCTTATTGTTAGAATTTTGTATAAGGTCAACAAAGAACATGGATAGAGGCGCCTTTGTTTGTTGGCTTTTGACATTCCAAATATTAGTGACCTTGTGTCCTAGATCCTCAATGGCTTCTTTGATGTCATTGGTGTCTGTTGAATGATGAATATTCTTAAGTACCACTCTGAAACTCCTCTCTTGCTTAGGTTTGTAAGTATGAAATTCAGTACCTTTATTTTTGAGTTCTTGGACTATCGTCGTGTAGGCTTTAGATGTCTTTGGTTGGATTTTGACTTGCTCTTCACGTAGTATTTTAATTTCGTATTCGCCTGGCACTTTATCATTTAAAAGCGTTGTAAGTGGCCGTATATTGCTGACCTTGTCCACGAATATAGGTGGAGGTTTGTTCAATTTCTCCGGGGGATCTTCACGAGCCACGTGTTCTTGGTGTTCTTTTTCCAGTTCCGAAAAGCTGTTAGAAGTTGTAATTGGGGCACTAAGCCAGTAACTACTAAGTTTTGCTTGTTTTTGAGCTCTAACATTTAAGTGTGTTTCGGGACTTTGAAGTATTCTTTTGTTTCTTACGATATCTTTCCACCCTTCACTGGTAGAAGTGGAATCGTTTATTACAATCGTTTCAGAGGTATTATTAGAAAGATTGTCACTACTAGGATTCACAGTTGAGGCTTGATCCATTGAGAGTGGTTCATTTTCAGGTGATGAATGAGTGGTTCGGCTAAAGAGGCTAGGATGAAAGACTTGTTGGATCATTTTCTTGGGTGACCCCATGTTGTTCATTTTATCACAAGTAGCATTATTTTCCCCAGAAGCCTGGACAACCACTTCTGGCAACTCTATATATTTTTGGGAGATTTTATTTTGATGTATGGCAACACTTGACTGAACTGTCAGTCAGACAGATGAATTGTGACACGGGGTGTCATATTCAAAATAAAATGAGGGGGTATATAAATAACAAGATCTGTGTTAATTGTCACTCGCGGATTTTAAACACTGTTTTGTGGCGAATTCCAGTGAATTACGCGCGGATAACGTTCACACAAAGACCACTGGTGTTGTTTGTCACTTTAGTAAGCTTTTTAGTTCACTTTATCACTTTTTATGCACAATAATAAGTAAATTTTTGGGAGCAGACTTTCTCACAATGACAGTTTGACAGCCTCTCTTAATAAAATTTGTATGAACATTTTAATCCCCGGATCCACGTCAAATACTTTTTGTCTTAACTGTTCATTTTTATAAGGTATGCAATAGAGCATCAAAAGACCGACACAAATGGCGACAAATGGAGGAGGCCTATGTCCTCGGACAGCCTGACAATGTTGTTGATGTCAACAACCAACATATTTAAAATAAAAAAAAATAAAAAAATATGTAATAGTAATGTAAATGTCAGAGAATAAAGGCTATTTTTATTTTTATTTTTTATTTTATTTATTTATGCAATAGCTAATATTGTAAACTGCATTGCATAATTTATTTTTTATTTTTATTTTATTTAAATGGAAAGGCAGCTTATAGCTGATGCTTCCATATCAGCAGTCGACTTGCTTTCATTATTTATATTAATTTATTGCGTCTTTTTAGATTTGAGGAAGTTGTCTAGTCTGTTCTTGAACATGTTTACAGAAGTGGCAGAAACAACCGATTCTGGCAGAATATTCCATTTGGATGCAACCCTGTTGCCTAGAAAATTCCTGTAGGCGTTCAGCTGAGCATTGACTCTTTGTATTCTCATGTTGTGCCCTCTGAGAGTCTCTATGGGTTCTATATTCTCAGGTTTTTTGCTAGCAATCTGCTTCTCTCTTGACTGCCTCGGTGGCTTAGTGACTGTGTGTAGAGAAGAGAGTGTTAGAGACAGGTTGTGGGTTAGATCCCAATGGAGTGATACAACTTATAAAATTCGTATGAACATTTTAATCCCTAGATCCATGTCAAATGCTTTTTGTCTTATCTGTTCATTTTAATAAGGTATGTAGTAGCTAATATTGTAAACTGCATTGCATAATTTAAAAACGCAAATAAAGATTAATTTTTTTTACCTTTTTACAATGTTTTGTGTGCATAAACTAATAAGCTTTTCTGACATTGAACATTCCAGCCGCTTCATGCGCACGGAATGCTTGAACCACCGCTACGCGCACGACTCTACGATGCCGGTGGGACGGCTGATCGGGCTCGTCGGGAACAAGATGCAGATCTGCACGCAGCGGTACGACAAGCGGCCGCTCGGCGTCGGCCTGCTCGTCGCCGGCTACGATGTCAGTCTCTTTCTACTATTGTTTACGTACTCTTTAAACTGGACAACGAGCAGTACCACTCTCTAACACCCACCCATACGCAACAACACACCTGTATACACTTAAACACACACTCGGTTTCATTAATTTTTTTTATATAATGGCCTTTTGTATTGTGTTTAAAGCACAATAATTCCGCCAATTTCACGTAGTGGAAAGTACACAGTGGGGCAACTTTGATCGGTTTCTAAGAAAATTTTATTGATTTAGTCTAAAAAAGTATTCACTTGACGCTATTACGGCTGCACTTTCAGGACCAAGGCCCCCACATCTACCAGACGTGCCCGTCGGCGAACTACTTCGACTGCCGCGCGATGGCGATCGGCGCCCGCTCGCAGTCCGCGCGCACCTACCTCGAAAAGCACCTCGCCACCTTCCAGGATTGCGACCTGCAGGACCTGGTGGCGCACGGCCTCAGGGCGCTCAGGGACACGCTGCCCAATGAAGTCGATCTTAATAACAAGGTAACGCTTAAATTACATGATGGCTTCATGATATTCCTTCAGGACATTATGAACACCCTCCCTTTTTCGTCATGACAACACTACAAGTAGCGGAATAGGCCCGTATAACCGCAAGGTTGGAAGGGCCAAATGAGTTTCTTCATAGGACATGATCCGTAATGAGAGATCCGGCGTAGAACTAAGGTTTCCTAAAATGTCAGTGGGCAGGTCACATCCTGTCGCAGAACCGACGGCCGTTGGGACAGACGTGTACTAGACTGGAGACAGGGGGGTGGTACGCGCAGCGTGCGACGCCCCTCCGCCAGGTGGACCGACGACCTGAGGTGACCGCAAGCTCCTCTGTATGAGGAGCGCTGACGTTCACTAAGAAAAGGTTAATTAAATTCCTGCGGGAAACAGCTAGTAATAAAATTCATTTAACAAAGAGGAAGTTTAGTTGTAAGTTCGCCATCGATTTACGTAATACAAGCGCTAGATGGGTTACTAGCCTCTAGCGCATAGACCTCATAAATTAGGCCACGTTAGCAACTGGCTCGGTCTTGCGCGCGCGCCACCTGCTTGCGTCATTCTATGTCTCTGTATTGGTATCCCTACACATAATAAATCGGATCCATTGCTTGAGTGCCTAAGCAATGTAAGAACGTCCTTGTTTTAGCGACGCCTGAGTGCGATCTGTTTGTGGATGTATGGAGCCAAGGTCTTTCAATTCAATTCAATACTCTTTAATGCACATAATTAAAAAAACAAAACAAAACAATACAGTAGACTAAGAAGGTACATCTAGGCGGTCTTATCGCTTAAAGCGATTTCTTCCAGACAACCTTTGGTTACAGGATATTATAGAAGAGAAAGGTAGGTTGTGTTGTGTTGTCTTTGGGGAATGTTTGAAGATTTGTTATAGGATGGATGAATTAAATTGTTTATGTTTAAGTAATTTGTAAGTTTTGACGTGATCATTGTGTAATTTTAACATTCTCTTATTATTAACTAGCTGTTGCCCGCGACTTCGTCCGCGTGGATTTTGGAAGTAGATACCTATCTCTGCTATGTACAGACATACATCGTCTAGTTATAATTTTCCAATGGTAAAATGGATCATTCTAAGTACCTTCACCATAATTTAAGGTATACCATACCTTCAGGAACAAACTATGAACACCGTATCCAATTTGGTGAAGACAGATAAAAATTTAAAAAATTGTTGTTTTCACTTCTATTGCTCATAAGACTTCTCATATCAATTTTTATTATACGTGTGTATTTTTTAACTAATACAGTATGGGCAAAACCAAAACCATAGGAGATACAGGGAAACTGTCTTAGGAACCTTTAGGTATTTTTTCGTGATAACAATTTTGACATAGTAATCGGAGCAGCTGGAGTTCGGGTGGCATGAATGAATAAGTAGTAAGTTCCTAAGTACATTGCACAGTCTGTTTTATAAGAAAACATTTTATTAAATTTGACTAACTTCTGCTGCTTGGATTTTTTTCTTCCGATACAATAAAATGATTCTAACATGAAACTAAGTCGATACGCATTTTTTAAAAATAATAAAAATTATTTTTCACTGGCGTTCTATGAGAAAACATTTTATTGAATTTGACTAACTTCTGCTGCTCAGATTTTTTTCTACCGATATAATAAAGTGATCCCTACATGAAACTGAGTCGAACCGCATTAAAAAAAAATGTGCAAATTGTCTCATTTTTATGGACAACACACGCTTGACCAAAAAATTTCTATGTCATAAGACACTTTCCCTGCATCTCCTATGGTTTCGGACTTGCCTATACTGTCCCAGTTAAAAAAAACACTGATATCTCCTATGTCTATGACATCGTCTTGTTACGTTAAATGATTTATCTGTAAATGACGATAACTTTTTTCGCTGTCATCCGATTTCAATGAAACAAAGCCTATAAGTTGCGCCAGGCTGTGCTTAATCTACCTGTGAAAACTGCAAGAAAATCCGTTCAGTAGTTTCGGAGATTAGCGATTACAGACAGACAGAAAGACAGAAAGACAGAAAGACAGAAAGACAGAAAGACAGACAGACAGAAAGACAGAAAGACAAAAAAAATTAAAAACGCTTTTTTGTGTTCTGTTACTCTTTTTTTATCGTCCACACTCATTTTTTTATAAATTTATTCAAAGTACAGACACACGATTTCTACAGATTTATTATAAGTATAGATTTGACTTAGATTATAATATCATGACATTGCTCTTTATGGATATTTACAATTTGATGACTGGAATTGGTTAAACCGTTGTAATTAAATAATTAAATATTAAATATTATATCGATGAAGTTCGCTGATATCGTAACAATTGTTGTTCTCAGAACGTATCCATCGCCATAGTGGGTCCGAAGACGCCGCTGCGCATCTCGCCGGAGGACGAGCTCTCCCGCTACCTGGCGCTGGTGGAGGGCGAGGAGCGGCGCGGCGGCGGCGCCAGCGCCACGGGCGACGCGGGCGCGCCCGCCGACGCGGGGGACGAGCCGCCCCGCGACCCGCAGGTCGCGGTCAGTATACTTACTGCAACTCGACTTGTAGCCCCCGTAGAATTTTTTTGCGGCTGAATGAATATAGTCACAGATTGTTTGCACATCGCTGATAGTGTTTACAGTGCGTAAGCGAAATAGTGTGATACATAGAGATGTCCAAAAACTGCAAAGTTTGTTTCGGTTGATCGACTCAATGAACTATTTCTTGAAATTGAATGAGCGTCTCTAGTGAACCCCCGGACAGCTTCCCTTTGATACCTATATTTAATCATTGCGCAGAAATCAGCCAACTTCACACAGCCGCCAAAAAATTTTACGGGGACTATACCTACTTTTGCCTACCTATTTCATGCCTATTGCCTTATATGAAACTGGCACGCCTAAAACTCAGGAGCCTATGTCAAGCGCAATGCTTACACAACGGGCCAGGCTTAAGTCATTCCAAAGCACTAATCAAAGCCTTGTTGACGTAGGTCGCGGTCAGTGACTGCTAGAGCCCTCAGTTAGCAATTATCTATACTCTATACTTACTAAATAATAAAGCTGAGCTCATACAAGCTCATACAAACGCGCTAATATTTGGAACTACGAGTCGGATTTGAAAAAATCTTTTTGCATTTTATGGTCAATTTCTTGAGGAAGGTTATAGGCTATTTAACATCACGCTACGACCCTTAGAAGCCGTGCAAAAAAGTCATAAATAATTTATGAAACGCGGCGAGGCCGCGGGAAACAGCTAGTTCTATGATAAAAGAAGCCTAATTTGATTCATGGAACAAATGAGTTACCGTCGCACCGATCGGTAGTGTATCGTAATTTCGGCGCACCCTACAACGACTCCGTGGCGCAACGGTAGCGCGTCTGACTCCAGATCAGAAGGTTGCGTGTTCAAATCACGTCGGGGTCAAACAATTTGTTTTCTATTTTTGTTAGCTTTTTTTTGTTATTCTGAGAATAGCAGACATTTGACATGATATTTATTCTGGGTGTTTATTTTTTTATTTTTACGTTAATTATTTTATTTCTCGAAATTAATCTGTGAGTAGATAAGATAATTTTATCGAACGATTTACAATAACGAAGGCTACACCAGATGGATTTACATGTTTGTTAAATAATTACAGTTTTTCAGCGTATGCTTAGCGAAATTTGAAATTGCACTTTTATTTTTACATTACTAGGATTTTTACCATCATCACAAGTGATGAATTCGGGTGTTTATTACCATTAACACAATACATACTCTAAAAGAAAAAGACTGATTGTCGCCTCCGTAGCCCAGTTGATAGTGACTCTGCCTGCTGTGCTCGGAGTCCCGGATCCGAATCTCGGCCGGGGCAAGCATTTACTTGGCGATAAAGTTTCTTCCCGGGTCTTGGATGTTTGTGATTGTGTTTGGATGTGTCCATGCCATCCAGGGAGCGTCAGTGGCCTCGGGGATAAGACGCCGCCTATCATATCGAAAGGTCCGAAGTTGGATCCCCGGCTGGGCAATACCAATGGGTTTTTTCTCGAAACTTAAGTACATGTACCGTGCTCTCAAACGGTGAAGGAAAACATCGTGAGGAAACCTGCATACGCCGAAGAAGAAATTCTTAGGCGCATGTGAAGTCCACCAACCCGCACTGGGCTAGCGTGGTGGACTATAGCCCGAACGCCCTCGTTGATATGGGAGGCCTGAGCCCCAGCAGTGGGGAGATTAATAGGCTGTTGTTGATGATGATGCCGTCTTACCTAATGCGGAGGGTATGAGTGTGTCGCATTTATATATTTATTTGTTTTTTCAGGTGGCAATGGACACGGAGTAAGCACCGACCGGTTACTGGCAGCAGACGCCGAGGGTCCTGATGAGATGCTGGAGACATCCCGCAACGCACACGTCTGCACTGCAGTGACCTTATCGGTGATTCCTTTTTTTCTCCTTCGTTGGCCGGCCAAAGACTTGCCTTGGCCAGTGTGTAGGTTAATTTACTCTGCCGTGTGTATAATGTTATGTTAATTGTTAATAGAGGTATAGCCACAGAAATAAATACAGAACAGAATAAAGAAATAAAGACAGAACGGTGTAGGACGGTTGTTTGTAGTTTTTGTTATTCAAAATACTTTATTCGTCAAAATAAAAACAATAGGGCCTAGTAATAGTAGTTTTTTTTTAAATCTTTATTTAAAAAGCTTAGTCACCCTGTGACTGCCGCTCTGTAAAGTTTACATTTTAAAACAAAACTAAATAGAAAACACACACACATAATTTAACTACGCACCTTACAATAAAATCTAATCAGCTTGTAAAGAAGCTTGGCATCCCCCGAAATGGGGAATGCCAAACCACTATTACATCCACCAACGTTATCAAACAAATTTTGATTTACAATCTGTCTTCTCATTGCTTCGTTCCGAACACACTCCACCAGCGCATGGTACACGTCCTCGATGACTCCACAGTAATAGTAGTTAAACAATAATATACTTGCAGTTCTTTACACATTATAAACATGTTATAGATTACACTTTATCAGGCTGATGGCACCGTTTTTTGTAGGAACAGTACAGTCCTTGCTAACAGCCTACTAATATTATAAAGTCGAAAGTTTGTAAGGATGTTTGTGAGGATGTTTGTTATTCATTGACGCTGTACGGATTTTGATGAAACTTGGTACAGTGATAGCTTGTATCCTGGTATAATATATAGGTTTTTTTTTACCGCGGTAAACTATTCCCGCGGGATAAAACTTAACAACGCGGGCAAAGCCGCGAACCACAGCTAGTAAAGCAATATATGGCGTATACTTTCGCCGTACCTTATCATTGAAGATACGTAACAAAGTGAACTCATCGATAATTCTGGAAAACTAAAAATACTCGATTATGTGTGGTATAAAAATAAGGGGATAGTTGGTCGCACAAAACGCAAGTAAAATATTGATTCAGACCCTTCTATCTGGATTTATTACTATGCATACAGGTTGGAACAGATAAACACATTCTGCCAATTTAGACTAGAAAGAAACTGTGTCATATAATGCTTAAAATTATACATTTTAAATAATTCAATGCCATGTGCTCAAAATTTGTACTGTTACTGCTCTAATGCATTTATTTTAGCACGTTTTATCGAATGCTTAGAACTTTTATATGTAGAGATAGTTTGACAAACAGATAGTAGATGCATAAAAATATTATTTTTATTCATACCAGTTTGATTTATTAAGTTTAATGTAATTATTAATTTATTCTTTGAATCGTGCTATTGGTCAGAAATTTTGAACACATTGCGTAATTAAAACGTTTTTATTTTACACAGGATTGTATTTGTGGTCTATTTGTTTGTTTTGCTAATATTGCTAATAGGACTGTTCGTAGTACTAAGAGTAAACCTACCCTAAAATAAGGGTTTTAACATATTATTAAAATAATTAGACACATGGTGTGGTCTTGACTTATGCACTGGCCAAGGCAATGAAATGGGCAGTTTTTTATTTTGTAACGTTTTTTGCACTTATTGGTTAATTTCTTTATATAAATATTCACAATAAATAAAACTTCATGACTATAATCGTGGTATATTTTATTTATTTCATACATTATTTATTTTATATAAAATTTATATTAAAACAGGTAGTGTTATAACGAACAATTGGGGTAGAATACTACAGAAATATAGGCCTGGATGCAACAATGATTAAGTACCATCCACCAACCCGCACTTGCCTGACGTGGTGGACTATAGCCCGTACGCTCTTCTGAGGCATTTTATCAACAGTTGGGCGTTGATTTAATTTGTATTTGGTTATATTTAGACTATTGTTGCATCTGTAGTTTGTATTCATAGTTATAGATACGGCTATTATTGTAATTTGTATTTCTCTGAATTTTATTAACAACAGAATAACTCTTAAAATGCGCATAAATCATGCACATGAGGAAAGTCATCAGTCATCACAAAATTTTAATGATAACCTTCGTTTTAATGATAGCTGCACTGAAGCTATTTCTGAACGATATTACTAAATCCAAACCATACCCAAAAACGTTATGCTGCATGTACACGTTTGGCAAACCTGTACAAACGCAAACGTGTGGAGCAGGGGTTTGGCTTGCGTTTGTAAAATAAAAATTACCATCAACCTCAAAAATATTTTATTTCATGTAAGTACACTGGGTACATCGTCAATTTTTAATCTACCACCGCTTCCGAGATAAAGGTTTGCCAAACGCACATGCAGCATAACGTTTTTTGTTTAGGTTTGGATTTGGTAATATCGTTCAGAATAAGCGTGATTGACCCTTGATTTGTGTCGCCAAAAATTTAAACAACGTACAGGATATAATTTATAGAGTAATTTTAAAGAAAACGATCGCTTTGACTAGCCCTAACTTAATTACACATACTGCCATTGGTGGTTTTGTTTGTCATATATTTTTGGTATTGGATTCAAATTTTTAATTTTAAAAATAATATTATTCCTACACTATTATACACATATCTTAGCACCGGGTTGTTTTCTATTAACTGTACATTCTAAGCCAGTAATATTGTAAATATTTTGAGTATTAATTGTTGCTCAAAATATCTAAATTTCCGCTTTTATTTATCTTATAATTGTAACGATATTGTAACTAACATATTTATATTGATCATAAATTATGATACAGATAGGTATAACAACGAACAGGTTTAGGGTTAACGTTGTTTTGGAATACGATCACTTACTCTCCAATCTTGGAGTTACGTTAGGTCTAAGTCCATGGAAACATCATCAACATAGCATATTACAATTCCATCAACAGTTTAACTTTTAAAAAATTGTAGAATGTGGCCAAGGAAACAAAGCAGTCACTGAAACTTGAGTGATCTGGGAAAAGGGGGAAAAAGCCATGCATATGTACCACAAAGTCAGATAATTTCGTGAGGCATCGTTCTAATAACAGGTAGAAAGGAAATAATCTGAGGGAAGATCTATACTATACCATGAAGATTGAAACATGCTATGAAATAGAAAAGTGGTCAAAGAAAATCTTGCTCTGGTTCTGCGGCTAGATAGATCGACCCTTGCAAATTGAATTCATGATGCCAAAAAATGAACTGCTGATTTATTAAAAAAGATCAATACGCGACGTCGATAATATTTGCGGACTCTTCAATTGCTGAGACAACTAACTATTATGGTAATTTCAAAAGGTACATCTTTGGGACGTTATTTATTATTTCTCTATATCATACTAGAGTATCTAAAGCATAACCTGGGCCATAACTAAAGCTAGGATTAACATTAACATCATCTAAATGATCTAAAACAGGTACGTAGCTATCTTGCAAAAGTATCGGTTGTCGACTTGAAGTTTCATTCAATTGTCTTTCTAATACCGCGTTTTGCAACTCTTCTTCTTCTAATTCTAGCGTTAACTCATCCAGTAGCTTCATACTACTCTCTATTTCCCTATCCGCTACTGACATTTCAGTGGCATTATCTTGCATCTCCTTTTCTGTCTTCGCTAGCTCCCCCTCAATCTTATCTATAAGCATTGTCACCTGTGATACATTCTCGCAACTGTTCGCTTTGTTCTCATCCATATATCTTTTAACTTTTGCTGTAAGACGAACAACTAATTCCTCTTCGCGGTGTAATCTCTTGTTTATAATGGCTAATTTTTCTAACAACTCTATCTCTTCCCGTAACCTTGTCAGTTCATCAGCTGACGCGTCTGAATCTGTATCGTTTTGTGTTTGCATCAACCTTTCAGAGTTTACTTGGCAAATGTCTGTTAGTTCTTTAGTGAAGTAATGTTCTCTCATTAGATGTCGTTCTCTTCTGGATTTATGCTTGGTGTGTCGTCTGGGAGGAGTGCCGCTGCCTACTCCGACGCCACTGTCACTGTTTCCCGCTTGGCTGTCGTTGACTTCGCTGCTCCTTCCAAGGTCTCGTAGGTAGGATTCGAGTAGGTAGTTGGTCCCGTGCTTCTCCATTCGGGTTTTGTGCGTCTGGTCTTCTAATTGGTCGATAACTTTCTCTTGTTCTCTATAAAAAAGATATATATTTGTAAAAGACATTAACAGATAAATAAAGAAAAAGCCGAAACGAGGAAGACAACACTGCTAGACGTTGGTGTACCTATGGAGTGACACCACACCCGGTCCTGCGCCCTTCCTATCCAGCCTTCTGCCAACCTTTTCCAGGTTGTCGGTCCATCTGGCAGGGGGGCGTTCTACGACTCCGCGGTCTCCACTCCAGAACTCGTTTACCCCAACGATCCATTGTCATTTCTACAGATCCTTTGTGCTATGTCGGTGACCTTCGTTCTTCGCCGAATCTCCAGACCAAATCCGAGGATAGCCCTCTCCATAGCTCGCAGTTTTCCTCTGATAAGCTTACCGTGAAGTAGATAAAGTAACCCGACTTGACCTGGTAGCTCGAACTGACCTGAGTTTATCCAACTGTTGGTGTATGGTCCTGCTCTGGTGCTGTATGACGGAGACGAGCCGCGCGGCAGGGTCGCCGGGGCGGCGGGGCGGGGGGGTGTCCGCGCGCGCCCTGCGCCGGCGCCGCCCCCCGCGGCTGCCCGCGTCGCTGTCCCGTCCCGAGTCGTCCTCACCCCCGCTCGATACTCTCCGAAGAGATAAGCGCACCTGGTGAAGGAAGAGTACTATTAGACAAGTATCACCACGATCTGTCAGATATTTTTGATGTTATTACCTATACCTTACTCTTCTTCTCATCTAGGAAGCGGTGGTAGATAAACAATTGATTTGTATAAATGTTGGTACCCAGTGTACTCATTACAATACAATAGTTTGACTGCACTTACGCATCGCCAGACTATCACATATGTCAAGATATTTTCTGGTAGGTACCTCATGCCTAGCCTCGCCAGTGTCAGAGAGGCCTCTAGACGGCAATACATCATGCCTATCGTCTCCAGGCTGTGTCCGGCGTTGCCAGACGTCCCGATTTTTGGCAAAAATGCCTGCCTGGCTGTCACAGAGATCCCTAGATGTTACCTTAAGATCTAACGTGTCTCCAGGTCGACACAGAGGTCTCTAGGTGTAATCAGTGAGGTACCTCGTGCCTGGCGTCTCCCCAGGCTGCCAGCACGTGCAGGACGGGCACGTCTGGGGGCAGGGGCCGCTCCACGCCGCGCCAGCGCTCCGCCAGCACCCACTCGCCGTGCTCGCTCAGACCTCCGGCTGGAACGAGAACGTTCAAGGTTCAATGTTGTTGGATCTTGTGCAATGTTGTTGATCGCGAACTATATTACGTTTTTCTTATGTGTCGTAAGAAAACAAACGCTATTTTCGTCTCGTCTACGAGTGCGTGCAAGGTATCCTAGCAGCAAAACAAGTTTGTATCATCAACAGCCTATTAATCTCCCCACTGCTGGGGCTCAGGCCTACCCTCTCAACGAGGGCGTGCGGGCTATAGTCCACCACGCTAGCCCAGTGCGGGTTGGTGGACTTCACATGCGCCTAAGAATTTCTTCTTCGGCGTATGAAGGTTTCCTCACGATGTTTTCCTTCACCGTTTGAGAGCAGTCATAGTTGTTGTTGTCCCGTAGTTGTTGCAAGTTTGTATGATTTACTGTAATAATGTCCAATCTGAAAAACGTCCAACCTGAAAAATGTTTAATCAAGGATCGGGTCGCTTAACACCATAGGAATACAAGTTAGCGAGCGGGAGCGTAGCGAGCTTTTTCCGTGTTCTGTGTTAACACAGAGACTATTGAACGGCCGATAGTTTGGTTGATCAGGCAATCAGCTATTGACGATTTTGTGCGCGCCCTATTAGGTATAGCTCACATACCTCTCATTTAATTGAATTTGACTAACTTCTGCTGCTGCGATTTTTTTCTTCCGATACAATGAAATGATCCTTACATGAAACGTGACTCGATCCGCAATACATTTTTGATCAAATAACTCATTTTATGGTCAACACACGCTTGACCAAAAAAAAATTACTATGTAAAAACTGTTATCACAAAAAAGACCTAATGGTTTTCCTTGTATCTCCTATGGTTTCGGTTTTGCTCATACTGTCCCAGTTAAAAAAGACGTTTATTAATTAAGATTAGTGTACGAAAGCGTACCTTCAGGCGTGTCGTGCAGCGCGCGTACTATGTCAGCGCACGTGGTGTGGGCCCTGACTCCCCGGACCCACAGTTTGTGGCCGCGCGCGAGGACCCCCACCTCCTCGTCACTGTACTCCGATGACGACGCCTCCATGCTCACCTGGTGAACACCAACAGTGAATTAGGTAGGTATATGGACTATAGTGTTGTGTGAGCGAATCTTGAATCAAAAAATTTAGCCACTCCCATATGGATGAGTAACAAAAGTATTTTAGGGGTGCCAAAATCGTGTCAAATGTATATCAAAATTGACACTCACACATTCTCATTTTCAAACTCCATATAAATTTGTATTAGCAATCTCCTCCCGCTAATCCGCTTCCTTTGTCCGCACCCCCCCTGAAATTGACACCGAATTTTTCTTCGTTTCCCATACTAAATATGGAAGATGCGATCTCCACAGGGAGCGCGCGCGCGACCAGAGGTTTGAAACTTCTTGGAGCGAATGGATTATTAATAAATGATGCTATCGTGACCTCAAAAATCAGTCAGGTGTTGCAATGTGCTATAGAAAGAAAACACTAGGCAATAATGCTATCGACACCCAACCTACTTCCGCAAATGATAACGTTTTCATCATCATTGTCACTTGAAAATCATCAGTGTCAGTGTCATCATTTTGCGGTAGTAGGTATAGTTAAGTAAATAGCATTACATAGTAATCGATAGTGTCGCCCTTGTTAACAAATAGTACATTCAAACATATCGACAGTTCGTTAGTTTTTTACGCTTGGAGAAAAAATGTCATTTTTGTCCAGTCATTAATATTTCAAGAAAAAGTGTAAGTAAGTACCTATTTAATAATCTCGAAATCTAACGACGTTTTACTGAGTTAATCTAAGGCGTATCCCAGACACACGCCTGCGGTGGCGGTCTACCGCAGGCCGCAGCTTCAATATGAAAACGCAGGCCGCGCGTGTCTGAAGTCTCACATACATTGCATAGGGAAGACAACAGGCCGCCACCGCTACCGCAGACCGCGTGTGTCTGTAATACGCCTAAAGTGTCATGAGCTTTCCCATTAGTGGGGGGTTGGCGTTGAATTTTGAAACATCCTGTAATCTTGTAGGTGTCTAACTAATGTTTAGCTATCTATAGACATCCGTGCCAGTATAAGCACATACATTTTACTATCTGGCAAACTTCCCTAACAAAACATGTTAGTTGCATAAGTTTGCACAATTTCGGGGCCCGGCCGCGCCTGGCACGTCCGCTAGGAGGAGGGGCGCCAGGGAGGGGTTACAGCCAGCCATTACCGGTTTACACCGGATATAACCGCCCGTAACCGGGTGAATTTAGTAATATACGATGCAGTTTTGCAGTTTCATGGACTAACGAAGGTTTATGACGGGAAAACAGGTAATTTTAGCTTAATATTGCGATGATTTAAGTAATTACTGATTTCGTTTTATAGGTAGAATAAATTGCGTTTGTCAAGCTCAAGAAGTTTCAAATCTCTTTGGTCGCGCGCGCGCTCCCTGTGGAGATCGCATCTTGCATATTTAGTATCGGAGCCTATGGTGACATTTACAGGGGGGGTGCGGACAAAGGAACCGGAGTAGCGGGAGGAGGTGGAAGTATCTTTTCACTATTGAATTTCAAAATGAGAACGTGTGAGTTAGTCATAATTTTGTGATTAATTTGACACGATTTTTACACCCATAGAATGCTTATAATATACTCATCCATATGGGAGTGGCAAAATTTTTTAATTCATGGTCAAGCTAGACTCTAGGCGACCTGATAGCCAATGAACTGAGGATTAGTCTACGAGTAGTAGGTACGGTGGACCGCACGCCACGTCAGTGGTAACAAGACCAGTATAAACCAGTCTCTCATAGTATTGAAATTCCCTAATAGGCTAAGCCAGCCCAAGGTCAAAGTGTTTCCACTGACGTGCGGTCGACTGTATATCCGAAAAGTATTCTCAGTTGAGAGTTTTGATCAATAAAAACCCATCTGGGCAACTATTAACTTCTTGATGAAGTAAAACAAATCAGTGCCCAAAGCGTGCTGCACTCAACTATAAGTAAGGCGGCAATCACAATAGATCAGTAATGATCGCAGTGATACAAGGCTGGGCGTAAGCCTTGAGTGAACTATTACAAATAATAGGTAATAACATCGTCGTGTTAAAGGCAAAGAAAACCAACTACCTATCTGTCATACATTTTTGAGGTCATTTAGTTGGTTTTGCCATTAACACGATTAGTAGGTATAGTCCGCGTAGAATATCTTGACGGCCGAATGAATACCTATAGTCACAATTTGTTTTCACATCGCTGACACTGTTTATAGACTATGTGCGTACGCGAGATAGTGTGCTACTTAAAGAGATGTCCAAAAAGTTGAAAGTTTAATTCGGTTGATCGAATCAATTAACTATTTCTTGAAATTGATTGAGCGTCTCTAATAAACCCCCGCACAGCTCCCATTTGACAATTCATAAAGTACCTATAGTCATTGTGGAGAATTCAGCCAACTTCACACAGCCGCCATTAAACTCTACGGGGACTAATAGTATAGGTAGGTATCTACTCTGTTACTCAACTTAGTCACAACATTAATAAAACCAAAAATAAACCGTAATAAAATAATAAATCCAGAGTCTACATAGCGAACGTTATGTTACATTAACATAGCCCGTGGTAATTTGAGTGGCGAATTCGTGACTTGCCACCATTACGGCTTTCCGGCCCCCGTCGGCGTGGCACCCCTAGTTTAACACCCCTGCTTCCCCTAGCGGCCGGCATTTAGGCCGCCCTGCACCACGCCTGGATATGGCCTTTGTTAATGTTTTTAGAACTATGTAAATGTTGTAGTAGGTACCTACTTAACATAATTTTGTATATTGCCTACACCGTATAGATGAAACCAAAAACAAAGATATATATAGGTCCGTAGTAATATTATGAATGCGAAAATAACATTTGTCTGTTTGTTACGTTCTCACGCCTAAACCGCTGAACGGATTTTGATGAAATTTTGTGTGGAGATACATCGAACCCTGGGGCAGGACATAGGCTACTTTTTACCGGGATAAACTGTTCCCACGGGAAAAAATCTTTTAGGGACATTTTAATGAAATCATAACAAAATTACCAAAATCCTACAAATTTATTCAATTTCTTTAGGGTTCATGCATAAATTACTTAAAAAAAACTCATTCGCATCCAGTGAACAAAAAAACAGAAGTAGTTACACTACAAGTAGTACTTATTTCTAATTTAGCAACATTTACCGCGTAAGCTGTTAGCAAAAAGCGTAAAAAGGCAACATCCGTTGTGTTCAGCGCTCGTCTAATGATCACTGGCGAAAATTAAAACTAATGTTGCGGGCAAAGTGGTTGTCCGTAATCCGTATAATATTAGATCGAAGTGTAGATTTCACTTTTTACTTTCGAACGACTATTCTTTAAAAGTAAATGAAGCTTTGTCATAGTGCAAAAAAACTTCGTTACGTACACAAACCTTTAGTTAAAATTTAAATGTAATCTATGAAAAACGCGTGAGCATTGGTCACTAGTCATTACACTCTCGGCTTCATTACGCACTCGCCTTCGGCTCGTGCTATGCTGCAGTGCAGTCCATTACACTATTAATAAAGAGTTCATTTGTATGGATGTGTGTGCATTTGTTTTTGAATGAAACTACCTACTGAACTATTTTTTTTATTTTTTTTTACTATTGGAAAGGTGGTATTCTCCGTTCATACATAGGCTACTAATTTTTACCGCTGGAAATTTCCTGCAGGAAACTTCAGCGGGCAAAGCCGCAAAGCCATATTAAAGTAATTTATATATTTTGGTAGACCCTGTATTTAGTAAATACCGTATCACTAAGCTGCTATACAAAGCAGTTAGCTTACACAGGTGTGGTCACCTGTGATGCCGTGTACAATCATCCTGTGTGCCTCCAGGCGTTACTCCTAAACAGGTGTAGGCATTGTGAGGCGGTATTAAGTAGCGCTCGTGACGCCTTACAGACAGATTGCTGCCTGCACGGTAGCCTTAATAGGGCGTGACGTTTGTCGATTAAAACTCTATCGATAAGTCATTTTTCCTCGATAAAGTTCGACTGAATTTAACGAGTTCGTTATCCAGAATCACGTGGTGAGTTTTCAAAACGACAGTAGAGATCGTGGCATACAAAATTACAATGTATGCCTCGCCAAAATGACGTATTGACGTGTTGAGCCGTTAATTTCGCGATTTAGAAACAACGTCATGATTCGTCATCGATTCCCTGCCAATTAATTGAATTGACGTAGTGTCCACGAACTTATTTTTAGGTTCGTACCCTGACGTTTCTAAACCACAGACCATAGACGGTTTGTAAGACAAAGTAGGTACATAATAAAACACTGGTCGTCTCACCGCCACTTGCCCCGTCCCTTCTTGTGCGAAAGTACGATAAATATCTAAAGTTGGACGTAGTTTTAGGTTTTCAGAAGTTTTCCCTTCCAAAAACCTTAACCGAAATAGAGACAATAAACTGTGCTGATAGATTTTCTTTTTTATTAAAATTAAATTAAATTAGGTCAATTTGAAGTTTAAAAAAATTACATTAAATAAATCTAAACAATCGATATCATAACATGTCTCATCTCTAACCCGTGGCAGGCAAATTATCGATAGCCCTTGGCCGCCGCCGCGTAATAACAGAAGCCGCGCCGCTCGCCGCGAGCACGCAAGGACGTAGTAAATTATCCGCGACACACGGCCAGGCCGTTCGGAGAACATCCACATATCTTCGTGTGCATATTCCCGGAGCCTTATCTTAATAACATTCCATGCTAATTAAAATAATGCTGAATAGTTTGTTTTTTGTTTAAACGCTCTAATCTTTGAACAACGAGTCGGAATTGAAAAAATCTATTTTGCGTTTGATAGGCCAATTCTTTAGAAATACTATAATAATTATATAAGGGAGTATATTAATTATAAATAATCCGTTTTCTTTTAAATTAAACGGGGAGGGTGAAACCGCGGGGCACAGTTAGACCTATATAATATTAGTTGCAGAGTAAGCAATCTTAGAAAGAGGCATTGGTAAGGGCGTATCGCGATAGGATGTTATTTAGAAAAAGGAGGTTATAATAGCCCTAAAATGGAAGGAATCGGATCTAACGCAAAAGTGACACTCGAGACGTCATCTTGAGTCTTGAGCAGTCTCTGCTCAAAAATTTTGTTGAGATCTAGAACGTGCAAAAAATATACATGTTCAAATCCGGCTGATGGACATACATAATACACCTATATTTATTACATTACTTATTAAACCTGCATTTAATTGTCGTATTTCCCTGTATTTTGTTTATTTTTATCCATAATTTATATCTGAATTTGAAATTCGTAATTGGCATGTTAATATTTTGTAATGAATGTAAATATGTTTTTTTATATATGCTGTGCAATTAAATAAATATAAAATAAATAATTATCTCGAATAATCAAAAAGCTTGCAACACTACACGCCTGTGTGTATCGATGAAAGACACAAAAATAAATAAAACTTGACTTGTAAACAAAGGAATATAGGGTTTTAATCATCAAGAAGAAACCAAGCGCCGGATGCGCCTTACTTCTAAACTACAGGTTCAATTTTTCTGTTTAACAAGCATTAAATACATCCCACAAGGCTCTACGTTTAGTTAACAAGTTAAGTCATAGCCCCTACTAGTTTCCTAAAGCGGAACAAAAAAAGATACTTACCGCTATTCTTTATAAAATGATTTAAATATATTATGTTACTAGCGAACGCCTCGCGACTTCGTCTGCGTTAAAAAGTATCCTACGTGTTATTCCAGGGTATAAATTTAAGCTATCACTGTACTAAGTTTCATCAAAATCCGTTCAACCGTGATTGAGCAGCAACATTCAAAATGCTTTTACACAGGGTGAGACAGAACGACCAACTTTCCCGAAAGAGTCGTATTATATTAGATACGAATGAGCAACCGCGTGTATGTTATTAAGTACATAAGTATGTGTGTGTGTGTGTTTGAATCGACTTCTCCGAACCGAACTTTTAGTTCAACTAATAACCCAATTAGTTAGCACGAGCCAAATTGCTACCCACCTGTGTTGTTAGGTCCCTTCTAAGAATTTTGAGATTGTTTTCAAAATTTTCATTTTTTTTTGTTAAACTAAAGCCTTATGTTGTTTTTGTTTCAAAAAACGGTCATTATACCTAACTAGTTATTAGGCAAACTAGTAGCACTACTATGTCTACTAAAGCACTTTAATTTAATCTTGTGTAAATTTTAAGTAGGTTTTCTAATAATTTTTTACATTAATAATGTAGACTGACTTTTAGAGATTAACCACCAATTGATGACTGGTTGAACCACGGTCTAAATTATAATTGAATGAACAATTTTTGCCTGTGTAGACGGAAATGATTTACCTACTATGCCTTAGGTAGCTAGAAAATTGGTTGTATGGTAGGTAGTAAAAAAAATTACATATAGGTAATAGGTGTGTACCAAGTGTAAGACAATATAATATTTTGACTTTTGACTTTACATTACCCACAAAAAATTCTAACCACAAGTTATGAGAAACAATAACATTGATTGTCAAGGAAGTAAATCTTTTCAACACATCGAAGTGCTGTCATTAAAAAGCGTCATTACCTGCTTTATTTAGTCGGTTTTTGTTGATGACAGACGGATGGGAGGCGCGGCAGTACCTCACACAATGATGGGAGCTACTATCTGAGGCTAGTTAACATAGAACTAAGAGTAATCGTATAGAAGGGAGGGGAGCATTGCTGAAAGTCAGTACAAAGGAAATCGTACGTATCGCGTACCTACCATGGATTAGGTTAAATTTTTACGGAGATGGAAGTGCTTTTTTGAAGGAAACATACAGAATCAAATAATAATTCTAACTATAGATTAATGATACAATAATCTGAAAAGTTTCCTACCAATTACTAAAATAACAATTAGAGAACTAAAGTACGTGGTTAAAACCTATAGGTGGATAGTACCTAACTATAAGTCTGAGAAAAGAAACATTATAGGTATGTACGTTTCATCGGTTAAGTTTAAATTGCTTTATGCTTTGCTCTGTACCGACCAAAATATGGGGTAATGGGATTTAGTTTTGAAGGGATGCTTAGGTAATAATATAAGTAGGTAGTCAAACATTATTACCTGCTTATTGTCACTTACCTTGGTGACATAAAATCAAATTTTAAAATGGAGACAAATTTTTCTCCACTCTGAAAGCATACTACGCGTTGTTTTAGATACAAATAGATTTCTTTAGCCCATACTACTTAAGTACAGTTGCCGTTGATAAGGGCTAATGGTACTTTAATGTTTCTTTTATCATTTTTGGTGAGACACTGATTGTTCATGACAAATGAAGGTAGAGTTAACGATGTGAAAACGTCATGTAAACTATACGCATTAATGTCCACAATACGGCACTGTGCCGGGTGTCAGTTATGTCGTAATTATCATTAAATCGTGGTCATTAGTTTCAACTTTTTTTGACAAGTTTTCCCATAAAAGGTTCCTATAGAAAAAGCCATACCTAGGTATAATCATTATTACATCTATTGTTAATTATTGTCCCACTTCTTTCACTTGTACCGACTGAGCGCCTCTGATATATTTACTTAACCCTTAGAATGTGGCTGTCAGATTTTGGTTTTTGAAAAACGAATTCTATCTAGACTTCACATAAGTCTAGTATTTGATTTTTTGGGTCGCAAAACCCGTTTTAACACTCTCAGGGTTAATCACTTATATAATTACTATTACGCCTTGTCTGCTGAATAATTTTAGCCAAGGAAAAATTTCTAGTAACTAGTAAGTCTAGCAAAGCCGTTAGAATATTGAATAATATTTCTAAGATAAAAACAGTTTAAAGGGTGTTTTTCCAACGAATTTCAGATTAAAATGCTTGCTATCTAATGGATTTAAAAATCATCTACAACACCTAACATGGTTTCTTTTAATTATAATAATTGCGCAAAACAACTTTAAAGTTATTTATGACTTTCCTAAGTGTCTAATGAGCTAAGTACTTTATATGGGGTTATTCCCAACGGATCATATGATCAGTTCTAAGCAGTATCATTTGTTCACTCCATCCTCTTTTTTAAAAGATAGACAGAACAATAAAGCCCCGTTAACACACACGATGATCGCGCCCCGCCCTATTGCATATGGATTACGATACGAGACCATCGATTAATTAACAGTACCGGGTAACAATACAACACTAGCTAACTGTCGACTTAAGGAAGTGAGGTACAAGTTATAAACATATTACGCCATGCTATACCACCCAGATGCCCCCTCCCTCTGCCAGGTGGACCGACGACCTAATAAAGTGGTCGGAAGCGGCTTGATGCGGAGGGAGGAGGTGGCGGTCAGGCCTATGTCCAGCAGTAGACGTTGAAGGACTGATATGATGATAATGATACCATGCTACGCCTACGCTACAAACTAGAATTCTCTATAGTACCTACTCCAGGTCGAACCACGTGACCACATGCGAAATTTCTGTGACCTAATCCGACATCCAATCTTCCTCTTTGATCCACCGATTTATTTTACAAGTCACTGACGATATAAGTACTTATAAAAATATTATGTTCTGTGACAGATTTCTACCTTCTAGACAAATTTACATGGGTGTTGGCCTCTGACGATAAAGAAGTGTATGCCTATCCATGGCATGCTGTTTTTATCAGACAAGGGTCCGATCCGCTGTAAGTCTGTCGTTTGCACCAATCATAACGCGTGGAGAATTATCCACTTCTTTATAGTAAAACAATGAAACGGGAAGCTTTTATCCATATCAAAGCACTACACACGGTGACAAGGGTCATCATACAATCGTTATAATCATAGTCAAAGTCAATATGTTTTAGTGCATATGTGAATACGCCTTGATACATTCAAAGACGTAATTCCTTCTAACTACCATTATACCACACTACCGATTTGCCGGTCACCTAACTACAGTACAGTAGACAAGTACAGTAGACAATCAATTTCCTCCATAGAGCCAAAAGTTGTTAATTAAACTAGAATTTAGGCCGTGGTTCAATCAATCATCAATTGGTGGTTAATCTCTAAAAATCTGTATACAACGTAAACGTCCTTTCTGTACATTCTTATTGTAATTTTTCTTGGTAAGGATGTTATATTTGTAACTCCCAATGCATGCTCTTAGTTGATGAATAGGATGAGTAAAACTATGAAGCTAAGTGCTGTGTTCGTCAAACCTAACCACCGTGTGTCCCAATCTCAAGCACAAACGTGTAATTATAAACGATGCCATCACAGTAAGCTTCTCGTATTACCCACAATGTCGCTTTAATTAGTTGATAATAATCTACTACATACCAGCTACTTTTTCACACAGACAGCAAATCATAGCTTTTGTTTGATAAGAAGAATGTATGAAGCAATACATATAGCTACAGGTACCTACTCTAATCGAGTCAGATCATTGCACATAAGAACAGGTGAGTTGTGTCAAAAATAAATCCAAATTAAAAATAAACCTTATAAAGTTAATAAATCGTAAGTTGTAATAATTATTATGTGAAGTCTATTATATTGTAATAAATAATTTATTTAGATTTCCACGTCTTGTGTTCATATCCATGAAAATTTTCTGGACTTTTAAGTATGTTATTATATTACGGTTTCTAACCTTTTAGGAATGTTCTGAATAATTTGGAATTAGACTTATTTAGAATTTAATTCTTTTTTATTTATCTTCTTCTTTCTTCGGTATTCCTTTCGATGATGGTGACCACACCAAGCTGAGGCATCAGGAAACTCACGGGTATGCAATCCAACTCCTGTGAATTCTCCCAGTGCCAAGGCACAGTGTGGTCATATTGTATATTTCTTACACTATCCAGTGTGGTCGTTGTTTCTCTATTCTTCTTTCTTCTGATCGCTTGTCTTCTTTGTAGTCCTTATTCGAAGATGGACTTTATTTTTAGTCTATTAGGTATGTATTCAATGTTTATAGGTTTAATTAAATTCATAGGAAGCATTCTCTTTAATTAATAAATATACAAAATTCTTTCTTTCATTTGTTTCTTTCTTTCTTTCTTTCTTTCTTTCTTTCTTTCTTACTTTTAGTCTTAATTCTTTATTTCTTTCTTGTCATAACTTATTAATATTAACTCGTAATAATCATAGTATTTTCTTTGTTAGACTGTAAGTTTCCAGAATAAACTTAAAATAAAATACCGTTTGTCTGTTTCGTCAATGGATTGCCTGTTTTTTTAATTACCTAGAATATATCTTTTGTGTTTATAGGCTATTAAGGCCCCGGACCGTTTACTGTTTTATTTCGTAACAAAAGCCTATGTCGGTTACCTTGAAGACATATCATACAGACCAGACTGACATCGTAATCGGCGTCAGATTTAACGGTGAAACTATTGTACGATAAACGCGTTTGATCCGGAAATTTGCGGTTAACCTACCGCAAGTGCGTTACCGGTTACCGTAACATCTCGCTGCCTAATCGCGGTTTTTGCGGCTACGAGAAACTGTCACAGATACCTATTATAAAGATGGCCATTCTCCGTGATAGAGCAAACAGCTTAGGCTATAACGGGTGGGTACTCTATTGAATTTATAGGGTTGGGTGGACGATTGTATTTAGCTACCCAGACGGTCTCATTGAATGTATCTGCCAGTGAACGCTTAATAGTCTATACATTTAATGAAACTTATAGAAAAGTTGTTTATGTACATTAAAAATTTTTTGAAAAAACTCAGAAGCAAAATTCAGAGTAAACTGGCTGGTGTTGAAAATGCTACAAATGTACATAACTAAAGTCCACGCGTACGAAGTCGCGAGCAATAGCTAGTATTTTAAAAATATATAAGTTATTTATTTCTTTCTTTTCACTTACCTCATGCGTGTAGCATTGATATCTGAAACAGAAAAGTATTTATTTTTATTTAGAATTTACGCGCCCATCTTACGCTTTGGGTCAAACCTGTTAAAACACAAAAGCGTTACATAAATAAATACATATTAAGTAGACATACTTTTCAAATGATATGTGTGTTTCCCACACAAATATGAATGAGACAGCGATTGTATAATAAATACTTAATTAACGTCAAATTAAGTCAATCCATTTGCAAGTTGATTGTTTCGTCCATGTACAATCAAACGACTGATATAACAGGCCCAGATGACCCAAGGCTTTTGTGAAAAGCTTTTTTCATACAAAAATACATATTATTTTTTTAAACAAGTTTTTAAATAATATGTCGTGTCTTCAGATCCAAAGGTATGTGCAAAATTGGAGCAAGAACGAATATCGCAGGAAGTGGTCGAAATATCGAACGAAGAATCCTCCCGCACAGACCAACTAGGTTAAATAAAAGCTTGTAATAAAAATACTAAAACAAACAACAAACTCTCTACTCTTGCACAACCTTGTTACGCCTAGAGAACATGAGTTTCTTTAAATAAATAAATAAAGTTTAAAGTTTTAAACTTTTTTTAGAGCCAATGCACAGCTCTGAACCCCTACAGAAATTTTCTAGGCAACAGGATTGTATCCAAATGAAACAATCTGCCCGAATCTGTTGTATCTGCCACTTCTGTAAACATGTTCAAAAACAGACTAGACAACTTTCTCAAACTAAAAAAACGCAATAAATAAATAATGAATTTATGACAGAAAGTCGACTGCTGATATGGAAGCATCAGCTTTATGCTGCCTTTCCATTTAACATAAATAAATAAATCTTATAGCTAAGGTCTAATCGATTTAACCATTGCATTCATCAAATCCTAAAGACATCCGACAAGAACTCAACTAAAATTCAAATCCTCGAATAACCTCGAGGAAAGCTATTCGATATAGGTACAAGAACAATCAAGCTACGACCTCAACGCAAACAGTCTAAAAATACCCAGTCCTCCCCAACTATAGCCTATACGTATAGTCTAAAGGGAATCGATCCACCTCCGTATCAAGCCACCCCATTGAACCGTGGAATCCACAAGCTTTTACACTAATGAGCGGCAAAGCCGCTGACTGACATTATACTTTGTGTTATACACAGCAAGTTTCGTACAATGAGTCGACAGTACATAATTCTGTATTGTTGAAGAATTCCCTTTTCGTGTATTTTAAATTAATTATCACCATACCCCGTTATCTAAATCTATCTAGTGTCTAAAAATGAACATGGACAAAGCGAAAATCATGTCGAACTCCCGTGTTGTACCCACTCCTCTGAAGGTTGGAGACTCTACGCTCGAGTTGTAGACGATTATATATACCTGGGACAAACGGTCCAGTTAGGTAGGTCGAACTTCGAGAAAGAGGTCAGTCGTCGCATCCAACTCGGCTGGGCAGCGTTCGGGAAGCTACGCAACATCTTCTCGTCCCAAATACCGCAGTGTCTCAAGACGAAAGTCTTCGACCAGTGTGTGTTGCCAGTGATGACATATGGTACCGAGACGTGGTCGCTCACTATGGGCCTCATAAGAAGGCTCAAGGTCACCCAGAGGGCAATGGAGAGAGCCATGCTCGGAGTTTCCCTGCGAGATCGAATCAGAAATGAGGAGATCCGCAGGAGAACCAAGGTCACCGACATCTCTCAAAGAATTGCGAAGCTGAAGTGGTAGTGGGCGGGGCACATCGCTCGAAGAACTGACGACAGTTGGGGCAGAAAGGTTCTCGAGTGGCGACCACGTATCGGAAGACGCAGTGTAGCCTCCCACAAGGTGGACCGACCATCTGGTGAAAGTCGCAAACCGGTACCAAATGAGTTTTTCGAAACTTAAATAGCGTTTATTATACCACTGGCTTTTCGGTAAAGGAATAAAACGTGAAGAAACCGTATGAGAAGTCCACCATAAAACGGATTGGGGCACAGTTGGGGGTCCTGTACAGATCCTGTAGAGTCAAAGTGTCGCTAGGAATACCTGGCCCTCTAAAGAAGAGAGATAAGTAAGGTTGAGTGACAATTTTGTCACTTAACTATATAAATAGTAACCGTAATAGTATCTCCATTAAGGATTAGCGAAATTGTGTACCTTCAAGGCCGTAACTAACCAAATGGAACACAAAACATCCTCGTAATACCTTTTCAAACGCGTAGTACCGCTGTTGCCATGGCGACACCGTAACAACAAACCTTTGGCATTGAAAATAGTGCTTTCAGACTCACACACAACGGCACCTTTTAGTGCTTTTAGCCGGTCAATAATTATTTCAGTGGGCGGCTGGTGTATGTTGGAATTATATTAAACGGTAATACGTAGCCACGGTTAGGAAATGTTACTTATTCACATGTATACACGAATACGGCTGGAGTAGAAACTAGGAATGAATAAAATACGGCTAAGGTACGTCCTTGACTTCCCTTAACCTCTAATCAAATGTATTTTATCCTTCAATCAACATGTCCCCACTGCTGGGGCTCAGGCCTACCCTCTCAACGAGGGCGTTCGGGCTATAGTCCACCACGCTCGCCCAGTGCGGGTTGGTGGACTTCACATGCGCATAAGAATTTCTTCTTCGGCGTATGCAGGTTTCCTCACGATGTTTTCCTTCACCGTTTGAGAGCAGTCAGTAAATGTACTTAAGTTTCGAGAAAAACTCTAAAAACCCATTGGTACATGACCCAGCCGGGGATCGTACTTCGATATAGGGTAGGTTAACTTTGTTTTATCCTTCGATATAGGCTATTTAATATCACGCTACGACACGAGCGAGCAAAAAGTCAAATATAACTTATAAAACGCTGGCGAAGCTGCGGGAAAAGCTAACTTAAATTAAAAAGATTATTTAGGTAGGTACCTACATTTATATTAAATACTGTAGATAGTCTTACAAAAGTCACTAATCTTATTCCATTTAAAAGCCACCATTAATCACTAACACCCCACTCCTATAAAAACATCAAAAGCTTTTCTATACACTTATAAAAAAACATTAAAGAGTTGGTTGCGTGTTAAAATCACGGTAAAATGTGTTCACCCTTCCCACCCCCCAGATATAGGTTAAACCTCCTTAATGGGGGTAGGTTTGCCCACAACCCCCAAAACTAGGCCGTTCGACCCCCAAATGTCCCTTGCGCTATTGTTATCAAAGGATTTGTTTGGGACTGGCAAATTTGTTTTGTTTTCGACATACATACACGTCAAAAAGGTACTTTACTGTTATATGTACGTATACGTATACGGTCGCGGAAAGGAATGTTTAGCAGGTATAAAAAAATTGGAGGGGCCTTGGAGAAGGCCTGTGTCCAGCAGTGTACTGGCTGATGATGATGAATAAAAAAATAAATTTACTTCTGATTAACCTCAAGTTTTTGTATTATTTTCCTTTTATTATATTATTTCCTTGTAGGCAACTTAGTGTGTAAGCAGGTACAGTCGACCGCACGTCTGAAGATACACTTCGACCTTGAACTGGCCTAGCGTAGGGAGTTTCAGTACTATCACAGACCAGTTTGTACTGGTTTTGTTTCCACTGATGTGCGGTCTTGAATCAAAAAATTTAGCCACTCCCATATTGATCAGTAACAAAAGCATTTTAGGGGTGTCAAAATCGTGTCAAATTGTTTACAATATTGTAGCTCACTCACACATTCTCATTTTCAAACTCCATTTAAATTTGTATTAGCAACCTCCTCCCGCTAATCCGCTTCGTTTGTCCGCACCCCCCGGTAATTGACACACGCTTTTTGCTCGTTTCCCATACTAAATAAGCAAGATGCTTTCTCCATAGTGAGCGCGCGCGCGACAAAAGAGATTCGAATCTTCTTGTCGACCGGGCGACGACCGGCGATCGGGAATACGACGACATAAGAATTTAATTTATTTATTAATTAATCTTACACAGCTTAACGGAAGTACCAAGAATAACAATAAACAAATAAAAAGTAACCCAACCGAACCCTTCACTAGTATTTTACTGTTCTAATCTCTCTTTAACAATTTTACAGCTTTATTTACCCGCGGTTGTTTCCATGTCGGAATAATTATAACGACCGTTGTAATTTCCCAGGCGGGCGCCTGACCACCCCACGGCTAATTAAATAAAATGACCAGCCGGTTACGATCTCGTGACCACTATCGCCGCCAGGATCTGTGACCTGCGCCATGTTAGGGGGGGACTGCTGAGTGGAGGCATTTAATTTGTTAAGTTTGATCCCAAATAGGTATATTTGTAACGAGACGCGCACTGAATAAGCGTAGACGGAGAAAACTAAGTTTTCACGTCAAAATACTGATAGGTAATGATCGAAGTTTCAAATCCCTTTGGTCGCGCGCGCGCTCCCTAGTGGCAAAATTTTTTGATTCGTGGTAATGATAAAGTCCGTTTTACCTTGTGCTTTGACATTACAATGTCAAACCGTGTGTAAATATGTCCAAACATTATTATTATTTATATTCATTACTGTCTTATGAAAATGAACTTTATTTGCGTCTCGGCCACATGTGCGAGCAAGATACTGTAGCAGCAAAAACAAGTTCATCAGCCTTCACTAGTTCAACTAGTCCACTGCTGGACATAGGCCTCCCTCCCCGATCCTCGGTTCTCCGGAGGGCGTCCCACACTACGCTTGCCAAGTCGTGGTCTCCACTCGAGAACTCGTCTACCCCAGCGGTTATCGGCCTGGAGATGTGACCAGCCCACTGACACTTCAACGTGCTCAAAAACAAATTACCACAATCTTTGTACTCCGTTTGGGAACATCATCTTTATATTGCTTTCAGCTGCAAATGCGATTGTTCTCTAAGGCACCTAAGGAAAAACCGATTAAATAGATTAGAGATTACCACCGGCTGAAACAAAAATCCTTTCAACATTGATAACAATCTACGAAACAGAAATAGCCAGTTATTTGAATTCCGTAAATCGTACCAGTCTAGGTATTGTTTTATTTACCAAGTACGTAGGTTTACCTACACCAGAGTCAATACGGCGTACACGCGATTTCGCCTGCATTGCCGTAAAAGCTATTACAAAAAAAATATTCAAATTGCAGTGTTTCCATACACGTCAACCTGCTACACGTAGCGTGATTGCATTATTTATACAGCAACTAATTTTTAAATGTTTGTCAGGGGTACTACCAATTTTATTTTAACCATCGAAAACGCCAATAAATATGCAGACAGCTTGATGGTACAGTCAAGAACGCGTCAAGTTATACAGTGGTGCCTTACCGTGATCAAAATAAAGATGACATTGCCACAAAAGTGTGAGCTTGACTGTACCTAGTATAGTAATGAAATGTATATTAGATCATATCAGATATGTTGCTCAAAAATGAGTCGCTAATATCAATCAATCAATATTATATTTGGTAAAAACATTTTACAAGTCAAGTTTACATGCACACTTAATAAATACAAATACACACAATTACATACAAAAAATTAAAATTCTAAATTATTTTTCTTCTAAATAATTATTCATTAAGATTATAATAAGCCTTTTTAACAGGAAGTCCGAATATCCGAAGTCAAGGAATATCTGAACAGAACGAAACCGATGAACAGAAAATGAATCAGCAGAACCTTAGAGTATACATAAAAGATCAGAACAGACCACTCGCCCTTTCGACGTATTCGTATTTAAATTCTTCGATTGGTGAATGACCAAGTTTGTAAATTACCAAGAACGCAAACGGCCAAACCATATCAAGGGATAGAAAGCAACCCTCGACTGTTTTATAATAAGCTTTCTTACAAAGTTGTTGTCTAATGTGGGTCTTAAATTTTCTGTCATTCATATTTAAGATTTCTTCTGGTATTTTGTTGTAGAAGCGTATACATTGCCCCGTGAACGATTTACTGACCTTACTAAGCCTTAACTGTGGTAGTACAAGTTTGTTTTTGTTTCTTGTAACATAAGCTGTGTTCATGTCACAGTGCCTCAAAAAGAGAGATATATTTTTACGGACATACAAAATATTCTCAAAAATGTATTGACTGGCAACGGTTAATATATTAATTTCTTTAAACTTTTCTCTTAATGATTCTCTTATACAACGCAGAATATAGATCGCCCTAATAGCTCTCTTTTGTAAAATAAAGATGGTTTCTATATCTGTCGCTTGACCCCACAGTAGGATGCCGTATGACATGATGCTGTGGAAGTAGCTGAAATAGACTAATCTCCCGGTAGCAATATCAGTTAGTTGTCTAATTTTCCTAACGGCGTAGGCGGCCGAGCTTAGTCTGCCAGCTAGTGAAGCTATGTGGGGCCCCCCGTTTCAGGTGCAATCAGATGCATGCAGGAAAAAGTTAGTGTTTAATGTAATGAGTTTGTATTGTTGGCTTCTTGTAATGATGCTTATAAATAAGAAAGGTCAAGGTGATAATTACTTGAATAGGTACCGCTCGTGGTACCGAGCGTCCGTAGACATAATTGGAATACAATTTCATCGCGATTATTCGCTGATTACATGAAATCAAGCCGCCATTTTTAATCAACGTTTATAAATCTTTGTTTATTGGCACTTGCCAATTAAATTAAATTAAAATTCGATAAATTAAAACTGTTATGTTATATTGGTAGACAGTCGAATCGAAGTGTCGAAATCTACTGTGATTTTTTCCAACTTTAGTTACGCGGTCGTAACTAAATTAAACAACATGAAAAAATATATTATTAGGTATACTTATTTTGTTATTATACTTTAAAACACTCTGACTTTATTTTCAGTATTTAGGTACCTACCTACATCTTATAAAACTTGCAATCAACACAAAGTAAAGAGACGATATTGCAAGCATTATTTTAATGAAGTCCCACATCTGCGTTTCTCCATCAAAAAATGGCCTTCGCGTGAAATGAGAAACGGGACCGCTATAAGGTTAAATGTTACTGGCTAGCAGATGAACTGTACGCATATTTTTCTTTGTTTACTTACATACATGCACTTGAAAACTATGAGTATAGTTGGAACATAAACTTAGAATATTACTAGCATACACTAAGTAACTTTATGAATCGGAATGTAACAAGTTTTATTCAAAAACCATTAAAATATCTAGGCTTAGTCATTGGCTAATGTAAGTTAACTTTTCTAGTTAGGAGCCAGGAATACCCGGCGACACTTTGACCCTATGGGATCTGGTGCCCCAAACTCCTGTCCACTAACGTATGAGTATAGTTGGAACATAAACTTAGAATATTACTAGCATACCTAAGTAACTTTATACATCGGAATGTAACAAGTTTTATTTAAAATCCACTAAAATATCTAGGCTTAGTCAGTTATCTAATAGGCTTAGTCATTGGCTAATGTAAGTTATCTTATCTAGTTAGGAGCCAGGAATACCTGGCGACACTTTGACCCTATGGGATCTGTTGCCCCAAACTCTGTCCACTAACGGTGCTCCAATCTGATTTTGGTGGACTTCACACACGCCTTAGAATAGAAATTCTGATAGGTTTCCTCACGATGTTTTCCTTCACCGAAAAACCTGTAGTATTATAATAAACTGTACCTACTTATGTTTCGAAAAACTTATCACGAGCCAAGGTTCAAACCCACGACCTCAGATCGTGAGGCGAGTACAGTGCAACCAACAAGGCAACCACGGCTCTTTGAACTTAATGGTTACTAATACTAACTGTAATTTTCCATTAATACAGGAAGTGTTGATTTAAATGCAAAGTTGTCCCCATCTTAACTAAGTGAGTTAAATGTAGAAACATCTAGATGTATTGGTTACGGAACCCGCCCTGTTAGGAGTCCGTTAAAGCCTTAATTATGGCCTTATCTCTAATATAATTAAGTTAAAGGAAACGCGAGATCGCTCCGTGCGTGATGCTTGATGATGTGGAACAGGAGTTGCGAATCTGTGGTCTCCATTAGTATTGCCATCGTTTCGTATTTTTCAGGACGCCACATATTTTTTATCGTTTAAAAATGTCTCGCTGGAACAATATCGTTGCCTCGTTATTTGGTCATAGATTTTATTGTAGCAATCGATATAGCACACACACAGGATTTTCTGCGTACACCTAATTACCAGTAAATTAGCACTTTTAATCCAAATGGTAATTATTAGGTATACTATACGTAACTACTATACGTGAAATGCCAAAATCTCATATTGCCATTTACGTGAAATTAAAAAGATGGTAAATGAAAAGTGACACTCAAAAGTTCAAAATTCTTGGCATTAAAAATCTACATAGGAGAATTAATTAGCCTGTATTTATTTTTTCCTGAATGTCTATTTGTTTGGGTTAATACCTAATATCCTTAACCAGGCGGTATCTAAGTGGCCCATCGTACTAGATTTTAAAAAAATCCTTCTTACAAACATGTGCATCTTCTGCATTGACTAGCACTGATAAAGCGAATCCCAGGCCACCGCCGGCCGCAAATTCAATATGCAAACGCAGACTGCGCGTGCCTGAAGTCTCACATACATTGCTTATGGAATACAGGCCGCCACCGCCACCGCAGGCCGCGTGTGTGGGATCCCCTTAATAAATTAGTTCATTGCCTTAAAACTGTGTGCTCTGATTCTTGATCCTTGATACAATTGTTGGCCACCCCTGGTTTAGAATAGCATTAATTTATAGAAGAGAATTAGTTGCTAGTTGGGACGCCACCTGCACAGACACAATAGCCCCCAGCTTCATCGGGATCTCCTCCAACTCTGCTGGCGCCGCCGCCAGACGCGCGGCGGCCCTCAAAATTCAAAAATATACCTCGCTGCGAGACCTCTTTGAGTTTCTGCCTTTTGCGGTTGAGACCCTTGGCTCGTGGTCACCTGAGGCTATCGCCTTCGCGAAAATTATCGGGCATAGTCTAAAAGAAAAATCGGGTGACTCACGAGCCAGGGCTTTCTTCGTTCGCCGCATCAGTGTGGAAATTCAGAGGGGTAACGCCGCGAGCATTTTAGGCACCATTGGAAATTCGGCGGAGTTGGAGGAGATCTTCTACCTTTAGGAAAGTTTTTTTTTTAGGTTTAGGTTTAGTTTATTTATTTATTTGTAGATTAGTTTTAGATTTATAATAAGTTATTTTTATTTTTAGTTATACGTTATCAAATAGGGGTTTAAAATAATATGAGTTGCTAGTTCTATCCGACTTAGCTTGGTGATGCCATAGCCTCGTGATTATGATAAGACCTAACCTGTCACCTGCGGATTACGCACGTTGCAAGGTTTCTATAATCTTTTTCGCATAGCATTCAATTCAATGCCTACTCTTTATTGCACTTATGAAGGACATGAAGGTACGGCCACACCGCATAACTTTCTCACTCAACTATTACCACCGGAAAACCAATTTTTATCTGTTTGAAGCAAAACGTTAAACATCTCTATTAAAGTTACATAACTAAGTTAAGTGAGGATGTGAACCTCAGTGAAAATCGCAGACTAACTCTAGTCGTGCCCTGTTTTTGTGGAGGCCGTGCTGTAACCGCCTGTTTTTTGTTATAATAATGATTAATTTAAAACCTCTGTTTCCGGGGGCGTAAACTTGCGTAAACACATTATAAAAAACAACAACCAGACTGCCATAATTTTTAAATAACTGACTGATACAATGACATCGCTACCACACAGGGCGACCTCAAGGTACCTATAATTTAAGCAGGCGCAGCCGACATCTGTATCCGATCGATAATTAACCTAAATAATAAACCTCTGTTAATTGCGATTTACAATTCGCACGTAAATCGCATGCACTATTCTCCACTCGAAAAGGCAGCAAAGTGTACGCCTTATACAAAATGTGGCGGGTTCCGATCCTTCCTGAAACTGACGTAACTAGACCTTCTCTCGAAACATTTCTGTAAGTAAAAAATGTTCGAAGACATTGGTAGCTACATGCCCATTTGAATTCATACCTAAATCGCAACACAGACAGAGCGGCGGCGGTGCGATAGCGTTGCGGTAATTTTTTGTAATGGTCGAAATAGTATGAAACCCTTCACATCAAAGCGGCGCGGCAAACGCGGCTGCGGCGGCGGTGCGAAGGCGAAAGCGACAATGTCGCGCGCACAGATTGGTCGCCGCCACACGACACCGTCGCCACACGACACCGTCGCCACACGACACCGTCGCCACACGACACCGTCGCGAGTCGAGATCCTAGAAGGACGATAGTTGCGTCTGGTTGCGTCCAGAATACGCGCGAGTGTCACCGTGGGTGCACGTATTCAAAAATGGTCTTGACTGACGGACAGACAGACAGACGGAAAACGAAGTGATCCTATAAGGGTTCCTTTTTCCTCTTTTTACCCTAAAAATGGAGCTCAAAAATACTCATGCATATTGTGCGCGATTCCACTGAATCTTGACGCAAGGTTCTCGCGTATACGCGCGTAACATTTCGTGGCGAGCTAGTCCCGTCTTGACAAGATGTAATAGGTATAGATAGGGACACGAATAGAAGTATCTGTGTTCTATTGTGTGGTGGTGAGATACGCGCAGATAAACAAACTACTGACGTCACTAAAGCGCGACACAGACTGGGTGGCGGCGGTGCGAAAGCGTTGCAGCGGCGAATCTGCCGGAAGCGAATATAAAGTGAAGCCCTTCAGACAGGTATACCTGGGTATACCGCTTGCGCAGGCGGCGCGGCGGCGGTGTGTCTGAAGAACGCGCCGCTCTGTGTGGCGGTTCTCATATACTACAAAGGAATACAACGCGCCGCCCCCGCGCCGCGCGGGGCTCACCAATCTGTGCGCGCGACATTGTCGCTTTCGCCTTCGCACCGCCGCCGCAGCCGCGTTTGCCGCGCCGCTTTGATGTTAAGGGCTTCATACTATTTCGACCATTACAAAAAATTACCGCAACGCTATCGCACCGCCGCCGCTCTGTCTGTGTTGCGATTTAGGTATGAACTCAAATGGGCATGTAGCTACCAATGTCTTCGAACATTTTTTACTTACAGAAATGTTTCGAGAGAAGGTCTAGTTACGTCAGTTTCAGGAAGGATCGGAACCCGCCACATCTTGTATAAGGCATACACTTTGCTGCCTTTTTATTTTGTCCTCGGCAGGTGAGAGAGGCTGTCAATGGGTCAATTATATACGTATAGAGAACTATTTATGGCAATAACTTCAATACCTACACAACCAGCTGCCGGCTCTATTATTTATGCACAATTATGAATTATGTTTTATAAGTAACTAGATCTGCAGTGAAACACATACATATACCTACAGGGTGGAATTTTGTAATGCCATGGAGGGAAAGTACTCTAATATTTTTACAGATTTTAGTCGGTTCGATTCCCGGGCGTGGCAAGCGAATTTTCGAAAATCTTTGAATGCAGTTTTCTTTTCTTTCAAAAATAAAGGAATGTTTTCTTTGAGTAAAATTTTCTATTTACAGTATTATGAGTTTTTTCTCTCCAGGTGGCATTACAAGATTCCACCCTGTAGAGTACACTAGCGGACGCCCCGCGACTTCGTTCACGTTTGAAAGTATATATCTTTTTTATCTTGACATCCCCTGGCCCCAATCCGTTTTTTGGTGAACTCACTTCGCCTTAGGAACTTTACTTTTTTGACGTACGCAGGTTTTCTCACCATGTTTTCCTTCACCAATTAACTCATTGGTACGGCGCCAAGTTTCGAAGCCACGATCTCCTAAACGGGAGGCGAGTGCACAACCAACTAGGCTACCGTAGCTATACGTATACTCATTGTATTAAATAGAACATCGTAAATAGTTAACTGAGACCTTGGTATTCATTACACTAAGAAATTAGATGAACGCCTCATTAAAGGTAATTACTGGATAATTTCTACAATTATTTACTTAATTATACGTCCATTCGTTCATTCATGCCGACTAACTGCAGATGGCTTGTAGCCACAGCCAGCTATAGCTACAATGTTTAGCTGAGTCCTTATAAACGTCATCAATTAACAGATTCCTTTAAGACTTGCTGAAAGTCCAGTATAAAGCACCTCTTGGCTTTTAAAGGGCTATCTACCATGAATCAGAAAATTTTGCCACTCCCTTATGGATGAGTAATAAATAAAAGCATTCTATCGGTGTCAAAATCGTGTCAAATGGATTACAATGTTGTAACTCACTCACACATTCTAATTTTCAAACTCCATATAAATTTGTATTAGCAACCTCCTCCCGCTACTCCGCTTCCTTTGTCCGCACCCCCCCGGTAAATGGCACCATAGGTTCCGATACTAAATATGCGAGATGCGATCTCCACAGGGAGCGCGCGCGCGTCCAAAGAGATTTGAAACTTCTTGCTATCTACAGAACTCTGAATAAAGCGCGACACACACTGGGCGGCGGCGTTGCGAAAGCGTTGCGGCGGCGAAGGTTTGTATGAAGAACGCGCCGTGCCGCCGCCGCTTTGATGTAAAGGGCTTCATACTATTTCGAACATTACAGAAAAAAACCGCAACGCTTTCGCAACGCCGCCGCCCTGTCTGTGTTCCGCTTTAAATAGGGAAACAAAATTGCATCAGAACAGGTGCGATGGCGTTTATTTGGGAAAGCCGCTGGGGGCACAAAACTCATTTTTTTTACAATTTCACAATAATTTCATTTAACCGACCAGTTAGTGGGAATCCCAAATCACAGGCCTGTGTCCAGGAGTGGACACTAAAGGGCTGACGATGATATTTCGGCGATGGTCCAGGCTTGGCTGGTCCATTGCGTATGCAACGTTTTAATTTATGGTTTAGCTACTCGTATTTGTCCCATTATAATAACGGTCCTATCGAATGCCAGATACATGATATTTATTAAAGGAAATAGCAGAATCAAGTCCTTAACTCCTCGGAACACCAACGTAGCTAATAAAATTACGAAGTAATAGCAAGTAAGTGCAGACTTGATTACGAGCCGATGGACATACAAAGTAATACCGTGATAAAGAATTAATTAACAATTATAATTATCATACTATCTACGCACAGGATGCTGCAAAATACTTTTATCTAAAACAGCTTAATATACAGGGTCATATACAACGTGTTACAAAATACCCCGTAAAAATATAATTAATTATCAAAGCCAACCCTAAGAACCCTAGGAACCAAATAGTTTTTCTAGTTTGCACATCAGTGAAAATAAATTTTTTTTTGGGATATGTGAATGGACTTGTTATTAGGCCCTATTTAACCTCCTTTCGGCTTTACTACTTGTTTTGTAACACCATGTAAATGTGGTGTGAAAGCCGTAACACGCGGAATTTGAAAAACAACTTTTGATAAAAACAAATTTCTGATCTATGTTTTAAGTTCGAGTCACTACACTAGCTCAACGAAAAGTTTAAAATTGATTGAAAAATGTGTGCCAACCAGACAGACAAGCGAGTTCTTTAATAAAATGTGTTAAAATAAATCTATAGACTATCCCACCCTGTATATAAGCACTGCAATGGCGGTAAGGCCGGTTAAGTTTTTGTGACCATGCCCTACCTCAAGCTCAAATCGAACGTGTTCCGCGCTTGACCATCGACCATATACATAAAAACTTCACTTAAATTCATTTAGTTGAATCGATTGATTGAATTGGTATTACCTGCATCTTTGATGTAATTATTTAATAGATGTGTGATAACGCGAAACTTGGTGTAGGTATGTACATACTATTTTTTCTTCTGTGGCGATTATAATAAGTCAAAATAACAAAAAGGCTTTTTGGCGGAATTTTGTCAGAGTTGGTGTTCGTTTTTGTTTATTTTTCCAAAAAAAATTATATTGTAGGTTTGGTTTATATTGTAGGCACCAAAAGTGTTTAACTGTGATAGTTTTCTAAGCAACAAGTGCCTATTAAAGTGTATATTGTGTGGGATAGTTAAATAAAAGCGTGTAACGTCTCTACCGGATTGTTCCAAATTGTCCCTTGTTAAATCGACATTAAACCTACTATCAGTTTAGTGTGGTGTCAGCTGCAGTGTGGATCACCGAATGGCACTAGTTGTGCCCTGGAAGTCGTGCTGCGATTTTATGTATTCGTGATTTTAAACTACGATTTGGCCTTTATGGACTTGTTTCCCATTGGCCGTACAACTATATTTAAAAAAATGTTTCAAAAAAACTACTGATCACCATTTATCACCAATAGCAAACTAGCTCATCAAGACCAATCTAAACAGCCCAAATTCGAAGGTTTTACAGATCAACTTCTGGCTTCATGATCAGCCCTTCATACCCTTGTTGCACACAGCAAACTAAGGGTTGCTGGTGTGGTGATAAATAGCCACTTGTCGAAGTAAAAATTCAATTTCAATAAATTAAGATAAGCATCATACAATGACGTAGCAAATAATTAGTAGTTAAACCTGCAGATTCGGCCGTGGCCCAGATCGCAACTACCCATTATTCTGCGTTCATTGCAACTAACTTGACTTTGAGTCGAACAAATATCATCTTTATAGCATGGACGTAGAACAGCAAAATGTAAATAACCGGCACAGTACGCTAAGAAAGTCAACTCTGTTTGGTGGAAAAAATCCCAAGTTAAGAAGTAATGGGTAAAATAATAATAAAAATTACGTTTTTTGACAATATTTGTAAGAGTTTTTAAAAATGATTTAACGTAAAAATTTTACCATAGCGTTTGCATCGACGATCTAAAGAAGGTGGGCGGCTGGGTGCGGAGGGCGAACTGGGTATGGTGGCCTTCATTACCGAAGGCCTATGTCCAGCAGTGGCCGTTGAATAGCTGATAGTGTTGTATGTTTGCATCGGAAGTCAACAAATTATAAGCAATAGGTCTAATTAGTTCGACCAACTGCTTGAATCTACCATTTGAAATTGGTTACGTGAGTTTTTTGAAGGCACGTGCTTAGTATAGATTTATAAGACACTTACCTTGATGGACTAGACGTCGTCATGTTATCATTTTCGGCTCTGCATAGAGTTATCTGTAAACAAATAAAAGAATAGTTTAAAAACTTATTCAAAACGCGCAACGATCCGAAACTCTATCGGCTTCTTTGTAGCCGTTGAGGAGTTCCTATGACACTTCAATCATCATACAAGCTCCATGATACCAATTGTCTGATTGTATAGCATAGCGGCTCGGGCCGAAGACGAGGGCGTAATGGAGCCGAGAGTGTAATGACCAATACTCACAAGTTTCATACGTTTTTAACACACTTTGCGAGGAAAAAAATAAATAAAATGTCATTTTGATATTGATGGCAACTAGGTGGCGACAAGCTATCATTTGGATTTTGTGCCACAGATAAGTATTAAACAGACGGTGATTTTGCAGAAAAATAAGACGCGAAAGAGACTGCCATCCATACTCAAGTTTTGTTACGATAATTTCAAGGGCTGCATTTATTCATCATCATCATATCAGCCGAAAGACGTCCAAATAACGTAAATAAAATTTGAAATTTGACTGCTGGACCTCCCCCAGGGATCTCCACGACGCCCGGTCCCGCGCTAGCCTCATCCAGCCGGGTGCCGCGACCTTCACCAGATCGTCGGTCCACCTTGTGGGAGGCCTGCCTACGCTGCGTCTTTCGGTAACTTAAGTTTGAAAAGATTCAAATACATACAACGATGACGATGGCGACAGAGATCGCTTACCATCATCATCATCGGGCTGAGGCCCGCTTGCCTCTTATCAACGGTAAAAACCTTGGGTATTGCGGAAGCTCTATTCCCAACTAAGTAGGCTCTACATGTGGAATATATTGAATTCTGCATCCGCTTAGCATCGTCCCAGTCTAAGCCCACTGAGTTAGGACATAACCTAAATACTACTCTAATCGATCTACTGTACTGCAGGCAAAACAAATAATCTTATAATTTTGATCAGATAAAGCCAAAATGGATATAGTATTCCAAAAGAAAGAATACCTATTCATTCTTTACGCATAAATATTATAAAGGTTTTAAAACACCATACAAGTACACTAGGTACATACCTACAGAATGATATCATTCCAGAAAAATCATTCAGTAAAAATTACTACTACTAGTACTTATCAAGGAGAGTTGGTTTTCACGTTGTTGTTCCTTAATTGTTCTCCAATTAATAACCATTGAATGGAATTGAATGGGGTTTTCATTGTTGATTAAAGTTATTTTTTAGGCTGCTCATAAAAACTTTTTCCACGCAGATGAACCCGCGGGCAAAGCATAAATTACAAAACATTTATTTCACTTTTCTAGCTCCTTTAAAGACAAAACGTTTCATAAAATCGTCCGTCTAACAAAAACAATTGCAGCGAATTAAATTCGAAAATTGTTTTGCTACCGCTACCTGCACCCGCGCCGCCGCGCGTAACCAATGAGCCGTCACCGCAACTCAGAAATGCCGCGGATTTACTCGTTTTTAGGGATCCGTACCAAATTGGTAAATCTCTATGATGCGACTTCGTCAGTCTGTCCTTTTGTGACAGTTGCTTACTAATTGCTAAACGACTATTCATAATTAATGGTATCTAATGCGACTCGAAAATTAGAATAGTTTTAAATACTTATTGCTTGCCGACGAAATAATAATTAAAATTCATTGCAAAAAGGGATTTAAATTCGTGGTCCAACTGAAATGTGGGGTCAGAAATTATAGGGGTTCTAACATGCCTTATATCCGAAGTTTGCACTCTAACAATCACAGTTTTTTTTAGAAATCTACATTACAAACTTAGTTATATGCGCGGTCCGTAAATTGAACTCTATAGAAATTAATTAATCTAACTAAATAACTTTTTATATTTCCTCCCAAGGTACGGAACCCTCGCCGGCGAAGTCCGACTCGCGCTTGCCTGCTTTTTTTCTTCACAAATCAACTAATTAACGGCGCTTACGACATCTTTCGCTAAATCAGTCGCCTAATGGTCCGTCGACATGCCTCGTTACTGCGGCTATTTAGAGTCGATTGGAGATGTATTACGAAATAATGGCACGTTATGAACACGGCCAGTTTCATATGAAACTGGTGCATGATATGCCATACAATAGCTACAAAAGTTGCGACCTTAATATTACTCTATCGATTGGTCGAGTACTTTTGTGATGAATTATTACAGTCGATCCTGCGAGTCGATCGCACGACAGTGGAACCACTTTGACCTTGAGCTGGCGTAGCTGGTTTCAATACTATAAGAGCCTGACGGTGGGCCTGATCCACAAGTTTAAGGTCGCTCAGCGAGCTATGGAGAGGGCGATGCTCGGAGTGTCTTTGAAGGGCATGATCCTTAACGAGGTGATCCGCCAGAGAACTAAAGTATGGACATGGATCAAAAAAATTGTGCGTTGAAGTGGCAAGGGTCTGGTCATATCTGTTGGAGAACCGATAACCGCTGGAGTAGACGAGTCGAGTGGAGACCACGCGTGGACAGGCGTAGGGTGGGACACCCCCAGGCTAGATGGAGTGACGATCTGCGTAAGGCGGCTGGCATGGATGCGGGGAACCGAATATCGGGTTCAGTGGCGCGCATTGGGGGAGGCCTACGTCCAACTGTGGACTAGTGCAAGCTGATGAATTCCCAGCGTGCATGGCCACAGTAAAATACTCTTACAGTAAAATAACTCAATACGTACCTAACTATTTTATTTCAATTCACTTTTCTTATCCGTGCGATCTCACCTTACAAAACCTCCACTTTGTCTTAACTAATTATAAATTCATGTACTCCATGACAGACTTTGTCGTAACTTAGAAGTCCCCAATTGACGCCGACCTCTGATACTTAAACCGACTGTCATAAGTTAGCTGGAAGTCACAGGTCAAGTTATAATGGTGGTATTAAGTTATATGGCAGATCTAGCACAAGAATGATTACGCAACTTAGAACAATATAAGGTGTTTGACAAACAAGGTAGTATAGTGATTTATTGAAATGTTTTGACTTTATTTATGTCAGTAAATGAGAGTAGGTAGAGCTTTCCAATTGCACCTAGGTACAGTCGAACGCACGTCAGTGGAAACAGGGAGTCTCACTCAATACTATGAGAGACCAGTTTATACTGGTTTTGTTTCCACTGACGTGTGTTCGACCGTATTTATGTTTATTGTAAATGTAATTGTATATTCCATGATACAAAAGATTGAGTATAAAGTCCGATATGTATAAAACTTATTAATTCTGTTAAATAAAAAATAAGACAATAAAACCCGCCATTGAAAAAAAATTTACAATTTGTCAAAAAGTTATATTGCTTAATAAATTATTTTGCCGCTTGAATTTAAGTTTTCTGACTATGTTTTTTAAAGTAGGTATACCTTTTAACTTTTGCGATTTTAATTGTGCAATTTTAAAATTGTGATAGAATAAAATAATTTCTAAAATTAATCTAAATTGTTTCAACAATAAAAAAAATATAATTTAAAACTCAATAATCGTTCTCATTTCCATAAATCGCGTCGGCATAACATAGGCTATAAAACCCATAAATATTCCGTCTTTGTCCTCCACTGATTACTTTTTAATAGTTAAGAACAAACAAGCCCAACATTACTTTGCCATGTCCGACTAATGACCAAGTGGGCGATGCCACACTACACGAAATCTGTGGCTGGTCGTAAATTAAAACGCTCGTCAATAAAAACCGCACGTGTGGCACGCTCTCATGGAGGAAAGTACGCAATTCCCGTAATTGGAGGTCTCAGCTTTAATATTTATCATGCGCGCAGATTAAATGGTTAATAGATCAATTAGCTTCGCTGCAAAACTGCTTTATAGATGTCATAATTACTATTAAGTACCTTTTAGTATGTTAATGTGAGCCAGGTACATCTGCAACTTCATCGCTGATAAACGGTAAAATATTACCATAAAATCTTAGATGTATTTAAAAGATTTTTATCGTACTTTAAAGACAAAATATTATATTGCATATGATCATAGTATAGTACGTATAAAAAACGTCAATCAATCAAACTTTAGTATCAAAAGTTGGGTAATTAATTAAGTTATTACAAAAAAAATTTTTTTTTTCAAAAAAACAACGTACATTAGGCAAAATTAAAACGGATTTGTACGCCGTACACTACTCCAACTTATTTTAACTAAATATTAATTTCCCTCAAAAACTAGTAAGCTTTCTCCACTAAGTTGACCTAGCTCCATGTGTCGGTACGGCGTGCGGCACGCGCCCTCCCACGCACGCACTTAAATCATAAATATAAAATGTTGACATATTGTAAAGTTTTATCATAAAATGTGTCACCGTTACCATGACATCTAAGTTTAGAAAGAATTTAATTATATTTTTAATGAGCCATCCAGCCTGCCAGATAAGACGCGGCCTATCATATCGAAAGGTCCGGAGTTCGATCCCCGGCTGGGCCATGTACCAATGGATTTTTTCTCGAAACTTAAGTCCATTTACTGACAGCTCTCAAACGAAGGAAAACATCGTGAGGAAACCTGCATACGCTGAAGAAGAAATTCTTAGGCGCATGTGAAGTCCACCAACCCGCACTGGGCTGGCGTGGTGGACTATAGCCCGAACACCCTCGTTGAGAGGGTAGGCCTAAGCCCCAGCAGTGGGGGCTGTAGATGATCCAGCCTGCTGGCGTTCACTGCTGGACATAGAGATATTTAAGCACACTAGTGATAATACTCACACATGTTCAACCTCAAGCTCCGAAACACTAAAGTATGCACACTCTGCCAAGAAGTAGAGAAAACCCCATTGCACCTTCTGTGCGAGTGTGGCCAGGCTTTAGTAAGTGCAAAGAACGGTCACTGTATAGGAAATTCTATGTTGTACTTACAGTGAAAGTTGCACTGAAGACTATAGGTATTTTAAGCAGAAGCAAACATTTACAAAAAATCCCTAACGTAGATACGAGTATCATATTTCGAAAAATATCTTAAAATAATGGTCCCATTGAGGTCTATCAGATTACGGCAAAACGATAGCGGATATGTTGAACTACAGAAGGTGCGGTTCTCCTACCTAGTTTTGTTTGGCGTAAGTACGTAACATAGTAGGGTGGGGTTTTACATTCATTAAATAAAAAGTTGGAGTTTAATTAAATTATAATCACATCTACTTACAGTAATCGTACCACAAAAGACTAAACATTACTCCCAATTCAATTGCTTTTCGGCTAATTACTTAGCTCAATTTTTTGTCGAGTCTCATTCTGTGATAACAGGGAGTGAGAATTGAAAAACTACGTAAATACCTAGAATTTTAGGGTTTCGTAAAAAAATGTAAAGCTTCGTCCGTCTGTCTGTCTGTAATTCAGTTCTGGCAGTTCTTCATTCAATTAAAAAAAAAAATTCGAAAAGTGTGAAGTCGTTTTAAAATCACACGATTTTAATTTTCACTGTTATTATTTCAATAATTGCAACCTCCTCTACGAGTATTTTTAATGTTAGTGAAAATTCAATTTTCCTCAATCACCCGTGTTTTTCATTACTTAATCGTAGGGTTAGGGGGCCACCCTTACCCCTCGTAGAAGGGTAAAAGTAATGATTGACAGCCGACAAGCGTAAGTACGATCCACCCACTGCTGATGTAACTTTTTAATTTTCCATTAGTTCCAGCGTGCTTATCATTTAAATAACTTCATTCAATTATTAGGTAACTTCATAAGCCATAGACTATCGTATTATGTTTCGAATTTTGCGAGATATTTTAAGATCTTTTCACGTTCACAAACGGGTGCATACCAAAATCAAATCTAGTCGCCACAACATGAAGTCGAAGATACATACAAACACTCAGATCATTTAGTTTTATATTGAATTGGGATTTATAAAAGTAACAACATAATATATAGGTATGCGTCATCTTGGCAGAGCCACGACATCTGATTTCAAATCTGACTATGCAGAAGAAATGTAACTTACTAAATTTCAATGTAGTCATTTCAACACCCTTTTTTTACTTTTCTACGTCTCTCGTCAAATTTGGAGATAGAGTCTCCTGAGTGCAATGTGCGCCACGTCCTTTACCTTTTAACATCCTTTATCGACTATCTTATCTTATCTTTCAAGTTTTGAACATCCTACAATTATCAGGTTGTTATTATAAATCTGAAAGTGAATTTGTTTGGTAAGCTTCCAATGGCTCCACTATTCATCGGATCTTAATGAAATTTTGCGTAGTAGTAGTATGATGGAGATAAAGGCAAATTTTTACCGTGGGAAAACACTCTTCACCTCGGAAATAGATATTAATTACACGAGGGCGAAGCCGCGCGCAATAGATGGTTAATTCGATTTTATTATCGTGATAGTACATGTACCTATTATAGATGCACTTACCATGTTAATTCATAATTTATCATAATTATCTAAGTACAAACGATTGACAGTCATTTTAATAGTAGTGATAAAACCGCACTCTAAATGGTGTAATACGGATAGGTGAGGCATTAGACAAATAGCGTGTGTGTTTGTAAAAGCATATTTATTCAACTCAGGTGTACACGAGTCAGTATACGTCGGTGGTATACTTTACACTATAATGAGCTTAATTATTTACAGCAAAACAGAAAAAAATAAGAAAAGCACTTCTCAAAAATCTTCAAAGTTGTCTTACCAAATTTCGACGTTACGCCTTCTATTCTGCGGAAAGAAATATTGGTAGATGTAGTTAGTACTAAATATTAAAATCAAACTATATGTATTGTAGTGTATTCCTGAGTCTTTAGATGAGTATTCGTTCGACTACATCCACTTTCCTAAAAGTATTGTACAAAGAAGATATGACTAATCGGTATGAGTCTTAAGTAAAATTCAAAATTGACTTATTAAATGTAACTTAAAAAGTGAGTAGTGGTACCGCACTTTTGCGTATAAAATATATTGTAAATATGTTTCAAAGATTTCGGAGTTGAATGCCGACTCTTAATACTTTTTAAGTTGAAGTAAGTTCTTAGTAATTGATTAGATTTGAATTTCAATTAAACGGTGGCATTTTTTAAATATCCCGCTACCTCTGGTACTATTTTTAAATGGTAAGTAAGTTTATATAAATGGTAATTTATCAAATCCGATTTCAGACAACAGTCAAAAAGCTCCTGTCATGGCGCTTTAGATAGACTGACTACCAAGTCAAATTGAGGTGATTTTAACTTTTGATTTCGCACACTATCACTGGTAACTATAGGAAAAATTCAGCTCAAAATCGTTTAAGGGCACATTGACTTCTCTTATCCTGCTACGACCTTTAACACCTAGGTACCTACTGGTAATTGTTAGCCCTTAAAGCGACATTAAATAACGAAAAATTGACCCACCGTCCCCTACCATATAACTTAAAAAAATTAAATTTCAAACTTAACTTACATGGGGGCCTGAAAGACCAAGCGACACCACCAGACCCCATCATCAGCTCAGCTCTGCGACTGTCCCCCATGAGGCTCCACACAAGAATGCCCAATGCCCCCAAGACATGGGTTTCTCCGACCCAGTGGGGTTACCCACCACCACCTGGTGGCCACCACCACGCATGCGCACACAGGTGGGGCTGGAAAAATATTGATTATTTCACCTACCCCTATTTCCATGATGTGCCGATAAGGGTGCCTCTATTCATGGCGAGCCAGACAAATTACCGAGGGGTGGTGGTGGGATGGCGGGGTGGGGGTGGGACAGTGGTGATTCCACCTGAAGGTATTAATTATGTAGTGAACAGAATGATTGATTGAAACTCCTGATCGAACTGTTGTACGCTTTCGAGAATAATTTTGTGAAGCTCATGTCTTATACAGGGCGGTGTCGCTGTGGCAGCAACTTGTCCGTAGTAAATGCTTAATTTAACATCTCGTTGATGTCCATATCGACATTGATTTGTATTCATTGATCGGACTAACGCATATTATCATGTACCTAAACAAAGACAGTGTACCATTTCATGAAGTTTGTATATGTTTGTATTTGCTACCATTGCTGCCATGGGATGCTACCAATGCTACCATTTCATGAAATAGCCATGTTGCGGCCAATTCTACGATTAGGGCAAAGCATGTATTGCAACATTGGTCTCGACCGTATTGCTGGAACTGTGGCCAAACGCATGAAATCTGCATAAATTTAGATTTTTAGAAAAAATATATTGGTTATTTATTAATATAATGCTGATGTGCTGGGTGCTTTCTTTGAAGTATTCTGGGATTAACACACCTGTTAGTACCGTATCCTTAATTAATGATATAATTTCTTCTCTTCTTCGTATATGTCCAGCAGTGGACGAGAATGAATAAACGACACAACATCTCGATTTATACGAGGAAAACAGTCATTGAACTTGTCCCCTATTGTTTTCCCACCCTGTATACAACGTAGGTACTGACAGTATAAAGATTTGGGGCGGTCTGTTTGCATGTAATTATACAGGGTGTCCTTGTGACCCGGAACAGATGTCCCCGTTTATCCTATCCAATTCTTTTAAAAAATGATTTGTAGGTAGGTACATATATATAAGTGTAGGTAATGACAACAAGTAAACATTGGCGTCAGTGGCGTAGGGGATAAGACGCGGCCTATCATATCGTAAGGTCCGGAGTTCGATCCCCAGCTGGGCCATGTACCAATGGGTCTTTTCTCGAAACTTAAGTACATTTACTGACTGCTCTCAAACGGTGAAGGAAAACATCGTGAGGAAACCTGCATACGCCGAAGAAGAAATTCTTAGGCGCATGTGAAGTCCACCGACCCGCACTGGGCTAGCGTGGTGGACTATAGCCCGAACGCCCTCGTTGAGAGGGTAGGCCTGAGCCCCAGCAGTGGGGACATTAATAGGCTGTTGATGATGAAACATTGACGTAGATTTTATTCTAGACTAGCTGTTGCCCGTGACTTTGGCTGCTTGGAACTTTGTAAGAAATCTCTGTGCAAATTTCAAGTTCCTAGACTCAGTGGTTTGACTTTGTACAGTCGACCGCACGTCATTGGAAACAAAACCAGTATAAACTGATCTGTCATAGTGTTGAAACTCCCTAATAGGCTAGGCCAGCTCAAGTTCAAAGTGCTTCCACTGACGTGCGGTCGACTGTACGAGTACGTCTTTTATAACATTAGTATAGTACATTACTGCCGCGGCCCGCAACAGAGGCATTGATGGATGAACGTGTACACACATACGTGAGTCCATCAATGCCTGGTTGTGGCCAACACTTGTATAGTAGTTTTCTCAAACAAATGCGCGGAAATTCAAACTATCACCTATGTACACATACAAACTATTAACTATTACCTGTACACCATTTTATTTCATACATATATACATTCCAAAATCAATGACGAATAACAATAAATTTCCACGCGCCAAAATGTTCATTTGTTTTTTTACACTAAACTGCTTGCAAGTTGCAAGGCAATTCGAAATTAAAAAAAAACTGTTGTTATTTTACCTCCGTGGTTGCCACATGGTCACATGACATGATATGAATTAATATGGTCATTATTTGACCGCTAGGCACTACATATATGGATGTTCATTCAAATTATTTGCCCGTCTGCTCTCATTTATTTGACCAGTACCTACAGCAATGACGATTTAACTCGAAGAAGGTTGTAAAAATAGTGTTCACATTTCCAAGCATGTTTGAGAAAATATAACAGGGTTCCCTGTAAAAGGTTCTGAGGTAGGATCTAAGTCGTGCTGTGTTTTTTAAGTAGACCTTACTGTTACAAATACAAGGAGTTGCAATTAATAACCAACAATTATAACAATTACAGTGTTGAAAAGGGTTCGTGTGTTCAACACGACATCACCATCACTATAATGTCCTTATATTGCCCTACAATGTAGGCACAAATATGTACAGGGTGTTACTAGATGCGTGTAAAAATTTGTCTGTTGCGTTGCAAAACTTGGAGCATTAATTTTCTCAACAATCATTCAACTCTCAATATAAGCGGTCAACAGAAAACCAGCGCTGTAACTGAATTCACGAAACCTATAATTTATAGTTGTTTAGATGTTACTATCAGATACCTACTTATGTGAAATATCATCATCATCATCAACAGCCTATTAACATGTCCCCACTGCTGGGGCTCAGGCCTACCCTATCAACGAGGGCGTTCGGGCTATAGTCCACCACGCTAGCCCAGTGCGGGTCGGTGGACTTCACATGCGCCTAAGAATTTCTTCTTCGGCGTATGCAGGTTTCCTCACGATGTTTTTCTTTCACCGTTTGAGAGCAGTCAGTAAATGTTTTGAGAAAAAACCCATTGGTACATGGCCCAGCCGGGAATCGAACTTCGGACCTTTCGATATGAGAGGCCGCGTCTTATCCCCAGGGCCACTGACGCTCTTCTATGTGAAATATTTACTTGTATTTATATGGTTGCATGGTGACCTGAATTTTTTTTATAACTTGTTACAACCTGTATATGTAACTGCTAAAGTTTGTTAGTTAGTTTTTGTGACTTTTTCTATGGTTAGCTACCGTTTTATTCAGCTTTGCACTCTTCCCGTTGGTTTTCACCCTGTATAACAGGGATCGTGTCAAAAAGCGCACTGCGGCGTCGAATCTGGGTCACAGGAATGGTTATTATTCCTAGAACGCGATCAAGCTACAGGAAATTGTTGTTAAAATTGTAAAAATCTGCATGTTGCTGATTGTTGCTACAAAATGTACTTTGTTACAGCCATTACGCTTTCCTAATACATTTACAAAGTACAAGCAGGTAAGTTATATGTAAAAAAAAATGACATGAAATAAAAAACCTGTTGAGAATTAGACAAACTTTTACCAGATGGTAAACAAGACTTTTTTATGCTCGGAGTTTCTGTAAAAGAAATGATCCACAATGAATGAGGACTCTGGCGAAGAACTAAATGTTACCGGCATTGACGAAAGGAAAGCTTAAACAAGAATAATCCCACTGAGTAAGAGCGTCAGTGGCGCGGCCTATCATATCGAACTGTCCGAAATTCGATCCCCGGCTGAGCCATGTACAAATGAATTTTCCTCGATACCTAAGTACATTTACTGACTGCTTTCAAACGGTGAAGGAAAACATCGTGAGAACATCGCCGATGAAGGAATTCTTAGGCGCATGTGAAGTCCACCAACCCGCACTGGGCTAGCGTGGTGGACTATAGCCCGAACGCCCTCGTTGAGAGAGTAGGCCTGAGCCCCAACAGTGGGGACATGTTAATAGGCTGTTGATTTGATTATGAGTCCCACTAAGTTATTTGTACTAAGTAGGTAGGATATAAATGTGAAAGTTCGGATATTTTTGTTGCTCAATCACGCTATGATTCGCGGGACCCAGCTGGATGAGGTTAGCGCAGGACCGGTCGTCGTGGAGATCCTTGGGGGAGGCCTTTGTGTAGCAGTGGACGTCTACAGGTTGATATGATGATAAACAAAAAGAGTAGAGTTATACATCTTTTTCTTTTTACAAGATAAATTAACATTACGCGAAGGACTTACTTGTTTGATCTGCCGAAGTTAAGATAAAATCGAGAGTGTCGATTAAACAAAGTGCCCTATTACCGGGCAGTTTGTCTTACAACCTTCCATACATGTCCATACACGGCCATACACCTGTCACTAGTGCCATGTTTTAATTACATTTATATTTAAATAATTGATCATTAACAATTCGCAATTTCTACGTACGATTGTGGGAATGCTGTGCGGTGGAGGTAAACTTTTTTGTGTGGCCAAGGAAAGATCCGCGGACCTACCTGCATCAAAAAAATGTGTATGAAAAGTATTTTCATATAGGTAATAAAGTAATTAATATTATGATCATAGATAAGTGACATGTTGAACTAATGAGTAATGAACGAATGACGACGCGAATATATCGAGCGAATGTGATTAGTAAAAGGAGCCGGGGACGGCATAGACTGACATACGAGGAGCAGATAGAGCGGGTGCTCACAGACGGACACGTAAATAGCACTCGCGTGCCGCGGCGAGCGTGTATGAAGAGAATGATGAGACTGAGCGAAGCGAAAGAGGTGTGTCAGGATCGCGATACTTGGCGCTCCGTTCTTTCTGCCTGCCCCGCCAGGGACATAGCGTGAAGATATGTATGTATTCGTAAGTATTAATGTAGGTATTAGGATAAAACATAGAAAGCACTTCAATTATAATTAAAAGATACAAATTAACGCAAAAACAAAAATAAATTGGTAAATTATGTAAAATAACAACGTTATAGGTCAAACGTACCAGTAGCTGCATATATTCGTGTTATCGCGACCGCGTCGACTCAATATTTTAACGAATGGACTTATAATGTTAATCAATGAATGAATTTAAATGAATGTCCTACGAATCCAGCCAGCCTGTCACTTAGCAAAGGGATCGAAAAGTGTGGAGTCACACTTATATCTAATATTTAAATATTTTAAAAAAATAATATAGGTACTTATTCATAAAGTCTTTCAAAGTTTACTACCTATACCTATACTTACTTTGAGGGGTTTGTGTATAGGTGAACCGTGCTCTGCGGTAGTAATTACTACTGTGTACTTTTAAGTACACACAAAAAACTTTTAAAAAATGAATCTTTCTTAATTTTAAAACACATTTAATGTGTTCGATGTCATTTTGTTTATGCTGGCAGTGCATATTTAGGTCATCTCAAATGTCATCTCTATAATTTATTTTAAATTTACGTTGAATACTATACTTAGGTATACTTTTTAATTTAATTTAGATCACCACTATTTTACATCTTTTTACTCTTAACAAACAGCAATGCTAACATTGTTGTGCTCCGGTTTGGCAACGCACTTGTTGCCATTAGGCTGCAGGACGACCACTGGACGACAGTCACCGCTTACCACCAGGCGGACTATTTGTCCGTTTGGGATTTTTGACCAAAAACATATTTTTTATCCATAGTTCTTTCTATACTAACCTATCCTGAGCAAAATTGAAGTATGTTCAAAGCTAATGTGATTTTTGGCTCGACCAATCAGCTATTCATACGAATGAGTGTTGCCTGTCCAAATTAATTGGCACCACTAAATGTGGCCTACACGGGTACGACTGATAAAAGCCTAGTTTTAATAAACTCCGTCAAGTTTTCAAATGCTTGTTAGTATGCTGAATTAATAATACAGTTACTACATCTGATACTAAACTAAATCAAATCAATAGTAGCCTATACAGGGTGCATTAAGAAGTGAGTGTGTGTCATCATCCGCCTGCACTAGTCCACTCCTGGACATAGGCCTCCCCCAAGACGCGCCACTGAACCCGATCTTCGCGGTTTTCCGCTCCGTTACGTTATGCAGATCGTCGCTCCACTTAGTCGGGGGGCGTCCCACACTACGCTTGCCCAGTCGTGGTCTCCACTCGGGAACTCGTCTACAACAGCGGTTATCGGTACCCCCCGGCTAGATGGAGCGACGACCTGCATAAGGCGGCTGGCAGTGACTGCATGCGAAGAACCGAGGATCGCGCTTACTGGCGCGCCTTGGCCTATGTCCAGCAGTGGACTAGTACAGGCTGATGTTGACGATGATGATGACTATTTTACAAAAAGATATCCCACTGTATCTCTCTATGCCTACAGTTGCGACAAATTCATTAGAAGCCCGTTAAACCGAGGTGAATATATTAATTATTTCACGGCGGGACACGAGTTATAGTGGTCCTGTGTGAATTCATTGATATTCTGATCGTACATTTGTTGTTAACTAGGACTGAACTCTTAGGCTGGTTTTATAGCTGGACAGGAGACCCGTCCGGGTCGCCCGTGCGGGAGAACGCGGAGACATACCTATATCTACGTGAGGCGCTTGAACATCGTTTCACAGCAACGCGGGTTGTTCAGTACGGGACACGCTCCTGGAGCCCTATTTTTAAAACAAAAATCAGTAGAACCGACCGCTCGAAGCGAGGATAGATTCTATTCTAAAAATATAGCTATTCAAAAATAGAGCTGGTCGCAACGATATTCGGGTCTCCCGCACAGCTGCGAAACCAGCCTTAAACAGAACAAAATGTAATGAGAAAATCACCGTTAACATTTATGTCAACTAAAATTTTACAACGGATCGTTATTTTTAAATATTGCGTGTTTTAAATTTTAAATGCGCGAAAGTTTTATTATTTCCTCTTTAGCAAAAAATCACACGACAAATCGCAGACTTAAAAACGTTATAGTTTTGTATTTGAATAGGTAATTAAGCTATAATGAACATTTAGTGTCAAGTAATTATCATAATTTTCATCTTATTGCAGACTCTTGCTTTCTTTGAGCCTTGTTTACCGCCTCAAGCGCAATCTATTTTATTACCTCATGTACAATGAAAATACGCTTTTGACGACATTTTAGGCACCAGCAGCAACAATGGATGTATTTTATGATTCAGAGCTGTGAAGGTAGAAAGTAAAGTCAAAATATTTTTATTCCAAAAATTTGATTAAAAACAAAAAAAAACATACATACAGCCGAACATAGTACCTCCTCCTTTTTTGGAAGTCGGTAAAAATAGTGCGAAAGCATTAGATGTAGTTCATCATCATCCGAAAGACGTCCACTGCTTGACAAAGGCCTCCCCCAGGGATCTCCACGACGCCCGGGCTCGCGCTAACCTCATCCAGCTGGGTCCCGCGACCTTCACCAGATCGTCGGTCCACCTGCCCTGCGTCTTCCGGTACGTGGCCCGCCATTCCAGAACCTTTCTGCCCCAACGGCCGTCAGTTCTACGAGCGATGTGCCCCGCCCACTGCCACTATAAGCTTCGCAATTCTTTGCAAATTCTTCGCAAATCTATAACGGAATTACTGAAACCTGCAATGCATTGCTTGGAGAGTCTCGACTAGTTAATTGCACAGTGAAAACAATGACAATTAATTTCAAGGAATTCTTGTTATTTTCGATTGTACTAACCATGAATTTTAAAAAAAAGCTACTCCCATAAGGATGAGTAACAAATCATTTTAGGGGGTGCCAAAATCGAGCCAAATGTATATCGAAATTGATACTCACTCACACATTCTCATTTTCAAACTCCATATAAATTTGTATGAGCAACTTCCTCCCGCTAATCCGCTTCATTTCTCCGCACCCCCCCTGATTTTGACACAGAATTTTTCATCGTTTCCCATACTAAATTTGCAAGATGCGATCTCCACAGGGAGCGCGCGCGCGACAAAAGAGGTTCGAATCTCCTTGGTACTAACAATCGAACTAAATTAAAACATATTGAAACAAATAGTGCGATTAGAAAGCTTAAATGCCTTTCACACACGTTTACATTGGTACATTAATTCGCGATTAAATCACGCCCTGAATTCAACACTAAAATGCCATTGTCGATGGTCCACAATCAATTGTAAAGTGCATTGCGGGATCGGACAATAGGCCTCGTTCCGGTTGGCGCGGAGGAATGGCAGGAAACACGCTTTTTCGACTTACACCGGCTATGCAGTTGGACAGAAAAAAACCGATTGCTCCTCGCACGTCAAAATCAAAAACAGTATAAACTGGTCTTTCATAGTATGAAACTCCCTTTAGACTAAGCCAATAGTTGATTAAGTATACTATTTACATTTAAATGAAGTGCACCTCATATAAATATGTAGTACCTACTTTTGTAGACCAAATTTAATATACTGGTTGAGCATCAGAGTGCGCATTTGTGTGCAATCAGTATGTTTGATGTGCAAATCAATCTAAAGATTCCAGAGGTGCTGCGCAGGCGACGACGCTATAGTGACTTTTTACCATTACTTAGATAGGCAGTCTGCCTTGGGTAAACATTTTAAGTTTTAATATCATTTACGTAAGCCACATTGAAGAAAATCCCCAACCACCCAACTATTGTTATGTTACACGCAATTTTACTGTACTCGCGCGTTGCGCCGGCGGCGGCGCTGTGTTGCCACCGACCGCCGACAATCGGCGGAAACTCCACATGGCAACACTGCGTGACAGCTTTGCGAAATGAGCGGATAAATAGCACTGACACACGGCTAAACACAACACAGAGCACCCGTCCAATATTATTATTTATTAAGCAGTAAAATAACAGTAGAGCAAAACGTCGGTAGTTGGGAAAAGTTGAAAATATACGACGTTTCGTGCAAGTTTTATTCGACGGTTCAACTTACGAGACTTTTTATACATAACCTCTCAAGCTATCGTGGTACAACAAGTACCGCCGGTCCTGCAGTCTTCGGCTATTTTCGGTATCATCATTTCAGCCTTTTAGCGGCCACTGCTGGACATAGGCCTTCTCCGCATCCAGCCGCTTCCGGCCATCTTTTTTAGGTCGTCGGTCCACCTGGCGTAGAGGCGTATTTTCGGTAAATCTAACACTAGTCACCATTTAAAATCGACAGTGTAAACTATGTTTGCCACCGCTGTCTCGAACCTCGTCCCTCGCCGGCTCGCCCGGAATTTATTCGTCAACTGCAATGACTGTGTGTATCAGGTTGCGAAAAGCGGAGATGCGGTATCGCGAGATGCAGATTGACGCAGCGCAGCGGCGCGTGCGACGTTGACGCAATATGACAGGATCGCGAATGGGAATAGGAAGCCTAGAGCTCAATTTTTATTAGTAGTAGTAATTTACTAGCTGTTGATTTATTGCATTGAATTTCTAATATAAATAAAAAAAACAATATTTTTCCTCTGACTGGCCTGTTGGCGTAGTGACCTGTCTACTGCGCCAAATTCCCACCAGGGACTAACATTTGTGTGATGATAACTGTTGGTTTTCGGATTCTGAGTATTTGTATGTATTTAAGTATTTACCTAAAAGTATTTATGTATGTTTATCAGTTGTTGAGTACCCATGTACAAGCTTATTAGTTTGGGACTAAACAGCCGTGTGTAAAGTCCAAACATTATTATTTCTATTATTCTTCGCTTTTGGAATTTATTTGAGTTTAAGTTAGTTATAGGATTTTTAAATTGACATAGACTGACATAGCAGGATTGGCGCTCCGTTGCTTCTGTCTACCCCATCAGGGACATAGCGTGAAAACATGTAAAATGTACACTATTTGTTTTGTAAAATGTTCCACTTTACTTACACAGTTGAAATCTTACGTGAAAATCTAAATGGGTTTGCGCAAATGCAGTCATATTTTCCTACTTTACGGCCATGTGAAAATTGCACCGTCGCGTCGCTACGACCGTATCCTACTCTCGAAACGCGTCATAAATTTCTTATAAAATGCACAAAGTGTGTGAACTTTGATGTGAATATGTACCTTATGCGTAAACAGGTAGCTGTTACATACACATTTTCTGAGGAGACCATTGACGTACCTAATAATCTCCTGAGGACCACGGACCCTTTAAAGTAATTTATGTGGTCGTACTCTAGTAGACATTTTATTCATATTCGTCACCGTTTCTTCACTGCAGTAGGAAATCTAGTTAGGTACCTATATTTAAAGAAAATAGTTGAATTTGTTGATAAATATATTATTATAACGACGCCTGCTTTAAAACAACGTTAGGTCTAATGATGCCTATCCAATAATAACTTCAAAGTGTCAGCTGTAAATCATTGATGGCACTCCAATCACAATCACGTAGAGGTGGCTTTAAATATTCATACGTGTTTGCCCAAAGGTTACACTGCCCAGCGATCGATGGACTAATGCTCCTGCACTGTACTTTAGTATGTACGAGTAATAGTATGTATGTAAGTAGATCATTTATGTACTAGCTGTTGTGGAACAAGTATTTCTTTCGTGGAAACTGTTTAACGGAGTAAAGTGGCCTATATCCTTCTCCAGGGTTCGATGGATCTCCACTCCAAATTTCAACAAAATCCGTTCAGCGACATGATAAGGTAACAGACAGACAGAGTTACTCTTCCCATTTAAAATATTAGTATGGATATGGATTTAGTATGTATTTAAAAGCGTCCCATATTTTGTCATTAAACATAATAGTTAGTAAGTACCTAGATCGATTCCCGATTCTGATTTATAAACTTTCTTTGACAGCAATATCATTATTTTTTCCTAAAGTATTGGTCATTTAAAAGGTATTCAAGAAGACGTTTATTATTCATTAAGTTTTACATTTACATCGCAAGTTAAAGTTTCCCCCTAATATTTAAATTTCTTGTCAGCGCCTTCAAAGTGGAATGTCTATCACAGTGATTAGAGGGGTGGGTGGTGTTTCAAAATATTCTGTGTAAGTGAAAAGTGCACGGCAATGAAAAAGTGTAATTTTCCAGACCCATCTATTTGAGCTTTAGGCAGGCAGTTCAAGTAGATATTAGTAGGGTATTTAAAAGGATCTGTCAAGGAAAAGACCTCAAGTTCAAACCGATGGGTCTAGATTCAAACCTCGTAATTTTCTAGACTCTAGACAATTATACACTTTTGCATTACTTTGCACTTTTGACTAAGGCAGGGTTTTTTGAAACACGGGTGGTGTTTTGTAAATGATATAGGGGGAAGGGTAATAAGAGCGTCAGTGGCCTCGGGGATAAGACGCGACCTAACATAACGAAAGGTCCGAGGTTCGATCCCCGGTTGGGCCATGTACCAATGGGTTTTTTCTCGAAACTTAAGTACATTTACTGACTGCTCTCAAACGGTGAAGGAAAACATCGTGAGGAAACCTGCATACGCCGAAGAAGAAATTCTTAGGCGCATGTGAAGTCCACCAACCCGCACTGGGCTAGCGTGGTGGACTATAGCCCGCACGCCCTCGTTGAGAGGGTAGGCCTGAGCCCCAGCAGTGGGGAGATTAATAGGCTGTTGATGTAATAAGAAATAGGGCACAATTTTTGTTCGTGGTCACTTTGAAACCATGGTTCTCCGTGAAGGATTGATCGGGGCAGGATATGATGACGATCATCTAGAGAGTAGATGGAGGACTTTTAGATTTCTATAGAAAACCAACTGATCAGAATACTGATGAACCGTTTGGTAGCAGATCGTCATGATTCCTTAACTTTTTTAAGATTTTCATAAATTTTGATGCCATTTAGCGTTTTTTTTCTTCATGACGATGCTACTTCCAAACGGCTCATCTGATCAGTTGGATAACTAGAGCGATCTAAAAGTCCTCCATCTACTCTCTCAATGACCGTCATCAGATCATGCCCCGATCAATTCTTCATGGAGAACCATGGCTTCAAAGTCACCTCGATTATATATGAAAATGTTGCCCAGTTTCTCATTATCCGTCCACTTATGTATATAGTATAAAAAATCAAACCTATTCAGGATTTTCTGCAAATTCATAATGTGTATACTCACTTCCATTGTCTTGCATTATTGGGACATGCTTATTCAACCAAGACTTTCGAGGAAATCAAATGGACTCAATTTAAAATCTCCCATGGCTGTGATGGCGTCATATTCTCAGTATTGATAAATGCTAAGTCCATGGGAACCGATTTCATTTAAATACTTCATACTTATGCATGCTACCACACATGTTGATTGAACTTTGTGTCTAAATATTTGGGAGCAGTGGACATAAGGGTGTTGAAGAATTATCACAATCATCAATCATCGGCATCATTGTCATTCATGTAGGGCTTGTATAATATTATGTTTTTAGATATTTTAAATAGCGATGTCATTAGGGAATTTGAATCTAAAAATACTACATTCAATCGGCGATCGTTAGCACAGAGTAAGTAATAGTCTTCAAGTATTAATGATCGCAGCATTCAATGCTGTAATACAAAAATAACTGTATATTTCTTACCAATTACGCTTTTTCTTACCTGAGGGATGAAGCTAGTTTCGACGTGAGCTGAAGGCGAAAATGCACAGATAATATTTATAATTCTTAGGCTGTATAAGAAAGGCTCTGGGTAGAGTGTGGTGGCGCATTACGAAAGAGTTTTGTCCAGCAGTGGACGATGGCAGGCTGATAAGACGTAGCGCAGTATCGCAAGACGAATAACTGGTGATGACGCAAGCGCAGTCAAGCGTGGATTATTATCTGGATATTGTAACTGATTCGTGAAACATTCAATTCTATTATGACCTATGAAACATGGAAGGCCGCGTCTTACACAGTTCCGTAACGTACCTATTATTAATAAATAATCACATTAACTTTGACCTTTTACGTAAGTTATACTAGTATTTGTAATGTGTGATAAATAAATCTAATCTAATCTAATCTAATAATAATAATGTTTCGGACTTTACACACGGCTGTTTAGTCCTAAACTAAGCCAAAGCTTGTAAATGGCTACCCAACAACTGATAGACATAATATACTTATAAATAAATACTTAAATACATACAGACACCTAGAATCCGAAAACCAACAGTTATGCTCATCACACAAATGTTTGCCCGGGTGGTAATCGAACCCACGAACTTTTACGCAGTAGGCAGGGTCACTACCACTACGCCAACAGGCCAGTCAAAAAGCCAGTATTGTCAATTGTTAGAATCCCGTTGGGGTATGTCTTTTATAAATATTTAAATCTAATAAATCGACCGAATGTGATTGGTAATATAGGAGCCGGGGACGACCTAGACTGACATACGACTTCTGAGGATCAGATAAAGCGGGTGCTCACAGAAGGACACGTAAAGAGCACTCGCGTCCTGCGGCGACCGTGTGTGAAGAGAATGATGAGCCTGAGCGAAGCGAAAGGGGTGTGTCAGGATCGCAAATGTTGGCGCTCCGTTCGTTCTGCCTATCCCGTCAGGGACACAGCGTGAAGATATGCATGTATGTATGTATGTATGTGCGTGTGTATGTATGTATGGACGTGTGTGTGTACGTATGTATGTATCTATTAAGTTTCCATTGCACATCGGTGTAATACGCGGCCGTGTTTAATTGTGAGCCGTGCTTACACGCCATCATGTGATACTCGGTGAACGAGGGTAACAGGTTCGTGTCGTGATAGAGTAAAATGCGCTAGTTAGTATGATTTAGAGCCGAGAGTTTACGGACCCGCGATCGGCCGTCGTGGCAGACGGCGTGGCCTACATTACAAAATCAAAGTTCAGTCGATAAATCGTTGAAATGAATTGGTTTTAACGATACTAGATTGGACCTAGGGCTTCGGTAGTCTTAATTATTTATCGACTACCTTCAGTTAGGCAGAGCGATTGTGTAAAAACATGAATCAAAAAATTTTGCCACTCCCATCATCAACAGCCTATTAATGTCCCCACTGCTGGGGCTCATGCCTACCCTCTCAACGAGGGCGTTCGGGCTATAGTCCACCACGCTAGCCCAGTGCGAGTTGGTGGACTTCACATGCGCCTAAGAATTTCTTCTTCGGCGTATGCAGGTTTCCTCACGATGTTTTCCTTCACCGTTTCACTCCCATATGGATGAGTAATAAAAGCATTCTATCGGTGTCAAAATTGTGTCAAACTAATCACAAAATTATGACTCACTCACACATTCTCATTTTGAAACTCCATATAAATTTGTATTAGCAACCTCCTCCCGCTACTCCGCTTCCTTTGTCCGCACACCCCCCCCCCCCCCCCCGGTAAATGGCACCATAGGTTCCGATACTAAATATGTATGCAAGATGCGATCTCCACAGGGAGCGCGCACGCGACCAAAGAGATTTGAAACTTCTTGTGTGAAAAGGTTTCAAAAGTGTTGGCTCACTGATACTGATAGTGCTAACAAATGCGTGTACCTAGCACCACACATACCGTGGGAAATTAATTTGTGAGAAATCTCCATTACACAGATGAAATTCGTCGCAATGATTAAGGGCTTCCTCTTCACAAGCGACTAGCATAGCCTATACTGGGTGAAATGAAATGCAGAATAGATGTTTCGAAACGAAACTTAAATTGTAACGAAACTGATAAACATGGCAGAAATCTCATAAAAAGATAAGCCTTACCATTTGTACATAGTTTCTGTTTTGTATTTGTATCCTGTTAATGTTTTGTGTGTGCAATAAATTGTTAAATAAAATAAATAAATAAATTGTTACGAAACTGATACCTAATCAGTTTTGTAACCATTTATCAGTTTCGTTACAATTTCAGTTTCGTTTGCATTTAAATTGCACTGCACTGAAATTGTAACGAAACTGATAAATTGTTACAAAGCTGATTATCAGTTTCGTAACAATTTATCAGTTTCGTAACATCTATAAATTGTAACGAAACTGATAAATTGTTGATAAACTGATTATCAGTTTCGTAACAATTCATCAGTATCGTTACAACTTAAGTTTGGTTACGGTACATCTATTCTGCATTTAACCCTAGTAATAACTATATGCTAATATTTATCACGGTTGTTTTATCAATTACCGAACGAATGATCCTTTAGGTCCCAGAAGATCGGTAGTGCTCAACATCTTGCCGAACCGAACTGCTAAAGAAGGTTCAGTCATTCGGTACCGGATAAAATAATCGAACTATTAAAACTATACCTTCACAAGTAAGTGAGATTAAGATTCCTTGGGTTATATATTGTCTTCAAAGAAAATCTAATCTATTAATTCAAATCAAATCAACAGCCTATTAACATTCCCACTGTTGTGGTAATCAATCAATCATTTATTCAGAAAACAATGTACATTGTATGCGAATTTGAAATAATGTCAATATAAAATTAAAAACGTAAATTATTAATAATAGTAGCTCCTAAATCTAAATTAATAATAATAATAAAGGGCTCAGGCCTACCCTCTCAACGAGGAGGTTCGGGCTATAGTCCATCACGCTAGCCCAGTGCGGGTTGGTGGACTTCACATGCGCCTAAGAATTTCTTCTTCGGCGTATGCAGGTTTCCTCACGATGCTTTCCTGCACCGCTTGAGTGCAGTCAGTAAATGTACTTAAGTTTCAAGAAAAACCTCATTGGTACGTGGCCCAGCCAGGATCGAACTTCGGACCTATCGATATGATAGGCCGCGTTCTATCCCCGACGCCACTGATATACGACATTCATTAGTTTTTATCAATGAAATAAACGGCGGATTAAAACAAAACATGACAAGAAAAATTGTTCACAGCTCTCTCTATCTGCAGCCTCCCATTGAAATGTCAGTTTGACTGGTAGCAATTAAATTAATAAATGGAATCACGGAAAACGTGTCCGTAACAAAAGGTCCAAGTTCGTCAATGAAATTCGCTGTGATAAAATTGGCTCATGATTTTTGATCATCATCATACTAGGATCACGTGTGTTGTGTAACAAAGCAAAACTCAGCAACATCAACTGTCGCTACTTTGCTCAATAAGTAACAAATCGAACAATACTATCGTGTATTACATGACATGACATATTGTACATGACCACTTGGTCATGCAGGGTACATATTATATATCGATACCCTGCATGACTAAGTGGTCATCAGGGTACATATTATATATCGATACCCTGCATGACTAAGTGGTCATGTACACACTTTTTCAGAAAAAAATGTCTGAAATAAAATTAGTCGCGAAATTAGTCGCGAGTAGAAGTAAATTTTGTCGCCGCCGTTGGACAATATTTTTTTTTTTTTATGAAAATATAATAAATATAATCTTTTTAGCTACATTATTAGGCCCGCTTCTTCAGGCACATATTTAAAATTTGACAGTCCTAAAAATAGTGTCATCCTTATCTTCTTAATACTGTGTGACAGGTGTGGCAACATTTTAAGTGCTCTCAAATTTTAACTTTATGTCTTTAGAATCGGACCTATGACATATTGTTTTAATATACTTCTAACGTTCTAGATATGCGTCGAAATGCAAGGAACGGCTCGCAGTGACAACCAGAGTCAATTAACACCAGTATTGAAAGAATAAGGCATGCCCATAGGTACACTGTTTATTAGGAACTTGGCTGGTCTTTACCGTGTACCTCTAGGAATCAGAAGTGAAATCGAAATGTGTGAACGCCTGTTACATAACTATTGTTCAGTGAACAGCACATTGATGTAAAAAGATGCACTGAACGCGTCTATAGAGATCACAACTCAATATAATCACTCTCATTAGCGTGTAGATCAATTGGAAGTTAAAAGTAGAGGACAAATGGGATTAAGATATAAATTCAAAATAAATGTATTTAATTTTAATTATAAATAATAAAAAACATGTCGCCTTATAAATAAAATATTTTCTCCAAAGCGTCACAACGAGGCAGTGTGCCTAAAATGCTGGCGGCGTTACCTCGTTGGATCGCCAGGCTTATTCGCTGGCCGAGGTAACTGCCCGCCCGCCGGTCACCTGATGCCTCGTTGAGACGCTTTGAAATGTCCCTAAATAACTTTAGGGCTTCAGGGCCCCACGGTCCCATTGTTTCTACCCCAAACGGCACAAACTGATAAGTATCACCGATACAGGCGTATTTGCGCTTCTTTTGCGACTCCGCCGAAGCCGCCGCTGCCCCCGCCCTAGCTGAGGTGGCCTGGATATGGGAAGGAGCCAGAGTATCCACGCAGGTGGCATCCCATACCAGGCACCTGCCCTTACTCCATGGGACCAGTGACATCCCGTCTGGTCTCTTGCCGTCTGCTCGCGCTAGTCCGCTCGGTTCCAGGACGGAGGGAACTCTCACCGACGCCAGTGCCCTGCGGAGAATGTCGTTCAACGATGAGTGACGAGGCACACGACCCGCGCTCCTCTGGCACGATAATCCGTGATGCCCCAGTTCACTCACCATTTCCCCGCACTGACAGCGGTGCGGAAGATTCGTCCTCGCTCCCAGGCGGAGACTAGTCGCCAACGCCAAAGTGGAGTTATCTAGCAGGGTGCCAGTATTAGTTGAAGGCAGAGCCTGCAGCCACAGCCCCGATTCCCACTCCGATACGGCGTGTAAGCGAGCACGCTCCGCCAAGTCCGCAGCGGACTCCACCAGTCCCTGGTACGCCAGCCTGCAAAGCGGTTCGTCCCACCGCCTCTGGGATCCAAGATGCTCAGGTAATTCGGTCAGACCTGTCGCCCGCCACGCGCTCTCAATTACATATTAAAGGTGCCTATTAAATAAATTCACATCAATAAAATATAATATTCTTTCTCTTGGTAGTGGTACAGAATAATTACTAATGCTTAAACCTATTTTATTTCATATTTAAACCTTACAAAACCCGTGAAACTTTACCTCCACAAGCATAACTCACTCGAAAATTTTAGATTTTTAGATATATCGAGTTCCAACAGTTCCACTTCCATTGAATATTCATGTAGTAGCGGACTCAATGGTCCATTGTGTTGTCTATGACAAATGGAGACCTTATTCCCATAGTCAGTTTGTCTGTCCGTCCGTCCGATTGTTCGTGCCGCCGCAATTTGTATGTCGTGTCATTGTGGGGAAGCAAAGTTGGCCTGACAAGGTCATGGGGCTAAACAGAACTTGACTTAGTACCTCCGTGATATAAGCCAGGATCCGATCTATATAAAACCGAAACTATTACGAAAACACTCAATTTTTACCCAAAGTTCATACGGGTTAACTTGTTTCAAATGACTTCAAGTAAACCCCTTTGACAAGAGCGTCAGTGGCGTCGGGGATAAGACACGGCCTATCATATCGAAAGGTCCGGAGTTCGATCCCCGGCTGGGCCATGTACCAATGGGTTTTTCTCGAAACTTAAGTACATGTACTGACTGCTCTCAAACGGTGAAGGAAAACATCGTGAGGAAACCTGCATACGCCGAAGAAGAAATTCTTAGGCGCGTGTGAAGTCCACCAACCCGCACTGGGCTAGCGTGGTGGACTATATCCCGAACGCCCTCGTTGAGAGGGTAGGCCTGAGCCCCAGCAGTGGGGACATGTTAATAGGCTGTTGATGATGATGAAACCCCTTTGACGTCTGGAAACTCAAAATCGCTCAATGGGCTATAGAAAGAGCCATGCTCAGAGTTTCTCTGAAAAACAAGATCCGAAACGAGGCGATCCGCCAGAGAACCAAAGCTTTCGACATAGCTCAAAAAGTTAATACGTTAAAGTCGCAGTGGGTTGGTCACATATGTCGGAGAACCGTTAACTGCTGGGTTGACGAGTTCTCGAGTGGAGACCACGACTAGACAAGCGTGGGACGACCCGCGGCTAGATGAAGCGACGATGTGCGTGAGGCGGCTGGCAGTGACTGGATGCGGAGAACCGAGGATCGGGTTCAGTGGCGCGCAGTGGCGTGCCTATGTCCGGCAGTGGACTAGTGAAGGCTGATGATAATGATACAAGTCCTTGGTAATCGAACTTACGGCCCCTGGCGCTCAAGTCATCGAGGAGGTCATATACACGATGATGATACTGTACGTACCTGAAATTGAAAGATAATCAATGTTAATTGAAAAACTTCAGACAAACATGGTCGCCAGGTGGACCGACGACCTAAATAAGGTGACCGGGTGTGCTTATTTTAGAAGGCCTATGCCCAGCAGTGGACATGTGGACATCGAAGGGCATGACAAGTGTCTTAAAAGATAAATAATAATAATGTTTGGACAAAACACACGGCTGTTTTAGTCCCAACCACGGGTCCCAACTAAGCCGAAGCTTGTACATGGGTAGGTACTCGAGAACTGATAAACATACTTAAATACTTTTAAATAAATACATAAATAAATATTCCTTATTCTTATATCGGTGTTCAATTGACTACATTCCAGTGGTGTGTCGTGTTTGTAAATAGAATTCCCTTATAACCTTATCTCCAAGTACCAATGCGGAAATACTGCAATGACGCGGTAACTGCGTCTTTTACGCCGGCCGGTGTGGTCACGACGCTACGCTGCGTCAGCGTATTTAGCTCCGGTGTAAACAGACTTGTAAAACAATGATAGCCACGATGACAGGTTCGTACAAACTTGAACACGTGATTCGTGAAGCGTGATTGTTTTACAGATCATCATTGCTAATGATTCATTAGAGTGGAAGCGATCGCTGCAAGTGGAACTAGTTATAATAATAGTCGCGCTCTGTTTGGTGCGCCCGCGCCGGTCAACCGGCACATAGATTATAAGCGGCTTTCATACAGATTTTCTTTATTTTTTAACGAAAATAACTGTATTTTTAGGCCGCGGTTTGGTGATTGAGGAACGAAGGCCTATGTCAATGTAATATAAATAGATAAAACGTACGGCCACGCCGCTCCACTTTCTCGCTTACTAATCGAAAAAGCAGTGTACCAAGTAAATTTTATTTATAGTAAGCTTATTACAAACAAAGAAATCGATTTGATTCATTATATAAATGCTTACAAGAACAAAGATAATTAGTGCAGCTGTCGAAATTGTAAACTCGCAAGTTGTCAAGCAAATCGTAACCATAGTATTAAGAAAAATCTACGTTTTAGTTTCAATTTTTAAAAAATACTCGCGAATACAATCAAACCGGGACACACATATCGGAATGTCCACTTTTTCTTTCATGGTACTAGTGATACTACGCGGACATTTTAGTAGTAGCCGTCATTTTTCCGGGTGGTACACCTATACACCTATACTATACCAAGGTATCCCTATCAGTAGAAAATACACTTAGGTACCTATATCTACCGGTGCGATAGGTGGAAACTGAAAGTTGACTTAACGTCAAAGTCAAAACTATTTTATTGCATGTAAGTACACTGGGTACATTTATACAACGTCAATTTTTTATCTACCAAGGTGTTATATATCCTTATCCTTATCCCTACTATAAATCATAATCAGCATGCAAACGTCCACTGTTGGACATGTACTTTCTTATACAGAATACCGGACCTAACCTAACACTTTTATACCTAACACAATAAGTTTTCATCAAAATCGCATTTTTGGACTATGACAATCCTTTCTTTACTCCTATAGAATAGAGTAAAAACTAAGTAATTTTTTAGTCTAGAATGGACTAGACTAGTCGTGGTCTAACTAGTCCTAACTAGTTACAGTACATTGTGACTGTCACATTTGTGTCATCAGAATACATCTTGATCGCATTTCCCATCAGAACTAGTCTACACAGGTACTGGCAAGGACCAGTCTAGTCTAAAAAATAAGTCACAGATAACGGGTTGATCTGGTCCACCGCCACAAACCGACCTGTCTCTTGCCGATGTAATGTGTCGTTAATTAATATAATGCTGATACAAAAACGTGAGAAGCAACAGTTGGTTATAAGGGAGATTCCATAACGCACGTGACCCGTGGCGTGGTTTATAGAATAGATTCGCTTAAAAGGTACTCTATGCTAGTTGTTTGGTTTTTTTCATAACTCAAGGACAACCGCTTCACAGCTGCTTTCGCTGAAGGAAAACATCGTGAGGAAGTATGCCTTAGAATTTCTATTCTAAGGAGTAGGTATGTGAAGTCCACTAAAACAGATCGGGGTAAGTTGGTGGACAGAGGTTTGCCACACAATAGATTCGGTAGTCTAAGTGTCGCTAGGTACAATAAGGCTCATAAGTGCAGTACCACGCTAAGAGTCATTTTTCTGTACAGCGGTGCGCACGACAACACGAAAACCGAATTAGATATAACTGACCACCCAAGTCAATAGCGTGGACCTACTGCTGTGTGATTCTGTAAAGTATGAATTAAAACTCGACCATCACATCGCAAGTCACTTACTTCACTCCGCATCCGATCATGAAAGACCTTGATGTCGCATTGTGTAAACAAATACAAGCTACACAATAAACACTTCACTTGCGAAGTAAAGTGAGTATTGAACTGTAAATCATTGAGTTAGAGACCGATCTCACTGCGGATTCAGGATCGAGTTGCACAAATACGCTTACAGAATAGCGGGGCTGAGAATGAATCTGTTTTAAATCTTATTGTCATAGCAATAAGCCATCAATTCATCGTAATATCCAGGAATATACTAGTGGACATGTGTGTGTGTGGATACAAATATAAAAGAAAGTCGTAAGTGAAACTGGTCTCTCAATCTCATGAATCAAAAAATTTTGCCACTCCCATAGGAATGAGTAATAAAAGCATCCTATGGGTATCAAAATCGTGTCAAATGGATTACAATATTGTAACTCACTCACACATTCTTATTTTCAGACTCCATATAAATTTGTATTAGCAACCTCCTCCCGCTACTCCGCTTCCTTTGTCCGCACCCCCCGGTAAATGGCACCATAGGTTCCGATACTAAATATGCGAGATGCGATCTCCACAGGGGGCTCGAGCGCGACCAAAGAGACTTGAAACTTCTTGCCCAATCTATTGAGTTGCGAAACTATTACTGCACTTATGAACCTCGACTGTACTTCTGGCTCCCAAACAACGTTGGTAATCTGTCTGTTTGTCTAGACCGTCCAATAATTAATATGTACTTGTACAATCCAGGTTTTTACTCCCAGACATGCAACATTCATGCGTGAGTGTTCTTGTCTACATTTAGAACCGCTGGTGGTCGCCAATTTACTATAAATGGTCGTAGAAATCAACACAACTCTCATTTATCCAACCGCAGTCGGGTAAAAACGAAGCATAACAATTTTCCAATGAAGCAGCAACGAATTAAACAAAAAGCTTGATAGGCGTGTATAATAAGGTTGCTCTAGATAAGGTTATTCCCAGGTCCGGTGGAAGGAACCTGCTTCACTTTGGTATTTTATTATTTTGGGGTCCCTTTTACATGAGTTTACTTGTTTACAAAACTAGACCAACTGGCCAGGCTTAAATCATTCCAAAGCGCTAATCAAAGCCTTTAACCGCAAAACTGCGAATGAGGCCTTAGCGCTAAGCAGGAAGAATTTACGCACACTAGTGAGAGCACTCACCGGACATTGCGGCCTGAACAAACACATGTTCAACCTCAATCTCCGAGACACTAAAATGTGCAGATTCTGCCAAGAGGCAGAGGAAACACCATTACACCTCCTGTGTGAATGTGGCCCACTGATGCGTAAAAGAAGCGTCCACCTGGGCAACTACATACTTCAACCCGATGAAGTAAAATTAATTAGTCCCAAAAGCGTGCTGACGTTCCTAACGGATGCAAAGCTCAACACTGAACTATAGTAAAGGCGGCGATCACAATAGATCAGCAATGGTCGCAGTGATACAAGGCTAGATAAGACTTGAAAGAGCCCCACCTCAAATAATAATAATACATGAGTTTAGTAGAAAATTCTTAGCTGTATGTAAAGTAATGTTGTACAAGATCGGTAAATTTTAGCTTTTTCAAAATAAAGTGTCGGAAAATAAATTTATCATCATCATCATCAACAGCCTATTAATGTCCCCACTGCTGGGGCTCAGGCCTACCCTCTTAACGAGGGCGTTCGGGCTATAGTCCACCACGCTAGCCCAGTGCGGGTTGGTGGACTTCACATGCGCCTAAGAATTTCTTCTTCGGCGTATGCAGGTTTTCTCACGATGTTTTCCTTCACCGTTTGAGAGCAGTCAGTAAATGTACTTAAGTTTCGAGAAAAAACCCATTGGTACATGGCCCAGCTGGGGATCGAACTCCGGACCTTTCGATATGATCGGCCGCGTCTTATCCCCTACGCCACTGACGCAAATTTATCATTCATCCAATAATATTTAAACAATGATGTGATAGTCAAGTGATTCTTTTTTTTCCTTCTCACACATATTACATATCTACTTGGCTTTTCCAGCTGCAGCTGTTTATAAAGCATTAAGATTAGATAAACATTGCTTTTTAAAATATTAAGGGCTTCTTTCACCACTTCCTGATATTATTACAGATAGTAATCTTAGTGATAAACTAATCTATCAGATAAATCTGTGTGATAGACTATATAAAATATATAAGATATAGGCAATCAGATACCTGTGAAACCAAAAAAATAGGCTATCTGCCAGATAACCTGCAGATAGGGTATCTGTGACTTTATCAGCAAGTGGTGAAAGAAGCCCTTAGAAGTGTAATTGTAATTATCATATCCTGTTTATCGGATCTGAAAAATGCGCTTCGGTACCGCTTCACCTTGCACCGCCCCTGTCATTAGGCCGGCTTTGAAATCGATTTTGAAAAGAAACCGCGAATGAATGAAAGCGAACGAAATCGTCGTCTATTTAGCTAGTAAGAAAATTGTCAAAGACGCGAATTTTTTTAAGATTCTGCTTTTCTTTAAATTCATCATCATCATATCAGCCTGTAGACGTCCTGCTAGACACAGGCCTCCCCGAGAGATCTCCATGACGACCGGTCCCGCGCTAACCTCATCCAGATCTAGCTGGGTCCCGCGACCTTCACCAGATCGTCGGTCCACAATTTATTAATATTTATTGTCAAAGATGCGATATTTTAAAAGATTATAAAAAAATTGTTGCTGTAATTATTGCAGTATAAAAACATGTGTAATAAAACTTTTGGTGTATTTAGTACCTAGTAGTTTTCATTATTGGAAAAATTCGTGTTAGTAGTTGGTGTAACAATAAATATAAAAGTGAATATTTATGCACTATAATGGCATTGATGCCAGGTATCAAAGAAAGTGTGTATTCTAGTTTAATTTTTTTCAATACTGACCAAAAAAGTATTTTTAAAACATCTAAAGATATCCAAATCCACATCTCCTCCCATTCCATTCACTTACTGACCCTACAGTTAGCCACGTCGCATTTATCTCATTGTTACGAAACTTTCCAAAAAGTCATGCAAATCGTTGCAAATCGACCAAACACTGTGCGACTCGACTAAGTGAGAATTAGTCACCACTTAGTCACACTCACTAACACAAACGGGTGTGAATCAAAGCGCTGAACAATGCAGGAGCGATTTAAAAAACAGAAAATCATAAAAATGGACATAATGCTGCCGTTGAACTCTTTTGTATGGGGATTTTGTATTTTGATTGTTACGGTTAAGAAAAATACATTCGTAGTATGTTATTTTCCATAACAAATTAAGTACACATCTAATTTCTCAAATAGGGTTAAAACTACAGTATTTTTCAAATAACATAAATAGTGCGCCGTTTAGGGAACATTTAGTTCAAGTAATCGATTTCGTATAAAGTGTCTGAATTTCGAAGTCATCGTCTCATTTGAAGAGACCCCTTCGATAAACATTAGTTAGAAAACGGTCTTATCGCTAAAAGCAGTACCTTTATTCATACCTCTTTTATATGTATCCCCACCCTCCCCACCCCCACCCTCATCCATCCCCCTTAACAGGGAAAGTCGCGACATTAAATTGATTGATTGATAGATCTAACACCGAAAGTGGATACTCTTACAAGCGTTCGTACAATATTTTGGTTCATGGCAGACTGGGATGCACGCAACGACCTTAAAATGGTGCCGTGTAAGTCTACGGATCCCTAAAAACTAGAGGGTGTTATGTACTATACGTATAATAGGTTCACGAGTCGTTACCGCCACACTCGTGTTTAGTGTACCCCGCGGGTTGAATGACCCGACAAATTATGATCGACGCGCGCGCACGTTGGTCGGTACATTGTTAGACAGAGTAGCAGCTAATGGTTTTGGAATATAAAGTGGCCACGGAAGCCATTGTGAATATACAACGCTAATGTAAAAGAATGCAACTCTATGGTCACAGTTCTACTTTTCTGTAGTCTATGTATTTTTGCAATGTAAGTGCTCATCATAATTACCATCATCCTTTGTCCACCAGTCCACTGCTGGACATAGGCTTCCCCCAAGGCGCGCCATTGAACCCGATCCTCGGTTCTCCACATCCAGTCACAGCCAGCCGCCTCACGCAGGTCGTCGCTCCATCTAGGCGGGGGCGTCCCACACTACGCTTGCACAGTCGTGGTCTCTACTCGAGAACTCGTCTACCCCAGCGGTTATCGGTTTTCCGTTACCAGAGACCGGAATTTTCGTGGCACTTTTGAATTGTCATAGTGAGTCTATCAAAGGTCAGATTAGTGGCCAGTACCTGATAAGTTGCCGACAATCTAATTTGAAGTCTAATTATATCGATATAATTAAGTTTAGATTGATAAATGAGAACTCACTATGGCAATTCGTAAGTACTGTTAATTACATTATACTACTTTAAAAGTAATACTGATTATCAATTGTAAATCAACCAATTTTTCTTCATGACAACAAAGAGTGATGAATAATTGAAAATCAAAATCAATATATTTTTACATTGGATACATTTTATGTGATTTTATCTACTACCGCTTCCTAGGTGTAAGTGCTTTTAGGCTTACAAAGCTGTTTTAAGTCTATATCGTACGATAAACTTCTGGAATACGCTTAGTATTAACTCGTGGTATATAAAAATTAAAGTATTATAAAATTATTGAAAAAACAATAAACTCTGAAATGTAGTTGGCACTTCCCACAGCCGTCATGCCACTGCGCATGGAAATTGTCGACGTCCGAACATTATGGTTCTCAAATCGTGGCCGTGAAAAACATGCACCAAAAAACACTGAATTTATGGACAGATCATAGCGGAGATTTGTGGATTTGTCTATCTGTGTATATTGCATCTGTTCATAGATTTTTGAAAATTCACCTGCTAAGACGGAAATCGAACCGAACAAATGTGGGACAAATTATCTCTATTTTTATGATACCGATCGAAAGGGTCAAACATAAGAATCAAATTCTTCAAAGTACTTAATATAAGGAAGACCATGAAATTATACTTTAGCCTACACCAATGTAATGGAATCAAATCAAATCAACAGCCTAATAACATGTCCCCACTACTGGGGCTCAGGCCTGCCCTCTCAACGACGCGCTAGCCCAGAGTGGATTGGTGGACTTCACATGCGCCTAAGAATTTCTTCTTCGACGTATGCAGGTTTCCTCACGATGTTTGCCTTCACCGTTTGAGAGCAGTTAATAAATGTACTTAAGTTTCGAAAAAAAACTCATTGGTACAATCCCAGCCGGGGATCGAACTTCAGACCTTTCGATATGATAGGCCGCGTCTCATCCCCGACGCCACTGACGCTCATGTAATGGAAATGGAATGTAATGGAATACTTATTCTGTATACAGTAACAATGCAGAACTTTATTATCTTTTTAAAATGCTGAGATAGAAATTTCTCTCAACCACAATTGCTTTTTTCAATTTAGTGACCGGATAACATTAAGTTTCGGTCGCGGTCCGCGGTCACCATTTACCAAAGCACTGGAGTGAAAACTGATTTGAATTCTTGGATTTCATGATGTATCGATTTTTGCAAAATCAATCCTACTATTAACAGACCAATCGGTAGTATTGTGAGGCTAACACTTCTGTCACTCACCTCCTACATAATATGGGACTATTGAAGACCGTCATCTGTAGAGCCTGTGGAGAGGACAGCGAGACCATGAAACACCTGCTGTGTCAATACAACGTACCAGTTCCAAGGCGAATGAGTGTCCTGGGTACAGCCTATCATGAACCCGAGGACTACAGGCTCCTGCCCCTTAGTTGCATTATATTTTTTGTGAAGCAAACTCTTAGGGAGGAGAGCGCCAGGTAAACCCAGGGGCTGACACAATAGATCCCATAGGGTCGCGGTGCCGCCGGGTGAGGCAATATAAGGTACCGTCACATACCTAATTATGACAACAGACTAGATTCTGTTTGGATAGACTTTTGCACAAGTGCAATTTGGTGTTCATTAGAAATTTTAAAGAAGATTTTCTTTAATTTTACACAAAATGTTTTCTAGAAATAAACATACGAAGGTAACGGATATGCAATTTCCTTCTCTTTTCCATCCATTGTGTGACATTAAAATAAAAAAACAGACCATAGATGAACCGTCCAACATCACGAAATACTGTCAATTATAATTATATGTTGCTGTTCATAGAGAATAACTTCACATAGGTAACGGCTACGTAGTATCCAATTTTTTCTATAAACTACCGATAAAATTATCGGCCTTCCGGCAACCCTATTGATGCAAAATTGTTGGAGCAGTAACGCCTTACAAAGGCTATTGTCGGAGGTTACCGGTCGAGTTTCCTTACAACCAAGCATGTGCGACCCGCTTTTTCGTTGAAAGTTTTCTCTGAATTAACTAAACGTCTCGTTGCATTAGCGTGGCTAAACGTGTGTGTGGGTAGCGTCTTTAAGACAATTTTTAAAGGCACATGTTTTTAATCAGAAATTACTAATCGGTGATTTTTTTTTAATTTTGTTTATTGTATTTCTTGCTGTGTTCTGTGCCTAGCCCGAATCAAAAGAAGAACTAAATCGATGGTGTATGAAAGAATTGGCCAATCATGGCGCCCAAAAACGGTACAATGAATTTTGTCATCGTTTTCCGGTACTGAAACACAATACGCATTTTTGATGTTGTAAAACTGAACAAAACGCGGTATACCTAACAGTCTAAAACGTATGACTGAAAATCTAACCTATGACTCCTAGCACACAAGTCACACCTGTACGGACGACTGAGCAGCCAGGTCATTGGTAGAGTATATTAAATAGGGGTTGAACGTAATCAAAAAGCCCAGGCTTTGTATTCAGAGGCGCTTTGCCCGCTTTCTCCCGCCCGTTGCCGTTAGCAACTAAAGCGTGACACACACTGGGCGGCGGCGCTGCGAAAGCGTTGCGGCGGCGAAGGTTTGTATGAAGAACGCGCCGCGCCGCCGCCGCTTTGATGTAAAGGGCTTCATACTATTTCGAACATTACAGAAAAAAAACCGCAACGCTTTCGCAACGCCGCCGCTCAGTGTGTGTCGCGCTTAATTGTAGCTGTTTCGTTGTGCCCCCAGGATTCCATTGCCTGCGCATTCTGTCACGCCACGGACAATCACAGTATACGCACTGCAAACAGTTCAGACAGATCATAGAATTAAGTTATTTGACACCTTCGTCGATATAAGAAAAACAAACGGGGTAGATGGGTGACGTTCTTTCATTACGTACTCAAGAAATGGACCTGGTTTATTTACCCGTCTACGACGAAGCAAAATTCAAAATTCAATGCACAATTTTACGGTCCTATATTGATTTATTTTTGTAGTAGGTACAGACAGGAGTTTTGTTTGACGGCTAAATCGTGTAGGTACGTGTCTAATCTATAAGTATATTTCGATCGTGTAGTTTCCGGTGTCCAAGTAATCCGGAATGGAATAAAGTTTTTTTGGAACAGATTCATCATGATCAGCCCTTAAAGTCCACTGCTGGACACAGGACTTCCCCGATGAGCGCCACCACACCCGGCTCTCCGCCCTCCGCATTGAAAATATCAATTTTTAAAAGCCGCTCCCAATCTTCTGGTGTATTTCGTTTTAGGCGACTAACATTACAAAGTTTCTAAGTTCTAACAAACATTTAAACAATTTTCTAAGTTCGTTGAACGAGTTAGTATGAAGTGTCTATACTGTAACTCTCTTCGCTGTATATGGTAGGCAAATTATAACTCTTATCCTCTATGGGCAATGGAAGCAAATAGTATGCTTTGTAAATGATCCAGTTGAATACATCCTTAGTATAATGAACTAACTTGCGAAACGTCAGGATGTAGATAATCTTAAAGTGATTTTCATAGACATAACTTATGTTTACACGATTTCTTGATAACACAGCATAATATTCTGTGTTATCAAGAAATCGTGTAGGTAAACTTTATATTATAAAAGCCAACTGCTTGACCAGGTTTCTCCCAAATTACATTTCATTTCAAATGAAACGCCTATCTTATCTGAAATATTTTTAAGGGTTGATAAATTGCATATTAATCTATACTAAGTAATAATAAAATATATAAATATTTTTTTATTTTTTTATTAATCAACAATGAATTTTACGGCCTGAGATGTAACTGCCAAAGTGTAGTTAATTTTGAAAGACCCTGTAGGTATGTACGGTCGACCGCACGTCATTGGAAACGAATCCAGTTAACCTGGTTTGTCATAAGAAACTCCCTAATTGGCTAGGCCAGCTCAAAGACAAAGTGTGTCCACTGACGTGGGGTTGACTGTACAATACATTGAGTACTCACGGTGGCTTCCCAAGCCTCATTATTACTCAATTAGCGAACCCTATACAGCACCAACTGTCACGAAGCCCCTAAAACCGTTAGGACGATAACATTCTAGATAAAAACAACGAGACCCCGAGGTGCGCGCGCGCAGGGCTCTACGCTCCGTCGCGCGCGCATGTGACGTCACTTCCGCCGCTACTTCCTGCGGACACAATAACCAGTCGCCGTCTGCTGCGGTATACTTAAGTCTTCCCACACTGCAGCGGTGGCGGTGGCTGCCAGTTGTGTTCTATACGTCATCTTATACCGAATACGCGCGCGGGCAAACGTGGATTGGGTAGTTCGCCATCTCCACGGCCTCGTGTGGTAGTGGCTTTACTCTTCCTAATTCTAGAGCGGATTTTTTTCCAATTTGTTTGCATACGGTATAGTCACTTTATAAATGGGATTATAGAGAAGTGGAAACAGGGCGCAGGGAACGAAGGCAGAAGCTGATCATAGGTGATGTACCGATCAATATCAATCAACCAATCAATCTATCGATCAATTAATCAATCAATCTACAGCCTTTGGATATGTTAATTAAACTCGAACCTCTCAAGGTGACAACAACAAAAAATATTAAAACTTATCAAAATGAATGTGTAATAGAAATTGTGCTACTCTCCTATTCACAGCACAGTTTGAGAGAGGCTTTAGACATTCGAGAGTGAATCATCTGGCAATGAACTTGAAATCAAATCGTTTATTAATCACATTATCTGGTAACCGTAAACCTTATCAGACTCTATTCAAACGAGTAACGAGATAATGCGTTTCCTTGATCAGTGGAGATATAACTTTGGTAATTAAGTTACGGTTCTTGTGAAAATTCGGGTATTACAGTAACTTTAGCGCTACCTATCAGACACCGATGATACGCACCGAGATAAAACGGGATTAGGAAATAAATAAATGGAAAAATAGAGAACAGGAAAAAATAATAACAATTCGACAAAAATATAACAACACTCAACAAATTTTTTAAGTTTCAAATTTTTTAACAGTTAATTTTGGCGTGATTTGGTATTATTTAATGTTTGTTCAATCTATTTTCATATAACTATAGTACCAGTGTTCAATTTCATATAAAAAAGGTAACTATAACACTATCAGTTGCCAAATAATAATAATAATAAAATTTCAACCGGTGTTATTATTAATTAATTAGGTACTTATAATTCATATTAATTAAATCATAATAAATAGAATGATGAATAGATGTCACCGCGTATAAACCTTTTAATCTGCTTTCTGGATACCTTTCTCCTACGAAACTTCAAATTTCATCCTATCATCGGATACCAGAATTAATTGGAATAATTAATAGGTAACTATACCGGGATAACAAACAAAAATATAGGTAGTACTACCTACATACATTTTTTTTACAACAACAGCTGTTAGTAAAAAACTGTGATGGCGGTAAGGGCGCACCGACATGCATGGACGACTCCTGCGCAGGTGTCTCGACAACGGTAAACTACCATTAGCAGCCCTATTTTTTAATCGCTCGCCTCGCTTCGAACCGTCCATTCTACTAATTTTCCTTCGACATCCTATACAAAAATCTGTAGAATCGACCGCTCGAAACGAGGAGAGCGGTTTAAAAAATAGAGCCCAGTTGCCAGTGCAAGGGCCAACACCATATTTTGCAGAAATCGGGTATGCCTTACCTATCTTATCTTATCTAAGATAAGATAAGATAAGATGCCTTACCTAACTTCGTATTTAGGTATTATGTAAAATTCTGTATTTAAAAAGTAACAATAAGGGCTTCTTTCACCACTTCCTGATATTGTTACAGATAGTAATCTTAGTGATAAACTAATCTATCAGATTCTGTGTGATAGACTATATAAAATATAGGCAATCAGATACCTGTGAAACTAAAAAAACTGGCTATCTGTCAGGTAACCTGCAGATAGGGTATCTGGGACTTTATCAGCAAGCGGTGTAAGAGGCCCTTAGTCATCTTATTATCTTTTTCTGTTTATTTGTATCTATCCTGTTCCGAATATGTATTGATTTACATATTTTTTAAATTTATATACAGCGTGATTGGAAGGTCGATTCAAAATCTTGGGGATGTGATGGAGATCATTTAGGTTGCATCAAGCCAAAGATACTCAAGAACAAAACCTTGTGTCTACAGGGTTAAAACTAAATGCCGACTTAAGGTCCCCTTTGATTTGGACCGTGTTCGTTTATGCTATGTAAGAGTGCCAGACACAGGCGGCCTGCGGTGGCGGCCTACCGCAGGCCGCAGTCACAATATACAAAATAATGACTGCGCGTATTTGAAGACTCACATACATTGCAAGGGAATACAGCTGACCGCCACCGCCACCGCAGGCCGCGTGTGACTGGGAGACGCTATAAACTTACATAGCATAAACGAACACGTTCCAAATCAAAAAGGACTTTATGACGGCATTTACTTTTATCCCTTTAAAGACACAAGGTTTTGTTCTTGACTATGTTTGGCTTGATGAAGCCTAAATGATCTCCGTCACATCCGCGATGCTTTGAAGCTTGTAAAATCGTCAATGATGCCCGTGAATGCATCTAACCGCAGTGCTGGAATTGAGGTTAGTTTGCTTGTTTGACATTTGCCGCACTGATGTCCTGCAGCCCCAAACACGACTGAATCCTTCGTTGCTACATTTCATGTATTCTGTTTCTAACTTAACCATCTTCCATTGCGTGCAGATAACCAAGCTTAGTTCGGTTCCGTTGGAGCCAGGCATCGCTAATAGGAACGAATCTATAATTTTGGACAATTACCTTCTCAGACGGGCGGCGTGACCTATCGATTATGTTATACGGTGAATGAACAATATGCATATCATATCACAATGCGTTTAACGGTGTCGCTCTTATGCTGGGCAGGATCTCACACAACTGGGTATTAATTGTGTTCAAATGTTACGCGATGAGATAGATGGTGAGAAAATGCTACAGAGATTTTGGGAACTATGAATAGTAGTAACTATTATTTCCTCTGTGGTAGTTTCCTCACGATGTTTCCCTTCACCGTTTGAGAGCAGTCAGAGAGAGAGTAAAACCATTGGTACATGGCCCAGCCGGGGGATCGAACTCCGGACCTTTCGATATGATAGGCCGCGTCTTATCCCCGACGCCACTGACGCTCTTTCTTATATAAGTCATAGGATAATTTGAAAAAATCGGATCTTTGCAAAAATCCTAGGAAGATTGCAAAAACGCTGGTTATTTGGAATGTAAGATGAATTTCGTTGCCATCCGAGCTATTTTCAGAATCTCAGAAAAAATCTGAGTTTGTTAAGGACGATTGGAAGTTTGAACGCTGATTGGCTAATATCGGAGTCGATTTATAACATCGCCCATAAGTACAACACGTAACGTTCAAAGCAGCCAATCAGCGCTCATGACTTACGAAACGTGAGCCGTTTTTATATCTAAGTATATCCTAAAATACGCCTGATTTTGTAGAGATCCTGAACTCGAAGGCAAATTAAATATATGCAAGTCTAAATAAGCAAAAATAAAGTTAATACTACCGCATCCATTTCTTATTTCGGAAAGCGAAATGTGTAAATAATCGGACTAAAAGGCTCAGTAGTCTGATGACCTATAATCATCTGCATCATCGGACTACTGAGCAGAAAAAGTCTCAGTAGTTCGATCATCGGACTACTCAATCGGACTACTGATACTAGACCCTGAAAACAGCTCGGATGATAACGAAATTTATTCTCACATTCCAATTACCCGACTTTTTGCAAACGTCCTCTAGAACATCGTGATTGCACTCGTACAGTAGGTAAATAAGGTATTCCTTTATTAAGGTACTTTGTAAATTACAATGTTGTAGTGTTGTTGTCGTACAGCTTTACGGCAAATTTATGCTAACGGTACAAAGCCTGCTTATTTTGTAAATAAACTGCGAAACAAATGCGCTGATGACCATACCGTATGGCACGTATAGGCCATAGGTCTAGAATCTTTGTTACATAGTGCTAAGTCCTAAGACGCAGCGTAGGCAGGCCTCCCACAAGGTGGACCGACGATCTGGTGAAGGTCGCGGGACCCGGTTGGATGAGGTTAGCGCAGGACCGGTCGTCGTGGAGATCTTTGGGGGAGGCCTTTGTTCAGCAGTGGACGTCTACAGGCTGATATGATGATGATGAAGTCCTAAGTCACTTTGAGTGCTTCTATATCATTTACTGTTTCGAGCAGCATCGCTCGCTTTTCATAAGTTATTTCTGAATTTATAATGGCTCCTAAGGGTCGTAGAGTAATGTTAAATAGCCTATACCTTCCTCAAGAATTGGGCTATCAAATGAAAAAACTATTTTTTAAATACGACTGGTAGTTCCAGATTATTATATGTCCCCACTGTTGGGGCTCAGGCCTACCCTCTCAACGAGGGCTGTAGTCCACTACAGCCTAGTGCAGGTTTGTGGACTTCACATGCTCCTAAGAATTCCTTCTTCAGCGTATGCAGGTTTCCTCGCGATGTTTTCCTTCGCCGTTTGAGAGCAGTCAGTAAATGTACTTTAGTTTCGAGAAAGACCCATCGGGACGCTCCAAAAAATTCTATTACTGATGAATTGATGATGACAATCTGAAATATAATTATCTCGTTGCAGTCAGCAGTTACAACACGGCTTCACGGTGGTCCGCAATTTAACTAAACAAGATTGTAAATTTGTAATTTATGAAAATTTGATGCACAAATTACAATTTGTGTAATTTGATTGCCGTTATTATTATCACCAACCTGATGGTAGACTGGGCATTAGTTTTGTGCAATAAACTTCACATACTTGAGCAGCTTCTTAATTGCTTTTCGGGAAACCTGTCAAGGTCCTCTGTTAGACGTAGACGTAGCCTTCTCCCATCGGTCCTTCCACATTTAGTCAGTCTCTGGCACACAATAATAAATGCTATAGTACCTTCTGTACTACAGACAGGTAGCAGGGACAGACACCCCTCTTCCCCCGGACAAATAAATAGACTGTTGATTTGATTATTACATTTTACTTTATAAAACCTTGTTATCTAAAAACGCCTATTACAGATAATATTATCAAAAGAAAAGCATTATCGACCTAGAAACCACTAGCATCTGCATGATCTGATCAGCATCATCAGCTTCAGTAATATGTATAATATGTATGTCCGTTCTTTCTGCCTATTTCAGCATGAAGATATTGTATGCGTAGTTTCAGACGTCCATTGTAGAATAAGCTTTCCATAATGCGGATTGACAGAACCTGCGGAACACTTGGCTGACTTTTTAATAAATAATTTCCATTCCTAGAACCATTAAATACCTATACACTTTTAGGTAGATAATATCCTTTAAAGCGGAAAATAACTTATTCATAGTTCGATTGAATCTTCAATGAATTTGCATGCATATGCATCGTACTGCATTCAATTTGCTAACGCATTTGTATCATTAGGGAATATATTCAATTTAACACAGAGAGACTTTCTGACACAGCTAACTGTATTCTAATTTCTAAACCGTTTTGTGTCATTCTGTGCTTTGAAATGCAATACGGACTTTAAGAATTGAAATTTATGGCAGGTTTCAACAGAAATCAAAACTGTTAGGTAGGTGTCCTTTTGGAATTTGTTAGGTATTGATTGTATTGGTTTTTCGGAAAATTTACAACTCTTTTATGTACCTCGACTAAGTTAAGTGAGCAATAATAGACTATCCTTACATAGTAGTAATTATAAAACGCGACGTCTGTACGCCTAGATCTTTTAAAAGCAAACTTTTTTTTTTAGCTTTTGGAAGCAAAAAAATCATGAAACTTCCTTTATATTTTTATTTAACACTTTATTGCACGCACACAGACAAACATTACAAAATAATATAAGTATATAAACTTACCTATATGTACAAAGGGCTCAACATCTCTCAAGAAAGGGCGAGCTTATCATATCACCCAACAAAGGGCAAACTTATCTCTTACCTCCTTCCTATTCCTTTCATTTCAAAAGTTACAGAACTTATTCGCTGATATCGCCCCTGTCTAGTACAGAAGCACAATCCTCCTGTACAAGTATCCGTAAGTATCACGAGACAGTCGTAACTAGTACTAAACCAGTCGCAATCGACTGCATCGTAACAACCCATTACGTTACTGCTCATAGATTAGTGTCAATGTTTATTACCAGCATCACACGACTTCATTGCTAACATTGCAAGTTATGCGCTAAAAATATTTACGACCGCGGCTGTGTCAGGGAGATGCGAGTTTTTGCTCAATAAAGCGCGATATGGAGTTCGCATCTTGCATATTTAGTATCGGAACCTATGGTGGCATTTACAGGGGGGGTGCGGACAAAAGAAGCGCCGTAGCGGGAGGAGGTTGCTAATACAAATTTATATGGAGTTTGAAAATGAGAATGTGTGAGTGAGTCACAATTTTTTGATACATTTGACACGATTTTGACACCCATAGAATGCTTTTATTACTGATCCATAGGGAGTGGCTATATTTTTTTGATTCAAGGGCTTGTTGCTCATTCTAATGCAAACAAATTTATACCAAATCTACATTTTAAGTCAAGAAATTTGACAGCAAACAGAGTAAACAACTGTAAAGCTAACAGTACCAATCGGAGTGTACTATGTTTGCCCACGTGTCGATTGGCTGCGCGTGAGTGTTGCCCGAGATGGTATCGCCTCTTACGTGACGAGTGCCACGACCGTCTCCGTTACTCCACTAACATCATGTGTGCGTCATGCCACAAACGACCTAAAACGTAGCAGAATCACGTATCATCTCATCAGATGACTCCCTCGTGGCAAGGAAATTTCTTGTGATATTGGGATAACCGAGACCGATTTCTTTTTTAAGAAACGAAAAAAGCACCCATTTCTCAGGAAGGGGTAAGGGTCAACGCTTCATCGTCTACTGCTACATTGGCCTTCCACAATGAACGCCTCACAGACCACCCTCGGGGTAGGTAGTCTATGGAACGCCACCACACCCGGTTCTCCACCCGCAGTATCCATCTGCTGCGCGTACCGGTCCGCGGTCTCCACTCCAGAACTCGTCTGCCCCAGCGGCCGTCGGTTCTGCGACAGATATGACCTGTCCATTGCCACTTCAGATTGCTAATCCTTTCGGCTATGTCGGTAACCTTAGTTCTCCGTCGTATCTCCTCATTACGGATCATATCCTTCAAAGAAACTCCAGCATAGCCTCTCCGTAGCTCGCTGAGCGACTTAAACTATAAATACTAATTAGCAATGAGCAAAGTACTTACGACTTGCTTAAACCAACTCACAGCATAGTAAAGGTACGTTTTACTCTGTTTATAAACTCCTTATAACTTGGTTGTAAGAAATGCTAGCTCAAAAGTGTAGACAGATGGACAGTGGGACGCTCACCGTCCCACGCTAAGATGGTTAGTTATGGACCATAAATCTTGGCGAACACTTCTTTAAGTGCAGCCGTTACGAGTATTCATAAACGTTATTGGTGCTTCAGACACACGTTTGATTGTTTATCCCATTTTGAATGTTTTAATGCGAAAATGTTTGTTTATCACCTAGTCGGCTTAGTGGTTTGATATTGATCGAAAGATATCGGAAATAAGCCAGATTCATCAATTTAAGGTTCACAAGTACACACATACCTTAGCCTAAAAATACTTATGTATGTTTATTGTTCTTAAGTTGCTAGTATACGGGTTGGCTGCAAATATCCCATCTCTCCCGATCCTGACTGCGCAAATACTCCACACTCCATCCTATCTACGTGGTGCACCGGTAGCTCGGATAGGGGTCCCGGAGCATACAGCCGGGAGACTGGAGGTAGAATGATGCAAGATACGACAGGCCATATATTCGCGTCGGTCTAATGTAATCAATCAAAAGGTCGGAGGAGCGTATACCTCGCTAACCTACGGCCTTTTTGCTTGCAATACACCGACCCAAATATGTGACCGCCTCACCTATGCTCACATACCCCCTGTCATCCTACTGTAAGCCTGGGCCTTGGGTCCTTGCAGCAGAATTGCTGGCTGATGTGACACCGGAACGGAACGGAACGGATGTATGTTTATTGTTCTTTACAACTATGAATTTGAAAATACACTGCAGACTAAAAGAGCCTGAGAGTCTGTCTCGCTTCCCTAGAGCGGCGGATCACTACTCCTTTTGGGTAAAAATCGGAAATCAGGATCGCATCGTATGTTGAGCTGGAGCTCGGAGCATAAGCTCCGACCTATAAAGGACCTATAAAGGTCCTAAAGTAGGTAGGTCCACTTGCTCCCAGAAGTGTTACGTCCACTTGTATTAAAAAGAAATGATTGGTAAACATTTGCAGATTGCTTAATTAATTTATTGCCAATTGACATAGTTTACGGCAAATTTTGTTTTGGCCATAAACCATTCGTGATATATGCAAAAGAATCGTTCCGTTTGACCTCCATCTACCCATACTTAAGCCATAAATAAATGAATTCATTAAATAAATTATAACAGAGTCGATGACCTCTTAACAGTAACCAGTCTAGAAATCAAAACAAATCTAACACCTCCCTAATGAGATAATTAAGCAGGTGTTTTACATAATCCGCAAGCATCGGATTGCATTGCATTGCACATTGCACATACAATCATCCTACACTAGCTGTTTCCCGCGGCTTCGCTTCACGTGGAATTAGACTCTGTTTCCCTCGAGAACAGTTTTCCCGTGGCAAAAATTAGCCTATATTCATCCTCATAGCACAGTGACATGAAAATTTACAAGTAAAATTCATTTCGCGGTTTTATCATGTAAAGCTTGTAGAAGTTTATGACATTTTCAGGTGTAAAGGATTTTTACTATGGGCGAATAGTGTGAGAGGTAAACCTACGCTTTACAGAACGGAATAATTTGTGTAAAAATATCTGATTTTTTTCAACTTTTGTACAAATCCCCGAGTATGTCCTACGCATTAGCCTGACGCATGTTTTCACACGAATATTTGATATAAAGCCTGCACACACGTCCGAGCATACAAGGCTAACTATTACACAATGCATGCCAGTAGTCACTTATAGTGTTGTCACAGACTGGCTGCCTGCCGGGCAATAAAGCTGAATTTTTTGCTTTTTTTATAGGGATCTATAAAAATCATCGGATAAGTGGTAACCTCCTAACTCCTTATACTGGTTGACCCACAGAGCACAGAATGCGCATGTGTCGGTGACTTATTAAAACCTCTGGGTGGACCTGTCATAAGGATGGAACACAATGCCTGTTCTTTAATAAAGTCAACTAACATAAGGGTTAGGAGGTTAACAATTCACCCGACTAAAAAATCGTGCGGTGAATCATGCCGTATACACATCGAATAGTCAAAAATCATGGTTATTAAAGTGTCCCTTAACGATCATGCTTGCATGACATGCAACGTTTACGTGAATGTCATGCTGCATGATGGACCATCATGCTTGCTATCAATCAATACAGTGAAGCAACGGCCAGCACGTAGTTTGCATGTCATGCACGTAGTTTGCGTGTTATGCACGTCAATCACTACAGCTAGACGATAATGCATGAGTGACAGCACGTATTGCATGTCAAGCCGCATGATCGTTTAGGGAGCCCTTAAGATGCGAGAAAGAGTGCATTTATGCGTCGTCTCAGTTGCACACTACAACACCCCGCGAGCAGCGAGTCGTTGACTATGGTATAGTGGATGACTCACAGGTCAACGGAACTCTGACCTGCGGCGTGCGCGCGCGCCGCCGGCTGGAGGACGATTTATAGTCTGTGTGTAGACAAACTTGATGTAAATGATTCAAAAAATTAAGTTTAAGAATATTATTTGTTGATAAATGTAACTTTAAACTCAAATTCTAGACTTTTTTATTGGTGATGCTTATAATTTGATTTGAAATTGACATATTTATGGACATGAGTTACATCTATTGCTATTAGTGCGATCCATTTTCTAGCATCTCTTTAAAGACCAATAAATAATTATTTATACGGAGCTAGTAACATACGTCTACAATAATCGGGTTCCGTCAATTAAAAATATTTTTACTTATCTCAGAAATATTTCTTTTCTGGCAAACAGAGAGGTCGATTTTTCTTAAGGATAGTCGATCCACGCAATGCCTAAATATTGCAGTATCTACCTTGTCCCGTTAAGTGGCCAGGGTCCCGCGGCGCATCAGGGAGGCAACTCTGATAGGTATACAGGATGGCATGGAAACCTTCCACGCGAACATACCTGATGCGCTAAACTAGGTAATTGCCCCAACAGCATCCTAAACCTATGTAGGTATTGGACACGTAGGGCGCTTAGGTCTCGCTGTGTCATCATCAACTCGTTACTCGATGAGTTTACATTAATTTTCTAAGTAGATAGATGATAAATGTAAGATCACTACAAACTTTATACGTACTTCGTATAACACAAGCAATCTCAATCACCGATAAGCCTCACGTAAGAGCCGCAACATATGGCGCTGCCCCGCGCGTCCCACTGACCCGCGAATACAGAGTGCCATAAAAACCATTCGTTAGTGCCTACACCGAGGCAGTCTTCTAAGGGACTTGCTAATTTTATTACACTGTCTATTCGGACTTCAAATTAAAAACATTAGAAATGTAAACAGAAGAAACAGCTGTTGATAACTGGTACTTACTCCATTGAGTACCAAAATAAGAATGTGATGACTGTTGAAAGAATTTAAAATATTCGCATTCGACCCGTGTCTAATATTTTGTCACAGATGCAGGTCAATGACGCGTCATTGGCGTGATTGATTGAAATGATTGCGTCAATGACGCCATCTTCTAATAACCTTTTCATGGCATCGTCGGTCGATTTCTGGCATGGCTGGAAACATAAACGAAGGTATATTATATATATCCAACAGTCGCCAGTGACAAGCTGAGGAGGATAATGATAAATCCAATTGAAGTGACATAAGTAGGTATCAAAACCTGTATAAAATCGAAGGTTCCAAACCAGGACAACTCCTGATTTTACATTATTATCATAGGTATGATACAACAGGTTTAAACGGTGTAAAGAATAACAATGCTACCCGTATTTCTACCCCTGCCAAATAATCTCTTGGTCTCCACCAATTCTTTGGTAGAAATACGCAGCATAATATTAAAGTCAGATTATTGAGTACACAATCGAATAGACGATGAATAGAAGGGCAAAGCCTAGGGCTAATGCTTACTTACTAGGGCTTTAGGGTCACGGTAAGCTTATACAAATAACATTGTAAGTAAATAGTACTGTTGCCAAAACAAATGGTTTATCGGATCATAGTCGACGACTAAATGAACAGATGGATCCGATGCATTCTTGAACGCACTGCAAAAAGATTTTTTTATCTTGCTTTCGGTATGCTCTATTTTGCTTTTGGTCATAGCCTATAGGTTTACATAAATATCAGATTTGTTCACGGAGTAATTATCTTATCTTATCCTCACGTAGTAGATTTGTTAGAAGAATTTTCCAAACGTTTTTTTTATTTGAAGCTAATTTTCTTTTCGCACATTTTCCCGAACGCCGTATATCCAGTCGCTTTTTTCTACTAGTGTATTGTACGAAAAAGGTACATGCTACGTGAATTTAATTAGAAAAAAAGATACTTTTTATTTATTTATTATACCTGAGGGTCTGATGAGGACGTTGCTAAAAGTTGCTAAAAAACAATTGGAAAGTTTTCTTTCAAATTTTTTAAAGTTATATGCTGACAGATAGTGTAGTAGGTATTTAATTAAAGTGATAATATAAAGAGAAGTTCGCGTCTGGCTATCTACCTACTCTATGGGCTACGTGTTGGGTCGAAGACGCCCCCGGGATGCGCCGTCTCACCCACGATTCGCTTCGAGCCAATTCCTCGGCTTTTTGACTCCTTTCAAATATAATATTAAACTCCCCTCGCACTGGCGTGGGAAGCGGCAACGACATCGTCCCACACCCTTTTGCCGCAGCGTCAACTTTATGATCGTACGTCACGATTTGAGTAATACTAAATGTCGCCCGTGGCCGAAAATTTTTATTTTTATTTTTTCTTAATACATTCGATTACAATTTTTGATTAAAATCGATTTCACTTGCGTTTCTAAAGGCTCAAATAATTGCACGCTAAAGTTGTTGCACCTATACATTCATATTTAAAGTAACCGATTTATCAAATCATGCAGGTAGATAGTGATATTTTATTTAGACATTGTTAATAAAAGCCAACATGACTAACCGAGACTACAACATAATATTTGATTTGTAGGTAATCCTTAACTTATACCTAAAGTAACAGTATAGTGTTTCGTGGACTGCAGTGGCCACAATATTTGGCAGGGTTTTCTGACCTTACGATGTATCAGAATCAAACCCCATTTATCGTAGCTTTTGAATATTTTAAAGGTCCTATAAAACTTTATAATAAAATTCGTAAACTTCTAATAATAAAAAATCCTCCATCGTAACTGATCATAAACCTCAGTTACAGCCGAGTGGTACCAAAACACTATACAGTTAAATATGATAGAAGAGACTTTATTACAGTGAACTTGTACAGTGATCAAGATCCCCGTTCCGCGCCGCCTATCGCTCCAGCGTGAGGGAACCCTTATTAAGAGACCTCAATTTCCGTATACATGATGAAAGGCGCCGAAAATGTTGCTCCAAGGCAAAATTCTCTACAATTATTATGGATTTTTATCCTTGAAGATTGGAGGATGATTTAAATGGGATCGACTCGACGATTTATTGTCGTATATAAGTATAAAATCGTTGTAATTTTGATAATTTAATGTTTCTACTATGTCAATTAATTATTAGTAACATCTAATATCTAATTTGAAAAATTCGGACTTGATATGGTAAACAATTTATTGTAAAAAACAATCTCTATTCTGCGAACCCAATTTATCCAGTCACTAGCTGTTTGCAACTGGGTAAGTAGTTCCAGAGTAGCGCGTTCAACAAAAACGGACAAGTGCGAGTAGGACTCGCGCCCTGAGGGTTCCGTACAAACTTAATTTTTTTTAATTCGAGAATTATTATACATGGATGATTTGGTGAATTTGGTAAGTTTGTTGGTGACAGAAAAATTCATTTTTTTGTGATGTAACTACAAATATACTGTTTTCGGATTTTTTCCATTACTTGTGCTATAAGACATTGCTTCTTGCCAAATTTCAAGATTTTAGGTCAACCGGAAGTACCGCATAGGTTTTCATTACCAAAATACTAAAAAATGCTGCAAACACGGCCATATCTTATTACTGCGTTGACTTAGAAATTTGATTTTTTCACAGTTCCAAGGGATTGCAGACCTCAGTATTTCATATTAATTTCAACTTGATACCTAAACGTATTCTTGAGAAAAAGGGTCTTGACAGACAGACAGACGTACTATGAAGTGATCTTACAAAGGGTTCCTTTTTCGTCTCCTTTTTTCCTTTTGAGGTACAGGAACACTAAAAATAAACAAAATAAATTCTTCAGGTTTAAATTAGTAAAGATAATAAGTTACAACATAACCTATTGTTCTCATTCCGGCAGATAAGTATAAAAAAGGAAAGCTAATACGAAGTCAAACTTTCACCCAACTAAGTGCAACAGCCAACATCACAGATCGCGGAGGCTGACTCACTGCGCCCACGCACCTACGCCCTAAGCCTCGCTACATTGTACGCTCTTGTGCCCTCTCTTATTAAATCGATGACTTTAAAGGTTTTCGACCTGATTTGAGATGTTTAAGTCTCTTTTTGTACGGAGTTTATTACAATGTTGTTTAGGCGTTTTATCATTAACTTCATATTTAATCTTATCCGATTAGTATACTGTCCCTCTATCTGTATCTGACCTTAAGTACTTAAACTAAAATCCTAGAACGAAAATAAAGATATGGGTCTCTCTGAAGTCTACCAGAGAAGTCAAAAACTACTGAACCTCTAAAAAAGGCGGGATACGTTTTACAGAAAACCGTATCTAAATCGGTCAACCCGTTTTGGAGATATGTGGCAACATTCGTTTGATGTGCACAAACAAACAAACAACCTCTCACCCTAAACGCATATACCTTCTCCGTTTTTGAGTTATAGATTAGAATTAAATTAGATATAAATTAAGACAAATAAATGGAAACTATGTCTTCTGGTGCAGGACGAGTTCCTAGGATGCGTCACGGTTTGAGTAATGCTATAGATGGCGCCACTAGCCAAATTTTTTAAAACATATCTACCGAATTTAGTTGGACATAATAGGTATTTTTGAATATCAATTCAAAATCTATAAGATCCGCGAATAAATTAAAAAAAAAATTTTTTTTCAAAAACTGGCGTCACATTAATTCAAATGTTGGTGCACCGGTCTATCCTCTCGCGTCATTTAGTGCCAGTCTAACCTTGACGTGTCCTCTTAATGAAAGGAAACCAGCACAAAAACTGGCTCAAAACAAAGCTCACCACAGAAATAGCAAGCAGTCCCACCACATGACCAGCCAGCGGTTAATGGCCACACTAATTAGCCACGTTTATTCCAGCCGCAAAGTATATTGTACAACAATAAGGCCATAATAACCCTATGTGCAATTTCACATATCAACCTAACAAGGAGGGAATGACTGAGGTTTCATTTTTATAACCATAAATGCACTCTGCGATCTATAATATTATCTAGATATAACACTTCACAAAAATTCAACAAAAAAACAACAGTCACAAGAACCTCCGTCTTTTTTGAAGTCGGTTAATGAGTGACACATTCTTAGCAGACGAAATATTTTTCGCTTACACAATTGCTTATAAATATACGACCTAAATCCACCCCTTTCTTAGTGGATGTCAGAGATAAATTTGGAAGCTACCTACTATTCGTCTCATTTTTACATTCTAAAATATTTCCTTTTAGACCGCATAGTTTTTGATATACGATAGAGAATATCTAAAAAATATCGTCCTAGAAATTTTAATGTAGGTACGCAATCTCCAATGGGCGCCACCACATCCGATCCAACCGCTTCCGGCTACCTTTTAAGGTGGCCAGTCCATCTGTCAGGATTAATGTATTATGGTCTGACGGGTAAAAAGCCAATGGCATTACAGGCACGTACGGTAATCCAAACAAGTTCTCAAGGTGGCAAAACACTTGACTTGTGCGCATAGCATCCAATGCGAATGAAGAAATTACAATCTGTTAACGCCAGGACGATCCGCCAGAGAACCAAAATCTTACATAGCTCAAAAAGTTAGTACGTTGAAGTGGTAGTGGGTGACAACTATCGGAGAACCGATAACCGCTGGGGTAGACGAGTCCTCGAATGGAGACATTATCGACTGTCAGACTAGCGTATATAGTATGGGACGCCCCGGGACGTATCGTCATCAGCCTGTACCAGTCCACTGCTGGACGTAGGCCTCCCCCGGGACGTATATAAACTAGGGTATTAAGAATAGGACGCCCTAGTTCATAATTAAATTCATTTATTTGCATATCACATGGTTCGCGTAGAATTTCTTGAGGGCTAAATGAATATAGTCATCAAGTATGAAAAATAAATATTATCAAACACATTTGTAAGTTTGAATTGAAGGGACGACTTACCGGAAGATCATAAGTGGGTCGTCGAACAACCCGTAAAAGCCTCCGACTACACCAAGAAACTAAAAGTAAAAGCAAACCTAATAATTCATAACCTACTTGTTCAAGTCTACATCAAACCAAGTCAAGCTTGTAACTCATAGAGCACGCCGTTGAATGGCGGCGCATTAACATTCGGCGCACGCGCACGCGGCGGCGTGTCTCCCCTCCACCCTCCCGCCGGTACAGTCGACCACACGTCCAGCTGTGGCACCTTGTACCGCGTTATAGCGCCTACGTTGCAATGGTAGTTTGAGCAACGGTGGACTGTACCAACCTTCCCCCGCCAGTGACTACTAAATATAGATAACTCAGCCGAAATGGCCTCCGAGACGGTATTGTTGGAATTCCCGAATTGTTTTAAAAGTCTGACTACTAAGGTTCGAATCTCTTTGGTGGCGATGGAGACAGCATCTTGCATAGTATGGTAACCAATGGTGCCACTTACAGGGGGGGTGCGGACAAAGGAAGCGGAGTAGCGGGAGGAGGTTGCTAATACAAATTTATATGAAGTTTGATAATGAGAATGTATGAGTGAGTAACAGTATTGTGATACATTTGACACGATTTTGACACCCATAGAATGCTTCTTTTACGCCTCTTTAAGGGGCCGCGAGCACGCACCAAAGAGATCTTAACTCTATGCTACTGAGTTAATAAACATTGACTTTTCTTGCACCGTCTGAGGTATACAGTACTCTTTATTGTACTTACTTACATTTACAAAATTAACAATTAGAATGTTTTTTATATTTTATTATCAGCTAATCTGACTGATCTTGTGTATCATCAACAGCCTATTGAAATCCATGAAGGTAAACATCGTGAGGACACTAGTATACGCCGAAGATGGAATTCATAGGCGCATGTGAAGTCCACGTGAAATCCAGTGAAGGTTACGTCAACAGCCTATTAATATGTCCCCAGTGCAGGGGCTCAGGTCTACGCTAACGAGGGTGTTCGGGCTATAGTCCACCACGCTAGCCCGGTGCGGGTTGGTGGACTTCACATGCGCCTATGAATTTCTTCTTCGGCGTATGCAGGTTTCCTCACGATGTTTTCCTTCACCGTTTGAGAGCGTCAGTAAATGTACTTAAGTTTCGAGAAAAAACCCATTGGTACATGGTCCACGGTCTTGTGTATGTCACAAATATATGTATAAGGTGTTGAAATTCCAAGCGGACAGAGTCGCGGGCATCAGCTAATAGTTTTGTATAAAGCGAAGTTATCCAGGAATCTCTTCCTTTACACATAAAGTAGCTTTTAAATTAAAATTATTTTGTATAAGTTATTTATGTGGTCTTCCAGAGGCCACCCGATTTCATTAACAGATTATTATTCTTCCGCCTTGCTGAGCCTGCGAATATACTGTTTCACCTCGAGTTTTTTTCTTATTCCTACTGTATAGAATAGAATAGAATAAATTTATTTAGCACTCACAAGATAACACATTACAATAAATTTATACTTATCTCGCTTACCTATGTACAGTCAACCCGGAGTGTGTCAGGAGACTGCGCGCAGTCAAGTGACCCGTGGTGACCACTGACCACCCACCTGTTGACTGCACGCGTCGGTGTTGCAATGTGTAAAAATGGTATTATGTGAATCCAGGGTTCGAAGGTTACTAGTATTTAGTTAAATTTTAGTGTTACCGTTTTTCTCAAAAACTGAAAATAATTTATTATTATTATTTATTAAACAAAATCATTTAATTTAAAAAAAGTAAGTACAACTAACATGATAATATTAATTAATAAATATTATTTCAATTTTAGTTAATATTTTTCACCCAGATATGAACAGATTTGCTTGTCTATTTAGTTACGATTTTTATGACAAGCAGAAAACGTTGAATCCAAATCTGTAACGGATTTTAATGAGGAAATAAGTATATCACGTAAATTAAATCAATCATATCTGCTTCAAGAATCAACTGAACAGACAGCGTGTTGCAGCGCGAAGAGAGCAGAAGAGATTTAAAACAATTTGGTAAAAAATATTCATTAAAATGCCAAATTGTGGACCCTGCCCCGCCATACAAAAGACATCAACGCGTCCGCGCCACTGAAATAAATTTTTATTTTTTATTTCTTCATGATACAGAAACTTTGTAAAGCCAGCAAAATCAATCAATCAATCAATCATTTATTAGTAAAAAAAGGTTTTACACGTCAATATTACATTCAATTCATAATAAATAATTTAATTAATTCAATTTAATTTAATTTAATACTACTTAATACTATATTCAAATTAATAATTTACTCCTGTTTAAATCACAGCCGCAGCCAGGTGTGTGCATCGCATCAGTTGGTGTCCAGGTACTCGGTCATTGAGTAGTACGCGTTTTCTACAAGATATTTTTTCAGTTTGTTGGTGAATGCGTTTATGCTCGGGGCGTCTTTTATGTTGTTTGGAATTTTGTTGTAAATTTTAGGGCCGACAACTTCTAATAGTCTATCGGATTTAGAAAGACGGTGAGGGGGGGGCCGGAGCTCGTGCCGCCGCCTCGTGTTCAGGTTGTGGAAGTCGCCGTGCGTCGGGAACTGGTCAAGGTTTCTCCTCACGTGTTTCGCTACTTCATATATGTACAGGGATGGAAGGGTGAGGATCTCATGGGCCTTGAACAGTTCCCGGGCAGGGTGGTCCCACTCCACTCGGGCGATGATACGTATCGCACGCTTCTGGACCCTGAATGCCCTCTCCCGTTCGGCCGCCGTACCCCACAGATAGACTCCGTATGATAGTATCGAGTGAAAATATCCAAAGTAAGCTTTTCTGACATTTTGTGAGTGGAGGCAAGGGCGAAGCCTGCCTAGCGCGAAGCAAGCGGACGACAGTCGGTCGCACGTCGCGTCAATGTGTGCGGACCATGTGAGGGCCGAGTCTATCACGAACCCCAGGTACCTCACATGCGCCACCTGGGGGACAGGTTCCTTGTTACATAGTACGTTAAGGTTATGCTCGACTTTGCCGCTGAGGTTAAAATGAATTATATTTGTTTTTTCTACATTTAGGCTCATGCCGTTCGCTGCAAACCAGCTGCAGATGCTATCCATAACTTCATTTAGTTTACGTTTTAGAGTTAGGTAATTCGGGGCGGAGACTATGACGCAGCCATCGTCCGCGAACATAACGTACTCAGCGTCCCCTGAGGCCGCAGTAAGGTCGTTCATTAGAACGAGAAAAAGGTTGTTCCCCATCACGGATCCTTGAGGTACGGCACAGTCCCCCACCGTGTGCAGCTCGGTGCAAATAAAGTGACAGTGTAAAACTCACAATAACTTAGCGCCAATACCGAATTCAAAGTAAAATTATGATTGGCGAAGTGTAATAGATTATTAACAAAGAAAAACAACCTAATAGAAAAGGTAGTTTATAACAAATTGCATACAATATCTATGTTTCTACATTGCAGAATGCAAAAAGCAATTCAACATGGTGACTATTGGAGATTTACACAATACTCAATAGTAATCTTCTCCTAACGTAATGACTTAACGTCTGTCTTACGAACATTGAACTATTACATGTACAGTCGACCGCACGTCAGTGGAAATACTTTGACCTTAAGTGGGCCTAGCCTTTAGGGAGTTTCAATACTATAAGGGACCAGTTTATACTGGTTTTGTTTCCACTGACGTGCGGTCGACCGTACATAGGTATTGGTATGAAATGTATTACTAATTGTTTTAGAACCCTTTTTTGATACCCTGTGTGTACCTTTTCTCAATCATTTAAGCAATGGCGACCTGCGATGCTGCTTCGCGTTTTGGCAACTTTCCCTGTTGGAATCAGACGCTACCCTGGTGCATACCACACCTGGTCTTCTACCATCCTTAATTAACTAATACTTTCGACTACATTTCTCTGGTCATCGGTCCATTAGGAGGAATTTTGATATAAGTATATGCGTTGCGGTCAATGTGATAAATCGGTAATTGTTCATAATTGGCTGTTGCCCGCCTGGGATGTTATTTTTTCCGTGGGAACAGTTGATAAAAAGTAGCCTATGTCCTGTCTCAGGTTTCGATGTATCCACACACCAAATTTCATTAAAATCTGTTCAGCAATTCAGGCACGAAAAGATAACAAGCAGACAGGCAGAGTTATTTTGCCATTTACAATATTAGTATGACTTAAACATAAACAAACCAAGATCAAAATACGTGTAGAATACTTTGAGTCACCTTCATAATTCATGCGTCCATTTAGGTACATTGTCATACATACATTTCATACAGCATAGATATATTACCATAATATATTATTGCATTTTATGCCACGACTCAAGACACATTTAGAACAAGGTTTAGGTGTTGTAAAAAATAATGAAGTCTCAGGTAGAGACATTTAAGAGTCGGTTGCACTGTGCTCTGAGATTTAATTTAAGTAGGCAATCTACATGCAATGAAACAATCGTTAAATTTATTAGTGTTTTAAGAGCAAAAATGTGTTTATTTTAATATTCTTTGCATATTGGTATTTTGGTGAAAAGCTGCGTCCTAAAAATTTTAATTTTACGCTTAACACGCCTAATATTAAGTGTCACGTTTATTAAAAAGAAAGGTTTTTAAAGTGTACCCAATCGAAAAAAAACGCCTGGACAACTTTAGGAGTGAAAAAATGGAGTTGAGCGCGACTCTTTCGTAACAAAAACAACTTATGACATACCTAGTTTCATTTCAATTTATTTAATCAGCAACCATGTAGTTACAATTAATTTTAATTATTTATTTGAAAATCACACAGCGCGAAAATTATAAAGGTATTATACAATGGTGTTTATTAGTTATTTACTCTCTTTTACTGTAATCTGGTGGTTTACTTAACCTTCACTGATAGCGTCGGTGGCGTAGGGGATAAGACGCGGCCTATCATATCGAAAGGTCCGGAGTTCGATCCCCAGCTGGGCCATGTACCAATGGGTTTTTTCTCGAAACTTAAGTACATTTACTGACTGCTCTCAAACGGTGAAGGAAAACATCGTGAGGTAACCTGCATACGCCGATGAAGAAATTCTTAGGCGCATGTGAAGTCGACCAACCCGCACTGGGCTAGCGTGGTGGACTATAGCCCGAACGCCCTCGTTGAGAGGGTAGGCCTGAGCCCCAGCAGTGGGGACATCTTAATAGGCTGTTGACGTAACCTTCACTGGATTTCACGTGGACTTCACATGCGCCTATGAATTCCATCTTCGGCGTATACTAGTGTCCTCACGATGTTTACCTTCATGGATTTTCATGACCAGGGATCAAACTCAGACCGAAGTTCTACTCTACTTATTCTATAGTATATAATATAAAATGTAGATGTAGTAATGTATGTAATTCATCACCGTATCAGGTACTTAGCCCTTATGACATAAACGTCAAGTTAATTTACTATCGACTTTTACAGTAACTTTGCACTTGGAAGGCGATAAAGTGTAAAAACACAATGTAGGTACAAACAAAGGTTTGCTTATCTCTAAGAAGATAAGTATTTTTAATTTTAACACCAAGTTTTAGTACTTATCGGAATTATGCTTGAAGACTATGTAAAATAATCTAAGTCGCTGGCTTTAAAAGTTACACGAACAATGTCTTAATTCATTTCCTATCATAGATAGGAGCTAAACAAACTTCTTCCAGAGTAAAGCGTATCCCAGACACACGCGGCCTGCGGTGGCGGCCTACCGCAGGCCGCAGCCTCAATATGCAAACGCAGGCCGCGCGTGTCTGAAGTTCTCACATACATTGCTTAAGAAATACAATATGCCGCCACCGCCACCGCAAGCGCGTGTGTTTGTGATACGCTTAATAATATTAGACCAGCTTGCATTATCCTCACATAACTATACATACCTACAGGTTATGTAGTTATGTATAATTAAACGATTCTATGCGAATACAAGACCTGTCATTAAACATAAAGCTTAGATCACATTTGTGTGATGTTCGTACTTCCGGCGCACGTAGAACCACAAACAAATGAATAATAATAATAATAATGTTTTGGACAAATTCACACACGGCTGTTTAGTCCTAAACTAAGCTGAAGCTTGTAAATGGGTACTCAACAACTGATAAATATACATAAATACTTTTAAATAAATACTTAAATACATAGAAACACCCAGAATCCGAAAACCAACAGTTATGCTCATCACACAAATGTTAGTCCCGGGTGGGAATCGAACCCACGACCGCAGTAGTCGACAGAGTTACTACCACTACGCCAACAGGCCAGACTGACAACAATGATGACAACAGGATGACATGACCTTCAGCAATGCAAAGTGTAAACAAGAAAATCAAGTTGGTTTTTGGTTTAAAAACTAGCCTACGTCCGCTGGATCATCTACCAAGGTCTAAGGCATCAAGGACTTATTTATATGAAAAAAAAAATATAATTATAATTATAATACTTCATTTATTCTACTGCTAGCAAGGTAAGGTGATGTTGTGGGTGTCTGCCGGGTGTATTTTGCATCCTAACATCCCCGACTATGAAGCCGAAAACCGTTTTTACTAATTTCCGTGTTTACACGTGTGGACGCAGCCTAAGGCACATCGTGATCATCGCGCCATAACAATAAAGCACGCCCAAATTATAACTAACTTAATCAAAAAACTTAAATAATAAATCATTCAAATAACTTACCGAATGTAAATCCAAAATACCTCAAGCGTAGAAATAAAAATAAAAAATCCAATACGAAAAATCCACTCAAAAATGTATTTTTAGGATATGAATACAATTCTGTTCACAAACATAATCTCACTTTTAGTTGACACAGTTGTCAATGCCGTAACACAATACACTTAAAAAGTTACACAAACTTTTTTAAAATTTCGAAAATGGAAGCGTTCACGTGATTGGTCGAGCGGTGTCGAGTCGGCGCGCGGTCGACTCCCGCGCAGGCTTTGTGGAGACTGGCATGAACGCGCCGTGTACTGTGCTGCCACTGTTTTTCGTTAGAACCTGCTAAACCATAGATAAATAATGTATTTCATTTAATTATTTTTTTTAAATTCATTTCATTAGGTTAAAAAATAACTTGTACCTTCTTCGCTCGGTTCGCTAAACAAAATTACTAGTAACCATTTTTAACACACACACACATATAATGGGTACAATCTATGTATATATATATGTAAAGACTTTATTGTACCAAAAATTTACAGATACAGACAGTTATGAATAAAACTGAGTACAAAGGCGGACTTATCCCACTAAGGGATCTCTTACAGTCAACCTTAGAGTTATTGAAAGGATTAGCTTAAATCAAAATACAATCAAAGTATAAGGCAATAGAATACAGATAGAGGTGACATTTTATAAAACTATGGTATACCACCCGGCGGTATACCAGTGCAGGACAATTATTTCAGATGTTCTATTAATCAATAGTGTCATTCTAAGTGAGCTAAGAACTATTTTGTTTTAATCAGTATTGGAATAGGAACAAAAACAATTCTACTTTGTATTTTATTTATTACACAAATTGCAATCTTACTTATTTTCGATTCAGGCCTCGTCCAATTTCTCGAAAATCTAATCTATGAAATCTATTTCCGTATTACGTCCAATGTACATGTTAATTTAAAACCTGCTTATTGCGCAGAAAATAAATAAGCCTGGCCACACCGAGCACCATACGCCTTCGCACCTGTCTTGCTTCTAGTACTAAAAAACAATAGCAAACATCAAACATAGTAGCTGGCCAGAGTTTATGGCGCAGACAACCTTTTTGGGTTGAGTTGAGTGCAAGCGTTTTATTATACGTTTATACACGAGTAGGTAGTTTATATTATAAGAGTAGAGTCGACGTGTATAATAGGCTGTTCATAATAATAATTACTGTCAGAGGTTGTAACTATAGAGTTACAACCTCTGACAGTAATTTAGCATTGCATAGGCAATGCAGTACTAGGTTTATTTGTAAATTAGCTTCTAGCGGTTTGCGAAAACAAATTGTATGATTCGGTAACTATCGGAGAGTAAAATTGGCTGTATTTTACAAAATGGGAACAACCGTAGACAATTATTATAATAATTATAATGTGTTGGACAAATTCACACACGGCTTTTTGCTCCTAAATTAAACCGAAGCTTGTGGATGAGTACCTACTCAACTCCTGATAAGCATACTTATAATGCTTTTTAAATAATACCCGAATCCGGAAACCAACAGATTTATGCTCATCACAGAAATGTAGATCCCGGGTGGGAATCGAATCCACGACCTCTGGCGTAGTAGGTGAGGCAGGGTTACTACCAACTGAGAAAACAGGCCAGTCCAATTGAATTTTTCATTTATTTATAACGTAACGATCTATTTCTTACTCATGTGCCCTATAATTATTTTAAAAGATAAAACTTATCTGCCATCCTGATCTCAAATAACTTATCTCCCACCCTAATCTCAAATGAGTTTATTAATATAACAAGCTTTTGATAAACCTACCCAAAAAAATAGATAAGGAATCCCTCTACGGTGAGTACTGGAAAGGAAAAAAAAATTATTCAACGAAATATTACTGATTTTAATGAAACAAAAAAAAAACAGAGCGTCAGTGGCGTCGGGGATAAGACGCGGCCTATCCGTTGGGAAGGTCCGAAATTGGATCCCCGGCTGGGCCATGTACTCGACAATGGGTTCTTTCTCGAACTTAAATATATTTACTGACTGCTCTCAAACGGTGAAGGGAAACATCGTGAGGAAACCTGCATACGCCGAAGAAGAAATTCTTAGGCGCATGTGAAGTCCACCAACCCGCACTGGGCTAGCGTCGTGGGCTACAGCCCGAACGCCCTCGTTGAGAGGGTAGGTCTGAGCCCCAGCAGCAGAGACATGTTATTAGGCTGTTGATGATGATGATGAAAAATAAACAGTAGAGCTTTAAACATCAAATGAATTTGAAAGAAAGAAAGAAAAGAAATTTATTGCCACACAAGTAGGTACTTACATGCAAAAAATTAAAAAAAACATGATAATGGTACACAAATAGAGTTAATTAAAACAATAAAAAAAAACCTTTAACATAAACCACAATAAAACAACCAAAAAAAAAAATAATAATAATAATAAATAAATAAAGTACCTACCTAGAGATTGGCAAAAGGACAGGACTCAGCAATGCTGACACAGTCAGTGAGACTGACAGTGCAGCGCTGGTTTTCAGTCCTGCCCTTCTCCAATTTGATAATTAAAACGCACTGGGCAGTACGTACTTAGTCCTGTGATGTTGTGCTTGTTGCTGTTTCTTCCCCTCGGCGATACAGATGGAAGCAGAGTAGTTTTAGTCAGAATTGATGTCAAAAAGAGAAAATTTCAATAAACCAATTTTCATATTATTTTTTATCATTACATAAAAAATAAATATAGTCGCCTTCTCGTGGTATCGAAGCTAATTGTACCCTATTATTCAATCTTAAACTAATAAACTGCAATTCATCAATCGAACAGAAGTCATAACTATTGACAGGGTTGCTTACTGATTTACAAAACTAACCATTACTGTTGAAAATAAATAAACAATTCATTTTCAACTCTCTTCCGTAGATATAAGAGACACCGTATTATAAATTGACTGCCTACGGTACCAAACACTAATGCACAAGCGATTATAAACCCTTTTTGTGGTATTATAAGATATAGTTTATAAAAATTTAAGATCGATAATGGTAGAGTATGAATATTAGACCGGTTTTATAATAGGAGCAAGCGCCACTGTTACATGGAAGGTCGAAACATTTTTAGTTTTGTATTAATTATAGACCCGTTACTTTATAGTACTTATCTATTTATATTTATAGACAGACATCACATACATATTTATATATACAACTATAAATTATATTATATCTCCGACTTTGACCCAGTCGGTCATTAAGATCTGGAGTAAATATGTATAAATATCTAGAGTAAATGGTAAAGTTTGTGGGTTTCTCTCTAGAACCTTAAAACTACAAAACCAATTTTTTAAATTATATTTGTAAGTATTGGAGATAATTTGTGTCTGATATACAAAGGATATTTTATCCGGGAATTGTACTGGTTCTTACGGGAAAGGTAGTAAATTATTTCATTACTTTTTAAGTAGACTAGGCCTTGATTGTAGAATAATACGAGAAACATTAAGAGTACTTAAGTAATAAATGTTGCGACAAAGAAAGTAGAATATTTCTCTGTCATACTAACCATGTAACCAACTTACTAAAGACAATCGACGAAATACGTAGATAGCCACCTCATCAAAGCATATTGCGTGTCAGCGAAAGCGTTCAGAAACTAAGACTCTGGAAGTATTTCAAAAGATGATTTTATTTAGACCGAGAGAAAAATTAAACAGATAGGTAACTAAGCCACACATTTCAGTAGCCATACAGTAGTTGACAGCGTCGATACTCTAGCTAAAGACTACGTAGAAATGTAATGATGCTGTCTCTTTTGGACTGATTTCGAAAGACGGAGAGATATAGTTTTACGTAGTCGCTAGCGAATATTGATTTTGTAAATTCATCGTGAGGGTACACAGACTTCAGCAACTGTAGTTTTTATACAGGATGCCCAGTCATAAAGGGCACTAACGAAAATGGGAATCTTTATATCAGTCGAAAGACGTCCACTGCTGGACAAAGGCCTCCCCCAAAGATCTCCACGGCGACCGGTCCCGCGCTAACCTCATCCAGCCGGGCCCCGACCTTCACCAGATCGTCGGTCCACCTTGTGGGAGGCCTGCCTACACTGCGTCTTCCGGTACGGGGTTACCACTCGAGAACCTTTCTGCCCCAACGGCCGTCAGTTCTACGAGCTCTTTGAGATATGTCGGCGACCTTGGTTCTCCGGCGGATCTCCTCATTTCTGATTCGATCTCGCAGGGAAACTCCGAGCATAGTTCTATCCATTGCCCATTTATTATTATTATTATTTGGCCGATGATGGGAATATTAGTGCTTAAATTTGATCATTGTAGCTACTAAGTAGCCAATCGCTTCCAACACCGACAGTACCCAGCATGTGCCAAAGCAAACCAGGGCGCTAATGTATGTTTAAACGTGCGCTATGGGAGCTTGCTAAATTGATAATGACATAAACGTCGATTACCTACCTGCACATACCTATACTGTGCCAACACATGTCATCGATAGAAAGCTAGTGGTAGTATTGTGGTTTTCACTTTCGTCTGGGGCAAAATCTCTTCTTTTTTTATTGTTATGATGAAATTTAAGTATTTCTAAGTCGACCTTTAAAAATAGCATGATGATAGAATAGATGTGAATATGATGGCTTACCTTGCACTGCACTGTGTAATAAGGGCAGTAAGGAAAACAATGTACTGTGAATGAGTAAAAGAATCTTACAATTTTGTCGCCAATTCCGGTACTTTCCGATGTAAATAGAGATGAGTCGATATAAGATGGTCCCTTTGCCTGTTGATGTTGATTTGAATCGGAAAAAAAAATCGCGCGAGTATTTTCGCTGTATTTTGGCAACTTCGCAGACGCTCACGGTTATAGGCGCGTATACGTGCAAAATGTGGAATGACTTTCCCTCTGACTTTTCCCCAGCGCTACGATATGGGGTCCTTCAAGAAGAGAGTGAAAAGAGCCCTTCAACCAAGGCGAGCGACGCACCAGCACCCCCCGGGTGTTGCAGGTGTCTATGGGCGGCGGTGACCTCTTAACATCAGGAGGCCCGCCTGCTTGTCGCCCCCGTAGCAATAATAAAACGAGTTCGCAAAGTATACTGCCATAAAACACGAGTGCTCCTCGGGTTTCTTCCGCGTGAGACCGCCGTTCCACGATGAAGTTGTTCCATGTATGTAAATACACAAGATCTGAATCTCTCGCAGTAATCCACAGTTTTTCAACATCGGAAACGTGGAGTTACGGTCCGGTACGGACAGACAGGCCCACAGAGCATGTAATGAGCACGTTGATTATATATACGACGGCATTTCGGCTGTACCGATCCGTTACAGTGATTACGCTGCTTTGTTAGGCTTTTTTAATGTTGGTAATATTTTACCGACAAACTGATTCGTCAATGTTCAGGCCTTACTTCTAGAAGTACTTACATCAGAAGACTTAGGTACCCTACTTCAGCTGTAAATAAGAATCCTATCAATCAAATCAGCAGCCTATTAACATGTCCCCACTGCTGAGGGCGTTCGGGGTTAGTCCACCACGCTAGCCCAATGCGGGTTGGTGGACTTCACATGCGCCTAAGAATTTCTTCTTCGGCATATGCAGGTTTCCTCACGATGTTTTTCCTTCACCGATTGAGAACAGTCAGTAAGTAAAAATATATAAAAGAAAACAGACAGCCTGATATGGTCATTGAACCATCAACATAGTAATCATTCTCAAAAGAAAATCACGAATAAGTACTGTTCACACAAGTTAAGTTGAAATAATAAAACAATACACAGAAAGAACAATCATTCCTCGACCATGTCTCTATACTATGTATTCGGTAATGCATATTTTTTTCATATTCAAACTTAACTTTTGTGAACAGTATTTGAGATTATCTTTTGAGAATGATTATTGATTACTATATTAGTGTCAGAATCCTAATTGTTTGTCAAATTTAATTTTAATGTATCTTTCTATACAGCGTACATTAGAAACTGAAAGTATAATTATATTGTTTAAGGGAAGGAACCCTCAGTGCGCGATTCCTACTCGCACTTGTCCGTATTTTAATAGTATACTCGTAGAGTCACTTCATATCTTTCCACAAAAGCGAGAAAGCACCTTGCAATACCTACCTTTTGAATAGAAGCTTCACACTACAGGGTATGATCGACCTCGCGTCAGTGGTAACAAAACCAGTATAAACTGGTCTCGCATAGTATTGAAACTCCCTAATAGGCTAAAGGTCAAAGTGTTACCAATGATGTGCGGTCGGCTGTACATGAAATTTTTACGAAATTATTCTAGTCAAGGTTCTACCAATTCGTTCGAAACAGGAATAGTGTTGTTACCTGTTTAGCGGAGTGGAGACACAGCTGCGCGGGCGCACCTGTCGCTCGTGGCGCGTGCTAGAGCGTAGATCCTTCTCTGGAGCTAGGGTGGGGAGCAGTGAGACTTAAACTCACACTTGGCATAACGTAGAAGAAATAAAAAGATGGTAAGATTTGAATTTTTACAAAAAATAAAACCGATATCTTTGTAAAAATTTATGATTGTTGCTGTACACCTACGACTTGTTGATCCCCTAAATTTTAATATAATAACAAAAATACTTATTTGAATCACACAGTGAAATACTTATTTGAAATACAGTGCTAAAACAATAAATCCATTATACCATATTCTGATGAAATAAAAGACTGCTAGGTAAAAATAATTTTCAGTGGTATTTGAAAACATTGTGTTGCCATGTTTTTAAGCAAAACCACCAAACGCCAGGAAATGAGTTATTTTTTTTTGTAATACCGTGATGACAGCAACACATTTTTACTACGAAGGACTCATATACTACGCAAATGTGGATTTATAATAACGTTGAGAAGTGAAACTTGAAAAAAACGCAAAATAGGCAAAGACACCCATTAGGTATCCGTATTTAAATAAATATCAACCATTTTAACGAACACCTCTATTTAACAAGTAAATTCACTCACAATTAACTTTTATTTAACCAACCAAACCAAATACGCGTGAATTTTTAATAACCACAACCGTTTAGAATGTGATGACAAACACTTTGTTTGTTTGCGTTCCGTCGTCGGTCCTTTGGAAATTATTTGAACAGTCGCTGGTCTATTGAACCGGCTGGTACCTATAGCTATGGCGATGGAAAACTACTATTTCGTTTACCACAATCCTCCATGAGTTGCAGAATAACTCCCCTGTTTGGCTTTGGTTCGTAGTTGATTCGAGTAATAGCTTTCTTGTAGGTATTAGTTTTAAATCATATTACGTACCTACAGTATACTACGTTATAGGTAGTTTTTGTAATTATGAAACTAAGAAACAAAAAGATAATGAAATTTTATGTTCTCGTAGGCGCGGTATAAGGCAAGCTACCTGTAGGTACTATTATTTAATCTGAGATAATGCGTTCAATCAAACGGTAATATAGGGAATTAATAAAAAAAAATACGTCTCGATGAGTTCCATAGTTCATTCCGAATTGACTCCATAGTTCATTCCGAACTGACTCCATAATTCATTCCGAATTGACTCTATAGATAATTTCAAACTGACTCCATAGTTCATTCCAAACTGACTCTATAGTTCTTTCCGAACTGACTCCATAGTTTATTCCGAACAAAACAAAGAAGCACGGAGAAAACTTCTGTGCTCTTTGACACTTCCTTATGTAAGTACAGTCGACCGCACAACACTGGTACGATCATATGTATATTCTGTGCCTATATACCTACGGAGTTTCAATACTATGAGAGACCAAACTGGTTTTATACCAATGACGTGCGGTCGACCGTACCTATCTGTCTATTACAAATTCATGTATACTTTCTAATTGAATTGAAGTGTAAAAGAATTCAACAATACAGAAATTTAATCGTAATGCGGCTAACATACCTTTATACAGCTTTTAGATCGCATGAAAATGTGATTTGCGTGCCGTTATCGACTAACACCGCCGTACTATGTGGGTATGGCCCCAATGTGAGCGGAGTTAGTGCAGTATAGTCGGTTTACTTAGATAGTGTCGGTACACCCGAACGGAATATGGGTAAGGCCGCGGATTCATATTTATTTCTTTTGGAAAAAAAACTTCATTAATAATATATACAAGTTTATTTCAACACAATGTCGATGGACATCAATTTAAATTTGCTTATGTACATGTTTTACAAAAAATGCGTCTTTTTGTTTTTCGTTCAGCTGAAATTTCATTTTGAGACACCTAACTGTCTTCCCACAGCGAAAAAACCTTTTCTATAAACGTACGCAGCAGTTAACACGCCCTTTTAATGCGACGAACGCCTCGATATAAAACGCCAAGTCAAATAGCGGGTGTACGCCGCTGTCGGCGGCATCCTTTGAGTAGAGGCGGCGCGTGCCGGGCGGCTTTTTACAAAGGCGACACTATCTAAGTAAAAACCGACTTTACAACTCCACGAACGGTGACGGCGACTCTAGCGTCAGTGGCGTCGGGGTTAAGACGCGGCTTATCATAATATCGGAAGGTCCGAAGTCCCCGGCCGGGCCATGTACCTTTAACTTAAGTACATTTTCTGACTGCTTTCAAACGGTGAAGGAAAACATCGTGAGGAAACCTGCATACGCCGAAGAAGAAATTCTTAGGCGCATGTGACGTCCACCAACCCGCATTGGGCTAACGTGGAGGACTATAGTCCGAACGCTCTCGAGGCCTGAGCCCCAGTAGTGGGGACAATATGTTGAAGGCTGTTGATGACGATGATGAACTCTACGACACTACTTTTAATTAAATAGAAATCAGCTGGAACAGAACGCTAAATCTATTAAACAGCATTGGTTGATATTTTACATTTACGCTACCTTATAATAATTACACCATTTTTACTAGTTACTATTAGGGAATTGGCCATGACCCACAAGACAACGGGGAAGTAAGAACCCTGACAGTGTGGTGAAATTATATCAAAAATTATTATCATTGATGGACCTAAGTCTCTTCATGTCGAGCAACGTCCATAATAATCAGAGTCGCGCGTAAGATGAATGGAACAAGAAATACATTCATTCACGCTTTGTCCCAGAAGGGGTAGACAGAGAGAACATTTTTAAATTATAAAGCCTGTGGTAGAACAGTATGCACATATGCTTACTCCCAACCCAACTTAATAAACGACTACAAAAATAGGCACTCTATTAGTATGTTCCCACGCTAGCAATGACTCCGTACCGTCATGTCCACAGTCCACCGCCAGCCAGCGCGGCCAGCGCGTCGGTATTCAGGGCCCGTCGACGACCCGCCGACGGTCGGTGGTGACCATTGTGCCACACGGCCATTGTTACAACGCCGCTCACAATGTCTAACACATACTTATGGCCTATTACAGTGAATAACTGCATAATTTGGTGTCAAGAAACGTCATGCTAATCTCACACAATTTTCACGAAACTACACGCATTCGGAGACTTCCCTTCTTAGCTTTTATCCTACCTAGCAAAAAGGTAACTAAAGGAAAAAACCATGATGGAAGTAGGTACCTACCATAAGGAAGCATCCGCCTTAAAAAATTACTTACCTATCTACCTCATTTATTACTAGTCATTTAATTCTAAATAGAAGAATGAAGTCTGAGGGAATTTACAGGATTAAACCAATTCCAGCCAAGTGTTACATTTCGAAATACAAATTTAATGTTCCCTAATCTCTCCAGCATTATCAAAACCATAACAATTCAAGCGAATACCGTAGGCCAGTGCAGTAATGTTACAAAATTTCCATAATTCCGAGTAGCGTTGGACGCCACCCGCTTGTGTAGCGCGCCACCTCTCCCCCTACCCCCTTGGACATTTCCGGGTGAAGCGGCGCATGACGCCAACGGCACCAACGGTCACGCACTGGGTTGGAGCGAAGTACAGGAGACAGAGCGTCGAGTCTCAGAACACTGAAAAAACCAGAAGACGCGTTTGCGCTTGAAAAATACTACGCGAAACACGTGGTTTCAATCAAAGTTACGCTGGGGTGAGCTTACAAAACTACGCAAATTCTGATTGTTCTGTATTGTTAGGGTAGTTTCAGGTGAAATAACCTCTAGCAAGAAGATGGACTCACTGCTCTCAAACGGTGAAGGAAAACATCGTGAGGAAACCTGCATACGCCGAAGAAGAAATTCTCAGTCGCATGTGAAGTCCACCAACCCGCACTGGCCTGGCGTGGTGGACTGTAGCCCGAACGCCCTCGTTGAGAGGGTAGGCCTGAGCCCCAGCAGTGGGGAGATTAATAGGCTGTTGATGATGAAGAAGATGAAGCCTCAAAGCGATGGTCAAACCAAGTGGCAAAGCAACTGGAAATAGGAACGTGGCACTACCGTAGGCAGAAAATTCCCTTCCGGCCATATTCGCAACCACGTTTCGAAACCAGTTGCCGTAGAAGAAGTACTTTTCTTTGTTCGCAATTAGTTGCGTAAGAAGAATTTTATTTCTTTATTCGCATCAAGTTGCGTGGGAAAGTTAGGGGGGAAACTAATACTAGATGCGAATAAAGAAATAAAATTCTTCTTTTGCAACTAGTTGCGAACAAAGAAAAGTACTTCTTCTACGGCAACTGGTTACGAAACGTGGTTGATAATATGGCCGGAAGGGAAAATTTTATAACAAGGTCCTTGGACTCACGATTATTTGGGTTCCGTACCTCAAAAGGAAAAAGGAACCCTTTTAAAGGATCACTCCGTTCATTGTCCTTCAGGACCTGCAACTGTCCTTCGCACGAGGATCAAAACCTACTACCGGTACCTACTTCCCATTGGCCTATAGAATCATGACATTTTACAAGAAGCAAGGTTTAATATCACAAGTAAAGGTAGAAATACGAAAACCGTTGTGTAGTTAGTTACATCATAAAACCAAAAGGTTTCCCCAAGTGACCCTCTGTTTACTTATGCCTTACACCCCACTAGGCTTTCGCCAAACTAAACTTCAAACGACAGGTAGCCGTGTTTGTTAGAATATTAAAGGTTTATCGCGAGATGATTGATGGAATACAGTAAAAGCTGGCCTTTGTTTACTGGGATTTTTGTTTACTTCATGTGCAGGAAAAATGGTAAAACATAAATGGTGATTTTAGGAGAAAATTGATTTGGGGACCTTTTGCCTGGAACTTTTGCTGGTAGACGAGTTCTCGAGTGGAGACCAAGACTGGCCAAACGTAGTGTGGACTCCCTCGGCTAGATGGAGCGGCGATCTGCGCAAGGCGGCTTGCAGTGACTGGATGCGGAGAACGGACGCGCCTTGGGGGAGGCCTGTGTCCAGCAGTGGACTATTACAGCCTGATGATGATGATGATGGCATTTTTGCTGCAATTTTATGACGGACTATATTATGTATACAAATCATAGTAATACGACGAAAGCAGCAGACACCAGACAACCTTCTCTAAAAATAAAATACAAATCTTATATCTAATAGATATACGATAACATTTGAGTTAATCTTAGGTGGGCATGCTATGATACCTGCTGTAAGATATTAATCGAAATCATAGTTCTTAAGGAACACCAGAAACTTTTTGTGTGGAACATAGAGTGGTCTTTTGAGAAGATTAAGTAAGGTAAGTAGGGGCAAGTGCGGCTGGCATCGAGTTTTCATCGATTTCTCAGAAACTAACATAGATATAAATCCGTCATCTAGGTAGTCATGGTAGGTACATTTCTCATACTTTATTTATTCTCTTATTTAATAATCTCTGTTACTAGTTTCTGAGAAAAAACGATGCCAGCCGCGTTTCCCTCTAGACCGCACTTGCCCTTACTTAAACAAATAGTGGGTATCTTTATTCTTTACCTACGTCGCTTATTTACCGTCCCTCAGAGTGTTAAAACACCCGATCGGGTTTTATTAATATTGTCTGCAGAATGTGACGCGACCCGTTTGGGTGTCGTCGCTGTAGGCTATTATCACGTATATATATGTATAGGTATGAGTGATTTCTCGAAAATCAAAAAATGACGTCCACATTCTGCTGAGTTTTCTAATTTTGACAGCCACATTCTAAAGGATAACAAAAAATACTTTATTTTTTGTATTAAAACTTCCTAATTCTAACACAATAACAGAATCTCCCTTATTCGTGCTTTATTTCGTTAATGAATGTTTTAAATCAAATTTCCTTCCTTGATCTACCGATAGCACGAGGTCTGAGTCCCGAAAATTCCTAATTAGCTTCACCCCAGTTGGGGGTTACTATTGGTGCGGTGTTGCTACCTACAAAAAGTTAAAATTCCTTCGCCGCTGATTTACAATCTGGGTTATATTTAAGCATATCCTGTGGCCAGGCGCGTGCGTGCAAGTACGGTCTATATTGTTATACATCATACAACGCAGAAGGGTGCTATAATTGTATATTTTCTCAAGATTTTGGATTGGCCGCCGTTTTTTAATGTCTTATCCTTTAAAGTTTTATTCAAAATATCCAGGTTGATTCCCGAGTACCTATTATAGGTAGTGCAGAAGTTTCTTTGATCTATGATAGCAGTTTTCTATATCTTTTAAATCGATACGTATGGTTCCTTAGAACTATTTTTCTATCTCTAATAGTTTCGGACGTCTCCCCGTACCGACCCCGTACGACTATCTTTGCGGAGAAGCTATATTTACTTTCAAAATATAGGAGTCTCAGGTCATGCCAAAACTTTACAAGCTGCAGTTTACCCGTCGCGATTGCCCCATCATATATTATGGTAAGAATGCAGTTTCTAAATATTTTGATTAAAACAATCACGAAAGTTGTAAAAAACTGTTGTTTGTGTAAAACGCACGGGCACCACAATTTCGCGTGTCGACATCACGTCGTTAGTCCGAGCGTAATCTATGCGATTGTGAGCACAGATTGTGGGATTGGCCCTTCGCGTGCGCGCCACTAAAGTACTTCGCAACAATACCTATACCTACCCTAAGTGGAGTTACAGCCTTCTTCAAGTCAATAAAAATGTATAAATTTTAGAGTTTACGCCTACGTACACGCCTTGGTTGTATGAAAATGGTTATAGCTCGCATCATCAATTTTTTAGTACCTAAGGAAATTGTACGAATGTGACCGAAGCACAATAACATCTATATCTATACCTACCCCTAAGTGTAGTTACAGGCTTTTTCAACTCAAAAAATTCCTTTTTGAATTTTAGAGTCACGCCTTGGTTTCTGTATGAAAGTGCTTCGCTTACAGCTCGCGTCAATTTTTTTTTGTGTTAAGTTTGATTGATTGATTTGCGTTGTAATGTATAAAACTGTATGGGAGCAACCGGTGCAACGTGTCCATACTAATTTTATACTTTATTTATTTACTTTATATTTCTGTAAACGTAATAACATTTACGCAACACGTGACGTATCTTGCTTTTACCTACTGAGGTAAACTGAGGTAGCCAAACTTTTCGGCGACGGAAAACTTAAGGAAACTAAATTAAGAGCGTTAGGTACTGAACCGATTTTGAACCAGCTTTCGTCAACTGAACATTTAAAAGTGCTAAGTCCATGTATGTCAACTATTTTATATTACGTTGTGAAACTAGTTGTAACTTTTTATCCAAAGCAAAGGTTTGTGATAATCTAAATGAAACTAAGAAATCATTAATTTATTATTATTTTTATTTTCACTTTTTATTTATATCAACCTGCTATCGTCAGAGTTGTTGGCATCTTTACAAAATATGTATAATAATCCCTTTTTAATGGAAGAATTAAAAACAATGCTTATATTAATTTGGCAAATACAAATTCACCTGCGTAACAATTACAAAATTACATATAAAATTTCACATAAATGTTTATATAAAATATACATTTTTTACAAAAATGTAACATTAGAATTAAGTCTAAAAGACTACTTTTGTTGTTATAAAAAATACTTAACATCAACTAGTATTGCTATAATAATTAATATTAATTAAAATCTTAGTCAAATATCAGAATAATACGCACATTTCTTTTAAATTGAAGTATTATTTTCAGTATGTACAAAATACATTATGCTAAATAATAAAATTAATAATATAATACAAAATTTACAGGAAACTTAAAATGATAATTATAGTACCGCGGCTATGATGGTGTTTCTTACCTCATAATACTGACAGACATGACTTTTCATTTTTAGAGGATCAGAATATAATCAAATCAGTAATATTTTATTCAATGTTATCATTTATTATTTTGTCGTCTGGCATGTCTCAATATTTGCTAAAAATATCTTTGCTTTTAGTATTTTCCATAGTCAGTTTCAATATTACATTCAGTCGTCCGTCCTATATATTTTTTTGCTTCCTGTATGAATTATGAAGTTTTCAAATTGCTGAAATATTAACTGCAATATTTATCATTAGTTAAAAGAAAGAGCTTTAAATAAATCCTCTGCAAGTCTTGTTCATAAGTATTATGAGGTACGAAACGCCGTTTCGGCGGCGGAACTAATTCAACTAAAGAATGAATCCGATACTAAGCTTACGTACAGTGACGTTACATGAGAAATACACCATCAGTTTATGTTCAGATCTCGAAGCTACGATTGGTATAAATATCTAGTACAAGTACATTAATATTGCACTCAAGAATGTATAATATTATATGTCGTAGGATAATTTAAAAAATCGTATCTTTGCGAAAATCCGATTGCAAAAAGCCGGATAATTGGAATCTAAGAATGAATTTCGTTATCATCCGAGCTATTTTTAGGACTTGCAAAAATCCGAGTTTGTTTAGGACGATTGGAAATTTGAACGATGATTGGCTAAACTCGGTGTCGATTTATAACATCGCGCATATGCTGTCAATGCGTACCGTTCAAATCAGCCAATCAACGCTTATGACTTACGAATCGTGAGCCGTGTTTCAAGATCCTAGGATTTTCGCAATTATCCGATTTTTTGATTATCCTACGACATACACAGTGCCTGCAATAACACACATACCTAATACAAGGTGTGACAAGATAATAAACAGAACAGTAATAGACTATTTTATTAATAAAGCTTACGTGAGGTTTTACGGAATTAATCACGTGAATTTGTTTTATTGGCTGGCCCATCGCAGCGCCAGAGAAGCGCTTTTGTTACACTTTGTATTTATACAGACCGGAATAAATGAACCGTACCTGGAGGGGAAAGTACACTAAATATTGAAGATAGCAAGCTTCTCTGAAAGGGACATCCCTTTATTTTCAAAAATAAATAGAACTGCATTCAAAGATTTTTAAGAAACCACGTCGGTCAAAGCCGGAAATCAAACCAGACAAATGTGGAAAAAACACCTGTATTTCTATGATACCATCAAAAAGATCAATCCTAAGAATCAATGTTGTTTCCTTTAAGTAAAATTTGCTTTCATCAATATTTAGAGTTATTTTCCTCTAGATACGGTATTATATTCCACCTGTATATGTTTTATTTCAAGATGCAAATGGCCAAATATCTTCATGACATGAAATAACTGCAAAATGTTACCTTATGATAAATAATTTCATCTGGAATGAATACATAAACGCTTTAAGTTCATACTTTCATATAAAATTGATCTCAAGAAAAACTACACCTAAATGTCAACAACTGGATAATTTCACGTCAGCATTTTTAAAGAACAATTAGCAAATTACGCTACCACAGTATAATCACTAAAAGTATTGATAAGTCACACTAGAAACAGTATGGAGTTATTGTACTGTATAGATAGATATTCTGTGACATACTTATCAGAACGTTAGGGCATTTGCCGGTTGAGAAAATCGACTCACAATTATCAAAGCATATACAAAGCGCGTTTTTGGCTTGTCAAGTATATTCGGTGGCGAATTCCCTACGTGTTAAGCGATCCCTAAACGATCATGCGGCATGACATGCATTACGTTTACGTGAATTATCATGCTGCATGATGGACCCTCATGCTTGCTATCAATCACATAGTACAGTGAAGCAACGGCCAGCACGTAGTTTGCATGTCATGCACGTCAATCACTACAACTAGACGATCATGCATGAGTGACAGCACGTAATGCATGTCATGCAGCACGATCGTGTAGGGACCACTTTACCATTTATACTTACAGCAGAACCGGTGGGTCGTCTCTTATGTATTTTACGTATATTTATTTACAAAATGTGAAAAAATGTGTCCACTGCGTTATTTCTAATTACATTTAATTGTTTGGCATATATTTTGTGACTCTCTCATACATCTATTTTGTACAACGTATTTCCCTTTTCGTTTATATGCCTATGGCACAGTTGCATGCTTTAAGACACTAAAATTTTAAGGCACAAGGTTTTTGTACAAAATATTTTTTTAAATGGTCATATCAAAATTGTATATACGATACAGAAATGTAAGATTCGATTTTACTATAAAATGTATAATGAATTCTCTTTATGGCACTCTGTTTGGATATACGTACATTGCTTAGAGTCCTGATACAATACATAAATTAGGTTAATATAATATATCACCAATACACATACATATAAATAGCATAAAACTTTCACTTCAGTCTTCAAATCCAGAAATCTCAATAGAACATCACAGAATATATTTAATTTGCAATTTCATGGTGCCATAATTTCACTATTTTTAAGAATTATATTAAAGTCGTTTCAATCGCCTTTACATGTAATATCTTGAATAATTCGTCGGAACAAATCGATAAAACTGTCCATACTCAAACCTTTAATTCCTTAAAGTCATTAATTTCAGAGAAAAAGATAATAAAACAAAATGTTCATTTCATATTTGGTTTTAACACCAAGTAATTTATGAAAATGAGCTTTTAAAGCTGTAAAGGGTATGTTATCTATAGTTTTATCGACTCCACAAACGAAACTAGAAAACGATTTAAAACCCTACATACCATTCTCTCAAACCTGAACACCCAGAACTCTATCAACAACAAACTCATACCTCACATCTTCAGTCTTAGATTCCGTTTCATCTGTTGCGTTCTTCGCATCCTCGTTCAGTTTAGTTGCCGGCAAGTTCTCGTAGCACGGCTCGGGGTTCAAGCACGGGTTCTTGCATTCAACTACTTGCGTCTCCTGTGTTACGTTTTGACACGCCGTGTTACTTTCGGTGTCCCCTGCGTTGCTTTGGCTCGCGTTCTCTCTGACCTCGTTACAGCGATGGTCGCGACGCAGTTCGTACGATGTCTTCGACGACCTTCCGTCTGGAGTCCTCCTCTCTTCCAGGACCTCCTCCCAGTCATCTTCGGAGAGGACGTCGTCTCCCTCCCCGTTCGACAGGTCAGGAATGGTGGATTTGCTTCGTGTGAAGAACGCCATCTTTTCTCTAAAAAAGAAAGAATTGCACCCATCAGTATATTAGTATAGTAGTGTCCAGGGCATAATTATTAAGACGTGGACTATCATGTCGAGAGGTCCGAGTTCAATCCCCGGCTGGGCCATGAACTAATGGGATTTTCTCGAAACCTAAGTACATTTACTGACTGTTCTCAAGCGGTGAAGGAAAACATCGCGAGGAAACCTGCATACACCAAAGAGGAAATTCTTAGGTGCATGTGAATCCACCCGCACTGGGCTAGTGTGGTGGACTATAGCCCTAGACCTGAGCCCCAACAGTGGGGACATTGATGTTGATTCTCGTTATGCAGATGAGGGCGGTGGTATTGCTGTGCTCACTTGAAGGTGACGAGGTCCGGCTTCCTGCCGCCCTGGCGCGACTTCCTCAGCTTGTAGATCTCTCGGCAGGTGCGGTGCAGGAGGCGCGCGGCGCGCTCGCCGGCCGGCTCGCCGCCGCCGGCCACCAGCCGCCGCAGCGTGGCGTCCTCGGCCGCCCACGCCGCCACGGACGGGTCGCCGCGAGTGCACGCCTCCTCTAATCTGTAACACACATTTAAAAATTTTATTTAAGTATTATCCTTTCAACTGTGGAGAACTGATTCCCCAGTAACCGTGGAGCGACACAAATTGTGCTGCAATGGCTGCCGAGGCCGTATTTTTTATTATTATTTATTTATTGCTCAGCAACTAGACTGTATAGCTCAGAACGGTTGGTACAGTCGATCGCACGTCAGTGAAAACACTTTTACCTTGAGCTGGCCAAGCGTATTATTAGGTTTTCCAAGTTTCAATACTATGAGAGAGTTTATACTGATTTTGTTTCGACTGACGTGCGGTCGACCGTACATTATTTAATGTAGTTTTCAAATAAATAGCACTCCTTTCTTACAGCCAATCTTTTAGATTGCATCGAATTTTTTCTCGTACCTCTTCTTCAAGTGCGCTAGATGCGCGATCTCGTTCCTGAGGTCCGCGAGGCGCGAGTGCTGCGCGCGCAGGTCGAGCGTGAGGTCGAGCGACGTGCGCGCCGAGCGCGTGCGCGCCGCGCCGCCGCGCCGCGCCGCGCCGCCGGACACGCGGCCCCATCTGCACGCAGTAACAAACACGTGACAACGTTGAAGTTTACTACATGGTTATACCGCATCTGTGCATACGGCAAAATAGCGCTTAAATATATTCTAAGGCTTTGTTTTGCAACTAGTTGTGTTTTGTTTCATTGCTAGGTCAAATCTGCACAATCTATATGTTCGAAATAAATCGTAACGCTTTGTATTACGTATTATCGAAAATCAGTTACGTACGCGATCAAAGGTTTGAATCAAATGTTCAAATTAAATGTAGGTAATAGAACAACGACCCCGAAATAAAGATATTACCCACATATTTTAAAAAATAAAATTAAATGAAATTACAATTCTATTAATGACAACAATGAAAATATAATGTGCGATTTTCCAATAGGTACTGAAAAAACTCATTGCTAATTTTTAAAACACAAAAAAAAAGCGCATTGTTTTCTTATATTTTTAAGACAGCTTAAAACTAATCTAACATAACGGAAATACATGACAAATCATATAACGCCCTCAATCAATAGCTACTTGCCTCAAGGACCTGCGCTCGCGCACGCTCCGGTCGAAAGGTATGCCGGCGGCGGGCGGCGGGTGTAGCGTCACGCGCCGCGCGTACTGCGCCATCGACGAGTCCGACTCAGAGCGGTTCAATCTGAAATACGGTACGTTTATTTAATTCCTGATGCAAATTCAAACTAACATCAACAGCTTATACATGTCCCCACTGTTATGGCCCATGTCTACGCTCTCAACGAGGCCGTAAGGTCTATAGTCTACCACGCTAGCCCAGTGCGGGTAGGTGGACTTCACATGCGCCTAGGAAATTATTATTTGGGGTATGCAGGTTTCCTCACGATGAACTTGGACCTCTCGACATGACAGGGTTACACCTACACTCTCAAAATAAGGTTTGTATAATTTTCGACTAAAGTATTCTTTCACTCTCAATTGTCTTGACTGAAGCCAGGACGCACACGCGACATGAACATCGAAAAAACATTCATTTGAATTGAGAACCTCCTCCATATTTGAAGTAGGTTGATAAACAAGCTCAGTGACCTTATAAATGCCAAGAGCTAATATAATAGTGAAGTTATAAGTGTTAAGTCTTATAAGAAACCAACCTGCAAATGTACTGCCCCCTGCTGATGCTTTGAGGTTGCGGTGAGAACGTTTGAGATCTTTTTATTGTGGCTAAAGGCTCCTCTGGGTTCGCGCTTGCTTGCTGGCTTTTCCTGCAATAAAAACATAAAAGAACTGTCAATCAAAAGTAACTTAAAACTTATCAGTTTGGAGTATGATGTGCTCTCAAAGAGATACATTCACATTGTGCCAATCTCATGCTGTCCATGCATAAAACACTCTTTAAACATGCAGTTTTATTTATATAATTTTAATATTAATATGAAGTGATCTACTTTTTGCAGTATTATATTATCATTTAGAGCATTGGCAGGCTGATAAAACTTGGCCAGTTAACAGAGACGGTTTTGGATCAACATGCAAATGCAAATATTCCTTTTTTTTTTCAAAACAAAACAATATTTTTCAAATTGGTCAGGAACCCAGATTCAAAACTTTATTTCTAGACCCAGACCAAAACCGTATCGCCAAAAATCAGAGTCAGAAATAAGCATTTCCTAATCTAGAACACTGTCCATTAACTAGCCAAGAGTGTTGCTAGGTGCCAATGCGTATTAAATAAATCCTAACAATCTCAAAGCGAAACACGCATCAGGGACACAATGTAAACATACCTATATAAAAACTATGTACAAGTATGTGTGTTTGGACGGATTTTTTTATTTCTCTAACGCCGTGTCCTCTTGCGGCCTGCCGTCCGCCTCGATTCGTCTCAGACATTTCAAATATCTGGTGGAAGCATACATTAATACTAAGTACCGTCACCACGAATTAATAACAAATAAGCATTTGGAGGTTTTAGTTACTAGCTTATTCCCGATACCACAACCCTATGTTTAAGCCTATGTACAGCTAAACTACCGCATCTGCCAATACAATTCTTCGAATTCTGTTTATCAGCAAGTGTTCATTTAAAAACATCCTTGGTATAATTATATGGAGAGGTCATAATATGTTAAATTTTATTCCATAAAAATTATTTTGTTGTCAATGAATTGCTTTGCAAACTTAGTTACTCCCAGTACTTTATTTACATCTCTAACTCAAAATCATAAGTAAGAACATCTTAAATGTTTCATACCTTCTATGCAGTTGTCTCGCTCCCTCCGGACAGAAGTTGCACTCGGTATTAGTTTCCTTCTCAGCGGTGGTGGGGTTCAGGAATTCCTCCTCTAGGGCTATGTCCTCTTCGGGAATGTAGTCCTCGAACGAATCCTCTTCCACTATCTGTAGCAAAACATGACACATTTAAAAAATCGGCGTCTGATATTAGTCCCCGTAGATTATTTTGGCGGTTGAGTGAATATAGCCACAGATTGTTTGCACATCGCTGACAGTGTTTACAGTCTATGTGTGCGTAAGCGACATTTTTTTAAAAGTAGGTTTGGCTTGGTTACGAGTCCTTTGAGCCATATCTTATTTGAATATTATAGTCTTATTTCTTATATCTATCGTACGTAAGCAATATAGCGAGTGTTATACATAGAGATGTCCAAAATCTAGAAAAGTTTGATTCGGTTGATCGAATCAATGTACATTTCTTGAAATTAATAAGCGTCTCTAGTGAACCCCGCACAGCTGCCGATTGACACCTTAAATTAGTCAGAAATCTGCCAACGTAACACAACCGCCAAAAAATTCTACTGGGACTATACTCTGATATCTCTAGGGTATTACTAATAAAAAGTATCGAATGCTGTTCAGTGACGCAAAAAGGTACAACTCAAAAAAAACATCATGTGACTTACTAACCGCCTAGCAGTACTTGGATCTTTTAATTACAACATACAACATACTAATTCCGCGACGAATGAGGTCAAGACTTACTTGATTCAGTGGTTCTCTGGACTCCTCGTCTTCTGATGCTGAATTCTCTCCACCGTCTGCATTGCAGTCCGCCCCGAGCATGCTCTCAGGGCCTGGGATTTGTTTCAAATAACGTTTTATAAAATGTTTGTTGTTATAAAATGTATTTTATTTGTGATCATTTTCTTATAAAATGCACCCACAAAAAATAAAAACACAATCTAATAAGGATTGTTCCTTGTGCTGTGACAACTATACATAAGAATATCGTTCAGATCAGGATCATCTTGTACAATCGACCGCACGTCAATGGATACACTTTGGTAGATCAGTCGACTACATGCGCGAACTTTCTTCCACTGCGTCATTCAATGTTCAAGAAGTTTGCCGGCTACTATCATCAACAGCCTATTAACATATCCCCTGCACTGCTGGGGCTCAGGCCTACCCTCTCAACGAGCGCGTTCGGGCTATAGTCCACCGCGCTAGCCCAGTGCGGGTTGGTGGACTTCACATGCGCCTAAGAATTTCTTCTTCGGCGTAGCAAGTTTCCTCACGTTTTCCTTCACCGTTTGAGAGTAGTCAGTAAATGTACTTAAGTTTCGAGAAAAAACCCATTGGTACATGACCCGGCCGGGGATCGAACTCCGGACCTTTCGATATGATAGGCCGCGTCTTATCCCCGACGCACTGACGCTCTACTTTAAAATGCCGGCTACTATACAAAGATAACGTTCGAAAGTTCGGTTCAATCTAATGATTATGGGTGTTTGATCGAATCCACTCACCTCTGTTCCTAGTGAGGGTGGAAGTCTGCGAGGATATGACCGTGGACTCGTCCGAGCTCTCGTCCCGCCGCATGCAGCGGAAGCTCAGCACGTTGTACCACTTCTGTGACACTGACTCGGGATCGAAGTCAGCCAGACTGACTTGAGCGCAGCCCTGCGAACAAGATGAGCGTTATTTGTGGAAGTCTGGGGAAGCTGGGAGGGGGTAGAGAGGCAGTGGTCAGTGGTAATCGCTCTCGCCTAGTTTGTTGATCACATGGCACTCGAGGCTTGAAGCCGAATACTCGAATTTGGCTAGTTGTCATCATAAAAAGTATAAAAAAAACAGATTTTTCAAAGTCGGTTTTTTGTTAGACGACGCTTTCCATATTTCGCGTGTTTACCTGTTTCCTGCTAAATAGAACTGTCACACTTATAAATTTCCATTATAGTTACTGTCTCTTTAGTGAGGATGTGAGTGAGTGAACCTTAGCAAAAATTGCCGACTGATTATAGACATGCCCTGTTTTTGTAGAGGCCGTGCTGAACAGCCGGTTTTTGTCATATGAATATTTCGGTTTAAAGAACTTTATTCTCATTTTAACTTACAAAGTCACTTAACATGAGAACTACATATCTTAATTAGTTAAGTTAGTGTCCATATAAACAGGCAGAAGGTAATTGTAAAATTATGAATGGACTATGATAGCCGACCAAACTAACTATGCGCAAGTGTAGCTTATGCATGCATACAACAGTGCGCCCAGCTAATTCGGTCGCCTAGTGAGTAAGAAACAGAACTGGTTTTGAACAAGCAATAGTACAGGATGATATTTTATTTTATGGCAAGTAGTTATTTATTATGTGTTTATGTAATTGGGATTTAAAGATATTTATTGAATTAGTGTTCTTTATGTATGATGGTAGGTTATTGTAAAGTGATGCACCGCCAAAGCTTATAGTTTTTTTACCATAATCTGTTCTTATTTTAGGTAAAACAATATGACTTTTGCGCCGGCAACTATATTTGATCAATTGTTCCTTTTTTGTGAAAGTGATGTTTGTGTGGATAGTTTTATTTAAAATTTTCCGTATTAGTATGCATGTTGTGAATCTGTGAAGTTGCGAAATATTCATAAGTTTTAATTTTTTGTAGACTCCTTCAGTTGGTGTGCGATACGGGAGATGAAAAAGCATTTTAATTATTTTATTTTGAGCAATTTGTAAATTTTTTAGACTAGTTTTAGATGCATTCCCCCATATTTCGATATGATATAATAAGTGTGACTTTACTAGGCAATTGTAAAAGCCAAGACGAACTCGATATGGTAGGCTGCGGACAATATTTCGTAAAGTGCCAAGGAGGGATGAAATTTTGGACCTTACATGTTCGATATGTGTTTTCCAGGTTAGGTATTTATCTATTCTAAGGCCAAGATATTTTTCACTTGTTTTTTCACTAAGCGTTTCGCCATCGATCGTAAGTTTGTTAAAAGCTGGAATTTTTTTGTTTTTGGCATGAAAGATTATATATGATGTTTTTGAGATATTGACAGTGAGTAGGTTGTACTGGAACCATTCATGAAGTATATTTAGGTCACTTTGTGCCTGAAGGATAAGATCGTTAATTGAGGATCCATAATAGAACAGACAAGTATCGTCTGCGTATAGGGTGACGTGACCTTGGAGTCCAATGTTTTTTATGTCGTTTACATAGATAAGAAATAGAAGTGGTCCCAGTATCGATCCCTGAGGTACTCCACAATCTATTGAATGAGGTTGACTTAGGTGATGATCTAACTTGACAATTTGTATCCTGTTTGCTAGGTATGATTGGAATATTTTGAGAGCATTCCCGGAGATGCCTATACTTTCAAGCTTTCTGAGTAACAGTGTGTGGCTTACTGTATCGAATGCCTTTTTTAAATCAATGAATATGCCTAAAACAACTTGTTTGTTGTCAATGCATAGGTTAATTTTAGTAATTAAGTCTATGGTAGCTGAAAGTGTGTTCGATTTGGCTCTGAACCCATATTGATTCTCAAATAAGAAGTTAATTGAAGTTAAGTATTTATCTAATCGGTTATAAAGGATTCTCTCAAATATCTTAGATAAAACGGGCAACACAGATATTGGACGGTAATTGCAAGGATCTGCTTTGGGACCAGACTTGTATATCGGAGTTACTTTAGCTATTTTCAGTGTGTTAGGAAAAGTTCCATCATTCATAAGTTTATTAAAGCAAGCTGTTAAGCTGGGATTAATTTGGCTCTCGATGCATTTGATAGTTTTACTGCTGATGCTATCGAGTCCTGCGCTTGTATTTGGGTCGAAATTAGTTATAATTTTCTTAATTTCTTCTATCGTGCAAGGATCGAAAGTAGAAATATTTCCGTGTGATGTATTAGTAGATATGGTAGGTCTAGGGTTATGAAATTTCGGTGGAATTTGATCAGCTAATGTTTTTCCAATTTTGCAGAAATATTGATTGAAGTGCTCGCAAATGTCAGTTGGGTTGGTGATTGTGTTTTGATTTATTATAAGTTTGGGGGGCGCACATCTATTGATATTGCAATTGTTAGATAATGTATTTAGTAAATTCCATGTTTTTTTTTGATCTTTTGCACACTTTTGAAATTCATTAAAGTAGTAGTTGTCCTTCGTGTCTTTGATTAGTTTTCGTGTTTCATGTTTCAGAGTCTTAAATTTATCTTGTAGGATTGTGTTGTTTGGATCTTTTTGGGATTGTGCCATAATATCATTTCTTTGTTGTATTAATAGTAGTATTTCTTTACAGATCCAGTCTTTCTGGGGAGGATTTAGGATTTTCGTCTTAGTTTCTCTGCTTGCTTCTACATACAATTTGATAAGCTCTTCTAGTCTCGTGAAATCCGAAAGTGGTTCTTGAATCAGTTTCGCCTGCTCGATTTTTTTGTAAAGGTTGTTATAATTGATGGCTTCGTACGTAGTGCGTTTTTTCGGAGGTGGTTTGAATTTCTTTAATTGCAGTAAGATTTGTCTGTGATCGGAGAGTGTCGAGTCATTTATCATTATATGAAAATTGTTACCCTTTAGATTTGTGCTGACATGATCAATAATTGTAGAGGTTGTGGTTGTTTGCCTCGTGGCATACTTTTTGTCTATTTTATTCAGTATTTGGTAGCCATTTTCATTGAGAGTTTCTTTATACTGTTTTCTTTGCTTCGTGGCTTTGAGCAGATCAGTATTGGTGTCTCCAAAAACAATTGCCCTCTTACGTACATTTAGTTGTTCGCTAAAGGTTTCAAGAAAATCGCTGTAGTTACTGCTGCCACCAGGGTAGTAGACCGTACCTATGTCTAGTCCGTATTTTTCTAGGGAAATCCATAGATAATTATTGTCGCCTTTGTATGTGGCTTCACTTAGGCTATGAGTTAAGTCGTTGTGCACGAACGCTGAGACACCACCTCCTATCTTGTCATTTCTGTAGCTATAGTAATGAGTGTGGTTAGGTAGCTGGAATGATTTCGCCTGTTCTTCAGTTCTTATCCAAGTCTCAGTGAGTAGTATGACGTGCGGTTGTATTGGAAAGGATTTTAGTTCACATTGTAGTTCTTCGAATTTACCTTTTTTGCGAATGCTTCGAATGTTGGCATAGAAAAAATTAAGTCGTGATTTGGATGGTAGAACTTGGTGTCGGTGAGTAACTTCGTAGGTAATATTAGTATTATCCGGGAATATTTCAGTGTCATAGTTCGGGATAGAGGTTAAGACTACTAGTTTTTTGGATCTTTTTCCACGATTTTTGGTGTTCCTTTGTAGTACTTGATTGTTAAATTGGTTTCACCGTTTTTCTCTCGACGTACGAGTTCTTCACTGAGGTCCTTTAGGAAGTTTTGTTGCATCGGAGTTTGGTCCGAGTATATCTTGATACCCTTTGGCGTTCTATTTTTATTGCGCAGTAGCGATTTGCTAGTATCTTGATCATGGAAATACACTTTTATTGGTCGTGGTTTTTCTTTGTTGTACTTGCCGATCCGGTGAAATTTTACAGGATTTGGACAGTCTTTGGTTATAGCTGTAATGACTGATAAAACTTGTTCTTCATCTTTTGAATTGCACTCTTCGCGGTTAGTAGACTTGGGCTCTTGTATTCCTGCTATGATTATGTTCCTCCTTCTGTTGTGGCGCTCCTCAACCTCCTGGAATATTTGCTCACCTTCGCCTAAAGCTGATTTGCTTGTTTTAAGGTGATTTACATCCGATTGAAGTACTGAGATTTGCAGCTCATTGGTATGCATTTTGTCATTCAGCTCGCTTATTTGAGTTTTAATGGCGCTTTGTTCGGATGATATGGTAGAGGTAACTGTCTTGATTTCTTCAATCTGCACTTTAATATCTGAAACGTTTTTCTGGAGCATGTTTGTGCTCTCAGTGTGAGGACCAATGAAATTTTCTAACAATGTGGTTATGCGGTTTAACTGATCACGCATTTCTTTTACCTCGCTGTGGCAATCACAGTCATGATCTGCGTTAGGTTCAGGTTGGCGCCTTTTACGATATGTAATTTTAGCAGCATCAGCTTCCTCGCCTATTTTTGATAGGTCCGGTTCGGACGTGGCAGGAACTTTATTTGGTGGGGACCTTACAACACTCATCCTGTATATGGGTTCTTGATCACGCGATGCGGAGTGTGACGTAGGTAAGTAAAGCGCAAAGGCAGGTATCACTCCACTCACCTCTTAATGACTGTGTTTAGCGAGAAGCAAGGTATAGCTCTCTCGTTCCAGCGTAGAGGCGTGTGGCGCCTCCTGGCGGGGAATTGGGCGCTCTGGGCTGCCAGCTGGTGCGTCAACGTAGTTACAGAATAACTTAAATCGAAGCACGACTTTACGTGAATTAGCGGCGTATATGCACTAACACAAGGTTTAAGTTCGCTTGTTATGAAATAGTAATATTTAATTGAAATTTTGCAACACGTCTGCACTGTTCAAAGGTTGGACGTACATTGTAATATTTTAAGACTATGATGGGCCTTACAGGACAATGTTTCCAGGGCCGTAAAATTCGTTATAAAAATAAGAGTTACCAGACACTCGGCGCCGTTGGCGAGGTTGACTTGCAAGGTGGCGGCTCGGAGGGCGCGCACGCCGGCCACGGAGGCGCGCTGCGTGTGGCGCCACGCTAGGGTAGCGCCGCGCCACGCTAGCGCCGCGCTGCCGAACGCCACGCCACAGCCGCCGCCCACCACTAGCGCGCCTCGTACGGCGCTAAAGCATAATATCGAAAATATATAACAAACTGTTCTAATTATAAAAAAAATTACTATTTTAAATAAGATATGGCTTAAAGGTCAGCCAAAATTAAAAAAAAGTAAGAAACTTACACCTCGGTACCGACGTCAATAAAGAGCGCATGCAGATTGCGCGCGCGCAGGATGCCGATCTCGAGGGCGCTCTCGTCGGGACAGTACCGCAATTTGATCTCAATTTGGGCACTGTTCACTGAAGCAAACAGAAATATAAATAAGTATTAATCTAATATTTTAAATAGGTAGAAATTTTAATAGGTACAGAATTTATTTTGTAAATTTTAATCTAGGTAATCACTACTTTCATACTTAATTGATTAAGTATGAAAGTAGTGATTACGTACGTATATAATACAGTCATTTATAGGTGACTAACCTGCTAAACATTCCCTACCGCGATCGTATATAGAACTGTGTACTCGCTGACCACCGCATATACTATCAATAATACCTTTATAATTTGTCTAACAGTACCCTTCCAAACTTGATATTATATAAGTACTATAGAATACAAATACGGAATAATACTGACTCCCAAGGTACAGGCTGGCCGAGTATAGAAGTCAGGCTCCATAATTTTTTATTTATAGCCTTCCTGAATCTATATAAAATTACAATTCAACTTAATCATTAAGTGTAAGTATATAAATTCTAAATTAATGCTAGGTATATCATAATAATAATAAATTGTACAATATTCATTATTTTAAATTATTAGATAACATTTTGTTATATTTTTATTATATACAATTAACATATTTTAATCTAGGTTTGGTAGTAGGTACTTTTTGTTTCAGGTAATCCCACGTGTGGGCAAAGGCCTCCCCCAGGCTCCATAATACTGCTATTTAAATACTGTATTATTTTGAATAAATAAATTTTAATATTTATTATTTTATAGTTACCTGCGCTAGAGCCGTCACCCCCCTGCGCCGCCTCAAACACCCCCGAGTCTCCCGCCACCGACTCGTCGCTCACTGCCGCTGATACCGATCTAGTGTTGGTGCCTGCAATGACAATTACAACACTGAGAGATAGTTTATGATTGCTGCTTCCAGGGCCGTAAAGCCCAGTTTAAAAAAGAGCTTGTGATAGCTTAACGGACAGATTATGTTTTTGAGATAATTTGCGCGACCCAAAATGGACCTGTACTATGGCCCTAATGTAAACTTACCACTAGATGAGGGAGTTCTGGGCGAGGGTGGCGGTGGCGTTTCGGATATGGGTGAGAGAGGCTCGCACGGCCGCCCTGGCCCTTGCAGCTGCACTGGAACTGCAAACAACGAAACATTTTATAAATAAGCCGGATAAAATCACCTGGCTTTCGACTGTCATTGAACTTTCATCTTTCTGCTTATTCTTAGTCCATAAAAAAGCACTAGAAAACCTAAAATGCGTCCACCAATGTCTTATGTTCATAGAGTTAGTATACTAGCTATAGAGCGCGCGCATCGCTCATTGCCCATTGTGCCAAGTGTAAGCAGGTGTTCTATGGACGCTTCTATATAGATTTTTTCTAGATCGTTATTTTCCGTGAATCGTGTTTACTGCACATTTCACCATGATTACTCCAAATCTAAATAAATACCGGCGAGAGCAACAATCAGCGCTACTGACGTGTTGTGACTAGTAGCTGGGGCCCGAATATTTCGAGACTGTTCAGACCCGTGCTTACAGTTCAGACTTGCTAACGCGCGCTCTATGTACACTAACAACTCTCTGCTTATGTTCAACTGTATAGCATTATAATGTTAAAATCTAGAAACTAACACGTTAGAATTTGGAGATGACAAAACTAGAGCAAGATAGGTTACAGAGCAGACAACTTACTTGTAGCAAGCCCTGTGACCTCGTTAAGTCCCGTGGCGACGCCTATCCTCATTTCAGCTAACTTCTCCTCCAACTCTCTCTGTTGCCGCCTCTGCCGTTCCACCTACAAAAACATAAATAAATTAGTTACTCATCAAAATATCCTAATCTGAAGTACGCATCCAAAATTGATTAGTGTTAGCTTTGCTTTTGAAAAGGTCACAGCGAGCGATTTTGTCGAAAGTGGTTCAATCGTCGGTCTACGCTCCGGACATGTGGGATCAAATCAGACCGTTTTATTGCATTCCACAATGTAAATAATAATAGCTGGTAAGTTTAAAAATAGATTATTATGGACCCTTGTGGATTTGATAGACCAAGACTTACCTGATTGTAGGAAGGTGGTGGCGGTGGCGGACTTGCCGAGGATAGACTGCTGCGGGGCGACAGCGAGGGTTGGGACGGCGAGCTGCTGGCGCCAGGAGTCTCCGCGTTGTAACTTGAACCTCGGAGTAGCCTGGCGGGATCAAGCATCACAATATTAATAAAACTGGTCTTTCCAATTGTTATCTACTGCTGAACATAGGCCTTAATAAACCACCATTATTTATCATGGATATAATTGTACTTGGTTAAAATGTACTTACTATTGTGCCTTAAATACTGCTAAGCAATTATTAGGCAAGAATCCCCCAATAATTCAGTTCATAAATAACTAAACGTAAAATAAACGGTGACGGGTTAAAGAAACTAACTCACCTTTCAACTCTTCTATGCAGATCCACCATATCGATAGGCTTATCGGCTTGAAACGACGTCGCAATCTGCGGCCCGCCGTATATGTCGGTAAAACTGATCCCTGAGCTCAAAGACCCTTTGCTGCTCGCCGTCGAAAGCGACCCTAAACTGGAACTACTTGACACTGACAATGTACTGGCTGACAACGTCTTCAGTTGCCCTTCCAATGTCGTCATAGACGTCAACGCATCTTTCAATTGCTGCAGCAACAACTGCTTCTCCTCGTGTAGTCGCAATCGATCAGCTATACACTTATTAGACATTTCAAAAGCATTTTTGAGGTCCTGCTCTAATCTCTTACATTCCAATTGAATATCACTCATTTCCTGCTTCGATCTAGTTCTCGGAGTTATACTTCTAAGCTCTCTGAGCAGTTGTTCTTTCTCTTGGAACAACAATAGTCGATCTTTATCGGACTCAGCTTGACCAGGCTGGACCTTGTCTTCTAAATCGGCTAGTTGTTGCTGTATTTGTTGTATTCGTTTTCTAGCTTCATCGTACTGTAGGCGAACCCGCGCCATTTCTGCTAGTCTAGTACCTATTGGTACTAAATCTGCGCATAGATCAGTTTGTGAAGCGGTACTTAGTTTCTCTTGGGGAAGGCTTAATGTAGATAGGTCTGATGGTGACGCGTCTCCTAGTTGCAGCCTTGTCAAATCGTCTTTCAACTTGGCTAGGGATTGCATGAGGCCTGCTCTCTCCTTTTCACCAGAGGTGAGGGATTTTTGGATGTTCTTCAATTCAGTCATTATAGCTTGAGCTTCGGTGATGTTGTAGCACCCTTGCTGGGAACTTAATTTCTGTTCCACTCTGTAATTAAAAATTTAAATTATTTCAGCAACCAAAAGAAAGACGCTTTATTTTCACTATCGTTAAACTTGATATTCTACCAACTACTACGCAAAAAAACAAGTCAATCCGTCAGATAAAAATCACCCATCCATCAAAAAAAAAAAAGGCCTGCCGCAGCTCCTTGCGCAGGAGGTCCGGATCGTGACGTGACGTCTTCGTCATTGATGCCATCGACCAACAGGCTACAGGCTAGTATCAGGTCATACTCACTCAGCGAGTGTATCGACGCCCCGCCTCGCGCTGGCGATTTCAGCCCGCGCCTGCCGCAGCTCCTTGCGCAGCTGCGCCACCCGCCCCCGCGCCTGCGTCACCTCCGAGCGAAGGAGGTCCGGGTCGTGACGTGACGTCGTCGACGTCGTGGTCATAGACGTCGTCGACGAACACACTGCAACAGAAAATGACGTTTTAGAGAAAGTTCTAGATTTAGTTATGATTAATATAAGGACTGAGGTATGTAGAGTAACCCAAACTATCCAACATCTTTCCCGGGGTTAGGGAGGGACTGCCCTAACCCCGGGAAAGATGCTTATAGCACTTTTATAAAGTGTTGTAATTACTAAAACCAAAATTACGTAACGTGAAAAAATAAACACACGTTTTACACTGCTTATCTTTAAATCTTTTACGACTCCTGTTCGAAAGTATGATAAATAAGTGTAATCATATTTTATTTATAAGAAAATGAATTGACAGTAAAGGGACGTTTTGAGAAAGATGCAGTGGAGAAAGAAGGACGCTTTGCGTCTTAATCCCATAAACAATTTTTTTTATACATTCTTGTATACTTGTATACTTACATATACATACTCGTCTAATACCTAACTATCTACGTATACTACAACTCAATATAGTGGGCCGATGTGTATACAGTACAGGTTTCACTGCAGCAGTATGGTACAGTTCAGAGAGTAAAAAACAGCGCGCAGGCGACCGGTATTGACGCGAAAATCATTATTTACAAGTTATTCACATACCGCGCATACCGTATAGGCCACTTGCAAGCGTAATATAGAGCCTTCAGAGCACTCCCTGATTAAAATTTATAAACTACACCGTAAAAGCCTATCTTGTATATGGATGACAATATAACTAGTCAGTTTTGTTCTTGTTGAAGAATTCACAATTTAAACAACTGTGTTCTTCCGGATTCTTGTCAAATTTGAAGCAGTACTGAATGAATACACTCAACAATAGTTGCTAGTTGCCCTAGCTAGGCTTAAATATATATTTCAGTAGGTAAAAGAAAAGATTCGAGGCAAGATTATATCTCTAATTCAATATTAACAGCCACAGATAATTTCTAAATTCAATCACCGAGCTAAAACATGCTCAGGGTAAAGTTTTGTAAAAAAATTCCAGCAAAAATATTTCCAGAAACGAAGAAATAGCGGCCATAGATTGTATCGGCAAGTCAATCCGTCATGGCCCGGGCTATGTTCCTATCTACTGTGTGGAATCCATTACATTGAGGGTCCATGCACAGGTCCGTAGCTAGGGCACGGTGGGGGTTCTAACTTTTTAAGATTGGGCGCAAAGATTTTATAGGTAGGTACTACTAAATTCAGGACTCAAACTCGGGAAAATATTATGAAAATTTAAAAACATAAGAACTAAAGGTTGTGTAGAAGAAATCGCTTTTAGCGATAAGACCGCCTAGATGTACCTTCTAAGTCTACTGTATTATTGTGTACTGTTTTTTATATGTGCAATAAAGAGTATTGAATTATTAGTACTTACGAACTAGTTTCTCGGTTCGGTAAAAGAAAATGTGAAAATGAAAACTGAGAAACTTATGTCAAGACCAACTCAGAGTGAATGAATGCACATAGTTTTGTGAGTTCGAACCTGGTCACATCTAGAGGTTTACGGGACTAAAAATTATATAGGTACTAATTATTTTACATTATTTTCAGTGCCTTAAGGAAAATATGAGAACTAAAAGGCATGTAAAGTGTATTAAAACAGCACAAATGACTCCCACATTTGCTTGGCAATGGGACATTTTGTAGTTTTTCGGATTCTATTGTTTGTATGTATTTAAGTATTTATTTAAAAGTATTTATATACGTTCATCACGTTGTTGAGTACCCATTTACAAGCTTCGGCTAAGTTTGGGACTAAACAGCCGTGTGTAAATTTTTCCAAACATTATTATTATTCTTGGAAGAAATCGTCGACAGCGATAAGACTGCCATTTTACACTAGCTTCATTTTATGTTTTGATGTGAAACAAATCAAGAATATTTGATTTAACTGAATTAGCGCCCCGCACACAAACCCTGACTCCGGACCTGCCACAAAAGCAGCACTGGCAGCGTGCACATAGTTTAAAAGGGAATAAATAAAAGAATAGGGCGTGTACTCACGACTTGTTCTGGATGCGGCGAGCGTCGAGAGGGCATTATTGAGGTGCTTGTATTCATCCTGCGCCAAGAACAATCTCTGCTTCTTTACATCGTACATTTCCTTCTTCGCCTGTTGACAATACAAAAGAAATATTCAATACAAGCGAAAAAAAAACGAAAATAATTATGGTTTTTCAAAATTCATTACACAAACATGCGGTGACAAAAAGTTTTTATTCTTTCTTGATTATTTATGTAGTTGAGAAAAACGATTACATAGGTAAATATCTAAATTAATTTTGCTTTTGTTTTTTTTTTAAATCTAGTTCATAGGTACCTACACTAAAACCTTCCTCCATCGAAGCTATCACGTACGACCGTACGACTTTTACGTTACCCTCAAGATCACTGTAATAGCTTTTCTAAAAATGATTTTTCAAACCATGACATTCGAGTTATTATCCGCTTAGGGATTTTCGTCTACTACGCAACTGCTACACCTACGCTCCGAATAGTTTCTCCGAAATGTAAAATTAATTTTATAGCAATGTATTGCTAATAAGAAAAGATAATACCTACCTTTATTATCTTTTCCTGCTCGTGTAAAAATAAACAATCGATAATCCATTGTTATGAACCCGCGAGGTGTTGGAACTACCACTGACGTCGTAACTACCTCTGAAGTAGGTACCTATCTGTTTAACCGTTCTAATAAAGTACTGTCAGCAAAAGTTCCACCTGACCACTTTGGAAATATTTTCCTGTGCAAGCGACCAGCAGAATACCTGCTCCCAATTTTTGCTAGCAATCAGACATCTGATTCTTTTACTAAAACAATTTGTTCTCCTAGTAATTTCAAATCAATATTCAAATACATATTATAGGTTCATATATATTTTTTTGTATTATTTGGGGTCATAATGTTCGTCGCAAGTGACTAGAAGAATAAATCTTAAGGTGGTAAGGCACAACTTTGTTGACAGTACTTCTAGAGTAAGTGATCCGCTGCATAGTAGAGACCGTCATCAGCACAACTGATTGAAAAATAATCATCATCATAACAGCCTGTAGACTTCCACTGCTGGACAAAGGCCTCCCCCAATGATCTCCACGACGACCGGTCGATATTTGAAAAATAATGGGAAGTATTATTATGTTATGATTATCCATTATGTCAAGTTGATTATATGATTGACTAACTTCGATCACCATATATCGAAGTTGACTAAGTAAGATGTGAATGATTGACTAACTCGGCGCACTCTGTTATTATAGTGATCTACTTTACTATGCTCTCATATTTTTTTTACCAAAAATAACACTGCTCAGCTACCTTTCATTATCCTAATGTTTTTATACTAAATTTTTGTTCAGATCTAGACCAACTGCATCATACATAAAAAGTTTACATTAAAGAGTTTAGTTGTTCTAAGTATTCTCCAAAACTACCCAATCGATTTAAAAATATATTTTACTGTCGAAATACTGATTTGTTGTCCAGACAGATAATAAAAGAGGTCCGGATCGTTATATATACCCAACTCATCAAGCAAGCCGCTTAGACTAGGGTTGTTCGTTAAAAAAACAGCAAAAAAGGTATGGAAATGTATGGAAAACCCAAAACTAAGTACCTACTCCAATGGTCTCTGGTCGAAACGACTCATCTGATCAGTTGGGTGTGTATAGGATACGACCTTCTCCATTCACTCGCTGGACTCCATCATCAAGTCATAACCCGATCAATCTCTAGCGCAGAACCAGGTTTGAAAGTTACCACGATTATATTCAATGAAAAAAAAATACTGTGAATCCAAACTTATTATTTTTGCATACTCGTACTTACAATATACAAGTATATAGAAGAAGCATCTGTAACTATTTCGTACGTAAAGGGGGATCTGCCAGTCACTTTTCAACGGCACTATCAATATTTAACAAAATCTGCTTGTGAAAAATAAATAAAACATAAAAGTGTAAAACTGGCGGACTGGAAAACCAAACCACGGCTGCAAGTGGACGTCGGTTTATTAGGAAAATCTTTGAGCATAGAAATGAAAAATTCGCTTGTCTGTCCGTCACAAAAAATCTAGTAGGTCGTGAAATATACAGTCACAGAGGATTATAATTGGTACAGTTTATTGTAAAAATTTAGAGTTTATTTGGATACACCTATAGGTACAAACAATTCTTTTTTATTATAAAAAGATTGTTTAGTAGTAGGTAAGTCATAGCAAGGCAATAAATTGTTTAATACATTAACTTAAGAGAACTTGGTGCCAAGATAATAAAATAAAACCGAAGTACCTAACACATTAGATTCGGCCGGTCAGGTGACAATATCTAACATGACCGCACGAAATTCATCAAGTCACTTCCAAAATTAACAAGTCATTAGAGCAAAATTCCGAATCGCGTTTTTTGCGGCCAACATCAATACAATATTACATACACACATACACTGGGCAACAAACTTTTTGCATGGAATGCGTGTAAAAAGCTACCACATACATCATTCGTACGATCGTATCCTGTTCTCTTTAAAAAGAATCTCGAATTAATAATATTTTGTATCTGAACACTCGGCGCTCGGAATATCGCGTGTTATTGAATATACTTTTATTTAAGTTAACATAAAACATGTTTATTTCATCCATCACAGTTGACAAGCTCACGAAAATCGAGTGGTATTTACAGTAAAAACTCTCAAGGATCCCGTCATCCTGCAGGCCTGCTGCAGCCGGCTCCAGGTGTGCGGCGGGCACTGCGGGAAGGTGCCGTTCCTGCTGAGCACCTGCGTGGCCACGTAGCCCTGGCCCTCGTAGTACGCCACCTCCGACACCGGCACTAGTCTCACTTCCGCCGAACGAATCTGACGCACGGACAGTATGTTCTCGTAAATAGCCTCGTCCTCCAGGTTCTGTCCTTCGGGGCACAGGCGGTAGCCGAACTCGCGGCTGATCTCGTCGAGGTTCGCGTAGTCGGGCCGCTTGCGCAGCTCGTCGAGGTTCTGGTACTGGGGCTGGTCGCGCACGCGCAGGCCGGGCGGCCGCGCGGACGTGGTGTCCACGCGCACGCCGTATTCCGGCGGCTCGCGCACCATGCGCGCCAGCGTGCGCGCGCCGCGGCACCCTCCGCACCAGGGGGCGGCCTCGGGCTCGGGGGGCGGCGGCTGGGACCACATCGCGAGCGCCCGCCGCAACGGACACATCTTAACCCCCAAAAGGGCGCGCGTCGACTGGCGCGGGCGCGCGGTGCTCGGATGGCGCGCAGTGGAATGCGCCCGCGCCGCCGAAAGAATGCAATCTCGGGCGCATTTCGGAGGTCGATCTCTCCGAAGGGACCGCTCCCGCCTCCCGGGCACCGGCCATCTGTCGTAATAAGTTCGTCGAAACGCGCGGCCCGCGAGCCCGCGCCCGCGCCGCTCGTAGCGGGCGGACCTTGACTGACCTCGTGCCGCGTCCTCTGCACGCGAATCATTCACCCGATCAACCATAAATACCCATTAACATTCTTAACGAATTTCGTAATTATTATCCGTAACTCGATCATCGTTAAGGATCAAATTTCCTTTTTTAAAACGATTTTATTTTAATAGGAAGAATGTGGTATGCGTTTGTAAGAAGAAAGATGGTAACTACGACAATAAACATTGTCGTAATCGGTGTTAATTCAGCTGAAGAAGCCGGCTACAGAGCGGCGGCAGACGTGAGGAATGCGAGGAGGGCGCTTCACATGCGGCGGCGCGGCGTCCTCGTCGCGGCTAGCTCGCGGTGCGCGGTAGTTAGCGCGCCATTTTCTCAGATTTTCCATGTAATCAATTTACACGTTTAATGCGAGGCGGAGTGTGTGGGAGGGGGGCGCATCTGGCGGGTGCGCCGGCGCAGGTAGACGCGCGCATTTTTGTTCCGGAATTCCTTTGCACGCATTTGCAATCCTGTCCTGTTCTGACTCTATACAATACACGACTGACCTCACGGCGTTAAATTCATTGTTTGAAAAAAAAAGGAACTTAGGCTTGTTTAAATATAACGATTGAACATCAAACCCACCTTTTTTATTACCTACACTATCCAAATGCATACCATCTGAAGTATCTCCAATAATCATCATCATAGGCCATGATTCATATTGGACAAATGTTTTTAGCCACCATCCTGGCGACGACACCGGCGTTCGTGGTCGTGGCTGTATAGCCCTGTTCGGCAGGAGACATGCCGTCCGCAACCTCGGCAAGGGAAAATGTTCCCGGGTGGTGGTGCGACTGACGCGTGTGACGAGTATCAACACAAATCACACATATCAATCATATTATACGCATAATACGCAATCCGCTTATAGCTCTAGAACCACTGAATAGATTTTAATTCAGTATTCACTCTTATTCATCAGCCTATAAACACGTCCCCACTGCTGGGGCTCAGGCCTACCCTCTCAACGAGGGCGTTCGGGCTATCACGCTAGCCCAGTGCGGGTTGGTGGACTTCACATGCGCCTAAGAATTTCTTCTTCGGCGTATGCAGGTTTCCTCATGATGTTTTCCTTCACCGTTAGACAGCAGTCAGTAAATGTACTTAAGTTTCGAGAAAAAACCCATTGGTACATGGCCCAGACGGCGATCGAACTTCGGACCTTCCGATATGATAGGCCGCGTCTTATCCCCGACGCCACAGACGCTCGAGATGTCCAAAAACTTGAAAGTTTGATTCGGTTGATCGAATCAATGAACAATTTCTTGAAATAGAATGTGCGTCTCTAGTCCCCCGCACAGCTCCCCTTTGACACCTATGTTTAGTCATTGCGCAGAAATCAGCCAACTTCACACATTCGCCATTAAACTTCGTGGAGACTATACTTAGTTCTTAAAAACCCATTGGGTATACGCTCATAATCTGAAGGTATACGGGTCACGGTTCGAACCCACGACCTTATGAACGTGAGGGGAGTGCAAAACCAATAATAGAGTACTCACGAAACTAATATGACAGTGGGAAACAATAGTTCTAAATAAGCAGAAAGAAGCCAACTTTGGTTGATTTTTTAGTTAGTTGATGTTATTATGAAGTGAACAAGCGATAAGGCCGCCATTTGATTGTACACTACTTTATTATATTATGGTAGCGTACATTTTTAGATTGAATATTGGTGCTCAATAAAATATATTTGATTGATTGATTGATGAGTTAATACGGTAGATAGCAGAGATGCGATTTATTTGAAATACTTCTATTTAAAATGCAAATACAAAATGCAAAATACCTATTTTGTATTTTGCATTTAAATGCCTTTTAATAATAAACATTTTGTATTTTATTTGAAATACCTTTCGAGATGTATTTTGCATTTTTAATATTCATTTTAAAATGCAAAATACTTTGTGATTAATTAAGTTTTGCCAACATTGGCAACATTACCAGTCAAACAAAATGAAATGAACGAATGGACGCTTGTATTGCCGAATTTGACCGATAGAGACTGATAAATATGACCAAAATGTCATGCATAAGTTGCCATGTTATTAGACGTTTTTGTTCGGCTCGGCATTGTGTCTCTATTTCTCATGATAAATACCTAAAATAAATAAATATATCTGAGATTTGGCCAAAAGGTATTTTATTTTGAAAAAGTATTTTGAAAATACCTATTTTGCATTTAGCATTTGAAATACAAAACGCAAAACTATTTGGTATTTTGCATTTGAAATAGTAAATCTGAAAAGTATTTTGCATTTTGTATTTAAATGCTTTTTAAAACCATTGTGTACATCTCTGGTAGATAGTACCTAGTCTTTCTTATTAGTAGTAGTAATAGAAGTAGGTACCAAAGTTATTTCATAAAACTCTAACGAGTTATACAGAATGGTATTTTGGCCCGATGCCTACATTCCATCGCGTTGGTACGACGACTAATAGCACCATATGTTTTTTGCTAACAAATGCTACGAAAATTTGAGGTAGCGACTAAAATACCTAAAAATGTACCGCAACTGTAAACTTTATTGTCGATGATAGTTATGTTAAGATATTCTAGGTGTTTTTGCGGCGAACTGCCGCCACTGTCAATTAGTGGAATACTTCAGAAAAGAATCAAGGTTATGTATTTTCTCAATAAAATCTATCTGGTTACAATATCAGTCAATCAATTGTCAATCGTATAAATATCATTTATCCTGACATTGTTGTTAAGGATATAAAATAATAAAATTGGAAAATTTCGGACCCGTTTATTTTAAGGGCATTCATTGACAGATTCTAAATTCAAACGGAAAAAAAGAACAATAAAATAACATTATACAAAGCAGATTGTATACACAACATATTGCGCGCCTTGCGCAAGCGCATCATGAACAAATAACATTAAATGCGCATGCGCAACAAACCACAACCCTATGCGCGTTAGCAGCACAAGTACACCAAACAGTTACATGTTTAGTTAACTTAGTACACGAAAATCAGTAGTTAGCAATGCATACATAAAACAAAATGTTGCCTAACTAACAAAATATCTATTCCCTCCCCACCGGCGCTAAAGGCAAAATAGAGCGCCATAAAAACTTTTCCATGGTGGAAACGGCACGCGTATATTTTTAACAATAGAAGCCATGAAGGTAAACTTTCCCTGGATCCCAAGGTACACAGAGCACGGACACAGAGTTATTGGCTTCATCAGTTGTTATCGGACCTATTACCCAGCACCTAAGCTCAAATATCCCTTCAATCGTCATAGCCTTAGCCTCTTCCTTGATCCCCAGAGTCTCAAGTTTCCACAAGTCTTCAACGTCAAACGAGCATTTTTTAGAGAAATTGCCGTCGAGGTTTTTGCAGTCCAGTAGGTATGACTTGTGGGCTTCCATGTTCTCAACGTTCGTCGGTGAGATTGTTTTCCATGCTGGTAAGTTTTCCTCAGGTAGCGCCGATTCTACCATTGGTAGCAAAAACGCCGCAAACTTGTCCTTCGTAACTCCTAAAGACTCCAGTGACAATATTTGCGTCATCAGCTTGTCATACAGATCATGTGTTGATAGCTTTTCACCATCACCTTGTTCTGCCGTTAACTTCCATAATTCACTGACATAGTGCTCTATTACTACCTCATCCCGCGCATACATTTGCTTAAGCTGTTCAATGACCTTTGGATAATTTTCTGCGGAAGGAGGGTAGCTTTCTACTAAGGCTCTAGCACTGCAACCTGGTTGAAGACTTTGTAGCAAATATTGAAATTTGTCTCCACCATCAATGTTGCTGTCAGTGTCAATCTTCTTAAAATGGGCCCAAAAGTGTAGCCAGCTTTTCACGTTGCCATCAAACTTCGGCAGTTGTAACTTTGGCAAATGAAAACGTCGGTGATTACTTTTTTCTGAAGATTCAGATTTGGCACGTCTGACTGTACCTTCTTCTTGATCCACCGACTGGCTCACTTTTTTTATTTTCCGTTTAAGTACATAGAACCGAGTATCGTACTGTGACGCTTCTTCGGCGTCTTTTTCATAAAACTCTTCGTCTCGGTTCTCCATGTCTAGCCATGCAGTTAATAATTTATTTTCAACTGCACTTATATCTTGGAAGTGCTTTTCCAGCGTATCGAACTCCCCGATAGCACCTTCTTCATCTTGGCCATCAAGGAAGCTCTCTACTTTCCTACAAGATATGGTGAATCGAGTACGTACCACCTTCCTTTCTGCTAGTACTCGATCCATGGTAGCACAGAATGATATTAGTACTTAGCAGGTATAATTCCACACGGTCGCCACTATGTTAAGGATATAAAATAATAAAATTGGAAAATTTCGGACCCGTTTATTTTAAGGGCATTCATTGACAGATTCTAAATTCAAACGAAAAAAAAGAACAATAAAATAACATTATACAAAGCAGATTGTATACACAACAATTGTCATACATTGTCCTTGACCTAGTAAAAAAGACAGTTCTTTGAGTGACAATGTCAGGGTGTTAGGCTGACGTCCGCGTTACAAAGTAGGTATTGCGCTCTGAATCTTGCGATTGAAAGGGTTAAGAGCTTGGACGTTAGCCCTATTCAAAAAAAAATTTACAATCATGACATTATCGAGTTTTTTTTAATACTTAAAGGTATACCTATTGGTCTAGCACAGAATATTTATTAGTTTTAAGGCGCAATAATTTTCACGCACCTACCTAGTGGAAAATACACTGTGGGTTATTATTTGATCGGTTTCTCGAGTTATTACTAGACTGGATGGATAGCTGATAGTGAAAAAAATATACAGGTCGAATTGATAACCTCTTTCTTTTTTGAAGTCGGTTGAAAAGGCGGCAAGTAATGCAGACACTGACAGATGACACATTTGATGACATTTCCATACAATGATGCCGCCAGTGCCAGTATTCAAAATGCCACTATACCTAGCATCTTTCATTAGATCGATCATCTATTTCTAAGAAATATGTAAGTACATGATTTGTATAAAGTTTTACTGCCTTTTACATTCACAGAAAGAGCAGAAAAATGAACATTTAATCACATGAGAGGTAAAACTTCCCATGTGAACGTCTGAATCTGGAGAACTATAGAGGTTTTACTGGAATTGTTTTTAATAATTATTTTCTTATTATTGGAATCTGTGGGATTGCCGTGGGGGTTTCTAGCTCGCCGCTCTGCCGCATCTGCCTCCCTCAGACCGGTTGCTTTTCCACTCACTCTACCATACACCCGTCTCTCTCTCTTCAGATGCCATGGGCTTTTTATAGCAGCTATCTCTCTCGCACTTGTGTCTCTACGGAACTAATTTTTAGGTCTTTTTCTTCTTGTTGCCTATATGCTGTAAATGGCCGGGTATATTCGTGCGTTGTTTTATTTTGGGTTCTAATCAATTACGTAATGCCTAATGTTGTGTTTTGCTTAACATGTATGTGTAATTACTAGATATTTTATATAATGTAGTAAAGTAAGTAGGTATTAAATAGAAGTTTTCAAAATATTTAATAGCACACAATGTTTCCAGTTTTAAAATATTATTATAATGCGATTTCGATAAAAGTAAAGGAACCTTTCTAACATAAAACAATAAAATGTTTAGTACCAAACGATATCCCGTTAAAAATGAGCTACAAAACAATCCTATCAGAAAACCCTTCAAGCTTAACCTAAACAATACACGAAAAGCCTACCAATATTCGAGTTATGTCACTGCTTGAACTAAGCGATGCCATTGGTAGCACACCATGGCGCAAACACCACAACACAAGGCCTCCTAAAACAAAGCCTCGAAGGCCGCAGCTAGATAATGTCCGTGCATGTCCAAAATTCAACCTGCCTCGGAGTTTTTTTATTACATTGGGCCGGCGGGCGGGCAGCGGCCGGAGGCTTGGATGCGATTAAAATTCCTGAGATGCCTCACGCCTGCCTGCGTCCCTTGAGCAGTCCGATGACCATAGAGCCACAAAATAATAAATCTACAGAAGAGCCGCTGCGGCCGTCCTCGAAAATAATTCCTAAAATTGTCTACTGCGCTAGGGCCGCTCGCTACAGTACTGATGTGTAAGAAATAGTGTACATATGCATTAACTCGATAAGTTTAAAGTGTTAAACATTATTTACTATAATAAATTTTGGAAAAAAAAATATGTTTAAAAAAATCGCAATGGTAAAAAAATTGTGATTGGTAAGTACCTAGTACCAAAAAAAAACGAGAACAAATTCAAAAGAAATAAACAGAAAATTCTACAGTAAATTCCGTGAAAAAAAAATTTTTTAACGCAGTCGGGTAAGTCATTAACTTAACGGAAAAATTATGAATTTGCCATATGGAATCCCCGCAGCTGTTATTAGACAAGCTTTATCACATCCTGGGCACTCCTTAACTCGCTAAAAAATGTATGACAAATAACATACACGAGTGATTAAACATTTATATGGCGTAAACTATTTGTGGCTCAGTTCCTTTGCGAAACTTCAATTGCTTTATTACTTCTTGAGTGAAAATTAACCTTCCCAACAAAACAACTTTGTCGTTTACTTCAATCCTTTATTGTATAGATTTAATTTCATGTGAGTCAGAAAAAGAAAGATATTCATGAGCTTTTTTATTTTTGAAACTAATATGGTCAAATGGGGTTAGCTAGTGTCCAAATGTAGTTGACTGAAAATAACTAGTTTCTTTCTTTTATTGGTTTAGCGAGTAATCATTGATCACTCTCTAAAGTCATAATCACTCATTCTAATAACGTAACAGTAACGAGTTATTTTCAGTCGACTACATTTGCCCCCTAGCTACAAAAGCGCCGGGTGACCTAACTCAGAATTTTTTGCCATCGTGTCTACAGCTCCTGAGCTCTGCGCGCCCGCCACGGGCCCGTCCGAGAGCAATCTCCTGCAAGAAGCCAGGCCCACAGGCTCCGGCATTACTTGGGCATTACCATATTACAGAAATGATTACCATTACAACATAATACGACGCCATGGACGCCGCGCCGCGCCACGGCGCGATGGAAAAACTTGTGCTCGAGAATGGAGAGATATCGTGATGAAATGTTTTATAGGAATTGGAACTACGAATAATTCCAATGAACAGTGAACCAAAATGTCATATTAATAAATAGCATTCCTATTTAATCTTACACATTATGTATCACTGTTGTATCACTACATTACAAAATGTATTGAATGATTGTTTAAAAAGATAATTATATAATTATTTACGGGTCTTACACACGAATAAGTTTTATTTACCTTGCCCGACGTTTCGACCAGGTTACACTGGCCGTGGTCACGAGCTGACTGTTTAAAAAGATGTAATTAATGTCCATTTAAGATCATTTCTATAGAGAAACAATCTACAAACATGAACACTAATATTTTTCTAGCATGTTCTTAGTAGACGAGTGACTATAAAAGCACATCATCAGTGGTACCATGCTGGGATCGAACCATGACCGCCACATTGGCAGGCGAACGCTTATCGAACGCGCCATATAGTCTATCTTTAAAGTGGTGAATTTAGTGAACACTTCGATATGTTAGCATAATCCAAAAACTTTCTAAATTAGAACGTTTTTGGATTATGCATTTGCAAGGATATTAAATAAAGCCATTTTTTCTGCTCACCCTGCAAGAATTTATATAGCGTAAGGATATGAAAGATAGTAAACTCATTTTAAAAATAAAGTTTTATAAAATCAATAAACCCGACTGCGCAAAAAATGAACTGAAAAAAAGTCCAGTACTCTGGAATTCTGTTAAATAATAATGATTTTTTTAAATATGTCCAACCCAAGTATATTTTTATAACACTAGAGGAAAAAAATCATTCAAGAAATAATAATAAAACGTCGCATCTATCAACTCTTGCGCACATAAAGAAAATAATACGCCGAATATTCATATTAATATACTTTCGAAAGCAGCCTAGCGTTACATACGATTATCCTTCCAAAGTGAAGATAAAAAAGGTAAAAAATAAAAATATATACATATATGACAGGAGGCTGGGGCCCGGAGCGGCGCGGGCGCACGAAACTTGACGTATTCGTTTTTTACGGTCATATTCTTATTATTGGGTTCGACCGCTCCCGGTGTTACGGGCGTGGAATGCGACCACAGACTTACGAATGCGACAGATAAGATTCTTATATTTTTGTATAAGTAGGTACTTTTGTATGTAAGTGTATTTGCCATGTATAAACAAAATAATTACTAGTTACCTACATACTGTACATACATACATACACGCTATGTACCTGACGGGGTAGACATGAAGAAAGGGGCGCCAAGAGTCGTGATTATGAGACAGTACCTACCTCTTTCACTTCGCTCAGTCTCATCATTCTCTTCATACACGCTCGCCGCAGGACGCGAGTGCTCTTTACGTGTACGGGTATGAGCACCCGCTCTATTGTTACCTATAGGATAGTTGTACTTAATCTAAAAATAGTTCTTATTGATATTACACATAGCAATCGTATTTTTGGTATATCTAATCTTCAACAATTCGACAGACTAAGTAATCAAAAAATGACATTATTACTAAACGAATTTGTTATTTGTTTCTGCATGCACATTATAAAATGCTAAGTATGCATGTCGCGCGCATGCGAAAACAGCAATCTCCTGAGCGCGCGAATGTTTATACTAATAACATTACATTTAAAACCGGTTCAAAGATTTAAAAAATCCTATGCAAAACAGGATAGAAAGAGATTTCTGTAACTTTAATGTAACTGAAATTTTTGTAATTATCGTATTTTAGTACTTATTACAACTAGCTTAAACCCTCGGCTCCGCTTGCGATATTCGACCCTGTAAGGTACAGTGACAACTATACTTACATCAAAATTTGTTCAGCGGTTCTCGAGTTATAAATACATAAGTTGCAGGATTTTATTAACAAATATAATATTCTTCGAACCTTCTATGCTCTCAGAAAAACTAATCTCTCCTTACCTTTTTAACGATCTTCGCTGTTGCGTTTAAAAAAAATGTATACGGCGTCGCCGCGTCGCAGTTGAATTCAATAAATATTTTTCTAGTAATCAACCTATCAGTTTGGAACGCTAATCGAGTCAGCAAAGTGGTCATTACCTCAGCGCTGGGCGTTCAAAAACTTTATGAAATGGCATCCATCATTGCCTTTGTGACGGCTAAAACATTTTAAGTATGAAAGCCCTTTACTGTACCTTAGATAAACCATAAATTGCTTAGTATATGATACCCATTAAAATGTTATTCAATCTTAGATTGGTTTCTGTATACTCAGTGAGATTTTCCAATTGCATCTTCAGAAAACAAAAAAATATTATGTTAACTGGCTATTTTTCAACGGTATAAACGGTAAAGGTTTTTTAAAAATAACTAATGTACGATTGTTTGGAATGTCCAGATTAGTTATGATTGCCAATCTGGTATTATTTTAGTTTTTGCCTGTGTTTATTTTTTCAGTGCAACCGTTATGATTCCTACACAATGTCCTGAACAAAAGTCCCAAATTAAAAGAAAGAAAAAAAAAATTAATACATCAAAACGTTCATCAACGAAAACTGCATTAAAGATTAAGTCGTTTGATTTAATAGTTTAATAATTAGTGATTTTGTGCGCTTGGTTCGTTTCAAGGTTATGTACCTAGTTACCTACTATACAATTTGGTGATGTGTAAATTTTGTGCCTTTTTCATAAATGAACTTTTGCAAATGAGATGGATGACGAACATTTAAAAACTATATAATTTTAGGTAAAATTGTGTTATCACGTAAGTGACAATTGTCTTTGTGATAATAAAGTTCTTTAAACCCTTAAACCTTAGTTATCGATTTATAAACGATCAAATAGACAGATGTGCATTGAGTAGGTATAGTATTGTGACACATTTTTAAACTCCCCGCTCAGTATCTAGTATTGAATAATATTACATAAGCGCAAATACACAACATTGTTCGGGGATGCAAACTAGCTATCTACCTGCGACCTTCAAAAAGTAAACATCCCGGGAATGTGGTGAAAAAACAACACCCTCGTGAGAAATGGGAGAAAAAAAGGAGGAGATTCTTTGTTCGGGATGGGAACTGTGGGTTCCTGGTATTCGCGTGCCATGCGCTGGTCTTCACAGAATAGAGTAGGGACCATTGTTCGTTACGGCATGACACGGTCCACCGGTCGCGAGACTCGCGAATTTGTTTAATGTTTTTTTCCGATAGAAATACGCAGGTAATAAAAATCAAAATTTTTGAAAATAGTATGTCGTCAGACGTTTACTGACTGCTCTCAAACGGTGAAGGAAAACATCGTGAGGAAACCTGCATACGCCGATGAAGAAATTCTTAGGCGCATGTGAAGTCCACCAACCCGCACTGAGCTAGCGTGGTGGACTATAGACCGAACACACTCGTTAAGAGGGTAGGCCTGAGCCCTAACAGTGGGGACATGTAAATAGGCTGTTGATGATGTCATCAGAATTCACAAAACAATTTTATTTGTCGGCTTTCGGATAGTTCGACTAATCATTGTAATTTTTGCGACTAACGCGATTTTGCACATTGGGAAATTAAATAAATATTAAATAATTAATATTAAAATAAGTATTGTCGAAGGAGAATATAAAAAATACTCAAAAAAATTAAGCAATGAGGTTAAGCTACTCGTCTCTTGAATACCTTAATCAGACACGCGAAATTATATCTATGCGTTCACGCGACAAGTCAAGGAACTTTTTCTCATTGGCTGTGGCTGATCATTTCACTTCCCAAAGGTCTGGAAGAAATCTCTTTTAGCGTAATAATGTATGCAACATATATTATTATTGTATCTGTTTTTATTTATATTATGCTTTAAAGAAAAATGAAATGAAATAAAAGATTGTCGTTCGAAAAAAGAAATGACAAGATTACATCCGAAAAATAAAATTCAACTAAGGTGTATCACAGACACACGCGGCCTGCGGTGGCGGTGGCGGCCTGTTGTTGTCCCTATGCAATGTGTGTGAGACTTCAGACACGTGCGGCCTGCGTTTTCATATTGAAGCTGCGGCCTGCGGTAGACCGCCACCGCAGAACGCGTGTGTCTGTGATACGCCTAAAACACACAGTGGGACGCGTACGTGCCGCGTTCACAAACGTAACCTTCCAAGTGCGAAGTGCGAAGTAAATTAAAAGCAGTCCCGTGTGCGCATGGCAACAGCGAGAGGGCGAGGTCCTTGGAGGCCGAGGAGTGAAGGACGGGGAAGGCTGCGTGTGTCGTCCTCGACCCTGCGCGCGACCTCAGCGCGTGCCCGCCCATTGTTCGCGCCGGAGGCTAAAGTTACACCTCGTCGTAAAACCGCGCCAGTGTGCGCCTGCGCTGTGCGACAGGCGTGTAGTTAGGATTCTGTTACAGAGGGGGTTGACCACACACAACCATCAAGCTCTCGATGTCCGATTAGTCCCAGTAGCTCCTTTACCTTTGAAGGAACTACTGAGACTTTTTTGTCCCAGTAGTTCCTGTACCTACATAGGTGGACGGATAATTAGAAACAGGGCACGATTTTCATACAATCGAGGTCACTTTGAAGCCATGGGTCTCCATGAAAGATTGATCGGGGCATGATCTGATGAAGATCATCGAGAGAGTAGATGGAGGACTTTTAGATCGCTATAGATATCCAAGCGATCAGATAAGCTGTTTGGAAGCAGCATCGTGATGAAGAAAAAAACACGCAAAATGGCATCAAAATGTATGAAAATCGAAAAGTTAAGGAATCATGCCGATGCTGCTTCCAGACGGCTCATCTGATCAGTTGGATGTCTATACCTATGTATATATTATTCTGCAGGAACTACTGGGACTTAACTGTCGTTTTGTCCCCTTTGACAATATACAATCATCAACCTCGATGTCCGATTATTTCCAGCAGTTCCTTTGACAGTTCCTTTGAAGGAACTACTAAGACTTTTTTCCCAGTAGTTCCTTTACCTATTCTAAAGGAACTATTGGGACTTAAACTGTCGTTTTGACCCTTTAACCCTTTAGGTGTGACTTTCCTCGTCTACACTGGGTTCATTGGTTACATGTATCGGTGCATTAATACCTTCAAAGTACCAGTAGTTCCTTCAAAGCAACTGTCAAAGTGACTACTGAGAGTAATCGTCGACGTCGACTAGTGTTGCAAAAGATTCCAGTCTTGTTCTATTAAGACTCGATGGCAAATTACGAGACACGGCTTTTTAACGAGACACGAGTCTTCGAGCAGGACTCGAGCGCGGCGGGCTCGTTTATTAGTAGTAATTAGTGTAATTAAGGGAAAGTAACAGAGTTAAATAACTTGTAGGAGTCAACTGTGCTTCGGAATGGGTATCTCCCGATTACATGGCCAATATGGCCTAGTGTGGGCATGATGGGCGGTAATACACCCAACCTTACAAGGATTACTTGGGATTTAAGGGTTGAGTGACTCAAGCCTCTCCTGAACTGAGTGCCTGTAATGTGCGATATGGCCGCAGGGACGCAATACCAGGGCACGGCCTTTGGACCGTGCTTATGAATCTCAAGAGAGCGGCAACAGCTTCTTTTTTAAATAAAAGGGGGTGAAACCCTCGATGGTAGAAAGTCAACGTCACCTATTAAATATATGCGAATATTCCTCTATTTCTACTTAGTATTATAAAGGCGGAAGTTTGTAAGGATGTTTGGATGTATGTTTGGATATTTGGATGTTTGTTACTGCTACACGCAAAAACTACGGAGCGGATTTTGATGAAACATCACAGTAATATAGATTATACATCAGAATAACACATAGGCTATAGATACCGCGGGCGAAGCCATGGGAAACAGCTAGTTATAAATATTGTATCGCTGATCGCAGTGCGGGGTAAAATGGTAGCCATAAAGGCTGCGTGTAACCCGAGATTGTTTTCAAAGCGACGCGTGCGCAGGCGACGATGAACGACCTCCGCGACGGACCTTGGAGACGCACGAACCCGCGATTATGTGTTCATACAATTAACTGCAAAATTGTGGATTATGCATATGAATTCTCAACCGCTATACAATACGTGGTATCTGGGTTTTAGTAATTACTTTTCCATGTATACCGCTTTCTCTACTTCTCTTGTCTTGGTTATCCTTTGCTTGCAGGGAAGGAGAAACAAGGCATTGCGATCCCATAATATATAGGTCTTATACAATGTTCGTCATGCCATAGAAAATGATTATTTATTTACGTGTTCATCTGAAAATACTATATTATTTTCTCGATTCTCTCAAATAACTTTCGTCTGTCTCTTGATTTGATCAGCAGTAATTTATATTCCGTTTTCCCGTAGTTGTCTTATTATGAAAACAAACATTATTTGCGTCTCGGCCACATGTGCCATGAAGTACTGTAGCAGCAAAACAAGTTTGTATTACCATATAAACTTTGCGGTCCACTTGAGAACATCATCAATCGTTAATTTTGCTTTCAGCCGCAAATACGTTTGTTTCATTAAGACACCTAAGGAAAAATGGATTATAAGTCAAGAAGCTTTACAAAAATATGCATAAATAGTTATTTGTTATGCAAGGCTGCAAAGTTGGTTATTTTATGTGAGTACTAGTATTGAAAACTGAGCAAAGCGAAGTTCAAAAGGTACGAGACGCAAAATAACTTTGCTGCCGAGCGCAACACACAATTTTTTACCTCACTACAGCGAGGAAAATACTAGGTGAATTGAATACTTTCGACGGTTTAGAACCACAAATAATAATAACCACAATTAGAATTAACCACTTCTTTAAATGTCCACCTTCTACAAATTAGAAGAAAAGTTTTAAAAAGTTTTTTCCAGGTGCAGTTTTCCACGCAGATTTCGAATGACAAAGTATACCCTTCCGAGCCGGTGAGGTGAAGAAGATATTTTTTCCGTATAATAAACCAAAAAATCATCCAGACTTCTCGGTAACATAAAGCCATCTGGAGACTTTGAAACTCGTATGTCAGTAAAAATGTGACAAAGCCCAACGTCACACTGTCATCCGTTTGTGATTGAAGCATGGAAAGTCGCATTCCATTGCCCGATGTAGAACGATTAGGGTTGTCGCACTACCAGATAATAATAATATTCAAGAAACTTCAAACCCTACCTATAACCATGGATGGTATCGACGGAGAATTAAGTTTATCGAAACATCCGAAGCACATGTACATTCTCCTCAAGCTACGGGGAATTGAAGTGATGAGTTGAAGTAGCAGTGGTTTTACACTGCTAAAAAAGCTTTTGCTTTTTTTACAATCCTCAATTATTTCAAGATATCCAAAAAAAATTCAAAAAGATGGTAACTGAATTGTCTATTTCTATGTTACAACTTTCACTACATTGTCTATCAATCTCTCAAGTCATGGAATTATGAGAACGGTGTCTTCAAACTTAAATTTTCAACAACTAAAACCAGCTCAAACATCCGAACAATACCATGTCGACTTAAATTCCCCGCTCATGTTTATTTCTCCAACTATGAACCCTAACCCCTGGCATTATTAATAAACGAAAGAATCTCACCCGAACATAAGCCGCCATGTTTTATTTTTACGAGTCTGTGTTAGTTACAAGGACAGGGGACGACGGCTCCTGTGTTACGCTCAGATTAGATAACTTTAAATGACTCTTTGTGTGCACTAATGACGTATTATGGCCTTAATCTCCGGTTGAAATCTTAATATACGGTCAAATATTTAAGCTTATAACAGATGGAAGTCATTAACAATTCCTTCAACTTAGGAGCGCTTAAAAGAAAGCTGATAGGTCAACGAACATCTCAGCTTAACAGAACTGATGGGAATGTGAGTGGGCAGCAGAATGCGCTCCAGCATCTCAAAGAATAATGAAATGGAGTAAAGCATAAATTCGCAGAGAATGAAGAAAATATGACAGCGTCGGCGAGTTCTATCCCCGGTCGTGCCATGTGCTCTCAAAACTCAAGTACGTTTATTGACTGCTGTCAACCGGTGAAGGAACACCGTCAGGAAACCTGCATACGCCGAAGAAGGAATTCTTAGGCCCAGTGGAGTCCACTGGCCTAGCCTGGTGGACTATAGCCCGTACGCCCTCGTTGAAAGGGTAGGCCTGTGTCACAATTACAGTGGGACGTATTAATTTGCTGCTGATTTGAAGAGAAAAGGACGACAAAAGTACTGTAAAAAGAAGGGGAAAAATTTCAGCAGAAAATAAGTCAAAAGGAACTTAACGAGACATAAAATTGACTAGATTGTACTGAGATAAACTAAATAATCTCATGTTACTGAATATAAAGTTTCAATGGTTGTTACACAGGGGTTCGAATCACAGCCTCCATGACAAATAAATGGAGGTAGGTATTTATCTTTTTTTAAAACACCAATATCCTGAAGGCATAACATGGTTCATTGAATGCGATCCGCCCATCACCTACCGGATTTAGCCCCAAGGAGGTTGCCGAAAAATGGAAACCTCCGTTTCTGGGCTACCCGAACGCACACGTGCAACCAATAATTACTTCCAACTACTTCGTTCGCTCCTGTAATTAGTCGTAAAGAGTAACTCCTGTAATTCGTCACGAAGGTACAACTGGTAATTCATCTTAAGTAAGGCCTGTAATTATTCATATACAGTAGCTCGGCGTCCCAGTCTGGATGTTCGTACTCGGCAATTATTTAAATGTTTTAAAACTACTCGAAGACACCTATGACGAATAGGTAGTAAGTTGCATTTGTAGTGATTCAAACAGCATCTGTACTGTGCGTGTACACGTTTGAAATATTATTTTTATGTCACAAAAACGGTATTGTTTAGTATTTAAGAGTTATTTAAACCTACTAGGTGAAAACGGTGTTTAGGAAGATAGTTTTGAGGCTTTCCATGAGATGAAATTATGTCTACCTGCCTGTTTGCCGCATGTGAAAGAACGAGTCAAGAAATTACCGCATAGTTTTATTCCTATTTGTTATTGTTTTTTTGTGAATTTCGGTACAATAAAGCGTTTACATACTAACTTGTATTATATTTCCCACAAAGTCGAACCTAATGCATGCACGGCTGCCAAGGTAACGTAGTCTAAGTTGCTATGGCAACTAAAGCGTAGGTATTGATTTTATTTAAACGGCGAGCTGCCTTGACCGCTAAACTGCAAGTTCACCTACGCTGTAGTTTATAAACGATTCAGATTATATTTTTACATGCTATTTTGACAACCAATTTGTAAGTTACTATAATCTCTACGGTCAACGACCCACAGTAGCCTTTGTGTAAATCGCTACCTATCGCCTCTCGAAACAAAATCCATTAATTTTAAACCGAATACCAATAAAAATAAACTTTTATCTTTGTGGGCCACTCTAAAACCAACAATGGACATATTTCGGATTGTCATATCGGATCGGAATGTGATGTAAAACCGTGTACATACTCACTAAAGACTTCAGGGAATTGATCAGATCACAGTAACCTTTGTTTCTAGGTTAGATTATTATTATAGTTTGTAGATTATGAACAGGGAGGATAGATGGAGATGGTATTGATTTTTTGATAAATTACGAGTCTGCAACTTTCGGAATGTTGTCAGACAAAGGTTAATTACCTACCTACTAAGTACTTACCTACTACCATTTAAATTCCGTAACCGGTTTCCAACCGAATAGAAGCATTTAAACCGCCCGAGAAGATGGAAAAAGTTTACAGCCTGCTACCCGGATATTCGGGCACGCTCTTCAGAGGGACAAATATCCGATAGTGAAGGAAATGTCAATTTGTGTGAGATTCACATTTTCGCTAAAAAACAGACCACTGCATTCTCTTTCGTCTGTGCTCCTCATAAAGCCTCAACTGGTGTGAGTACGCAGCCTAACCCAGCGTCTTGTGACCTCTTCGACCCGCTCTCTGTCCGCATTTAATTTTTATAGATGCGTCTTTATGACAAAAATTCTTAACGACTATACCTTTTATTGTTGGCGTTTGACATTTGAGAAATATCTACTTGTATCTATTTTTGTATTTAATAATGAAACAATAAAGAAGCTTTCTTTATTGTTTCATGTAGATCGAAGATAATTTCGAAACATTTGCACACGTGGCTATATATATATAAAGCTTGTTTGTCATTTTCCCGAATATTTTACTTTTTACTAGCAAAAAAATTGATTTACATGTAACAGTCACTTCGATTGTAATTATATCGATTTCGTTAGAAGTTGCCATTTATAAAAAAGCTTTGTTTATAAATTATTCCACAATAACAAACGAAAATGGTGCCAGTGGTGTTATAAACTTATAATCGACTTTAACATTGTTTCGAACAAAATTTTGACATAAGATGTTAAACAAAACAATAGGTAGGTAAAAAAATAGGTACTTAGGTAATTGGATATTTTTATAAAATCATATTTTGTGTTATACTAAAAAGCTCCACTTGTGGTTAACTGGGTATCGGGTGTCAAATGGATATTTGTTTACCTAATTGTAATCTTATAATGATAGCGTCAAGCGAGTATATGGCCATGGTATCTTTCATCAGAAAGTTCAAAAGAGTTAATATTAATTACTATTGATTCGTTAATACTGATTTTTCTAGGGTTATTCTATATATTTCTTTTTCTTTATACTTCGTATATATACGAAGTCTATGGTATATAAAAGATATACCAAGTTATCTGTGAAGTGGCAGAATCAGGAACTACGTACAATGTCATTCGGCCTTCAGCACAAAATATATAGAAAAATTAGTTCAATTTCTGTGAGAATAACGGGCATGGAACGATGGCAGACCCACCCTTCAGTTCACAGATAACTTGGTAAGTCTATATTATAGTGTATTATGAACGAAGTCAGAATCCATAACATAACTTCATTCTCTTTTCCAAGCCTCACGACCAGCGACTTTTTAAGAGCGAATTCCATAGACAATCTGCAGTATTTGTCATTAAGTTTCTTTGGACAAGCGCAGTCGATCAAGTCATAAAATAAATAATGGCGCTCGCAGCATTCGATCGGGACCGTAACTCGATTGGTCGGACACATTTCTCTTATGAGCTAAGGTGCCTACACACACCGAGATCCGATACCGGCAGCCGATCCGATGGCTAATCGGATCATTGATCAAATGAATTAAAAAATACAATTTCTCTTTGTCGATTTTTTTTCAGAGTCCACCTATTGGAGACCGGCTACTGTGCCCATGAATACCTGCAATAATTGCATTATAAGACTTCCTATTCTCAATCTCACTTGAGAGTGAGTGACGGACGGTAAGTTCTAGGATTATATGAGTAAGTAAGTGAGTACATATCCGTTTATTTCAGGCAACAACAAAGAAGAAAAAAAAATACAAGTAAACTTGTAACATTTTTAGGTTTCTCAAGTCCAGTTGTTGCCGTAAAAAGGTTCTCAAGTCAGTTTAGTGCTGCGGCCATAGTGTCTGCAGCACTGGTTTTCTGTATGATCTAAGTAATCGCTAATAGCATTCAAATGGAATATTTATGCCTCATGTTAGGGCCAATCAGTGACCAGAATTCACGGATTTTCAGAAGGGAGATAAAGACAAAATGACTTTAGGACGGGTTTGTCGGCTGACAAAGTACCGGATCGGGTGGTGTGTAGCGCCCTTTAAGCAATGGGCACTCAAAAATATGCATTCAAGATTACAAGACGATCGTTTTAAAATGCTACCGGGCGCAGTTCGTGGGGACCGTGAGGTCGGTTTTAAAATTCCTCTTGATAAGGAGGCGAGGTTTACTTAATGTTGCAATACAAATGTTGAAATATGTTCACTATGTGTCAGTCGACCGTTTCTGTTTCAACCCTTTATAAGGCAGAGGCGATTTGGATACCACTTAGTTAATAAACATTTACGGAGAAGAACATCCTCTTTTTTATTTAACTATAAATAGTATAGTAAATAGTATAGTATATAGTATAGTATTTATTTATTAATCACAATAAAATACAATGTAAATATATTACGGTGCAACAAAAACCAGACTCGATTTGTCTGTGCACCGCGACGTCGTAGTTAAATGCTACTAAATATTACAAATATATTGCAGTGTTATTATTTATCCTATGTGCTAATCCAATTTATTATGTTATATTTATAAATATGTAAAATGGTATTATATAGCGAATATATCAGGCTTTCTTTCCTCATTCATTCAATGTCAATGAATAGGTGTATGGAAACAGATCATCTGAAAACTCAAGTGCACTGACAGGCTGAGTGCATATATTGACCACATGTTTTTTCTTAATGTTTTTTTTTGCCGTAGATGTGTTCCCTAGTGCATCACAAACATGGTAGTGTATTTAACTTTCACGTAGCATATCTGTATAACTGGGGCCTTATAAAGGGTTAAAGAGCTTCGGTCGCGTAGCGGGGAAGACGCCGGTCTGTCACTTCGAGAGGTCCGTGTTCGATCCCCGGCCGTGCCACGTAGCATGAGTTTTTCTCGAAACTTAATCACATTTACTGACTCTCAAACGGTGAGCGAAAACATCGTGAGGAAACCCGCATACGCCGAAGAAGGAATTTTTAGGTGCATGTGAGGTCCACCAACACGAACTGGACTACCGTGGTGGACTATAGCCCACGTTGGGAGGGTAGACCTGTGCCCCAACAGTGGGCCTATCGATTTGATTTTTGATGTGCATCTGTTTTAGTCTGTCTGTATGGTGGATAACTCAAATTCTAAGTAAAAGAAATAAAACTAAAAGATATAAAATGAAATACAGTACTACTGTCTCTCTTTCTGTAAAGGTGCACGCTCTGTACTTCTCTGTTTGTTAAGACCATTCTACGCATTCCAAATGTATGACTGTGGTCGCACGTGTTCTGAACGCTGCGTATAGGAATGAAATGTTATTTAAAGGCTTTATATACATTCCGGTTCACAGAAAATATTTATTTTGATAAATAAATAATAGACGAATGTTCACCATAGCTGGGTTGGTAAATCTGTCTTGACACCGATTAGAACCGAGAAGTATGGAGAGAATGATGAATTAGGGACTACCAACCGGAAAAAATCCCGCGCACTTTTTGACGTCATTGTCAAATTAACAATAATTATTATCACTATAGCCTAAAGTACAAAATCGTATGAATACCAACACAGACGTCAGCATCGCAACGATTTTGTAATTTAGGGTATGGTGGTATGGTTAATTCGCCAATAACGTCAAAAAGTGCCCTAGCAAATTTCCGCTTGATTTGCGAAGACCTTAAAGGAAGCGAAGTCTGTCAGGAACTTGGAACTCCATAATTCCTGTCTATCCCGCCAGGGATATAGAGTGGAGATTGTTGTATGAAGTCTTTTGTATGGTATCTGGAACTTTGGTTGACTGGCCTTTTGGCGTAGTGGTAGTGACCACGCCTACTGCGCCAAAGGTCGTGGGTTCGATTCCTACCCGAGACCAATATTTGTGTGATGAGCATAACTGTCGGTTTTCAGATTCTGGGTGTTTGTATGTAGTATTTAAGTATTTTTTTAAAAGTATTTATGTATGTTTATCAGTTGTTGAGTACCCATTTACAAGCTTCGGCTTAGTTTGGGACTAAATAGTCTTCTTAAATAGTCTAAATAGTATGAGGCGACAGACGGAGCCGTGGTAGCCTAGTTGGTTGTGCACTCGCCTCACGTTCATGAGGTCATGGGTTCGATCCTGGCCCGTACCAATGAGTTTTTCGAAACTTAAGTACGGTTTATTAAAATACCACAGGTTTTCGGTGAAGGAAAACATCGTGAGGAAACCTGCATACACCAAAGAAAGGTGTTTTGGTGTTAAAAATAATATTAAATTAATTATAAGATTGCTTAAAATATCCCGTCTAAGTTATATGATAAACACAATTACTTCAGTAATATGCAAAGTACCTACTGACAAATCTTTTTTGTTACAAACCTTACTAACATATCCCGCCCATAGTTAGGTATACTAATAATAAGTATAAATAATAGATACAGTGAAAGAATCATCATCAACAGCCTATTAATGTCCCCTCTGCTGGGACTCAGGCCTACCCTCTCAACGAGGGCGTTCGAGCTATAGTCCACCACGCTAGCCCAGTGCGGGTTGGTGAACTTCACATGCGCCTAAGAATTTCTTCTTCGGCGTATGCAGGTTTCCTCACGATGTTTTCCTTCACCGTTTGAGAGCAGTCAGTAAATGTACTTAAGTTTCGAGAAAAAACCCATTAGTACATGGCCGGGGATCGAACTCCGGACCTTTCGATATGATAGACCGCGTCTTATCCCTTACGCCACTGACGCTCTCCTCAGTGAAAGAATGTAATTTATATATTATCTTGCAGAGACCCCGGGTGTAAAAGTGTCCTACTCATATATTATTCCAAGATATGAGCTATCACTGTACTGAGTTTCATCAATATCCGTCCAGCCGTTATGGCGTGGAACAACAAACAAATTTCTACAATTTCGCATTTATAATACTAGCTGTTGCCCGTGATTTTGCTCGCGTGGAATATTTTTTTTCCCGTGGGAAAAATATATATATATATAGCGTAGGTATAGGATATAGCCTATAAGCTATCACTGTACCAATTTCCATCCAAATCCGTTCAGCTGTTCAAGAGTAACAAACATCCTAACATCCTTACAAACGTTCGCCTTTATAATATTGAGTAGAATAGTTGGATATCTCTGGATGTTCACGAGATCCATAGACGCAGGGCGGTTTAAACCTTAGTGGTATTTTAATGGGCAAATCAATTCACTACTGGTCTGTGCTGGGCATTTACGATGCGATGAAAAATTGTTAAATCGTTCTCCAAACCCACTTATACAGCTGCTGCCCGCGACTTTGTTCGCTTGCACAAAGTACTTTATTCAATACCGAGTGCCCCTAGTCACTACAGGAATTTAGTTACAGCCTGTAGGTATGTCAGTCGGTCAGAGTTTATAAAAAGACGCTCTTTTAAGTAAATTGGGGTAGCCCGTTTTGAACTATTTTCAATAACATTCAGATAGCTTTGAACTACTATGTGGTCGCCATTTCTCGGCTTATTTTCGAAATGTTTTATAGCCTATGTTGGTCAGAAATACACTGTCAGAATATAAAGTTTCGTTGATCCGTTCAGTGGAGGGTCTAATTTTTACAGACACTACTCTTCTACAGTTCAATGTATTAGAATACATTGTTATATAGTTTTGAACTCGGCTTTAGAAATCACAACTAAAGTTGCTTACACAAGGTGCGAAGCCAGCGACGACAGCTACCTAACGATTTTGAAACTTCTTAGCAACGCGTGCTGTGATTGGTCGAATCCGAAACGAAAACGTGTCTACGAACCAGCGTTGAACACCGTTTTAAACATTTATGTAATAAAGAAGAAATAGTTCACGACGCACTAAATCAAGCAGCCTTCATAATTTGTTAACAGGCTAAAATTTTCCCCGGCCGGAGCATGAAATTGACATAATAGCACCCACGCATCTCTACAGATTTACAACTTGGAGGCAGTATAGCTACGAGGTACGAGGCCTGTAATCCGAACCAAGATATATCATAATCAAGGCTGCATCTAGGCACTATATATTATCCAAGTCGAGTGTACCCGTCGCACAGTAGCGCAAGACGCTATATTATATTAACAAACGACCTGTTCTAACTCTAGACAGGGGCGGACTTAGGAAACAATTGTATGGGGCCCACATTTGACAGAACTACGTACGGTCGACCGCACATCAGTGGTAACAAAACCAGTATAAACTGGTCTCGCGTAGTATTGAAACTCCCTAATAGGCTAGGCTAGCTCAAGGTCAAAGTGTTACCACTGATGTGCGGTAGACTGTACCTATATATTTTGAGATGAACGATGTAGGTGAGTTATAATGTCTAACCGAAGGACATAGATTGGCTTTTAAATTTAGTCACGTCAAAAGTTTAATAAAGGGGGCAAGCATTATAGATATTAAGTCATGATTATGGGAATTTCAAAATAATTTGTAGATTCGTGAGGTCTCAAGAGTAGTATGTGTTGATGAGAACTAAGATTTACATGAAGTCTTATAAAAAAACGAAAAGGGGCAATAAACCTCACAGTTAAGGGCCCCAAGTCTCTCTCCGACCCTGCTAACTCCTACGTATTTTATTGTTATAATAGCAATAGCAATGTCAAACATAATCACACGTTGTATACATCGCGAGGCAAATATTGTAATGTTCATAAATGTGTACGTGTAATAAAATAAAACTGTATACAGAAATAATGTTCTGGGGCTCTCTGTAAACGGAAACTGTAAACTAATGACTAATTTGTAAACTCAATATTGTACGGATTTTTAGAGATTTTCCAATAAATCTAAGGAACGTTTTACTACACAAACATAACAGATTCACTAATATAACAGTACACGTATTCTTTTAAATTCTACTATCCTATCATGTTTCCTCACATTTACTTGTCTTTAGCTAGATTTAATATAAATAACTATCTGTCGCGTTGTAAAGATAAAGTAAAATGTAGAAAATAAACTGGTATACCTAAGTAATAATATGAGGTAGTAAGTACCTACCATTTCAAAAGGATGTAGCACAAAATTAAATTAGAAATCTAATCTTTATTATATTCGATTGGTACACGATTGATTTTATTCAATTTGTAATTACTCGTACTAAGTACAATTTATTTTAATATCTCATATAAAAGTACAGTAGGCCCAAGATACCGTTAGGTAATCAGTTTTGATTGATATAGTACTTCGTAACAGCAAAGTTGAATAAAGCCGTAATTTTTTATCGCTGCCATTACGTATAAAGATACAAACATTTTCCTCATAATTTATCAAAATAGATTGAAAATATTGAAATACATAGGTATACGTACGTCATACATACAGCGCCAGGCTTCACGTTTTAATAAAAGGAGGTTCTTTAAATTGGTATTAGATTAATTTAATCTTGTAATCAAAGTCTCCACCAGTTTATTTTTAACAAAAAGCAAGGATGACATGCATCGATTTGAGTGGTATGCTTTTTATAGTTGCAAGTTTGATTGCAATCTGATGGATCTTTGAACGTTTTACACGTTTACAACTTATTCGAGGCCTAGCTTATGATATACAAAATTTCGTATATGACCGGAGAACCACTAAATAAATTAAATTGTCGACTATACGTGACAAGTTGAGCATAGTATTGCTGCTAAATCTAAGGTAAACGAATTTATTGTATTTTATTTATGCTTGTGTAATCTGTGCACATTTTTATAGTAAATATTTGTTTATTTAAAGCTGCGCAAAAATAAAATGTCACATGTCAAAGCAGTGCTGCAAGCTAATTATGTTATTTCGATGCATTATTGTATTAAAATTTATATAAAAAATTATATTATACGATTTTTTACATGGCCAACGTAGTCAAGCACTGTTCACTTCATGATAAAAAATCATTCCAATACAGGGGGGGGCACAATTCCTCGCTGAATGCGCCCCTGTCTACCGTTGACGGTGCTCAAAGTATGTGTACCATGTGTATGTAGGTTTGTTACCTAACATACAGATTACGTCAATCTTTTATGGGGTTTGCGTATGCAAATGTGACCAGCTTATCAACTATCGTAAGATGTGACGATAATCGGAACAGTGAAACTATTTACGACCAATTCGATGGCGTAGGAGAGATTTCCAAAGCAGACGTCAGGGACCAAAATGAACTGCTTAGCTCTTTGATACTGTAACTAGATTACGGGAAGAGATATTAATATTAGCAGCAAAAAGAAGTTTGTATGACCACATTAACTTTGCAGTCCATTCCGAAAAACCATATTAGACATTCGAGGAATAATATCTTATGTATTTCCTATAGATCACAAACACACTTTCACATTAATAAATAGTGAGATAGGCTGGGATATGCCTTAAATAGAACGGCTTCTCCAGTATTTCCTTCACCAAAACCCGAACAAATTGTTCAGTTGCTGCGATATTTGTAATAAATTATCGGCCAGGTCATCCATCGACACATAGCTACATTGTACATAATATATCTATACGAAAAACCATTCGAAGTCGGTTCGAGTGGAGATTTGTGACCGCAAACGCATTTTTATGTGCGCTGCCTTCGAACTTTTTGCTTCAGTTCTTTTTGCCCGCAGCGTAACCTGGTGGCGGGATCGTAACTAATATTTATGGTAGTTTGTTTCGTTTTAAATTTAGTGTAATGATGAGTTGGGTCTCCCGTGGTTTGCTCACTTCACTTTAATCGCCTGCCGTCCCTCGTAGTGATGGGACGGGCTTAAACACTTAACGTTGTTGCTGTCTGTGTCAGATTTACTGCGGCAATGAGCGTCAGTGGCGTAGAGGATAAGACGCGGCCTATCATATCGAAAGGTCCGGAGTTCGATCCCCAGCTGGGCCATGTACCAATGGGTCTTTTCTCGAAACTTAAGTACATTTACTGACTGCTCTCAAACTTTGAAGGAAAACATCGCGAGGAAACCTGCATACGCCGAAGAAGAAATTCTTAGGCGCATGTGAAGTCCACCAACCCGCACTGGGCTAGCATGGTGGACTATAGCCCGAACACCCTCGTTGATAGGGTAGGCCTGAGCCCCAGCAGTGGGGACATTAATAGGACATTAATATGATGATGATGAATGCTGCGCCTGTAGCTATAGTCTTCATCGTATAGCATGCTGGTGTAGCACATTTGACAGTTTATATAATAAATGGGTTGTATTTTAATGCACTTCTTAAGTAATCAAATCAGCCCTTTAATGTCCACAGCTGGACATAGGCCTTTCCCAACGAACGCCACCACACTCGGTCACCTGCACTCCGTATCTAGCCAGTTCCGTCCACCTTTAGGTCGTCGGTTGTAGCCGGGAATAAAATTACCTAAAATTAATTGTTCGAGAGAAATTGATAATTCGCTAAGTAGGTAATTATTTATGCGAAGAAACTGCCAGCTCTATGATTGAATCACCGAATACTTCAATAAAGCGCGTTGAAATGTACTTAACGAACATACAAGCCTCCTCAGGACCCCAAGGTTGAACTGTTTGTGACATGATGTTATGCCGAACTAAATTAGCATGATTCCATGTTATCCTGTTACGAAAGTTTTTAATCAACACATTCCTGCTATTATGAAATTGACTATAGCATCTTTTTAATTGTAATGAACAAGCTATATGTATGAAAGCAGGGCCATGTGCTGTTGGGTTGTTGCTGTTTCTTCCATTCGGCGACGTACACGTGGAAACAGAGTAGTTCTGAATTTTTAATAGCATAGAGCTCTGTTACCTTTTGGTTTCAAAAAATCGATTTGTTCTAAGACATTCGCTGGTTAGCGTATAATCAATTGCTCGGTCATTGAACTCTCAATTGTTTACTACTCAATTGGATGTGCAAGTGAAAATTAAATTAAGACACAAAGCAAGCACACACATCCGTCACCTTTGTCATCACATAAGTAAAGCTTGAATCAAACTGTCGGACGCGTCCGTAAGGCACCCTGTAAGACGGTCATGCCAGCGTCATTCAAACCCATCAGTCATGACTGACGGTTGCATGATGTAAAAAATAAAGTATGAAAATTTTCGTCATTCACCGCATTAGACGATCATTCCTCCGTCAGTCACCGCCTGACTGTGATAAAACCATGGTAAAACTGACAGCAAAACCTATCGTGTACGGGACGCCTATGTCGCGGCTGACGGACGCTCGGATGATACGTGCACGTGTTGGAACGTCCGCCTGTCAGATTCTATTTGGACGTTCGTTTGGACGTCAAGGAGGGCTCAAGGTCACGCCCGCGACTTACGCCCGATAGTTTGCACAGCGTAGTGTATTTTGTACTGTCCAGATACGAACGGCTGACGGACGCTTCCGGTAGTTTGTTTCCAGCTTTAAAATTACACGTACAGCTAGCCGTCTGTAAGTTAGTCGGCATTTATGGTAGTCATTTTGTCTAAAGACGTTTCTACTCGGTTCCCTTTTGCTGTATATCTTTTTCTTAGGAAAAACCCGTTACAGTTATAGAAAGATTCTACAAATCTACACGACGACCGAGGTGGTATTCCCAGTTCGGATTTTTTTGTTTTGTCTCGCGGGACATTTAAATAGATGCGCTGCGGACAATCTTATCTACTTGGCCCAGGAATAACTGACATTTCGACCCCACAGGGTCTGTTGTGCCAAACCCCTGTCCTCTAACGGTGCCCCAATCCGTTTTTGGTGGACTTCTCACACGCGTTAGAAACCTTACTTCTTTGGCGTAGGCAGGTTTCCTTCCTTCACGGAAAAGCCTGTGGTATTATAATAACTGTATTTAAGTTCCAAAAACCCATTAGAAGATAAAAATAATGTTATTGGTACGAGTTGGGTACGGGTCTATTTCGAACCTACGACCTCATGAACGTGAGGCGGCTCTGCGGCGCGGGCAAAGCCGCGGGGCAGATGCTTGGTACTATATAATTCCGGTTTGTTTTTATTTATTTTATTTCAGTGTGAAAGAAAACAAAGAAAGACCTTGGCTTCAAGTGAAACAGCCTCAGTGACATTTGACAGTGGTAATGACCGTAATCAGTGTTTCCACGGAGTTGGAAGGTGTCGCGGTCACAAAAATTACTCTCACAGATGAGAGAATTATTTTGTAAAAGATACTACGTTCGCCTTCCTTTTTAATTTTTTTTATAATACTGCTTTCGCCGGATAGTAATTCTTACCTACTAGCAGAAAACCCGTAACCCAATAATAGATTAGTAATAAACCGAGCGACTGAATTAATAAACTTGGCATCGAAAAATTCAAATTCAAGCAGCTAAGCTAACCTAACCTATCCATGTTTAATATTCACTGCCACTTTCAGTTTGTATAGACGAGTTGACAAAGTAAAAAATGAATTCCGTACCTACAAAATGTAAAATCGATCAAAACTCCCCACCTAATCTTTATCCGTTTTATCACGCAATTCAATTATCATTAATATGCATCGAAAACCCTCCCGACAACCTTGCTTATACCTTCGAAGCCTTCGATAAAACGCCGTAAATAAAATAAAAACTGGGAGCCAAAGCCCCTCCTCCTCACCTGTCCTGCCCGAGGCCCCAATCTCGACCTTCGTTCCGGGAACCCGAGGTCAGACGAAATAACCGACTCCCGGACCCCGCAATTACCTACCATCACAATCAAAATACTACAAATTATGAAACCCTTTTTTACATTTTTGATACAAAATTGTACCTACCCACCTAAGCCTTAACTCTAACCAGTTGTTATACGTAGGAAGCGTACAGAAAAGGGCGTATACAATTAAATAAGTATTAGGCACAACTCTAGAGGCACAAAGTTAAAATTAATAAGTATTAGTAGTATTTAATAAGTATTAGGCACAACTCTGGAGGCACAAAGTTAAAATTAATAAGTATTAGTAGTATTTAATAAGTATTAGGCACAACTCTGGAGGCACAAAGTTAAAATTAATAAGTATTAGTAGCATTTAATAAGTATTAGGCACAACTCTGGAGGCACAAAGTTAAAATTTAACAGCACTAAAATGTTTCCATCACTGTCACACAGTACTATGAAGATAAGGATAAAGCTAATGTTAGTGCTGTCAAATTATAAATATGTGTGTTCCTTTCATTCAGAATCAGGCATATTATCGCCCCTAAATAAATCCGCAAGTTTGGATGGTAGTTACCTGGAAAGGATTTTGATGAGACATGGTACAGTCATAGCTTATATCCTAAAATAATAATACCTATAAGGTATATTTAATAGGTTCTCCACAATAAAGGTTGAGCTTACAACAAGCCCTCCTCCTTATTTACCACGATCTCCGCAACGATAATATACAGATAATTAACCAAATAATAATATTAGAGATATGCCGATTGATAGTTTTTCCAGTTTTCGATATTTCTCAGTGTCTCAAAATCATATAGGGACATCTCTATTGATAATAATGCGATTACGACAGATACACCAACATCTGTATCCAACAAGCTACACTTGAAAGCCAAGACAACCGACTTTTGTCTTCTCAAAATTCATGTAGGTATTTATACTACACAAAATGTCGGATGCCAGGCAGTATGACAAGATGAAAAGTAAATATAGGCTCGATTGTTAGCGCAACACTAAACATAGGTGACATCACTATGTCAACAATGGTCCGAAAGTGAACGCATTGCTTCTCAAATTACTAACATGGCAGCGTAATATAAGTATTAACATGCCTATACCTACACAAGCATGCGAGATGCGAGTATTTAGCTACTTGTAAAACTTAAGAAAACTTTGTTGTTCTGAAACTTAAGAAATAAAAACAGTTGCAGAAGAAGAGAAAACAATATACACAAACCTACACGCAAAGATTTCCGATTGACAACCTGTTATTCGTCGTTCGAAAGTAAAAAGTTATGAAAATGTTGTTCCTTATAGAAATGATTACATTATTTCATCAAAATCGAAACTGAACACATATAGGCATTCAGTACCTACATAGAAGTGAAGTGAATAATAGTCAAAGATAGCAGATAAATCACAAAAACGATAACAAGTATGCCTCGGCTGCATTCTCATACAAAATCTACTAAAAATTATATAGGATTGGGATAAAAAAAAGCAGCAAAGGCATAATCAGGCTCTCAGCAAAATATTCACGAGTTCAATAAATGTAAACACTTCCTACTTGAAAATTATGTCACTTCATCAACTCCACAAGCGGATTGTGTTACTACACGCCTCGATATCGGAGGCTGTGCGCGCGAGCACTTCTCGGAACCGACGAGAGATGGAGCTGCGCGAAACGCTGTCCTTCCCAGAAACATTTGGCTTTACTACCAAGGAAGCTGATTAAAAGGCTAGAGGGGGATTAATAAGACTGGGTGAGCAGGAAAATTGTTTAAAACTTACACGTTCTAGATTAGTTACGAGAATAAAACAGTCCTTTTTTACCGTGGAGCAATATTATAAGCGTACGTATTTGGAAATGTTAAGGATGAAGCGCAGGGTAAAAGAACTTAATTAGCTAAATGCGACTTCTATGAATGGAATATTCTAAAAGGAACTAAGAACATAAATGTTTTATCAATGATCATTAAAATTCGAACCAATTTCGTCAACACAGATGATAATGACATTTATGTTGAAATTGTCTACAACCTGTTCAACAATTTTATCATCAAATTCTTTTCTGCTCCGACTTCAACATATTTTTCGAAACTAAATTACACATGGATGGCGTGAGCAGATTCTTCGAATAGATTCGAGAAATTTATAAATTCTGAGAAGGGCAGCTACTATTAGATAACAATTTCTATTTTTTGGTCATCTAATTGATCGGAAATAATATAATTTTTGTAGAAAATCAACTTTCAGTGGTCAGCAATTGAGTAATGCCAGATTCTGCGAAGGTTCGGAATTATTTAGAATTTCCGCCCGATCAGCGATTATCTAACACAATATGAGTGACATAGCATTTAAGTAGGTAGATATTGCTAAACACACTTCAGGACCAAACTGAGCCGACAAGTCCATACTAAGAGTGCTTAAGGCAAGTATGTGTACAATACTTCACACACCGCCACTTTAACTTTGAAAATATTCGGTCTCTTTAGTTTCAATGCAACAAGGATCAAATTGCCTAGCAGAAGGTTCAACAAGTGGTAGTGTAGTGTTGTCGCTCTTGCGAATGCCTCCACGTCCTCAGAGTGTCGCGGTGCTACCGTGGAGCTATTATACAGAAGATAACCTAGCGAATTTTTATATGCCATCGGCATAATAAGTGTCCACCATGGCCGTCTATGGTGGAAAATTGCTGTGCATTATGCAATGGATGGTATCAAATGTCTTATTGAAGGCAGAACTAGAATATGATTGGCATTTAGATGCTTTTTGTGTGCTGTCTGCTTTGGATTTCCCGTCAGGTAATCCTATTTGAGCATTTAAAAGTTCCTTTCCACAAAGATTATTATTTGCAGTATTCATTTAGCAGGTGGGTTGTTTTTTAAACATATCTTCATTTAATCCTTGTCAGTGTCACGATGGTGATTATTGTAGTATCAAATATCAACGACTTAGTTTGCATTCAAAACAAACATACGGCGGGTATCAATTTCTTAGGATTCATTTGTCAATTTATTATCTATCAATATAGGTAATTAATTTGTATCTTGGCAAACTTTTAAGCCATGGTCGTGTTTGCTGATTTTTCTGTGATATTTATTACCTACTTATTATTTCTATTCATTCTAGAGTGTTTTATGTATAACATGATGTTTATTGTGACATCATTGTTGTTTAAGCGGACTTTGATATTTTTAGGCACATGGGCATTTTACATGTTCTATTTCTCGTATAATCTCCACCCTGCATGTTGCAGCAGCAAGTGAAGACAGTCACGTCAACATCGTCTCGGGCGCAGACCGGGCGTCTATTCGCGGAACACTCGCTACGAGGAATTGGAGCGCTTATCGAGTGATTGACTCACGCATCGAAACGCAATATCCGATCGTAAATGCGTTTACGTTAACGCGCAACCCGCATGCAAGAACGAGGAAGTTACTTTTAGCACCTTTACCAATCGAAAGGCAATCTACAAGAATTGAGTCGACAATGAAACCTTTCACGCGATAAATAAGATCGTTATTGATTTCGGAATACTACCACTTGAAAGATAACTATTGATGACGAAGATAAGAAATTGATAGAACGAGTAAGTGTAACACTGTAGATATAAATAAATCCAGTGGCAATGACATCACCTTTGAAATATTTAGCAGACATGGTGACGCCTTTAAAGATAGGCATGGGCAAATCATGGTAGCACAATGTCCTCAGAATTCTAATATTTGTCGATTCTTTATGTCAATAGTGCCTGTTTATTTTCTTCAAGCAATAGGTTGAGTGATTCACACGTTGGTTAAACAGCAATAACTGTAAATCAACAAAGTGGAATATAATAATGTTGGTATGCGGAGCTTTTCCGGCGTAAAACCGCCTTAATCTTACGACACCTAATGTGGAATTTTACATGGTTTGCCGAAATTTCTAGCGTCTATTCCTCTGATTGATCAACTTGTATTATGTAATTATATGATTGAGTTTTAGACAAAGTTAACGACTATAAACGATGAATATTAAGTTTGGAAATTTATATTTAAATGTCAATAAAACAAGAAACAGATCATATTTAATAATATGTTCGTAAGCAGAATTCATTTTGAAAACAGTAACACAGGAAAACAGTGGGATATCATAACTCAAAATGACGTTATAGGTAAATTATAAATTATTATCCATGGTGAGATAATAATCAAAAAAGAAGAGGATAGTTCGATAGTAGTATTTATATGATATTGATAGATGAGGTAAACTGAAATGTTTCAGTTTGTTAATATCTTTCTTATCAAGGTCAAAGCAATACCATTAACTGTCTGTATCTGTAAATTTTTGGTACAATAAAGTGTTTACATACATACAATACCATTAAAGACCTAGAAACATAAAACATTTAAAACAACATTAACTGCCTCAGATCTGAGGTCGTCAGAGATCATAATTGATCAATCTAATGTGGCTTTGTTTACTTGCACCGAGTTATCAATCAATTGACGTCAAACCGCGTGGGTTATCGCTGATGACTTCAGTCTGCCATCGTCAGAAGTGATAGGTCACAGCATTCCAATCTCAAAAGTATTAGTTAGGTAGGTACTCAAAAAACTAAAGTAGGTGACGTTGAGGTCATCTGACTAAACCCAAGATGTTAAGAAGGTCAATCATGTCCATGACGACGATGACACAATTGTTTTTTTTTGCCCCTCCAGTGTTTTTATTGTATTCAATTACAATTTACAATAAAGTGTTAATGTGTGTGTAAATTTAATTCTTTAGTGTAGGTTTTTATAAGAACTGTAGCGTACAGTATTACATTTTTTCGGGGGTAATTGATTTGACCATTGCAGTAAAAATATTTGCAGAAATACATTGTTAAATATCTCGGTCAACAACCGTGGCTTTGACCCAGAGGACAAGGCTTATTTTAGAGTCAAATATCAAGGTCCGTTAATTAAATACTACTAATAAGTTAAGGACTTTTAAAATATTGTTAATATCACTTCTCAACAATTTGTTTTTAGCTTCCGTATACCTATTTTTGTCTTTTTGGTCAAGTTTGCTTTTCGTTTATGTATATTAAACACGGGTACTTTCTCCACGTTTCACTGCACTGATTTTAGGACACCAAAATTTATTACTATTCGCCACTGTCTCATTAGGTGAAATATACTTTAAAATATCATCTGACATCTTTTTAAGTGTGTGAAAATCTCAAACAAAAATACAAAGTATAACCTGCGAAGTGTAACATATCAAGGCTGCACGTAGGTTTTCACGGCTAAACGAATGCAGATATGTCATACGATAGCGGTATTATTCTCACGGAGTGCAAATGTGGATGGACGTGATGTGATTTAGTAAAGCCATAGTTGGTTCTAGGTATAAGCGGATAAGAAGAAAAGAGTCAATTTGTGAGAGAAATAAGCCCACATAAAATATCTGAGAATTACTGTTGAAACTAGTTCCAAATAGTGGGCTTACATAAAACCTATGAAAAACTTTGTCCGCCTAATAATTGTAAACTTTTCTTTAGGTCCTTAGAGAATTTCCAACGGTAGCCCAAATTTTCTCATACATTTTATAACTCAAGGGATTTTTTTGTACATTGTACCTTCTAGTAAGTAAACGGTCGTAAGACCACTATTTTTTATTTTCATACTCAACACAGACTGTGACCAACCTACTCGTACCATTGTCCAAACAGAACCCAATCGTTATAATACGTGTACACTACAAATAACCACATAAGTAAGAAAAAAGTACGTATATTTTTATTTCACTCTCCTGTCCTGCCTGACCTTATTAGAATCATATAGAAACCGAACGGCAGAAGCTCAAAAAACCCCCATAGTTACTCGTTGCGTGCTCAATTCGAAACAATATAAGCGGGCATTTGTCCTTATCTCTCTTATCAACGCGCCATCGCATTCCATAGCTACGTATCTCTGAACCGGCCACAGATCGCGCACTTAATGCGCTCCTAAGTGCGTTCATTAGAGACACTTGTTTGGTTCGATTTTATCATATTTTTTAATTACTGCTGCCCTTGGTATTAGGAATCAATTACCATCGTCTTCATAATAGTCCGTATTCTCATAAGTTATGGAAAACACTTTTATTTCTTGGAGTTATTTAGCAATTTTGGAATTTATACGGATTGTTTTGTTCCATTGTGCATCCTTTATCTTTTCACCATTTTTAATTTAAACGTTTCTAGTAACAAGCTTTTCATCTGTTATAGTCTAGGTTACTTTATTCTTAATACAACTATATCTTGCATTGTACTTACGTACCTACGTAAATGTGTGTAACAAAATTTTATTTTATCCAATTTTAGAAGTGGAAACTACTTCTAGTTATGGCTTTATTAAATTTAACAGGGTGATTATCTTCACATCCCGTAACACAGCCTTTAATTTGTGTACTCTTGACAAAATTGATTGCTTTAATTTCGTTGCCTAACTTGCTTAATTAAAATTATACATATAATATTATTTATGGGCTGTTAACATATTCCAATCTCGTGTTATTTTTTTTATGAAATATTATTAATGACAAGCCTTTCATTGAATACTAGGAGTCGGTGAATCAATTAAGGATTTTGCATAACTGTTAGCTTGAACGGTATTTTCTACGAGACTAAATCATGTTTTTATCATCATAACAATTTCTAGTGATCAGTGGACTCGGTAGCCAGATACTATCTTTAACCACTTCTGATATCAATGATTTGTTAAAACGAGATTCTAATAATGAAAACGCTGTCAGAAGCCGACAGTTTTCTATGTAACAATAAGAACGGAGGTGCTTTTTTAATTCGATCGTACGATAAAGAGATTGGACTTCTATTATTGAAACATTTTAATGGACTGATCGAGTTTTAGAGAACCGGTAGTTTTTATGTTCAGTTGATGGTTTTAGATATCTTTTGATTTTTATGTTGCGCAAGAGACTTGTAAATAAGATGCTATTAAAATCAAGTCGCCTTCAATAATCAACTTGTCGCAACTTGTTTGTATGTTCGACATTTATTTTTGGGCATAATTCGTAACTCATAAAAAGGACAAAAAAAGATATTTTTTAATTTATCCTCGGCTATCGACAACACTTTTTTTTTATAAGTTGTACGCAGACGCAATGCAAACGAATGAAGGTACGTAAAAACAAGGTACTCACCTCGAGCGCCTCCTGCGCCGTATGGAGGTAGTCCCTCAACATCGCCTCCTGGATGCTGAGCCATTCTAGCCTCGGGTCTTCAAGCTGCGTCACCTCTGTAACCAAATACACAATCCATGTAAATACATTACCTCAGCGTTTAAAGAAACAAGGTGGGATGTTGTCATACTCAGACATTTTAAACCCATCTGCCGAAGATACAAGACCACCAGGTCATGTGCGGTATAGATGTGTACCTTTGGATGAATGTTTTTCGTAACGACAGCGTAAAAGTGTGCCATTGTGTGCGTAGACCCCTCGCGAAAGATGACAGATGATTAAAACAGAAAAATAGAAATCCACTTTTGCCCAATTATGAAGGCCAATCTGTTAATGAATATCGGAATTGTGTGAAATTCGAAATAATTAGTGAATTAACATTGCCTTTAAATAACAGCAATTCAACTTTAAACTAATTACACAGGTAACTGTTCTGTTCACTTAAAATTTAATAATTGACAACTTTACCTAAACAAATGATAATGATAATGTCGTCAAAACCAAATAATGACCCCAAAAATGTAAGCCAGATAGAGTGGGTTTTGCCTTTAAACACGACGACGATGTATGGTCGCCAATACACAAGCATAGGACCTAACTTAAAATGAATAAAGTCATGAACCTTTACGTCTATTGAGCTATTTTGCAATTCCGGAAAGTTCAGTATTTTATTATTTTCCATTAAATATACTGAAATTTCCATCACTTCCTCCCATTCCCAGACATTTAGCTCAATAGGCCCGGTATCCGGGCGAACAATACAGCTACGCTATATAAAATCAAAAATTGCCAAGAAATTTTCATAAATTATTAACGCCACAGAGAAGTCATAGACACAGACAAACGGGCATCGGAACCTTGGCTCGCAATCGCATAGTTGGGTTGAAAGTTTAGCCAGTGCCTGACCGGGCTTGCATAATATGCGCTCGCAGTTTATGCTAACTGCATACATATACGTACTTAATATGTATATCGTGGTTACAACATTGCATACCGCAGGAATGCAATTCGCCAAAACTTTAATTAGAAAAAAATCACGAAATTTCGAAGCACTTAATGTGTAGGTGGTAAGACGATAGATTTCAAATACGTCGCCGCCTAATAAAGTGGATGATCGCTTCGTAGATTTCAGAGTAGCTTACCTAATTGGAAGGGAAGCATCATTCGTAGAAAACTGAGAATGGGTTGACCCCAGATCGTTACATTCATAAAACACGTGTAACAAGAGAAGCGAAAGATAGGTAGTGATGATTTGAGAGTAAAAATACCTACATCATGTTGCCCATCATATTGATTTTACCTTTAGTCTCCTGGTAATAGGACATCCACGTCAAGGCTTGGAGCAGTAACCTCTACGTTACTTAGAAGAGAAAAGCCTCCTTTGAGTATTAAGTGCATAATTAAATTGTTAACGATGAAAAAAACTTTGTCGATGTTACTGAGGACAAATTAGTCATCGCAAAACTATGCGATACGATTACGCGATTAGCCACCGATCGGCGACGCCGTTACGCTGCCGATAGTGAAGTGATCAGTAATCTCATTTAGTAATACTGTTTAACTTGATTAAAAAACTCCGCATAAAAGTTTTATTTTGATGCAATGGAGCCATCTATATTCATTAATTGAAACATAGACTTGGACGGAAAAAAATACTTTTACGAAATTCTGATTTTGATAAACGCACTAAGAAATTTCACATACTGAAGTAAATCCGCGGAAATATTATTCACCATAGTGTGATTATTATCGTCATGTTATCTTCCACTGTTGAGCATAATATACCTTCCCCAATATGTTTATTTGCCGACACAAATGTACCTATATTAATGCTAGCATCGTTCTGAAACTTTGCTCAATCTATCTGCCAGCCAAATTAAGAGCTATTGCAAATCCACTGGTATTGTTTCTCTAATCTACAGTAGCAATCAGTTAGAGAATCGCAATCCGTCCTTGCTCGTCCAGAATTGAGAATAATAATTGAAAGATCGTCGCGCGCGCACTTTGGATGTCACGCGGTAGATGAGTGATCATGGAATGCACTGACGACTGGCTGTATGATTGATTCCTGTAGCTAGGGTGACAGGGAATTATATGTGTTGTCTATAAATGTACAGTACAAGTTAGTACGTATTCGAACTAGATTTCGAATTCAATTTCATTACAGAAAGGTGACACAGTACAGAAAGGTCGGAAGACGCAGTGTAGGCAGGCCTCCCACAAGGTGGACCGACTATCTGGTGAAGGTCGCGGGACCCGGCTGGATGAGGTTAGCGCAGGACCGGTCGTCGTGGAGATCCTTGGGGGAGGCCTTTGTCCAGCAGTGGACGTCTACAGGCTGATATGATGATGATGATAATGACAGAAAGGTCACCTCTAGAACGAACGGCACAATTTAATGTTATTTTGTTACGTTTAAAATAAGAAATGTTTATTATGTATGACTCTAAAAACAATTCACAATCTGACTGCACCAGGCCAGTGAAGAAAGGACAAAATCTGAAAGGAAATAAACAAACAAACTTATACGAAATCGTGACCCGATGTCAAAGACCATTCACAAAAGGATATCGGCAGCCATCTAAAACCATCATAAACAATATCGGAACCAAACGTGCGACGCATGCGCTTGACAACACCATAAACACAAGCGATGAACGTGACGCCGCTCCGTTGGAAGACGAAGACACTACCGCGACCCCACACGGTCAAGTAATGCGTATGTTTATGTTATCCTTTCCAGTATTAAAGGAAGTAAAAGTTGTAAAAGGTGTCAGAGATATAAAAAGAATAACCAAGATGTGTACAAAATAAAAAGCAAAGGTCTGAAGCAGAAAAAGAGCAAAATAAAAAACCTAATTAAATTGTACAAGAAAAAAGTAAAATACCTGATACTATAACTGACAATTAAAACAGAACAAAAGTGACAATATTTATAAGTAAAACACCGTCACAGGTGAAAAAATCGCAAAATTAGCAACGAATTTCAAGAAAGCGCATTATGAAGAACAAAAGAAACACACTATGCGTAAATTCTGTCTTGATAAAGATCTAAAATAGTCGATATAGTTCATTATTCAAGTCAAGAGTGATATTTATGGTAATATCCTTTCCTGTACTACAATGTGGCAACCAAGCACATATATGTTTCAAACTAAACGTTTTAACTACGCACATAATTTCTTATTTCTCCATAGAAGAGCGTTAAATAAAAGCTAGCTGGAATGAGGCATATAAACATTGCAGGCGTATGCAGAAAATAGGTATGGGGGAGATCGCATACCTAGATACGGTGTCCCCGGAGGCTGTAAACTAAGTATGCAAAGTGGAGGAGGCATTATTAAAATAACTTTTTACTAACATTTACATAGTTAAGTTGTTCAACGGAAAAGATAATTGAGTTGATTTCGAAATGTAAAATAGTGTTACACATTTATGCAACTAGCTAAGATAAAAGCAGTATGTGTAGGTACTACTGATGTAACCTAATACTGATTAGAAATACATTGACCTATTGTAATTATACTTATACCTTCTTATCTATTAAACAATTAATGATACACTTTTTTTAACAAGTATACTTTTAATCTGACATGGGAAAAATAGCAATCAACGATCTTAAATAAGAGAAATAAGTGGCATCAAGAAAACAAAGTTAATCTCTCTAAGTTAAATTCACCTCCGTTGGTAGAAAATGATATCATTAATGTAAGAGGTCATATAAAAAGTCATGGCAGAATTTAAACTAGTGATGAATGACGTATCCATTAACATATTCCTGGCTCAATAACAAAATGCAGACCGATGCAAGCCGAGCCAAAGGAGACGTATTATTTGAATGAAAGCTATCAAGATGCTATCTAAATACCTGGTAACTGCGTATAAATGGGCAAGGCGGGCTATTTAATGTGTTTAATGCCTTCCAAGAGGTTGCAATATGCGAAAAATGTATGCCTTGAGGTAGTTCGTCTGCAGAAACGTTCATCACTTCAAACTATGCGATAAAAAAAAGCTAAAATTGCAAAGGCGCATTCAGCGATTCCATCTTCACTCCAAACACATTTGATATTAAAAAAACTTGCCATTTGGTGTGCCGTAACTCTTGTAAATACCATTTAGCAAATATGACATTGAGCCAGATTCTAAAAACACGCGTCCATAATTTGACAATTCGACACCTCCAAAATTAGCTATCTCTTCACCCGGCCGTACTAGGAAGAATGAGAAGGGTTTTCTAATTATGTACCGTCAAATGCGGGTCCATTGTCAAGGTTTTGTTCAGAATATATTTAGCCTCAATATCTGCGAGCAGACCCTTAGGGCATAAGCAACCTTTATTTCATTATAGCGGTAACGACTAGTTGCATTAGCGGTGAGTGATGGCCTATCTGTTAAAGATTATGCTGGAAATTAGTTTTTAATTTATCAAACAATCATAGAACAACTCTATCTACACAGGTATTTTCCTAAAGATTAGACTAGTAGACTCCGTAAACTGTAGTTTCCTCCAATACTTTGGAAAAAAAATCTTCACTGCCAGCAAATTTTATATGTAAACTCAAAATTTTGGCTCAATCGGTCCAGTAGGTCTAGAGTTACCCGGCGAAAAGACAATGAGCTTAGTTATAAAGAGTATCGGTTTTGTAGGAATCCTAAAAATAAACGGAGGCATGAATACTACAAAGGAATGAAACGCATAATTAACTATTGAGTGAGTGAGAGATAGGCGTTATAAATACAGTGGATAGATAACAATATATTAACAGCAAGTTACAATGTATCCGTAGAGAAAATAACTTACATATAATACAACAATAATAGTAACAAATATGTTATAACTAAGAGTTGTCGCATAATTTCAAATACTAATTAGTATTGTCGTTATCTGGCCGTAAGTGATGATAATGAAGGCTCCAAACGGACGGTATCGGAGGATCTACACGAGTAAAACAAGGCATAGACATTAGACAGGCTACATAACGAGGGGCATGTTAATTTGCATATGTTGGAGTCGATACTAGGGAGGTAGGAACAACGAACGGTACAGCGACATTGCGGAGACTTATGGACAAAACAATATCAAGAAATAAATAACAACTTCTGCAATAGGGTGCCTTAGGGTGCACCCATGTCAATATTGTTGCATTGACAATAAATACGTAGGTACCTAATTAATGAGACACAATTATATGCTTTAAATGAAATGTTTTTGTAAAATACAATACACTTACTTGTACAATACACTTAGGTACAGTTTGTAAAAATAAACGATTTACGCAATGGTACACAAAATACACCAAAATTAGGCAGTCACATAAATGACAAAGATCATTATAACCGCAATTGGTCACAATAGTACGTCTTTGACGTTTGTTACGAGTAAAATGATGTAAAGATATAGTTTTGAAAACATTAAATATATTTTTTTTTTATAATTAAACATCATTAACAGGATGTGCAAGTAATAGTAGTTCTACCTAGAGTACAGTAAGGATTTATGGAATTCACCTTATGTTAATTTCTTCTTATGAGGTGTGAGTGAATCCTTGCATCGTTTAGAATAAAATAATTTATGACAATGACCGGTAAAGATCAAGCGTTATTTCAATTTTGATTCAATAGCATTCCGAATAAGCTAATACGTAAAGCAGAAGCAAACTTTATTCTTATTCAAGTAGAAATATTGCAGTTTGTACTGCATACAAAGTCAGTGGCCAGTTCCATACTTCGCTAACCTTTCTATGGAATAGCAAACAGCCCTGCGCGCGCGCATGTAACCTGCTAACTTATGAGCATAGTGTTCAAGCGACAACATAGTAAATAAGTAGTCAATTTACCCGGTATGTTTGAATTAAATTAACATAAGTCTGTACAAATACGCAGATTTTATGTGGCTTTTAGGTAGTTTATGAGTATATATATATACTTTTAATATTGGCAAAGTTCGTAAAATATAGAGTGGCATTTTTTATTTTGTCAAATTCATCTCCGATTAAAGATCACACCCGTATTTTCTTCTTATATGGTTGATCAAGGCCTGACTGAGCGTTGCCTATTTCATACAAAAGTAACATATTTCTTCAACCAAGTCCCGGATTTATCCCCTCTATGGCAAACTGACAGCAAAACGAAAATAAATAGACAAAAAAATGAGATACCGATTTATATCGAACGGCATTTCATCGATAAAACCTCGCACCTAACGAGCTGCAATCGAAACCGATCATCGTCGATAAGGTGGGTGGCCGTACGAAAAAGTCTAGAAAATGGCGGAAAAGCTCCCGGCGCGCTTATAAATAATGCATAGGAATGCGTGTGCGCGTCGTGCGAATATTGCGCGGGCCTTAGGGTTACCAGGTATAAACCTGAAAATTGGGACAAAATTCCGGTTGCTGGCATTGATTTCTCAAACGCTGTTTGATATCAAAATAAAAATATAATGTTGCATGTAAGTACACTGGGTAATGTAGGCAAGCCTCCCACAAGGTGGACCGACGATCTGGTGAAGGTCGCGGGACCCGGCTGGATGAGGTTAGCGCAGGACCGGTCGTCGTGGAAATCCTTGGGGGAGGCCTTTGTCCAGCAGTGGACGTCTACAGGCTGATATGATGATGATGATGACACTGGGTACATTTGTACAACGTCAATTTTTTATCTACCACCGCTTCCAAGGTGTTTGCGCTGGGAAGGAGAAGCGGCGCAACGGCGCAACAAACTTCCAATTCCTTCTAAACATTCGATAAATTGCCAAGTTATGATTTATCCCATTAATCGTCGAGTCTATCATTAGACGTACATAACAGCCAATCCTCCGCTTTCGTCACAAAATACTCAGGCGTTCCCCGATATAACACCATCAGCATACAAGATTGGTATCAATTACATACGATGCTATGTGTTGTTCTGTTTGTTAGTATGTATGTTACGTAGCAACAGGTGTACAAGGTGTGCATATCATAGAACCCGAAAAATGGCAGTTTCGCATCGGATGATTATCTTATATTTAATTCAAAAGTAAACTTCTCCTTTTTTGGAAGTCGGTAAAAACGGATGTGTCCGGGCTAATCTGGACGTGTTGTAGCCCTAACTGCGTCTGCGCACACCGTTAGCGCTTGTTCACACGCGGTATACCGGGAGTTGCTGAGAACTGAGTGTTTATTTCGAAGTTTCTGGATGGGAAATGTAATCCATCTCTATACCCAGTCTACAATAAGACCAGGCCTCTTCCAAAATGATGGGAGGTTCGTGGGCATCCTTCATCCTGTTCGTGTCTTGACGAATATCGAATTTGACGAAACAATGTTTTGACGAATCACGGATTTAACGAAACTGGTTTTGACGAAGCTCCATTCCCTTCAGTTGCCGCATACGAAATCACGGTCAAATTTTACACACTATTAATTTTTGTACGATCGACCGCACGTCGGTGGATACAAAACCAATATAAACTGGTCTTTCATACTATTGAAACTCCTTGATAGGCTAAGCCAGCTCAAGGTCAAAGTGTTACCACTGACGTGCGGTCGACTGTACACGATAATGAAACTTAAATGTATCACGACAACTGTTGCGTCAGCTTTTTGTCTGTCTGTCATGTGGAGTGTTAAAACAACCACAACAACTCACGTGAGTAATTCACGTGAATTGACAATTTTAAATTATGTCCATTAAGTCTCCAATCCAATTTAATCCTACCTAACCGCAGAGCACAGAATGCGTATACGCAGACATCGCCGCGCGCCCTACGCTCCCGCGGGGGTCGGTGGCATAAATTTCCAACATCCTATATTATATATATATAGGGCAACAAATGTTGCAAGAGTATATATTGCCCCCATAAGAACGGAATTCTAACACTCTATGGTTTGACTTCCTAACATATATTTTAGGGTTATCTTTTGGGTCATTTTAGATTTACACCAGAGTTATATTTTAATCTATCAAAAGTGTATTAATACTTACACGATCAAACAGAATTCATTGAAAATTCTAAACATTTCCTATACAAACTATACTTGTAGATATTATGTACCTATTACAGAACTATGGATAAGTATTGCAGTTTAATAGAGGCGCCAATACAAAAACAATCAATCTATTGGTAAACGACCACTAACATCCCAAAGCAACGTTACATCATGTTGTCAATATATAGGTTTTATAAATATAAAAAGGATCATAAAAACCTTGTTCTACACAAGAAAAACACACTGAGCTAGCTATCAACGAGCTCCCAGTGTAGTATTAACTTGAAATCTATAAGCTGGACAGAATCAAGCTGTTCCATAATTCATACAGCATAACTAGCACATAGTCCTTCGTATGCCCCCCGCGTGGAGCATTTTTCAACGGCATGGCTGAATAAAGCAAAGGGCATAAATAACAGATGCCTCGCTGCAGCCGACGGAAACATACTACCTATTTTATATTTGTGCGAAAATGAGTTGTTGTACGGTGAAAATAGCCAATTTGCGACGATAATACCCTTTATAGCTGTAAATACACCTATAGTCACTAAATCTACCAAAGCCATAAAATCCATTCACAAGATCGCTTAAATTATTGTACGACTTTTCCGCTAAGACTATCAATTCTGCGTACAATGTAATTTTCCAAGCGTTTCAATTTGTCTAGGAGACAAATGATAATGTTCCAAGATTATTTTTTATTATTATAATATCAAGAAGATAGCCAAGGTATTACAATGCAATTAGTCAATAAAAAAACACTCATTTTGGCTTCGCCGTAATCGGCTTGCAACAGGAGGCTTAATTTTCATATTTCAACTTTCGAAAAAAAAATGATCTGCAGGTTTAGATGACTTTCTTTCCATACAATACATATTGGTATTCATGCTAGAGCTGAAAAAAACTTTGAAAGAAACTCTTAAAAGTGGAATTCAACACTTATCTTATACCGCCCACCAAAGAGATCCTAGCTGCATGACTTATAAGCAGTGATCGGATGACAGATGCAATGTCCCGGGATTTAAGTACGTTATCATAACATGGATATAACATAAAATCCCGCGAGATGCCCGCGAGTCTTACCTAATTCAATCCAATATTGACTGTCAATATTCATAATTTGTCAGACTGACATATATTGTTTTTCTGTTATACCAATTGATACTAACCCTGTTTTATTGCTTTTTAATATTACATTTGTATTAAATTTAAAATGCCTCCGCGCAAAAAAAACTACATTAGAGTTCATGCAATCTTTGATAAAAGGACACTCGGAATTAATAATACGTGGAGAGCTTATAATAGAAACAGAAAATCAACGTTAAATTACTACCCCTATTATAAATATGCACCGGCAACTAGCGTAGCTATAAATGTGAATAATTATAGCATTATTTTTGTTTTACATTAGTAATGTAAATGTAAAATAAACATAATGCTTTTATTACCCGACGTATGTAAAGTATATTTTAAAAGCATAATTAAGTAAAATAAATGACCTATTAAAGATAGTGAACATTTTAATTTTGTTTCATTAATTATTATAAATATCCCATTTCCCAGAACCCCGGGAAAGCCCGAGTCACATCCATGTTATGCATAACGTTTGAGGTCATTCACCCCAAATTGCATCCGAAATCCGATCACTGCTTATAAGACTATAATATAGATAGTGTATAGGTAGGCACTCACGATTGACATGGTTGATGTAGTAGGGCCCGATTTGTGGATCGTAGGCCTCCTCCCATCCAAGTGGCAGCTCATTGCCGATGCAGTCCGCGAACGACTGCGGCTTGGTGTATCTGTAACAATTAATTTTTTATGTCAGGAACACTGCTAGCATTTAACACCGTTAAAACATTAAAAAGGGCCCAATACAACTGCTTCCGGGGCCGTGAAATTCATAGAAAAAATATCTGACCATATAACACTACCTACATTGAGTAAAGAATATCAACGTAAGTACGGTCGACCGCACGTCAATGGAAACAAAACCAGTATAAACTGGTCTCTCCTAGTATTGAAACTCCTTAATAGGCTAGGCCAGCTCAAGGTCAAAGTGTTACCACTGACGTGCGGTCGACTGTACGTATGTACCTATCCTCGAATAAAAAAAAGCAATCGAGTATAGTCTAGTCTCGACAAAAACTATCCTAAAAACTTTTTCTACTTGTAAGCATTTTTCAGTTGTTGATAGTTACAAAATCAAAAGTATAGCTTAGAAGCCTGCGTGTATAAAAGCAATTCCCATAGCCATAGATCTTTCTTATTCCATCAATCGGGTTCACTTCCCACGAACGTACAGGGGCCAGCCTATTAAAAACGCTCCTATTACTATCATTAGAGCAAAATAAAAATAAGCGGGCCCCATCATTATTTGGAATCTTTCGACCGGATAATTCTGACGTTGTTTAATATGGACAGTATAGGCAGGCAGGCCTAATTTCATCGTGATCTTGTGTGTAAACATGTATTTTATGCTCCAGATATTATAAATCAGTATCAACAGTTTTTTGTTTAAGTTTAAAATAGTTCCCGAGCTGTCTGTGAAGATTTGGCTGTGACGTATAGCCATTATGAATCCAATTGGAATTTTCTTATGAAAACGTAAAGGAAACAAGCAAAAAGTCGCGTCTAAAACTTTCAAAGGCAAAGGCAGGTGCAAGTTTCTAGTTTCACGTTCCTGATAATACAGACAGGAGCCGTGGCAAGATAATAATTAATGATGGCCCGCAATGGGCCCGGTGCTCTGGGCGTGGTGCGCTGGCGCCGGCGGCCTGCTCCACTTGCTACAAGTTTTGATCATGATTCACGTACAGCCTCATCAAGTCCATCGCAAAAAGTGGACCCACTCGCATTTCCGATGGTGACGAAATCGACCAAACTGCCGCGTTCGGCGCATATGCATCCCACTTAACGGTTCTCGCGTCTCTTAATGCGACGTTTATACGGTAGTCGGTTATTAAATAAGATTCGTGGGGTAATTGAACACCTTTATTGTCGGTATTGGTGCACCTACTGGTAAGTACATGCTACTGACGAAGTTCGCGTGATGTCCCATTTTGTTTGGCTGCGTGAAGAAAATACGGTTAAGTGAGTAGGTACGTCGAAGGTCAAATTGTCATGCGATGATACGATGTTCTCATTGCACTACGATTTGACCGATCATTTAGCAACATTTTATGCTAATCGCAAGATCTAATTGAATACCTACCTAAGTAAAGTACACGGCTCATCGGTGTTACGTACATAAAAATGGAACCAATGTTGTGAATCCATAAGCCTTGTCCTGTCTAAGGCTGCTCCTGTGTATAGTCAATGAAAATTGGTTACCTACTCCTTCCGCGCGGCTACCGAACGCGGCGTCCATTTCAAAATACGATCACTCTTATCCAGGTGAGGGGATAGAGGGCGCGTGCGTGTGCGCATCCGATGCATCGCTGGTGAAACGAGACGCAGATATAACGACCACGCGTGCGAGGGAGATAATCGGAGCTACAATGTAGCAACGTCGTGGTAGAACGGCAAAACCAGTCCTGTCAGCGGCACGTCAAGACGAGTCGGGTTCTCAGAAACAGTGACCCGTGTCACGGAATCCCTAGCCGCACACTGCCACGCTTTCACGCACACACGCATGCGTAGGCATGTAAAACTTTAATCGAACAAGTGACAGGTTTTTATTTTTGATTGAATTTTCCACATCATATATTTTGGTCTCTGATCTTGTGAAGGTCAAAGTTAGAATCATGTCTTTCGTTTTGTTCTGTTTTGTCGGAGATGCTCAATTAGATAGAAACGAACGATACGAACTTTTATTTCAGGGCATTGGGGTCCCATTTAAAGACATTTAAAAGCACTTAGTAAATTAGTTTCGCGTTTACATTCTTACAATTGTTTGATAGGGATAGAACTCATTAGTTAAATGTGTTGATTGAAGTTTATTTTAGTGATCATTTATCAAATTTTTTGTAGAGGTATCCGTTTGTAGGTACTTATGCTACTTACTTACTATATAACTTTAATCCTTTCTTCAAAATTTCCAGCATAATAGGACAAAGTACAGTAAACTATGTATGAAGCTATTATAATCAGATTGCGACATTGGAAGGTCGCATTCCTTAGATTATATTGGCAAAGAATTTTTTTATCAGTGATAACAAAGTTGTTATGTTTTGCTCAATTGAAGAAAATTTTCATTCTCATAAAAGTGTAGGTTAAATAGAGTTTATATATGAACGTTGATATATGTCCTATCAGTTCCTACTATAATAAAAATCTATAGGCGATGCCTTACATTTCCTGTCATGTCGAGAGTAATTTTTTTGCTTTAAGATGGTCCTGCCTGTTATGTAACGGAATGATTACGAGTGCGATCCGATACTGAAAGTATCGCCTATGGATTTTTATCATGCACCACACCATGATAAGCATCTCGGAGAAGAACTAAATCGTCCAAAAACCTTCATTGGCTTGCGACCCAGGTTTGAGAAACATACTTAAGGAAGGTGCTTCAGTACGGATTACATATCCGCATTCAACCAATACGCAACATATTCTCGTCCTCAAATACCGCAGTGTCTCAAGACGAAAGATTTCGACCAGTGTGTGTTGCCAGTGATGACATACGGTACCGAGACGTGGTCGCTCACTATGGGCCTCATAAGAAGGCTCAAGGTCACCCAGAGGGCAATAAAGAGAGCTGTGCTCGAAGTTTTCCTGCGAGATCGAATCAGAAATGAGGAGATCCGCAGGAGAACCAACGTCATCAACATAGCTCAAAGAATTGCGAAGCTGAAGTGGCAGTGGGCTGGGCACATCACTCGTAGAACTGACGGCTGTTAGCGCAGAAAGGTTCTCGAGTGGCGTCCACGTATCGGAAGACGCAGTGTAGACAGGCCTCCCACAAGGTGGACCGACGATATGGTAAAGGTCGCAGGACCCAGCTGGACGAAATTAGCGCAGGACCGGTCGTCGTGGAGATCTTTGGGGGAGGCCTTTGTCCAGCAGTGGACGTCTACAGGCTGATATGATGATGATGATTCAACCAATACATCAGGTTCAGTTAACCAGCGTAACCGATGCGAATAAATTCACATGCGCGGCCGTGTCGTGCGATATGTCAGGGCATCGAGACTCATTGGAAAATAGCCGGCAGAAGGCCAACGTACCGCGCCATCCGCAAATAGAAACGCGAAGGTTGCTGCCCGCGTTGGACTATTTTGTGGCGCACCCCTGCAGATTTTACACCATCGTCAGGTGCAACAAACTTCCAAGTTCCACCAACAATAGAAAGTAGCAAAGTGTAACGACTCTCTTGATAAGATAATCAATACCTGATAACTTAGGTCTTTAAACGAGGTAAGGAAAGACACAGTGCATCAATTAATGACAGAAACAGACATGATTCTCTTAAGTCTAGGATTATTGTCACTAGATTTTTAGAAACACTTAAAAAGGTGGCATAAAGATTACGTGTGTTTTCTAGTTTAGCATCTCGGTCATGAGCTGTCATTTCCGAGTGTCTCTCAAAAGTCCAATGACCAAATCCTGGATTACGACAAACTTGGAGCCCGTCTACTCGAAGGCGGTGCCACGCAGTCTCACATATTATATCGACCGGCGGACGAACACGAATACCTACTAATGCTCTATAAATACCACCAGGGAAATATTTTAATCCGGATGGCCCGTTTTATGCGCATTCCTATGGGCTTCGGAACAATTTCAATTATATTTTTTACTCCTTTACTCGCAGTCAGGCCGTTGCTCCAGTTTTGGTTTTAGTTTACAAGATAATCTGTCACACGGAACTGTGTCAGTAGATACGATACGGTTAAGGATAATAAAGTTAGGTGAATAACCTGTTCCGTATAGATTTAAACAATACTTGGACTTTGATGTCTTTGAGTGCTAATTTTAAGTTTCAATCATTGCGTATTCGTTACAGACAATGTTAAGCAAAGCCAAAGTCTTGGACAGGATGATTGCAGACTTGTCGATGTCCAAAAAAGGAAGCGTGTTAGGGGTCAACGTGATTTCCTCTCGCATTCCAAATCGCTGACACATTGCTACAGCGCAGTTATAATCGAATTAAACACAACTTGCAATGAGTTCGACGAAGCGTGCCGAGCGACCGGATGATCCAACGCGTGAATATAAAATTTCGTACCTATCTGAACCGAACCGTGCATTAAAGCAACCACACATAAACATTCTCCACGTCTTACGTCATGACCAATCACCGAATTTATCCCCTAAATTGCCGCGGCAATCGTTGGAAAGTGGTAATTATGTTGTGATGGTATGCGCACACGCAGATAATGTGGTGCTCTGACGTCACGTTATTCGATCATTGTCAAACTACATTCCAACGCCCAGCGTGAAGTGCGTTGCGTTGAGTCTCACGTCACGTCAGTGTACCAAGGTCTCAGACTCGTCTTGGCACCTCATACTTATTAAGTGTGTGGTCATTTAAACCTCAACCATCTAATTATTAACATTTCATCCTAAATAATGTAAAAAAAACATGCGAGTTTTATCACAAACGAAACACCTACTATCTCGGATTCTGACAACCATTGTGAACCTGATGAATGAAATCATTTGCCCTCGTGGCTTCATAGTCAATCCATCTTTCGGCTACAAAACAGGTGAACAAACTTCCATCTTTCGAGGTATTTGAACTCTCTGGTACAATCAGTGTTGCAGGGTGTCTGCAGAAGTGACGGACAGACGGACAGCGGGTTGCATAAACACAGAATATATAGGGTTTCCGTCTGAATCACGTCGCATACCAGCCGCCTTCGTCACGCCGGCATCGGCAGCGGGCGCGTACGACACAATATCAACAGTATCACGACTTCGTTCACAGCCATTTGATACCCCGATACTCGGATACCTACCTACTGCAGTCTAAATAACGTCGATACGATATTATGACGAATTGCTACCCGTTGTCTAATACCATTGCTGTTGCCGCGGTCGAGGAATTCCAAATTGATATTGCATTGTAGTCACTCCCTCTCACAGATCTTGTTTGAGTAATAACTGGTTACTTTGATGAAGGAGATTAAAGTGCCGCAATAAATATAAAGTCCACAGGACTCGATGTTGAATATATACTAACTTATGTTTATATTATAAATCAGCTCAGCCGCTCTATGCTCCAGAAAAACAAAAGTTTAATGCACATTTTATAGGTACCCAAGAATTTGTTGAAGTAGTTTGGAAAGGTATAAACGATATACTAAAAGCAAAAACTGCGAAATTTGTCGAATTCCAAGCAACCATTAAATGCGAAAAAAAGCGACAGGCTGGACAGCCGATTCATTGGCCACTGGGTCAATGTGCATTTAAAATATAATAAAATTTGATTTATGTACTAACATAGGTTAAGTGTGTGTGCTACTAACTCTATGGATCTATGGTCTGAAATAAAAATGTTTTATTTTTTATTTTATTAAAGAATTTGCATTTAAAAACAACAAAACAAACATTGAAATAAAAAAGGTAGGTAGGTATAAATAATATTAAACACGCTCATTATGTAAATATCCACAATAGTTTATGTGAAGCGAAATAGTTGAGAGCAGTTTGTTACAGCCATGGAATTTTACATATCCGAGTAAAACGTTTGATCTATGTTGTATAACAAGAATACCGCGCTGGAAGTATGGCAGTAATGTTGCTAATGGTTTGTAACGACGGCTCGCAACTTCATGACTCCGCAAATGATACTTTCCCAGCTATAGAAAGCCAAACATTAAGAATGGTACGCTCCATTCACGTGGCGTTGTTATTAGTTCGATGTCTCCATCAGGGTACAACCGGAAAGTAAGGTTAAACATTGGGCAAAGACTTGAATGCACTCGACTCAAATGCATCGTGAATGAATGGGAGGAGTCCGGCTTCTGCGAATGTTTGTTGAGGAACGAAATTCCTCAGTCCATTGTTTTGTGAATGACCAACCCAGTGAAGTTGAGCTCGCGAAAATGCTTTGATATGACTACACAAGGTGCGCCATGGCTAATTATTTTCATACATTCTTATATATTTAGATGGGATTCACGCCTAAACCTTAATGCCACTTGATGGCAAGTATAGATGAGAAGAAGATGGCTATTAATTCTTTCTTTAGAGATATCGAAAATTTATCCAGAAGCACAGAAGCTAACACAGAGTTCACGAGAAGCGTCATAAACTATTGAATGCTGACTGTTTTATAGACATGAAAAGATATTAGGTACTGTTTTTTCATCACTTGTAGTTTATTTGAACCATACATAACCCTGCTCAATTAAGTGAAACTTAGACAGTGATAACGACAATCTTTGTGAAGCATATTGCAAAAGTATTGCAATTGTAAAGACTAAAACAAGCAATTAAAAGGGAGGAGAACTATAGGTAGGTCCTGTGGAATTTCTTTGCGGCTACATCAATACATCAACAGCCTATTAATGTCCCCACTGCTGGGGCTCAGGCCTACCCTCTTAACGAGGGCGTTCGGGCTATAGTCCACCACGCTAGCCCAGTGCGGGTTGGTGGACTTCACATGCGCCTAAGAATTTCTTCTTCGTGCGCCTAAGAATTTCTTCTTCATCAATACAATCATAGATTATTTGCACATCGCTGACAGTGTTTATAGCTTATGTGTGCGTAAGCGAGATACATATAGATGTCCAAAAACTTGAAAGTTTGAGTCGGTTGATCGAATCTATGAACTATTACTTCAAATTGAATAAGCGTCTCTAGTGAAACCCCCCACAGCTCCCCTTTGACACCTAAAATAATTCATTGCGCAGAAATCACCCAACTTCACACAGCCGCCAAAAAACTCAACGGGTAGGTACTATGCCTAATCGCAAACTAAACAAAGTTGATGTAAAGTATAACTAAGCCCGACCAGATTCTACACCTTACTTATCGCTGTTAACTTTACAGGTGGCTCGCATACCAGAACGCTTACGATTATTTACAAAACCTTTTTACGGGTCTACAAACTCAAACGTCTGGATATTGCAAAGACACACGGTACATATTAGAATGGTATTGCCAACTTGGGTGTTTTGGTAGCGTGCCGCCCACGTCCAAGTCGCTGGTCGTCAACTATTTATTCAAAATCAAGGATTGTGCCCATTCGCTGTCGACCTCCATAATTGGCCGACGAAATTTCGAACCTTCTCGGCGGTAAATCTAATAAAATGATGGGCGCCCACACAATTTCTTACGTCAAGTTACGAAGACGACTCTCTTGCAATTAATTTAACAATATCTACAGAACGATGAACTAAAGTGAATCACTTTCATAATAAAACTCTCTTTTTAACTTTGCAATGTAAAAGAATCCCTACGTCGAGTTGAAGATTTTAGTTTTCAATGAATCAACATATTACTTTACTCGTACTTTGACCTTTTGATTCAGTAAAATCAGGATCAAGACATCAAAATGTTATAATTACTAATGTTTTCCATATTAATTATATCGTTAATTATAATTACTTTCTAATGCAAAACTAACATTTCTAATGAGCACAACAGTAAATAACGAATTTAATTTTTATTAGACGTTTTTAAGTCGAATAACGGTAAAGTATCGTTATCGTTCTATCATCCGACAGATTGGAATCGCACATTTTACGGTGGACATTAATTAAATCGTCTCAAATGTTTATAGAGGAAACATTAAAAAGGCAACATTCTTTAGCGAACGACGCGACGTCTGGGCGTCCTCTGTCGGTTAATCAAACAGTCTTATGCAAATCAAGCAAATAGTTGTTCAGTTTTATGACCGGCGACTATCGGCTATTTATCAACACAGCCCTATATGGAGAGACAAACATGCAGAAATACCATCTAACCTATTCCATAGCCCGCTATGTCGACATCAGAAATTATCTCTTTACGCCGCAACATCATTACGAGCTTACCATATGAATTTATTGTGAACCCATTCATAGCAATAAAAAGAGTTACAAATAGCGTAAAAAGAAACAAAAATAGATTCGCATAAAAATGGTAAAATCGTAACGAGTGGGCAAACAACAGCTTTACGACGACGGCACATAGATAACAGTGGAATGCTAATTTTGATTAGAAACGAGAGCAGCACTGTATTTATCGCATACTTGTACAGATAATTTTCAAGCATGCGTGATTTTAAACACATTTCCACTTAGCACACGACGATAATAGAGTTGCTAGTTTTGACCTAACAGAGCTATTTATACTGAGATTCTAAAACGAGGTACCTAAGTGAATTGAGGAACTTCAAGATATGGCACAATAAATAATGAACTTAAATTACATTTTTACCAAAAAAAAGAAGTAAATCGGCAAATTTTAAATGTCGTCGTCAGTAGCGGCGTCGAGACGAGCGTCTGCGTATATAAAATCGCCAAGGACATCTTTATCTGAAAGGAATGCGTAGAGTAAACAATGTTGTACGCTATTTTGCGTTCGCTCGAGCCACGCGCCGCGCCTTGCCTGCCATTCGCGTCTGAACATTCACAGCTTTCAGCAAATGAATATAAATAGACAAGACAGTAGACGGGTATTTGAACTATGAAGAATTTGGAACGAAATTGTGAACGACGTAGAAGTGATGATGGATGATTAGGAATGTCAAACAAAACATCTAACATTTTAGGAAAATAAATAGGTAATGAGGCGAGCGAGTGGTTACATTAGAAGTGCTCGATAGAAGACACCATTCAACTGATTCCTTGCGGCCGATTATAGTTATTCTTAAATCTTTAAAATTATGGTAGGTACAAAAAGCTATTTGGCGCCCACTCGATTAGAGCCAACATAAGAAACAGTAAGATACCCAGCCCCTCGGCGTTACGCTTGAAGGAGTGCGTGTGGTGCGTGGGAAGTCTCAGAAAGACTTTACACATACTTGGGTTACACAATCTAGTGAAGACAACTTCTTTTATGAATAATCTACATGTATGAAAACGAGCACTGACGCAAATTTAATAATTCAATAAATAAAAAGGAATTTCAAGTATGTTCAAGGTTTAATACTCCATTATTAACTTGTTGTTGACCCAAGTGTTTCTAAACAAACAATTATTATTAAACTGGGCATTATTCCGCACATTAGGTCGTCAAAAGCATGCAATTTCACACATTCCATTACAAATAATCTTGCATTTCCCACTAATAATCGATGCACAGTTAGACTGTACTTGACGCAGATTTCACTTGTAACATAGAATTATGCATTATCGAACAACGGAACGCAACACTCTGGTATGCGGGGTACAATGTACCGACCCAGTGAAACTGCATTCAACCGATACAATTAAAGTAATAAACACTGTTGAACACAGGTATAAATTCCCACTCGCTTGTAAATCGACGCTATCATTGTCTACCCGTTTCCTTGCTTAACGAGACAATGAATGGTTTTTCCTCGATTTACAACGCATAGTCGAACGCTTCTTTGTATTTAAGTTTTTGCCTCAACAATTTGCCGACGCCTCTCTACATGGCACTTGTCCTAAGATCTGCGAAAACCGCAAAACTCTCATTCGCACGCAACGTCTCGTTTAGATACGAGAATCCACTTATTGCCGTAAATGTATCTCTAAGTCCACAACAACATACAGATCTTGTTAACATGGTCATGCGATGAAGGGCGAGTATTTCGTTGTAAACGACGATCTTACGATGCCAAAGTGTTTATGTCGACGACATTCTTGAGGTAGGTAAATAATTGCATTCTGCTAGAAGCAAAGCATGCTCATAACCGACGTGAGGGCACATTTTTCATAGTAAGTTCCACGCATATGAGGTTAATAGCGTCGTATGCGCTGGAGACGTGGCCGGGTTATTTTTAGCATTAATAAATTGGCTTAGTGGCTCCGCTTATTGTGTGCGCGTTTCGCCAGTAAGTAGAATGTGGCTGGTGGATTGACATCCGCAGTGCTCGCCAGTTCTAGGTCAATTTTGGACTGTCACTGTTCTTTGCCTCATACTTAGCGTTCGCCTCAAAACAATGCGCCGCGTTTTTCACACGTAGTCAGTTTAGCGACCGTGGATCCATTAGGAAAATTAGTAAAGCATGGAAGCCATTAATGAACACATTCCTTCCTTATCTAGATCGTCAGTCTTATCTGTCCCCATAAATCTTTCATGTCATGGATTAATTTCATGTTTAGTTAGGTTCTCTACATAAGGCCAGGCAGGAATTAGACTTAAAGTAACCAACCAAGCCTCACATGCTGTAGATATGCCGATCTCGTGGAATGCAGTTTTGCCAAAAGGTTCAATAAAAATACCACTTTATGTTTCCTGTGTCAGCGGCCCATTTTATTGTGGTGTCAACGCACTGGGGCCAGATTCTCTTGAAAGTACCTTCTTAAGTTTAATCAATTTAATCTTCACTTGGGATTTTATTGCCATTTTCTCGGAGGTTTGGATTTTAGCTGTTTAACGCAGCTCCGCATAACAAGACGGCCGGCCGGTGGGGGTTTTAAATTTTCCAACACGCAGCATTATGTGGATCTGATCTGACACATATCGCCGATGGTATTTGTCGTACTTAATCTTCTTGTAAGCTTAACATAAAGCCTGCTTTAATTACAAATCTTATTAGAGAGTTTTATCTAAAGTCAGTTGCTGATGTAACAACATTGCAGTTAGTTGACGATACCATTAAACGACGTTCCACTCAAGTTCCACTGTTAAACATCATCAAGGCAACGCATTTAGCATCATTAACAGTAGCTGCACGTTGTTAACTGCAGGTGCGTAGTTTTTAAGGTCAACTTTTTAAGACAATGATGCAGGTGTCGTTATGTATGGTAAATAGATACGGCTAGAGACATGATCGGTATTTAATAGGGATGTGTCGGGCACCTGCAGTCAAGTGAGGTGGTGTGATGTTGAGGGGGGTGCGGGCCGCCGGCGGAGGGGGGTGCGCCGCTTTAGAAAGGCGCGACCATCGCCGCAGGCCTGGGCCGCATTCTACGGGCTGTCATTCACACCGCGCAACTTGCCTACGAGTATGCATTGCATTCCATCTCCCACCGCGCTCTGCTCCGCGCCATACACGCGCCGCGGACCTTACGACACCGCCGCACAGCGCACCACCAACATCTCCGCATGCCACATTCATACCTAACACGTAAACGCTTCATCGAATTATTTCTGCGCCAGTTCAGCCACTAACATTGCTATGAACCAGTTTGGTGGCCTCATTAGTTGAATTCCGATGCCGCTCACCAAATAATCGGACCCCTGCGGAAACACGACTCTCCTCAGCGCAATGCGCATTCCGAAGGATAACTAATGATAACCATAATTTTTGTTTAGCTCATTTGTTGTCACTAAATTGTGGAATGTCGTGTGAAATCGAGACGGTTGCGCGCGTTTCCAACCAGATGGCAGAGCAGTCGCGGCGAGCAATCAGTTTGTTTTTGAGGATTTATTCTAATTCAGAACGATGTTTACCACTTGAAACTCCAACAGAATCAAGGATAATATTTCCATTTTCTACCTAAAGGTGTACATTAAACAAAATTTAAGAGTAAACGTCACAAATTGCATTGGAATGTGAAGTTTTGACATGGGGCTCCTACGGGTTAACACTTCTCTTCGGAAAACTTACCTGTCTCTGGGGTCGATCCACGTAGTTTTCCTACTGTTATGGTCGATGAAATACAGTTTTCCATCAAAGTCCCTCGCGTAATCCCATCCGTCGGGCAAGGGTATCTCACCGTTTCGTCTCCTTGGCATATTTCACTGATTAAATCCATTCAAACGAATAACGAAGCACACTCGCGAACTAGCTACACGGCCATGTTGAATACCTCATTACGAGGAGTGACGTCACGCGGGATCGGCCAATGGCGGCGAAGGGCCCCCACGATGGAATGCGGCGCGTACGCGAGCGCGAACACACGGAGCGGGCGCGCTCGTCACTGCCGGCTCGGAACGTACAATACATGCGACCGCGCGTGGCGACGCCGCGTCGCTGACTGAGCCGCGCCGCGCCGTCACCTTATCACCGCTCATGATAATATTCACTAGCCAAGCAAGCAGCGCCAGCAAGCACCACCTATGGTCCATCTAAATGCATTCCTCTCGACCAAATGTTTACATTACATAGGTACACCACTGGCCTGGCACAGACACACGCGATCATCTAATGACTGATGCTTTGTGCTATGCGGGCACAGTGCAAATCTTGGTAATGTAAGCAAAAAGTAGGTGCCTACCCATTCAATCTATTTACGATTCCGTCGCATGTATGTATACGCTTAGATAGGCTTGTGTAGCGCGCATTCCACGGCGCATGTTATGTACAGACGTACATACAAATTGCAGATCTGTATCCTATAGTGACAAGATAGCGACATAGTAATAATGAGTTTGAATGGGGCGCCAACTAGTAGTAGGTACTGAAAAACAAAAACAATTGCTACCAATCTGAAGCAAAACTTTATAAGAATGGTACCTGGTATCATTGAGGTATATTACCTACCTCGATGACCGTATAGGTAACCTGTATACATGGCAAAGATAGTATCATAACACCTTATCTTGAACTCTGTTCCATCCCGTTCCGGGAACAGTCGCCATTCAGCAGTTCTGATGCAACGATGCGACAATGGCGGTTCTAGGAATATGTATTCATTCCGAAGAAGGTCTTCGGGGATCCTTGAAAGCGTGAGGCTCGTCTGCTCCTACGCTGGCTTGGCACGAGGCTTGACGAACCGCGGGTCTAGCGTGTTAATACGCTAGCTAGCTCTTATACAAGAGCCGTCCGTTTCATAACTGGTTAGGCACGAGACTCCTACAAGAGGTTCGTTTGCGCCTATGCTAGACAGCCACGGGGCTTCTCAAAGCGCGGTGTCAGCGTGCATACCTACACGCCTAGCTACGAGGCAACTACAGCGCAATCAACAGCCGTCCTTTTCTGGTTAGACACGAGACTCCTAGAAGATTGTTTGCGCCTATGCTGGCCAGCCACGGGGCTTCTCAAAGCGAGGAAGCAGCGTGCATACGACATAATACGCGTGTTTATGTTCCAAAAATAGGTAGGTAGGTAGTTCTCGCAGTAGCTACCGGTATTTATTCTACTAAGGTACCGGTAGTACCTATGCAAGAAATTACCGGTATTTACCGAGCCCTGTCACTATTTAACACCTCGCAATCGCAAGGTGCCGCCCGTGCCGTAATAGGTACCTATAGCTGGATGTGTAATCCACTTTCCACTGTAAGTATGGGTACTGAAGTTACCTACCCTTTATCCTCATTTAAGAAAGTATTTTCAATGTTTTACCAGTTTTACTGATACTTGACATGCAGATGAGCTGATGTAACTCTTCAAAGGTACCTGTGATTTGTAGGATACATCCTCGAGGTAAGTGTAGTACCTACCAACATAACTATGTGTTTACTAATATTAATTACTACCTACTAATATCTACCTGTAAATTAGCAAAATAGGAAACTAAGCATTAGCAACATATTGTTAGCACGTCTAAGCACAAAAACATACTGTAGGGTATAATTAAACGTATTTAATACATTTAATAATATACTCGTACATTTATATTTTTTTTTAACTTCGGTACACTTTTTAGATTTTAGCAAGGGTTAGGTTAGTATTTTGGAAGCAGCGGTACGGTACCTACTAATAAGTATTTAAGTAAGTAGGTAGATGCTGACTTACTGTCTTTTTCCTTCATCCAACGTGTACCTATTATAATTGAAGAAAACATTTAATATTTCAATTGAGTTCAGTGACATCTAATAAAGTTTACAAAACAAATCAAATCTTTTTTGAAAAATAACAATATACTCCTGCAATTTTTTTTAACTGGTCGATTCGTTTCAAAAACAAATTGCTGTTGCCATTTGCCTTATTTTAAAAATATTTTTTAAATCTTTTTTTTGTTTAATGGCGTTACGAATAATTATTTTGTGCCTAATAGGCCAGCACATTTTATAGTCTAGAAACAATGACAGGATCACACGACAGGATAAATACAAGATTTTTCATTTAAAAGTTCCATCGTGAAACGAACAATACCTACACGCTACGACTTTTATTTTACTTCGATTTGGCCCTATATATACAGACTTGTTCCCAATTGGCCGTAAAACCTTTTAAAAACTGATCTTGTCAACACGTCGAGTCGACGGCAATGCAATTTCAAAAACTGTAATTTTTCGTTTATTCTTTAATCGTTCTAAGATAATAATAAGTGGCGTGCAAAGAACATACCTCAGAGATGCCGTCAAGCGACAGTGAGGACTTTGAAAGTGCAGATGAAGGCAACAGCAACGTTGACAAAAAGGAGAGGAAACAGCGGTTGTCTTCATCAAATTACAATGACAACGCATTGGAGCCAGTTACTGAGGGCCCGAATCCACCAGGAACTGCTATAACTAAGGAAAAATCTAAGACAAAGGTAAGTTTTGTTTTCAGTCTATCTGAAAAGTCCTTGTTTCACCAAGCATATTGTAGTAGCAGCACCCAACGTGCGAGGTTTAACTTTAAGGCAATTGCTGCGTCACAATATTTTTCTATAGGTACAACTTTTTGTTAAAATTGGGTAATAGAGGTTAGTAGACTCATAAAAGCTTTGAACAGTAACGGAAGTGTCAGGAAACCTAATTAAAAACCCTGTCAAATCATACTCTTCCAGTTCCTTCCAAAATTGACTTTGTAGCGAGCTTTTTCCGTGTTCTGTGGTTAATAGGGTGTAAACTTGAGGCCAATAAACTTTTTTAATTAAAATGCTATCTCCCTGGAATAAATACAAATAAAATTAATACCTTACCTACCTTTTAGAACTAAAACTAACTATTGAGTACATAAGTAACACCCAGAGAATATTGATAAGCTTATTTATTTGAAAAATGGATGATTTTTTAAACAGAAATAGTATTGAATGCGGACATATTTACAGAAAGTCTTTGTTAGTTAGTCTCGCATACAGTACTTAGACAGATTCCTAAAAACATGTTTTAAGCAGAAAACAAAAATTAATATTAATTTTTATTTCCTATAATAGGAAGAAACAGATGGTTGGGACGACTTTGATTTAGACGACAATGAACCAACAGATAAACCTACCACAGACAAGCAGCCTAGTGCTGTTGAAAATGTACCTAGATTTAAGCCAGAAAGTACCAAGGTAACAGAAGCTATAGACAGTCACCACCAAAAGTCACAGGATACGGGGTGGGATGATTTCGGGGACTGGGTAGAGGACACCGCTACTAATGCTGAAAAGATAAAGGTAGGTTTCTTTCAACAAGGTCAGCATGTCCTGCTGTACTTACTTTGTACCCAAAGGTCCAAAAACAATTTGGAGTGTTTACTGAGAGCAACACTGCATCATGCAGACTTATTGTACACTATTGTTATTAACGAAACAAAGATATTCATAACCTTTTTTTTCTCCCCTTTTATTTCTACAATCTGTCACTTTAAATTCTTTGCTGTAAATTCTCTACCCAAAGGTTGTCTGGAAGAAATCGCTCTTAGCGATAAGACCGCCTAGATGTACATTACTGTATCTGTTTTTGTTTTTTGTGTGTAATTTTTAAACGTGCAATAAAGTGTATTGAATTGAATTGAACTTTTTTTTGGACATTCAGTAAAATGTGCGGCTTATTATAATGTGTCGTGCTAGCTCAGGTCTGGGTTGGATCTCTAGTAGCATTGTCTTGGGGAATTTTTCTCTTTAGCTGCTGCGGTTCTTCAATAATCATAACCTATCATACACATTATACAATACGGTGCATGATCAGATGATTTCTTAGGCATACGCCATACACCTTTGAATATGGTGTATGCCCTAGAGTAGAGTACCCTAGATTATGCCATACCCTGAGTAAATCATTTATACAATTTCGTTTAAAGGTGATTTTAAAAATATACTGATTATAATCAAGTAACTTAACTGTAAGTATTTTTTCCAGGTTCAGCCACCAAAACCACCAGGTCAATCGGAGAAGGACATCAAGGAGGTGACTGATCGCCTCGCAGCTGCGTCTACCAACAGTGGCGGGTGGGGGTGGGGATGGGGGGTGGACTCGCTACTGAGCAGCGCCACGGCTGGCATCACCACTCTCACCAATCAGGTCTCCCAGGTAGGCGGAACTTTAGTTCATTTCCTAGTCTGGTATATTAAGTCAACAGGCTGATATTTAAGATCTTACTGTTGAATATTGTCAAGTGTGAGTGCAACTCGGGCGCCAAAGGTGTTTATTCAAATGTACAGATTAAAACTAAAATTTTGATTTGTGGTTGGAAAACTAAATTTTGCAAAAGCCTCAAAATTGGTTTTGCAAAACGCAAATCGTCGCCTTACTATCTCAACCAGATGTCTGCAATCACAAGTTTTTGTGTAAACTTTATGAGCATCAATATAGTCTTTATATTATTAATTTTTGATACATGAACATGGGTGGTTCAGATAGTAGGTGACGAAATACATATTTGTGCAGCTATGATCTAATTTGAGATTTTATGTTGGCCACATTTTTTTTGTTTTGTACATCACCTGTCATTTTATGGCTTCCAGGGAATCTCAACAGTTTTAGAATCAGGTATCGGTGCTCCTGACCCTGAGGAGCTGGCCAGGCAGTCAGCAAAGGAATCGGCAAGCGAACCCAGTCCCAGTAGATCAGATGAAGCCAAACCTGACACTCCAAAGAATGTGGAAATGCAGGATTCTAGAGGAAGTACAAGTGACGGGGCATTCCCGTTTGGCAGTATATTTTCAGGGGTCACCAAATTTGTTGAAACAACAGGTATTGTCAAACTTTATAAAAACAATTAAAACAGTCGTAAAATCAATTTTTTTTTTATTGCTACGGGGGCAACAAGCAGGCGTACCTCCTGATGTTAAGAGGTCACCGCCGCCCACAGACACCTGCAACACCCGGGGGGTGCTGGTGCGTTGCCGGCCTTGGTTGAAGAGCTCTTTTGACTCTCTTCTTGAAGGACCCCATATCGTAGCGCTGTGGAAAAACGTCAGAGGGAAGGTCATTCCACATTTTGCACGTGCGCAGCAGAAAAGAACGCGAGAAGCGCACAGTGCTGGTCCGCCAGGGATCTATGAAACCACATTTCATAGATCCCTGGCGGACCAGCACTGTGCGCTTCTCGCGTTCTTTTCAACCAAGGCCGGCAACGCACCAGCACCCCCCGGGTGTTGCAGGTGTCTGTGGGCGGCGGTGAACCGTATTCTGACGGCGCGCGGTGCGATTGCGAAAACTGGTGGCTGGCACCAGATCGAACAATTCCTCGGAACACTCCCCATTATACAGACGGTAGAGCACACATAGGGATATTTCTTCTCTTTAGAAAGATTGCGTTTATATTGGGCCTAATTTTGAAATAAAAATTTTTAACAACCTATAATTTAACATATCCAGCTTAAGTTCTCTTACGCTATTTCTCTCTGGCAGAGAATACCAGGAAGTAAGACACGAGAGCTAATTTTGTACTACTAGTTGACTGGAATAGAATATAATTTTAATATAGTTTTTAGACTCAATGTGAAGAATACCTTTTTCACCTCACAAGCTCGGAAGGGTATACTTTTTCATTCGAAATCTGCGTGGAAAACTGCACCTGGAAAAAAACTTTTTAAAACTTTTCTTCTAATTTGTATAACATTTTAAGAAGTGGTAAATTCTAATTGTGGCTATTATTATTTGTGGTTCTAAACCGCCGAAAGGATTCAATTCACCTAGTATTTTCCTCGCTGTAGTGAGGTGAAAAATTGTGTGTTGCGCTCGGCAGCAAAGTTATTTTGCGTCTCGTACCTTGAAACCCTCGTTACGCTCAGGAATCTACTTTGAAACCCTTCGCTTGCTCAGTTTTCAATACTAGTACTCGTACAAAATAACCAACTTTGCAGCCTTGCATAACAAATAACTATTTTTTTCGGATCTTCAACTCATTAGTAGTCAAGGCCAGAAAAATTTAAATTTAAAACTATTGGTAGGTTTCTTTTTCCAATTTCTTTTTTGAAATTCAAATTTAGCGGGAATTAGATTCATATGCAAAGTGTAGAAATTCGAACTTGTTCCGATATTAATCTGCCTGATATTTTATAATGATCACTATTACTTTCAGGTACAAAGGTAATATCAGGCGGGCTGGACACCCTCGAGACCATTGGCAAGAAGACGATGGAGGTGCTGCAAGACGGCGACCCTGGACTGGCCAAGAAGCGCGCCATGCTGGGCCTGGACGCCGGAGACAAGCCGGTCCTCTCCCAGGTCCTTAAAGAAGCAAAGGCGAAGGCAGAGGAAGAGGACAGGCTGAGGGAGGAAAAGAGGGAAGCGAAGGAGGTCCATTATGAGAATTTGTTTGATGATTTTGAAGGTATTTGGAATGTTTTTTTTTGTGCTAGAATAGAATATTCGCAACTAATTAACTAGGTAGGTAGGTTACTCATATTGCAAGACCACTAACAGTCTCGACCAGGGTTGCCAGGTGTTCGGTTTATTACCGAACTGTTACGTATTTCAGCGCCGTGTTTGGTATGGCAAAAATACCGATGTTTGGGTGGTTCGGTATTTTATATATGGTCTAAATTATTAGTTAATTTTAGGCAACAATTAATTTATAGAAAAAGCGCTGGCGGCGGCGTTGCCATATATATTTGTGTATGTATGTACTCATGGAATGGAGAGGAGCATGCTGGGGATTAAACTGAGGGACAGGTGGAGGCTCTCGAAGATTAGAGAATTGACCAAGATATCAGATGTCACTCGGAAGGTACGACAGCTCAAGTGGCGTTGGTGTGGGCATATGATGAGGACCAACAAAAATAAATGGACAAGAGACATCACTGAGTGGTACCCCCGAGACGGGAAAAGACAAAGGGGAAGACCTATAAAAAGATGGGAGGATGACCTGCCTGGTGGGTGGCGCAGAGCATCAAAAGACATGGCGACAAATGGAGGAGGCCTATGTCCTCGGACAGCCTGACAATGTTGTTGATGTCAACAACCAACTTATTTAAAAAAAAAAAAAAAAGTTTAATAGTAATGTAAATGTCAGAGAATAAAGGCTATTTTTATTTATTTATTTTATTTTTATTATGTACTCATACTTAACAGATTTAAGTGTAAATTTCAATAAAAATTAACCCCATCAAAGATGGTCCTGTTCGGTATTTTCATTAATCACATCTGGCAATCCTGGTCTATTGGTGACAACAGCTATTATTTATTTGCATTTCATGAAGTTATATAAGATATTACAATCCATGAGCCAGTACTACATGAAACCCATTTGGGTGTGGCAATTTTGAAAATAAATTAAATTTTTATTTAGTGTAAGTTATTAGAATATCATTCATTATAAAGCTAAAATTAAATTAATCATATTGCAGAGCGTGGGACGGACAAAGATTTAGAGTTTGTCAGCGAAAAATTCTGATAAACTATAATAACACTTAGTTGTTAATATTTCTTTTAATTTGTTTATAAAAACGTTAAATTTTTCTTCATTTTTAAGTTTGTCGGGCAGCTTGTTGTATACTTTTATTGCCATGACGTATGGGCTAGCATGGTACATTGTCATGTTACTAGTGGGTACAGCGAGTTTGTTCGTGTATCCGGCCCTAGGTGTGTAAAGGGGCTTTTTTTGTGCTTGGGTAAATAGTTCTTTATTTTTTCGCATAAATTTGGACAGTTCGAGGATATACATGCAAGGTAGTGTTAATATTTTTAAGTTTTTGAAATGTGGTCTACAAGATTCCATGTTATTTATATGTACCAGTATTCGTATACATTTTTTTTGTAGGACAAATAAGTCGGTCACGTCTGTACTATTTCCCCATAGGATGAGGCCGTAGGTCAGCCACGAGTATGCGTAAGCGTAATAGGCCGATATTGCAGTTTTTTAGTCCGTGCAAAGTTTAAGTTCGTATAGGGCGTACGTGAATCTAGATAGTTTTGATTTTACTTTTCCAACGTGAGCTTTCCAATTAATATGTGTATCTATTTCAATTCCTAATAATGTGGATGTTGTTACTTTTTCTATTGTAGTGTTGTTTATTTCCAGTCCGACATTTAAAGCAGATTTTTGGTATGGACGAAATTCTAAGATTTTAGTTTTAGTATAATTAATATCCAAATTATGGTCTTTTAGCCAGTTGCTGACGTTTAGAAATGTTTGTTTTAGCTCATCTTCATATGCATCTGTATTGTTGAATTTAAATAACAGGGATATATCGTCGGCAAACATGACGCTGTGAGTATCTATTATTTTAGGCAACTCGTTGATGTATAGCAAAAACAATACACATCCAATTACGCTTCCCTGTGGGATAGAACAATTTATGTTAACTCTGTCCGATCTATAATTTGTCATGTATCCTGTAAGTGGGTTTAAGTATTCTATTTGTACATACTGAATTCTATTTTTTAGATAGGACTGGATCCATTTGTGTGCAATTGCCCTAATCCCGTAGTGGTATAGTTTGGATAACAGGATGTCGTACTGCACCCGGTCATAGGCCTTCGACATATCCAGTAGAACACCTACTGCGTATTTCCGATCGTTAATGTATGCCAATGCCTGTTGGATATAGTTATAGATATTATTGCAGGCGGATTGGTGATCGCTGTAAAAGGAGGTTAATGTACAGACGATGTACCTTATCACCTAGACGTTTAACTCCTTTAGTCGTATTTTACGATTAGGAGTTGTGATCAAAGCAGAAAGTCTAAATATTGTATTGCATATTTTTTATCTACCACCGTTTCCTAGGTGTTATGTTAGCGCTCTAATGTCTGGTGTATTGTCCCAGGTCTAGTACACCTGGAAGCGCTGGAGATGCTGTCGCGGCAGGTGAGCATGCGGATAGAGGAGCGCGTGCGCAGCGCGCCGCCAGAGAAGAAGCAGGACATCAAGGAGACCCTGCAGCAAGTTGCTGGTACTATACATAGTCGTTTGGGCACCAAACATTTCTATACACCTTTGCACCCTATCAAAGGGTCAAAACCAAATGCAGCGCGTTGCGTAGCACGTCACACCGGATAGTTGTCGCGACGTGCTGTGCCGCAACGCAATCGCCGCACGCGGTGTGACGTCAACTAGTGAGAGCCATACGATTACAACACGGCGCGCGCGCGACGTTGCCAGACCGCGCGCGCTCGGGTTGTCTCTGCGTGGCTTGACGCACGGATACGCGTGTAACTGCGCAGCGCTGAGCAGCATCGGGCGTTGGTGTGTCCTCTCCCATAATATTCCATACATTTACAACGTCATAAGCCGTCATTGGGGAAGGCGTATGTCCAGTAGTGGACGTTAAGAGGCTGAGATGATGATTATTCACCGACAACACCACACATTTCACAGAACTGTGCGAAATGCCCGAAGAGGAGGAGGAAGAAGAGGAGCCCTCAGACGGCACGTCCAGGCCTGACGCGTTCCACGAGCGGCTGCAGACCGCCACACAGGACCTCGGCTTGAAGCTGCAGTTCCAGCCAATAGTCAAGTGTGTTTTGTCATTTAATTTTATTTATTTACTAAATATAAAAAAAATTAAAAAAGAACCGTGGTAGCCTAGTTGGTTGTGCACTCGCCTAACGTTTATGAGGTTGTGGGTTCGATCCTGGCCCGTACCAATGAGTTTTTCGAAACTTAAGTACGGTTTATTATAATACCACAACGTAACATAAAGTATTTCGGTTAAGGAAAACATCGTGAGGAAACCTGCATACGCCAAAGACTGGTATTTACTATTCTAAGGCGTATATGAAGTTCACTATACTGACCACACATCAATGCATTTGCACATTTGCGACGCTAGAATTCACGATTGGACGTTGAAATAGTCAATCTCAACGATCAAGAGATCAATCTAACAAATCGGATATGGACAGAATAAAGTATACATAGGTGGACGGATAATTAGAAACAGGGCAAGATTTTCATTTCATACAATCGAGGTCACTTTGAAGAATTGATCGGGGCATGATCTGATGACGGTCATCGAGAGAGTAGATGGAGGACTCTTAGTTCGCCGTAGATATCTAAGTTATCAGATGAACCGTCTGGAAGCAGCGTTGTCATGATTCCTTAACTTTAAGATTTTCATGCATTTTGATGCCAATTTGCGGGTTTTTTTCTTAATGACGATGCTGCTTCCAACGGCTCATCTGATCAGTTGGATATCTACAGCGTTCTAAAAGTCCTCCATCTACTCTCTCGATGACCGCCATCAGATCATGCCCCGGTCAATCCTTCACTAAGACCCATGGCTTCAAAGTGACCTCGATTGTATGAAAATCTTGTCCTGTTTCTAATTATCCGCCCACCTATGTATTTGACCTCTGGCATCTTTTCAGACAATACACAGAAATCCTAGACTGGCTGACGGCGAGTGATGCCGATCTCGCCGAGAAGGCAATCTACAAGCGAGCGGTCGGCGGCCTGGCGCACTCCACGGCGCTGACGATGGAGATATACCACAAAGCTGCTGAAATGCTGCTGGTGAAGACTCGCAGATCCACTGCTGACGAGGCTGACGCTCTTACTCAGTGAGTAATGTGCATGAGACCAGTGGTACGTTGCTAAACGTCAACTACTGCGATCTACAGCATCCACTCTACTCATAGAACTAGTATCCCATAGAACCCCACTCAGCGTATAGCATGAAATAGCAACAGTCATTTACCCCAATAATTTGAGTAGACGCTTCTTATATGGCGGGGTCAAACTGAACGAACACTATCTATTTTAGTCGGGCTGTCGTTCGTTGACAGTTATGGTTTGTTGTTGTAGTTGAACGGCACCCCAACAAAAAATTCGCATACGTAGAAAGAGATAGAAGATATTTTTATCTGTCTAGCTTACTCTTACCACTTGTGTGATAAGTGTGACCCTCTCTGATAATTATTGTTATTTTAGTGCGTCCTCTATTGCTTTCTCTCTTTACGACTCTACTGATGAATGTAAACAAGGCTGCTGAAATAGTGCAGGCTTAAGCCCGTGACACACATGCCTGTAGATGGCATGCTAGGCGCTGGTAAACTGGCATGCCAGATACCAGAAAAGCTGCGTACCGTCTTCCTCCCCACTTTCCCCGCAAGGGAAAATATCAAACGGCTTGCGATCTACTGGTATGCCTTGTACTAGCAGAACCTCGGTGCATATGCCAAAAGCTCGGTATTGCCAGCAACTGGCATGATTTTGTGCGAGTTACTTGCATGTGTATCACGGTCTTAATAAAGACTCGCAGGTGCAATGCTGACGAGACTAACTGACCCAGTGAGTGTTGCGTTTCAGGCTAGTAGTACGGATAGTATCTAATAGCGAGCTGTCAGCGGCTTGGCACAGTCCACTACATTGACGATTATTATTATGAGGTGGGGCTCTTTCATGGCTTATCTAGCCTTGTATCACTGCGACCATTGCTGATCTATTGTGATCGCCGCCTATACTATAGTTCAGTGTTGAGCTTTGCATCCGTTAGGAACTTCAGCAAGCTTTTGGCACTAATTAGTTTTACTTCATCGGGTTGAAGTATGTAGTTGCCCAGATGGACGCTTCTTTTACCCATCAGTGGGCCACATTCGCACAGAAGGTGTAATGGTGTTTCCTCTGCCTCTTAGCAGAGTCTGCACATTTTAGTGTCTCGATTATTTTAGTGTCTAGATTGAGGTTGGACATGTGTTTGTTCAGGCCGCAATGTCCGGTGAGTAGTACTCTGAAGATGGATTATCATAAAGCTGCTGATTAAAACTTGCAGATCCACTGCTGTTGCCTAAGTTTACATGTATACGTGTTCGACGCTCTTACCCACTGTCGATCACGTATACATAGGTGGACGGATAATTATAAACAGGGCAAGATTTTCATACAATCAAGGTCACTTTGAAGCCATAGATCTCCGTGAAGGATTGATCGGTGCCCCGATCATGATTCTTTAACTTTATGATTTTCATACATTTTGATGCCATTTTGCGGTTTTTTTTCTTCATGACGATGCTGCTTCCAGACGGCTCATCTGATCAGTTGGATATGTATAGCGATCTAAAAGTCCTCCATCTACTCTCTCGATGATCTCCATCAGATCATGCCCCAATCAATACTTCACGGAGACCCATGGCTTCAAAGTGACCTCGATTGTATGAAAATCGTGCCCTGTTTCTAATTATCCGTCTACCTATGTACATGCAAACTTAGGTTAGGCGCTGTTTTGATTAATAAATCATTTCCATTCCAGGGTGACGGTGGTGCTAACGAAACATATCAGTGAGCTGGCAACTCTGTTCACCGAGAAGCTGAACTCTGTCGCTACTGAAAATAAAGATCAAGTCAACACTTACATTACAAACATATTTTTGGAGGTGTGTATTTTTTAAACTTATTTTTAACTAATATTATTAAAAAGACAAAAGAATATGTCAGCTGTAATTTTTTCCTGGAATATCTCGGAAAGGATTTTTTCCTGTCATATCGGTAGTTATGTTGGCGTTCATTGGGGAAGGCTTATGTCCAGCAGTGGACGTTGAAGGGCTGTTATGATGATGATGGTCCAGTACATCATTGGTGCATATTGTTTTTACCCACGACGCAACGAATAAGGTTTGAGGTGATATAAAGATCAAAATCAAATCAACAGCCTATTAACAATTATTAACTGCAGGGGCTTAGGCCTACCCTCTCGACGAGGGCGTTCGTGCTATAGTCCACCACGCTAGCCCAGTGCGGTGGTGTGGTGCAGTTGGTGGACTTCACATGCGTCTAAGAAGTTCTTCTTCGGCGTATTTATTTCATCACCATGTTTTCCTTCACCGTTTGAGAACAGTCAGTAAATGTATGTTTGGAAAAAAAAACCCATTGGTACACGGCCCAGCCTTGGATCGAACTTCGGATCCTTCGATATGATAGGCCGCGTCTTGTCCCCGACGCCATAGACGCTCAGGCTTGAGGTGCGAGGTTGTTTGTTATTTGTATTAAATGTTTCGTCATTTTCCAGGCGGGCAACAGTTCAACATACATTCAGAACGCATTCCAACTGGCGCTGCCCATATTGCAGATCGGTGCTGTATAAACAAACATACGAGATAATTTTGATAAATTCTTTATTGTTTTCTCAGCTCTAAAACAACTAGAGTTCATCTAGACTTTAGACTAGATAATAGATATTATGCTGACAATTAAAAATGTTGAAATAAAGATCAAAATTGCATGAAGAAATAAATTGAAACAGCCGATAGTGATATTAATGCTCTTTGATCTTTATTCTAACACTTATAATATAAATACGATTATTATTATCACAGGGATATTGGAGTTAATAGCAGTTTTTTTTTATTGTTAAACGCATTTATAGCTTCTCTAAAGGCCTAATGTTGTTTCTTTATTAATGTAAATAAAATAAATAATATATTTCCCATTATAAACGTGCTTTAATTTAATATTTATATCAAAACTTCAAACTAACTTTAACAGGTAGGTATTAAAATTTACTTACAATATCTGATATTATTACAAGGGGTATCTTGCAGTATGCGATACTGAACGCGGTTGTATCATTTAAAATTTAATTCTCGAAAGACGATAAGTCACTATCCTTATGTCCATTCATTCTATCGATAGTTTGTCCGTGCTATCAATCCAGTATCAATCAATATTATACTATGTCAATTGATTGTTAACATCACTATACTGTCGAATGTGACGATATTATCGAAAGTATTGATGCGCTTCAGGCCATCGATACTAATAAAAGGAAGGATATTTCAAGACTCGATAATAAATAATCGATAATTTGATTGATTTTACAAGTACCTATCGATTGAGCGATTTATGTAATACTAACTGTTGTATGGCGGCTTTGCCCGCGTGGAATAAGTTTTTTTTCCCACGGGAACAGTTTACCGAGGCAAAAAGTAGCCTATATGTTATTCTAGGTTTCAAACTATCACTGTACCAAGTTTAATCAGAATCCGTTTAGCCGTTACAGCGTGAAAGAGTAATAAACATCCAAACATCCTTACAAACTTTCGCCTTTATAATATTATTAGTAGGATAAATAAAGGTGGTATTGTGGGTTCGTGTAAAGTGTAATTTCCCTGTAACTATTTGGCTATTTTGGCAAATAGATGGCGCTGCATTAATCCCAACTGTCATTGTCAATTACAATGACTCGAGTGTCAAGGACAATGTCACAGTCATTGAACGTAGTACATATTAGTCACAGTAGATGTTTTCCAAATTTCCCCAAGGCAATGCTTAGAGATAAAACTCAGACCTGACTCTTATAGGATGCGCCAATGGGCGTATGCCTGGCGAGACATTTTACTATTAAAAAAAAAATTAAAAGAAAATCCAAGACTTTTCAGCAGTGCTATTCTGTAAGCGTATTTAAACAACTCGATCCTGAATCCGCAGTGAGATTACAAATTGGCATTCTATAAAATTCAACAATAATCGAGTTCTACGTCAGCGCTACAGTTGCGTGCGTGGCGGCGAGTTGAACTACAGCCAGGTGAGATTTTGACGTTTGTTAGTATGGTATGACGTTTAAAGTGAAATTCTGTAAGGGAATCCCGCGTTCACTTCGACCAACACTACGCACTTCATATTCGAATTAATCTGTCAAAAGTGCTATTCTGTAAGCGTATTTGTACATCAATTTCGACCTCGACCTCGATTTCTACAACAGCGCCGCCGTTGCGCGCGTGGCGGCGAGTTGAACTACAGCAGGTGAGATTTTGACGTTTGTTAGTATGGTATGACGTTTATAGTGGCATTTTGTAGTGAAATTCCGCGCTCACATCGACCATCACTACGCACTTCTATCTCGAATGTATCTGTCAAATTAAAAGTTAGTGTTTTGTAAGCGAGATCATCGTCGAGACGTGAATTTTTTTTTTAAATGCAAGTTTTGTGGCTTTGTAAGCTTTTAGCAAACCTAAAGTAAGTATTAAATGTGTTTTTAAAATTGTTCTATTACCATTTTACCTACGGTTAGGTACAGGGTACAGTGTACCAGAGCCTAATAAAATCCTCTGTGCAGACAACCTTTTTACTCCTTTGGGTGGGTTTGCTATACTACTAGCATCAAGAAGTTTCAAATCTCTTTGGTCGCGCGCGTGGGAGTGGCTAAATTTTTTGATTCATGACTAGCATCTTAAAGGACAATAAATATAAGTAGGTAATGGTATTTTAAACTTCTTGTAGATTGTTTTAAAATGTACTTAAAATTTCAGGAACCAGAGCAGCTTGATGACCTAATATCACGGAAGACGCCTACATACAGCCAGGAGACTGAATTAAAATTAAATAAAATTTGTAAATTTAAACTAGAATAGAATTAAAATTACAATATAGCAGATTAAGTTTTTGACATGTTTTATGTACTTAGCTTAGTTTTTTATATGACTGATTATTTTGTTTGACTGATTAATATACCTATTACTCAAAGTAATACTCCTGATTTTTTGTTATTGCATTGATTTTTAGGGTTTCATACCTCAAAAGAGAAAAAGGGATCACTTCGTTGTCTGTCTGTCAAGAACATTTTTCTCAGGAACGCTTGGAGATATCAAGTTGAAATTAATATCAAATACTCAGGTCTGCAGTCCCTTAAAGCTATGAAAAAATCAAACTTCTAAGTCAACGCATATGTCAGAAGATATGGCCGATTTTGCCGTATTCTTTAGTATCTTGGTCATCAAAACCTATGGGACCTAGATTCTTGAAGCCGTGGTAGCCTAGTTGGTTGTGCACTCGCCTCACGTTCATGAGGTCGTGGGTTCGATTCTGGCCCGTGCCAATGAGTTTTTCGAAAAAACTTAAGTACGGTTTATTATAATACCACAGGCTTTTCGGTGAAGGTCATCGTGCGTGAGGAAACCTGCATACGCCAAAGACTGGTATTTAACTATTCTAAGGCGTATGTGAAGTCCACCAAAAATGGATTGGGGCACCGTTTGGCGGACAGGGGTTTGGCACAACAGATCCCATAGGGTCGAAGTGTCGCCAGGTATTCCTGGCCCCCTCAGAAGATACGATAGATTCTTGAAATTTAGCAATAAGCAATTTCTTATAGCACAAGTAAAGGAAAAATTCGAAAACTATAAATTTGTCTAAAATCTTTTTTTCTTGTACCAACAAACTTAACTTTGCATAGGTATGAAATGAACGATTTTCTTATTATTTCTTTAATTAAGTTTGTAGGGAATCCTCAGGGCGCGAGTCGGGTTTTTAAATTAATTTTAGGTAATAAATGCAAAACTCAAAATTGTTTGTTACTCAGCTCAGTCGACACTCAGTTCTGCGATCATTATAGTATATGGTGATCGAAGACTCAGTTACATCGAACTTACAATAAATTATGATAAATAAATGTATCAGACTATTGGCTAAACACTCTGTTTCTATTCTGCTGAATGAGTGTGCAGTGCAGTCCGTGGATGCCTCCACGGACTCACTCCTCGATACTGGTTTTCTGTCATATTTATAATATTCATAATACCTTACTGTACCTACCTTACTGTTGGTGAATCCAATAAATAAAATAAATATAAACAAATTATAAGTAGGTACGTGATCAATTGCAAAATATTAACATAAAATAAACTTTATTAGAAAATTTTAACAAAAAAACATTATTTTCTACAAAATATTTCAATGCTTTATTATACACACGCCATCATAATAGTTAGATTAGGTACACAATCACCACTTTTTATATTTCTTTATCCCAATACTCTATGTACTATGCACCTAAAACGACCTTTTGAAACACCAATTGTACCTTCCACCGGGTCGAGTGTCTCTGATTATGAGATGCTTCTGGAGTGCAGTCTGCAGTATTTTCTTGGACATTTAGTTATTATAGGCGTCATGAGGAACACACGCTCGCTGTGCATAGACCGAGGTAAAATGCCGAGAGTCACCTGAAAAATACATTGAACAAAAAGGTAGGTGTAGTGCACAAAATCTGTATTGTTTATCAGTGGTCACATACCTAGGTTATTGCAAGAAACTTTACCTTTAATCGAGTCGAAATTCCTTTGCTTCGACGTTTCAGTTATTGAATTAATCCTTGATGACATGATAATTTTTGAATTCCATCAGCTTGTCGGACGCATTTGGGAATTAACTAAAGCATGGGCTTTTTTCAATACAGATTTAATTATAAACAACCGAGCAATAATTACACAAAATCAAAGAATCAAAAGGGAAACTGATCAAAATAACAAATTGAAATCGAATTAGCATGTTTGTTTATATTGTTTTTTTTTTTATTTTTATAAGGCACAAGCTCTATGCTTGGCATTACAATGATCACATTATTTACTGTTTAAAGTTGATTTGCACTATCATTTATCTAGACTAAGAAATTTTAAACAAAATAAAACATTTATTTTGAAGATCTATGCCTTAATTTTTCGAAATTAAGCAGGAAAAGATAAAATCGATTCATCGATAACATAAATTCTGTAATTTGTCAGTCCCTACCGCAACGATTCACAATTCCACACCCACTTCACTTCGCAATTGGCTTGTTTTGTGTACAGAATAGGTCTTTCATGATCGGATGCGCAGTGTAGTGACCTACGATGCAATGTTTAAGAGGAAAAGAGATGCCTATTGTGCGATACTAACTTGTCGGCTGCGAAGTTCCAAAGTGAACCGAATAACTGCAGGAATTTCCTTTCATCGGTAACTAAAAAATCTCCAAAACTATGTCTATTTCGAGGCAAAATCCACAATCATTTCACTCCATACATTATTTTTTTGTATAAGATTCTAATCTAGGAATAGAAATCACAGTAGTTTTCAATTAATATTTCAATGAATCTACACTAGATGTCACTATTTCTAATTTATTTAACACTTAGATATTTTTTAAATTAAATAATTTATTTATGTACATAAATGAAAACTAACAGGACAAAATAGTAACAATAATTTATAATAAAATATACAAATACAAATTACTAGTTTTCAATTAATTTAATAGTCATACTAACTTAATTAATTCGTTGGCAACACTTGACTGACTGTGCGCCTTTTCAGTCTATATGCCACCTACAAAACAAATTACCATATTTTGTGACTTTTGTTGTAGGTAGACCTAGCTAGTTTTTGACAATTGTGCTCTGTTTTTGTGGAGGCCGCGCTGTAACCGCCGGTTTAAATAAATATAAGAAATAATACTTTAAATAAGACAGGGCTGTATGGACGAAGCTTTCCTTGCCCGTCCAATAGAGGACAAATCAACACAGGACATATTTTCTTATTTAAGTATTTTGCGATTGCGGGTTTTATAGTGCTTGTGGTTGTGCTTATTGTGCGGAAAAATAAAATAAAAGCGTGTAGTTCTACACACAAAACGTATAATATTGTCGTCAACGTTTATAAGTTATATATTTAAAAAATCCTAAACAATCAATCACTGTTTTTTTAATTGTGCAAATTCCTACAGTTGGCAATACTTTTAATTTCAAGTGGCTCGCGCGGTGCGGTGCTCGTATGGTTTTGTAACAGCGAACTTTATAATAGTTTGTACTGTTTATCGAACATGAAGTAAGTATTACGGTTCTATTACTATTTGTATTACAGGTAATAAATAGGTTACTTAATCTGCTTGTAACTTTTACTAGTTTACTATATAATTTTCCCTACTTCGATTAAGATAAAAGCCGCTCAAAATTCAACATTGGCTTGCACTTGACTGTAAAAAATCAACTTTCACAAACTTTGTCAATTATCTTATGTTACAGTTCACTCGAGCGTTCTGCACAGCCGTCTGGTGCTCAGATTGATAGTTTACTGAACTTCTTGGAGGCACACCGTAGCCTGGCTAAGGGCTACCTTAAGACCCAGAACGCCAGGGAGCAGGCTCGCCGCCAATGGCAGCAGTTGGCCCTGCAACTGAACAGTATGGGAGGTGCTATTAAAACATCTAAGCAGTGGACCAAGGTTATTATTTTTATTATAATAAGTATGTCAAAATCAACATTATGTTATTTATTATTGGATAAATATTTATTGCATAACTATGTCGCCCACTTATCAATTAACATTCTGCTAAATAAATCAACAAAATCTCTTTAGCATATCTGATTGCAATATCGATCTGATTGATTGCAGTACTGGACCGATAAAAAAAGCACTACAAAGAAAAAAGCAGCAGCACGGGCTGCTGCTAGGCGTAAAACTGGTGGTGGGGTGGAGGAAGTAGTGGATCTGTCGGAGGTGGAAGAACGCATTGTCACTTTGCTTGGTGGTGAAGGGTTTGCGACAGGAGATGCACATTTAGGAATCCAGCTTATTCAAGTAAGAATTTTGAGGTGGATAAATGCTGACAGCTTTGCCAAAGTTTACTAGATTAAAATAAAATTTGATTTAATTGGGATTAAAGTACAAATAAAAATATACAATAAATACCTACCTAGGTACCATTTCTTGTTGTCTATTATAGAATTAAATAAAGAATAAATTAATTTGTATTTTAGGCACCTTCATCAGCATCAACATCATCACTACGCTTACAGGATATTGGCACTACTGAAGTAAGTACTTTAATTATTATAAGCTCAGTAGGTAAAGCTCAGTGGTTCTATCTTTGGAAAAAAAAACAACTTAAGGCTAATGCAAATCATCATGGCCAGACTATTGCAAATCATCATCATCAAAGCAATATGCCAATAAAATTGAAAAAGAAAATAATGGACTCTTGTATTCTTCCTACTCTCACTTATGGATGCCAGAGTTGGGCACTCGCCAAAGAAAATGCGAACAAACTGGCACTATGTCAAAAAGCTATGGAAATAAGCATTCTAAAGATAAGATTAAGAGACAGAAAGAAAAGCGAAGAAATAAGAAAGATTACTAAACTAAATGATGTACTGGAACACATTCGAAGAATGAAGTGGAAATGGGCGGGATACATGATGAGAAGGGAAGACGGAAGGTGGACCAGAACTGTGACGGAATGGCCGGGTCGGGGGCCGAGGGGCGGGCGGCGGGCGCGCGCTGGGCCCGTACGGCACAAAGTAGAGACGAATAGCTACGCCTGGAGGAGGCCTACACCCGACAATCGGGGACTTCTAATTAAATCAGTGTCATACACATATAATACTGAACATCAATAATTATATAAATGTATAAAATTAAAATATACTTAATATAATTAATAATAATAAAATAAAATGAATAAATAGAATATGTAACATTTAGGGCCTCTTACACCGCTTGCTGATAAAGTCCCAGATACCCTATCTGCAGCTACCAGCATCTGACAGATAGCCTGTTTTTTTGGCTTCACAGGTATCTGATTGCCTATATCTTATATATTTTATATAGTCTATCACACAGATTTATCTGATAGATTAGTTTATCACTAAGATTACTATCTGTAACAATATCAGGAAGTGGTGAAAGAAGCCCTTAATGAAACAGAAAAGAATGACACTTCATAAGATTTTTGCAAACATTATTATGCAGTTAAAATAAAATTTCTTATTGATTTATATATTTTTAAGATGCATACAGGCATTTTTATTTTATTATAGAATTAAATAAAGATAATTAATTTGTATTTCAGGCACCTTCATCAGCATCAACATCATCATTACGCTTACAGGATATTGGCACTACTGAAGTAAGTACCAATAGGTAAAACTCAGTGGTTCTATCTTTGGAAAAAAAAACAATTTAAGGCTAATGCAAATCATCATGGCCAGACTATTGCAAATCATCATCATATCAGCCTGTAGACGTCCACTGCTGGACAAAGGCCTCCCCCAAGGATCTCCACGACGATCAAGTATTATGCCGAAATTCACTTGTAAAAATTGTAGGTAAGTAGGTAGCTAACTTTTTAATTAAGTAACTATTTTTCGAAAAAAATTTCGTCGTATACTTTATACCGTAAAACACTAAAGTTTTGAGCAAACGGTATTAGTTAATGTTAGCTATACTTTTGAAAAATAGTATACTTAATGCTATTTCGAGTGAATTTCCACATATTATTTGCAATAAATAGTCTGGCAAGCCTTTGTATTTTTTTTCAATGATGGCCCCACTGTAGCTTTAATATAATTATTAATAAGTGCAGATTAGCTTAAAATAGTTTTGCTTTAAATTACTAACTATTATTGTTTTATTTTTACAGGAGTCTATAATACCACAACCCCGTAGCCCAGGCTCTGAAGAAAACCTATCTGCTATGGTTTTGGTATGTTTGTATGCAAAATGCAAAAAGTAACAAACTTACACTTACAAAAGAAATACAAAAACTTTATTTTTGAATACACTTTATTTGCTATACATATAAAAAATATGATGAGAAACAAAAATACTGGTAGAGTTCATAGTATACCAACCATCAGGCTACTTATTCACAATTTCAGGAACCAGAGCAGCTTGATGAGGAGCAGATAACATTACGGAGGACGGTTACAGCCAGAAGACTGTTTGTAAATGCGGAGGATGAGCCTCCTGTTGCTGAAAGTCAGAGCATTCTTCGCCCTTCTTTAAATGTATGTACAAATACTGCGGTTTCTTGATATAGGTAATAATTAAGGACGGCGGGTACAATTTGACAACATGTTATAATGTTTATGGTACCATAAACATTATAACATGTTGTCAAATTGTACCCGCCGTCCTTGTCAAAATGTACAAATGTCAAATTGTTGAAGTTTGTCAAAGTGTTAGAACGATTTACGATAATAATGTCCAATCTGAAAATGTCCAACCGTTGAAAAATGTCCAACAACTAATATTATAGATTTACGATAATAATGTCCAATCTGAAAAATGGGTTGGAGTGGAAGGTTGAGGTACAGAAAAGGGGGCACTGAGAAAAAATAATGATTTCATATTTGAAAACTTTTATCCGGACTTAAGACGAATTTTACAAAAAATTTCGATGTCATTATGACACCCTACTTTTTTGATGTCATTCCACAGGGGACATCGAGGCAAGCAACTTTTGTCGTATACTTTTTTTCCTGCGCCTCTCCCCCTGGGCGCTACAAGCGGGGGTAATTATGACATCGACCATTACCCCCGCCTGAAGCGCCCAGGGGGAGGGGATTTCTTCTCAGTGCCCCCTTTTCTGTACCTCAACCCTCCACTCCAACCCATTTTTCAGGTGGACATTATTATCGTAAATCTATAATATTAGTTGTTGGACGTTTTTCAGATTGGACATTTTTCAGATTGGACATTTTTCAGATTGGACGTTTTTCAGATTGGACGTTTTTCAGATTGGACGTTTTTCAGATTGGACGTTTTTCAAATTGGACATTTTTCAGATTGGACATTTTTCAGATTGGACGTTTTTCAGATTGGACATATTCAGTTTGGTCATTTTTCAGTTCGAGCATTGTCGTTGGACATTTTTCAGATTGGACATTACTACAGTAAATCGTTAGAACGATCGAATATCGAATGTAGGAATGCAGTGATGCTAGAAGGTAGCCGTAACGTAACTGTATTCCGTGTTTCCGATAACCGGGTCAATTGCTAAGAGCGTGTTTGAAGTAAAAATAATAATTGATAGAGGTACCTACAGTCAAATAGTTATTTAGAAATGGTTTTGTTTCAGGAGTTTATTGTACAACCATTAAGTTTTACACGCCCGGTCTCTTCATCACATCATCCTCCATCAACCCATCCTAGCCTATCTCCCCCACTTACCCTGTCGCGGACACCAACTCCTATTACCTTTCCAAGACCCAATTCATATTCCACTCGGATAGATCCTACACCACCGACTGTATCCCCGTCACGTCGTGGGACCACATCTCAAGTCTCTCGTCTCGCCTCCACACTTGGCGATCGTGCTCATCAAGGCAGTAGGACCACATCTCAAGTATGTCGTCCCTCCTCCACACTTGGCGGTCGTGCTCATCAAGGCAGTATGTCTTCATAAAATATTCTTGTAGTTCTACACCTAAGATGATACAATACTATTCAATGGTACTGAAGAACAACTGTTTTATGTACTTATTACCGTTTTTAGGATCAAACCGCATAAGGCCAACAACACTGCTCACGCCACCCTCACAACGTCGGACGGAATTTTCTCGTATCACCGATAGATTCCTGAGGGTAGAGGAACAGCAACTGGAAATCCAACGATCCCATGCACGGTTCCTGGAGGTCATGGTGGAACGCCTTGTTCCAGACGCCGAGAGGGATAGAAGTTTAGTGGAAGCTGTTAGAGCTATGGGGGAGGGCCTAAAAGCCTTAGCAAAAGCAATAAAACGGGACTGAATTGATTGATAAATTACATTATAAACGAACTTACTACATGTTCATTAATTTTATTCACAGTTTTTTATTTATTTAAGTATTTCTGTATAAATTAGTAATAGATAGATTTTTTAGTAATGTAAATTTTTAACTTTGTGTCATAAGAATCGTTTGAAAAATAACTCTCCTTAATTTTTGATTATTTTAAATTAGAATTAATAACAAAAAGTTTTTGCCACATTTACATAGGTATAGTCTAATAGCTTAGTCTAAGGGTCAGGGCAGACCGAGCGGAAATTGCTCGCGCACTTCTCCGCGCCCGCCACCCCCGCCTACGCGAGGATGCCGCCAGACGCCGCGGCAGCCGTCGGTAGCCGGCGGAATGCTCGCGGAAATCGCGCCCGCCGCCCGCGCCTTCGCGAGGATTTATTTTGTGTTATTTATATTATATTATGTGTCATGTCTGAAGAATCGATTTGTCAATTCTATATTTGTTAAAACATATGTTGTGAACCTTGTGTTTTGAACTTATGTTGAACTGAAATTTGAAATTGATTACCTACGTAATTAAAAACTGCCCTGAGTGTTAAAACGGGTTTTCGATCCAAAAAACAAGATCAAATACTAGACTTATGTGAAGTCTAGATAGAGTTCGTTTTTCAAAAACCAAAATCTGACAGCCACATTCTAATGGCAGCGTTTCAAATTTTTCGACATCCATTTTATAATAATCATAAAAAACAGCTCCACTTGTTTTCAATTTTACACACAACGTATGATATTCACCATACATCCACCTTTCTTGCCATATTTTTTCTGACCAAATGCTCCGAAATATAATACCCTTCGGGTTGTTTTTAATGTATTCACATGTCCACTTCTGCCAAAAGAGCTATAACAATCATATCCCAGTCAATCATTTTCGATGAAGCTCTGCGGACGACTGGCAACAAAACAACGCCGCTCGCGCGCCGCGATTTCCGCGCGCATCCGTCGGTAGCCGCGCGCATCCTCGAGCAATCTCTCGACGCCGCGCGCGTCGCGACAGAGGAGGCTCGAGCATGCGCGGGCAAATTTCCGCTCGGTCTGCCCTGACCCTAATAAGATTTTAATTTTGTAAGACTGATTAATATATTACTTAGTTTCTGTTGATGCTTTGTTTTTTATTATATGAAAATTCAACTAACTACATTTAACGAAATTTTCGAAGCTGGGATTGCAGTGACAGTGTTATCTCAGTGAAAACAGTGCTTTTAAACCTCATACGCAAAGTTAAGTTTGTTGGTACTTTTGTACAAAGAAATTTTTGTGATGTAAATAGAAATTTACGGTTTTCGGATTTTATCCTTTACTTGTGCTATAAGACCTTGCTTCTTGCCAAATTTCAAGATTCTAGGTGAACGGGAAGTACACCATAGGTTTTGGTTACCAAGATACTCAAAAATGCGACGAAATCGGCCATATCTTTTAACTGCGATGACTTAGAAGTCTGATTTTTTTCACGACAGCAAGGGACTGCAGTCCTGAGTATTTGATATTAATTTCAACTTGATACCTCCACGCGTTCCTGAGAAAAATGGTCTTGACAGACGGACAGACCGACAGACAGTCGGACAACCGAGTGATCCTTGGGTTCCTTTTTTCCTCTTTTGAGGTTCGGAACCCTAAAAATCGTGAAAAACTCTGTGATACTTACAGTGAATTCAAAACACAATTACCCCCAATTCAAAATAACAAAAAATATAGGTAGGTATTCAATTTTTATTCGAAATTTACTATAAATCTCAACAAATATGGATGATATTGATACGACTTAACAAAACAAACATTAAATATGTCAAAAACCGTTAATATAAACCCAGATGGGAATCAAACTCCGCCTAACTAAATAAGTTACTTTCACCCCTGGGGTAACAATGTACTATTAAACATTACGCGCACGCCATAAGCTACTTATTAATTCCTGCCTTCGCAACTGACCCTCTGTCAGGTCTGCGCGAGATGGTACATCCCGGGTTTGTCCACTGTGCACCATCGCAATGAATCTTGCTTCTTCTTCTTCTTCATTTTCCGTCAATGGAACTGCAGGAATTCCTGCACGATTGCATAAATTATGCAAGACACAGCACGCAATTACCACCTTAGCTACTACATCTGGATGGTATTCCAATACTCTGTTAACTAACAGACACCTAAAACGCCCTTTCAGAACACCAATTGTCCTCTCCACAGAGTTACGGGCTGTAGAGTGCCTCTGATTGTAAAATGCCTCTGGCGTGTTTTCCTGGACGTTAGATATAGGCGTCATGAGAAACGCACGCTGTGCGTATCCAGAATCACCTGAAAAATATGTTTCATAGTTATAAGTAGGTAAGATGTCTAACTATATTATGTCTATTATTATATGATTGATGTGGTTTCCACCGCCCGTTGAATAGCTTTAAAATCACTATTACATTGGCTTCTGTCTTGGAAATAGGTATGTGGAAATAGTATTTTTGTAAAATAAAATTTTTGGGGGAGGCCTATGTCCAGCAGTCAATTAGTATACCTACTACTTATTTAGTCACCTATTTATTCACTTCAGGTAGTTAAAATATTCTTCATTAATTTATTGGCAAATACTAACCAAGCAAAACTACTTGTTCACCAGCATTTGTCAATCCCTCCAAATAATCTTTTAAAATGCTATAATTAAAAATTAAACTGTCGTGCGTGGCACCTCCGTATGTCAGATCGACATGTAAAATGTTAAGATCAGCATCAGTTATCTGAAATAATGAAACATAGTAAGTAGTAGTACATGAAAAGCTTTATAATAATCAGCTCATAATTGTATCCGTAGACTGTATTTACCAGCTGCACATTTCTTGCGTGGTAACCTTTGCGGCAGTAGTATCTTTCCTCATTTTCTGATGGTCTCTTCATGGCTACAAAAGTCCCATCAATGCACCCAATTACCCCAGGAATTTTGAACTTTTCATAAAATCTGTAATTTTAATTAAAATGATTACCTTCAGCACTATTAATTACCTAACTGTTCAGCTATTTCGGTAAATTCCATTCTTCGGTGGTCCTCCTCTTTACAAATCAATCATTCGATGAAACTAAGCATAGCTCTATCCATAGTTTGCTACATACAGAAAGTTCAGTGGTTGGCGACTTAGCCTAAGTACAGATAAAAAATAAGTACCTAGGTCATTATAGGCACTGCTATCATATGAGTGTCCATGTGTAAAGTCTAATCAAAACTAACTAGTCAACAAACCTTTCCTTTAACACCTGTCTTTCTTGAGCATTTTGGGGAAACCGTATATATTTCTTCACTATCTCAGGGTGATTGAGCGCTTCTACCACTTCGCGAATGCAGCGAGAGACTGATGGTTGGGACAAATATGTCCTTACATTTTCTTTCAAAACCTTCTGGTAGCTACCATTAGCTAGGAATGATAGCGTGCATAATATCTAAAAAATATATTTATTAATAATTTAAGTTGCAACTTACGATACACTACAAATGTATTGTTCAATTGGTCATATAAATAGCAAAAAAACCTTACCTTTATTCGAGTTGCAAGTCCTTTACCTCGTCGTTTGGTAGTTTTTAACAGAGGATTTAATTCAATCTCTAATTGTTCAATTAATTCCTCTGTTAGTCGATAAACGCCGACATAATCATCATCACGACTCAATAATGATAACTTGCGGATTCGAGCAGCTTGTCGACGCATTTCGGAGTTATCCAATCCATGAGCCTCTTCTAATAAACTTTTTAATAAAAACAACCTAGCCATATTGAAATTAGTAAATTACAAGAAACCACAAACTTTAAAGTATGTTATCGCATCAAAAAACAAAAGAAAAGAAAGAACTTCAATTCACAGAACTGAAATCTGAACGGCGATCGTCAAGATCGCCGAATCTGAATCAAATTGTTTTTTTGTTTTGTTTTTAATGGTTTAACGGCCATTTGAAAACAAGTCCTTATAGGCCAAATCGTAGTTTTAAATCACGAATACATACACCGCAGTACGGCCTCCGGCAACTAGTGCCATTTGGTGATGCACACTGCAGCTAACACCGCACTAAACTGATAGTAGGTTTAGTGTCGATTTAACAAGGGACAATTTGGAACAATTCGGTAGAGTCGTTACACGTTTTTATTTAACTAACCCGCACAATATACACTATAATAGGCACTTGTTGCATATAAAACTATCACAGATATACACCAAAACATTTTTTTGGAAAACTAAACAAAAATGACAACCGTCTCCGACAAAATCCCGCCAAAAAGCCGCTACGCTAGGAAAATCTATGATTTTTATTTACAATTTTTTTTAATTGGGAGGCAAGAGCTTTGCATTGCATTACATTCATCCTCATTCATCACATTATTTATTATTTGAAGTTGATTAAACACTATTTTATCTAGACTAAGAAATTTTAATCAAAATGAAATATATATTTTGAAGTTACACTCCATTATTTTACCAAATTATGCTGAAAAGATAAAATCGATTCATCGATAACATAAATTCTCTAATGTGTCACTCACTATTCTTCTCATCACAATTTGATACTCACTTCACTTCGCTAGTGGCTTGTACTTGTTTACAGAATACGAAATCAAGGTCTTTCATGATCGGGTGCGAAGTGTAGTGACTTGGCGATGTGATTATCGAGTTTTAACTGTTACTTTACAGAATTGCACTGCAGGAAGACTAACAACGAAACATTTTAACGTAACAAAAAAAACTATTTTATATATTTGTTTAACATATTCACACGTTTTTTTTTCTACAAATGAACAATGGCTCGACAATTGGCACATTCAACAAAGCCCTGCATTGATCACCTCAGGCACATCTGTCTGTCTGCCACAAAAAGGGCCTTTCTCCTGACTGTTTTAGGATACGAACCCTTCCGAACACACTGGAATATCTTCCGATGACATGTGCTTGATTGATGGTATTCGTGAATTGCGGTTTTCCCGAAATTGCTTTTAAAATGTTACTTTTAAATTTTACTCAAAAATTACGCCCTGCCCTGCGGAGACGATTTACGAGTAAAGTACTGCCCACTTATACACGTGAAATATTTTAGTCAGTAAAATAAATGTTATGGAAAATAAAGTGTATAGGTAGTAAGACTGATTTCACTGCTATACGAGAGACCCGAAAGGGCCTTACGTACGGGCTCCCGATCCCGGAGCGAAGACACACGTGACGCGCTAGAGCATGGTTTCACAGCGACCTGTAGCGTGTACCAAACGGGTCTCCTGTACAGCTGTGAAACCAGCCTTATAGTTTAATCAATTATACGACTATAACGTAATTTTTTTTATTAATAATATGCATGTATCATGGACCAAGAAACTTTAAAAAACTTTTGACCATTCTAAATCTTAAAATCCACTTCTAATTGTCATACCTACGTTTGAAACGATGTCGTTAAGACAAAGCAAATAAACCTCCCAAAAATTAACCAGCAGCGAATACTTTTTAATTCTTTTGGTCCCAAAAGTCCCAATACTAATCGACAGGTAGAAAAGGATCGTAGCTGTCATCTGATCCGTTATTTTTATGGATCTGTCTATGGCCAATAAAATCTCGAGCGACACAGCATTCCCACAATATAATTAAGTTTTATGGTCTTCCGCTACTCATTATCATTACTAATGAGTCAGTCTAATGAATACAAATATTGCTACCTGTTGCGAAAACTACCTGGGTGAAACACTAATCGACATTTAAAACGTTCAGACGCATAGTGACAGAGAAGCAAATTACCTGATACGCGGATGACCAGATTTGCATTTCGCAAATTACCAGATACGCATATGATCTGATTTAGTTTCGTCAATTACCAAAAGATACCTGCCTCCGCATATGGCCTGATTTTATTCAATGAAACCATCAATGTTATCCTAGTAGGCAAATGCTTTCACCATCCACAAAACCCCACTCTCTGGGCCACAGCAATATTATTTTTCATGAAGACTTACACAAATGTAAAAGAGCTTTTTGACGCCTCATTTGAAAAGACGATACGCCCCACACTACTAGAGGTTAAGCTCAAAATAAAAGTTCATCCCTCCTTCCCTTACCAGTATGGTGAAGTGACCCTAGATAGCAAATATGACTATCAAAATTTGAACAAATAACATATAAGAATTGATGACGCTGACGGACAGAGGACGAACCGACTGGACGATCTTCTAAGGACTTCCTGTCGGACTAAGGTAAACTATTATGAATATCCTCTGTGCTACGGTACCCTAAAATCGGCAAGGCAAAGGCCCACAAAAATGATTGGATCACCCAATACAACAGCGCTTAAGTAGCTTAGGTATGTACCACGGATTTTAGTTTATAAATCTGTGGTAGGTACCTATCTATATTAATTCGGGACCGTTTATTGCTATGACGACATTACCGCAATCTTAGGGCCATTTGATTTTTCCATTCAGAAACATGAGTGTCTCTTAATTCAATCAATAATGTCATTTGAATATCGGATCCTTTAACGTATACCTTTAAAATCAATTAATATTTCATTACTGAATATTTTATTAATGTTGTGCCATCTCTGTAAATTATATTACCCGACCTAAACTGTGGAATGTCACAGGGCCTTTTTCCTTAGAATTTCTGATTCAGCTTTATTTTCTTACTTATTTTATTTTAAACTTCTTTTATGTATGATAATAAATATACCTATTTAAATCATTTTTGGCCCTGGCCCGAACTATCACGAAAGAAGCCTGAAATACTTAAATACATATTATCTCAAACCATTTATTTTCTAGAATTTCCACAATTTTCCCATTAGGCAAGGCAATGTTAATGCGCGCTCCAAACTTTATCTCAATCGGTCCAAGAGTCAAGTTATCTGGGGAACCCTACAGCAGGACACTGTAATATCAGTTTTGACGGATAGCTACAAATGTTGTAGGGTCAATCCTAACCTGTTATTACGATTAAAATTAATAGTGTCCCGGCAATCTGCGTGATTACACGTTTATTCGGTGCATTTTGTCATGTGTCATTAATTATTTTGGCGGCGCCATGCACCAATGGTTAGGGCAGGTTGTTAATGTAATTACAAATGACTCAGTGACACGTGTTTTCATTAGATCTCGCTGGACACCTTGATCCTACAGGAACTATTGTGATGAACCCCTGTCCAACAACGGTGCCCCAATCCGTTCTTTGGTGGACTTCACATATGCCTTAGAATAGAGATTCTAATCGTTCACCAAACATCATCCATCCACCAAAAACTTAACAGGCGAGTTATTTTAATTTTAAGATTTTGTTACATTTTCCAAGACTTCCAAACCCGGATTTCAAAAATAATAACTGGAGTTAGTGAATGGATATTTAGGTACCTACAATATTAATATACTTACCTACACATCAGTCCAGAAATCCACCCATGGGGTGGATTTTTTGGGGTGGATTTCTGGAATAATTCACTTACGTCACCAATATTATTTTCGATTTGAGTCCTGAGAAAAATCAATATTTACCAAGAGAGGGTATTATATTGATCTAAAAAAAGGCTAAATAAAATAAATAACATGCATTCCAATTAAGTACGTTCATTATCGTAATCTTAAACGAACCAGTTTGTAAAGGAAACCCGGCATCCTGCCATCTGTCCACCGCGCCGGTGCACGGGGACAATTCTGCGCATACGCAGATATAATACACAACACAGGCCGTAACAAATACCTACTGTTCATTCACATTGAGAGCGTCCGTGGCGTAGTAGTGGGAACTGTCACGTCGAGAGGTCCCAGTTCGATCCCCGACCGTGCCATGTACCAATGGGGTTTTCGCGAAACTTATTATGTACATTAATGATGCTCTCAAACAGTGAAGAAAAACTTCGTCAGAAAACCTGCAATATACGTCCAAGTAGGAATTCTTAGGCACACGTATTAGTTCATTAACCCGCACTATAGGCTAGCGTGGTGGACTATAGCCCGCAGCCCTCATTGAGAGGCATACATTCATTTAGTCTTTTGTTTTGTTATCCAAAAATTGGCATACTCCCATAAACTACAACAAACAAGGTAGTGAGTGGCATCGTAACAACATAAAGGTAGTGGTTACAAAAAAATCGCATTAGTGTTCACGTCACAGGCGCAGGCGCTGCCGTGAGACAATACGTCCACTTCCGAGACGTTTACAGGTAAACGGCGGTACGGTCGGCAGCAAAAATGTATAAAATATTTATCAAAAGTTTAAATTAAGGGGAAGATAGCTCGGTACTTTACTAACTACACGCGGTCCTACAAAACCAAGTTCTTGGTAAGTACTTGATTTTGTGTTCTGTCTATCTTATCATAGACACGGATGGAACAGTTGACCTTAAACTGATTAAAGATAAAACGCAAAATTAAAAATTTTGAAAAACCCACGACGGTAATTTAAAAAGGATGAAATAAAATTTTGAAAAACCCCCGACTAAATGGAAGTAAGTGACGAATGACAAAAAAACTTTTAAAAAGAATTTAATTTGTCACGAGTTCTGTTATTAGTCTCTTATTGGTCTGTCATGAGTGAACTTTTGTCTTGAGTAATGCAAACACATAAAATGCACAATATTTTGACGTTTCGTGTCCTCATAGATATACCAAGTTATCTGTGAACTGAAGGGTGGCTCTGCCATCGTTCCATGCCCGTTATTTTAAATATTTTGTGCTGAAGGCCGAATGACATTCTGCGTATTTCCTGATTCTGCCACTTGGTAGGTCTACACAGATAACTTGGTAGGTCTTTACGTCAAATTTTCCAAAATTTTGGTTATTATTAGACAAACGAACGACCATAAAATAATAACTAAGCTCTGGCTTTTGTTGAGCAGTTTAAAAGTATAGTCCTATTTTTTTCATCTAAGTCGTTTCACCTAAAACGATGCAATTATTGGTCAGGTGTGTCTACAATTTGTGTTCCTGACTGTACCGGAAGTCGGCGCGGTGTAACTGCTCATTGTGCGCCATTTCCGCCAATTTTACGACTGTCCCCTTCCCCCTCGCCCCTTCGTCCCCCGGGAGATGAATGGGAACATAATTTTGCGAAGTTTTACTTCAATTTGTTGCTAAATTGTAACTGGGGCGTGGCTTTGTAAGGTTTCTAAGAACGCCATCTTATTTAAAAAAAGTTTTGTTAAGTGCATGTTATATGGTAGTCCACGAACAATTAGGATGGTTTCGTAATTTATTGACGCATAATAAGTGCTTACACATACGAAGTTATACAATACAAGGGGCACATGAACATCAAGTGATTTAAATGCTTATTTAACCTCACCTGCTTTTCGTACAAGTTGTCTTAGAAATAGCAAGTGAGCTAAATTCGTCATTACACTCGAGGCTGGAATATTATGTAATGCACGAGCAGAGGCGAGTGTGTAATTAAGCCGAGAGTGTAATGACCAATGCTCACGCGTTGCATACGACGTTTTTAACACACTTTGCGAGGAAAAAAATAAAAAATGTTGCCCTTAACTTATTTTTTGCTAATGACGTAGTTTCAATATCTATAAAACATTTACAATATCTTGTATAGTTTAGGAATAATCGAGTGAGATCACTAAGGTTTCCATCCTGTATTATTTGTAAAAAAATGCAATTGGATGTAATGCGATTTCTTCGAAAAACAGAGAGGAGTGGAAGAAATGGAAAAATTTTGCCCAGCTGTGGGATACAACAGGCTTTTAAAAAATAATATAGAATACTAACAATAATTGTTATCCACCCCCAAAACCTGAAACAATATGGTTCGGGATGTGGTATCCCGAACCATAGGGTACAGTCTACCGCACATCAGTGGAAACACTTTGACCTTGAGCTGGCCTAGCCTATTAGGGAGTTTCAATACTACGCGAGACCAGTTTATACTGGTTTTGTTACCACTGATGTGCGGTCGACCGTACCTATATTGTTTCAAACTTGCCCTCCCTAATTTCACGCTCCACGACCCAAAGTATTGGCTTGCTTTTTCAATTAATAAAATTTCTGCCCGGTAATGATTTCCGATACGAATTACCCTCCGAAATTATTGTTTTGTTATAGAAATTAATAAGCTCCCGAAGGGACACGTGCGAGTTTACCGATATTATATTGATTTTAGGTAATTTTGTAACAATTCCTAATTTGTTTGGGGCATATGGTGCAGTATTGTTCAATAGACAATCAATATTTTGACCGACGATGGTTAAAAATAACAATTTTTAATGTTACGTTAATAGCAGGGAATTCATTTTTGGAAATTACTTTTATTACTCGTTCTTACTATACTATATCATCTTAGCTTGAACAAGTACATATATATACTTATTCAACTTAGCTTATTTATGTCGAATGTTCAACCCAATTCTATGAGATTTTCGGAACTGAACGGAAAGGCTTTTCAGTAAAGAAATATTGTAAGAAAAATTGCACCCACTAAGTGCTTTATTTAAAGTCTACCAATCAGCACTAAGCACGTGTAGTGGCCCGCACAGCCCACAGGATCAACCTGTGCCCAACAGTGGTCAAATGTCACGAGATACGTGCATAGTTCATTCCTTCAAGTCAATTGCGTACATCGAAAAAGTCAATTAAATGGTCGAGCGAAAACTGGTTTGGCATGCGACGACCCAGTTTCTTGGTACACTTGATGTTTACTGGTTTCAGAATGTGAGTAAACCTTAGTCCTTAGATTAAACCAAAAAAGGAAGTCATGTAACACTCTTTTACGAGTACATTGATGTACTCGGAGTTCATTTGGGAAGGCTAATGTCCAGCGGTGGACGTTACTACACACACGAAAACTAACACAGAGGAATCATGGATCATCATCATAATTATCAGCCCTTCAATGTCCACCGCTGGACATTAGCCTTCCCAAATGAACTCCACCACACCCGGTCCTCCGCCCTCCGCATCTAGCCGCTTCCGTCATGTTTAGGTCGTCGGTCCACCTGACGTTGCGATTGGTTAAAAGTCGATTAAATGCACCAAAAGGCATTTAATACCTACGTATTTATTTTTTACTAACACCAGTAATAATCCTCCTTAGGTCAAGTGTACAGTATTTCTTCCTTTATTACTTCTTTTTCTTTCTTTTATTCTTTTTATTTAGTCTTTAGATTGTATTTCTGTAGCTTGCACGGGGTTGATTGACCGAACCACCAGTTTGAACGTAGGTACTTTATTTCCTTGCTAATCGTTGGTCATATTTAACATTACATCATAGTCAGCCGTTATTATGTGATCACGCTTGAATATAGTCACCACTTCACATATTTAACCTGGCATGTCATCGTCTGCGCCTGCGATGTGACCCTATAGACAGACATCTATCGAAATAGCTTACATATTATGCCATAGTAATTATTCACTATACTTGGGTATTCCAACATCTTTTTCATTGGGCTTTACTCAAATTGGAGCAAAGCCCAATTTGCAATAGATTGCAGGGTGCATTGCGTATATAGCTCAGAACATTAGATGTTGTGTGGCAACTGACATCTCTGATTAGCAAAAGAACTTGTTTTTCGTACATTAAAATATCGGGCTTATTATGCGTGGCAAGTAGGTATATTAATTACCTGCAGATTAAAATGGCAAGTGAAATCGAAGATCCCGAGATTATTAAAGTATTTGTGAATTTTGCTAACGATGTAAAAGCAAAAGAACTTTATTATTTTACCTTCCTTTTAAAATGTTCTTTGAAAGAATGCGAGTAGAAAAAAGAGAAATCAATGCAACTTTTCCATTAGCTTTCAATTTCAACTTTAGTTTAACTTTTTTTTAATCAAGCAAATCACCAGTGTATTAGACTAGGAGCCCAAACCGATTTTGGGTTTGAACGGGTAGTTACTGCTACTACCTTAAAGTATACATACTAGCTAGCTTATGTATACTCTAAGGCTACTACTGATTGAAATATTTAAAAATATATAAGAATGTGCACTTATATTTATAGCAATACTGCATCTTGATAAAAAACTTCGGACATCAGTTATGTTAAACCATAAACGCATATGAAAACCATTAAATTAAATAGCTTTACTACGCGATGCATTTATAGCCAAATTATCATATCATCATATCAGCCCTTCAACGTCTTATGCAGGACGTAGGCCTTCCCCAATGAACGCCTCCATGCACCCAGTCCTCAGCCCTCCGCATCCAGCCGCCTCCGGCTACCTTCTTCAGGTCGTCGGTCCACCTGGCGGAGGGGCGTCCCACGCTGCGCGTACCCACCCGCGGTCTCCACTCCAGAACCCGTCTGCCCCAACGGCCGTCGGTTCTGCGACATATGTGATAATGAGTTAGAAAACTTTTTATTACTGACCGTGATGTACCTACATGATTATAGAGTTAGGATCTCTTTGGTTGGCGGCCGCGGCCCCTTATAGAGGCGTAAAAGAAGCGTTCTATGGGTGTCAAAATCGTGTCAAATGGATTACAAACTCACTCACACATTCTCATTTTCAAACTCCTTATAAATTTGTATTAGCAACCTCCTCCCGCTACTCCGCTTCCTTTTTCGCCCCCCCCCCCCCCCCCCCCCCCGGTAATTGGCACCATAGGTTCCGATACTAAATATGCAAGATGCGAACTCCACAGGGAGCGCGCGCGCGACCAATGAGATTCGAAACTTCTTGTACATGATGATCCGTCATTTAGAACAGGCAGCTGGTATCCCTTCAACATTAAAATCGCTCTGGGCTTCCCTGTCTAACTTTTACTTTTTACGAATCATTCGTGGATGCGTATTACAGTGCACTCTGCACAGTATACAATACCACGTAATCGCAGTCACGAGTGAATCGTAAAAATCGCGATTTACTCAACAGATAAAACTTGGGAGTTTTATTTGGACCATTTGCATGCGGCTGGAGAGGGCCGGTTTAAGAGGCTGTTATTTTGTGGAATTCCTTTTTTTTGCGATATTTTAAGCTGAATTTGTTGCTGTTGATTAATTAATTAATTTATTATTCAGATTGTTTATGCTCTTAGAGCTACACACGGTCGGCTCGACCTAAAGTATGACGGGATGATGAATATGATGGGAGACGCGTCATTTTTCATCCGATGCCACACATCCTGTAATTTTTCGCAGGGATTCTACCTGTAGGTACTTTACACGTAATAATTCATTACTATCATAATCAACACCCTATAATATACGTCCCCCTGTTGGGGCACGAGCCGAGAACCTTCTCCAGTTGTCCACCACGCCGGCCCATTGAGGGATAATGGATTTCACATGTCCCTATATAAAAATCGTCTCAAACGTATGCAGGTTTCCTCACATTATTTTCCTTCACCGTTTGAGAACCTTTAGGTACATAATGACCACATCCCAAAAGCAGTAGGTAAGTATTTACTTCAGTTTAGATAAAAGCTCATTAATGGTACAATCGACCGCACGTCAGTGGTAGTAACACGTTGACCTTGAGCTGGCCTAGCCTAATATGGAGTTTCAATACTATGAGAGACCAGTTTATACTGGTTTTATTTCCACTGACGTGCGGTCGACCGTACATGGCACGGCCGTGGATTGAACACGCACCTCTCGAAGTGACACCGTGCAACAGCCAAGTACAGCCGTACCTACCGCAGATATTACCAGACTGATAATGACGATGATCTTTTCATATTTAAACAAGCTGCTAGTGACGTAATTTTTCCATAAATACAACTCCCGCCAAATAACCGAGTGACGTCATCACGTCACGGAATATTTCATGAATCTATCGATGTGAGGGATTTCACAATGGTTCCCCTTTACCACCTGTATCCCGGCGACAAAAAGCGTCCTTGGCTCCATTGTCAGGGTTTGCGCGCCAAGTGGCTGCCAAAATCGGCGCATGCGGCGATGCGCGGGAAACGCCGAGCGCGGTGTTGCCACATTGTACTGTTTAATACGAAATGCGCATATTTTTTATTAGAAATTATGTGAATTTGACACAGCATTTTAATATTGCTGTTATTGTCACGCGTTGGTGGTGTAGTGAGGAAGATGCGGTCTGTCATGTCGATAGGTCCGAGTTTGATCCCCGCGGCCGTGCTATCGAAACTTAAGCACATTTACTGACGCTCGGACGGTGAAGTAAAACATCGTAAATTTTCATAACAGTTTTATTATCAGTTGCAGTTTGTTTAATGAAAGATGAGAAGTGGTCTTTTGAATGGCTGGCAACACCATTGTATGGAAAATTTAAAGAACTACTGTTTGGATCTGTCCAAACAGTAGTTCAATCTAATCTGTCTAAACAGGACAGGAACCAATGGAGACTGTTCAAACGGACTTTACTTCCAGAGCCGTAAAGTCCAGTTAAAAAAAAGAAACGTCATCATTATGTTTTTACATTTCTGGTAAATTTAGAAAAAACTACCCTCGAATTACCAAAGTAAGATTATTATTTGCCGTCTCTTTCACTATCATCCTTCTTTAAAGCGATTAACGAACCTACCGGAGAAATAAGATCGAATTTGCATTTTATTTTGTATCTGAATATGCACTTCAAAAAAATTAGTTCCGTAGGTATTATTTGGTCAATTTTCGTACCTACTAATTCCGATAGGATATGTTGCGTGGTCGTGCAAATGACCGCTGGCAACACCGTCTGCGCGTCTCAGTAGCACTCGGCCGGCTTGCGCGCGCGCACGCCGACACGCCGCGCAGTTCGAGGTTAGAATTGGCGGGACCGACCGCCAGGTGGTATCTCCGCCCCCGCTCTCGCGCGCACAACCCCCATATACCCCTCTCACGCTACCTGCGCACAACAGCTGTTTTCTCTCGGGAGATTAGTCAGATGTTTCTCGCGAACCAGTCCGCGCTCACCTGACGCTAGTGCTACTATGGCAGCGGGAGGACGCACTCCAAAACAGAGACGGTCAGATATGTCAGCAGGGATGGCAGCCTTGAGGAATGTGGTCAATACCCCGAGGAGACGTCGCGGGAGCTGCAAGTGCCTGTTCGGTGCCCCCGACCGGGACGAGACCAGGAGACTGATGGCCGAGCAGTACAGCAGAGACCGGAAGAGGTTCATCAGAAGATTCAACTTCGACGTTGAGACGGAATGCGCTTACAAGGCGGCAAAAATTGATTCCCCAGTGAAGTTCTGCGAGGAGGATAAGGAGAACTCGCAGAGTCCGGCTAGGACCGCGACTGAGGCGTTGTCCTGTGTTGGGAATACTGATTTGAGGGTGTTGGGGTCGCCTTCGCGGAGGAGTCCAGGTGGCGCGGGGGGCTCCCCGCGCACGCCACGCACCCCGCGCACCCCCCGCGCCTCCAGAACCCCCCGCACGCCAAGGACGCCAGCATCTAGAAGGCAGTTGCAAATGACTGGTTAGTGTTGCTTCTCTATTGTCCTAACTACTTTAGTCGAAGGGATAGCGCAGTCTCACAAGAGTCTGATGCCTGTTGCTTATAGACACTTAAAAAATCTGTTCAATTAAGTCTTGTTTTGCGTGGAGTTACTTAAACTCACTGGGTACTTAACTAATAGTCGTTAAAAATCGCTATTTGAGGCCTTGTCTCAGTGTGTTCTGTAGTTTATTGTCGAATACACTCGGGCTATATCCCTTACGGCACAGGCAGATATAATGAAGCACCAAGCATCACCATTCTGACACTTTCGCATAATTCAGTCCCAAACCTGTAACAGTTCTTATTTCATCTACCTTACAGGTATTTTACCTGTCACTTCCCTACAATACAATGTAATTACTATTCATTCACCACCTTTCTTAACCCAAGCATAATAAGCCCCTATAAGTTAAGTCAAGTTAAGGTGACTGTAAGGTCTTTAAGGGGTCACGCACACTACTTGACTTAAGAGGGCCTGCCAACTCGTCTACCATTGCAGTTAGCTATCTCTAGAATGAAAAGGCCGATTCTAATTTTTTTTTAATAATAATAAATTTTAAATAATTTTCAAATAGTTTTTCTGTAATAGACTACTTCTGAAAAATAGTAGGTACCTACAGTCACTAAATTATAGTGATTTAAGTTTTCCACAGTAATGTTAGAATACGTTTGTCTAAACTTAAGGTAAAATCGTTTGGCCTGACTGACTGATCTGAAACGCACAGCAAAAAGTACTAAGTCTGGAAACCTCTGTCATTTAGAACATAGTATTTTTGAAAATTTCAACATTTTAGGGTTAACATGGACGAAGTCGCGGGGCGTCCGCTAGTCTGTTTCAAAATAAAATATATACTTCGGAATCGGCCTTCCGATTTTAATAAAGTTTTTGAATTCAAAGTGTGTATGGTAAATGTGTTGGCAAGCTCTCTTATGCTGCTATTTGCACAAATGCACCAAGCCCACAATAGAAGTTGGAAGTGGGCCAAGTGAGCTTATCGATCTCACAACTTGTTCAAACACGGCTCAGCAAATAAAGGCCGTCAATAATATTTAGTTACTCCTTACGGTCTAGTTTATTTTGAACGTTAAACATGAGGTTCATTTAACATTTTGTATTCCTGCATAATAATTAAGCTTGGAATTTTAAAAACTTGTGTGTATGGTTAATTTGCAAATAAGCAACGGTGACGTATTTGCAGCCTTAAAAAAATATTAAATGTCTCTAAATGTAGTATAAATACAACAGTTATGTAAATTCTAGATAGAATTCTTTTTCAAAAACCAAAATCTGACAGCCACACTCTAAGGGTTAATATTACAGCTACGACCTGTACCTAAATCCCATATAGTTTTTGTAGTTATTTTTGAAAGACATTAGGATTTCTTTCACTATGAGAATTGAAATTCATATAGACTTGAGGTAGTATGTATGTACGATATACATACAAAGTTGTCAGTTCAGAATGAAATGACAGACTTCTAAATTTTCTAGATTACTACTTTCTACTTTAATATTGTATTCCAAAACAACAATTGATCATTCGAGTCATGGCAAGTCAAATCCCATGGCCAGAGTTCAATGTCCCATTACGTCATCTAAGGCTTGAACCTACCATTTTTTGTTCCGATTCATCAGCTTCCTTCCTGCCAACTTTATTTTGCTGATGCTTAAATGGCTTTTGAAAGTTATTGTTTAGAACAATGTTGCAGTTGCTACTTTTTCATTGGCAATTTATAGATTGTCGTGCATGGCTTTAAAAATATAACAACAGTCAGTTAGATTAAAACAAAAAAGAACCTTCTCGCTCGTTCAATTCATTCGAAATTGTCCTTTGTAAATTATAACGATCGAGAACGTAAACTAATAGTGTAAACCGCCGACTAGCACAAGTTGTACCCTATTTTTGTGGAAGCCATAGGTACTATAATCGGTTTTCCCAAAATAACAGTTTCAGCATAGTTTCTATGGCCGTAAAACAAATTTTAAAAAACTAGTTTTGACTAACTATACCTAGTCCCCTGAGAAATAAAATCTGAATTTTTATGAATTTTTAAGAAAAAAGATATTTTTACACCGATTACTTTGATCCCCTAATATTTTTTAATTATCCTTAGAAGTGAAATATTGTTTTCAAATTGAAATAGGACCAACCTCAAAGTAAAGCATATTCAATAAATTAAAAATAATCATTCAAATTACATTGTTTAATCCAACTTACTTTATTTTCTGCATACTACCTAGTTATTATTTTCTAAATTAAATGTTATTTAATTAGTTTAGTGAATAATACAAATTAATAAAAATAATAACAAGACAAACACTAATAATATATAATATACAAATATATAAATGATATACAAATAAAAATTCGGCATTCAAATCGGTTAATAAATAAAAATTCACACAAAAAACACAGTCCACTTGAGAACCTCCTACTTGAAGTCGGTTGAATAAGAATCATTTTTCATCACGGCCACCATATAATTATTGGCAACATAGTAGACATAAACCTGATTGCGTAAATTATAGCATTCGATTATTAAGTCTATAATATCTTGCACTGCTCCTGCGCACGGTAAGGCGTTTTTATAGAAGTTGTGAGGGAGATGGTTTAAGATCTAATCATCGGTTATTGAACTAGCTAAAAGCTGTAGTAATAATATGTACAGGGAATGATGAATAAAGCTTTCTTAGTATTTTATATAGGTATTAAATTATGTTTGAGTGTAGTAATTGGTTATTACTATTTTTTTCTTTTGTGTAATATAGATAGGCACACTAACAAAATGTTATCATTATATTTCTTAGGTGTAATCAGAAAGATTAATTACATAAGTACATAATATAAAAATCTAACATGTCCTGTAATGACTTAGAGGACAAAAGACAGAAATGAATACCTCGATTAGGTATAATTTTCCTTTTAAGAATAAGCCTTTTATAAACACAAATAAATACAAAAAATTACGCGGCCATCTTGCCTATGCGCTTGACATTTTGGTGGTGATATTTCTTGTTAATTGACTTTGACCCTTGACCTAACCATATATACTAACTACCTAACATACTAACATGTCAAATTAAACAATTTTTCAATTTTTATCCTACACACATCACACACACAAGTACAGAATATCAGCTTGCTTTAAATATAAATAGTGGAAAAGTAAGCTAAAGGAATCTGAATTTAGACAAGCCGCCCGAATGACATTTAGGTCATTCATTCCTATCAGTTTAAATTCACAAATCATAGCCAAATATATACTTCAAAATACACACCTGTAGGTATGTTTCTTATAAGTTAATGTTTAACTTGTGATAAGCAATTCTAGGTTAAATTCCTTACATTAAATACTTAAATGATGACGATATCTGCTGGGCGGGGCCGCTTGACCCGAATCGCTGCTTGAAAATTGATGATTCGCCCACTCCCCATTTTACGTGATAAATTGTAGCTATACCGGAGTTGAACAAAAATAATCATGATTATTGAAATACTTTCCCAATTAGGTATGCTCTTACTTCCCTTCACAGCATTCATTCACTTCTGTAGGTACCATAATATTATGATACGGAATGTGATATAGTACATTACTGCCGCGGCCCGCAACAGAGGCATTGATGGATGAACGTGTGCATGTGGGCCGAGGCGGTAGCCGAGGCACACATACGTGAGTCCATCAATGCCTGGTTGTGGCCAAGACTTGTATTAGTAGTTTTCTCAAAAAAATGCGCGGAAATTTAAACTATTACCTATGTACACCATTTTATTTCATACATATACATTCCAAAATCAATGCAGACGAACAACAATAAATTTCCACGCGCCAAAATGTTCATTTGTTTTTTACACTAAACTGCTTGCAATTTGCAAGGCAATTCGAAATTTAAAAAAAACTGTTGATAATTTACCTCCGTGGTTGCCATGGTCACATGACATGTTAAGAATTAATACGGTTATTATTTGACCGCTAGGCACTACATATATGGATTTTCATTCAAATTATTTGCCCGTCTGCTCTCATTTATTTGACCAGTACAGCAATGACGATTTAACTCGAAGAAGGTTTTCAAAATAATGTTCACATTTCCAAGCATGTTTGAGAAAAGTATATATTACAGGGCGGACTCGTCGTCTCACCAGCTTGTCCCACTAGTGTTACTAAGAGTATTTTTTTTCTTTGTCATCACACTACTATATAGCTACATCAACATTAGATAAGACAACAAAAATCATTAAAGTATCGATAAATATATTAAAAAGTTTATTTTATTAACAAAATCTGTTGTCCAATTGAAAAGCAGAAATACAATATTCTTTACCGTTGGGATACGAAATCAAATGCATTAGCGTCTCAAAAATAAAATAAACTACTCGGTATTTTACTTAGACTGAGATTAATCTGGAGTCTGCAGATAATCCAATTAGATATAATGTGTAAACATAATGTTGATTAATTAATGCACATAAACATCTTTTTTCTTTCTTTAGAATATCCAGAAAAAATATTTAAAGAAAATCTCACAATCCTCGAAACTTCTACATGGACCCTTGTCTTAAGTCATCAACTACTCCCATAATGACGTAACGTGCTGATCATCGACCACACCTGTCTCGACGACTTCTTCATACATGACTCATATCAACCGATTTTATTGTGTTCCTCTTATAGTAATAGGTAGGTACCTAAATTTTATTTTTATTAGGGATCCGTCAAAATCCTAGCGATCGATTTGTTGTGTGTCTGTCTGACTGTCTGCCCGGCTGTATACATACGAGTATGTGTACATGTAGAATTTGTTGACAATAATAAGAAAACACTCGAAAATCTTTACTTACTTTTAAAAAATTACCTTTTTTTGAGACTTCAAGGCTCGATAGGCTTCAAGACCTTATGACAACACTACTCTAGAGTGCTAGAACGGCTACCACTAAACTTATAATTATACCACTCTTTATAATACCACCCTTCGATCGTTATTTATACAGCTAAAGTAAAACCTAAGGTGCTTTAATAGGCGTGCGGCTTGATAGGACTAAATTTCCTGTGCCCGTGCCTAAAGATCCAAATAAATGTCTGAAATGACGTAATACAGTCATATTTACTTACATATAAGGATCTGCGGGCTTCCCTGGTGGTATTCTGTAATTTGAGACTTAACAAGTGCACTAGTTGGCGGTTTGTTAGGTAGGTTGTATTATTAATATTGTTATACAATGCCTTGTTACTGGGAACCTTATAATTCTCCCATAGGGCACGTTGGTCAGTTCCGCAGGGTGCGCCGTCACGGTGCCTGGATTCGGTTCCAGGCGAGGCAACAACGTTGGATGGAATTTAAAACGGATTTTTATTATAATTGGTGCTTACAGTTACTAAGTAGGTATTACAAGGACTCTCTATCGACAGTTTTGTTAGGCTCGTGGTACTTGCATGCAATCGAACGGAATTTCAAAATTGCTCCAAATTCAAGACAATAAATAAATTTAATATTCATAGTCAGATTGTTAGATAACATGCTATCCTTATATAGCATAATAGAGGCCTGAGTAGGACAGTATGAGTGGTTATTTAAATTCGGCAGCAGAAAGCGTCAGTGCCAATTTTAAACTCCGCCAAAATGTATGCTAATATTAAACTACTGGACAATGCCCCGGGGGTAAGGAAATTCATCTCACATATTTCGGACCCCGTTAACCAACTATCCCGTAGTCATGCAAAATCTTAACGCGTGTAAATTGGGAAGGCAACCATAAATTTTTGCTGTGGCTACTTTAAAGCAACGTTTATCGTAAGTAGCTTATAGCATCGCATAGTGAACGACGGGTCTTAGTCATACTTGATTTTTAAAATGTTTGTTTTCGTTGCGTCCTCAAAAGAACATTAATAACAATACATTTGAAGTCTTATTAACTTTCAGCCTAAACATTTCAGACAAAAATGACCTCTACGTTGTGCACTTACTGCCAACAAACTGTACTACAGTTTGGTAGTTTTTTATTTAAACTGTGTTTGTTGCAAATAAATTATTTAATTACTATTATTTATTAATAAGATGTACTATCCGAGTAAGTGGGGTTGGAAGTCAACATGAGATAGATTTATTTATTTATTTACATGATAATAGAGACGATTCTAAAGGCACAAAGTTAAAATTGGACAGCAATAAAATTGTTTCTGTCCCTTTCACGCAGTATACGAAGATAAAGACAACACTACTTTTAGTGTTGTCAAATGAAAGAGTGCTTTCAGAATCGAGTATTTTACTAAAACAATTACAGAGTCATTTCATTACAGACATGTCCAAATCGACATTGTAAACAAAAATAATTATAAATTTAATTTAAGAAAACTAATTACAGAGAGCACGTTGAAATAAAAACTACAAAATGAAAATGAAATTAAGTACCTGCATTAAATTAGGTTACCTACATTAAAATATACACATATTTTATAATATCATTAAAACAAAGTGCAAAATATATACTTATTGAAAACAGAAACAAATTAGCCTTTTAATCTCGCGGATATTTATTTATTCATTTATAGATAGGTAGACATTTACTCACTGATATAACACAAACCCACAAACATTATACATATAACTTAAACTAACCTAACTGAACGCTTCGCGCGCACCGTATCGTGTAAGGGTACCGGGTTCGACGCCCGGCCGTGCCCTGATAACTGTGGTGTTCCTTGTTTGAAACCTTATCCGATAACAATGAGTCGTGCAAACGCCACAAACACCCTGTATACAGCTATAACAATAATATGATTGCGAGTATATACATTTAAATATATTTAATCACTGATAAGAATCTAGTATTTTCACACGGAATAAAATTCCAACATGTATCTATAGTCCATAGGTATAAATCCACAATTAGCGATTAAACACAGGGGTTAATTAAAAAGATAGATAAAACATTTACATAAAAGTAAAAAGTACATGTTACGACACATACATACAAGACAAATAATCATACAAAATGGTTTAACACATTGAACAAGAAAATTATTTAGACAAGTAGATAATTTAATGGAAGTCTTAGCCCTGGGATTTGAAATGCTTAATAGTAAGGTGGTATTATGTATAGTCTTACACTAGTAGTTCCGTGAGAACAGTAGACCTCGCCAGCCCTTATAAACCAAACCTAAAAGAAACCAACAAAAGTCAACTTTGGAAACAGAAAAAGTACCTACTAAAGTGACAAAAATTAGCACTTTAAAGCTTAATATTTCGCAAACGGATCCCTGAATCGAAAAATGTTTATCACACACCCGCGATATTTTTGAAAGACCCATCCAACGATACCCCACACCATGGATATCACGCGGAAAAAAATAATTTTCCATTTTACGTATGCAGTTCTATGAACATAATTTATTTTTTCAACTTTCTTAAGTCGATCCACTATTACTCAAAAACTAATAGAACCTACTTAGCCGTAATAGTTTTCCTTGTAACTACGTTATATATGCTACTGCCATGAATTTTTTCACATTTTCAGAAGCAACCGTTTAGCTGGCAGGGGGGGGGGACACGTGACTCTAACAAAAATTACCGCTTTAAAGCTTAATATTTCGCCAACGGATCCCTAAATCGAAAAAATGGTATTCACACACCAGCAATATTTTTGAAAGACCTATCCAACGATATCCCACACTATGGGATTCACAAGAAAAAAAAAGTTCACTCCCACTTTGCGAGTATGGTAGGTACTCTAAAAAAAATGTTTTTCAAAATTATGTAGGTTTAATTAATTTATACATATGCCAAATTTTCGTCAAAATCGGTTGAAAAATGCGACCTGTAGAGAATTACAGACAGACAGACAGACAGACAGACAGACAGACAGCCGGACAAGAGCATTTTTGGCCAGTCTCGAAACGTAGACGCTTCGCTCGCTTCGCTCGCTCGGTCAATAACTTAAAGCTTTTGAAAAACTAGCTTTGAAACCATTGCTACTGTTTACCAACATAGCTTTAAGTATGCGTCGTCGTATGTACATGTGCCTGTGTGCATGTATATGTATGTGTTTCCCGTTACGATCACGGCCGGGTGAACAACCTCGCACGTTCGTCTGTTTGTGTGTTTTATAATGTATACGTATACAATATGTAAAGCTTTAAAAAATATTAAGCACAAAAAGTTTTGAGCCACCACGGTGTTGCGGTTTGATTTTTGGTTGGACAAAAAAAATTGTAATATTTAGAGATTTTCTAACACAAAAGTCAAAGTCAAAATATTTTATCGCATTACGAGTACACTGGGTAGATTTTTACAACGTCAATGTTTCATCTACCACCGCTTCAGTGTTAGCAAATAATATGAATTAAATGCAAAATAAATTACCTCTTCAATACAAGTACAATGCAATAAATATTATAGTTATATTTATTGAGTTAATTTTTATATTTAATTTTTATTTCGGAGTGTATCTACTTAAACATTTATTTGAATTTTTTATTAAGAACAACAGGAGATAAACGCTAGTAAGTATATATAGGCATTTAAAGATTTGCGAATCATCTCTCCATCACGTTTCTCGGAAGGAACACTTTGACTTCCAAAACATAAGGGGTTCATGTTCATTCGATTTTGAGAATCTATCGACGTTATATCGATTCATAAATTATCCTGATTTATTAAAGTGCTCAATTATTGAACGTAATCTCATTGCAACGACGTAAGGACAGACAATTTTGGGCATTATGTATATGACTTCATCCTCAGAGCGTCATAAAATAAAAGGTGACCGAGTCCATTATTATAGTCCATTTACACTTTTATGACAGATATATTGAGTTAGTTTTATATTTTTGCATAGAGATATAAAATTTTTGAATAATGAATATTTTTGTACTGTTTATAATATATCACTTAATTTGGATCTCAATGGCAACTGAGATTCCTAAACTATCAGTTGTAAATCAATACTGATAAACATTTTCTGATTGGTGTTGGTCCATTATCCTTCATCACTATCACTATTACAATTTTTCATATTCATTTCCATTGTTACTCTTCTTATTAATGGATTAGAATGATGCTTTCATTGTTGGATGGCTTGGTTGTTTATTATAAATAAACTCCTATCGCTTCTTTCTTAATGCCGTCTAGTGTTACTACCGACAAAATATAAAACCATTTTTAAGATGTACAAAACAGAAAAATTCTCTCACAAACAGCGCAGTCGGTAAACCACTTCGATTCCATTGTTATTCTGAGAACATAAAAAAAATACATTTAAATATTCTACAATGTTAAGACGAATGCGTAACTCAGGTAGCTGACCGTAGCGAGTCAAATAAAATACACGCTGTAATACTCTTAGCTTTTAGGGTTCCGTAAATACTATTACAGAAATGTTACCTTACCCTTTCGCCCTATTTCCTTCTTGTGTATATTATGTACAGTCGACCGCACATCAGTGGTAACAAAACCAGTATAAACTGGTCTCGCGTAGTATTGAAACTCCCTAATAGGCTAGGCCAGCTCAAGGTCAAAGTGTTACCTGTACCTACTTATGTTAGAAAAGAAAAGGACAATCCCAATTACAACATCCAGACCCGGACCAACTTGTACAAAGTTGTCTGTCTGTCCCTCTCTACTTAGTGGGAATGAAATTTACGACCTTTTGCGCTGGAGTCCACCGACCAAGCCGCTAAACAGACTTCTAGCTTTTAAAGTCCGCCACAATCAGTTTCACTCTCAAATGAGCGCTTTAGTTATAAGACCTATGCCACAATACGGAAATAAGCCTATGTCCTATTGGTGAAAAGCAGTTTATTGTGTAAAAAACACAGAACCCGCCCACTGCGTGCTCCGTACATTTTGCTAATGCTTATTTTATTTTTATTTTTTTGTCCCAACATGTCAGAGTCCGACACAGTGTGTTGGTGGAACCAGTTTTTATCTGCACAACGTATCTCCCTCTCGAGTTTAGATCTCTTCAGAGTTCATTTGTTTTTTTTGTTTTTTAATTATTTTCGAAGGCGATGATTCCACTTATTCAATTACATGGTACAAAAAGATTGTATCTGCGTACGATTTATTAAGGATTTTCTTGTTTATTATTCTTTTTGTGAAAGAACAATATCGAATTTCTACTGTATCAATATACAATTACCTAAGCTAATTACAGGTTTTCACTTAAGATTAGAGAAGAACGAATATGTTTCAGTGACAGTAAAAGGAAAAATAAGTTATAAGTTTAAGTAACAACAAGACATTAACATAAGTAGGTACCTGTGTGCGTGTTTGTATGTGTGTGGGTGTGTACGAGTGTGTGTGTGAAGGGATAGGGAAGTGGGATTGGGATTGGGGGATGTGTTATATACGCAAAATTGTAGATATGTCTGAAGAGAGTGTGTGTGAATATCAATAGTTATCCTCAATAAGTTTCCTAGTAACGCTAAGCTTGAAGTTTGATTTTGATTTAACAAACGGATCAAGATCACCAAATGTTCAATTTTGGAATTTCAGTTTTTCGAATTTAGTGATTTTAATTTAACGAAAACACTTCCATTCCTAATGCAGCTTGCTTTTATCTATCTTGTCGTCGGTCCATCTGGCGAATGAATATATGTCCACATAAGGCTACCACCACACCCGGTCCTCCTTCCTTGGGTTGGAATCCTAGACGTCGGCTAGCACTAAAAGTTATTTTGTCAGCACTCATTCATTTGATAGGATCAAATCCTACCTACATACTTAAGTACCTATTCGTTCTAATCTGTAAATGAGACAATTATTTTTTTTGTTACTAGGCTGTATTTTTACAATAGGAAAATAATTTCCCGCGGGAAAATTGTATTACCGCTGGCAAAGCCAAATAAAATAACATCTTCATCCTTTTGAAAGTAAACATAGTATTTCTGTTTGGATGTTTTGTTCTTTTTCTAAGTTGAATTTTATGCACTTTTTACGATTATGACCAGGCGTCACATACAAGCGCCTAAAATGGAAATTAATGCGATTTTTATTTAACGACGTCCCCAGATATTCCAAGTCATCGTAAAAGTCCAAACAAGCTTTGAGACTCGATATATATTTTTTATTTTATATACCGAACAATTCACGATACGAAATATAAAGTTAATACGTCGATAAAAAAGGTAGGTAAGCAGTTTTGTATGGACGAAAACAAACTGCTTTATTTAAGGAATATTCATCGAAACAGTTTTTTTATATTGTATTTTTTTAGTTCACGTAAGAATATAAGTTTTTATTCTCTCATTTATTTTACTTCGGCGTTCGTCCAAAGAGAGGTAATAAGGGTAATGTTTATCACCGTCTGTCATGCATATTATGTTGGGGCCTGCCTGGGCAAAGACCTCCCCTTTTTAGTCCTCCCGTTTTTGGTTATATTTTTTATTTTTATGGGAATTTAAATATTATAATTCTAACATATTCTTTGATTCAGTACACCCAGCGTTATTCTAACAAGAGCCGGCATTTCAAAGGAATAGATGGTATTAAATTACAAATATAAACAATGGAAAAGCTAAACTGAAAGAGAATACCTTCGGGCATCGGTTTCTTTTGTGAACTGGCTCTAAAAAAACCAACAATACAAACATTACACCTACCTAACATTATTGAATCGTAATAATCAATCAGACATTCATTTTTAAGGAAAATCTTTACAGTGAAGATTTAGTTAATTATTTTATATACATATATTATTATCGTCATAATCAAAATATTTTAATTAATTCATATGAGTTCACGTGGCACATTTAAACAAGTAATTTTTTACTACCATTAGCGCTCTGTCTGTCCCCGGGGTAACTCGGAAAACTAATGGACCGATTGGGCTGCAACACGGAACATAATAATATACCTACTTGTTAAAATGGGTAATATAAGCATTTGCCATTCTGCAATAAAGGCATTTGGCATCGTAAGGCCTTCAGTGTGCTTGTGAGAGATATGGTGCTTGAAATCAAATCATAATGCGTCCGACCAGTCTTGCATGCAATGGAACGGAATTTTAAAATTGCTCCAAATTCCAGACAGTAAAAAATCAAATATTCATAGTCAGATTGTTAAACAACGTGCTATCCTTATCTATCACGATAGCAGTCTGAGTAGGACAGTATGAGTGGTTATTTAAATTCGGCAGCAGAAAGCGTCAGTGCCAATTTTAAACTCCGCCAAAATGTATGCTAATTTTAAACTACTGGACAATGCCCCGGGGGTAAATAAGTTCATCTCTGCCCGGGGCACCAGTAATTCGGGCTCCGATATCTAACTATCCCGTAGTCTGGCAAAATCATGACACGTAAATTGTTGACTGTGGCTATATTAGAGCAATGTTTAGCGTCGCATAGTCAATGTCGACGGGCCTTACCCATTGTCGTCTTACCTAGGCATTTTGAACCGTTAACATTTTACAACTTAGTCATTCTGCAACATACCTAGGCATTTTAGTTTCTTAGACCAATTTCAATTTAGGCTACATAAATTTATGATGAAGAAGCGAAATTACGGACATAAAGGAAAGGACGGACAGGAAGGAAGAGACAGGTGTTTTATGACATTTGATTTTTTTGTGTCCTATCGGTTTTGTGTCGCTCGCTTCGCTCGCTCGAAGGGTTCATACCCAACCAACCAATTTCACGATTTTTTTTATTTGATGCCAACTTAGTAAAGTGGCCAAGTCAGTAACTCTTTTTACTCTTTTTGGCTTTATAGAAAACAAATAACAAGGATCCCATAGAACAGACGCTAAAATAATAATAATAATCAGAGAGGGACACACTTATTACAAAAGTGGTAAGAGTAAGCTAGACAGATATAATATCTTCTATCTCTATCTACGAATGAGAATTTTTAAATTAGTTATGTTACTCTGTAACTGCACCCCAACAACTAAAAAGCAATTGACAACAAACAACAACCCGACTAAAATAGATAGCTAGTGTTTGTTCAGTTTGACCCCGCCATATAAGAATTTAAGTGTCTTCTCAAATTATTGGGGTATAAGACTATTGCTATTTCATGCTATACGCTGAGTACGGTTCTATGGGATAGGTATCTATGATAGAAAATGATATTGAAGCATTTTACAATTTGCCTAGCGTTTAGAAATTAGGAAACGACTTAAATACCTAATACATTTTGAATGTTTTTTGTCCAAATGTGATAAGATGTGATGGGTACTAAAAGTTTTTGCAATATTCACAGTATTTTGAAACACCTGTGTGTCGCGTACAAAAGCATGACAGTGTATACAAGTATGACAGACAATACCCACGTGGCCTTTCTTTGTGTCACTTCAAATTTTCGGAATTAGACCGTTCTGTTTTGCCGCAGTGTTGCAAGAATTCGTCAGCATATTTAGCATTCATTTACAGTGGTTTTAATCGGAATTGGATCTCGGATCCTTGATTCCGATCGTGGGGATTGTGGGAAACAATTTGTCGTGGGAACGCAGGTCGACTCCAATTTTGTTATGAATTTATAGTAGACTAACATTTTGCCCGGAATCAAATTTAAAGTAGGGGCAGACCTTAGAGTATAATAGCACTTGAAACGTTAAGTATACTGTATGGGGCAGACCCTGAAGAAGTATATTCTGTAATGTGTAATTTTGTACTAAGCTCGACAGTGTAACATGTATAGGTACCTACTACTTAGATAATAATCATTAATTTGTTTTTTTTTTCTTTTTTTACAGATTATTGGACACTGAGGAAACACGGTGATTCCGCATCGAGTGACAAGGAAAATTAAAATCTTATGTTTATTCTTAATTAAACCAATTCAATACATTAAAGGCAAATGCGAAGTTGCTATTAGAATACTAAATTTCATAGTTTCGTTAGCTTCTTGCTATATGGCATCTTAAATCTAAATTATTAAAAAAATTTTTGACTATTTATATTATAGATTAGATATAACATATTTAGGCAAATTTGTTCATAACAGAGCGTACCTAGCTATTCTTGGGTGGTTAATAATTAGGTATTATGAATTGACTTTTTCGAAATTGTATAGTAAAAAAAATATGTTAGAGGCTAAATTTTAATTTCAATTGGTCTCATTCTAATTCAACGTTGATGCTATCAACTATTTCTTATTAGATGGTATATTTTGCATTTAAAATTCCAAAGGAATTTATTAGGTCTGCCTAATTGAAAATTTGTGTTGCATGTCGGTTTCGTGTAAATACGTAGGTACCTTTATTGGTTTTTTGTCCTAAATTAATTTAATATTCAAAATTCAATTTTTAGTTCAATTTAAGGAGGTTGGAAATTTATGTCACCGACCGCTCACGCGCATTCTGTGCTCTGTGGTTTTATTACACATAATATTTTTATGTTTGTGGCGTTTCAAATCAAAAGGGACCTCGCGGTATTTAGTTTCCGAGATAGGTAATTAAAGTTTTATAAAATGACTCAAACGACGACATGACACGATTAATTCACTTCAAAAATTTATAAAAAATAATCTTGAGGGTTAGGAGGTTGGTTCTTGGATCTATGGTTAGGTATACATATTTAAGTCGTTTTCAGTCCATTAGATGACTCATTACCGCCACAAGGTCCCTTTTGATTTGGAACGCCACATTATAGGTAACTTTTTGAATGAAAACCTTTTTGAAATACGTTTGTTAAGAATTTTATGCACGCCCGCTGCCGGCTGTTGTCTTGTAGAATCTAGTCTGTGATCTCTGCAAAAAAATGTAAGCTTTCTTGTTCACCTGTAACCTGTAAGTTTACTTGTTACCTCGAGCGATTTCGTAATGTCATAAAAATGTCTGCAAAGAGCACAGTGAGCTATACAAGCAGAAGTATACAGAGTGAAAACGATAAGTGACCTCACTCGATTATTCCTAAACTAAACAGCATACACTAAGTTTTGCTGGTGTAGAAACTTGCCTAATAAATTGATAATAATAATCATATGAAAAAGAAACTTGATAGGTTCAAAATTTTCTTTTTTCCGACTATCCATTTATGTAGGTACAGTTATTTGGAGTTTCTTTTAAGACTTATAAGATAACTTCAAATAATCTTTATGTAGAAGGTATTTAAAAATGCGATTAGTGCCAACCCATATTAAATTATATCATATAACACAGATATATTAGGTATCCAGTAACTTTTTCAGATAGTTTTAATATAAATTTATAAGCTAGTGTCGTAGCTTTAATATAAATAAAAAAGTTTTAAAATATCGCTATTGTTTAAGAATAATCAAATGAGATCGCTTATCGTTTTCACCCTGTATACAAGTTGTCAAATTTGACAGAGGGTATAATTTTGCCCCACTGTCCATAGTATACTTAAGTATAGAGCAGATCAAAATTAAATGAAGCCATTTTCTCGGGTTTAAATTTTCCGAAATTTATTTTCTTAATGGCTTATTTGGTACAGTGCTTTGAGTTTTCCGGCGGACAGACAGACATACGAAGTCAGTTCAGTGTTACATTATCATTTTATGTTATAGTCAAACCTGTAGTAGGTAAACTTGTGGTAATAGCCCTGAGATCGGGCTAAAAACGCTTCCTAATAATCTGTCCCTTAGTTTCTAAAATCTAATTAAGTATGTATAGTTGTTATGAAAGAGAAATATAAGTAGTTATGTAGTAAATAAAAGTTTCTTATTTTTATTATATAATTATGCCAATCCGATGCACTGTTTTTATCTATTCTTGTTAGTAGAACTAGATAAGGATTGACTAACCGCTGATTCATATTTTTTGATCAAGTGCGGTTTTAAAATTTTGTCGATTATTTTCCTCAACAAAATTTTTTTTCATACATTTTTTTTCGAATTTTGACGACATCTATAAAAAAGTACAGAATAAATAATAGTACCTACCTACTGAAAAGCTAATTATTTCGTATTTCAATTTGTAATACTTACAAAATTAATTTCTGCCATGTTTCTGTTTCATAAAACAGAATGGTAGTTAACAGAATAATGTACAATACGCTTCTTTTAAAAAATGTTAATAAATTAGTAGAAACTATTTCATTCTTTTCTTATACGTTAGGCCTGGGGGAGGCCATTGTCCAGCAGTCGACGTCTACAGGCTGATATGATGATGATCATGATTATACGTAACAAATTACGACATAATCATAACTTAGGTGTATGCATGTAACAATGAGGCTGGCATGTTCTAAAGAAAACAAACCCTCTTTTAGAAAAAGAAGTAGAAAAAAATACAGGTGTAAAGAAAGTGGAACGGCGAAAGACCGGGTGTGGTGACGTCCACTGAAGAAGGCCTGTGATCAGCAGCGGACGTCAAAAGGCTGATAGTTATGTCATTATGTTAAGATCATGATGATGAACAAAGTTAATCGTAACAAACCCACATTTAAAACTGCTCAAGAGTAGGTATATTTGAAAGCGCTAATCTCTGTTAGTACCAGTCTAATTTGAAAAATTCTTTGTTCATATGATAGGTCTGTGGATAGCCCAATTCTTGGGGAAGCTTTTAAGCTATTTAAAATCACGCTGCGACCCTTAGGAGCCGAACAAAAAGAAACAAAGTTGGAAATAACTCATAAAAAGCCGGCAAAGCTGTGAGAAACACCTAGTAAATACTTACTGCTGTCAATTATAATACTAGGAACCTAAGCTCATGAAATATAACATTTATGTATGTACATAATTACATAGTTTTGAATTTATTTACGACCAACAACTATTTTCCGTGCCAAACGGTACGGTCGACTATTGGACAGTAAACTACAGAAAATTAGTTATAGTAAAATCTAAAAGCCTATAATATCTCATTTTTATTAATCATTGTCCTTGTAAGATAGGGAAAGGTAAATTGAAGTAAATTATTGTGGTGCAGACTGTTAAAAAAAAGTAGTGGACGCATGAGGGTTTGTGAGTCATCAGATTGTAGGGAATGCTTCGAGTGAGGTGACTCATGAAGCCAACGCGACTCAAGCTGTTGCCAGGTCACGAACGGCAGTGAGAGGAATTTGGAAATTGACGCTTCGGGGATCGAATCCTAAAAAAAAATTAATCCTATACTAATATTATAAACGCGAAAGGATGTTTGGCTGGAAAGTTTTTGATGAAACTTTGCAGTAATATAGTATCAGCATTAGGATAACTTTTACACATTTTGATGGATATTCTTAATTTACTAGCTGTTTCCCGCGGCTTCGCCCGCGTAGAAAAGTTTTGCCCCCTTTCGACGCATATGACCAAGAACGCAAATGTCCAAACCATAAATTTATGGTCAATTGCGTAGATATTTAAATTCTTTGATTGGTAAATGACCAAGTTCGTAAATTACCAAGAACGCAAAAAGCTAAACCATAAATTTATGGCCAATGCCCGTTATTGAACCCACAAACGTCAGGTGAGAGTACCTCATATTTTGTTGTAGCGCCTTAGAATAATATCGCCGCAATTAGGACATTCGCGTTTGTGTTTCAAGACCATGTTAAGGCGTTCGAAATTTTACATTTTTAAGTCTGGAAACGCACCTGCGTGCGTGCAGCGTGGCGTGTGCGACTGCGTCGCGTGGCAGTACCATTGTCATGTATGAAACTGTATGGTAGTCGTAATGAGTTTTATGAGTAGGTACGTGTGAAGATACCAAAAGAAAAAGCGGAAATTGCTGCGGGAATTTTTGATAGTAGGTACCTAATATAAAATATAGATACCTATTAAATTAAATTTATTGTTATTTATGTGTTATTTACATTTGAATTGAATTTGTCTTTGTATAAATGTTTGTTTTGTCTTTGAATTTGACAATCAACACATTTACCGATACCTACATTAAAAAATGAATTTAATGAATTTGTTGAACTAAGATTTCAGTGAAGTTCATTCCTGCCACCGCAAATCCGGTCGCAGATGATAAACAAAAAAGTATTAGGTGTCACCAGTGGCGTTGCTGCCCGTTGCCAGCCTGCCTGTGTACAAAAAGATTGGCAGATTGGAGCCCTTGATATAGATAGATGGACCCCCTAATAGCCCATAAATCCTCTTTCATAAAAACAAGACAACATAAAAACGGTAAAAGTATTGTTAATATTTATAAATACAAAAATGCAAAACAAAACACGTGTAAAGCCCGTGGCAATACTATACAGAAGTCATTTACATACAAAATGACGCGTAAGTACCAACAAGTGCCAAATCAGAGCTCATTCTGTTACCAATTTGTATGCAAAACGTGCGAGAAATCACTTTTCATGCCCTTGTTGCATCCTAAAAACGAAGCATAAGGCATGATTGACCCAATAAGGGTTCGAAGTTTCAAATTTGGAATGCGTGGATGAGTGATGACGTGCCGCGAGCGGGTTCTGATTGGCTATTGTCTGAAATGCAGCTTGCGCTTGCGCATCTGGATCTGGGTGCATTCAATCATTGCTATTTGAACGAAAATGCGAACATGTTGAGTAGAACGAGCTCTCCATCAAAGAAAACGATACTAGAAGAATTATTATTATTCCCTTGTAGGTAAAAAAAATAAAAATTCTCTGCAGGAGTCGAACCCAAACACACTAAAATGAGACATTCAGATTGAGGTTAACTTAAGCTACTCGCCGATAGATGGCGGTACTTTCAACTACATAGCTCTCTTAGTTTTAGCTTTTTGACGCTAGATGTCATACAGTTACTGCTAGAAGGCAGAGGAACCTTCAGCTGTGCGAGTGCGGCCCACTGATGCGTAATGGAAACACCTCTGGGCAACTATTCACTTAAAACTGATGAAGTAAAACAAACCAGTGCCAAAAGCTTGCTGAAGTTTTTAACTGAAGGTGGCGATCGCAAATAAATCAGCAATTTTATTAATTTATACTCCCTTTACGATTTTATAAGTAGGTAGTATAGATTACAAAACTAGCTTAAGCCCCGCGACTTCGTTCGCATTAAAAAGGATCGTACCTATATATATTGCAAAGTTCGCACGGAATTACTTGACGACCCGTGGCATGTAAATTGACCTGTAATTTTTTGTTCCCATACAAACCTTAAAATCCTTTTTCACCCCTTTAGGGTGGAATTTTAAAAATCCAAGTACACCAGATTTTAAGTCAGACCACATGCTTTCAAACAAAAAAAACCTGGATCAAATCGGACCAGTAGTTTTAGCGTGATGCGCGTACAAACAGACAAGAAATTTTTTGAAAAGTGTTTTGGCTTATTAACGATAATAGATAAGCTTATTAACGTATTCCAAAAATTTTTTTTAAATCCCTTCAATGTACAGATTTACTCCCGTTACGATTTTATAAGTAGTATAGATAAATGAAGTGTTATAAATATACTTGTGTTTTTTAAATACCTAAATCAACCATTACAAAATTATTAAATAATTATAATTATTAAATTATACAATTTGTACAAGTTGGTCCCGTTCTGAATGATACATGTGTGAATTGACCTGTCCTTGCGTTATTCCCATAGCAAAGGGGACATCCTAGTTAAACTAACAAACAATATAAACAAGTGAAAATAATTGCAATGAAAGCCCAAAAAGTTGTCTAAAAGCACATCCGCAATTTTTAGGAATCGAACCTACCCCTGGTAGGTAGGCCACCGTTAATTAACGGTCTATATTTATTATTTTAGACTTAAAAAACAAGAATGTAATTATGGAAACTCATGAACGCAACAAAATGGGGTTAAATATGATTTTAATGATCTTTCGTATTATTAGATATTTTAGAATTTTTTAAAGTTTCCCTTCTTTTTATTGCTCTTTAAAAATTTATTACCTTAAATAAAAGCTTCAACGAGGTTCAGAAATGATTTTAAAATGACAAACCAAGGTATTCTTGGTAAAAGAAATTTATCTAAAAAGTTATCGGTTTTTAAGTTGCAGCGTTTCATAAAAAAAAAGGATAATTTAAGCAAAAAAAATCTTTTCGCCATGTTGAGACAAAAGTTATACCACTGTTGGGTTCAGTTCAAAAGTAACAAACAACTTATAAAACGCGGGCGATGCCGCGGGCAAAAGATAGTCTAATATAAAAAAAAACATAACTTATACCTTTCGATTTCATAGTTTTGTTCCTTCATATATACTTAACCGTTAAACACAAAAACAGTAAAACTCTAAAAAAAGTATAATGTTTCCTTAATCACCCTTTACACGCTTTCAATTTCAACCCTGAGGCGGCTATCTGTTCGGATCTAAGACAATGGGTTCGATCCCGGGTCGATCACACCCCGAGTGGGGTCGGCGCGGCCGGCTGGCTTCTACCAGGTGTATACTTTACTGGTGTCTAGCCAGATGGCCAGTGAATTAGGAAGCTTGTAGAAGTGCGATGGGGAAATAAATATTGTAATTTGTAATGAATGACGGTTTGGAAAAGAAGAGGTAATTGTAAATAAAGACTTATAAACGGAAATAGTCCTTTAAGTCACCTTTTCGTATAAATTGTCATTTTGTAAAATATAAGTAATTTTATAGCATCATTCGAATAGGATGAGGTCTGTAGTTCGGAACATTATAAGTATTTTAGTTTTTATATAGGTTTTAGTTTTAGGATAATTTAGTTTTTTAATTAGTTATTTAATTATTGTGTAATACCTACAACATAAAATTTGCAAAATGTCAAAAGTATTCATAATTTCCACCTAAATAGCTGTTGTTTTGTAATCAACCAATAATCAACACATCCATTTTCATTATTTTTTCGTGGGTTATCGTATAGAAATTTTATCACGTCTACGAGTTTCGTAGCTCTACTTAAGGCATCGTCTTCATTACGAAGGCAAGACGTTGGGGTTGACCGACGTGAAATTAGCTTTTTTCCAATTAAACGAACACCTGGCTACAGTGCTTTACCTTTAAAGGTGTTTAGTGAAATAAGCGTTACTTTATCGTTAGAAAACTTTCCAAAAAGGCAATTAAATCGATACCCGCATCTTCAATTAAAGATACCAGTTGAGTTACTGGTAGAAAAAGAAGACATGTAATCACCACGTCTCATAGTGATTAAAGTATACAGAATCAAACTATTAATAAAATTAAAAAGAAAATAGCAGAACTTCACTTATTAATTTTTTTGGACAGAACGTCTTACCAATAAATAATACAAATTCCTCCACCGAAACCAGTTACCAACGAAGAACAAAATATAATCCTGTAACTCGCGACTGAAGGAGAAATTTTGACTTTGAAAATTATCTCGGTTAAAACTGTAAAAAACAAAAACTACGAACATTACGTTACGAATTCGATTATCGAGAATTCAATATCATATCTTCATCATTAACAGCCTATTAACATGTCCCCACTGCTGGGGCTCAGGCCTACCCTCTCAAGGGCGTTTGGGCTATAGTCCACCACGCTAGTCCAGTGCGGGTTGGTGGACTTCACATGCGCCTAAGAATGTCTTCTTCGGCGTATGCAGGTTTCCTCACGATGTTTTCCTTCATCGTTTGAGAGCAGTCAGTAAATGTACTTAAGTTTCGAGAAAAAATCCATTGGTACATGGCCCAGCCGGGGATCGAACTCCAGACCTTTCGATATAATAGGCCTCGTCTTATCCCTGACGCCACTGACGCTCTTCAATATCATATAATTAGTGCTAAAAGAAATGGATTCGTAAGTAGAGGGTCAGTCGCTTCCACACTGGGTGTCAAAGTTGACCGCACAGTGGCACGCGAGCGGTGCGCAGGGCATATTGCGCGCCGCCCTGCTCTTGAGTCTTGATGCGTTAAATTTATACAAGACGAGACGTAACATTAGTAGGCGGGGGTGGAAAATGAGCTATTTGTATTGCCACACATGGACTTATACTTAAGTTACATTTTTCTCAACGATGTTTACCGATGTCTATGGAATACTCAACGATAGAAGGCTGTGAAAATGTGTAAAAAATTTTTTTTACTAAATTTAAATAAATTTTACTAAAAATTTTTGACAATGCCATCAAATATCGATAGTATATTGATGGTATCGACTTTTCAGAATAGTAAGCCAAACGAGCCGTATCCCCTTGGGAAATTGTCAACATTCAGACGACATATTATGAGGATCAGATACCTAGTCCACCCCGTTAGGGCCATAGCTAAGGAACTATTAATCTGTGAAGATGTGTATATGCATGTATCAGCGTAAAGGAGTCTGAACCCGATCTTCGCTTCTCCGCATCCAGTCACTATCATTTTACATCAATTATACTTCTCTAGCCACTCTATATGATGACACATGTCATCACATAAACTAATTCTGCGGTACAGTTACATCGGAAATGTAAATTGTGGCCATCTGCCACGCCACCTGGCGGCCGCTGAATTAATTACCGAATTACGGCGCGTGCCGTGCGCCCGCGCACCCAGGCACCAGCCTTAGATGATCTACTTCAGGATAATAAATAAATAAAATAGCCTCTAAGCGAGGTAATGCCCAGCCCTCTGGTCGAGAGCTCACCGTCTCTTTCGAGAGATGGCGAAGCGTCTGGTCGAGGCTACCAACGACCAGAGGGCTGGGCATTACCTCGCTCAGAGGATCAGCCTCACCATCCAGCGAGGTAATGCCGCCAGGCTTCTGGGCACGCTCCCTGCGGTGGGGAGCCTCGAGGGGTTTTTTATTTATAATTTATTTGTAGTTATATTTTAGTACGAGAAATAAGGATTTTAGAGTTGATCTAATCAGTCGTATAACTAAAAATAAAAATAACTTAACTTATATATAATAAGTTATTTTTAGTCCTAAATAGCCTCTTAAACAGACTTACATAATGCTAACTTAGTTTCGCCGTCTCTCTCTCTATCTCGTCCAGGTTTCCCCGCTACTTTCACGAGGTGGTTATCCCATCTCTTGTATTGTCTGCCTCTTCTGCATCTATTGCCCTGCGGGTACTAAAGTTCCTTGTCCTTCCCTTTAATTGTGTGGCCTGCCCACATCCATTTTAGCGATGTTATTTTCACTACAACTTTAACCAATTTAGATTTGATTTCAACTTTTATTATTTTGTGGCATTCTCTACCTAGTCTAGTCATATCATTTGCAAGCGTGGATTTATTTAACTGTGGAAAAAACACTTTTAGGAAACATGTAACAGAATTACTATATCAGAGTTAAAGAATATACTACCAATACGAATGAACCTTTGCACGAATATCTAATAAAATATGTAATAAAATAAATATATAATATATTATAATCTTAAATAACATACGTATAACATCACCACAAACACTCACACATATACATGCACACACACACGCACACACATTCATAAACGTACAGACTGTCTATGATAATATGTATATTGAGAGTAAAATTAGCATATTGTAAATCCTTATTATTGGCAGTATGAGCAATGTAACCTTTAATAACTATTATTTTCTAAGTGCTGTGGATTTTGTGATAATAAATAAAATAAAATAAATAGTCAAATAAAACTGAATTTCCTTGGATTACTTCGTCCACCCGTTTTTGGGGGCTCTTTGTTAACTGGACGATATCAAAAACAACACCGTCCATTAATTAGCATGTCATTGCGTTGCCATACGCGCCGATGATGGTCAGCGATGGGTCAGATATGATCTTAAGGCATTCGGGGTCAGTCCTACCCCACCTCGTTCCATTTGGCGCCTTGGGGTCATTTGTGCGGTGCGTTACTGTGTAATTGTAATTACTGGTCAGGGTAAGACAGCAATGTCATCCTAATTAAATAATTTTGATATTAAGTATTTTTAACGATGATGGTACTAATTATAATAATGTACATAATCCATCGTTTTAAAACATTGTATGACATGTAATATATGATTGATGACTATATTGTGACAGATTTTCGAACTGTTCGTAACTTCAAGTGAATGTTGACTATTTAACTTGGTATCCTATGTTAGTTATTTACGTCCAAGACATCTAACTTGACGTTTTATGACGCACAGCCAATTCAATCAATCAATCATTTATTGAGAAAACAATGTACATTGTATGCGAATTTGAAATAAGGTCAATATAAAATTAAAAAGATAAGTTAATAACAGCGTCAGTGGCGTAGGGAATAAGACGCGGCCTATCATATCGAAAGGTCCGGAGTTCGATCCCCAGCTGGGCCATGTACCAATGGGTTTTTTCTCGAAACTTAAGTACATTTACTGACTGCTCTCAAACGGTGAAGGAAAACATCGTGAGGAAACCTGCATATGCCGAAGAAGAAATTCTTAGGCGTATGTGAAGTCCACCAACCCGCACTGGGCTAGCGTGGTGGACTATAGCCCGAACGCCCTCATGGAGAGGGTAGGCCTGAGCCCCAGCAGTGGGGACATTAATAGGCTGTTGATGAAGTTAATAATAATAATAGCTCCTAAATCTAAATTATTAATAATAATAAATGTCAAATTAATGATCATAATACCTAAAGAGAATCTAACTCAATTACCTACTTTGGTTCTTTGCTCTGAGTAACACACAATCTTTTCTAATAAGTCGTCTATTCAATCTAACACTCCTAAATCAAGTAAGCACGTAGGTACAGACATTTAGAATTCCAGAAAGCTTTTAAATATTTATTACCAAAAGCATTAGAACGTCCAAGATACATAAAACAAACACTTCCAAAATGAATATATCGTTACAATATTACCATTTTCTATGCAAGTAAAGCAGCAAAATTATACGGCGCGCGCGCAGCGGCATCTGCATACAATGCAGCCAATTTATTAGGCTGCAACAAATGCATCACCTCGTCAAGTCAGCTGGCGACAGTGCTGCATAATTAATGAATAATTTAATGCTCTTCGAACCAATAGTCCAATACCTATTAAAAATAGAAAGGTTGAGAGTGTACCCACTATAACTTTTGTAAGTTCAAAGTTATATAATATCATGATGACATTTGACTGGCCTGTTGGCGTAGTGGTAGTGACCCTACCTACTGCGCCAAAAGACGTCGGTTTGAGTCCCACCCGGGACCAACATTTGTGTGATGAGCATAACTGTTGGTTTTCGGATTCTGGGTGTTTGTATGTATTTAAGTATTTATTTTAAAGTATTTATGTATGTTTATCAGTTGTTGAGTATCCTTAACGAGCTTCGGCTTAGTTTGGGACTGAACAGTCTTGTGTAAATTTGTCCAAACATTATTATTATTATTACTCAAGCTTTATGAAGAAAACCAGCAAAACGCTTGTGAAACAATCGTTATTTTGCTCTATATACAAGTCACCTCTACACTACTGTCTAAAGTCACGTAATTTGACTCCATGCCAATGTTGAGCCGTGAGCGACTAACTTTATCGACTAAAAACTATTAAACTAACAGACCGCATGAACAATTAACAGTAATTTCGTTATCAGGATAATGTCATTTGAATAGACCAATATGGTGGGTGGGGCAATGTAATTACAGCGGCAGATGCGCGGGCGCAGATACCATCGCTGGCGCCCTCTCTCGGGCGATAGTCCACGCGCCGATGTCAACATAGGTGTTTAAGGGAAAGCTATCATAGAACAAACAAATTTCTAGTAGGTATAAATCGTGGCGGCCTGTTGTATTTCCTATGCAATGTATGTCAGACTTCAAGCACGCGCGGCCATAATTTGCCTATTGAGGCTGCGGCCTGCAGTAGGCCGCCACCTTTGGCCGCGTGTGTCAGGGATACGCTTAAAGGACATCGAAAGAGACCATGTAGCTATCTAGATTTTGCCCTCATACTGAGGGTAGATCTCTGCCCAAAAATTGATAGTAAATAGTCGTTCTTTCCCATTTATTATGCACGCATGTCTGATTTTTTTCATTGCCTTGTTTCATCGAAATCGTTAATTCTCGTCTGCCTTTCGAAGCGATTTGGTGATTCATACCTACATTATTCCGTACTGATATAGAGGATATTTTGAAGTAGACATTTTGATACATCAGTGGACGTATTAATATAGTGGACATTAGGCGTCTAAAGCATACATCAAGGGACAACGTATACAAAAACGATCAAAATAAAAATGAAAATAGAATTAAAGTCTATCAACGTAGCTGATCTTGAATTGTGATTGATTAAACAAACAGACAAAAAAACATAATAAATATTCGGTCAGTTAAGTCATGCGCAAATTAAAAACAATTTCAATTAAATAATTATATATAAAATTAGGATAAAAATCCTATTTGAAGTGAACTGGCTGAGCCTTAAAAGATGGAACGTGTCAAAAACGATAGAACATATCTATGGACACCCGCAGAGTGTCGCACTGCGATGAAAATTACAATAAATATGCACAAACGGTCTAACAGAATTGATCGCTTTGATAAGACACGAATATTATGTGCATAGATCATTTGATCTATTCAAATAATATTTAGCTAAAGGAAAACTAAATAAATAGCTTTTGACCAACTTTTTTCGTTTGATCACTTTGATATCTTTGACTAAGATTGTTGTGTCACCCTCAGCGATACCTACTTGGCACTCCGTTCTATCTGCCTATCCTGTCGAAGAAAATGTTAAGTTTATTTGTAGGTATGAGGCGCAGGCCATTTCATGAATGCCGCAACAACATACTACAGACTAGGCCTTTTACAAACGGGCGTATTTCATACCGATTGTTTGTTTTGTGTTGTGGTCTAAAGTACCTCCCCTAACCAACAAGGCCAATGGCGCGCTCGTTCCACTCGCTACAGCCATTGCGTTAGCTCGAACAGCATTCGGCCTAGGTATTTTATTAATTTGAAAAAAAAAATGTTTGCGCCACGGAAAAAAATATACCTACATGTACGTGCTTACATGAAAGCGACACTAGCAGCAAAACAAATTTAAGTTTGTTAATACAAACTTACAAGCAAAGTAAACGTGGTTTTAATAAACCACGTTTACTTTGCTTGGGGTCTGTTGTTAATTTTATTCCGACACGTAAATACGTTATTTCCGTAGCCACAGATGTTAGGTATTATTTCTCCCACTGTCCACTCAATAGTCGATTTATAACAATTTTTTAACACAGCGGGACGCCCTTCAACGAAATGCACTTTTTATTACGACATGGAAACGCATACAGCTGCCGATTGATATTGATGATGGAGCTTAAAAAGCTATTTCTCATCGGCTTCATAATAAAATGAAACACGAACCTGGACGTGTTTAATTAAAATTTAACTGGTACGGCTACATGTTACCTATTTATTTGTTTAATTGCAAATCCTAGTCCAGAACCAGATAAGGTATCCACCATCAGATACGTAAGTACCTATTTATACAGGGTGTTACAAAACAAGTAGTAAAGCCGAAAGAAGGTTAAATGGGGCCTTATAACGAGTCCATTCACATACCCCAAAAAAAAATTTTCTGCATATTATATTTTCTGCTGTTGTGCATATTAAAAAAAAAAAATTTCACTGATGTGCAAACTCTATTTAGAAAAACTATTTGGTTCCCTGACATGACAGCTTTACTAGGGTTGGCTTTGATAATTAAAAATATTTTTACGGGGTATTTTGTAACACGTTGTATAAAAAATACTGTTCAAGCAACAACCATCTAAACAGAATTGAAGACTATATTTTAATTAGATTTGAGAATGATTATGAATTATTCATCTGACTGAATGATTATGTTATTGAATATAAGAATGATCTTTGAAATTTAAACGTTTAAAAACGTTTTAATAGTGACGTCACTAAGATAATCAAGCGAAACCGCAGGCAAAAGCTAGCTTTACAAACTATCCCCATTTCACAGTACCCACATACCCGCTCGTTCACTTTTTATCATCACCCAAATTAGTTTAATGAATAAAAATCTGTTAGTAACAACAGTTCCCTAACCGCAGCCTAGCGCCCTCTGTAACAACTTGCAGTTTAGTTTTGATAGGGGTGTATTGTACCCAGTGTCGCAGGCACAGGGTTCCTACAGTACCCGTGGCATTGTGCGTGCGATTGAGGAAATACTTGATATAATAATGTGATTGATTAAACTATTGTTATAAAAGATGTGACGGTGTTTATTGACGCACGTAGTTCAGTGCAGCCAATACATTGAATTTGGTACTGTCTCTTGATTATTATTGTTTCCATCGTCAAATATTACCTGTCTAATTACTGTTGGTCCCCTGTATGGTGTGTATCTAATAAACATCTGTTTCTCCTCCTATTTGTGATAAACCAAAAGTATAAATACGCTGGAGGTAGTTTTCTACCCAACTACAACGTCACTCACTTCGAACAACATGGATAGTTACCTACTCAATAGATCAGTATTTATAACCTCCTCTTTTGTTTTCGTCGGTTGAAAACCATAGTGCATGCTTATTCTGCCCAAAATACAAAAATGATTAAATTATGTATGTACCCAAAAAGTTGGTACCTGTCTATATCCTCTGTGGTACTGTCAGGATATGTTTACAGCTACTCCACACTAGATGGCGGTAGGTTACCAGTTTCAAAGTTTCTTTTCGTTCGTTCGTTTGACGAACTTAGCTCGTCGAACGAAACCAATTCAAGTTTTAAATCATTTGTATAGAACAGTTTATAAAATCATAAACTAAATAATTAAAACTGCAACTCGTGGAAAATATTTACAATATAATTAATTTTGTAATTAAAACAATTACAATAATTATAAATTTTAATGTACTTAACTAGTAGGTCTTTATAATTTTTTTTTAAATCTGTAGTTTTCTGCCAAAGTAGTAAAGAAGTATGTACAAGTTTTATTTTCTTTAATAGTTCTAATAATAGATAAAGTTCTACCGTTATTTTAGTATAAAGTATTAGTGTCTAAACATCTTTTAAGGTGAGTCCCCAAACGTACGCTTTCCGCTTCCCATATTTTGCATCATAAATCATCATAAATAAATAAATACCTACGTAGGCACCATATTTTTCAGCTTTTTTCGACTTTTGACTTCGTCTGCAAAAAACTGCGTCCCCGTTTCAATCTACACTAAAATTATAAATCATGGTGAAAACCACATGTTACGTGTTATCTTTTTACAAAAAAGCAAAAAGGGCCTCATGCCGAGTGTCAAGTTTCAACCATCTGGGTTGTGTTGAGGAATGCACGAAAATGCATTATAATTGGGTGTTTCTTGAGTTTTTTCTAGGAGTAGGTGAAAGGGGACAATATAAACATAGGCATACCTGTTCGCTTGATGGTGGCTCCAAAGCTGGGATTTAAGATGATGCCCATCTCAAAATTTAGATGGAAATAATGTGCTATAGATTACTTCCTCTGTGGCCATAGCAAGAAGTGCTATTAGTGATCAAAGATGTAAACAGTAACTGTGTACCTACCTACACTAAGTACCTAGGTACATAGAATTTTTGAGAACGCCAGAACGACCGTGTTTTAATTGAAATTGGAATATAATATTTATATTTCCTTTTATAATTATTTAATTACTATTTAATATATCAATATCAATCCGTGTTTGAATAAGAAAATGTAGTAAATACGTATTATCGGATTTTTTACGTCGCTGGTGGGGATTTCTAATTTCTGAATCCGGGCCGTAAAACAAAATTAGGTTTAGTTTATTTCAGAACTTACATTTTAAATTGATAAATACGAATAATATAATCATTGTAAATGTACATTGTAAAGGTACCTATGTAAATAAAGAAATCAGTACTACCAGAATAAATAAAGCTCTTTTCTAACAAAAACATAACCTCAAAATTTTCCTACTTATATCTACCACAACATCACCATTTTTAACACAATCGTTATCGAAAATACAGACACAAGCTCCAATTCTCACGAATTTCCACTTCAGATTCTCGGAACTGATTATAAAGAATCACAGATTAAACTATCTGTCTCCATCAATCATTTGGCACAATCCTTCATCGGTCGCGCGTCTTCTATTGTAGCGTTTACCCTAATAGTCTTTAGGTGAGGCTCGTATTGTGTAAAAGGGCTCTAGGGTGAAAGGTACAATTATGTTGGTCGAAAATCAATTTGATATGGTTTAGATACTTTTAGGGCAATTGAGATGGTGTGGCCAGCTGTAGGTATGGCTTTTTACTCTCGCTATTAAATGAAATTGTTACATATTTCAGAAAACAGTCATACTTTTATGGAAATTAGATTACAGAAACATTCCTATTTTTTGCTATGCATGATTTGACCTAAGTCGAAAAAGTCCGCTTGGTGCTGATGTAAAATGGTTTTTGGACGGACTAAACGTTCTTTTGAGCAAAGTGTTGTCATTGTGTACGTTAAATAAATTCTATTCTATTCTATTTTATTCTATTCTATTCTATTCTGTTCTGTTCTGTTCTATTCTAATCAGATCAAATTAACAGCCTATTAATAATAAGTCCTCACTGTTGGGGCTCAAGCCTACCCTCTCAATTATGGCAGTGAGTTATAGTCCACCACGCTAGCCCAGTGTGAGTTGGTGGACTTCACATGCGCCTAATAGTTTATTGTTCAGCATATGCAGGTTTCTTAGCGATGTTTTCCTTGACCGTTCGAGAGCAGTCAGTCGAAAACAAAACCATTGATATAGGTACTACACTACATGGCAGGACCGGGTCGGTATTGAACTCGGACTTCTCGACATGACAGTCCCCATTACGCCACTGACGCTCTTTGAGCGGATTGTTAAAAATCTTCAAGTAAAGTCGGGGATCGAACGGAAGTCCAATAAAGAAATATTTTTACGATTTTTTCATTGAATTACAACCATCTCGCTCCCGCAGCGCGCACATTAAATTAAATATAATTAGGCCAAGCCCTGCGCACTTCAGTTTATCGCGTTTAAATTGATAACGGTAGCTTTGCCCTATTTCACTAGCTAAATTAATTTTACGACTGCGTCATTGTTACTAAAAATGACGAGTATTTTGACCAAAGTACCTACATCAGATAATTAATTAATAACTTCCACATTTAAAAAACTTTATGAAGTTTTTTAATAATTATTACCTAAGTAGGTAAGTGTACGAAAACGGGGGAAAACCACACCATGAAAAGCCAAATTTGAGGAGATATTTTGGTGGTAATATTTTTTGCTTATATAGTTTTTGACACTATAACGTAGTACACATTGGTGGTCGAAGCTCGGATTAGCCAGGTCACAGATTCAATTCCTGCTTGTGAATTATTGCATACTATTTTAATGAGCAAAGCGCATTCCCAACTGCTTACAACATCATCATTAAATCAGCCCTTCGCCGTCCACCGCTGGACACAGTCCTTCCCCAATGAACGCCACCAGGTCCTCCGACCTCCGCTTTCAGCCACTTCCGGCCGCCTTCTTCAGGTCGTTGGTTCACCTGAGGGCGTCAATGCCCCAACGGCCGTCGGTTCTGCGACAGATGTGACCCGCCCACTGCCACTTCAACGCACTAACTTTAAAGCAGCCAAGTCATGTTCCACTACTGGACTTTCGTTGTGTTGTGATAGTAGTTATTCGGCTATGTATGAAAACTTCGAAAAAAAGTTATCGGATAGTTGGGTAAATACCACAACATGACATAAACATAAGTATTGTTGCTGTATAAGAAGATCAGTGGTGCGTGCGCGCAGGATTTCCTCTTCATTACTATGCATGAGATTCCAGTTTTTGACGTATTTAGATTTACACTTTCTTTTGAGAACTTCCTGTATAATATTTAAATGCGGTCAAAGGCGAGGTCTTAAATAAGTACATAATTTAATTCACATATTCAACGTTGATGTACGTGGTTCGACCGTACGTATCGGCTTATGATCTTTCATTAGACTCTTCAATTCCCCTGGGGACAGACAACTTTGTACAATTTGTATAAGTTGGTCCCGATCTGGATGCTATTTTGTGAATGATCACATCCTTGTTTAATTGCCATAGTACGGTCGACCGCACGTCAATGGTAACATAAACAGTATAACTGGTCTCTCCGGAACTTCGTAATGGGCTAGGCCGGCTTAAGGTAGAAGTGTTTCCACTGACGTGCGGTCGTCTGTCCTGCGTTAAAATACAATATGATGGCAATCAAACCCGCGGGGCAGTATACAGTGAGTTAGCGGGGGTACCTGCGTATGCGCAGCCGCCGTGACGCGCAGATTGAATCAGATCGCGATCGCGTACAATCCTGCCTTTCCCACGGGAATCAGGACAAGAGGAGGATCCTCTAATTTATTTGTGGAAAGTAGATTTGTTTGTGATTTGCTACAACATTTTTCCGAACTTTCTGTTCTAATTTTTTTTTCTATTCGCGTTCCGTTCTACTCGTTCACAAACGCAACATTCAATTCAATTCAATTCAATTCAATACACTTTATTGCACGTTTAAAAATTACAGACAAAAACAAAAACAGATACAGTAATGTACATCTAGGCGGTCTTATCGCTAAGAGCGATTTCTTCCAGACAACCTTTGGGTAGAGAATTTACAGCAAATTAGAAGGTAGGTTGTGCAATTTTAGGCATATTTTAAAAATCTACATACACTAAATACATAGGTATACAAAAAAAAATATATACATACACACATACATGCATACAATATACATACATACATAAATACATACATATAACATTTCTCGATCTATAACGAAAAAAAACCATTCGCGAATAATTGTGTTGTACACACATCTTTGCATGTTTCAAACCCATCTATACCTTACATTTAGTCACCTGGAATATTTAAACAGAGCGGAAAGAATTTTGAGTAGGTACCTACTTATATAACAAAAAAATTTAATGCTCACTATTGTTACTTAATAGTGTTTAAACATAGCCAATTGTTTCTTAAAATTAACAAACAGCGTTTCAATTCAACTCTGCGCCGCGCGACGCTGTTTGGGACCGTCCGCCCCCTGCCATCAAAACACCAGCTAGCATTGGAACTTAATAAAAACAAAAATATCAAAAGTTCGAAATTAAGGATTTTTTTTCGAGAATTCGAGGTAACCATGTTTAAAAGTGCGCCTTACGTTCTTGGGATCGACGGTTTGCACCAATTTGATGCAATACGCACTCACCATAGCAACAGGACATAGGGTGCATACGATATGAGCGAACTGGCAGACGTGACGGTCTGGTGCCTGCGAAGGGAGCTGTCCTGATTTTATGACAAGAGAAGTGTGGGCATCAAGGATCCATGTCGGTGCGTTTGTGACCAAGCCATGACGTGTGTAATCTGATTGCGATAAACAATTAGAGGCTCTATTTATACTGGGCGTTAACGTCTGTTTTCCTCAGTACAGTCGACCGCACGTCAGTGGAAACACTTTGACCTTGAGCTGGCCTAGCCTATTTCATTACTATGAGGGACCAGTTTTTGTCGGTTTTGTTTCCACTGACGTGCACCGTACCTACCTATTTATATTAAACTAGCCGATGCCCCGCGACTTCATCCGCGTTATAAAGTATAAAAATTTTAACCCGTTCTAATCATGCCAGTTTCTTAGTTTTAAAGTTTGTCAATAGATGGCGCTAGGTGTATTTTACACCCCGCTATCATTTGGTACTTCGCAACAGCACATAAATACAAAATGCAAAATACTTTTCAGATTTACTATTTCAAATGCAAAATACCAAATAGTTTTGCGTTTTGTATTTCAAATGCTAAATGCAAAATAGGTATTTTCAAAATACTTTTTCAAAATAAAATACCTTTTGGCCAAATCTCAGATATTTTTATTTATTTTAGGTATTTATCATGAGAAATAGAGTCACAATGCCGAGCCGAACAAAAATGTCTAATAACATGGCACCTTATGACCATAAGCATGACATTTTGGTCATCAATACAAGCGTCATTCGTTCATTTCATTTTTATTTTGTATTTGCATTTTAAATAGAAGTATTTCAAATAAATCGCAGCTCTGATTAGTTTAGATGATGAAATATGGAGTTTGGGTCACTAACATATTCGACACTTTCGCGGCGTGTCAGCCCGCAATAGTCCAATGCTGGACGTAGGCCTCCGCCAAGGCGCGCCACTGTACCCGTCGTCCAGACCAGCCGTTTCGCGCAGATCGACGCTCCATCTAACCGGGCGGCGCCCCACACTACACCTGCACTCGCGTGGTCTCCACTCGATAACGCTATCGGTCCTCAGCCAGATGTGACCAGCCACTGCCGCTCTACGTAGGTGCGTAATTTTTTGAGTTATGTCGAAGACTTGCTCTCTGGTGGATCACCTCTATGTAACAAACTAAGTCAAATTAAGTAAATCAACCTAGTCACTTGACGCAGCGTAGGCAGGCCGCCCACAAGGTGGACCTACGATCTGGTGAATGTCGCGGGAGACCCAGCGATGAGGTTAGCGCAGGACCGGTCGTCGTGAGGGTCTCTGGGGGACCTGTCCAGCAATGGACGTCTACAGGCTGATATGATGATGATGATGATGAATCTAGTCACTTAATTCCCATCACAACAAAAGCTAAGTGACACAAATCGGATTAGTCAACTTTACATCCGAATTTCTAACCCCAGCGAATCAATTATACCCTTTGGCCGAGCAAGTTATTGAGAACCGCAGTAAGACATGGTTTCGCTCACAGTGCAGGTGTCAAAAGGCAAATAATACGAAGCCACACAATCAGTTCCTTGTTTCCTGAGGCCCTGCCCTCTGATCCGCTCGAGTGCGCTCAACGGTCGCGCCACGGACCCGAATACTCTTTGATAATACATTTACAGTGCACGAATTAATACTTACTTATATTAAACTTACTATCTTACCTGAAGTCGGTATACGGTGCAGGCGTTTACATGAAACGTCTAATGTTGCCACTTGCCTCCCTCTATACGACTCTCCCCGTCTCCTTGCATTTTTTTGCGTTCTTGCAAATATTTATAATCTCTTGTTTATATTCTTGATAATATTTATATTATCTTGCAAATATCCGCAGGAGAACCAAGGTCACCGACATAGCTCAAAGAATTGCGAAGCTGAAGTGGCAGTGGGCTGGGCACATCGCTCGTAGAACTGACGGCCGTTGGGGCGGAAAGGTTCTCGAGTGGCGACCACGTATCGGAAGACGCAGCGTAGGCAGGCCTCCCACAAGGTGGACCGACGATCTGGTGAAGGTCGCAGGACCCGGCTGGATGAGGTTAGCGCAGGACCGGTCGTCGTGGAGATCCTTGGGGGAGGCCTTTGTCCAGCAGTGGACGTCTACGGGCTGATATGATGATGATGATGATGACGAAATATTTATACGTTTAGTCCTAGGGTCGGTGGCGTAGTGGGGAAGACGCGGCCTGTCATGTAGAGAAGTACGAGTGTGATCCCCGGTCGTGCCATGTACCAATGGGTTTTTATTACTACTCTCGACCGGTGAAGAAATACATCGTGAGGAAACCTGCATACGCCGTAGAAGAAATTCGTAGGCTCATGTGAATTCCACTAACACGCACTGGGCTAGCGTGGTAGACTATAGGTTGTTCTCAAAAGATTTGAAATTCTTGACTGATCATTTTTTATTACTCATTGTTGTCAAATATTGAAATCGAGTTTTTTTTAACTGCGTCTTTTTCTAATTCCAGTCCAGTAGTAACTTTATCCGTGTTCACATATATTTCGTAAGATGCGGGCGTTACATTTCGGTGTGAGTTATGTTTAACGGTAACTTAGCGTTACTTACGTGTAACTTAACCGTTAACATGCAGCGTTGGAGTAATTAAATTTAAGATTTTCACGGTCTTTGCCCGACCGTGAAAATCTCAAAATCTTAAATTAGCTTTGGCTTTGGTGAAAGCGAAGTCTCGATTATGAATCTTTACACAAAGATAGTTTAAAGTTTAGTCCAAACTTAATATAAAAACTAATTTTATATGAATATGTTAAATTGGGATTCGAACCCAAACCTTATCGAATAACAGGCAATATTTTTGATTGACTGAGATAGGTGGGTCGCGAATCAAACATTCAAAGAAAAAAAGTATTTACAAAAGATTTAATAGGAAATGGTTTTATAATAAATTAATACAATAAGGTAGGTACGTAATTTATAAATAGTAATAAATTAATGGCTTTAAATTAACCCTATAAGTAGGTACTAATAGTACATAAATAGTAAAGTTTCAGTTAAAAGTACTTACAATAAGTACAAGTTGATAAAATAAACTCTGTAAGTATAACTCTATCAAAAAGTCAATCCACTGAAATAAAAGTCTTATAATTAAACTACTCTAACGTCTTTTACTACGTTTTCACGACAAACTTAAAAGATACAATAAGTGTGAGAGACCATTTTAAATCGATTATTGCTATATTGCCGGAGCACGCGGCGGGCCAAACAGCACCATGTCACCGCGTAGTTTCAATAATCGAGCCTTAATGAAATTCAACGGCCGACCACCTTAAAGGTGTAATTCGCATGTGGATTAAGTAAAAGTTATAAAAGTGGTTAATATTTCCATTCTATATTTAATGTTAATACTCACATACCACCAGCGGATATGTTCGGAAGTTTGCTTAATGTAACTGACGGTTTACATCTGTTCCAATAGCAATTTGAAGCGAAAACAACTAGAACTGTTTGCGTTTCGGAATAAAGTAAACAGGTGTTCCGATGCGGCCTGCAAAGTTGACATGGTAATAGGTACAAACTTGTTTGCTGCCAGTATTGCATATTACATATTTTGTTTCTGAGACGCAAACAACAGTTGTTTTTGTTTGCCACTTCTATTGGAATGTAATGCAGATAGACTAACGTCATTATCGTCAAGAAATACTATCAAATCCTACAGCGACTTTGGATTATAGCTGCTTTGCTGTTTTGTACATATAGTATAGGAAAAACGACGTGATAAACTTAAATTACAAGTAATATTACATAAGTTATAATTCAGATTGGTTTATTTTCGAAATTATTGCATAAAATTTAGGTACTTTTGTACATAATCTATTAAATATTAAATCTATGTGCACTAGCTGTAAGGAAATATTTTGTTTCTGTATAATGTAAACTGAATAATATTCCCATTTTCAATGTTTCCCAAAAAAAACTATGGTAATCTGTGATATTTTTTTCTTTTTATATCTAGAACTATAAAATAAAGAAGCATGATCGTTAAAACTTAACAGATGGTTCCTCGTATTTCACAAAAATACTTCCCACTAGTGCCTAAACAAATCTCACTAAGCAGAAGTAAAATAAAAACTAAATACTAAATTTTAATTTAACTACATCAATCGGTGATCCCATTCGTCCTTAACCAAAAACTATAAAAAATTGCGAAGAATGTGAAATTTGGAGATCGAAGTAATTTATAAGTTTAATTCTAATTATAAAGAAATTATTTTAAATGATTTACTGTGCATGTTCATATAACTCAGTTTGTTGAGAAAGACCCAGTGTGGTCAAGTCGCTTGTAAAATACTACTTCTATATGAATTTTTCAACTCTGTCTTAATTTTTACATTGTCAGTATTTTTATTCCCATACTTGCAAGTAGAACATAATGTTATAGCTATGTTACATTATTAATACAGATCCACATATACATTTTGTGATGTGAGTAGTGGAATGAGAATTTCTATTTACAAAAGAAATAAATACCTATTGATTAAGAAATATACAATTTAAATACAAAAAATCTACAATAAAAAAAATCAAAAACAGTCTTTTCCAATTAAAAACACGAAAGATAAAGCTAAACCGGAAAATCTTCTAAAACTATAAATATAGATTCTATTTAAATATACGTCCAAACTATAATAATTCTATCGTAAAATATCTAAATATAAATACATACAGGTTATCAGACAACACTTTTAATATCATAAAATATTTGAACATACGGAACACTTCACTTTTGTAATTATGTGTAGAAAAAAGGTCACCAAAACATAATTAAATGGAATCATAATTCATTCATACTGAATTACTGACATGCCGACAGGCATATGTATATTAACCTGTATTTAAGAAAGTAAAATTTAAGATATCAGGAACCTTCATGTCTGTGATAGCTACGTATTGTAATGAAATGAGTTAGGCAATGATTACGAAAGTGTAAATTGTCTGAACATAGATATTGACCTGTAATAATTAAAAAAACCTGGCACATTGTAAGCGTTTAGTAATTTTCTACTAAAACTTGAAGAGATTTAAAATGCTGAGCGCTGTGAAATATTTATATGCACAGATGACGATGCCGTTGTCCGTCGTTATAATATTTATTATATTTATTACTGCACAATCTTAACCAAATATCTGCCAGAACAAGTAAAATGTTGAAATCACTTCATTAATACCAAAAAATACTCAGAATTTTAAACCCCGATCTTAAACTTTATCAGAGATTGCACATACTTATTAATCAAAACTGATTCTCCTTCTTACGCCTTTATCACTACCAGCGCCACTACCATCATCTTTCCTTCTCTTCCTAATCAACGGAGCTGATTCTTCATTTTTATTCATCTTAGGTGTGACTTCGTTCTCCATTTTCATCGGTAGAAACGTATCCTCCTCTTTGGCGTCATCATCTCCGTCTATTTTGGTGTCAGTTTTGACTCCAACCCAATCGTTGGCTCCGTCGCACCTGAACCATTCGTAGGTGCCTTCGAGTGGCACTTCGTTTTCGAAGTCGAAGTTCCACTTGTGCTTTTTCTCTGTCTTGTCTCTGGCGGAGGTCTCTTGGAGGACGTTTGCGAAGTTGTCTATGCGCGCTTGGTCGGTTAGGTCGTCGTCGGCGAAGAGACGCCTTCGGACGGGGTTGTTTGGTGATATCCTGTGCATCGTTGCTCTTTGGTCTGGTGAGGTAGCCTGTAGAAGAAAGAAATATAAAATTAAATTAAAAATATATATATAAAAAATTATCAGGGCTATTCACTATTAAAGAATTCTAATCGACTTCAAGCATGATCATCGTTTCCTCACTTAGTTTTATGTTTGTGGTATTTAAATAACCCTTAGTTACAAGTTCCGAAAACTATAATTGGTAATGGCTCGGGTCTGAACCCTCCATCTCAAGAACGTAAAGCAAGACTTTCACGACCTTATCTATATAATATGTGATTGATATATTTTTAATCTGCTACTACTGACGATACATAAATATTATGAACGATAATGACGACAGATTTATGGGTGCATCTATTGAATGAAGCGTTATCTATCGACATAGATAAAATATACGTGTCAAGGTCTCAAGAGTTCTAACTCATTTGAACTATTTACGATTTTGAAAAACTTTATAAAAAAATACATTACGAGCCGAATATTGTAGGCTTTCTAATTGATATTATCAGATATGTATGTCAAATATAATTAGTTGTTTCCCTGAAATAAAAGCATTACTTACTTATAATTACTGGTAATGTACCTACTAACAAGAAAATGTACCCATGGCTGTGATTTGATTTATTCATCAAAAAAATTTACGGGTATTTTTTATAACTGCCCATATAATCTAACCTTTATGAGGAATCGAACTTCAAAGTCGTTTAAAGTGATTAAACCCAAGAGAATTGTTGAAGCACGACGCAAATAATTTCTTGCCACTAAGTTAAGTATGTTTGAAAACATGAAAAAATAACAGAACCGAGTTTTACTTCCAAACAATCAAATTTCAAAAATTGATTTCTTCACGTAAGAGTTAGAACCGCTTTAAAAAGTCACCAGAATACCGCCTGTTTAAGCGAACTTATCGCACAACATTTCTGTTTTAATACCTATACCGCAAATATTATGGAAGTTCAGAAAACATCACGCTTCCTTGTTTTGTGGTGTTTGTGGTAATATTGTTCACACGAGAACTTACCATAAATAATGTTCTCATCATCATCATATCAGCCTGTAGACGTCCACTGCTGGACAAAGGCCTCCCCAAAGGATCTCCACGACGACCGGTCCTGCGCTAACCTCATCCAGCTGGGTCCCGCGACCTTCACCAGATCGTCGGTCCACCTTGTGGGAGTCTTGCCTACACTGCGTCTTCCGATACGTGGTCGCCACTCGAGAACCTTTCTGCCCCAACGGCCGTCAGTTCTACGAGCGATGTGCCCAGCCCACTGCCACTTCAGCTTCGCTGTTCAAATAATGTTCTAGTTGTGGAATAGTAAATTTGATAAAGATTTTTTTTTCATTTTATTTTATACTTTTCTGACCTGTTGGCTTAGTTGGTAGTGACCCTGCCTTCTACGCCAACGGTCGTGGGTTCGATTCCCACCCGGGACCAACATTTGTGTGATGAGCATAACTGTTGGTTTTCGGATTCTGGGTGTTTGTATGTATTTAAGTATTGATTTAAAAGTATATACCTACGTATCTTTATCAGTTGTTGAGTGCCCATAGGACAAACTTCGGCTTAATTTGGGACTAAACAGCCGTGAATTTGTTCAAAAACATTGATTTATTTATATAATTACTTCTGACCATATAGGTACAGAGAAACAAAGTAGGTAGGTACTATAATATTTCAATCACTACATAACACTAAAATTTCACATGGAGTTTGGCCTTTGTCGAGCAGTGGACGTCTACAGGCTGATATGAACTTACAACAAATCAAAAATAACAATCCGATGCCTTTTAATTTTTAATCCCCATGCAGTATAGCCAAAACTAAAACGCGCAGACAAACATTATTAAGAATGCACTGGTCGACACCAAATATAGTTAATTTACAACAATTGAAACGTGACCTAAAAGTTATTTCTGTATTCACAATTAGCAAGTTTGTACATTTGAGATCTAGAATTCTAGATGCGTCTACTTCGTGCCAGTCGTGACGTGTTCACAATGCATGCGCCAGCGCAACCGAAGGGCATACCTAATGCGTAAATAGGTTAGTTATTTGTCTAGGTCGTTTCAATAGTTTTAACGCGGTTAAGAACTGCGGTGACACCATTTTATATTGTCTTGAATACCTATTTATCTAGTCTTTAATTTTATAAGTCTAGTCAACGGGCATCTCATCAACGTCTTATAAAAGTGCAATGCTGGACCATACTTCTTCCAAAATATTGGTAAAAGTAGGTAGTTATTTATTTAATTTAGCCTTATTTAAAACGACAAACTACGCCAAACTCTTAAATTCTTTCAATTATTCAATTTACAGTTTCTGATGTCCGTCAAATCTGATACCTGGTAAAGTTAAATCTGGTCTATGTAGAAGAAGACTGTATTTACACGTGTATCTTTGTAATAAACATTTTCCTTTCTTTTTTCTTTCAACATACGTACTTGTACAGTACTTGTAACCTCTACATATCCGTAATTAACCGCTCATCACCTCCATTCATTACCCCGGCCACATTCCCGGTAATCGTCCGTCGTCGCCTCTGGTCGTTTCGCGAATATACCCGTCTGTTTACTAACTGTGTGGAGTGAAGTCTTGATGTGTTTGGTAAACATCCTACCGTGGAGGGCACTCGAGAACAATAGGTATTGTCGGCCTTGGGGTTATTGGCGATTGTCACCCGTTATGAGCCTTGAAGTATGCTACAACATTAAATATAAATCTGTTAGGTAAGCGATTCTAAACTACTCGTATTTTTCTCATTCATTTAACACTGATAAATTATCAGCTTTCACAAAAGTATCAATTGGGTGGAATAGATAAGTTTTTATCTATAAACTAATATTATAAAGAAGAAAGATTTGTATTTGTGTGTGTGTGTGTTTGTAATGAATAAACTCAAAAACTACTGTGCCAATTTCAAACTTTCTTTCACCATTGGAACAACAAAAAACAAACAACAAAAAAATTTAAATAAAAAGTAAAAATATTTTAAAAATCTTATGTCCACCCGTGCGAAGCCAGGACGGGCCGCTAGTTATTAATAATAGAGTAGTTAAATTGCTTTCATAAAAGTCTGAAAGTTTCAATCAAATAATTTGAAATTAAAACCACGGAAACTAGGAAACCACTCAATTTTGACCCTAGGGGTGAATTTACGGCAAATGATCTCAAGCTTCAACCCTTTTAAGGAATTACTTTTAAGAACTTACTTAGGTCGAATTTCGGTCACCCTTAGGTAAAGGATTGAGTGAGATAGAGTTAGATAAAGTAAAGGGTATAGAGTACTGCACAGCAGACATGTTAACGTCAAGTGGTTAGCGAGTGCGCGTGAGTCGACCGCCGCACAACGGTAGAGTCATCCCGTACAGAGCATCTAACTGCGCTAATCCTTGAGTTACTAACTCAACACTATGTGAACGGTTAAATGAGAGAACAGTACAGCCATAGTAAAGGATCAAAGGGCACTTGTGCGGAAGAGCACGAAGATGAAAGGCAAGGGCTATTTAGCTGTTTAGCATAGAGGTGCTACCTTCTCCGTTATATGTGTGAGAGTCAAAGGTGATACAAGTAGACAAAGCGCTAGCGACTCTCCGTGTCTTCGCTCGAATTCCTTTTCAATTTACGCGGGGTCCTTCCCGATTTAATTCATTTTGTGACCACCATTTTAATAAAATGTAGCCTTTGTTAACTTAGCTAACATAATACAAGAGCGTCAGAGCGACGGGGTTAAGAACGTCAGTGGCGTCGGGGATAAACGCGGCCTATCATATCGAAACGTCCGAAGTTCGATCCCTGGCTGGGCCAGGTACCAATGTTTTTTTTTCTCGAAACTTAAGTAAGCACATTTACTGACTGCTTTCAAAAGATGAAGGAAAATATCGTGAGGAAACCTGCATACAACGAAGAAAAAATTCTTAGGCGCATGTTAAGTCCACCAACCAGCACTGGGCTAGCGTGGTGGACCCTTAGCCCTACCGCCCTCGTTGAGAGGGTATAGCAGTTGATTTGATTTGAGCAATAAAGGAGTTATTTATGTTTCAACCGTCTTGTTTTATATTATCAGTGTATCGGTCACCGACCGACCAATTTGAATTCAAAATCTAAACGTTCGTTTGATAGATTGCAATTTTTATTATTATGAATGTCACTTCTATTTTGGACGTCGTCTAGACTGCTATTTGGATCGTCAACAAGAAGAGTTGATTTTTATTTTCGAGCTACAAAGTCCTTTATATTAGGTGTCTTATTACGTTTTGCTCTTAACTGATCTGTATGTATAACATTTAAATAATAGTGAACTTTCGTTTCTCTTTCGATTCTTCATCTTTATTTCACTTCAATCTTTAATAATGATGGAGCGACGATCTGCGCAAGGCGGCTGGCTGATGACCGATACGGAGAACCGAAGACCGGGTTCAGCGGCGCGCCTATGTCCAGCAGTGGACTAGTGCAGGCTGATGGTGATGATGGCGATTATAGTAAATTAGTGGGCTCCCAGTTAGTAGCAATGGAAACTCTAGCGTCCACCAAAGCCAACGAGGCAGTCAAAAGTAATCTATTGCACGTTATAATTTAAGGTTTATTAACGTAGATAAACAGAATTTTAGATAAGCCTAAAACAACAAATGCACCAAAACGTAACGAAGAAGTGCGTCGTTTTGTAATCAAACTAAACGTAGTTTGTACGTACTTTGTGCCGGCAATATATTAAATTCACTTTTCTATCTTATAATTTAAGCACTTATTCCGTAACAAAGGGCCGGAGATGTTAATCTATGGTAAGTAAAGTTTTAGTCTGTTCATTTTTAACATATACGAATACACATGGAGGAGAATTATAGATAAAATCTTAGATGCGAATTTTATTCATCTTACTAATATTATAAAGGCGAAAGTTTGTAAGGATGTGAGGATGTTTGTTACTCTTTCACGCAAAAACTACTGAACAGATTTTGATGAAACTTGGTACAGTGATAGCTTATATCCTGGAATAACATATAGGCTACGTTTTAACGCGGACAAAGTCGCGGGGCGTCCGCTAATACGCCCTAAGTAGCAAAACACCTACATAGAGGGCGCTGTTTCACAATGTACACGGGGAAAACTTTTGTACGCGGGCGAAGCCGCGGGAAAAAGCTAGTTCTACCATAAATCAATCACCTCGTTCTTTTATTCATTCGGGCGGATTTACGAATCCCGAACAGAGAGAGAGGTCGTTCAGTTGTTACTCCTAGTGGTTTGTCGAACTTTCCGAACTGATATTGAAGATATAGATTATACTAGCTTTTTCCCGCGGCTTCGCCCGCGTAGAAAACATTTTAACGTGTATATTGTGAAACAGCGCCCGCGTTTTGTTACTTAGGAGGAATTAGCGGGCGCCCCGCGACTTTGACCGCGTTAAAAAGTAGCCTATATGTTATTCCAGGATATAAGCTATCACTGTACCAAGTTTCATCAAAATCTGTTTGGTAGTTTTTGCGTGAAAGAGTAACAAACATCCATCCTCACATCTTCACAAACTTTCGCCTTTATAATATTAGTAGGATATGATTCAAGTGTGTAGCACCACCGTGTAGTAGCTGCAAATAAATAAGAAAATCTCAGAATACGTCTGCGCAGACGCATCAATATTCATGAAGGGCGCCGCACGCAGCAGAAGGGAATAAAAGGGCCTGTATCAGTGGATCTTTACGCGCGTACGCACCGCGACGAGTGCGTTCCGAAACCAACGTCAAGTGAGTGACCGGTAATTACTATTGCATGTTTCGTTCCTAAAATAATGTTTTAAGTACCTTACCTACCTATAGCATCAGATGGTGAGGTTGGGAACAATTTTTATTTTGATGAGAAGAAAAAATATATTAGGCCTGATTCTCTAAGAATAGTTTCGTTAGTCTTTACTTAATTGATTTATAATTATTATTCTAGTGTTATTCTGGCATAATAAAAGCAAGTCACAACTTAAAATTTGCAGCGAGCAGTTTATCAATTCTTCATTTAATATTTGTACAACCGACTGCCAGAGCCTGCCTGGCTGATCGAGCAGACGTTTTATAGTTTAAATAATTTTCTTAGCTAATATAGGTAATTCATTATTATTATTTTTTTAATTATTTGTAATTTAATACGCTCTTTTATTGATACCAAAATAATTGTTGGTATGTCTAGTTTTATTCTGTTAATGTTTCGAAATTTTTATTTCTTTTTTTATGATATGTAAGTAATAACTTGACATTTTTATTTAATTTGATTTTGTTTGTATTGTATCATTCGTATTTACTGACATTGAAATTCTTATTTTTTGACATGTAATTGAATAATTACCAATAAATGATTATGATTTGCTGTTATTTCTATAATTAATTATTTCAGTCAATTAAGCTTTCTTCTATAATTAACAGAAGTGCTGATATAGGTATGATGCAGATGAACTTACTGCGTTCATAATTACTCAAACAATCACCATGGCAATGGCATCGCACACCAGCCTGTAAGGACGAGCGCACTAAACCGTCACAGTCTGTGGCACTCAGGGCTCACTAACTCAGTTAAAATAATAAAACTAAAACGTTCCAACATCCGCACTTAATGGACTTTTACTCTTCAAACCCTGAAGATGAAAGTTATGGCGCCATTATAGTTATGGTTAACGTTTTTGAAACTGGTGTTTTATCTACATAAGATGGAGTTTAGATTAATTTACGAGTGAACTGTAGGAATGAGGTCTTGACTCAGAAAACAAATGGAAGGTAATGAATAATGAATAATGAGAGCGTCAGTGGCGTAGGGGATAAGACGCGGCCTATCATATCGAAAGGTCCGGAGTTCGATCCCCAGCTGGGCCAAGTACCAATGGGTTTTTTCTCGAAACTTAAGTACATTTACTGACTGCTCTCAAACGGTGAAGGAAAACATCGTGAGGAAACCTGCATGCGCCGAAGAAGAAATTCTTAGGTGCATGTGAAGTCCACCAATCCGCACTGGGCTAGCGTGGTGGACTATAGCCCGAAAGCCCTCGTTAAGAGGGTAGGCCTGAGCCCCAGCAGTGGGGACATTAATAGGCTGTTGATGATGAATAATGGATTCATTCAAAGCATTGTGCATGGTCAATTGTAGGAATTTTACTCAATCAAACGATAAAAAATATACAAAAGAAAACGGTATACGCTAGATCGTTAGGAAACGAGACAAGTGACTTGTAATAGCTATGGAACTTCGGAAAACGGAAAAGCTTTGTACTGATAGAGAATTGGTCATGCATGATCTTGAGCCAATAGAAGTTCGGCTACAGAAAGAGAAATTAGCTAGAGCTTCCGAAAACACTACAATTTTTTACCTTTTGCAACTAAGGCGAGGTAAAAAGAGATAAGTAATACTAAATGAGGAAGAAAGTAGAATAAAGTCGGACCCATCATAAAAACAGACTGTCGTTTAGGGTAGCAGTCTTGCTGCCATATGGACCGACGACCTAAAAATGTAGACGGAAGTTGCTTGATGAGGAAATCCGGATGACCGAGCGTAGTGGCGTAAACTAAGGGTTGAAGTCCAACAGTAAACTAAATACGTGATATGATGTTAGAAAAGTTTAAAACTAAAAATTTCAAGCGTTTCACCGACCGTTCATGAAATCCTGACCATGTGTCACACGAGGCATACGCAGCGCGGAAGCGGCAATGCGTTCTAAATTTAAACGCAGGGGAGCGCAGGAGTCTGCCGTAATTGCGCGGCGCACGCGCCGACGCCGCGCGGATGCAAAATGGCGGCGCAACGAACCGCTTCCGTCCGAACCCCGACAAGTGCGTCCGATGATACGTATGGCGGCGGTAACTGGAGCCTTTCGGAACTTTTTTGCGTCTAGGAAAGTTCGTTAGACTGAGCAGGAACATCATAATTAAAGCTTTCAATGACAGAATAGCTACGGCAAAACCGATGTTAATGAAACTTGGTGCTGTGGTGGTAGCCTATATTTTGGACCGAGAAAGAAGAAGTAGTATGCAAGTTAGTTACGAACATAGAATCCGTTTATTTCAGTCAGTGGCAACAACGAAAGGCTTAGGTCAAGGTTCACCAGTGTCTCAAAAAGACAAGGGCACAAAAGAAACCAATGCTCACAGGATCTAATTATGACAAATTATGCATGCCTCGGCGTAGAAGCTGATTTATTCCAAAACGCATCAGCGAACGCCAAAAGTGTAGCTCTGCAGGGGAATATTGAAAATAGAAAGTTTTTCAGCAGGCAGCGCGTGGGGCGGCCGCATATGCTCGTGCAACCAATGCATCGTCTAAATGCACTCTACTGATTTACTGCACCATATGTATGCAGTAGCTAGTTCATTTGCTTTACAGGGAAAATGGATATTTTACGTCTTAATTCTAAGAGTTCTTTTTTGAGACATTTGAATTCAAAGTTCGTATGGGAGAGAAGTTGTCGTTAAGACATCACCACCAAGCAGTTTCATATCTTCGTGGCTTAATTCTTAGTTAGTGGTTAGGAATTAGGGCATTTAGGTTCTGACTGCTCTCAAACGGTGAAGGAAAACATCGTGAGGAAACCTCCATACGCCGAAGAAGAAATTCTTAGGCGTATGTGAAGTCCACCAACCCGCACTGGGCTAGCGTGATGGACTATAGCCCGAACACCCTCGTTGCGAGGGTAGGCCTGAGCCCCAGCAGTGGGGACATGTTAATAGGCTGTTGATGATGTTAGGAATTATAGTCAATACCATCTACCTATATAATTTTTTTGTAAAGATTTACATACTTGAAAGTTACTCTTTAATAACATTTAGCTTCAAGACACGGCCTATTATCATTATAATATTCACGTAATCTCGGTCCTCCGCCACCCTGAATCCATTTTTCAGGTCGTCGGTCCATCTGACAGGGGCATCCCACGCCACCTACAGTTAACTACGCGTAACTAATTAATTGAAAGGACCACATTAAGGAACGATGGCTCTTATATGGTGGCTAAGTGATAAATTGGTGTCCAATTTAGAGCTATTACTTAATCGAAGTATATCGGAGCCGAGAATTAGTCGCCCGCATGTCTGTCTGTCTGTCTGTTCAGATGTCGACAACATCCCTCTTCGACAAATTGTCTGTTTAACGTACGTGGGATGACTGCACTAGATAAAACGATTTGTAAAAGGCAAGTACGTACTCCTAAGTAAAATTTTGTATTTACTGAAGTATGTACTTGAAATGATTATGATTAATGTTTATCTGTCTTCAAAAACAGGGGTTATTGGATAACGTCGCTTGATGTATACTCAAAGCATCGCTTACAACAATAATTTAAAAATATTCTATAGATAAAAAAACAGAACGTAGGTATACCTTGGTAGGGATGGGTGTACCAGCCGGATTTTACACTTTCACGGCTAGACTATTCAAACGAACTGCATTGAATGAACGCAACTGCATTGAAACATAACATGTGTATTTTATGTGTTCTTAATATGTATATAAAACAAAGTCGTGTTAGTTAGACCACTTATAACTGAATAACGGCTGAAAGGATTTTGATGAAACTTGGCACAGGGATAGCTTATAGCCTGGAATAACAGGTTCCCGCGGGAAAAACTTATTTCACGCGGGCGAAGCCGCGGGGAACAGCTAGTATAGACTAATTTTTACTTCGGGAAAAACTATTAAAAAAGAATAATCGGCAAATACTCTTTGATTATCAAGCGCATCCCTGTCCTACGAAGGGATACCGACATCGATAGATCATAGTTTTTGCGGGCTTCTCACGAGCACGTCTCTAGTTCCACCCGCAGTTTCCGGTCCTCGGTCTTAGGGCGACGTGAGAAACGGTGCTTCTCTATTTTTACTCTCTATGAGAACAGACAACAGGAGCCCTATTTTTCAATCGCTCTCCTCTCTTCGAGCGGTCGATTCTACTAATTTTCCTTCGACATCCGATACAAAAATCAATAGAATCGACCGCTCGAAGCGAGGAGACCGATTCAAAAATAGAGCTACAGAACAGTTTAAAAAATGTGGTGGTTATTTTGGAGTGCGCGTGCCTACGTTAGTTAGGACGAGGGTTCAAATAAATAAGCACCACCGTGATAGACTCTAGATAATCATTTCACTTCGGTACATCGGTTTTCCGCTACCGTAAAAATTTTGTATCTTCTTCCCACATACAGAAATGTTTGTAACATCATGTTACATACAAATTATCTTATGTTTCGCACTTTCTGATAAGTGTGACAGATTCTATTTAAACGCAAAATTCGTAAGATAAAGTGTACCTATATTGAAAGTGTTATCATGTACTAAGTACGAAAGATGAACTATATATAAATAAATACGGGCACACTCGATGTATCGGAAGACGCAGTGTAGGCAGGCCTCCCACAAGGTGGACCGACGATCTGGTGAAGGTCGCGGGACCCAGCTGGATGAGGTTAGCGCAGGACCGGTCGTCGTGGAGATCCTTGGGGGAGGCCTTTGTCCAGCAGTGGACGTCTACAGGCTGATATGACACTCGATGTAAGTGCATTAATATGTAGGTGTAAATTTCAATACGAATATTCCGGTCCAGTTCCATTATGAAACGTGAGCTACTTACTACAGTTCAAAGCTTTGGGCGAATGTAGTCGCCCGGACAGTTGAGTCGATAAGATGTTTAAGGAAAGGCCGTAGTTTTTGCCACTTGCGTCATAAATATGACATAAAAACTGTGTTACGTAAAAATGTGACATCAAATTTTTAAGCTAATGCATTAAAATACGTAAAATAAAAACGAAACATAATTACAACACTATAATTTCAAGAACCGTATACTTATTACTAGTTTAATCAACATTTTAAACTTTGAATAGGAGCATACCACAACATAATCTCGTATTGGATACCCACACAATTACCTAATACTTTAGTCGCTCGGTGCGGTATGTTAGAAGCAAACTAATTACAAAATAGTGCATATAGGCATAAGTGTAAACCTTAGAATAAGTAGGTACCATGTAAGTAACTAAATCATTTTATACTAAGATACAAACTTTAGAGCGATCTTGTAAGTAATCATGACAGAGTTCATGACTTTGTCACATAGCAACTACCTACCTAATTACCCACAGATAGTTATAACCATGAGGTTGGTCATGGTGGGTACGCCCGAGCCACCCGCGGTGCAGTTGACACTTGTATGGCAGTGTCAATGACTGAGTACGTAAATGTCATTCACATTATACTTCAGTTTATTAAGGAAACGAAATAGGAGATACATGAACCCTACGAGAGAGACATGAGGTTAGATTTTCAAGCTTCTTGGGAAACCGTCCAGTCTTAGAATGAGTGGTCCAAAACCAGACTACGCAAAATCTTTGACATTAAACAACACTTGCAATCGACATAATCTGGTGTATGGCAAAAGTACAACACCGTTTGGTCATGCACCGTATTTAGTATCGATACCTACAAGAGTTGGTGGTATTTAGAATTGTGATTGAAGATTCTAATTGCAGTTGAAGAAAAGGGAATAAACACATGAACAAAGATTTTCTATAGTGATTTAGCTATACTTGTAGGTCATTAAATAGTTCACGGGGCAATGTTACGCTTCGCAGCAAACTACCTGAGGATATCTTAAATTAAGTAACTAACAGAAAGTTTAAAAATCATATTAAAACAACTTTGTAAGAAAGCTTAGTACAAAATAGACGATTATTTTAAAGACAAAGATGCTTGGCATTAATATTGCATCAGTTCTTTACAAACAATTGTTATAATACAAACTTGATTTTAAAAGATGTGTCGCAGAAATCTGTTGCGCCGCTTATTCGTCTCAGCGCTAACACCCAGAATAATAAAATTTGACGGCTATAAATGTACCTACCCAGTGTACTGATATGTAATAAAGTATTTTGACTTTTAGACTTGATTACGTATCTTAGTGTGGTGAAGTCAGACAGGATGAGGTGCACGAGAGCGGTCGATCGGGCGTGACGCACCGCCGCCCGGATGGGCGCGTCGCCCCTCCTACAGCGTTGAACCATACGTCCACCGATACGTACCTGGGGTATGTGGTTTAGGCGGAAATGAATGGATGCAAAGCAAAACTTAGACTGAACGCTTCTGACACTTCGGCGGCTTGATGTTCACCAACCCGCATTGGGCTAGCATGGTGAACTATACCCTGTATAAGCCTTCGATGAGGTCGCAACTTTGATTTGGGATCAGATCCGGCTGCTATATTGTTTCAGACAACCCATCACCCGGGATTGGCAGACTAGCTTAAGCCAAGCATGCCAGTAGAGAGGACACCCGTTATAGCTCGAGAGGACGATCCTGTTTATGCACCAATGTTTTTAGAATGTACGTTCTCGAATGGTGCTTTCACCATCAAGCATCGAGAGGAAGCTATGCATCTCAGCTGCATAGCATAGCTCAGCAATAACATATAGACTTATAATAACATATATAAACATAACATAACATATATAATAAAATAAATAACATATATAATGCCTTGTGTCTATGTCTCTCGAGTTACCTCAATTAGCCTAATAATAATATAACTACGTAGTTAGGTATAACTATGAACAATTAAACTGAGGTTTAGACAGGCCGTGCCCTCAACAATAGCGGCGCTGACAAACCAGTATTGTCTCCGGGCCGCATCCTGTCAGCCATTGTTTCAGCCAACCCACCCGTGACTGGAGACTACACGACACGGTCAGGCCATACAACACCAGTAAAGACCTCCTCGTAGAAAACAGATATTTAAACAATAGTTTGTTAATTCGTGTGTATCTTATATCACCTCAAAGAAGCTGAACTTTCAAAATGGCTATATGCATAAAGTTAAAATTAAGTTCGTAACGCCCGCGTTGGCGGCTCTTTGGAGGGAGGAAATAAGCGAATGAAAACTAAAATATAATGAAAAAAAAGTTTGGGAAAATATAACAAATCACATTTTTTGAAAATTGGCATGGTTGGAAATATTGAGAGAGAAGTTTTGACTATCGGGAGACAGTCGTCTGTAAAGCGTTTGGACAGAACAGCGAGACGATGAAACGCCTGCTGTGCGAATGCAATGCACTAGCTGCAAAGCGAATGAGTGTCCTGGGTACAGCTTATCCTGAACCCGAGGACTACAGGCTCCTACCCCTTAGCTGCATATTAGTTTTTATGCAGCGAATACTTGATGGGGAGGAGAGCAGCAGGTAAACACAGGGGCTGACACAATAGATCCCGTGGGGTCGCAGTGTCGCCGGGTGAACCGCTTCTTTCCCGTGGTCAAACTATTTTTTTGTCAAACTAATTTGACCAAGAGGAATAGTTTTTCCTTGTGGTCAAACTGTTCCGAAGCCCCCTAAAACTATCAGTGTATTTGTAGGGACGATTTCGTCTCCGGTACCTATATGATTGGTCTGGTCAATGAAGCTCCAAAATCAAAACCCTGTCCTATCAACACACAATTTCACATCGTTAGCCTATAGCTATAGTCCATTGTCTTACACGCCATTGTATCGGACGCGCCGCATCCTGCGCGGGCGCATTGTTACGCGCCATTCGAGCGCGACCCGGGATCGAATCCGCTATCGAGAACACGACTCATCGAGGAAGTATCGGTTCACAGAACGATGAGTGACAGTGTAAGTGTTTTAAGTTAGGGCGTTGCAAATTGCTCTTTGTCTAATGTGATATTTTAAACTAAGATACAATTTCAGCTATGATCTTCTTAGGGGGCCAGAAATACCTGGCGACACTTCGACCCTATGGGATCTGTTGTGCCAAACCCCTGTCCGCCAAACGGTGCCCCAGCCGTTTTTTGGTGGACTTGACATACATGGCCTTAGAATAGTAAATACCAGTCTTTGGGGTATGCAGGTTTCCTATGATGTTTTCCTTCACCGAAAAACCTATGGTATTTAAGGTGTGGTATAAATGGTACGTGAGGCGAGTGCACAACCAACTAGGCTACCACGGCTCTTCAGCTATGATTGGACTGACAGGAGTGGAAAATAGTTAAAATCGGCCATTTCATCTCACCACATAAAACATTGTTAAAGTACTTTGATATGCTGTAACTGCGTAACAATGTGTGATCAACTTATGAATTATTCATTTTTGCAGTCGCACCGCATCTTCGTCCGCATTGAAAAGTATCATATACCTATGTTATTTTAGCTATCATTGTACCTACAAAATTTCATCAAACTCCGACCTCACTTTAGGCACAGAATATATAAAAGTACATACATAATGTCGACTTTTTACATTTTTTACCCAGGAAGGATCGAATTTAGCTGCTTCCCACCAAAAAGATCCTCGCTTCATGTTATTTTTTACCCCACGTTGACTTCTTTAAATGTCGAATTGAATCAATTAAGCGTAACACAGACAAGGCGGCGGCGGTGCGAAAGCGTTGCGGCGGCGAATCTGCGGGAAGCGAATATAAAGCGGACCCCATCAGACAGGAATACCGTTTGCGGTGGCAGCGCCGCGGCGGTGTGTATGAAGAACGCTCCGCACCGCGCCGCTCTGTGGTGGGGGTTCTCATATACTACAAAGGAATACAACGCGCCGCCGCCGCTTCGCACTAATCTGTGCGCGCGGTTTTGTCGCTTTCGCATTCGCACCGCGCGTTTGCCGCGCCGCTTTGATGTGAAGGGCTCACACTATTTCGAACATTACAAAAAATTACCGCAACGCTTTCGCACCGCCGCCGCCCTGTCTGTGTTACGCTTTAATCATGGTATCGGCCTTTTGTATGCGTACTACTGCTACTAGAGGGTAAGTATAGGTGTGTTGTCTGAAAACGAAGTCGTGTTACAAAAACACATTCCATACATCCCGCAACACGAGTCCGAGATCGTCGTCACCTCAAATTGGCTATTACGAGCGCGTGCGCACATAGCACAGCCGCCGACAGGGGTATTTGCACCCCATTACACTTTTGAACAAGACCTTTAGGGGAGTTTTATGCATAAAATAAAAACATAAACGACATGGTACAAAATGTATATGTTAATTAACGCTTAAGAAAGTATCGTGGGAGGAAATCAATAATTTGCATACTCCTAAACATCAAATAATTATGTATAGTACTAGCGGACGCCCCGCGAATTCCCCCGCGTCAAAGAGGTTTATTCACTGTATCAATAATGAATTGAGCAACAAAAAACCAAACATTCGTATTTAAATGTAGGTAGGTGATCTTTATCTTTTCCTTTGAGAAGAGATTTTTCTTTAGATTTTATCACCTTCCAGCCCCAGCATGTTTACTTCGCTGCGATGATAAAGGTGCATTGAATTTCCATTTTCATTATAGCGAAGTTTCTGGTCCGTCTGTCTCGTATGTTCGCCGGATAGCTCCAAAAGTATACGTTATTATTGTATATATACCGTATATATACCGTGTACGACGTACACTTTGCTAACATTTGTTTGGAATTTGATCAAATCCTCAAAGAGTGATAAATTTGACATCAACCGCTGGACTATCCAGTGATTACGTTACACATCGACATGAAGCCGCTTCTTTGTCGCTACGAGAATGCCCGCCAGATGCATTATATGCGGTGGCCATGGATCGTCCAGTAATATCCGGTGCTGTCCAACCGTGGACCTTGTGGGATGCACATCATAAGTACCTAGCGGTGGGAATAGATTATATAGATGGAGATAGATAGATAGATATATAGATAAATCATTTATTTGTGGCTTCGACACATACATAGTAGTGATAATAGTAAAGCCATATTTTAGCAAAGATTCCTATACTTAAACATATATATTCTTAAATATAAGATAAGGTACCTACCTATAATAAATTGGATTAGCACATAGGATAAACAATAATACTGCAATATATTTGTAATATTTAGTAGCATTTATGTACTTCCGACGTGCACAGACAAATCGAGTCTGGTTTTTGATGCACCGTAATATATTTTTCATTATACTAAGTTGTGATTAATAAATAAATACAAAATACAAATGCAAAATAAATGTCACACTAAAATAAAATCCCCTCGAACAAACAAAGTTTTGACAAAACAAACCTCCTACCCCCAAGCGCAGTAACCCCACACCGTATAAATGCTAAAATCAATACGAACGTAGCGCACGCGCACCGTTCAAAGATCGATATTGTCTTTCGTTCACCCCTCGACGCACATCTGTTGCTCAAATCACTCCTGCGCACCCCATTTTAATACACCTCGAACCATACATTACGGCTGGCGAATGATTAATTTCATTCGTCCGATTGCCGAAGCAAAGGAGGGTTGAACAAAATAGTACATACCGGTCAGACATAATCAGTATAACATTGTTTAAGGACTGATAAAACTTTTAGCCTCTGGCAAGGCATACTTTTATGACTAATTTTTCCACAAACAAAAACATTTTCAAAAGCTAAAAACACTTGATGGTAGGCGCCTTTAACCGCCAATGAATTCTACAATCTTCGTCGTGGCTAAAGGCTTTATTTCATTTTATGACGCTTCAAAACAACAACAAAAACCACAGCCTACCAGTCCTCTGTTATAGGCCTCTACCGTCTCCTAATATAAGGTTAAGCCACAATCACTACATTGGATAGTTGGGCTAATGATTGATAGCTGTAGACAGACCGATGGAACTTAATCACAGCGCAGACCTTATATCTAGAACAAAACGTGCGATGCATCACTATTGCCGACCTAGATAAAATGCATCAAGCTCAATGCACATAAACAGCTAACGAGCACGGCTTAGAAAAAACCATTTGAATTGACATTTCCTGTTCCATCTATTTCTGGTTTTCAGGGGTGAGCAAGTAGGGGAGTTAATACAGGGTCGAACGTTTGGAAGTCACACGTCACAGCTTCCGTTGCGATCGAGAAAATGTTTTTATTGTCCTTTAATAGAAACGGAACGTGACATTTTTGCTTTGCTAGGCGATAAAAAAATCGATAAGCATTCGATTGACATTTGTACGTGATTTTTAGTTTTAACTATAGTTTAAAAGTACATTTTTGCGATTTGTTGCACTCAATTTGCAAAGGTAAACAAAAATATTCGAATACCTATACGTGTAAGACCCATGTGTTCGATTTAGGCCTAGATAATCCAATCCCTCGAATGTCTAGACGGTCCATTACGTCCAATACCCCAAACGTCCAACGTCCATTTCCTCGAACACTATTTCCCCGAATAATAAACCCCGAATAATAATAATAATAAATAATAAATAGGTAATATATTTTCATTTTGATTCCTTTAGGATTCGATACCGGATTTTTCAGTTTTTAATTCGGGGAATTGGACGTCCAGGGAATAGATTTCATTGAGTAGACGTTCGAGGAAATAGGCGTTTCTGGCCTGAATCAGGTCGGTCGATGGAGAAGTGACCGGGGAGATCAAATGACTTAACATACCGCACGTATAAAAGTACAAAACTTTAAAAAATTATATCCTTACTAGACACAATATAGCATGACTTGTCAACATAATAATAACGCTGTTACCAAGCGTATTTAAATGAAACCTAACAAGTCTAGACCTGTTCTAACAGGTCTAGACAATGCACAAGGTGTTTGAAAACTATGCAAAAAGATGATAAGTGCATACGCCACCTAAAATTCAAATTATGTGCTACTGTTACGTTACTAGTATCTGTCTGTGACGATGCTCGTTTTTAAATCTGTTGGTTTTATAATAGGCACGAGTATTTATTAATTATTTATTTATTAGTTAACCTTGTCGTCGATCATATGAAAGTTTAAAAGCTTGTCGGCGTCGATATATTTTCACAACACTAAATATAACCACCGATATATCGGTAACGATATACTAAAACACAGTATTAAATGTAGAGATTCCACATCTGAACTAGACTCATGAAAATGACCATTCGTTCTTCGTAAAGCCCAAAATGGTAACAAGAGTTGTGACAATAGAATTTTTTTTCATTTAATTTGAAAGCATAAATATAATTTGACGTAGCTATTCAGGTATGTTTACGGCAATCATTATCTTGCCTCCATTTATGATTTACTTCATACCACAAACCGGTAGTCATTACAGACAAACATGTTTCATATTTATATGTACCTATCAACCAATAGGTATTATGCATTCAAATCTATCGGGCTGGAGCGTACTGTAGGCGATAATGGAATGCTGTCTGGTGCATTTGCATCCTAGGCGGCAGTCTTTACCTCATGCATGCGGTTCTAACCGAGGTTACTGGCATAGTTTCTAGAATTCTCTGCTCTTTGAGTAAAAAACTAGCTGTCACCCGCAACTTCGTCAGCGTTGAATGAATGTCAACGCTTATGGAACTAAAAACATCTTACTAACAAGGATAGACAGGGTAGAAGCTTTGTATGGTTTCCTCAAAATAATTTTTCAGGTTATTTCAATTTCTATTATTCAAACTACAAAGTTAGGGTACCCACCCGCTTGGGTACCCTTTGTAGGTCACTTGACCTTTCTTGTAAGTGGTTGGCTACGTTATTATTTTGAGCAAACTATACAAAATTTCTACCCTTTAATTCCATGGGATCGGAGCTTGTGTTGATAGAAAATACAACAAAAATTCGTGCTTTGGACTATGGTAAATTCTATTATACAGCTAGGTAGTGTACCATAATCTACTAACAATAAATTTGTGTTTCCATACTGTCTTGAAAGGGCCAAACCCATAATGTTTTCCTACACCGACAATGTGATAAATCCATTTACGGAAGTCCATAACTGGCTCGCTCCAAACTGAGATAGCGCGTTGTTAGAGTATACAAGGAACCGCGGGCACACCTGACACTCTACGCACTTCTAGTTAGTGCCGGTAGACCCGGGCTCAGTGAGCGGCAGTTATGGGGCGGCAAAATTGGAAGGCCGTACTGCAAAAGTCATAGGTCTAAAATCGTATAATTATATTTCGTGAGGAAACCTCCATACGCCGTAGAAGAAATTCTTAGGCGCATGTGAAACCCGCACTGCGCTAGCGTGGTGGACTATGACCCAAACGCCCTCGTTGAAAGGGTAGGCCTGAGCCCCAGCAGTGGGGACATGTTAATAGGCTGTTGATGATGATGATGATATTTTATGTGCTTTTGTGAATATACCTAACAAACTTTAGATGTTCTTCTCAGGTGATCATTTTAGTGCATTTTCGATATAGCTCTTTCATGCGGCATCATCCGCGTAGGAAAGTTTTTCCGGTTAAAAACCCTTTCATAAGTCCGTCCACTAAGAAAGGGGTTTGTCCCGAAACCTTAGAGGGACCGTAGTACAAAATTTCAAGTCTCTAGGCTGTGCGTTGATCAGTCAATCAATCTCTTCTTATAAATAATATTGACGATTGTTATAGGACCTATGATCTATATTAAATGTGGCTAAGGTACTTCAAAAATCTAGCAGTCTACGTGTTAATCCGGCCCTATTCATTATCTAGCACGGGTCAACGACCGATTGGAAAGCAAAGGATAAGAAAGCACCTTTTATAGGAGACGCAAACAATAGTAGTGTACATAACTGCCTTCTACAACCTTTCAAAACATCCGCCCCACATCCGGGCCACACGCCATCTAGTTTGTTTTGACACTCTTTATAAGCAGGATAGAGCTTATGACGACATAATATAAAGGAAGATGCTTTCAATAAATATCAGATAAGATTAAATAGCTTGTATACTCATATTAGAATATAAACCGTATACTGAAGTTACGAGAAACTCATTGGTACGGGCCAAGGATCGAACCCACGACCGCATGAACGTGGGGAGAGTGCACAAGCAACGTGACTACCAGGCGTTTAAGTGTTCCCTAAGTAAAAACCATCGCACTGTTCTGGTATCTTTTGGCAGGTGTTCAATATCACAGTGGTTCTATAAAATTATTGCACCTGTCCCAATCAAAGAACGTAATATACCATTGCTTTAAATTTCATCTAAGATCCTATTAATGGTAAGCAGGAAGAATTTACGCACACTAGTGAGAGCACTCACCGGACATTGCGGCCTGAACAAACACATGTTCAACCTCAATCTCCGAGACACTAAAATGTGCAGATTCTGCCAAGAGGCAGAGGAAACACCATTACACCTCCTGTGTGAATGTGGCCCACTGATGCGTAAAAGAAGCGTCCACCTGGGCAACTACATACTTCAACCCGATGAAGTAAAATTAATTAGTCCCAAAAGCGTGCTGACGTTCCTGACGGATGCAAAGCTCAACACTGAACTATAGTAAAGGCGGCGATCACAATAGATCAGCAATGGTCGCAGTGATACAAGGCTAGATAAGACTTGAAAGAGCCCCACCTCAAATAATAATATTAATGGTCACTGGCCTTACAATTTAAGACCATAATTTGGAAAGTGACATTATAAGAATATTATCGGTTCAAATTACATATAGAGCGTCAGTGGCGTAGGGGATAAGACGCGGCCTATCATATCGAAAGGTCCGGAGTTCGATGCCTAGCTGGGCCATGTACCAATGGGTTTTTTCTCGAAACATTTACTGACTGCTCTCAAACGGTGAAGGAAAACTTCGTGAGGAAACCTGCATACGCCGATGAAGAAATTCGTAGGCGCATGTGAAGTCCACCAACCCGCACTGGGCTAGCGTGGTGGACTATAGCCCGAACGCCCTCGTTGAGAGGGTAGGCCTGAGCCCCAACAGTGGGGACATATTCATAGGCGGTTGATGAAATCACATGGATTTTCATGCTTTTGTTGCCTTTTCCGTGACGAAAAAACAAAACGATTCAGTGGTTTCCGTATTCACGACTTAAATTTCCATTTAAAATTTGGAATGTTCCGAAACATTTCCGTCGTGCACCTGCTCGCATTATCCATGCCAGGCCTTATAAAAGTGTCATAGCGTTATGGTATTTAGGAAGCCGATGTCCACCTTTGCGTCACGGCAGCGACCTTTTAAAGCCCATCTTGGTTTTCGTTTATACATTACACGGAAGAAAGTAAGCCATGACTGTCCGAAACGAGTGATCCGCCAGAGAACCACATGCCTTCGATATAGCTCAAAAAGCTATGCGTTGAAGTGGCAGTGGGTTGGTCACATCTGTCGGAGAACCAATAAACCGCTGGAGGCTAGGGTAGACGAGTAGACTGGTGGAGACTACGAGTGGTAGCATAGTGTGGGACGCCCCCCGGCTATAAGGAGCGACGATCTGCGTAAGCGGCTGGCAGTGACTGGATACGAAGAACCGAAGATCGGGTTAAGTGGCGCGCTTTGGGGGAGGCCTATGTCCAACAGTGGACTAGTTCAGGCTGATGATGAACGGTCCAAAAATCTGCATCTTAAACAGATAGGAATAAACCGTCCCTAACACGAACGCCCGACAGCGGTCTCATCATCATTCATCATCATCATCAGCCTGCACAGCTGGATATAGGCCTCCCCCAAGGCGCGCCACTGAGCCCGATCTTCGGCTCTCCGCATCCAGTCACTGCCAGCCGTCCTGCGCAGGTCGTCGCTCCATCTAGCCGGGGAGCGTCCCACACTACGCTTGTTAAGTCGTGGTCTCCATTCGAGAACTCGTCTACCCCAGCGGTTATCGGTTCTCTGACAGATGTGACCAGCCCACTGCCACTTCAACGTGCTAACCCTTTGAGCTATGTCAAAGGCTTTGGTTCTCTGGCGGATCACCTCGTTTCGGATCCTCTCTCTCAGAGAAACTCCGAGCATAGCTCTTTCCATATATACTTTCCATATGGAAAGAGCTAGCTTGGCAGCGATCTCATAAAACCAAAATTTTGAGTTCAATAAATTAGCCTAACATTAACATATTGTTATCGAAGCATTGTTTTTCTTCAAATATGTTTTATTTAATGTACTAAATTGGTATATTTATTCACACTTATTATTCGCCAGCGATCTATCACCGTTTCCGAAGGTCTCAGCCACTGCTGTGAAGAAGCGCAAAGACTTGGAGCAACACATTTATCTAATGAAATGAATGTCTCATAATCAATAAAAGGTTCGAAGATATTAATTAATAATTCGACGAACAAATCGAAACGATTATTACAGAAACATCCTGAATAATAGAACAAAGAAACCAGGCAGTAGGTATGAATGACGCTCGTAGATAAAGAGGTAGGTAGGTAATTATTCTGTAAAGGTACGATGACTTACCATATCAATGGATTAATCCCAAAAAGACAAGACAAATAACAAATCACTATAAAATTCACTAGTAAACACTTGTAAATATAAACCAAAATATAATGCAAAATGCGATTCCGCCGGCTGTGTTGCACTGAATGTCAAAAACGCAGACAATAAACTGACAGCTGACGGAGTAGGTACGTCAGAACGAGACAAAAGATGTTTAATCGATAAAATTTATAAAACCAAGTGCAACAATCGCGATAGAGAAAGCAATATCGCTATAAGCACAATACGGAAAGAGAAAATATCGACTTTGACAGATGTATCGTGGTATTCTGAATTTGGGTGGGTTATTAATAAATACGCATGCGTAAATCCGACGCATGCGCTATGCATTGTTGTGAAATACTTGAGGGAATATCAAAGAATAGACAATTAAGCATTCTAGAGATTAGACTACCCTAATCATAAATTACCAGATGATGACTCATAATTTTTATTGATTTAAATTAAATTTCAATACTCTCCGGTAGGGATTTCGTAAAGGATCTGCTTAGATAGGTATACTACATATTTAAGTCCTCCTACCTACCTGTTTATACCACCAAATAGCAAATCTGTGCATCGCAACGCTGCGTTCCGAAACAATTATTCGTCGATTGTTACGAACGCCTGCAGGTGACCGAAAGCAACTAGATGCGAAATATCGGATGCGATGCGGGTGGTGGCGTTCATTGGCAAAGGCCGTTCAGCAGTGGACCCTAAAAGGCTGATATGAACAAATGAAAATGAGGAACTACTGGGAGCGTCCCCTGAAGATTATGAGGCTGGCGGCCAAGAATAAACCTCCGCATGACGACTCAACGGGTTCACGCCACACTAACACAACAATGGCCAAGGTCGCGGCTGCGTAAACATTCCATTATAATGCAAGCTGTGCACTTGCAGTGACCTTTGCTCAACGCTGATAAGGCACGCGCGGCATTACGCCCGCAGCGCAAATATCAGCGATTGTTTCTAAGATTTCTGATTCTCGGATTTTAAGAAAATTTATAGAAAGCTAGTATTAGGATAGCATGAGAGTATTCCGCGTGGTTTTTATATTTCCTTGCTCTCTTGTAGAGCCTAAACCACTGGACCGGATTTCGAAAAGAGAGGTGTCACTTTATTAAATTTGTATTGATAATTATCTTTATGATATAGACTTTAACTAACATAGATAGATCTGCGTTATATGTTCCAAAATGTTTCTCGTATTGGTAAATAGTCGGGTTTTAGTATTTTTATTTTATCATATCCACTGTGCGCTGAGTATGGCTGACACTCCTTAAAGATCTCGAATACCTATTTCAAAATATCAGTCGGATGATCTGCCTTTGTTTCCATTAGTTGGTATACACATAAGTAGGTACGTTTACCAAGTACTCGATTACTACGAATTAACACGCCCCGTAGCTTGTAAGATATTTGCTATCTTATTTACTTACATCTCTATATTTTTACCAAAATAATTATACATACCTACCTACCTACTTCTAATTAAAGTGATCATTAAGTTGGACGCATAGCATCATGTAATGTATTGTTTACAGTCAAATCGAACCAAGATAGATTACTACTGCACAAAAACCCTTTCTAAACATTCTTTATAGTGCTTTTTGCCTTTGAAAACGAAAGCATTTCTTAGTTCGATTAGTAGGCGAAAGAAAAGGAAACATTTCGTTAGAGGACCCCGCGTTGTACATGGGGCTGTGAAATGATGTGTCTCTCTATTTCAAATTTTATCGTTCGTTTTCATTCTAATTAATTACACACACCTAAAGGAAGTTACAATCAGTACCCATTGGTTACTTAAATTTGTTTTTTTAAGGTATCAACAGTTACCTCTCATCTCGAATCGACCTATTAGCACTCAACTCAATACATAAGTAGGTACTTATTTTTGATAGTCAGGCGGGAAACCTACAGTATATGCACAATAAAATTATAAAGAACCAAATAACAATACATGACAGGATAGTTTTAGCTAGCAATTAGTAATTACTTGCAGCACGCTCTTCTAGGAGCTCTAATGCACATGTGAGTTCTTTAAAAATAGTTAAACTGTTTAAGAGACTTTATAACATAAAACGCGCTCCTACAGGATAGTATCTCTTTGCTACATTGCCTCGTGTCGATAAGAAAGAAGAGCACAAAAAGCAACAAAGGAATGCTGCAGACAGACCACTTAAAATCGACTTACGATAAATTACTAAATGTTTTACAATAGCTTTATCGTAATCGCTGCCGATGTTTTTGTGTATTTGGAGACCAACAAAGTGGTTTGACAATAATGGTTTGGTGTAAAAACAGAGTTTGGTGACAAGACTGCTGACTGACTTCTTTTTACCGATTAATCACCTCTGCTCGCTGTAGAAATTTTTCAAATATAGATATATATAATAGAAATGAACACTATGCTGGTTTCGTCATTTTTTATTCACATCTCTCAAAAGAACCTAAAATTCCTTTAAATTTCCTAATCCCTCTATCATTGTTTGGCAATTTTATCGATTTCGGTCCCAAAGGTGAGACAAACATGCAAACAAAAATAATAATCTTCCAATAAATCTTTTAATTGTTTTTTCTTGAAATTACTACAATTTTTACATCATTGCCGGGCATTTTTTCGTTTATACGTAGAAAAAGGGAATAAATCTTATCAGATCCAGGATTTTTTTAAAATGATTCCATCTTGTAACCCTACGAACAAATTATTCATCAAATCAAAATAAATAAAATTAAAATAAAAAAATGTAATCACAAATTTCGAAGTTCATCATGTTTTGATTAGGTTTGAGTACTTTTGGAAACCACACTGGCATAGGTACCTACATCATAAGCATGTGTCATCATCACAGCTTTTAAAATTACCACCCTCCTCCATTTCATAACTGTAGCCGTTGACAATGATAGCGAAATCAAACGACAACAATGTCCAAATTGCGAAAAAGACATCCATAACAACGGTTGGTGTCAATTCGCAACTGTAAGGATACCGTGCCATTCGTAACTCAGCGAACAATATACTTAACAGGCGTACAAACATCGTTACAATTATAACTACAGTAAATATATCTGCAAATATACATCGTGATGCATCGCAAGTATCGGTAACTACTAGAAGAAACAACACCCCAGTAAGGAATAGAAACACGCCGCCAACTAGTCTTGTGTATGCAAAGTGGTATGTTAGATCGAACATCAGCTCTTTGCCTTCGAAGAGGTCGCCGCAAACCGGGGAATGAATCACGGTCATATCGTATATGGCAATCAACAATAGAAGTATAGTCACCATTATTGAAGCATGGAGCAAATGCTGGACACAGAAACAAAACCTTTCTGTTTGAGGTAAGCATGTTAATGCCATTTGTGTTTAAGGCTTGATTTATTTTTAAATCTTGAGCAATTAAAAGATGCAGCTGCAGTCATAAGGAGTTAAACTGATTACGTTTAATGATTTCATTACCAATTTCCGATTACATAATATTTCTTGTTGTTTTTGTGATCGTCTATAGATACAAGATAAGTTGGCGCAATGTCAATACAATGACAATATGTCAATACAAATTACTAATCTATGGATTGTTATCGAGATTGATTATTGCTCAGACCAAATAAGTGCATGAGCTTGTAAAATCTGCAAACGGTGTTTTTCTGTTTGCAGTGAGCAAAGAAAACTAGATGTTGTTAGTGAAAAATAGAGTCAAAAACTTACTGACATAAAAGGTCAACGGGTAATAGGTATACGCATAGAGTTAGTATACTAGCTATAGAGCGCGCGCATCGCTCATTGCCCATTGTGCCAAGTGTAAGCAGGTGTTCTATGGACGCTTCTATATAGATTTTTTCTAGATCGTTCTGTTTCGTGAATCGCGTTTACAGCTTGGCACTGCACATTTCACCATGATTACTCCAAATCTAAATAAATATCGGCGAGGGCAACAATCAGCGCTACTGACGTGTTGTGACTAGTAGCGTCGCCCCGAACATTTCGAGACTGTTCAGACCCGTGCTTACAGTTCAGACTTGCTAACGCGCGCTCTATGTATACTAACAACTCTCTGGGTATACGTTACTCAATGACATAAAGCCCATAGAAACAGACTCATCCATCAGCTATTTGCTGATCACCTTCATCTTTGTCGTTTTATTTGTTCTGTCTGGTCCAATCTGACTGTTCTCAAACAGTGAAGGAATATAAATCTGCATACCTACGTCGAAGAAGGAATTCTTAGGCGCGTGTTAAGTCCACTAACCCGCACTGGGCTAGCGTAGTGGACTACAGCCAGTAGATACATTTGTTGAGAGGGTAGTGCCTAACAGCGGCAGCATATTAATAGGCTGTTGATTTGATTTTTAGTTTTCATCCTATGGGATATAATATGGAGCCATCCTTCCGTTGCCTTCTTAATCAGGTCGGATCATCTCATTCTGAACATGTCCTTCGACTTTCATACTTAATATTTTGGTTCACATATAGTTAATGAAACTGTCAATTCGTGTGTGAATATATATTTTGGAAATCTTATAATTCTTGATCTCCAATCACGTACGTTCTAATCAACAATTTTCTTCACTAATTCCTATTCGTTCCTCGACAGCACTGTGAGGCGTGTCTTAAAGAAGACATGTTCATTTCGATGCGCAGGCGCTGCCGGCACGGTTCTAAGCCGAACAAGTCCGTTGACCCCTCATCTCGCGCACACATCTTCCGGACACGTTTGTTCCCGGATTCCCACACGTCTGCTACTGTTACGTCATAATTTTCGGGAATGTCTATGGAACAGAAACCTTACTTTGTATTTACGACAGCTTTCCCTGGTCGTTATGGCTTTAGATAACGGAATCAAATTCCAATCAACGAAATGTCGGGATCTTTCAAATACCGACTATTGTACCTTATTATGTATGAGAGCGTCGTCAGTGGCGTAGTGGGTTAGACGCGTCATGTCGAGAGGTCCGAGTTCGATCCCCGGTCGTGCCAATGTGTTTTTCTCAAAAGCTTAAGTACATTTTACTGGCTGCTCTCAAACGATGAAGGAAACCATCGTGATGAAACCTGGATACGTCGAAGAAGGAATTTTCAGACGCATGTGAAGTCCACCAACCCGCAATGGGCTTGCGTGGCGTGGTGGACTATAGCCCGTACGCGCTCGTCGAGAGGGTAGGCTTGTACCCCAACAGTCGGGACATAAAATAGGCTATAACACCTATCTAGATACGAGTATGAAGAAAGCAAGACAAGCCTAATAACGACGTCACGAGAAAATTGTTTAATAAACACGAGAGCAATGGCGAAAGGATGTTTTCCAAAACTGTTGACAGACTAAGTGCGAATGTTACTAAACAATGTTGTGTTCGATTGGCACGTCTCAAAACGATTTCTTCTAGTTTTCTAAACAATTCGAAAAATATGAAATTAATTCTGAAACTTTAATTTTTTTCCACCTGAAAATGGCCTTACCAGAAAGCTTATAAGTTTGAGGTAACCTTCGTAAAGAATGAACGTTTAATCGATATAGTTGTGGACGTTAACGATAAAAATAATTCTCCACTTACCCAAGGCAAATTACCAGAAATCGAATATTTTTTTCAGTTTTCTTTTCAATCTTTATTTATTTTATTATAATGTAGCTAAGTACAGCATTATTAAACAATCTAATAAATAAAGCCACGAGATAAAAAACCATAAACCATTAGTGAAAATTCAACTGATTCTTAGCCCTCTCTTTATAAGTGTAACATAATGAAAATAAACTTCAACTACCTATTTACATAATAATAGAAAATATAGAAATTAACTGTTCAACTTACCGAATAATATAGAGACTTCTTTTTCAAAACTTTCGTCTTCTCTTTATAAAACCAGAATTTCAATTTCCGAACGTAAAATCGACGCGTCAAAAGAAAAGGGCGGGAAATCTGTAGCGCATGCGCCCATGGAGCGCGCGCTGCGATCGCGCCGACACTGACAGATGCGCGCGCAGCCCGCCAGCTGATTTGATTCACATATATCTAATCAACCAATCAATTTAAACCTTATAATCGGAACAATTAAACTGTCATTTCCAATAGCAGTGATTCCGACGAGTTTTAAAATTAAAATTGTCACTTACTCATTAGATTATTAATTTGCTGCTGCTTATTGCTCGCCATAAATATTTTAGACTAGCTGTTGCCCGCGACTTTGCCCGCGTGGAATAATTTTTTCCCGCGGGAACAGTTTAACGCGGTAAAAAGTAGCTGATATTCCAGCTGTGTGATTCTGTAAAGTACGAATTAAAACTCGACCATCACATCGCAAGTCACTCACTTCACTTCGCATCCGATCATGAAAGACCTTGATGTCGCATTGTGTAAACAAATACAAGCTACACAATAAACACTTCACTTGCGAAGTAAAGTGAGTATTGAACTGTGAATCATTGAGTTAGAGACCGATCTCACTGCGGATTCAGGATCGAGTTGCACAAATACGCTTACAGAATAGCAGGGCAGGATATCTCACCAGTTACATCAGCTATCACTGTACCAAGTTTCATCATCAGTCGTTGGTAGCGTGAAAGAGTGACAAAGATTCTCACATCCGAACATCCTTACCAACTTTCGCCTTTATAATATGACTAGCCGATGCCCCGCGACTTTATCCGCCTTATAAAGTATATACTATTTAAATATTATTCCAAAAATTTTAACCCGTTCTAATCATGCCAGTTTCATAGTTTTAAAGTTTGTCAATAGATGGCGTTATTTGTATTTTACACCCCGCTATCATTTGGTTCTTCGCAACTTATTTAAGATAAGCGTGCAAATTATCCACCAGTTTTTACCTCTTTATTATTTAGTATAGATATAGATAATAATATGAATATTTCATGGATATCAAATATTTATGTACAGCGCGAGTCAAAAATGTACGTACCTTACCTACTAGGTATGCCTGTATTCCATAATAAAATAATAGTACCTACCTAGTCAAATAGATTATTCAATTGCTTGTCTACAAGTAGGTAAATATGGCATAATATTACGTAGTTCGGCATAGATACTACAAGTCTCAAGATATAAACTTACACGTGTGGTCACAGGTCTCAGGGTAACACAGGCTGACCTCACGTATCGGATGGCTGTCTGCATGTAGTTTTAACTGGGACAGCTATAAATGGTATCGATTTTATATACTTACATGTTATTAATATTATTGTATTACTAGCCGTTGACCGCGGCTTTGCCCGCGTGAAAAAAGTAGCCTATATGTTATTCCAGGATATAAGCTATCACTGTACCAAGTTTCTTTAAAATTCGTTCAGCCGTTACAGCGTGAAAGAGTAACAAACATCCTCACAAACATCCTTACAAACTTTCGCCAATGGCCAATAAGTTGGCAACGATTAACGGCAAACTTCTGATGAAAACCCTCGCGCCAGATCCTTACCTCAAAAGAGGAAAAAGGAACCCCTATAGGATCACTTCGTTGTCAGTATGTCTGTGGAAATGGTAATTTTTCATTTATTTTCCAAAGTACTAAAGTTCTGTGTTTCAGGAGAGAGAACTAAATAGAAATATATACCTTTTAATAAATATAATTTTTCCCTTTTCAAATAATTTTTTTTCTTTGCATTTTTTTTCGTACATATCTATTGACATTAATCTGTAAAACTATCTATAAAACTGAAAATAGTTATTTGTTGCAAGGCTGCAAAGTTAGTTATTTTGTGCGAGTACTAGTATTGAAAACTGGGCAAAGCGAAGGGTTAGCGAGGGTTTCAAGGTACGGGACGCAAAATAACTTTGCTGCCGAGCGCAACACACAATTTTTCACCTCACTAAAGCGAGGAAAATATTAGGTGAATTCAATCCTTTCGGCGGTTTAGAATCACAAATAATAATAACCACAATAAGAATTGACCACTTCTTTAAATGTCCACCTTCTACAAATTAGAAGAAAAGTTTTAAAAAGTTTTTTCCATGTGCAGTTTTGTGCAGTTTTCCACGCAGATTTCGAATGAGAAAGTATACCCTTCCGAGCCGGTGAGGTGAAAAAGAAATTTTACAATAGCATAATTTATTTAGGTTATTAGTGTAACTGCGCAAGAGCAGTGTACTTTTCCTTCTCGCAATAATTAGTTAATTTCGTTGTAAACATACGGCAGCAAACTAATTTAATGACTGATAAGAGCTCAAACCATGACCCACGCAAGTCAATAAACCGTTATCAATAATGCAACTGCGTTTACGTGCACAAAATATAGGTAGGTACGTTTAAATATCTCTAACTTCATAATAATAAAGCTACCTTATCTTATCTTTTACATAATAGTAGATGAAATTTATTAAACAAAACTTATTGTAACATTAAAATGAACTAGCCAGCCAGAAGTTTAGCCATACAACGAGGGAACGCCGCCAGCCTTCTGGGCACCATGCCCCGGTGTGACCACCTCGACGGACTTTTTTATTTGTAGGTTTGTAGGTTTATTTGTAAGTAGGTTTATTTGTAGGTTTTAGCCAATTAGTTCATTTTATCTTATCTTACTTCGGTCGTGCTATGTACCAATGGTTTTTCTCGAAACTTAATTACATTTACTGACTGCTCCCTAAACGGTGAAGGAAACATTGTGAGCAAACCTGCATACGCCGAAGAAGGAATTCTTAGTCGCATGTGAAGTCCACCAACCCGCACTGGGCTGGCGTGGTGGACTATAGCCCGAACGTTGAGAGGCCTGAGCGAACAATCAGCACTTAATAGTCTCTACTGTCTCCATTCCAAATGATATGACATACGAAAACAAAAAAAATCATGTAAGTAAGTAATGAAAGGCACATAACAGCAACTAGGCAAGTTTGTATTTCCACTTCAGGACACCATCTATTGTTTATTTGTTTCCGAGACCAAAAGCGTTTGTTTTCGTATGCCATTTATATAGGAACAGATATCATCATCATATCAGCCTGTAGACGTCCACTGCTGGACAAAGACCTCCCTCAGGGATCTCCACGACGACTGGTCCCGTGCTAACCTCATCCAGCTGTGTCCCGCGACCTTCACCATCGGTCCACCTTGTGGGAGACCTGCTTACGCTGCGTTTTCAGATACGTGGTCGCCACTCGAGAAACTTTCTGCCTCAACGGAATAGATATATTATTACCAGAGTGGTACCTACATTTCTGTGGGGTCTAACAACCTTACACCCTGCTGGGGCGATGGTCACCAGCATTCCCACAGCCATTTCGACATTTCTCCTTTCTACCGTTCCGCACGAAGACGGACTCCAATCTCCGTTTGAACAATAGGTAACTGATGGAAAATAGGTAACCAATTGGAACATTAGATTGGTTACAGCTTTCAAATTAACAGAGGTAAGATGAGAAATTTTCTTTTTTTAGAATTTTAATGACTGTAGCATAAGATTGAACATTGTTTTACATTCGAACAATAAATAGTTTCTCAACGGTAATGGGTACCTATAGCTATTTTTTATCTACTCAAAACAACATACACTTTAGTAAAAGGAATGATTTCTTAAAAATTCAATTAACAAACATTATCAAAATTTGAGAGCGTCAGTGGCCTCGGGGAGAGCGTCAGTGGCCTCGGGGATAAGACGCGACCTATGATATCGAAAGGTCCGAGGTTCGATCCCCGGTTGGGCCATGTACCAATGGTTTTTTTTCTCGAAACTTAAGTACATGTACTGACTGCTCTCAAACGGTGAAGGAAAACATCGTGAGGAAACCTGCATACGCCGAAGAAGAAATTCTTAGGCGCATGTGAAGTCCACCAACCCGCACTGGGCTAGCGTGGTGGACTATAGCCCGCACGCCCTCGTTGAGAGGGTAGGCCTGAGCCCCAGCAGTGGGGAGATTAATAGGCTGTTGATGATGATGATGAACAAAATTTGGCTAAAATGAAGCGTGTAAACAAACAAGTTTAAAAAATAATTGGCAGATTATATAGATTTTGGTTCAAAAATTGAAAATACCTACTGAGCCACCTTATTTTGTTTATGTTAGTAGTAGTATATATACCTATACATTGTTTAGGAACCGTTGTAGCATAGTTGATTGTGCACTTGGCCAGTACAGTCGACCGCACGTCAGTGATAACACTTTGACCTTGAGCTGGCCTAGTCTATTAGGTTGTTTGAATACTATGAGAGACCAGTTTATACTGGTTTTGTTTCCACTGACGTGCGGTCGACCGTACTACCAATGAGTTTTTCAGAAATTAGCACCTATTTACTGTTTAATATAATAGGCAGGCTTTTCGGTGAATGAAAATATTGTCATAAACTGTCATAAACGTCTGTAAAACGTGTATATTATAATAAAATACCATACAAATCAGTATACAAGAATGCAATGTCACATCTCCTTATATATGAACACCCTTACAAAAGTCATCATAACCCTTGACGTATAAAAAACCCTTAAATCTATTCAACCATTTAAACCTTTCATACGACGTTCCCATGCGATGCGGAACTCTAAAAAACAATAACACAGGATTTGGAGGTCGTTGCCCTAGGACCGGCTGGGCCCTCCGGAGGTTCTCTAGCCCTCCGACTAAACGTGTTTAGAATTACCTTCCAACATGTTGGTATGTTAAGTGGTAGATACATTCTTCATCACTGCTCATAGGTATAGCGAGGGATTCAAAATAGGTACCTATTTTGAATCCCTCGCTATAGACTATTATCGTCGTCGAATAGGCAATTATCGTTAGTCTCGCATGACACATGTACGAATGTACGACTTTTCATCTCAGCGACGAGAACATATTATAAATACCAATAAATACAACATCATTATATGTTGTATTTATTTGTATTATGTTCTGCGTCCAGCGTGGAAAATCAACCGGAAGGGGACGAGCTGGGATTCAACCGGAAAATCAAATGCCACCTCCATGAATGGACCCGAAATATTAGAAGTAGCAAATACATTTTTTATTTAATACTATATTAATAAGTATTGGACAAATTTACACACGGCTGTTTAGTCCCAAAAGATGTTTGTAAGTCGCTTGCCTCAGCTGGGTATCGCCAAATTTTCTCTTCATATCGTTCCAAGAAGCCTATTCTATAGCTATCGTGAATCTTATCCACAGAGCACAGGATGCGCACGCGCGGCAATCGCCGCTGTGGCGGCGGCACAATTCCAAACTCTTTGATCTTAGCCTACACGGAATGTGACATGTTGACTATCGCAGAGAATAAAAAAAATTTGCTACGCGCCGCCAAAGAGATTCGAACCTTCCTGATCGCAGTACATCAATGCAGAGTGGCATATTTGATGGCTCAGCACCTCGATGTGCCACCCTGTATACCTGGTACCGGAAGCGTTGCTGCACGCTGTTGGCCAGTTATAGACGGCCTAGCTCATTTGAAGGCTGTACTGTTATTGTTCGGTCTGTTTTTAACCAATGCGAGCGCTTACTGACCGTTGTGAGGTCACACTTTGCTACTTTCTAAAAGTTTTATTTATTTTTAAATTAACGTTTCAAAGGATGGCCTTTAATTATTTTTAAAATTAAAGATAGGTACTTAATTATTAACAGGCATGTGTTTCGGTTACACCTGTTACACTTGCATCATTAATTACTATGATACCCATCTGATAGTATGGTATTTATCATTATGTAGTAAACTAGGTCAGGCCAAGTTCTGTTTTTATAAATAAACATTCAAATAAATAAGCCACTGACTACATTTTTATGCAAATATATTGATGAACATATCAATCATGGATCAACATCGTATATATTTTGTATTTACAATGTTAATAATAATAGTGTGACCGGACTGCTCTTCGGCGCGCGTGGCACAGCCAGCCAACTTTTAAAGACATTTATCGCAAATCCCTTCAAATTTTTAGCATTAGTAAGAGTATGCCTAGACGTTTTAAAAGACTCGATATCCATAGTTATGAACCGCCTCTATTCAACATCCACTAACTCGTCTAGTCTTTTTTTTTACTGTTTGTTTAGGTTTAATTTATTTATTAAAATTATGTTTAGAGGTTAGTTTATTTTAGTTTTATAGACAGTTTTACGATTAATTAAAAAAAAAATTTGTACATTAAAAATTTATACATTAAAATAAATACATTATTTCCTTTTCCAGTGTTTATAAGAATATTGTTAATAAATAATAGAACAAACTTAGCAAAAAAAATAAAGTATACATTCATGATGTCAATCTTGGCTAATAGGTATCTGTAGGCGACAACACTCGTTCAGTAATATTAAAGAATAAAGTATTAAAAAAAAAAGTGCGTAATAAATAAATGATTGTTCTCTCTCTCACTAAATAATATTAACAACGTATATATTTTTGTGTTGGACAAAAACTATCCTCATTGTGATAGACCACCACCACATGAGACGGGGTTAAGACTTCACATGGCTTAATGCTACATTTATCATTAATTGAATTTGTTTTCAAACGAATTTTAAGTTAAAGGATTTTCTGTAAAAGAAAACAGTGCACTTAATAATTCGAAAAACTCATTGATACGTGCCCGGTTTTGAACCCTCTGCCTCTCCAACGTAATTTCTGAATAGAAAAGCTTTTATTGACGACCAAAACTTCGTTGACTATTTATTCTGATCCATTGCATCCAAATTGGTCATCTAATTTACTTCCGGGCGGCAGCTGCATAAAACAAAAGATAAAGAATTTGAATACCAGACCATTGCATTGGACTATCATAATACATCCCTTCTTGAAGCAATCAAGCAAACTAATGACTGCATATTGTTTTTAAATTTTTTTTAGTTAGGTCAGTGACCCCATGAAGACCACGTGTAGATACACACGTGCAAACGGGCCTTTGTCCATTGGCCCTTGAAGGGTCCGTTCTAAGTTCTAAATTTCGTGAGGAGGTATTCTAAATCTTTTGGACATGAAAAGTACTGGAGTAGTTCAGACTTATTTTTTACTACAGATTTTTGATTCGATTTTTTAGATCTTACCTTAATGCCTTAGTACTCTACATTATAATTTATTTAAATCTTATTATTAGCTAAGTATATATACTAATTGTTGATCTCCGGTAAAAAAAAACTTCCTTGTCGCTTAATGGTCATTGTCTATACTTTCAATTAAACGTCTTCATTTTATTCGTTTACGATACCGAGTGCACTGTGTAAAAATAAAATGTTTCGAGTCTTCTGGTCTCTAACGGTTTTCTTCTATAAGTTTCTCAACATTTATAATGTACCTACACGTTTCACGTCAAAAAATGCAGGTAAGTACAGTCGGGGTATTAATAACTGAGACTTAACCGAAGAGAGAGGAATGAATGAATAATTTATTTGAAATTTTATTGTAACTGTTTGGAAAGGTTACACCGTGCTCGCTGCATGCAGGAAAGAATTTGAAAACTGAAGAACATTTTCTTTCATTACATTTAATTTATTAACTGAAGTACATTTACTTAAGTTTGAAGTATATTGACATGTTGACGTGATGATTATGTTATATAATTTAATTTATGATTTTTATTTAATTTAATTTTTATGTCGATTGTGAACTATGAAGCTTGTTTTTCGAAATAAATGAATTTATTATTATAAGCAGTAGCGAATATTCGTCTCCACAGATTTTCCTGTACTAATCCCGAAGTCGTGTAGCCCCTTCTTAGTTTACACTTGTTGAGTCAATGGTTGCTCGCATACAATACGACCCTCCGGGTTTAGCCGCTCCTCACTGGGGGTGACATCCAGTCGATACTTCATTTAGACCCAGTTGTTAGATTACCAGGGAAATTCTTTGTTGTGAGCAGATTTTATAGGGTAATAGAGATTTTTAGGGTTCCATACCTCAAAAGGAAAAGAACTTAAGAGAAGGATTACTTCGTTGTCCGTCTGTCTGTCTGTCTGTCTGTTTATATAAATAACTACTGTTTCCCGCTTCACCCGCGTAGACAAGTTTTTTCCGAGGAAACAGCTTTTCCCGAGGTATCTATAGCCATTGTGTTGTATAGTCTGATGAATAATCTGTAAAGTTTCATCAAAATCTGTTCCGTAGTTTTTGCGTGACAGAGTAACAAACATCCAAACTCACTTGGGCCTCCCCATGTCCAGCAATGGACTGGTGCAGGCTGATGATGATGAAGAATGTCATAGTGATACGGGCAAGGCCTGGCCTGTGGTATATTTTGTATGGAGCCTAAATTTATTACTAGCAACAACATGCCGTAAATTTCGAAAATTGGAGGACAAGATATTAACGATGATTAAGATGACGAACGGTAGGTAGAGCGTCAGTGGCCTCGGGGATAAGACGCGACCTATCATATCGAAAGGTCCGAGGTTCGATCCCCGGCTGGGCCATGTACCAATGGGTTTTTTCTCGAAACTTAAGTGCATTTACTGACTGCTCTCAAACGGTGAAGGAAAACATCGTGAGGAAACCTGCATACGCCGAAGAAGAAATTCGTAGGCGCATGTGAAGTCCACCAACCCGCACTGGGCTAGCGTGGTGGACTATAGCCCGCACGCCCCCGTTGAGCGGGTAGGCCTGAGCCCCAACAGTGGGGAGATTAATAGGCTGTTGATGAAGATGACGAAGATGATGTTATTGTTCTAGCATTTTATCGGCAAGAGCTGCAAACCTGAACTCTATTGTCCCGCTACCGACTGAATAGAATTACCTAATTATAAAACAAAATCAAATTAACTTGATACTTACGAGGCATATCTAGTGTACCCATTGAAAACCGGACGTTGCCTGGAACAATGAATTGAACAATAACATTGCTTAATTATGTCAGTGATATGATAATGGGACGTCGTCGAAATGTCACATTATACGAAATTGGGCGAAATTATTGTCGTGGACAATACGACAATGTCGGACATTCACAGTGAAACGAGTACCTACCCACACAACTATACCGTCTGTGACAGACGGTAAGTCATTGTTGTGTGGGTAGGTACCTACTCGTTTGTGTAACAAAGAGATATTTACAAATGATAAGTGTTGTATTAACATGTTACACTTACTTAGTACATAACATGTCACACCACACCTATCTAATCTACATATACTTGGAGTTTTGTTATTGATACGTGATGTTCTCTCAGGCCATAATCTAGTTCGCCTGCGTGTATGACGTCGATATTTCTTAATAAACATAGATATGCGTTTATTCACTGACTCAACACAAATAAAACACGCAAAATGTCACAGTCGCAAAATTTCCCCTTGTCTTAACAATTTAGGACTGCAGGAGTCTTATCTAGAAGAGCACGCGAGAGCCGTTTGTGCTAAATACTCTTTATCAATATAAAAGGATTAGCAAGCTGAAGTGATAGTGTGATGGTCACTTCTGTCGCAGAACCGACAGCCAACGGCAGACGAGTTCTGCAGGGGATTACTACAATTACAATTTATTCAATTTAATATTTGTAACATTACAGAAATCCAGTTGCCCAATCCAATCTAGACTACTGGAGTGCGACACACGGTTTTGTGCGATGTATCGTTAGTACGAAATACGAGTGTGCGATGAACGATAGTGCGATCGTCATTTGTGCGAAGTATCGTTAGTGCGAAATACGAGTGTGCCATGTACGATAGTGCGAAATGTCATTTGTGCGAAGTATCGTATTAGTAAGTTAAACCGCTTAAGAAATTTGAAATAATTAGGTATAATTTACCTATATTATTATGTCATTCTGATATTCTCTATCATTTCGCCAACGGTCAGTGCAACCCACAAGGCCCACAAGCAACTTAAAGTCTACCCCATGCCTGACTACTGCGTCCATTTCTGCCTGCACTGCAAGTTGCACCGGGGATGCTCAAGGAGCCGCGGCAGGGGTCCGCAGTGTGAAGGAATGCCAGGTGGTTGCGGGCGCGATGGTACGGGTCCCGTAATTGGCTGCATCCTCCTGCAATCACTGCGCGGGAGTTGACGCGTGAACTGATTTGTGAAGGCCGAGCACACGGGGTGTTTTTTAAAATGAAAGTAAAAGGAAATTGGAATTATTTTGATCTGTCTGAAAGAAACTGTATACTATAATCTGCTAGACCGGCGTGAATGTCTTGTCAGTGAGTCGGTACTATCAACTAGACAATCTATTTCTGCACGTGGTACTGATTTGTATAGCTATGTACACATTCTTAGTTTATTATGAAATCTTATTGTATAGGTACTCTACCTACATGTTTCACATAATATGACTTAACTTTTGGCTCGGGGTATTATCAGGAAAATTAGGCTATGCTGGTGATTTCTTCGAAAAATATTAGGAGTAATGAGGATATCTGAGGAAGAAGAAGCAGATCTTTTACAGAACCGCTCACTGGGACTTGGGAATACTAAGTTCCATACCCTTGCGTGGAGTAGATAGCCACCTCCCTGTCAGACGGACGGTCCACCATGGACCTGAGCTTTGAAAAGGGGTAGCCGGCGGAAGCGATGCAGGGGCGAGGTCGGCTTTGGTATTAGCGTAGTTTCGAAAATCCCTCCCTACGGCGTACCCTAGACGGTCATGCAAACATCATTCAATTCCATCACTCATGACTGATGGTTGAATGATGAAAAAAATAAAGTATGCAGATTTTCATCAGTCACTGCATTAAACGATCATTCATCCGTCAGTCACCGCCTGACTGTGGTAAAACCATGGTAAAACTGACAGCAAAACCTATCGTGTAAGGTACGCCTAATGTGTAGCGACAGCGCGACGCGCGGGCGCAGCGCACGTACAAGATTGGCACCTGTCAACCTCCGACACGCTGCGCGGCCACCATCCGCGCTACTGCCTTCTCACAACTCCAGGCTCGGTAATGAGACAAATTACTGTCTGTCTCCACGACGAGGGAGAAGCAGACCTTATCAGCCACGCAGCTTTTAATAGCGTCTGCCTGTCGACGTGCACATTTGTCGAAGGTCGGGTATTTTCAACGATATCTCGTAGGCTAGTCGTGGAATTGGCCAGATCGTGATGAGCCTAGGCATTTCATGATTTGGCCATCTAACAACGCTCATCGTTCGACGATTTAGCCAGCGATGCTTAGGCATATCGATTCTGTAGGGTGTCCAACGTTTATTAAATCAAAATAAACCTAACCTAACCTTTTTTAGGACAGGAAATAATTCGTTTTGCACCCATAAAATATACGTAAACAAAGCGGACAAACGGGAAGACAGCGCCAGAAGATATTACAGCTGCGTGCAATGCAAACTATTTAACGATATGCCCAGTAATCCGCTAGGAATATCGATTATTTGTTATGCTTTGTATCAATCCGCACAACTTTCATCAACCAGCTTTCTATTAGGCACATCGTAATATGGCCGGCGTCAAAAGGATAATATTGTTTTCAATTTTGAATAAACAAATTTTGAATCAATAAATGACGGCGTATCATGAAATGCCTATATCACGATCTGGAGATCTATTTTTGAATCGTCGCCTCGCTTGGAGCGGTCGATTTTACTAATTTTTGTATCGAATGTCGAAGGAAAATTAGTAGAATCGACCGCCCGAAGCGAGGCGAGCGATTCAAAAATAGAGGCCCTGGGCAGCTCTACGATCAGCCCATTTCGACGGTATCGATGTTGTCCCACTATACAGATTCAATCCCTACTTAGTTACAAAGGAGAATTACATAAACGTCCATCTTTCTATTTTTTTTAAATCGACACTTTTAAACCGTGATATTTAGTGAAGGGTATCAAATCAAATCGTATATTTTTTACCGGATTCCTCCTGCCCTTGCAGATCCGAACCCTTTTCCGGTTTAATTGATCAATCCATGAAAGAATCAAGTCCAGATACAGTCAAGATGAAAAAGCTATGCGTGCACTTCTCGTGGAAATAAATAAAAACCTTTTAACTATAAGCTCAATGTACGCAAAAATTCAAGTTTCTAGACTCAGCAATTGGAGCTGTAAATATATTGGCCAATCTCAAGGTGACCTTTTTAATGTAGATGGCTATTGCTATATTTTATTAATTTATTTGAATTTGATAACTGACACCGGAAATATAATAAACCGTTGTCCAACCAAAAATTAGGCCAACCTCAAAATGTCGAGAACAGGCATTGGTATGGTTTACCACTGCAGACGACTACTAAAAATGTATTAAAGAAACTTGATTAACTAAAAAAAATGTATTGTGATTAACATCGCTCAAAGATTGTGCAGTTATTTTTAAAAGACCTTATAATAATATAAGGCGAACTAGTGACTTGTTTTCACGAGTGTACAGGTGTCCAAAGCTTGTTGCAATTTCACGGTGGTTTGGCGCGGGCCGCTCGGGTCGGACGGAATTACGAAGGATTTGTCAGGACGAATCGATTCCAGGCATCGCCATTCGGACCAATCCGGACCAATCACTATTCTATACAGGATGCACATTTAGTCACCTGCAATAATTAAACATTGGAAAGAATCCTGAGTGCTAAACCACTAAAATCGTCATTATGTACTTGTTACTATAGGGTGTAAATTTAAGTTTTTTTAATGACAACTGTGTTCCTTTTGGGGTGGGTACATAACTACGTTTACCAGTACTTTTTATTTTATTTTAACCATAGATTAAAAATAATCGTTCTATATCTATGGTTTTAACCTCAGATTAAACACTGGAAGGTTTTAACGCCCTTTCCCGCCCGCTGCAAAATGTTAATTAAAATAAACTTTTAATTTTTTTTTGATAGGTAAGTAATGTATTTTGGTCAGAAATACCTGTTAAATAATGCAGGTGACAAATGTGCAATCTGTAAATGTATATGTTTGGATTAATCAGTGTTTTATCTTTGATATAAATTAGAAACACAAGAGTAATTTATTTCGTGTAGGTATACGCGTATAGCGGCCAATTGTATGTATCCGTTCATAGTTCAGCTGCTTCTTTTAGTGCCACAAATCCTCTAGCTGAAACATTTAAGGCTATTTTACTTTTTTTATAACTCAGTGTAGGTACCATTTAGCAATCAGCTTAATGTAAGTTGTTAAGAGCGAACAGGTAAGACTTTAATACTTGATATCTCGAAAATGGGTAAGTGTGGGTTGCGTCTTTCTCGGCTCATCCATTTCTTCTTAACCACCTGCACTGAAAGGTAAGTAATGTTTTTGTGCGTATTTGGGGAAACGCCGCCGTTCTGCCGGCAACATCTGTTGCGGACGGAAACTGTTTTTGTGTCGTACCGCAACGCAACTAAACCCACGCCTCCCTCCGCTGATTTCCGTTATAAATAGGTCAATATGTCACCAACGGTTATCTTGTATACATATAATAAAACTTAATCTATCATAGTATACTGTAACCTATTATTAATGTGAAAATCTGTTGGGTTGCCTGTGTTTATTTGATTTCCTGCAAAGCCTCTAAGGCCACAGAATATTTAATAGTACAAGTCTAAGGGCTTCTTTCACCACTTCCTGATATTGTTACAGATAGTAATCTTAGTGATAAACTAATCTATCAGATAAATCTGTGTGATAGACTATATAAAATATATAAGATATAGGCAATCAGATACCTGTGAAACCAAAAAAAATAGGCTATCTGTCAGATAACCTGCATATAGGGTATCTGGGACTTTGTCAGCAAGTGGTGAAAGAAGCTCTAAGGCTTGTATTATAATAAATGTAATATAATACAAAATTCGGCGCATAATACAGACTTCTGTCATATCAACATGAAACGATTTGAAATAAACGGGATTCGAACATAATTCTGCTATTTTTTTTTTTTTTTTTTTCTTAATCTAATAAAGGTAACACACAATTAAAAATAAAAGTAACTTATTATAAATATAAAACTAATCTATAAATAAACTAAACCTAAACGTAATCCTTATTTTATTAGCGGAAATATTCGGATTTGTGTCCCTAGCGGCCTAAAATTTAAGCACCTACTAACTTGACAGATCGTATATATTCATAAGTGATATGATACCTACGAAGTGATTCACACAACTTGTTATAATTTCCAAGTATCCTCTCTTCCTAGGTAGCTTCAAAAAATTTTGTGCACGTAATTATTCTATCACAGAAAGCACTAATTCCCCATGTCGGCCTTCCCGAAAACGGTCCAAGTCCTTCTCTAAACTACATCTTCTTAAAATCTAAATTCTCCCACAAAAACTTCAAAAGTCACGAGTAACGCCGCGGAAAAACAGTTGTGTAAATAAGTTATTTTCGCAATAACTAATTTTAGGGGTTTATCTTATCATAATCGTAAAATAGCTCACTTCAATCCATAACCGTCAAAATACAAACATGGCGCCTACGCAGAGTCCGCAGAGAGTATGACAAAAATGTATTAAAATTAACACGCACTGCAGTGGTCGAATCAGGAATGAGAAGATCCGCAGGAAAACCAAATAAACCGATATAGCTTGAGGAATTGACCAGTTAAGTGGCAGCGGGAAGGGCACATCGCTCGCAGAACTAAGCTCGGCCGCCTACGCCGTTAGGAAAATTAGACAATTAACAGATATTGCTACTGCGAGATTAGTCTATTTCAGCTACTTCCACAGCATCATGTCATAAGGCATCCTACTGTGGGGTCAAGCAGCAGATATAGAAACCATCTTTATTTTGCAAAAGAGAGCTATTAGGGCGATCTATAATCTACGTTGTAGAGAATCATTAAGAGAAAAGTTTAAAGAAATTAATATATTAACCGTTGCCAGTCAATACATTTTTGAGAATATTTTGTATGTCCGCAAAAATATATCTCTCTTTTTGAGGCACTGTGACATGAACACAGCTTATGTTACAAGAAACAAAAACAAACTTGTACCACCACAGTTAAGGCTTAGTAAGGTCAGTAAATCATTCACGGGGCAATGTATACGCTTCTACAACAAATTACCAGAAGAAATCTTAAATATGAATGACAGAAAATTTAAGACCTACATTAAACAACAACTTTGTAAGAAAGCTTATTATAGAACAGTCGATTATCTAAATGACAAAGATGCCTGGTGTTAATGTTACTTCAGCCTCGCACAATCTTTACAAAATAATGTTATGTACAAACTTGATTTTAAAAGATGTGTTGCGGAAGTTTGTTGCGCCGCTTCTTCTTCCCAGCTCTATATAACACCTTGGAGGCGGTGGTAGATAAAAAATTGACGTTGTATAAATGTACCTAGTGTACTTACATGCAATAAAATACTTTTGAATTTTGAACCGACGACGGTCGGGGCTGAAAGGTTCTCGAGTGGTGACCACTCACCTGAAGACGTACTGCGGGCAGGCCCCCCACAATATGGACCCATTACCTGGTAAACTCGTGGTAACTAACTGGATGGGGCCTGGGACCGCGCATTTTGACTTTGTCCAACGGTGGACGTCTTCCGGACGCGAATAATAGGTTTACAGAGGTGAGCGAAGTCACATCACAAGTATATAGGGTAGTCGGATCTTTTTACTGTTTTGGTCATTCGTTTCTTTTTATAAGAAACTACTTATGTACCATTCTAAGAAGCCAAATTAAAACGATAATTCAAAGTTTGAAACTTTTAACTGCGAAATAAAGTAACTACCTACCTACCTACTTATATACTCATAGGCATTTAAAGTACATAACTGCCATCGACTAAAACTCACACCTTTAAATAACTTCTAAGTGCCCAAACTAATAATATTTTAATAATAAGTGGGTATTCACATAAAAAATATCAAAATTCCCTTTTATTTTAACAAGACAAAAAAAACCAACAAAATGCAAAAACGTGAACAAATTACTTGCATCAAATTATAGGATCAAACAATAGCTTTTATGGCAAAAATTCAGTCACGCAAATAGAAAATTTAATCGATTATAAATTGCAATCGACAAAATGTAAGGCAAAAAGGCGGCAAACAATTTTCCGTGACAAAACTCGGGCGCACCGGAAAGTGCCTCATATATTTCCCGCCATCCGGCGTCTCGACCAACCGAAATTTGGCGCCTAAAAATCAACCAGCCAATAAAACAACTGGCCGCCATTTTTCACCAATCAGCGTCGATCCCGCGCTCTCGCCACCGCGTCATTGTCGTATCTTGAAAATTAGTACGGCTCAGTGCAGTGAACCCCGACGGTAAATTGATGATTTTTCCGTGAAAATAATACACAAAAACTAAATGGTAAGTGTTTATTTACATTATATTTATATTTAGGTAGTAAATTATGATTTTTAAATACCTTTTTAGTCGATTTTTTGCAACTTAACTCAGTAATATCGTATTTTATCGTCAAAAGACGTGAAAGATCAGCGAATACAATAATAAAAATTAACTTGCTTAGCATTAAAAAAATTAACAAAAAATCCAGTTAATATTTCATTTATTCCTCTTTTGAAAGTGTTTTTAAATTAAACAAGTCAGTTTTGTTGAACTCGAAACTACTCGGTTGTGTTTCGGCAAAATGGCGGCGATGTTATGTGCTATTAATACATTTCCCATCCCTTTCGTACATGTGTTCAAGTTCAAGTGTGACAGAGCTAGCCATAGTTTTGATAAGAAGTTTGAATCATGCTGCACACGTAACTAGACACGTCGTTCTTCGTAAACAAGTTAGCTAAATGTTGCCACTAATATAGTTTTCTTGTCACCCAAAATATAGGGAAAATTAATTGTCTAAAAAAGTTTAGGTTTCATTTATTTATGTGGTTATTATTATTCCTAAGTTATTAAATTTCTTGGTTCAGATGAGGTCAATTTCTTTTCATACAGTTATAGCTGGCATGAACTTAATTTAGAATTCCATAAAGTACAATTATACAATTTTCATGGCTCTGAGTACCACAGTTCTGAGTAGGTACTGTGGCAATACTGAATAAAAATTTCAGCAACTTTTAGTAGGTAAAATGTCATTAGTTGCAATTAAGTATTTACAATTAAAAATATGTTTTTTCTATTAAACTATATACATTTAAACAATAAATTAAGATATTAAACTTAACAAGTAATTATGGAAATATAAAAATATGTACTGGCCATACTCGATGTCACTCGATGCGAGCGCCATCTAGTGCCGAGAAGCTGCACAGACTCAGAATCGCGTGCGCTGCGCGTTGTTGCAAGCTTGGCTTGCGACACGCCGCTGCCCGCCGCCGCGCCGCGCCGCGCATGCGCCAGTCACAGAACGCTACCGTGCCGTGGAGACGTGCGTATACGTCACGCCTCGCGCCGCGTCGCGTCATACGACTTATTTACGTTTCTAAACTTATCAGAATATCGTGTTCTTATCAGTGCGTGATGGACCAACTTATCCGCGCGTTGCGTAGCCATTTTATCACACAAAACAATTGAATTTATTATTCTGTTCGCGCTAGGTGAAGGCGTCCATGCTATCGGAGAAGTGCGTCCGTGTATTTGGTGGTGGACTCGCAGACATGTCGACGTTGAGCGTTAGGGCTCCCGGCCTCCAAACCACAACAATGCTGGACACTAGGGCTCTACGAGTCCGGGGAGTGACTGCGCTGGACGGAGTGAGGAGGAACCTGTTCGGGTGCACAGACCGAGAAGAGAACAGAAGATTCGTCGAGAGAGAACTGGCTAGACAGTTGGAGCTCGACAGTCAGAGATGGGGCTTTGACTTCGCGAATGAGAAACCCTTGCCAGGAACGCAGAGGTTCGCGTGGCAGCTGGTGCCAGCCTCGGCGGTCCCAGCGGCGCTGAGGAGGGCACCGATCACCATCACGACCCCCAAGCCCAGCGGTGGGCTGCCACCATCGCAGGAGGCCAAAATGACGAGTCCGGAGAGCAGCAAAACGCAAAAGAGAATAACAGGTTAGTTGTTTGTTTGTTTTTGTAAACAAATAAGTAGGTTGACCATCATATCGGTTCGGTTTATAGAGGACATGCCAAATGGTTTAAGAAATACCTAGGTACCTATTTACAGCTAGAATAGAATAGTTTTTTGTTTTTATGTAGTGAAATGAGAAAATTTCCCTTTCCTGGCACTTCTATACTTTTAAAGTAAATAACTGAATACCAGGTAGTACCTATTTAGATACAATTAATAATAAATATTAATTCAGTACAAAAATAATCTCAAATCACTATAGGTTAGGTACCTAACCTACCTAAGTAATAAGATTTTTTTGGGATTACTTTTTGGTTTTGTCTTTAGTATCTTGGGAAAGGAGTTGGTGTCAATATGGTGGTGCAATGCTGACAGGATTTTGTTTTGAGTTCAAAATATCAAAAATATGCACTTGTTGTTATGAAATAATTATATGAGCTTGATTATGTAACATGATATAAAATCACCTTTTATTGATAACACTACTAACAAAACAAGGTCACTACTAATGACCTCATAGGTAGTAGTATACCTATTCACAGTTCTGCTATGCTACCCACTTCCTGCAGGGATGCCTGCTGATTTTCTAGTTTTCTTTCCGCATTGGAAGTCTTCAAAAACATGTGATAATTGTACTTCTTGATATGGTTTAGGCTGGTATTATATTGAGTGCCAGTGTTTGTTTTTAAAACTAAAAAAATCTATCTTTTTTATTTTTTTCGTCTGACATTGTAAAAACATGTACTTACATTAACACTACACGTACGCTAGACGCACTGGCGTCGTATCTACTATTAGTAGTTAGGTATGATAAATAGTAGGTACCTACCTACTACTAGTCATACATAATATACCTACTTTATAGCAAACATTATTCAGACACTGTTGCCAAGAATACATTACATGGCAACATTAGAATAGAATGACTCAAAAGTATCGACAGAAGACCACTGAAGTCACATCACGACGCAAATAGAGACCAAAATTTATTTTACTTTAGGATTTTGATTTTTGGGGGATTCCTGTTGCACTTTTAACATTTCTGAATTTCAAGAATTTCCTGTTACTAAACAGCACACTATTAAATTTTGAAATACATATGTTAAAAATTTCCAAATAAAGGTCAGTGCCCCATTTTAAACTGCCAAGTTCATTGTAATTTTTATGTATTGACTGTATGACTAGGAATATAAATAATGCACATAATATAAGACAGAGTATTGACTTGCGATATAGAATACCAGTAAATGGGTCAACGTTATAGTTTACCTAACTTTTAGTAACCACTACTAACCAGTGATTATTAATCACAAACAATTACCTACTAGGCAGTAATAAGAAGTGACGCCAGCCTACAGGCATCAAATTTTATTACCAACCTATCAGGTAAGTAACAAGACACAAATGGGCTTTAGTAATGGACAACCGTGCCGCTTCAGTTTGGTTGCAGCCAACCAATATCATATTACCTTAGATAACAGCGAAACTCAGACGCTCCTTATCAGAGTTTAACCTTGATTCAAAAATAACTAGTAACTTACATAACGGACGATATTTCCTAAACTAGTCAAGAATAGCATCTTAAAATAATAAAATTGAATTTTATTTAATTTTAATTACGCATACTTATAACAGCACGTGGTAACAAACAACTATGTGTTTAAAAAGGAGAAATCTAAGTCAAAATATTTTATTGCTTATGAGTAAATATACAATGTACCAGTGTACCTACTGGGGGTACATTTATACATGTACATTTATACACCTACACATGAAATGGTTGCTTTGAAATCGTAAAAATAAGCCGTGAACTAACCGTTAACCTAAGTTAACCTAAGGTAGTTTTAAATACATAGTTACACTTGCAATACAACTTGAACTTGATGAAATTGAAAATAAATTAAATAGCAAATATTGGAACTTTCTTAATATTTTCATTAATTAATGACCTACGATTTAACTTAAGCAGACCTTTAGAGACAAGTCTAAGAAAAGCAAATGCCTGACTGGTTTTCATTAGAAATCCTGGTAGTACCTTGCTTGTAACTTTATCAGAGCATCACCTCTTCTTGGTTCCTTGATAAATTGATCTCGGGGTGCGTCGTGCAATGCTCTTTATGTGTCATTTATGTAGATATTGATATGTGTTTATAAATCTTAAATTAACCGTATTCAAGAATACTTAAAACCTTAACCACAAACAAAAAACTTAACCATAAACGCGTGCGCCACTTTTTTCATCTTTTAATGCGAACCCTGTCATTGGCACCCCTGTAATTTGACCTCAAAGGAGTTCCTTCTCTTCAATTGAAATGGGCAATGTGCGAAATTGTTTTTTGTCCACCAAGGTGTCAACAAGCTCATAAGGGGTCCAAGGAGTCCTTTGTAAAGTAATTTACGATTGCATAATTAAAAATTAAGATTTAATACCTCTTTTCTGAATTAATTTTTAATTGAGTTTTTTTCGTTTAATCTTGATTTGAGGGCGAACTTCAGAAGTGTTTGACTGCTTATTAAATTGTTTTTTCTTCACTCTTCAATGACTAGGTAATGTAAGAAACAATGATGACTATCATGTTACTATAATTTCACTATACAGCTTAGGGGTGGAATTACAAAAAAAACCTTTTTCTAATGGTTGCCTATGCAAAAATCTCTATGCATAATTTTGATATTCTAGATTCTGTACGAGGGCCAGATTCTTTTATATGCATAACACACATTCTGCAATAGGGTGTTTTTCATTCCATTGTCATGTTTTCTGCACACAATGTCCACATATTTAACAAACACATTGATGTAGAATGTGTCGCAACGTCGTCTAGATAAAACAGTTTGACCTAGATAGACTTGTTTGTTGTGACACATGCATGCTGTGTTGTTTCCAACGCGGTGCCTCCCACTAATGTCCTATTTTTGGTCCCCACATCCCACATGTGTGGTCATCGTAAGCGTAGTAAATAGGGATGTGCAAAGAATAGTACTTTAGACTCAATTCAATGTTAAATGCGTGCATCCACTTCGTCATATCGTCAGGTCGAAGAATATACTGAATATGAACCTTAATGAGTGTAATTTTTTTTTGCCGTTTTACGTATGTATTTGGCAATATATTTTTCATTTAGAAAAGAAAACGTAGAGCATTTTAGTTAGTCAGTTATTATTCCAGATAAAAGAAACCTCTTCGGGTTCTTTTTCAGCTAATTTATGTAGATTCTTATAGAGAGTCATTAGAATTAAGTCGTTTATTAGTTAACCTGTCAACTTTCTTTTCTTTCTGCCAAGACTCAAAAACACTTTTAACGACATTTAGCCGCATTTAATATTATACGATTCAATTACAAATATGTATATAATTACTTCGACTTTGTGTGGCTCGACCATTAGTTACATAAATGTTACACATAAGTTATGTTATATGACATTACGCTATAGATTTTAGAGATAAACTGCGTCAAGATTGCGTAAATAGGTGTAGAAAATTGTAGATACTGTACTGATTTTAAATTTTAATCACTGCATTCTAACGTTACAATAGTTTCCCATGTCTAGTTAGTAAACATTAGACGTCCTTGTCCCAGCCGAAACATTTTTATAGCAAAAATTTTTTTTTTTAGATTTATTTTTAGAATCTCCCATCATTTATCTCGCCGACTGAAGCTTTACAGTTTTTTTAATGACGATGAGAGCTGACGACATACAATCGCTTTATAATGATTTTTAAATGCACTTCGTTGGCGCCAGAGAGGGTGTTAATTACCCATGTGCACAAGACGGGTATTTGAGATAAAATACATTTATTTGTGATAGTACATATTTGTAAATATAAGTATTTTACAATCACAACAGGTTAAATGCCGATCCCATAGGAGTCGGTTCTTCCAATCTGAGTGGAGTACACAAAAATAAACGAAAACCAAAATTAAATATGAAATAACTAAATAAATTTGATAGCTTTACGAAAATATTTAAATTTTGCAATAGGTAATAAATAGCGCTGCGATCAAGGTATTAAATCTGAGGACTGTAGAAAATAACGAATTGTAAGTACGTAGTCAAAATGTAAGTCAGTAAGGCCACTTAAAGTAACTCTGTAATGTAATACGATCCTGCACTACTTTCAATGCAACCCGTTGAATCAAATAGGAAATGAAACTTCAAAAGTCGCTCCTTGACCGCACGTAGCTATCGAAGCCCCATTGAAATTGCAACAATTTCTAACATCAAACTAAACATGCATATTATTAGGAAACCCCGCAGCTATAACGTCCACTGAGATTCCCAAAAGCAAAAACATTCCAAAGTTCAACGACACTAGAAAAGGTGTAATTATATAAATTCGGAGGGTAGTAAAGAAATTGGGTGACCCGGTTGTTTCTTGGACCCCCTACTCAGTTTCCACGGTTGGTCAGTTACAGACAATAAATACTGTGACCCTATACAAGCATTTTAAGAGCGCTTTGGTTAAGAGCTCTTAGAAAGTATTAGAATATCACATCTGCTAAAAAATATACGTACGTAATATGAATTTTAAAGGGGTTCATATTACATTAGACGCAGTCAATTATAGTCAGGCCCTGGCGCTCTCGACTGAGACGACTAACTCAATTAACCAAAATTTTGTACTTTACCATATTATCTTTCGATATTGATCTTGTTTGCCAACAAGAAGCTATATTGAATTGGACAGCAAAAACTCAAAAGTACCTATTCAAACATTCCGCAGGTTGGGTCTATTGTTGTCTATTGAAGAAAAAATCCCATCAGAATGAATAGCGGGTACAAATGGCATACAAACATACAAAGTGTGCTACAAGATTCATCTTCTTGATCTATCAAACTTAACAATAAATTGTGCACTGTTCGTCTCGTCATCGTTGTATTTAGGGTTCTGTCTCTCGAAGCTCTCGTCTGTCCGTCCGGGGTTTAACTAAGATATTGATGAACTTTACTGTCTACTAACTTGGTAAGCTTGGTAGTGATTTTATATTTAGATAAAACAGTACATAGATGGATAGATAAATGAAAGAACAAAAACTTATCACAGAATGATTATGTAACAAATATGGCATCTAAACATAGATATAGCTAGCGTGCTGCAATACTAATTGTAGAGGGAAGCAGGGTTTATAACTAAGGAATCGATGAACTGTCAACTGCACTGTAGAAGATTTTAGTATTGGATAAAACAGTAGATAGATTATTAATACTTCTCAGAATTTGACGTATGTACAGTGCATAGAACAGCTGAGATATGCTGCTAGATATATTATTATTATTTTATTGCATTAAAACTCACCCCTCAACATCGCGTGGTAAAATCTGCATCGTGCCATGACTAGTCATAATGGCTGCAATAATGGAGCGGCGGCCGGCGCGTGCGCACCCCTGTGCCATAATATTGCACCCTCGCGGACACTGACTCCTAACGGCTCTATTGATTTTTTAACTGTCACTTCTGTCCCCGTACTATTTTGATTTCCCGTCCATAAGTTTCATTATTAATTTTTACTCTATGATGAGAATTTATCATTAATTTCAGTCAGTACAAATTAAATAAATTATTATTTGCAGCTATAGTTATGTTGCAAAATATATGACTTTTGATTATTATTCCACATTTGAAGGTGTCTATTCTATCGAAATACTTAGTTAACCTGTTTCTTTTCTAAAATGAATTAAGTAGGTTAGTTGATTTTCTGTCCCAAAACCGAAGTTGTCCTTTTTTCGAAGTCGGTTAAAAATCAAACATGCGCGTCACAGTCGCGAAATACGACCGATGCGGGTGATTACAAAAAAGTTGTCAACACACGTGTTCGAAATTTGAAAATTTCAACAGATAGGGGAACTGTAACCGTCCTGATCGCATCTGCTCCACTCCTGCGCTTCCCCCGCATAACACTTTTCACCCTTAGCTCTAGCACCCCTGGGCTACATGCAGAGTCGTATGACGGGGGTTTGTTCATCTGTTACCAGATCGATTTCAAACGCTTGGTAACATTCCGTTTGCACGCAATGTTGTTTTTTAATTAAACATTAGACTGGCAGCAATTAAGTGTGGGATATATTTGACCAAAAGTGATGACTACCTTATTAGTAATTAGGTCAGTAAATCATTCACGGGGCAATGTATACGCTTCTACAACAAACTACCAGAAGAAATCTTAAATATGAATGACAGAAAATTTAAGACCTACATTAAACAACAACTTTGTAAGAAAGCTTATTATAGGACAGTCGATTATCTAAATGACAAAGATGCCTGGTGTTAATGTTACTTCAGCCTCGCACAATCTTTACAAAATAATGTTATGTACAAACTTGATTTTAAAAGATGTGTTGCGGAAGTTTGTTGCGCCGCTTCTTCTTCCCAGCTCTATATAACACCTTGGAGGCGGTGGTAGATAAAAAATTTACGTTGTATAAATGTACCCAGTGTACTTACATGCAATAAAATACTTTAAAATTTGAAAAAGTAACTACATTTTTCTTAAATTGCAACAAATTTCTAGTTGTATAGGTAGGTACACTTTGGCAGCAGCGATCCACAGGTTGCAGGTATTCCTAAGCAACAGTGGCCATTACTTTCTTGCTTCTTTTCCCCTCTTTTTTAGACTATAAATTTTTATTTTAAAAAAGTTTATTTTATTTATTTATGAAAACAATTACAGCGTCATTATATGGATGTTATGTTTTGACGTTGATTAAGAAATAATATTTAGAAATTATATTTTGTGCTGCTCTGTCCGTGAAGAAGTATATTTAGTTGGGATCATCGTGAATCTAGTTTTACTTCTTGTTCTTTACTATTAAAATATTAACTTAATATTCTCAGGAGGGTCCGTATGCCTCTACAATGTTGCAGTGTGATATCTTGATAATATATTCAAGGATTTCAACTGACCGACAGATTATCTCGATCGACACGATTACCTTACACTGCCATTACTGCACTTGTTAATAATGCAGATAAGTAATTGGTCGAGTCACCGGGTTGCGACTAATGGGTGAACGTTTTTAGTTCTCACGGAGAGCCTCACGTGTGAACACACCCCAAGGAACTGTAAGATATGGTCTGTTGCGCCTAACGACTGTTGCAGGATAAAAACTAACAGTTCACAGGGCTCGCTGGCAATGGTCTTGCAAACATGTTTCTACATTTCATGTCTAGATAACTTAAGTAAAAAATTGAGTTAACTACGCACTAACTTACATGGAAAATTAATTGCAGTTGAATTACCTACATGAAAATTATTCACTGAACGCTCTTTTTGAACTAAATTATACAAAACGCTTTCAAAGCATCACCATCGCCAACTCGGTTGGCTAGCAGCTAAATCTGTACAGCCCTGCTGAGCATGGTATGTGAACTTAGGTTCATAGGTCCTTTTCCTGAACTGATATTTTCACATTTGGCCCCTATGAATAATTTTCCACACGACGAGCTGTCTTATGGTCACCCTATCCTCTCGATGACGTTAATCCCCATTTTCACACACATAACCTTGAAAATATAACGTTGGTCATAATTTGTCTCGTGAAATTTAACAAAGGAAACGAAAATAAACTAAGGTCGAACGTACGTACGTACCTACATGATTTGGCACTGTTTATTTTTGTTCTGCCAATCAGACAGCAGACATTTCTCATCACTAATGAAATGTGTATTTAAGTATTTGTGTTTATGTACTAACTAACATAACATATTTCATTACAAAACTCACCGTATGTGAGGTACTTACCCGCTTCATATTTAAGACAACCTATCCGTCAACTCATCATCATTTGCCTATAATCCCACAAGCAAGAGTCAATACGCTAAAAGAAAAATCAAATTTGGTTCGCTTGTTATAAGTATAAGACTCTAAGGGCTTCTTTCACCACTTCCTGATATTGTTACAGATAGTAATTTTAGTGATAAACTAATCTATTAGATAAATCTGTGTGATAGACTATATAAAATATATAAGATATGCAATCAGATACATGTGAAACCAAAAAAACAGGCTATCTGTCAGATAACCTACAGATAGTGTATCTGGGACTTTATCAGCAAGCGGTGTAAGAGGCCCTTAGAATGACTTTAATCGAAATTTAGTATTTAGAAAAGAGAGAAATTAGATTTTATAGTCAGACTCGCTAAGTCATCTTTATGTCTATTTCTGACCCCACTTTAACCCGAACGACCTCATAAAAACGTCTTTTTCTAACTGGCTGTACTTCACTACCCTTTAACATTCCTTATGCATTTAAGGCATACTATTAATTAAGGCATACCTTCCTCGCTCGTCATAAAAACAGCTGATAAGTTCCGGCCCGCTCCTACGGGCTTGTCATGGGAACCGCCGGCCGCAGACCGTGAAATCCAGCTTCATTCCCGGCGAGTCAAGTGAAAGTGCTATTTAAAACTGTTGCTTTCGTCAGTGTTAATGTTGACGTTAATAAAAACTTTCATTGGTTTGCAAAGAGTGTATTTTGCTGTAATATTGTCGTGCTTTTCTGCTGTTAAAGCTATGTTTTCTTCACTCATTAAGTATCGTGCAAGTAAAACTTGTTCGTTGTTTTTGTCTATACGTATAGTCTTCCTCTTTACGTTTTAAGCTCTCTGCTCCGTGAGGCGTCTGGCAGTGACTGGATGCGGACAACCGAAGATCGGGTTCAGTGGCGCGCCTTAGGCGCCTAGTCCAGCAGTGGACTAGTGCTGGCTGATGATATAATATAATATGAAAAAAAAGATGTTAAGCCCTTTGTTTTTTGTTCAGTGTTAGATACAGATGTATTGTTGTGTTTAGAGTTGCTTCCAGGCTTCCTGTGGATTTAACAAAACTTATTCATTTCATATATTTTTACTTTATATTTCATTTTTCATTTTTCATTTCATTTACATTATATTTCATACATTCATTCACGTCAGTTACTTTTATGATTATAATATTTTTAAGGCAGTCTTATTCGGGTAGTAGCCTCTTATTCGGGTATATAATTATGTCATCTTACACCAAATAGAAAACTTTGCAAACAAATACAATTAAAATTTACAAGTTTGCTGCGAGTTGTGACTCTCAGCCTTACCTCGTTCCCATGAAGCTTTCAACGGTTCCGCGTCCAAATCTATAATTTTCCAATAATGTCAGTTTGTTTGTGCGTCCGATGGTGTTTAGTGCCCGGGGGAGATAATTGACACTATCGGCCGTATATCACCCTCGTTAAACGTTCTCCCATGACCGGCCGCTGAACCGACGCACGTGCGAATGGTAGTCGATCGATATTGTCCGTTATCGGTTAGGGATATCCCTTTAAAGTAGTACATAACATTCATTATTATTAGCGATATCTTTTATGATATGTCTAAACAGCAATTATCATTTCCACGCCTTGGATGTTAGGAAAAGATTTAATACCTATCAAGCTTTTCTATTCAATGCGATAGAAAAGCAAATGTATCTAGAGGATTTTGCAAAATTTTAGGCTAGGCATAAATTATATAGTGTAAGAAATGTATGATGATGTGAGTATTTTGTCAACGATCCATTCACTAGTGAGTACGCAAATCATAATTATTTTACTTGAGAGCTCGTGTAATCATACAAACACAAAACACTTCATTGCAAAGGATATGATGATTGTATCAGTCATCGACATTTCATCGATCAATCCTAACTATTCCTGACATGGCAACTGCTATCTCACATACCGATTCCGTTGAAACAAACGAGGGGGATTTTTTTATCAACCTATAGGTGAGCATACGTTTTGCACCGGATCAATAAATAATTACCACTGCACTGTTAACATCGTGTGAATATGACCTTATGGGTTTTGTTGTTATTGACAGAGTCACGTAAACCGTCTATTTTATAAAACAAAAATAAAAATACAAATCAACATCACACCAGTCAATAACCAAACGCAATTGCACTATTCAAACTAAGCCCCTCCAATCAGATTTCATTATTTTCAATTTAGAACCGCGTTTCATTATTGTTTTAAATGGAACGCGTCAATATCAATTTGGGAACGCGCCGGATTTATTTTTTTCGCGCCTGACAGCTGTCCGCCGAGAATAATACGCTGCCAGTACTTAGCGCTGTTTTAAAATTCAGAGATTTGGAGAAATGAACGTTATTGTTTCAAACGCATTCGTTATTTGAATAAAAACCGTACTGTTCCGCATAGTGCGCCTGCGCAGATAAGCAGCTGTGGGGCGACCAATCCTGCGAAGCTTTTTAAATTCAAAGTAACGGTTAAAATAAAAAGTATTTTTTTATATTGGTTTCTAAAATTATTAGAAGGCTAGATTCAATATTAAATGCGTAGTCATCAGACGTCGCTTATTCCGATTAGATTTACATCCATAACAATTTAGATTACAGTACCTATCTAATTCTAATCTGATCAGATCACAACTTAAGAAGTCGTGGTATAGTAATAGTGCGCTCGCCTCACGTGCACTATATTTAGATCAAGTTGTCCCCTTTTTATTATTATACTACAGGCTTTTTGTGTGAAGGAAAACATTTCGCACTAGGCCAGCATGGTGAACTAATAGTCAGTACGCTCTCGTTGAGAGGCGGGCCTGTGCTTTGCCCCCACAATGGCGACATGATTTTTTTAGCTTAGGCCAGTCTCATTAACAAAATCAGTCGACAAATCAGTTCCCACTGGCACCCTCCTCACACAAGCTTGTCCAGTTTATGTGTGCCTCGAATCACCGATTCCACATGGGCACGACAAAATGTTACGGAACTCACACTCTAAGTAACTAGTGTCGTGGGAACGTCGTCGCCTCCGTAATTACACGACGCAAGGACTCCGGAATTCAGTTTGTGGTAATGGAAGATAGTTTTTGGGACCCAATAATTACAATATTCTTTCCCCACGACCGTTTCTGCTATTAAATGTCGTATAATTTGTATTAACTCGATGTGAATAAATAATTCAATTGTTACAAAAAAAGTAATCTTTGTTTTAGTTTTCTACTTCTAACTTGGTGTTTTTGCTACAAAATCTAAGTGTGTTTTCATGTTCGTGAGCTAGTTGAGGCTTGGAAACACGCAAGGAAATTGTTACGATACGTACCTACTCGTTGATAAGTAAAGCTTTAGCCTTGGACTTACGATAACATTTATGGGTCAGACATGATGGCCTCAAACCATGGGAACTGTAACTCATTGACCGTACAACAGCTCCAACTTTATGGAGTGTTAAGAAATTCCATCATTATGTAAATCTTGGTGTTCCGTACAATTGTTGTCGTCCAACAGGGGAGAGGCGTTAAAATGTATGATGTATTGCATGATTATTCGGTCATACAATTGTCCAGGGCCGTAAATCAAGGGACATCAACACATTAGTTATTCTGACTGATAGCCATCAATTCAATGAAAATGACAATCGAGCCACTCGAGACGCGGTCGGATTAGACGTCTCGATTCGTCTTACATTTTAATGTATTTTTACATTGTTATTCCAGAAATCTTAATATTTCATTGTACATTGAGGCATTACTCGAATAATACAAATGTCACAATGGATAGGCGTTAGATACTCAGCATAAGAAATTAGTTAAACCCCTTTTCAAGTTTTTAATAAATATCCAACCGAAAAATGTCACTCAAACAAACAACTAGGAAACTCTAGATTAAACAAATGATTTTATACAGACATAGCCACTTAACAATCCTAATTCTCAGCAAACCAAGCAGACGAATGCTCAATATATCGACAACCCCTTGAATTTGAATATGTTTGTATAAACATATTTGTTTGAAAGCGCAGCAGGTTTGAATAGCCGAGTAGCTGGCGTAGGAGTATAGAGAAATATTCTAAAATGATCACCTAAACCCAAAACCGTGTAAGACGAGCTTTAGCTTATTCAAGCTTGGTGTAGTTTTGGGGTCACATAGACCCCTTTTGTTGACACCAACGGCAAAGAACACGTGTGAACTTTAACTTTTGATACAATTTGATTGTTATAATTCTCTTTTTAGATCTAAAGCTTCTTTCTTATCAACAATTCAAGTGTCACAAATGTTTCGTAAGAGGGCATCCATCAAGAGGATTCGTACCCTCGGAATGATGGATAGTGCTCGATGAATGGGAATGTATGTTAATGTATAAATTGAAATGTTAATTTGTAATAATTACCGAGTCGCGTACAACTGAATAAATATTGTTCTTTTCCAGTTTCACGAATTTGTTTGTTGTTCGTATTTGAGACAAATTCACACACTTAGATGGCCGAATGTGGAACGCTGGCGTTGCGTTCCAAATATTTTTCTTACAATACAACCGTCATCAAATAAACTGCTAGGTTAGATTAAATTAATTTATAAAGTAGAGTAAAATATATACAGTATTATAAAAGCAAACGTAAACAACCTGACACATTCAAGAAATGTTTCGTTTCTAAAGCATTTGATAAATAAACAAATATTTGATGCATTCATAATCAAACACCATAAGAATTCCACGTCAAGAGAAAGAATTTTTATATAACAAAGTAAACATAGCTACGAAAATAAACCAGCATTCAAAAAATCTAAACCCAACAAACTCTTTGACCTGTTTCTCTGTCCGTGACATTATTTCTTTACGGTTTTGATTGATAACGACGTCCATAAAACTTGTCTGGAGACGTGACTCTTCAAGAGAAACGAACTCTTTTCAAACTCCCACTCCAATAACGAAAAAAACCTACGCCCTTTACAAGGTCTCGCTTGAAAAGAAGCCACTACAATAAAAATACCTCATTGTTGACTAAAAATTAATATTTCATGTTTCAAAGATAAGAGCTAGTGATATAGAGTTACAATCAGAATTTTAGATTTGTTTGCATTTGATGCGTATGGTATGTGAATGAAATTGTATAATGGAGCTAATTGTGTGTGAACTGACTGTTGCAACTGGGTGCGATATGAATATTTATGGTAATTAGACTTCAAAGCTCAAAAAGGTCTGAATTATGATTGGCAGATCATCCACGATGATTTCAAATTGAGTTGACCCTTTGATATTGTAATTCCGTATTTCTGTTGCTTTGCCGAGGGAATGAGAACTAAATGTGAATGAAAAATCTCACATCCTGTAATTTCTTTGCAAGATAAGAAAACCAATCCACAAAAGGGTGTCCGCCAAGCTTGCTGGCGTTATATCCACATAATGTTTCGTAACTGGTTTTATTTTTTGTATAAAAAATCATCTACACATAGAAGAATGCCCAACTAGATTATGGCTGACTACAGAATCGCGAACCCGAGGTGCCGTTAACTCTAACTTGTGGGGCCCTACGGGGTTACCCTGTGCTATTATAACTGTAAATCCACCATTGACCATGTCTATGATGACATTGTAAGTTCTTGTCGCAAATCCCATGCTACAATAGAGGTACTTACCTACTCTTTTAATTTTAAGAAATGATTGTATATTTGCTCCGTGAACATGATGTAACTTGACTTGACAGCTGCATATTTTTTATCAAATTTAATTAGATTGGCTAGAAATGTTGTTTGATTGATTCGGAAAAAGTTCTAAGCTCATTTGATTTTATGTGATAACTTGAGACATGAATTGTTCAGACATTTTGATTGAACCCACCCAACATTCTTAGAAGCAAAAAAAAACTTTCAATAAATCTGATTTACTCCAGAACTACATAGTTACTGCATTAATGATATACGCTAGCAACATATTTTTGGAGCTAAAATAATCTTTAGAATAAATCGTTAGATTCGCAAACAAGCTACTTTCCGCGTCCACTATATCTGCAAGCGGCGGCGGTGGCGGCGCCTGCGCCTCGAGGTCGTCGAACCGACGCCACAGCGGTGTTATTGAACGTACCACAACAACACGCACAGACCGACGACATGTTAACTATGTGTTGCATTAGTTAATGTTACGTCCAATTTGACTTTTTAGTTTGGTCTCTCAAAAACGATTTTGTCTTTCTTTACGTTCCCTTCATTCTCTTCTTCTTGTTAGCTAAGAATGATTTTTATGATTCTTGTCTAGTAAAAAGCTGATCGCCTAACGTATCTGCCTCGTTCTGAAACATTAATCAAAAACAACAACTAAAGGTGTATCTTTCAATAGGATAATAAACTTCATCGGTTACAATCTCTAAATTAGTCATTAAGTTTCTTCAAGCTGCGTTAAACGCTTACATAAACGTCTCCATCAATCTCAGCGGTTTTCTCAATCGTGTCCGAAAGCTATTCAAAAGCTTTGTGTGCCGGCCGCCTAAAGTGTACGACCGCGGTAGCTCAATTAACGGTACCTATAACAACAACGCCTCGGCTTTCGCAGCGCCATTCCGAATTCAAATTTACAGTGCGCGTACGCACATTGTATCGTCAACGTAAACAAATGGTTTGTCAATTTGTAGACATGCGCCCTTTCTACGTAAAATTGTTATTGATGGAATGTACATGATGATGCCTCCTTCCTCTGCAACTTTGTTGTTTCCCTCATCCCTCATTGCATTTACTTTCCTTTTGAGTCGATTGTGTTTTACTCTAGAATTTTTCAAATAAATTTCGGTTCCTTCTTTAACTTTATCAACACTAGAATTTGTTATTACGAATGTAGGAACCGCGTCAAATTTTTTCTCATGAGATGTTTCCCACAATATTTTCGCGACATCTGCTTCTTAAGAATATTATCGAAGTCCGTGCGAACACAACACGACTCTATAAGGCCGGAAACTTGGTACCACGGTAATTTGGAACGATAGTTGTATCTTCAAAACTGTGTAGGCGTGAGGTGGTTGAACCCTGGTTTAACATAAGTTTGAAGTTTTTAGCGCATTGCAAGTAGACTGAATTAGTTTGTGGAGTAATTGCCTATATGCTTACTGCAACTTATCTAGTTTCAACTTCTGAAATGCATTATTTAGGATAGGTACTGCATTCCTATTACCAATCTTGATAAGTAAAATACACATAAATACATACAAAAATACCTATAATATCGTCATAAATATACTGTGATAGTTAATCGTTATCAATTGTGACACCTAAGTAAACATAATATTGTGACACGTGTGTATTTTTTTCGGTTTATAATTTTGATATAAATATACTTAACTTTATTCGACTGCGCCAGCCTAATGGTGATTCAGAATTCAGAAGACATTGTATGTCGAGAACGTCAAAAAGTTCAATGCAAAAATGGAAATTACAATAGAAGAGTTTACAAACAAACAAGAGTTCGTCGCACTTGATGCGCGTACGAGCGAGAGGGATAGAGCGGCGCGGGCGCACGGCACATCCACCAGAGGACGCGGTGCGATTAAGGTTATTCAACCTTTTTCAGATTTGCCGAGGAAATTGCTTCAGTTACTGCAATTTTCTAAGATGATGTTGCTATTATAATGGTGATATCATTTTCTCGTAATCCTGCGTGTGTAATTTATCCAATTTTGTGTAGATAAAAAGTCGTCTTATACTTATAGAAAGCACTCTCTATAGATAATATATATGTATATGTAATTTAATCAATCATAAATCTTGTTATGCGTTTATAGAAGAACCAAATAAATGCAAATATACATACTCGTTATCCAATACAATACATATTTTGACTTGACATTTGACTTTTTAACAACGTTCTTTAACTTACGTATAGACTTACCAAGTTATCTGTGAACTAAAGGGGCTCTGCCATCGTTCCATGCCCGTCATTCTATGTAGTTTGTGCTGTCGGCCGAATGACATTCTGCGTAGTTCCTGATTCTGCCACTTCACAGATAACTTGGTACATCTATAAGTACATAGGTTACATAGGCCAGCGATCAGATAGCAGAAGCAAACATCAAAAGAGCAGAATGTCAAAAGCTTTAAAAATACTTCAAGATTTCATACGCAACGTTGTTGTCAATGTTTTTTCCATTGCGATTTTTTCTCCTCCTACAAAATTATTCCTCATGTCAGCCTATTCGGAATGCCGCCTTAATTGCCACCGACTGGTTTCGCAATTACCTCCTGTAGACACTGATTTAAAATTATGCTCATTGCTACTGTACCTGTATACCCTTAATAAACATTTGCTTTTATAACATCAGTGTTTCTTATTAAAGTCATTAAATTAACGAGTTTCATTAATAATTAAATGATTATGAATTATTGATTGTAATTTGTAATATAATATATAATGTTTGCTTTATAATGGATGTTGTTTATATTAAAACCTCCTTAAATATTCCTTGGTACTGATTTGACTACAATACTAAATTGTATTTTTATACTTCCGACTAGGGCAAACCTGTCAAAATAACAAACAAAATATGTTCATGTATTTGAACAAAATCATGAATCACATTATTACTCGTATTACCCCTGATCGAAATACAATCTAGAGCTGATCCAAACTAGCACCGAAGGAATGCTGAACCATGTCTCAAAACTATAAATTTGACGTAAAAGACAATCTTAAAGTAAACAAAGTAAAAATTACAACCAAAAACCTATTTTCGTCATACTCATGACAAATGATGAAAGCTACAAGAACTCTTGTTAATTTTAAGTTACCTGACATTCAGTTTCACTGCCGTTTTTGCAATAATAAACATCTTGAGCACAGCTGTAAAAACGCCAATGTAAATTACTCCTGGTGATAGGCCAGCCTAAAGTAATGAGACGGCGGTGGCTAGTTGTTTTTATTGCCATTGTTTTGCTGTTGAAAATGATTACGGCTACCATAATCATAATTAATGGGCTTGTTAAAGTTTTGGTGCAATGCAATTTTATGATCTACAGTCTACAATACTGTCAAAGCTTTGACTAACTAGTAGTTCCGTGAGAACAGTAGACCTCGCCAGCCCTTATAAACCAAACCTAAAAGAAACCAACAAAAGTCAACTTTGGAAACAGAAAAAGTACCTACTAAAGTGACAAAAATTAGCACTTTAAAGCTTAATATTTCGCAAACGGATCCCTGAATCGAAAAATGTTTATCACACACCCGCGATATTTTTGAAAGACCCATCCAACGATACCCCACACCATGGATATCACGCGGAAAAAAATAATTTTCCATTTTACGTATGCAGTTCTATGAACATAATTTATTTTTTCAACTTTCTTAAGTCGATCCACTATTACTCAAAAACTAATAGAACCTACTTAGCCGTAATAGTTTTCCTTGTAACTACGTTATATATGCTACTGCCATGAATTTTTTCACATTTCCAGAAGCAACCGTTTAGCTGGCAGGGGGGGGGGGACACGTGACTCTAACAAAAATTACCGCTTTAAAGCTTAATATTTCGCCAACGGATCCCTAAATCGAAAAAATGGTATTCACACACCAGCAATATTTTTGAAAGACCTATCCAACGATATCCCACACTATGGGATTCGCAAGAAAAAAAAAGTTCACTCCCACTTTGCGAGTATGGTAGGTACTCTAAAAAAAATGTTTTTCAAAATTTTATTCTACTCATTTTGTAGGTTTAATTAATTTATACATATGCCAAATTTTCGTCAAAATCGGTTGAAAAATGCGACCTGTAGAGAATTACAGACAGACAGACAGACAGACAGACAGACAGACAGACAGACAGACAGCCGGACAAGAGCATTTTTGGCCAGTCTCGAAACGTAGACGCTTCGCTCGCTTCGCTCGCTCGGTCAATAATATTTGGTCATATAATTATAATACATTATGTCCGTAGAGTTTAGTAGCAAAATAACCGGTAAGAAAAAAAAGCAGTAACAAAACATGTACATACCTACCTAATATAATATAAATAATAAAAAACGAAAGCGAATTATAAAATACACAATAGATTTGTGACATCGTTATTCATGCGTATCGGTATTCAAAGAGTTGTAGCCAATCGAAAGTTAATTCTAGAATTCTAAATAGACGCTTGTTACGTTCTTCCCGTCCCACGCGAACCAGTCGGGGATTAGAAACCGACTTGATTGCACCGAACCGTTGATTTTTCAACCAATTTTTTTTTCAACCCGTCTCCGTCGCTGTGAGAACTAGCGACGATTATTTTAATAAGCAGTTATTTTGTCCCTGGACGGATAATTGCAGAGGAACGTGCCTGGAATCCTACTTGTAGGGCAAAAACATGCGTTGAGTGTTGGAATTTATGATATGAGAGATTTAGCGATGAACTTGTTGCAAGGTAGTATGTAACCTGCTGACATTAACTTTTTTTATTTAACACTTTTGCCCTTTAAACAGCCGAATTCTATATGATATAATTAACGACCTACATAATTTTAAGTTTATTAGTATGAACTGAGTGTTGATGAGTCAGTCACATAATCAGTCAATCACTTACCTATTGATGATACGTATCAACAAAACAATAACAAATTTTATCAACACTAACAAATATTTCTTTTTATTTACAGGTAAGCTTCACATCCTATTAGAAATGTTGCTGATTTATCTGACAGGTAAGTATAATTTTACAAGCAGATCTATAAATCTTATACTGATCCCTACTTTGACTTATACTAGCATAGAGGCAATATATCATAAATGATTTGATCAATTTAAATAAATCCCAGCTTGTAGCTATAAATAACTGTAGTTAAACCTTTACTGGTGGGATTCAGAAACAATTTTATTCATTTCTACGTTTTTATTCTAGTGTAATTTATTTAGATGCATTTTACTGAAATTTTAAAATGTTTAATAATGCTTGCCTATATAATTTTTGTCAGGAAATTGGAAAATGTTTCTTTTTTACTTTTTTATGCCCAGCAATTTGGAAAGTCGTACATATTTCTATAAGGCTTACGCTTGGAATCACAGTATTATAACGTGCAGTAATGTATAACTACAATTCTGGTGGTTTCCTTTATTCTTTTTATTTCTCGGCATGGAGCAACAAACAACAGAAAAGCTTTTGTGTTTGAACACCAACGTCTTTCTTTTACTGAACGGCTACTAAGTATCTCAGTTTGCTCAGCCCATTTATGTAGTTAGTGATGTTTGGCGATCGCATTGTAGCGCTCCCACGCTGGTCCTCTTTCCAATACGTACCTCCTTATAAAATACTTTGTTGGTTATGGAAACTGGGACAGTATGGATCACCAAGTTTTTTTTTATTGCTACGGGGGCAACAAGCAGGCGGGCCTCCTGATGTTAAGAGGTCACCGCCGGCTATAGACACCTACAACACCCGGGGGATGCTGGTACGTTTGCCGGTCTTGGTTGAAGGGCTCATGTTCACTAAAAAACCTTTCACCTGAGGTTTAGGCTTTTAATATCGTCTGTATAATTATCCGTTTATAACTCGAGAGTTGCTGAATTTAGATATTCGATATTGGTGCTTTCCGAAATGAATCAAGCCAAGGAGTTAATAATACCCGGCGACACTTCGACGCTTTTGGGATTTTAGTGCCAAACTAAAGGTGCCCCAATCCGCTTTTTGGTGGACTTCACATACGCTGGAATAGAAATTCTAGTCTTTTGCATACCTACGCAGGTTTGCTCACGATGTTTTCCTTCATCGGAAACCTGTGGTTTTATAATAAACCGTACTTAAGTTCCGAAAAACTCCGTGGCAAAGAACCGACGACCTCGTGAACATGAGGCACAACCAACTAGGCTACCGCGGCTCCTTGTAACGATTGTACTTGCACTTAAAACATGGAAAAAGAACAAGATTCTCTTTTCCGTGTCTTAAAACAAATCGATGAGGGAAGTCAGTTAGCGCTTTACAAACAGAGCAGTGTGTGATCGATCGTGACCGACCTATTTTGGGTTTTAGTGTTTTGGGTCAAGTGTAAACACGACCCACTTAGAAAATGCACTTACCTGAAGAACATACTCGGTATAGGATGCAGATTGTGCACGTAAAGTCATGACTTGTCGTTTTCGTGGTTCTTTTGCTGTAACGCCTACTGTATACCAATAACTGGATTTAAGTTAATGTTTAGTTTGCGTCTCTAAGTAACGTTTGAATACCAGTGTTTGGTCGGGCATTGCCAATATGATACAAAAGCTTTCTGGAGAAAGCAGTACTTAGTTACTAAGTTTTATTAAAGCGTTATTACTAAGTTTTATATATGTTTTAATGTGCAATTAAATTAGACTAGACTAGTTTAAAAATAAAAATTTGTGAATTATTTATTAAATTAAACAAAAATGCTATAATAACACTAGTTCAATAAGAGTTTTGTCTCTATTTTTCCCCCAAGTTACGTAAATCTTTTTTCTTCATTGTGCCTGTAAAATCTTATAGCAATTTGTGAAATAATTCCCCAAAGTATTTCCACATAGTTCTGTTTCTTTCTTGCATCGAACTTCACTTTCATTTTTATCACCACTTTATTTTTAGAGCACGAACTTAAAGCTAATGGCTCAAAAGGCCCGATAAACGGTTCAAGAGGTTATATTCCCATACAAGTGTGTTACTATTACTACACCACTCCTTGATAAGTATTTTTTGTCCCACTAACCCTGTTTAGGAACTTTTCAGTCTGATAAGAAAGTAATTATTGTTTTGGTAAAGGGTTTAAATTAACATTTGAAAGACGTTAACTCTAATTCAATTGAGTAAGTACAAACAACTTTGTAAAAAGTTTTTCTTACATACATACATATCTTCACGCTATGTCACTGGCGGGGTAGGCAGAAAGAACGGAGCGCCAAGTATCGCGATCCTATCACACCTCTTTCGCTTCGCTCAGTCAAGTTTTTCTTTAATTGTGGAAATAGTTCTGTAAACTACCTCTTTACTCATTTTCTTCATAGTTTCGTATTATTTTATAGTTTTCATCTTACTGTGAACAATCGTTTAATTCATTACAATTCGGTTTTCACTTTTATAAAATACGTCCATCTCAAGACATGTGGTTTCATAAAAAAACTCTTGGAGTGGAGTGGCCTATCAACTTAATGCGTACAAATTTCTAGCGTAAAGTCATTAAGTTAGGTTTTTTTATTTTTAACCCAAAACTTTGGGTCGAAATTATACACGCACGCACGTGTGCAACGAAAGAAAAAAAAAGTGAAAAAAAAAATGAAAACTGTTGTGTAGTATGAACTGAATTTCATGTGTTGTAATATTACGTGTTAAGATTAATTAACTATATGTATAATGAAAAAATTATATAATAAACAGACCAGTCAAACTATCCTCCCCTCACGCCGCGTGATATATGAAAAATATGCTAGGGAACTGTTTAATTAGAAGCAATTGCGCAACATTGTGTCAGTTCTTTGAAATGATTCAATTACTATCTCATTAGAGTAGGGTGGGGGAGACACCGACGCAAACGCAGCATGTTCTTAGAATCCTTACAAAGGACTATTATCGTCTCCTATCTCGCTACACACGATGCGATTTGTTGTCGGACAGGCCCAATCTGGTATTGTAACGTCTTATAGAGGCGGTATAACCAAATTAAGATGCGCCGGAGTAAACGAGGCGGGCGAGACATGGGTTATTCATCTACTGGTCCAGTTCTAGTTGGTGAAACATAGAAAACATTATCTACTATGAATTCTGATACGTAATTTAATTGATATCGAGCTCCACTTATATTTACCTTCTTAAAAGACTGTGCATTCAGCGTAAGCCCTAGCTACTACGGTTTCTGCGGTCTCGGTGAACGATGGATACGATGTCGTCAGACCAAACCCATCAGACTTAATGACACACCGCGAAGCTGTCATGTCAGATCTGGTGGTGTGTAGCGCAGTATAGCGTGTCAGGTTCCACATCCAAGACGGAGCGAGATAGCTGATACACACGCCTCACTCATTTACTATTCGAGGACGCTCGTAAAATGATTTTGGAATCGACAAAAAGTTGTTTTGATTTTTTTCAAGTTGGACTCGACTATGGTCGAGAGGAGAGAAAAAGAACAACACTTTTCTTTATTAGAGATTTTGTACTATGTCATAAATAAACTAGAACGGGGCGAGTTTTTGTGAGGGCTGAAATTCAAATCCAACGGTCGTTTTTAACTGGGAACACGCGTCGGTCGTTAGTTCAGGTTATAGCTAACAGTTACATAAACGTATCTAGGGGTTTTATTAATAGTATAGTACGTTTTGTGCCAAAATGTATGAATAGATATTAGGTACTTCACTTACCTGACTATTACTTAATACTTTATATACATATATTATATAGTATGTTATCGGCACCATATCATTATATTATTATTAGTACTTACATGCAGTTTACAAACTTTTTAAACTGGGTTTTGATGGTTTTAAAAATAATAATAATAATTTATTTGCATAACCATTGATTACATAAAAATGTTTGGTAGTTGGGCACTTCCAGTGGGCAAATTACTTTGCCTGTGACAAAAGAGCCCAGGTTTTACATTGAACTAATATTACTATGGACACTTCGTTGACATCCAACTAACAACGTGGCTACTGTGGTAGGTTAATTTAGTAGGGTAAATTAATATGACAGAGTGCAATCATTACTATGCCTCCTAATGATTGCACTCTGTCATATTACGTTGTTTTTCCTTATCTTAGTTATTTAGGTCACGCTTAATCTAGTGTCGTATGTAGTCGCAAATCGGTTGATAAACTCGAATCAAAATTACATAAAATTAAACGAATGCAATTTATCTACAGTACGGACACCTGCATCAGTATGTTAGCCAGTTAAATAGAAGTGGACTCTAAGTTCTTACCTTTCCCTTGTTGGTAGTTGTAAAGTCTTCAGGTATACCTATATAATAAACCCGCCGTCATTTCTTTGTTGTGGGGTTGTCATCTCATTCTCATTAAATAAGCAAAAAATACTGTCCACTAGTAAGTTCTACTGTTAGGATACCTACAGACCTACGCTCACAAAGTCACGACCGAGGACATGTCTACCAAAAACCACGCTTCTTGATATGTGACTTCAGTCAGATAGATAGGTTATGTATAAAGGCATGTATGTAGATAGGTTATGTATATAGGTTATGTATATCGTTTGGAAATTATTATAATCCTCTGTGATATCGTTCTTCTTGCTCGTATGTGCATGTTTTCTCATATTTGACTCCATCGAATGGCTAAGCCAAACTTAAGTTTGGAAAATTCGGCTTTTTAAACCATCTACCTCAACTGTGAACGAGATCACAGATGACTACAAAGGCTACTATTAACTTTCGGCACGTAATAGATAATAGTATTATTTTGTACTACTTTCGGTCTCGAATCTTAATTTTGATCCCTTACTATAAACTCTTTTGTAAACTGATATACAAGGGCTTCTGTGTCGACGAATTGCCTCGATCCAGCTCCCGATCAACGAAAATTATCTTTTAATTGGTCAGAAATTGAGCTGCGCCTGCGTCTATCTGGGGGAAGCTGCAACGCTAGATGCAATCTGGTCCGAGATGCGCGGTCAACGACCGAGCGAGCGGGACGCCGCTACACGCGCGAGCGCGACGCCGCACACTGCGCGTACGCACAGAAAAGGAATGAAAATTATTGTATTATTGTTATCCTTTTGGTGTACCGTCCTAGAGCGTGGGCGTATGCGTCTAATGCGTTTTGTTATTGTTTAGTTTAAACTACCCTCACGGAATATCAAATATGGATGATTTATTCTTCACACGTCACGGTGCATATTTTATATTCTCTAAGGCCATTTCCAACAAAGGATGAACGATTTTCGAATCGTTAAAACGTCTTTGGTCGGAATCTCGACAAAAGTAATGCGCGGACGCAGGATTGCGCATTGTGCAAGGATTAGAATCCTTATGCGAGCTCCCAGCGTGTCGACACGTCGCCTGTCAATAGGATCAAAGTCAAAAGATGTTGGATAAAATATGCGTCCCACTAGATCTTTCATAGGTACCTAACTAATAATCTGGTTTGCATGTCGAATCTAAAAATAGAAGCGTGAAAAAACAAAAAAGATTACCTACATTGTATAGATAGGTAACCTACATTGGTTGCTGTGGTTATACGTCCCATTAAACCAATATTAGCCGCCAAAGGGAACCTCTCTCCGTCTAACTAATAACTGTTGTGATTGGTGTCTTACAAAAGTTGCGAATGTGTCATCCATCACGGGCTAATGTCAGTTTTCTAGCCAAACACTGCGCGAGATAGATTCCCATGCAAGCGACTTGCTGCAAGGCCCTACGCTCGCTTCGATAATTTCTAATGACTATGCATCAACTGTACCTGCACTCTGCATACACGAGCTCGCACAACGGACAATGTGCATTCACCCATTCACATTCAAATTTACAAGAAAAAGTTCACAATCGCATAAAACGCACTGTTTATTGCTCAAAATACACAAATAGAATCTCGCGAGGGTCAAACTGTGGCCATTGTTATCTTAACTCGCCAGGGTAGGTTACTGTGGGATAAAGGTGGTGACATGTCCGAGACGAGAGAATGGGCCTGCCCTAGCCGACGTTTAGGTTATGTTAATGTGATTTAATTGAGGCTGTAATGGGTAGGATGATGGATACCTGCGCTAGAGGGGTATGTTAGGCGCGACGATTGCAGTGACTCAGCCAGCTTTTACTCAAATAATACGCTTTGTTGAGAAATTCCTTTACAAAAGATGTTAGAGGAAAATAGTGTGAATGACTGATAAAAGTATCAACTGTATGGTTTCATTGACACTGAAATAAATCTAACTGGGTATTCCTTAAAACATGTTAAATTTAATCATTTTACCGGTGAAACTTCTTCATTAATGAACTATTCACTAACACAAAACGACTAGGTATGTAAGAATACACCTGTTGAATCTAGATCAAACATTCATTTCCATGGCGAAGTAAAATAGTTGTCAAACACTGACACACCGCCCTATTATCATAAAGTAAATGAGCTCGAAAAGCGTCTAAAACATTTGTAGCTATCTCCCCACAGATCGTTGCGGTAGGTCCCGACGCGTAAATATAGGAACAGAGTAAACAAGGCGCTTGCGCACGTGCTGGCATAGTTAACGACACACCGACAAAGGACGGTACGATCAACATTAATGAATATGTACGTTTCAATCGGTAACGCTATCTTTTTTTGGAAGAGAATAATGAGACTAAGCGAAGCGAAAGAGGTGTGTCAGGATCGCGATACTTGGCGCTCCGTTCTTTCTGCCTACCCCGCCAGGGACATAGCGTGAAGATATGTATGTATGTATCTTTTTTTGGAAGTGATGATAGAAACGTGTAAGTACTATATTGAATCTGAAACGTGTGAATGAAAATGAATTCAGCTAAAAGACTAAGAATCCAAAAAAATTTGGTTAATTCAAATTAAATGTGTCTAAGAATCTAACCTACACGCAATAAAATCAAGCGATAAACTAAAACGAGTAAACAGTACAGCTCAAGAGATTAAAAGTGCAAGTTGCGTAAATATGATAATACAAGAAACTACTAGGCACTTACTACTATATTTAATGCACAACTAAAGCTAGAGAATTCATTAGAAAATAAAATTGATCATTTCAATAGGAATTCAATATAGAAATTATGGTAAACAGGAAAATAACTTAATGAATCATAACAGTAAGTAATGATAGAGGACATCACATCAATAATACGCAAATACATTGTACATATTACGGACTGTCTGTTTGTGCCTACATATTTATTCACCACTCGTGTTTAACTTTATCGTACTGATACCACATGAGTAAAACGAAGTATGTGCAAGAGCACGATTTTGCAACGCAAGTCGCACGCAGCTAGGGGTAATTGGGGCAAAGGGTCAAAGACCAGTGCATTGTTGGACCCCAGCACAAAGGGACAATGCTACAATGGGGTCCAGTCGTCAAAAAACGTTACAATGAGGACTTTTAAGAGACCTTAGAAGACTTTATTAGAACTTTAAATATCATAGACCATTAAGCATCATTACCTTATTAATTTACTGTCGTGCAAACTTCAGAGGTAACAATTCTGTTATTACATATTCGTTGCCACAGATAAGTTGTTTAAAACTTTAGATGATAAGTAAATTAGACTAAACAAATATGTATAAGTATTTCTCTAAAGATAAATCTGTTATCTTCAGTTGTTGACACAGATGTCCCTGGTTTCTGCCTAGGATATCACTTAATTTTTACATCACCGCAAGATATATATTGTCAATTTCATCCAACTAGAATTTTTTCAAGCAACTATTGTTACATGGCTTGAGGGGAAATGCACAAAACTACCAATTTTCGAGGTGAAGGCGCAAGGACTGATCTAAGAATAAGAAAAGAGACTGATCTTGCCACTTGCTAATTTTGTCACTTATTGTAAGTTTCCATCTGTGAACTTAACATACAGACCTTGTTTAGAACTATTTTAGCAGAAACAATGTAGAATAACCATTTGGTGTCAAGATATCATACGCCAGCACAGTAGCGGAACAAACTTGTATTGTTTATGCAGTCGCGCAGTCTGTGGCTCCAACAATAGCGTATTTGTATCGTGATGTTTACATGGATGACGTTTTCTGCATGCGAATGTTTATGGTAGGTAATTAATTGTGTTTTGTTTGCTTTTTTACGCTTCAGTGAGATCTTAGCAGATAATGAGCTAGATTTCTTCGCTCTACTCATCCTATTGATGTCGTGTCGATAGATTGATCTTAATACTAAGTCCTGTTGTTTACAATTTACTTACAAGCTTCTCAAAAGATTACCCAAGTTAAATGTTGGGTTGTAAATCTGTGTCCAGTATCACCTTTTAAAACCGAAACATTCAATTAGAAGCGTCCCGTTTCTAAATTCAATTGAACAATACCACCCCTTTAATTCCTCTTATCAGCTCTAGTAAAATCAGTTCCCATACCATAATTTGTGTTCATTATTTTGCCTATTCTAATTAATACACGACCCTCCCCCTTAGCGCTGTAGGTATAAAAGATTTTTGGGGATTTAATTTTGTGGGAACCACTGCGCTTGCCATGCTACAGTGGTTTAGTTTATTTGTAGAGCTCCGTTGATTTTGTTTGTTTTTCCGTTGACCGGTAAATTTAGTCGTTGGAAGGCTTTTTATGAATCTTTTTTTCTTTAAACAAATGGGTTTAGCACGTACCATTGAGTTTGAGCGTCTAAAGAAGAGCATTATTGAGATAAATTGACGGTTATCGCAGATGCCTATTGTTTATGAGTATTATTTAGTCAACTCTTTTACTCTTATTACACCTCTTAACTAATTTTGCTTGTACTATTATGTACATAGCAAATTTTGGCTTCGCCGTAGTGGGGAAAAAAGCATAAAGGCGCACTTATCTAAACTTTTTCATGTAAACGTATCTAACAATAAACGATTAATGATAACAACGTATGGGAAATCCACCATACCGCTACGTAACATACTTCTATGTTGTCGTATAATAGTGATCGTACTACCAAAAGGAGATAGAATATTAAAAAATAATACATTCCGCGCTAGTCGTTATTTAAAAAATGTGTCAGTATTATTTTGAAATGCAAAATATACTGTACTTAAGCATAACTCATACATAACATAAAACAGATTAATGCGTCCACCATGCCCGGCTATCGCTTAGCAACCGTTATCGCGATAAGAAACAACCTTGGGCTACACATAAACCATAGTTCGTTACGCTATGAATCGCGTTGCACAGTTTTTATTGGCCACTAAAGATTGAATGCGAAATAACAACATTTCTTCACCTCTTGTCATAATTCGATACTGATCACAAGACCTAATTCTAGTCCTTAACTATACTATACTTTTACTGTCGTTTCTTACCCGTAACTAGTTTAGCTTACTCGAGCTTATTAACATTAACCTATTAATCTGAAAACAGTAGAACTCCCAATTAAACCACGATAATTCTTCCAAAAAGTAACGTTTAAAAACGGTCTTCGGAACTAAATTCGTTACAAAAACCTTTGTTTAATGCAAATGCAACAATTACTGCTCTAATTGCATGTAACCTGTTGTAATTAATCGAGGCGGAATGATTACATTCACACTTTATGCAGAATGGTGTGTTGTGATTGTCGTGAGCGCCGTGTCGCTAATGTTATGCTAAGTCGCAGGCCCGTTGGATCTGCATAACCTTTTAACCTATGGGAACGGACACCCTTTGTTTTTGTTGCATTTCGCTTGTTTCAATTGTAGTATTTATTTTAGGGGTAGCAGTGTAGTTTCTAGTTTCGTTTCTGTGATTTTTTTTACTCTAGTCTATATCCCATAAATACCTGTCATGCGAGTAGATAAACTCCTTCCTAAGTATATTTACTCACAGAATACTTAATAATGTTATGAAATATCGCTTTTAACAAGATCTAGATATAATTAATACCTATTCATCATCATCAGCGGGTATTTCACATATGTTCTATAGAACACATTGGTCTTCTTATTTTATCATAGATTAAAGTGAGAAAATAGTTGAAGTTTCTTACGTACGTCACTGTTCTGTAAAACTAATGCGAGTTGCCGTAATCCGTTAACAGCCTTTACCATTAGACATTAAGGCCTCTCCCATGGGGCGGCACCGGACCCGATCGGTTCTCCACTGTCAGCCGCCTAACGCATAAAAAATATGAACTAAACTAAATTGAAAATGTTACTTCTCCGATGAAATCCAGTTTCGTCGTCAGGTGAATCGGATTGTGTCTCACAGTGAGTATAATTTGCATAGATGCACCGATGCGCCGATGGTCGCGAAACAGGTCCGTTCACTTGCAACTCTACTCGTTCCCACGGCCACTGTGATAATTTGATTAATATCTGTGCGTCACCTGTGACACCTCGCATTTGGTTGCGTCAACTTGCGTCACAGTGAGAGATTCCACTTGCGCCTACAGCTTATTTTGTGGAGTAGTGTTTTTTTGGAAATAAATATCTTACACATTTTTTGCGAATTTATCATTTCAAATTATAGTTTCTTCGTCTGTCTGACCGCCTTTAGCTAGAGACTGGACAAATTCGGAAAAAGGGCCGAAAATACGAAAGAAAGACGATAGGTATATGGGAGGTGGTGTTTTTTCAGTATAGTTGGACAAACACACTACAATTTAAAATGTTAATGTATGTTACGTATGTAAATGGTTTATTGTACCAAAAATTTCAGGAACAATAACAAATAGTACTAATAAATAACAAATATGTAATCATAAGTTTTTCATACTGAATGCTTTACAAACAGAATAAACTTACAAACAGCCTCACCATAGATCCGTTAGCAATGTTTACTTTGCAGCGCACGTAGAGATGCACTTACTTGCTACCGGTACTGTGTACGTGAGACATACTTTCGTGTGCTATCGAGTGTAGGTCTACCCTAGCTTTTTGCACTATCTCACTGCTGACCCCGTTGCACTGAATAAAGTTCTGCCTTGTGCTGTGCCGTGGGCCTTAAAAGTGTCTGAGGCGGTCACATATTCGATTCCATTCTAATATGTATGTGTATATATAAATATGTACATTATTTATAACACAAAACAAAAAAGAAATTGGTTTGTTGCGTCTAGTCGCATACAGTGCAAGGAACGTTATATTTAATAGCGCTGAATGGCTATAAAAGTAAGACATAAAATTCGTATATAAAGTAACGGATGCAATCGCACCCAGTATGGACTCTCTAATTTCCTTTCCCAAGACCGCAGTGACCCATATTCATATACTTTCAGCATAATTGCGCTGTACTTGGTGCATCAATGCTTGACCAATCGCCTTTACGAGGTGACCCCGACCGGTCAGTCTATAACCGTCCTTTATTGCTGTCCTTTCAATGTTTTACTTTCACACGTTTTAAAATGTGGAATTTGACAATCAAACGAGTGGTCAGCTCGTAAAAGCTCTAGAATATTTAAATATCGAACGGGACCTGGATAATAATGTCGTAAAAATTATGTTTATTGTAAAAAATCGTTTTGTATTGAAAAAACTTGGCCGAAAAGGGTCCGTTTCGTCACGAATTTGTATTCGGAACAGTTTAATTTACAACTGGATAGCTATTGCTCGCGGCTTTGTTCGAATGGAGGGGGTATCTTATAAATGAATTTCAGCTAACTTTTTTCACGTTTACCTATATTATTTATCTAGAACAATGAAAATATTAGTTATAATATAATAATTGGTGATAAATTAATATATCCATTGCGTATAAAATTTGCCACAATAATTTTCCGTTTGGATAAACGAATACACTAAATAAACACTTAACAGGTTTAAATATTATATGATTCGTAAGAAAAGATAGAAGAAGATTTACGAAAACCTTGTGTTAAATTTAAATGACGTCACTAATCGAAACGATTATAATCAATTATCGCGTCGTGACGTAAAAAATTGTGCTCCGAACAAATTACGATGTTGGATCAGTTTTTTTTAAGGAATGGGTTAGAAAATAGATCATTCTGCCCGCTTGGGTGGTCGAATGCCAACAACAACCCTATACATGATTATGTCGAGATTAGATTTTTATTGTTTGAGTGGACTATGGAGTATGACCACCCCTACAATGGTATGAGCGATGCTCTTTGCAGTAATTTCGATAACTAGGTATATTGTAATTTTTGTTTTTTTTTAAAACCCGTAAACTCAACGCCTTATTCTGCCAAAACTAAAATCATTTTTCAAACCAAGCCAACTAAATCTTGCCTGTTATTTGTATGCCGAATTGCGAAAAAAATCGCGTTTTCATTTTTTTTATCTTAAAATATTATTCTAATCAAGGAGTATACGCGCTTAAAACCCCTCAAACATATGGAAACACTTAGGTATCAGTTACCACCCGTCATTTCTTCATAATCTGTGAATGCTTTGTAACCACTTAAGATAACCCATAACTTTTAGCACCAGACACGAATGTCAAGAGCTCATGAAACTAAATTGCTAACATTCTAGTACTCAAGTTAGAAATTGTAGAGTTTAAAGGAAACCAACTGGTAACCGGTAATGTGAGCATGGAACGTGATGCTAATCCAGGCCAGATGGGGCCAGGTCAGGCGCAGCTGGCGTGTCGACATAGCCGGACTTCTAAGCCACTACACCGATTATAACTGCGCAAATAGGTGTCTCTTATTTGCCAAATGTCGCCAACGTCCTGGGAATTATGGGATGCACTTAACTAGCACCTGTTGAAGATGAGGCCAATTCTTCCACTTTGTTGTACCAAAATTTTCATGAACAATAACAAATAGGATTAAAACTATGTAATGTCATCGTTATTTCGTTTTTCCAAGTATTTTTATGGAGAAATATACACCTGATTTTAGGATGAAAACATATTAAGTTACAGTTATTTAAAAGCGTATTGCCTTTAGTCATTATCTAAATAAAATTTGTTTAGCAGCTTAAAAACTATACCTATGTAATTAATGTAGGTAGTAAATCTTTTTACATTGAGTTAGTAGGCATGGCATGCCATACAAAGATTCAATTACAATCATAAATGCAGCTTTAGAACCTATTGTTTATTGTCTGATTGTCCACAAAAAGTGTACCTTGAATAGCAACTGACTAAAGAATAGAATTCGTTTAATAAGAATGGCGCAGAGAATATTAATATCATTAATTTACTTAACAATGCAACCACCATTACAGTTAGCAGAAACGTCTAAATAGACTGTTTAATAAAACGAGATAAGGTAACAGCAATGTTAACCCCCAAACATGCGCGATTAAACACCAAACGCAAATTCGTTATACACGAAGAGTTATCTTGAGAAATAACCTGTTGGTCTTATTAGCATAGCACCGGCTATTGTGCTATTATTCCATATATTCATGGGTAAACACACACCGGTCTTTGTGCCCATTGTCCGTGTAATACTTAGCAGCATCACCCCTCGCGGTAATCCTATCCTTTCTCTCCTTTATCTCGGACAATGTCCCTCAGCGAGCTCAGGTCACGCATCTCACTGTGACCTTAGGTCATCAACAATAGCTTCTATCGTGTTTACTGCACCAAAACCGATGTTTAAGACTTTTCCTTTTCAATAGTGGTCCATATCTAGTCGATCTGACAATGGGAGATGACACAGAACAATGCGAGTGATACAATGGCCTTTTTTGTTCTTCTACTATTTAGCTCCCGTTCTGGCCGTTACGCGTCTTTATTGCAGGTATTATCGATTTCTTTGTTCCCGATTTATATCGTTTCGGCTCCCGTTTCCAAATTTGAATATTAACGATCATGGGAACGCACGAGTAGCTTGCGTGTCCGATCTTGATCCGAGGTTCTTGTAATTTAGTTCTTTAACTTTAAACGCCTTTGATTATACAATACAGATTGTATTTTTTTGTCGATCCTGTGCTCGAATTCTGTGTGATGCCTGGAAACTTTGCTTCAACTCCAGGTGAATTTGTTTTCTGTTGGTTTAAATAATTTTATTTCAATCTTTTTATATGTGCAGTTTCTCTGTACTGAGTTTGTCGTTAACAAACTTGGTTTTTACAACCCGAGACGCGTGGTTCAGTAGCGCATGTAAGATGTGGAGCGGTCACGGCCCGACTCTGATTTACGTTTATGGTTGACATAAACTGAGGATGCGGTCGCTGCGTGTGCGCAGATTGCAGTCTGCCTTTTAACATTATCTCAATGGTGAAAGTGAGCTTCAGTCTTCAGTGGATGCACTTTACAATCGCAATGATTTATTTTCCCAGGCGGAGAATTTGTCTCTAAAAATCTATGTAACTAAGCAGTACAAAATTTAAAGTCTCTTTGTCTTTTCTGACGCCTATAAGTGAAAAACCTGTGGTTCAATTACAGGTATAATATATACTTTTATGGTTGTCCTGTCCACCAACCAGCATTGGGCTAGCGTTGTGGACTACAGCCCGAACGATCTCGGGCTGTAGTCCTGAGCCCCTGTAGTGGTGACATGTTAATAGGCTGTTGATGATGATGATACTTTTATAGTTATTTTATTTAATTTGGACAGATTCTATAATCTTCTATGTAATTTATGTCAAAATGTAATGTACATAAAGTATCAAGCTCTGCTGCATTTTCAAAGATTGAAAGTGTTTCTCGTGTATAGGTAAGTTACCACATGTACTGAATTATCCGTGGGGGTGTATGTCGGTAGTCGGTATCGGCGTTGTGAATGAGTGCCATCCACGCTGATGGTTCAAGTGGCCGATACTGGCGGCGCTTTGATCGCGCTCGCGCAGCTCCTTTGATCGCGCCGCCCCCGCGGGGTGCGCTTTATTAAACATTCATTACGGCCCTTTATCACCGCGCCGCAGCCTCCACGGTAGCCCGTGAGCCTTGGGATTTTAAAAAAAGAATCGGTGCGTTATGGATTCATTAACATACGAAGGTCTTGAATCAATATTCAGCTTAATGTGTCGGCTCTACATTATGAAATAATGTTGATTCGTAACGAATTCCTATCTTAGTAAACGTTGTTTATTCACAAAAACATCTTACAACTAAGTCGTAACATAATTAAAAATAAAAATAACATCTTTAGTTCAAAGGTATTTCCTTGAGAAAATATGTAAACATTCAGTCATGAAGGAAAAAATTTTGCTACTCGCGATCGCCCACCTAAAAGTTTTAGCCTCATGCATACAATGCCTGCAATTGAATCTTCATACGAGCAACTTTATTTTCGCAAAATATTTGTATTTTTTATGCAACCTTTTACTCCTGACGTCAATTTATTTCGTGCAAAACAACCTCTTTTTTTCTGCAATATTTTTGATTTGGATTAGATCTACATTATATGCGCCTGAACCAAATTTTTATCGTCGATATTCTTTCAAAAGTGCTTCACGCTAGAGTTATAAAGTGACAAATGGCAATAATAATCCCAGCCCAGCCGCCAGGCTCGCACGACTAGAGCATCCCACCCCGTAACGTATTACCTAACACCACCTGCTCCTGCTAGGGCAGCCAAGTCAACGATCTCTACGGTTGAACGCCCTGCCCTGGCCTCGCCCCCTGTCTTCCCCCACTAGGATTTATCAGGACTACTTGTACGTACCTTGAGTGGTTTTTCTAGACCTACAGACAGAGCTATTATCATTATCTTTTTTTTTTTTTAAATTGCACAGAAATGCTTTTTGACAGTTTATTCCGTACTTAGATTGTTAGTTTTTGTAAAGAAGTTTATTGATAGGCACCTGGTATCACTGTCCTAAGGTGTGTACCGTAGTTGCAAGTGAGAATTACGTTCTTTTTAAAAACCAAGACCAACATAGTTTTGGTAACAAAAGTTTACAATAGTTTGGAATATTCAGTTTGGTACAAAAAATACTGTTTTATATTTGATCGTCTAGTCTAGTAGGAGTGTAGGATTTAAAGAAGTGCCACAATGCATCAAGCAGGGGCTGCAACTGCATGAATAATTGTAATATGGACGTCGTCGTGCGTTGAACTTCGGCCGCTGCACTCCTGCGCATGTCGGCTTGTCTTGACTCCTCGTTTAATTTCGACAAATCACTGAGTGACACACGGTTTTGTGTATAATCCTAAAATAAACTGATAAGAAGTAAGTTAATCACACACACTACCATCTGAACAGTTAGTTATAAGCCGGAGAGATACAAAGGTTTCTTCAACACAGATAAACGCAGGGCATGAAGCTATTCCTACACATTTAGTATAGAAAACAGTTTCTTTTCTTGTAAAGCGATTCTTTACTAGAATTATGGAAATTAATTCAAAGATGGTAGAGTTGATTGAGAAATAACGTATAGTTATATCACGTACTTTTCTGATTATAATCCTATTGTAACAGCATCTTTCACAGCTTCGTTTATATGTAGTTAGTTTGTTCATAAAATACCTGGCAAATGATCGTGCACGCTACAACTCTGCTCGGATACGCAACAATGCCTTCCTTTTCACTCACTTTCACAATTACGCGACGCCCACTAGCGGTTTCTACAGTTTCTATGTTTACCACATCTATTTAAAACTAAGAATAAGTACGGTACGTAGTCATTCTTAGTTTTAAATAGCTAATGAAATCTTAACTTACATTTTCGTCCAATATCGCTGTTAAAAAACGAAATTTTACAAAACTCCCATTAAAAGTTGTTAGAAAAATTTTCGACTTTTTTAAGTTGGTCGACTATAACTAGAAAAATTGAATCAATTAGTTTTTAAAGTAACGAAAGTGAGAATACTAACGTAAAGCCTTACGCAGTGATAAATATTATCCAATATTTATTGACGACGTTCTAGTTTTAGTCTTCTAGTAAACTTGACATTGGTTTCCGAAATAAACATTAATCCTGGATAGAGTCCCACTATCAGTTTGCCCGTCAATCATTTAACGTGTGCCTGTATCTAGACAGCACGCGAACTATCTCTAAGTCAATATTAAAACGGGTTGACATTGACATCACACTGCTAACCTGCGTCCGAGTTTCACACTACTTTAACTCGGTTTATACAACTATTTCGCTATATACGTTACGGAATATAGTCAAGTGAAAATAACAAAATTAAACATACCCGAAAAACTTACATGTTCGAAGTCAAAAATCACAAAACGACGCCAAAGGTAACAGAAATCGACGTACTAATTTAATGAACAAACGCCAAAACTAAAATACTGTGTTGTATCATCTAATTTACCATATCCTGTCTGAAGATTGGAATCTAAATAATTGCATACATGCAGACGGTTGTCTAAACCTAGACTTATTTGAATGCCTGCCTGGCTGTTTTTAGTGTTTGTAGGTAGTAATTTAGAAATATGTTTCGTAGCAAAGCAAAAAATACAAAGTAATGCAATAAATAGGTTAGTTATCTGCAACATCAGGTAGTTTTCTAAGTTCCATAAATAGGTTATGAACTCATACATGTTGTGGTTCATATTAATTTATTTAGTCATCTAACGTCCATTAGTATCCGACTCTCAGCACGACGCAGTGTTTTTTTTGCTTTGAAATTTAACTCGCACATGAAAAAATACTGATAAAAAATTATAACACGAAAGTTTTATGGAAAAAATATTATCGTCACTGCACTGGACTGTGTAAATAGGTTAACTAAAAGTTAACCTGTAATCGTCCTCTGACTCACTAGACCATGAATGAGTAAACCAACAAAGGCATTTCCTGTTTGACACTATTATTTTGTGAAAATTATTCATTTATTTCGATAATTATTTTTTGTGGCAGTCTATTAGGCAGTTCAATAAATACTTCAAGTGTCACAATAAAATAACAATGAGTCACCGCAATTTAAACGATATCAGATAATATTTAACAAATGTTAAGAGGGAGACACAATGGCCGCTACCTGGGTGCATGTCACTTATTTGTTTAGGCTGCCACATCTCAAAACCAGTAGCTGCGCCCTGAGAGCCCAAACAACTATACATATGCACAGATACAGTGCGCGGGATTGGTTTTTGTTGCTTTTTTTATCTTTAACGTCAAGTCGTACTATAAGGCCAGCTTTCTGAACTACTCGCCCCCGCTCCGCCCGACATTCAGGGGATCCCAGGAGGGAAACCTGTTCCAATGCCACCGCTCATTTATTCTAGTGGCTGTTCAGAACCTAGGAGTTTTTAGGGCTGCCAAGGAGAGCTAGAAATAGGTACAATAACAACCCTGTGTCGCGATATCGTAATAAAATGAAATATTACAAATCTTTTGTTAGAGGACATTTTTGTTTTGATGTTTTTTCAGGTTTCTGGTAGGTACCTACTATTCCAGAGATTTTTTACACAAAAAAAAATTTTTTTTAACCGGTCCACAAATGACGGAGAAATCGGTGAACATACATAAAAAAAATACATACAGCCGAACATAGAACCTCCTCCTTTTTTGAAGTCGGTAAAAATACAAGAAACAGTAGAAATAACTCAAAATGTTGAACTGTTAATCTAAGCAAAGGTGAAATGATGATGAATTAATGAACATAACGCTTCTAAAGAAATAGGTTTAAGCTCAAATCACAAACTCCGGTTTATGAACAACCGTGGCTTTATTACGGCATATCCGCACCAAGCAAGCCCATTTCATACCACCTTTCACTTGGCCTAGATATTTCGGAACTCGTTCGTAGCACAATGGACAACCGGCTTTAGTAATAGGACTCTATCATTGCTAGCTTTAACAATGCATTTCCTGTCCTATGTACAGCAGCTGTAGATTCAAGTTTAGCTGCTCTAGCAATACAAACTAATTCGGCTCCACTCCTAACTACACGCTTCTCAATTTCAAACACAATCAGGCAACCTCTCCAGACTCCCCACATTTTTTAAAGATCCACACTTATTCAGCGACTTTACGACAAACCCTTAACACTCCTGCTGCTGGGACGCTGTCCATCTTGTCGACAACGAACGTAAAAATACTATCTCACTATGGATCCAAATCCAAAATAAAGAATCTTCCATCGCAGCCCTACGTCGAGAGCGAATAAAATAAAAAAGCGCGGCGTGCGCTAGGGCAGGCGAGCCAACCTGTTTGGCTCGGTCCAGCGCCCACGCCGCACAAATCCGCGCCCGTTGTTACGATACCCTTACTATACACACGTTTAGCTGGGTCGGGACACGCTCGATCAAGTTTATACTTGTTTTGGAATAATACGTCACATCAACTGGAGGCAGTTGGAGTCAAACTAAATACCTATGTATTTATATTTTTGTAGAGCAATTGTCCTAAGCACCTGAAGAGGTAAGAGAACCGACGAATTCACATTTTAGAATGCTAAAGACAAAGGGAAAATAAACGCGATTGTATGGGGAAGAACTTCAGGAAATGAATGAGAAAAGGAATCTCAAAATGTGACGAACAAACAAGTTAAGTTTAGAGTTACTTTAATGTAATGAGCCTACGTATTCGGCCGCATGACGCTTCACAATTCTCCGCCATCATTCTGGCCGCAAATACTACGACACAAATGAAAGTAATCACTAAAACATCGGGTCCCTATAATTTTGGCCCCGTCCGTCTGAACCTTTGTTCAAAGATCTCGGGGCCCATTTGCCTCTTGCGTTGCGCCCGTAATGACGGCCACGATTTGCCGGGACGCGGGATCTTCTCACGGGCCGGAGGCCACAATGTTTGGAGCCCCATTTGCTCTGATTACTCCACGAAGCCTTTTGTGTCAAACAATGCAGCTGAAACGCCAAAGGAACATTATTTTATGCAACTTTCAACTAATGAACTTGCACCTGCGGCTGTAAAAAAGCGTAAATAAAACGTTTGTCATGTTCTCGTGACGACACGCTTCACGATTATCTATTCACGCAGCGCGGCGGTGCTTCCTGGCACTCCTGCGCACGCGGTGGGATCAAACGAACGGCCTGTGGTGACAAACACCCCAAAAGCGCGTCGCTTCGAAAAACCTTCACGCTGTAATCGAGGAAGCGTGGTTACGAAAAAAATCTAATTTGACGCTAGGTTCCTCTATCTCTCGATCCTTAAACGTTCATTTTACCCATTTTTTGTTCTCGACCATCAGATATTCTGTCGTGAAATGGAATTACGAAACGGATGTTCAGACGCAGCCTTGAATGCATTAGTGTTGCAAGTTTCTTCGGTTGGTGTCGCTATTTGTCATTTTCGAGATAATTATATGTAGTAGGTTTGCAAGTGTAGTAACAAACACCAATTTATGATGGTAATTCCTGATACGAGGCAAATTGCTCAAACTACCTGTTTCTGCCTTTAGAATATGTAAATCATTTAATTTTTGCAAACACGCGAACGGCAGAGCACACGGAATTGTTCAAATATTCGCCAGACTGAGATGACGGTTCGAGATACTAGTTTTAACGTGACTATTGTGTTATATAGCTTCTGGGTGCACGGTGGAGTCGGTAAACAAGTAAATTATAGAATGAGAGGCTGAGTCGCGCCCGCGCAGATATTCAGGTCGCCAGAAATAACCGCGGCACTTCGGCTGCCCGTTAAATCTGAGCTGGCGACCAGTCGCCATGCAGACGGTTTAAATATCTATTTATAAAAATTTTATTCGAACGTTATAGCTGCGTCATCAATCAAATTCCATCAAGATACAACCACCACTGACACACTTTTATCACACCGTTCGCAGTCCGCGAACCGGAAAAATGTACCTACTTTCATTTACATCAATGGCGTTAATCACTACACGTTTAAGGTTTTGATAGTCTAGATTATTTATTACTTTCATTGACTAGTACATTGTGTACATTGTTCCGAGTACATTGTGATCTTTCACAATTTGTCGCGCAGCATGACATGATTTAATAGCGTTATCAGAAGTTTGTGTTACACCACGGCATTAGCTTAGAGACGATAAAGGATTGATAATAGCTATGTTAACTATACGTGTTGTTAGCACAGCTCGCGGGCGTGCGCACACGCACCGTACGACGAACACCAAGGCCATTTTGTTTACACATACACCCGCATGTTTACGCGAACCACGCTACCCGTTCGATTCACATATACGCACCGCCAATACTTACTACGCTTCGATGATAGCCGATGGAAATCGGCCATGTTATACTCATAAAAATGGCGGGAAACGCTTCATTGAACTTTTGGCGGGAGCGGTTGCGTAACCACGTGAAATAGAAGTATTTAATGCACTCACGTTGCTTGATCTAGAGCAATTTTATTTGCAGTTGTACCTGTTTGAACATTGAAAGCGGAGTTATGTTTACTTTCTGTTTTTAGATTGTCAACCACATTGTCCGTTACGCAATCTTTACTCTCATCATTGTCGCTTTCTGGGTTATGGCTCGGTATTTTTAGTATTTTATGCAAATATTTCGTTTTCTTCACCAATTTGGTGCACGTGGTCGAATTTAGGTGGGAATTTGGCGGGAAATGCGCCTGGCTACAGCGTGGTCCACCAGTCGGCCTTGGCCAGGTCTCATGACGTCACTGACATAGTTCCCGGCTGCACAACCGACGCCGTTTTTTGCCGTGATTCGGACGAAGCTTATTATAAACACAACATGTTTTCGAAGCTTCATTACTTGCTTTTAATGTCACCTTGATATGGTTAAACTTGCAATTTAAAAATTTCCAATAAAACATCATTCTAATAGGATTCTTATCGGATAATTAGAATTAAATGTTAGACATTTGTATGACTCTAGCTGCAAATCATATTATGCTGACCAATCGTTACCTCTATTTGACATAAGTACAACAAAGAATGTATTTCATGGCGGAGTAATTTATGTCAGTTGTTGTTGTCCGAATATCAATTAGACTATATTAACCTTACATTTTTTGAAGAAATGAGAAGATTTGGTCAATGTCTTTTACTAAAAAGGCACAAAACCCACATTTCAAGTCATATTAGACTTATTTGAAGCCTGATTTTATTAGTTTCTTGAATATTAGTTCGCTATTCTTCCATCTTATCGGGTCAGACGGTTACGTACGGTTGTATCGACTTGCTACTACTACATATACCTACTTATATGTCGCGCATCAAATGGTCGCTCGCTCAACTACTCGTATAGTGTCTGACCTTGTTCGCATCGTGTGTTACTATGTGTTTTTTGTTAGATCACTTGCTAATAATCCAAGATCTTTAAATCTACATTTAGCTACTGTTTGGTTTGAAGTATCCTTTTAATAATTATCTCCAAATCATCAACATTGCTAACTAAATTGACTATCAATAACCGTTTCTTAATCAGTTACCTCACTTGCTAATAATTCGATAACCATTCCATCTATTTCAGCTACTGTTCAATTTTATCTGATCTTTATTTTTTTTCAATATTATTTCATAAATTGATAATCAATTAACGTTTTTTTTGTTACGTTTTCCAATTTCATAGAGCACGCATAGTTTCGTTAAAATTGGTCATATAAGTAATTTATGCGTCATAAAATCATAATGAAGTGAAACTATTCCTGCGATCGTAAATGTGTTGCCTGCTGCATCTAATTTATTTGATATCTTTTCCTTTTTTAATCTGTGTAGTCAATAGCTCACATATTCTGGTTAAGCTTTCTTGTGTTGTTTTTGGTTTGCTAGCTGAAGCTTACTGCTGCCCAATGCTAGCAATAATATCTTTCTTTAACGTTTAAATATTTAATCATGTCAATTATTATTATATGATAAAAAATCACTAGCTGAGCTACTAATTATTATAATTAAATAAATTACTTATGGTTTAATACGCTATCAGCTACATGTATACATTTCAAAATGTGCAGGATTCAATTCATTTCTTGAGTTCTCAAGTTGCGATGGGAACCTTTATAATTTCGTTACCAAACTGTTGCGACGAACCGGCGGCGGCGCGGCACCCACACCAACCCTCTCGCCAGTAACTCACAGCCTAACCCATTATAATACAGATTAAACAGTAGTAAAACGATCGTAAAACTTTTATAGTTATTAACGCGATATTTCAAAAAATACCCAATGGACACAAAGGGTGACGCCGTCTATGACGACCTGCGTTAAAGAAAGGTCCCTACGAAGCTCGCTACAGCTATTTTACGGCCTTTAAGGATAGAGTCGTAAAAGTGTCAACTGTTGTAATTTTAAGGCACAGGCATCCGGGCGTCTTAACGAAGCTTTCGTTTGGGAGTCGTAAAGTGGCAACATTACCGATCCACCGCCGCCGTCGGCCGGCCACGCCTTCGATATAGTTTCTTTACGACTAATTTTATGCATCGCAGCCAACTGCATACAATGCAACCCTTTCTTGCAATGTTAACAAGACTCATAAATACGCTTTCTCTGGACGTTTTATTGATTGGCGTTTTATGGCTGTCGTAAAAGTTGAAATTATTACCAGTATTGGAACATAGTTTCGGAATGTATTACTCGTGATGATGCCTGGTTGACTCGCTAATAAATAAATTGTAAAGCTAATCCTTTCCCTATCGATGCAATCCGTACCTCCTAATCGGCACTGATCGGAGCTCTTTTGCGTACACATCAACCACCTGTATTAAGTTCACCGCTGGACCAGGCCTATGGTGAAATAGTGAATGGTTTATACCTTAATATACTACGCTCGCAGTAGTCGCAGAGTTAAGACGATGCTCATCTGGATTTAGTCTTAATTTTCATCATTATTCATAGTTGCAAATAACGCTTTGGTAAGCATTCTAACGGTTTTCTTCTCCGTCATTTCAGATTTCCTGAAGCCCCGCAAGCGGTTGTCGGCGAGCGGCAAGAAGTCGCCGGCGCACAAGGAGTGCGGGCACGGCGCGCACGTGCGCCCGCCCAAGGTGGCGCGGCTGGCGCAGGCGCACCACAAGCGCTCCAGCTAGGCTCCGCACCAGGGAACACTGCCACAGAATTGAACATACCACATATAACTGTACCGTCTCCGACCTTTGCTTACAATAACTCGTCTGCAGTTCATATTTTGGCAGCTCCACAGTAACAGAAACTATCCTTGATCATGTTTGAGACTCGTTTAAAAATAATGTTTCCACTTGTTCGATTTTGAAACGGTGCGTGAAAGGTGATCGGCGATTGTGCAAATTAATTTTTTATCTCTTAATTTATTTTTGAACGTCGATAACGGTAACGTTATGGAGAACAATATAATAATGTTAAGTAATTTGTAAGATAGTTTGAGACATTATATTTAGCGTTTAACATAATGATTAATATATATTACTGCTGTCACTGGAAGCATCACAACAAACGCACGTTTGCTCAATGATTCAACATTTCAAAACCAAACAGTTTTCACAAATCCCATTTTTATATTTCAAATTTTCACCTCACCCGTTCATAACGTGACAATTAACTATAAGTTTAATATGATCTCTTTGACAAATAAATTAAGTTATATTAATTGTAGAGTTAGGTTAATAATATGGGTCAGACTTTGAGGTTTAAAATGTAAGGTTCGAATGGAATTGGCATCACTGCCTTTGCACATAATGTTGTTGGAAGAGTCACAAGTAAGCGAAGTGCCTTGGAAATGCTCAGACACCGTGTGTGAAATCAAATTTCTGCAGAATCGTGTCAGAGCATCTTTGATGCATTTTAACACTACATATTTAAAAAGTGGAATAATTATGTCTTGTGTCTTTATTTCGCATATTAATTGCGAAAAAGATGCAAGACATTATTTCCCCACATCTTTCTCACATATACAAATAGATGCAGATTCAGCGAGTTTAGTTATAAGTGAAATACAAATACTCAATGCACAGTTTTGTTACTTCACCTGTAACAATAAATAATTTGTCGATTTTTTTAACAAACGATATGAATGATGAATAAGTACAGTTTTGAATTATAAATTATTTTGAGTATTTGTGTTTTATGAAGATTGGTACGCAAATTTAGTATATTTGTTTTGTTGTTGTATTTTAATGGATTATATCTTTATAATTATATTGATTTTTGTTTTCTTTGAATATTGGATTTTCTAAAACGTTTAGTTGTTTCAGCAAACTTACAATTTCTGTATGATATTCAGTAGTTTGATTCAACTGGGGCTCTTTATTAAAAGTACAAATTTCTCGTTGGTTTAGGTCGAAGGGCTCCGGTCTTCAGTTCCAAACAATCATTGTCATGCCAATGATGGCATTCATATTTTTAGTTTTGTAACTTTATTTGGTAAGTTGGGTTTGTTTAACAAAATAGCCCCGAATACTGGAATGTCAGAGTACTCTTTGCAGATTCTGGCAGTAGAAGTTTATATAGGTAGGTACGTTACATCGCAGATATTGTTTTTAAAGTTTAAATGCGTCTTTGAATAACCTCTCTGCAATTGACGACTTCGAGATTTTAACTGACGAAAACCTAACTCTAATAGGCTTTCCAGTATTCGGAGGTTTGTATCGGTAATTATCAAACTGCCATACTTAAGTCCACGGCATGAAATTAATGGGAAAACGAGATTATAGAACATTAAACAAAATCATATTATTCTGCTCAAATTTGAGCAGATACGTACAATACTACGCGATTTAAAAAAATATATTACACATTTGACCCGATTTTTAAAAGCGTATATCCATCCGTATATCCTGTTTCTTTTTTGATGTAACCGTCTAAATAAACACATGTGTTTGGGACGTGGTTGAACTTAACTATGGCAATTTGATATTTACCATCACGTTTATTTGATAGAAATACATTGTGTATTCGGTTTTGGTCGATACAACATCGGTTGTATTCCTTTTGTCGGTGCGAACCGTGGCGTTCGTTCTCGACGTTTGACTTCAATGAAATTTATAATGAATTTGTTTGAAAATTTTGACGTGAAATTAAGAGGGCCGTATTTTTACAAATGCCAATGAAGGCGTTCTTTTCATCTTTTACTACAATAGTAGGTGTTCTTATACTATACGATTTTGTTTATAGAAAATTTTGACATTGTTCTTGATTTATGAATTGTGTTTATTTTATATGTGGCCTTTCAGACAGACACATCGAGGCTTTTACCATATTCTCATTACATATCTGTGTGTGTGTTGTATATGACCTTGTAATTGTCTTGTTTTCTTTGACATTATTGACCCGAACTTCCCTTTTAAAACATTGCAGCAATATTTTATTTAATAATCAAATTGAAGCTATCGTAAAGTAGTTTCGAAAGCATCTGTTTAAATAAAAATATTAATGTTATATTTTTGACAATGCGATGTTTTCTGTTTGTAAGACCACATTAAAAAATATTTGATATAAAATTGTTGTTTAATATATTCGGATATTTGTGGAGGAATGAATTCACTTAAATTTAAGGTCGCCTTATTGAAGTGAATTCAACGCCTAAATCCTAAGTCGAGTCTAAGCCGCAGACGCGTTAAGCACCTCTTATAATTTTAATTTAATTTTCTCTTTAACACCTGTGATGTATTAAATATGATCTCAGAACATAATTTTACTATATGCAATTGTCATATATAATATTTTAACATAGTTGTAGTTACTGGGGGGCTGCACAACAGTCCTAGTGGTAGTAACTATGCAATAAAATAGTTATCACTGGCGAGCCTGGTTTAAGCACATGAGAAATAATTTAATACATCAAATGATTTTTATTTTGTTAATGTGAGTTAATGTCACAGTATAGAGTTAAAGTAAGGGCTATGCATACTCACTGCGAGATGTGGACTACTTCCATTATGGCTTCGTATTCTCTGCTAACGGTGTTTAGTATGAAGTGTTCTTACTTTACCTTTTTATACTGTGCTAGTGTGCATAGTTAAAAATGTCTTTCGGTAGGTTTTTGTGTAAATTTCGAGCGACGTTCGTTGTGGGACGTGGGCGCGCTGAAAGTGTAAAGTGTACTCCGCAGCACTGTACATACTGTGCACTTGTGTATTCACTGTTTATAGATGGCGGGGTCTGTGTATTGTGTAATGTCTACACTGAAGTTTGGCCAACTATGCTAGATCAAATGTTACATAAATGGTATATCATTTATTTAAGTGAACTAAATTTAAAGAGTAAGTGACCCGTATAATATGAAATTGAAATACTAAAAATCAATATTAAATATTATTTCTCATACAAAGTGGAAATTAATAAATATTGTGGAATTTCATATTGTTGGGTTACTTGAGGAATATAAATTCAGGTAAAGAAATAAGATAAAGGTGGTAAAAGGAAAAAAAGATAAAGGTGGTTATCTCCACATTTTTGGTTGAATATCCCGTATTGTTTGCACCTTGTAAATTATGCCCCTTGCTGTAACACCTATGTTATTGTCAATCCAATATGAGCTAGTATATTTGGACCAAATTCTTCACGAAATGTACACAAATATAATGGTACGTGTCAGTCAATAATTGCTTTGGAAAGAGATACACAAAAATATAAATATATATTTGTATAATATGTTGGTTGGTATACACCGCAGCCGCAGAGGCAAACAAGAGTTGTGCCAAAAACACGTTTAGAACCAAAAGGAAATGCGTTTAATGTAATCACCTGTAGTAAGTTCATATTTTGTCTTAAATCTTGTAATACTACACAGCTCGGTCCGTATCCTGAAGTAACACATTGAAGAATTGACAGCTCTAAACCTATCTCTCTCACTGTCAGACAAAACTGAAAATGCTTTTAAATTTTAAACGGTAACTTTTTAGCGGTAATAAGTGCAATCAGTTGTATGTTCACTAGAATAAATTTGGATTTCAGACAAGATGATGATTTCTTAGAGAAATGTTTAATTAAGTAGTTAGCTTTAAAACAATACATTTCTCATGAATGCGTCTGTGCAATCTGGTCACTTTACATGAAATAAAGTATATAATTATGCTTATCGCAAGCTCGTTTTTACATGTACATAATTATTCGCCGGCACTGTCTTTACGGTTTTATGTGTATCAGTTCCATAATACATTTGTCTATTGTATAAAACTTAAATTTAGTTAAAAAAGCTTACTTCGTACAGAATTTTTTGTGTTTTTTTTACGTACCCCATGCGCACCCCTTAACGAAAAAAATGTATGAATAACTAACGACGTGAGTAATCACGCCAACACGTAAAACATCTGCTTTACAGCTCCCAGGTTCGACTCCTGATCAGGCGATTTCTTATAAACGATGCACTACTTATTCTGCACGTGCCTTTTGCAAGCACAAGTTACAGACGTAACAGTTTTCTCGTGCGTGCCAGTAATAGCTTCAACAAGCTACCACTTGAATTTGACTTTGATTTGTTTTGTACCAGTAGCACTACTGTTAGGCGCAAACTTGCACAACAATTTTTCATTTAAAACCGACACTGCGACACCACCCTGCATCACCTCACCTTTGTTATTTCATCATTATGTATTAATGTAATAACTTTTCATATAACTCTCAACTTCTTGTTATTTTGATCATGGTTCTTTTCTTGTCATTACATATATTATGGTTTGAACTCAGGTACAACAGGCGAAGATTGTAATTAACTTATAGAAATCAAATGTATATTTTCATGTTTAGGTGATATAAGTTGTAATCTTCCGGAAAGTAATTAAATAAATAAAATAAATAAATAAATAAACAAATAAGCGGTAAGCGGCTACTAATGTCGTCCATGAAATAAAACTCGTGCAGAAAACAAAAGCCTAAGGTCTAATGGAAACTACCGGGATGGTTGCTCTGATGGGTGGAAATCACGAACACTACATGGAGGGAAAGCATTAATGAAGAGTGGAAATTCCAAACGGTGTTTGCATTATAAGTAACTAGTCATTTTTGAACGTCCTTTGATTTGTCTAATAATGATGGATGGCAAATTTTAAAAATAGACATGCAATTGGCACTAACACTGTTTGGAATTTTAGCTCTTCAAAAATTGATTAGACATCCAAAGACGACTTACTTTTTTAATATGGAGTAATAACTGCATTCATAGATCTTAAAGTCACTTGCCTGAGTCGAGAAATCTCGCTGTATCTGGGAAAAACATTTCCCATTTTGTAGCTTGTTACAAAACAGCGGCACAGTGGACATAATAGTTTCCAAATAGTGGGCAGTAATGTACCTACCTACCATTGATGATCCCAATGGATAGGGTAAATAAATAGAAACAAATCTCTATAATTAATTGGTGGAAGCCTAGTTACTAGGAAAAGGGAAAATATGGGACCATGTTTAAGTGAATTGAAATGTCCCTCGCGCCACATTAAGCCATTCAGGAAAACATTGTGTTGAACCCTGTGGGCCGGCGTGGTGGACTATAGCCTCGTATCGGACTCGTACGTGTCTAATGGATATTAGACCCGTACGAGTCCGTTTCGAAAACCCATGGCCCCGGGTTTTAACGGCTCGATTTTTGTAGAAGGCGGCGTCACAGTACACGACAGTACGGAAACTCAGTACATTGGGTCTGAAACACACGCGCACATGCGCAGTGTTCACCTACACTAGCACACGCCACACGACTGTTGCTCCACTCTCGTACACTCTGGCGGCGTTCTCCCACAAGCCTACCAAACCTTACCACTGAAATAAAGTTTTAAGGATGTTTAAATGAAACAACACATTGGATGCTCGTATGAAAATGTTTACTGATATCACAATCAAGTCTACACAACTACCCGATGACCCATACGTGTACACAGCGAATATGGATGATTTACACATACATAGATACACGGTTAGAGTACACTCGGCCGACGTATGCGCACGCGCAGCCTCGCTACCATACAACTTTACAACTATAAAATACAACTTTGTTTCTTTGAACAAACTAACTTCTGAATTTAAATGCAAGGTTGTTCTGGCGTGCTAGAATATTGTTGTTTAACTTCTATTAGTGTTTCACAGTTCAATCTACAATTCGTGTTAACAATGTCATAAAAAGTAAAAAAAAACTTTTATTTATTTATTGATTAGAAAATTACTCGCTAGTCAGTACAATAACAATTTTGAAATGTGACAAAAATGCTTGAGGTAATCACAATTAGATTATTTAAAGTTACATTCACAGTTTTAAATATCGTTTCAATTTAATTTGACAACGAAAACAAACTTATTCTGCTAAGTTAAGTGTGTAATTAATACCTTGTGGCACTATTGAATAAATTCTTGTTGGAAAATTTTATTGAAACGATCTCTGTAGATAAGTTCCTGGTAAAAGAGAACATTATTAAATAACAGTGTTAGTTTTTTAAGAAGAGCAATTGTTGCCGTGTTAGAAAAGAAACGTGCATTCACAAATGTTAGAAAATTCGCAACAGATAAGTTATTGTCAAAATACAATTTTGGAGTAAAAGCCAATTCGAATAGCACGTGTAACACCTATTGGGACCTTAAAGCTTGCGTCGTAAAGCCCATTCTACCGAAAATGGCTGACGGCGTATGCCGCCATGCCGTATAACGTTGGCTAGTACTGTAGTTTAGAACAAACAACGCCCGCACTTGGGCGACAGCTACGCCACGCCCCTCTAACTGAGACTGGCAATACAAATAACTATTCAATAACTAGATTATACACTTTACAGTAATAGAATTTCACACTTAGGCACATCAATTGTTATAAAATACGATTTTATTCGAAAATTGTGATCGCGTCGTGGATATTTCAGCTATATCTACCACGAGTCCACGACTAATAAATACATAGTGATGATTTAAATAATTTATATTTTATGTGGGGTTAAGATTTTTACGCTTTAAAATTGAAACGCATAAGTATTTTTAAGAATTTTGAAACGAAAAATTATTCGAATCTTTTTAAAATCTACTACAACATTTAACTTGAAAATTTTTAAGAAACAAATGCAACGTCTCTTTTATACAATACTACGTATGTAAGAGCTTTAAAGCATTCTAGACTGGGAGGGGGGGGATATTTGATAAATTTGTACTTTATGTTCCCCCTTGCAATAATCAGTGCTAATCCATAGCTATAACATTATAATATTTGTGTCTCAGGATATATTTTAAATTACACTAACTTGGTCGTAAATCTACGTTATTCAATCTATGATCTAGCATAAAATAGTGTAGTAACCTTTTTTACATAGATTGGCGAGTGTCACACTTGTTACAAGCTCTATTTGCGATTTTTTTCTATTTATAGCAATACAATGGTAAAACCAACCTCTCCATATTCGATCAATGACCAGATTTGGCGATGTCACTCCACTAGTTGCTGTGAAACGAACCATACACCCCACCATTCTATGCGAGAAAGGTTCTGTATGTTACAGAGCGCACCTACTCGCGCTACACCGATACATTAAAATCGCACTGGACGCTAATAGGATATAATATAAATACAAAATGTTATATAGAAGACAGCAAATCGTTAGTTACTTGGACATTGAAATCACATTTTAAAGAAACATAGATTAGTCTAAGTTACATTTTTTTTTATGGACGCTGCAACTTTCTACAAATCAACCTGCATCAACGACTATTACTCTACAACTGCAAATTAGTTCTACGTCTCTATCTCCCCTACCGACTACACAATACCCATGAATGTTTAGATTTGCTGTTGTCGAGGAATATGCGTCTGTGCAAGGAAGTGTCGTCACATGTATCTCCTTTGATAAAATTGTAGACATATATATCTATCCCTATGCAGATAAGTACACTACATCGATAGCTTTAATAAACCTTTGATAGAGTTATCTAACTATGTAAAAAGCCGACTACACTAAATACATCCCTGATATTCTGTTTAAAACCGTCGATTGCATGTCGCGGATTTGTCAACCGACAATTTGTTAGACTTTCCATTTGAAAAAGTGAACAAGTCCGAACATACAATCGACAGTGTTACTTAAAACAACTACCTACCAGCCCTATTCCCTCTATAAGCTCTATGTAAATATAAAATATTTAAGATTAAACATCTATCGAATTGGTGTCGAAGTACGCAATAGTTTAGAACGAAGTACGTATGGCAGTCCAGCTGTCTCGCGCCAGCACTAAACATGGACGGCAAATATTTTGGTTTGCATTTTATTGTGTGACAATGAGCAGCGAAAACGAGAAGTTTAAACAAAAAAGGGTTTCGGGTTTCAACATCCGAGATTGATCTGGCGAGTGAAAGGTGGAAACATTGCAACTAATTATTCAAACTAGCTGAATATGCCTCGAGAACTGGTGACGGCCCGCTTCTCCCCACCCAAGACGAGAATTTGGTTAGTATATGGGTATACATTACTATAGGGTCCTACTCATACCACATACAGTATAAATATTGTGTAGCGCGAGAAATAATCAACCCAATCATAATTATGATTTAAAATAGGTATAAACTTTTTTATTTAATAGGTATTATAAACTGCTACATACCTATTGACTTTTGAAACCTAATCATTAATATTTTCACAATTAACGCTATCTGCAAACACAGTCTCAACATTATGGGACGGGATTCCATTTATATGCATAGTCCGCAGTCTAGGCATTAATAGACAGCAACAAAATCCTAAGTTTTTACGCATGTCAATTGTTTGTAAATTTCTTGCAGCAGACGAAAAACCTTTTGATACGAGTAGTCTAGGAGAGTCAATCACTGAATGCTTTGCGGTAAGTTTTTATATTTAAACAAACGAACGAGACCAACTGGACTGCATAGTAATATCTAAAACCTTTAAAACTACAGACAAAATCACATTCATATTTCAATAGACAGTGTAAAAATAATGTTTTTAAACATTGGCCTAAGAGTAAGTCATTAGATTCATTGTACCACATCATCTAGTTGAAAAGCTTAAAATATTATCACACATAATACCTATATTAAGGTAGATATTGAACATTGATGAAGTATATAAAATGTTAACACTAGATAGTAGGACCTAGGATTAGCAGCGATATAATATATAGGTAATAAATAACCACTATTTAAGTAACAAATGTGTGATATCAGACTTGTAATTTATCAAGTATATTCTTATGTTATTTGTGTAATAGCGACTTGTTCCCACTCACCCTACACTTTGGGGACTTGCCATTATACCATGCGCAGGCGCCGATATGCGTCACTTGCAGAAACATTGAATCAAACCTTTAGTTACACTGTCTGTGTAACTTGTTCGAACAGATCTAGTTTTTAACTTAGACCTAAGTAGGATAAGTTGGTAGACACCCTTGAGCAAAGTTGATTACACTCAAAGAGTACATTAGGTAACTCACGCGCAACCATGTAGTGATACAAATACATACAAATCCTACCTATGTCCAAACGTGGATGTTGACTAATGCAATCAGAACCGAAACTTTCCTTTATTGTGACAAAGGAATAGATGATTAGAATATTATACTTAGTTAACGTTTATTATAGTTTTTTTTTACAAATGCTTCTGCAATGGACGTTATTACCTACAATAATCCAGAATGTTTAACTTTGACTTCCATTTTATGTCGCGATAAGTACATTATAGTTAAAACAGATGAAAGTTTACAAATCTTAACACGGTGCAACATCGAAACATTTGAACTGTATTAGAATGCTAGTTCTTACTTTGTATTAATTATTTCGACTTCCATAAAAAGCTCACTTATTAAATGATAGGTTTGTAATTTCAGTGTGCTGTAAACTACCACATCAATTGATTGCTAATTAGTTACAAAATTCCCGGCCCCCAATTAAGTCATCCTTCCAAAATCAGTCAAATAGGTAAGTAGGTACTTACTTTTTAAGTGTAGGTACGTGTTGGTTTTACAGACACTTCCACCAAATACATTGAAACACATTTCCCCCTTTGCGGGAGAAGTCGGATTATTGAGCTGAGCAGGTAGGTAATATTATATAAAATACATCAGTCGGTTACTGGTTCAAAGTAATAGTTGGTGTCAGCAGGGTATATCAAGTTTCCTTAACTAAACTACGATTGAAACATTTTAGACGTTTATTAAAACAATAATCCTGTCAAAATCTTTCGTAATTAATTTAGCTAGTTACTTGATAACTTTTAAGAAATATATTCTGTTAAAGTTCAGAATTTACTGATAAGCACACGCAAATAAAAAACCAGAGACATTGAATCTCATTAAATTAAATTATTTTTCTTAAATATTACTATTAGATAAGACTAACCCAAATCCCAATAAATTCATTATCCAAGAGGCAATGTGGTTAAATAATTGTATTATTTTTTAGTTTCATTTCAGATATTTTTTCTCAAAGCGTCGTTTACCTATAATTAATGTTAGAATAGAACCTATTGGTGTGGTGCCAGGTTTAGTTGAATATACAAACAACTCTACAACAACTAGACGACTACTATAAAATTCATTACGTTACTGGCTGAAATTTAAATTAGTAAATTTAAATTGAGTTTTCTCGAGTGATACTCCGACACAATTAACTAATATAAGATTTTAGATTAAAAATACAATGTTGTCAATAGTTACAACATTACAACTGGTCGTATACCTATCCCTCCAGCCAGTGATAGGTAGCAGCGCCACTAGTACAAACACGGTTTCTCTAGTAGATATTTGAAGCAGGACGTTACCAAACCGATCAAAATAAATACGATGTCTGCCATGCCCAAACGCCCTTCCCTTAAATTGAAATGGACACATAAATTCGCCCTTTCGACGCATAATAAAGCTACGTAAATTTTGATACTATTTAGACTTACGGATTAAAATTTCAACCAGCAGTCACGCGGAATCTATCGACACTACTACGGGGCGAACTAAACGTCTCTAACCGGCAAATGAGAGGAATGATTATTGTCTGACACTGGGTTATTGTCTAGACAGCAGCTCTGGCGGCCTAAGCTCGCCACACTATTGACTATAGGCGACTTTCCAAGGTAGAGTTCAGTAATCGATGCGGCACTAACGCAATATCACTTCCGCAATCCTAGTGTCCACTTAACACAATGCTAAATAATATTTACATGGTTATATGCTTGGATAGAAAGTATGATTACATTGTTTAGTACTAGAGATCTACTCTGGAGCCTAGTAAAATGAAAATGCTGTTGTAGTAGTTGGTCTAATAAGTACACAAAATCGCAGGTAGTCTAAGTACTAATTTGATATATTATACATTATCCTTTCTCCTGTGGGGAAACACATCGTGAAATACCAGTCACTGTGAAGAGACACAATTTGTGCTTCAATGGCCGCCGAGAGACCTAGATATCTAAGTCTAGAGGATGATTTTTGAAAAACAAAACACTGACAGCCACAGTCGCCGGGGGTGGGAGCATTTTGACAGCACACATTTGACTAGCTGGATTTTATTTGCGATTTGTCCTTGCAATGTCGAAGACACTATATCATTAATATGTGCTTGCAATTCTAGTTAAAATGCAACTACCACTCATTACTGTCGGGTGGTGATTTTACTACTACTACTACTTTTACACTGGTATGACCAGTTTTACCACGTTTCCCAGTATCTTGTCCTCTGGGGCAGTTGGACTGCAGGACCATTGCATTGCCATATCGATACCTGAACGTTTTACCCTAGAACGTCATTAGCATGCCTGCAGTGACGTGTGATGATGTTTTACGGAATTTCTGGCTGCGGTCAATGGATAGTACCTTATGTTAGTAGGTTTTTTCATCTCATAATATTTGTAACGTCGTCATGCTGACTTCGTCAGTATGTGCACCTACTTTCAGATCACAGCTGCTATATTCCGCCGACAATGCGTGACGTCACTGCGATAGCAAACAGTATACTAATTGCGTTGCGTACACGAAGACGGGCCCACAATAAATGCGCCGAGGCAACCTCCGGTCGAACAAACGAAACAGAACTTAGGAAAAAGGGAAGAAACAAAATAAAAGCAAAATAAAAAGGGGTATCTGGATGTTTATTTACAAATTTGCTCTCTAATAATAACTATCTGATTATTATTGAAGAAAAACTTATGCAACATCAGTGCTGTTCCCCCATCACCCCCACATATTGAATTTAAAACACTGTTAATCTTTAAACTTGTTATACGCTAAATTAAAACATTAAAATACCCATTATTGTAGGTTAGCTCTCAGCCAGTACCGCCAGGTACCATACAGTTAAATATTACATAAAAACGATCAAACGTACGTCTACTGTAACAGTTTCACCGACATTACTGAATATAAAATAATACATCACAGCGGAGGCGCACCCGGGAACTGAATTCCGGCGAAACTTAAGCAGTACATTAAGGAAACATTAAGTTGATAATGGTGTCGATCCGGAGGTGCACACGACTTGACTAAATTTAGTCTATTGTGCTCTTTTTTATCTGTAGAAATAAGAAAGAGATGGCATGAATTCCAGAACTGTCAAATTAGTTTAGTCCTGTCAGACAGAGGGAGTTTCATTCTAGTTCCAATCGCGCTAATTCTGAACGATACATATTACCAAATTCAAACCATAACCAAAAACGTTATGCTGCATGTACACGTTTGGCAAACCTTGACAAACGCAAACGTGTTTCATTCACTATGTTTTAAGTTGCAATACAAACCATGGTACATTTTCTTGTCTGACAGTTCTAGAATACATGCCATCCCTTTATTATTTCTACAGATAAAAAAAGAGCACAATAGACTAAATTTAGTTAAGTCGTGTGCACCTTCGATCGACACGAATATATTGATGAATTGCAGACGCATCCCATCACATTATAGAGGAGTATTTGTACATTACATCTGTGGATAATAGTCGTACACTAGTAAATTATTGTCAATTCGCTAACATCTCACGGGAGTTTAATTTAACTACTAGTGCTGTGGTGAAACCATCGATACACCTAAACTAAATATACATAAATACACGGGGCATGATTTCATACTTCATACAGACTGTTTAGCAAAATGCAAATTTATACACAAGTAATTTTTTTATTGCAACAACCCAAAATTTACAAGAATTCTCTAAAAATTATCTGAGTAAAATCACAGAATCAAGCCGACAGGAATATTTTAACATACATGGTGATCGAACTCCACGCATTTCCTTCAGGGGACGGTAGATCACCCACCTACCCAATGTAAACAAATTCCGTGGTAAACAACTTGCAAAAAAGCTTTAGGAAAAGGACTCGATATTTTTAAAAGTTGTCCCAGTTGTTTACATTTACGGTTATTACCACTTCTGATAGGAACATGCGAGTAATAAAACACCCTGTACACGCGTATTACGACTGAAATGAGTCACAACTCGACATCTGCCCCATATACAAATTACTACGTACAAATAATAAGGCAAAATTCTCAACTAATCGTAAGCAGTACTATCAAAAAATCTAATGAAAAAAAAAGATATATCCATTAAAATGTTAACATTCCATCAGTTAATACACTTAAAAGTAAACCCCAAAACTCCGAAAAAGTACTTAAAACTAATAATCACTACAACGAAATAATTGATGAGGCATCTTATTGCGGTGCAGGGCTACAAGATATACAGGAGAGGCGAAATAATCATAGTTACATAATAATAAGCCACATGCACGACTGTGAATAGAGATCATTGACTAAAGCCTCGCAACAGGGCAATCTCGCGCTTACCTACACGCCTACACGCCCACACGGGCTCGTAAGAGAACACATGACATTCACACAAAAAGAATTGCATCTCAGTTAAAGACACTCACTGTGTAAGAACTTAACTAAACGCATAGTTCAATTAAAAGTAGGTATCATACACATTTAATTGAACTATGCGTAATATTTTGAAGTTTATTAGTGCCTCTATAATGTCTCTACAACTGTCAGTCGTATGGAAGTAGTTCGTGAACTTACTTTACACCACATAGGATATTAAAATAAGAAATACAGTGGGACCTAGAAACATGACATTGTTTAATAGGAATCAGAATATTGTAGTAAGTAAAGTAAATAAATTATTTGCATGAATGCATTTGCATGGGTGTTTAGTTTAGTGTATAGTGGCGTTACGTGCCAACTTTTTTCGGCAATGTTGTTATATTATATTTTCTCACAAACAATAAACGAATAGATAAAGGCATGTCTTCTCTTTACAAGTCCGTGTCATTCCAGCATTGCATAGAGTAGGCTAACATAGAATTTATTGCATTATAAGCGAATTATTATTTTATATTTCATGAGGCTTAGCCAAGTGTATAATTATATAGTGTAACTATTAAAGACAAATCATTAATAATATTATTCAAAATTATTGTTATAAAAATCGTCAAACTTATGACTGTACTTAGAAACTACTATTGTTATCGTCAACTTGAATTAGTAATTACCATTTAACTAATTGCCATCATTAACGAGAGTCATTCAATTCAATGATTAAATGAAATTCCGGAATAGATGAATCATGTTCATTTAACGACAAAATAAATATTGGGAATAGTGTTAGCATTCTCAATGCAATGCCCGTTCTCAAGGCGACTCAAATAATAAACATAATAACATAATGCGCTAACACAGAGCAAGTACTTAGGTACTCTATGTTTCGCCATAACTACAAGCGTAGGTACAGACAGAACTAAAAAATACATTATTGTCAGGCAGCAAAGCTAATCGACTAAAATTATAATATAGGTAAATATAACATTAGTCTTGTCATTTAAAAATGGTTTAAGCAGACGCAATAACAAAATACATGTAGGTATGGTAGACTTGTAGGTACATTCAGTAAACTAAAGCTTTATTCAAAGTCACCGGATCCGAAGGAGTCCGTAAAATTTGTTAGATATTGATTGAAAGGAAGGGGCAAATTTTAGGGTTGGCACCTGTTTAATATTTAAAGTCCTGCAAGAATAAATCGCATTCACATTTATATCTATCGCCACGATGTCATGATTACTATATAGATAACACGATTATTATCGTTACGCGTGCTATGATTGGTCATCTCCTATCAATGGTCTAAGTCCAATAGAATGGCTGTCTGCGCGAGATCACGACAATAAAATGTTTTTTTTTTATGGAGGGTTTGTTTTTGTTGTCAAGGCGACATTTACGATACCAGTGTTTTTGTTAGTGTTACTTTTAACCTGTGAATGTTACAGTAAGGTCAGACTAACATGTATTTTGTTATAACTGTATAAGAATGTACGACAGAATAATATAGCTAGGTACAGTGATTACAGGTGAATATTTTGATAAATTATAAATTCTTATACAACTAAAATTATAAATACGACTAAATAAGCAAAAAAAACGCTACTTGAGTACCGCGCGACGCGATCAGTCGACGTGCGTTATTTTAAACAGTATTTCGAATACTATGATTTATAATGACTACAGAGGTTGTACGAAATGACTTATTTTAATACTTATTTACAATGTGAGTCGCCGTCAGCGCGGCGGTACTCTTTTGTTAGGGCGCTCGCACACCAACCCATGCGTAAGCGCACGTGTTCGATAATGGAGTCTAGTCTCAGTAGTTCCATTGTTTTATACAATCCTTTGTACGGGCGACCGCACGTCAGTGGAAAATAACCAGTATAAACCGGTCTCTCATAGTATTGAAACTCCCTCATAGGCTAGGCCAGCTCCCTATTATTGATCCCAACTATTCTACTGAGACAATAGTATATTTTAGACTTCCGAGCTTTGTATTCATTATATTATTCCGGTTATTGGAACCTTTTGCAACTTCATTTAATTGTATAATTATGATTATTAATAAAATATTATTAAAACTGTATTTTCAATACAAAGCCTTGACAGCGGTACATAAAATGCTTCTTGTAAAATGGCTGTTTACTCTCTGACTCGTTTGTTATGGGACTTGTAGGTATAAGGGAAAAAGAGATAGAAATATTTTGTATTATTTCATATGGGACGGCAAACAGATATAGTTATACATAATTATTCTTCAAAAAGCGCGCGAGTCGGAGGGTACACCTTCTATTCTGCGCAAGCGACGGTGTGAAAACGCCCTCTAAAACTTCACAGCAAAATCTCACCTAACAGCATTGGAACTTACATCAATGTGCGCAAATACACAAAGAAAAAAGGTAGACGGGGCACAAAAAAAATTAAAACTAAAAAAGTGGGGCCCGTTCGGCGCAGTGTACCAGCTAACATATAACAGAAATACCCAGTCGTTACTCGGCTTTAAAGATAAGTCACAAAAGTATGCGTAGCTTTAAACACCTATCGAAACTAAATCACTTCGCAGCTGTAATGCATTAATTTGTTTTTTTTTTTTTCATTTTATAATTAATAAATAAAGAACAATTAGTTTTATAACAATTTTGTTCTATCTAAAAGTGAATATACATGCATATTACACTCGCAACTATAAGTGTGTTCTAAATGTTTATAAAATTCTTAGATATTTTTCTTTATTTAGATTAATATAACTTGAATCTATGTCTATACAAGTATTCCTTCACCGCGCCCTACACACATATATCTACATAATATAAAAATCCCGTTAATTAATTTATGAATATAGTAGTAAACACAGCGTAAATGTTTGTATTTTTATTTAACACTAATCTACGTGATATGGAACGTAAAATAAAACGTAGGTATTATAAATCTCATACCTAAAGCAAACCGCTACAATAGCTAGTACAAGTTAAACCAAACTGTAATTGACGAAATCACCGCGAAGTAACAACTAAAATACCTACTAAATATAACTCTCCTAACATAATATACAGGTGGATGACAAAACGTCTGTAGGGACCGGTCACAGCGCACTCTGTACTGCATAGGTACTGAATCATATCTAACGGACAACTTTTGGAAATTAAAAAACGTATAAATCTATTTGTATTTCCAAAAGTCGTCCACTACAAGTTGTACAGTGCCCTGTCACCGATAGTACAGGAAATTTGTTTCTGTATGTCCCATAAGCTCATTCCCATCGTCAATGCATGTCTAATTATTTAGTCTTATTCACATTTCCCATAAAGATTTGGTACAAACACTAAATTCAACGATAAAATATTAGTAAATGCAACCTACACGCTCCCGATCTTGCAAAATCATAATAATAATAATAATAAAAATTAACACGAAATTTACAATCCATATTATACAAGTAAATAAAAGTCACTACTGCCTATTGCGGTATAATAAAACACATTAAAAATAACAAGGCGATATACCCGCCCGCGTATACGCGCGACCCCACCCAAACAACGCGTATTACATCGATGCACAATATACGTACTAAGCGACTACGCACGGTAGATCGTGAATTTGAATATATTAAAAAAACCTTCCCGAAACGAAATATCATAACTTTGTACATACATCAACTATATAGTACAATAAATAGTCATCCATCAATCATCTATAAAACCGAACCTTCGGTTAAAAATTCATTATAACAAGGAACTGTGTTAGAATACATAGAAAACGCGCGCAATACTTTATACACACTAGCCATAGTTTTAATTTAAAAATTGTAGTGTGCAAGAGTCGATCGATTTGGTTCCTGTTTGTTTCATATATCTCAAACGCCCTTACAGACGGAGTCGTCGATCGAACATAGAGCAGCTAGAGCCCCGCGGCCGGCAAGGGTCGTAGAGTCACAATAAATACATAGACAAGCAAGACAACACTCCACTAATGTCTTCAACACTGCTACCAACACCCGCGTCTCTCCCAAACACCACAAACAATATGTAAGTGCTCTGCTCATTCCGACTTTTGTTATTACCATTATTTCAACTGGTTCAGCAGTCAAGTATCGATACAATAATGTAGAATGCGTCACCATCTGCACATAGAGTGGAAAACATCGATTTACCAATATATATCGACATCTATTGAAGCCACTGCGGTATCCTGTGGTTCGTTGGTCACACTCCGGGGACGGGGCACGAGTGACGTGTGCACGTGCTGTGTTTACGACAAGCGGTAGGCGCGATCTCAGTCGGTGTACCAGAGGTGCTGCTGGTGGTGCTGCGGCACGAGGTAGGTGGGCGAGTAGGGCTGCAGGTAGCCGGGCAGCCGCGCGCCGCTCGCGTGGTGCGCCGGCGGCGGCGCGCCCACGCCCGGCACGCCGCTCACTCCGCCGCTGCGGGAAGAGACAGCAACGGTTGCAGTACTTACACTAACATACTACTCTAAACAAAGCAAGCGCCAGGGGACCTGTTTCATACATTCGAGGTCACTTTGAGCCCTTAGATCGAGCCGAGCCCGTCAGTCGTCGGGATCTCAAAATTGCTAAGTGTGGGTTGGACAATTTCTGCATAAGTCAGCTTAATTCACAACTAATAAGGGGCCTTGTCATAAATACGAGGTAACTTTGGGCCCTTAGATGTGTGTGTTGTGTGTGTGTTGTGTGTGTGTTGTGTGTGTGTGTCTGTGTGTGTGTGTACTCACGTGTGGTAGTGATAGGTGGGCACGTAGAGCGGCGGCGGCAGGTAGCCCGGCGACACGCCGCCCGCCGGCGACAGCACGCCGCCACTGCCCGTTCTGTAAAACATTTCATGTTAAATTTCATGACCTTCCTTTAAATTCAGATACCATGTTACTTAGAAGGAATTAATTCTGATGATAGACCCTATCGATTAGTATCATAAAACTACAGGTGCGCTTTTACACATTTGTCCGGTTCGATTCCCGACTCAGACAGGTTTCTTAAAAATCTTTGAATTCAGATATACTTAAATTTGAAAATAAAGGAATGTTTCCTTTGAGTATAATTTGCTATCTATTTTAGGGTACTTTTCCTCCAGGTGGCATCTGAAAATTCCATCCTGTATATTCTTCATATATAATAATATATATAATATATTTTTATTTTATATTCAAGAAACTAGGAGTTTTACTCTTCATATCAATTAGGATAACCCCAACAGTGGGGACATGTTAATATGCTGTTGATTTGATTAGAACAGTATTCACTTGTAGTGTGGGTGTGGATGGTGGTGCCAGGCGTGCGGCTGCGGCGCGGGTTGCGCGTGCGGCGCGTGTGGCGCGGGCTGCGCGTGCGGCGCGTGCTTGTGCGCCGCGGGGGGCGCCCCGCCCGCCGGCCCCGCGCCGCTCGCCGCGTACTCGCGGCACCCGCCGCTCTGCGCAAACATATCAAGCTTACAATAAATACTATTATTGCTGTATTCCGCCGCATTTAAACTATTTTTTTAATGCCAAGGGTCGAAGCGTGGTGCTAAATAGCCTAACCTTCATAAAGAATTGAGCTATCAAGTGCTAAAACAATTATTGATGACTGAGAATTATTATCCAGATAATTAGTATGACGACTGGCCTGTTGGCGTAGTGACCCTGCCTACTGCGCCAATGGTCGTGGGTTCGATCCCCACCCGGGGCCAACGTTTGTGTGATGAGCATAACTGTTGGTTTTCGGATTCTGGTGTTTTTATGTATTTAAGTATTTATTTAAAAGTGTTTATGTATGTTTATCAGTTGTTGGGTACCCATTTACAAGCTTCGCCTTAGTTTGGGACTAAACAGCCGTGTTGTGAATTTGACCAAACATTATTATTATTATCTAGATTGGGCCAAATGCGAGTCGGCCAAAGTTGGTTTTGAAATATCTTGTTTATGTACTAGTGGTATACTTACGCTGTCCCTCTTGTTGTGTTGCGGCGGTACGTACTGATTGCATTGGTACTCTATGGCCGGCCGCGCCGCCGACCCGCCCTGTAACGTAACACATTCACAATCAGACCATTTCAGTTTTGTCACTAGGTAACATGACATGTACGGTCGACCGCACGCCAGTAGAAACAGAACCAGTATAAACTCGTCTCTCATAGTATTGAAACTACACGATAGGCTAGGCCAGCTCAAGGTCAAAGCTTTTCCGCTGACGTGCGGTGGACTGTATTGTTCTCCACAATAAGTACACTACTGTGCGACTACTAAAACATATTGATAGTATGTTTCTAAGTCTTCACGGCTGGACTATCCAACCGATCTTCATGAAATTTTGCATACACATAACCTGTGTCATGAAGATAAACACATAGACTATACTTTATAGTAAAAAGGTTTGTTTCCGGGGTTAAGAGAAAACTTATTCTACTTAGAAACAATATAGATTATATTCTTAATATAGAAAATATTTCTTAGAAGCATGCTTGCCTGGAGCTCAAACGTCCAGCGTGGTGGACTATGGTCCATGCCAGATGGCTGAGGCCCGGGGGCTCTGCCAGGCAGTGAGACATCAACAGGCTGTGCGGAGAGGACAATACAGTAAGTCCTCAATCACAAGTATCATAAATAACAATAGGCATAAAACTACAGAATTGTGTCATTACGAAGTCATTTGCAAAACGTTTTATTTCAAGTAATAGTAATCAAGTAGTAGATTGCATAACGAGTTACATTCATTATGGAAAAGTGATTACGATAACATCAGTTCGTAATGTTTCTGTAACAAAGGAGGTTCCTAACTTCAATTCCTGGTCGGGAAAACCGCGTCTTTCGCGATGGTATACAAAATCTTATTCACACACTTAGGCAACTCGGCCATCTTTTGGAAAAAGTCATATGCGAACTCTGTCGCTACGAAACATACGTATTATATGGAACAACACATGCATAGCCTCTCGTACATTATGATACATTTGTATACGTCGTATGACCAAAGGACTTTTGAAGTTTTTTGCAAGGCGAAGGACATTATTGAATTTAGCTCAAGGATCTCCTTTTGCAGCCATATAGCAACTGAAGGGCACATACATAGTGGTGCGGCTGGTGCTCCGCTGGCGGCTCCTGCTTGGCCTGCGCCTCCTGCTGCGCGAGCGCCAGCAGCCGCTTCTTCTGGCTCTGCGGCGTGGGCTGCGCGGGCGCCGGCGGCTGCTGCGGCGCGGCCTGCTGCGGTGCGGCCTGCTGCGGCGCGGCCTGCTGCTGATAATACAACAATGCAATGTTAGATAAGCATTAAAGAAATCATATAAATAAAATGGGGATAAAATTTGTGTGGGACTGAGAGTTCTGGCAATTGTAAAGTTAGAGGTAAAATTTTATATTTAGGGTTCTGGTTGAAAAAAAAATTATACCTCGGGAAAAGCTGTTCCCGCGGGAAAAACTTTTCTAAGCAGCGGGAAACCGCTAGTGTAGGTATATTGCAAGTCAAATGTGTTAACCTATGATTAAAAGTAAACGTCAAATAACTACTTACGTCAGGCTATACGTGTTTTCAATGTTTCTACAAGCAATTGACCATTGACAGCGTCTTATTTTTCGTAGAGTAGTGCACCGTTAAAAAATAGACTGTAGCGTAAAAATAGGTGGCGAGTACCGTGTGGTGATGGTGGCAGGGCTGGTGCGGCTCGCGCTTCACGTGCCGCTCGTCGCGCGGGGAGCGCGCGCTGCAGATGACGCCGCCCGGGTGAGCCGCGCCCGCCGGCGCCGCGCCGCCGCTGCCGTGCCCGCCGGCGCCATGCCCGCCGGCGCTGTGCCCGGCGGCGGTGTGCCCGCCGCTGTGGTGCGCCACTGGCGCCGGTACACACTCACCGCTGCTACCTGTAATGGTTGACAGTCAATAATCAAAACCATTTCATTCATAATTGTACAACTGAAGGAAGCAAATCTTCGAGATATAGGAAAGAGTGAGAGAGTTGTATTGTAACCATAATATTATACCAAATTGTGTAAATATTATGTGTATTTCTTTTGTAGAATCTAATCGCGTAACAAACATAAAAAAATATAGGTCGAATTGATAGATTGATAACCTCCTTTTTTTGAAGTTGGTTGAAAAATATATACGAGGTATTAGGTGACCCAAAGAAACGTATGTAGACCGTGATCACCCGGGTAACACTGACCCCTGTGCGAGTGGTGCGCTTGCTGCTGGTGGTGCTGGTGGGGCTGGTGGTGAGCGCGCGCGCGGCGCGGCTGCTCGGCGTCGTCGTCCGAGTCGGAGATGGTGATGACGGAGACGGCGGGCGATGGCGTGTCTCGGATGGTGATGGTGTGGGCGGCGGGCGGCGCGGCGGGCGCGGGCGCGGGGGCCGGCGCCGCGCCCCCCGCCGCCGCGCCGCACACCTCCCACGCGTTCACGGCGCGGGGTCTGAAAACAAAAGCTGGTTTAGTATGGTGTTACAAACTTCTCTGGACAACACAATGCTTAAATTACACATGAACGAGGGAATCTTTAACGGAGGTGAATAAGAATGTAATACCCGTTCCAAAGGTACAAAAAAATCACCTTAGTTTTTGTATTTTATTTTTTAAATCAAAAAGTTAAATTCTCAAATTTTGGTTGGACACTAGCCCGCAAAGTCAGCTGTGCGAGGCCGCGCTAAGAGCGGGCCCGACCGTTCGGTGACCTCCCAACAACCAATCAGCCGCTTGAGCCTGCGTCACGCGCCCGGCCAACACGCGCGAGCAGTTGCGCTGTTCCACGGCTCCATGGTACTGCAGACCTGCGTACCTATTTGATATTAATGTCAACTTGATACCTCCACGCGCAAAATGGCCTTCACAGACAGACGGACGACGAAGTGATCTTATAAGGGTTCCTTTTTCCTTTTGAGGTACGGTACCCTAAAAATACAACCGAATTGGAAACTTTTTAAAGTCGGTCGGAACCCCCAACTCACTGGTGGTCGTGGTGCTGGTGCCGGTGCCGCGAGGGCGGCGTGCCCTCCTTGACGCGCTTCTTCACCGGCGACAGCTGCGTCGGCTCCTTCTTGCCGCTGCTGCTTGCCATACTGCAATTCACAACACAATGGCGTCACCACTTATACTACCCGACAACTGAAACGAGTCACTTGGCCTTGGCCTCCCTCCGCCTCCCGCTTCCCTACCTCGCCCGCCCGCTCTCGTCTTGGCGCGACAGTACCGTTCTCATAAATGTGAGAGATCGGGCATAAGTGACGTCGTGTCATTAACAAATGATGATAAAGATGAAGATTTCCATATGTATCTAACTGCTTCTTACACCATGTTTTATTTTTTATTGAAAATATAAATAAAATAATTTAATCCCACACTTTCGCCCAATACTTTATCAATTGTTTTTGCACTCTGTACCTACGACGGCGGGGCGACGTAGGGGGAAGCGGGAGACGCGGAGTGACTAATTATAGTTGCTGAGTAGTATGCATTTTGAACTTATACGAAATGCTAAAGTCCATCCAAGTAATCCTTACATGAAACTGAGTCGATCAGCATTAAAAAAAGTTTGATCAAAATGTCTAATTTTTTATGGACAACACACGCTTGACCAAAAAATTTTCTATGCTAAAATTGTTATCACAAAAAAAGACCAAATGGTTCTTAAGACAGTTTCCTTGTATCTCCTATGGTTTCGGTTTTAGCCTAACTGTCCCAGTTAAAAAAAAACACTCTGTATCATCCAAATTTGAATAAACGAAATTTAATTTTCATTCGTTCATTCACATAACCGCCAAAAAAATTTACGGGCTCTATAAATGTTATTATAAGGTGCGATGGTTTGTGTGAGATAGTGGTACCTCCGCCAAGTTTCCCGCCTTACCACCTTAAGGTTTATTATTGCGTGCCACTAAGCCACTAAGCTCCGAGTGACCGTCTGCTGAGGCAGTTGTCCTCGCTAAACAATAGAATAGCGAGCGAAGAGGGCTTAGCTACGATCGCCACATCAAATCAAATCAAATATACTTTATTGAGCACCAAATTATATCAAAAGTTTGCATTATAATAATTTACTAAACTGCGTACAATCAAAAGGCGGCCTTATCGCTTTCAGCGATTTCTTCCAGGCAACCTTATTGCTACATGCAAGCAACAAAAATTTAAAACTGGTAAGGCGAGATGTTTGTTGATAGTACCTGTAGTGGTGCGTCTGGTGGTGGGGCTGGTAGTGGGGCGCGGCGCCGGCTGTCTGCTGCTTGGTCGACCTGTCCACAACACACCACCTCTTACATCTCACCACTCCTCACAACTGTCTCACTAAACTTGTTGTTACACTTTTATCTCGCCTAATTTTATAAGTCAAAATTAAGGGAGATAAGTTTAAAAGTTCATTTGTATAATTTTTACAAATCTTTTTAAAAAATGTGAAGCTATTAGAAATGATAGAGAAAATATTTAAATGTAATATTTTACATTGAAACTTATACTGTATCCTAGTAATATTATAAACGCGCAAGTTTGTAAGTATGTTTGAGAGTTTGTGAGGATGTTTGTTACTCTTTCAAGCAAAAACTATACGACAGATGAAACTATACAGTAATATAGACTACATCATAATAACACATAAGCTATATATCGGGAAAAACTTTTCTACGCGGGCGAAGCCGCGGGAAACAGCTAGTATTTAAATAAAACGTTCCCAAGCGCATTGTTGAACCTCACTACTGTAAATGCGAAACGGATTTAGGTAATTCGTCATGATAATTATTAAATCACACCCTGAGGGTTAGTTACCTCTTGTGTGGATGGTGGTGGGGCTGATGGTGCGTGGGGGGGTGCGGCGCGTGGTGGGGGTGGAAGGCCTCCCACACGGCGGGCGGCTCGGGCAGCGGCGCCGGCTCCACGATGAGCGGCGCGCGCCACTCGCCCACGCCCACCCCCACGCCCACGTCGCCCACGCCGTGCTGGTGGTGCGCCGCAGCCGCCGCTGCGGCCGCCGCCAGTTGTTGCACCTGCATCAAATGAAGTACTTTGACTTTAAACAAACCTTTCACGACTATTTCTACAACAATTACCCTGTGCTGTTGTGTTTGTTGCTGTTTCTTCCCCTCCACTACCTATACAGGTGGAAACAGACTAGATTTAGACAGAATTGACGTCAAAAAGAGAATATTGGGAATAACCAGTATTCCCAGTATTCCAACTGGCATGAGAATGGACAAAATTAAGACAATATTACCTATGCCTGACACTGGACAATAAAAACCCGACGAAGAAAAATTGTGAGTGAGAATAATATCTACAGATGTTTCTATGATGGATGGACAATGGCTACTTTGTCTGACACTATAAAAAAATTGCAGAAAATGAACAGGAAAACAGTTGCGCTACAGTTGCTAGCTCGCACTGACCTGGTATGCGGGCTGGCACAGTATGGAGGACACGAACTGGTGCGGGAAGGGCTCGGCCGCGCGCGTCGCGTACTGCCGCGCGCCGCCCACCGCCACCCGCCCGCCTTGGTACAGCTGGTACTGGAGCACACAGATGCAATAAAACACCCCATACATACACGCAGCAGGTCTCGCTCTACTAACTCTACTAGCTCTACTAAAGGGTTTGTGAGCAATAATGGACGAAACATCTTCAATGCCACTCGAGTGACAAATTTTCCAATTAGAATACCCTGGTCATGTACTAACTAGAAACGTGCTATAATTATAGCGATAGCTAGCAAATTACTACAACACAGTTTGTACTATAGTTCTACCCACAATATAAAGTAATACGCAAGAATATCTGAAACTATACAAGAGCAATGTAATAAATTCAATTAATTGAAATTATCTGACAGGCGGCAAAAGACAAAACTTTTGGGACCGCGAGTTCCCAGGACGTTTCAGTGGTTAGTTAATAGGTGCTGAAATTTCTTCACGTCGAATTTATTTTATTTTGAAACTTTAGCCTTTCTTGCAGCTCCTTCATAAAAACAAAGTCTCTTTTAAAGCCGCTGTAGTGATTTTCTTCTTGAGTTCTGTACATGTCCGTGTGTGCATGTAGCAGACGTACACTATTGGAACTGACCAGGTTGTCGTATGGCGCGGCGCGCAGGCGCTGCTGGTTGATGGTGAGCGCGAGGTGGTGCGCGGCGGGCGCGGGCGGCGGCGCCACCACGCTCACGCCGCCCATGCCGTACTCTGCGCCCACGCCGCCCACGCCACCGCCCGACCGCCGGCACACCTCCATCATCTGCACGGAGGCCTTCACGTTGTTGCAGTGCGCGTAGTCCACCAGGTGCGCGAGGGTCACGAACGCGTGGTTCAGCGCCTCGCCGGGTGTTATCCTTCGTTCCTAAAATACACATTACAAACATACACCGCTATTAGTGGAAGACGGGTATTTAGACGTATTGGCCGTCCTGATATAACTTTAATCATTTAAAATTTTTAAAAATTGACATTGTAACTGTTATTAATGTTATGTTGTGACGATATGATCCCTTTTGCAAAAATAAGTACATTTATATTTAATTAATTTAATTATGTAAAACCGAAATGAACGAATCTAATTTACAACAAACCTGGTCCATAGTTAGCATTCTCTTCAATAAGTCAATGAACTCTTTCCGGTCCGCCTTCTCAGCCAGCAGTTGGCCGCCCTCCAGGTCCGTTGGCACGTTCACCTGATGATGATAACATTATTGCTATTACAAAACATACTTCAAAGTTGAGAGCCTATATTTATATAACAATCACAGGGATTTGTGCTTCGATGTATTATTTTCGGGGGTTGGTAACACCCATTCATCACTATTTGCTTCTAGCAGTTTAAACTTAGCAAGTCTTTTAAAGGTGTGTGTGTTAAAATCGGCAAGCCACGACAACATGCCAAGCAGTAATGATTTTAGTGAATCGAGCTACATTATCGGCTGAAAGCTAGTCTAACATTAAAATTTCCATTGTAAATTTTCGATTACCAAACAAAATTATCAATAATCGACGTATTTTAAGTACTTTTTTTGATAAATTTTTATTGTTTATTAATTTATATTTAATGACAGTACCATCGTAGCCACTTGCTCTATATACCTACTGCGAACATTAGGTTAATTTTCAATATTCGAAATATACAAGATTTCTATTTTTTATAGTTCCGGATCCGGATCCTATAGCAAGGTTGGACCCTACCAGGGCAGACACCTCACAATTATGTAATAAAAAATTCCAAATTTGTTATTAATGGGTACTATCACACTCTGAAATGAGACGCATCCAATCACAAATCACCCCGCGTATTCCACACGTGACAACAATCAGCTACCACCACCTCGGTCTCTAGCTCTCTGGTACACCAGTGCGGCCTTTCTCAAGCTCCAACCTGTCTAAATGCGCATCTCCACAGTAGTTGCGAGGTCACCAGCAATAGCCAAAAGAACGCCAAGTGCGGCGGCAGATAGAACACCGTAGTCCGGCCTCCATGAGATGACGGTTTGTGGGGTAGCGGCGCGGGTTTGCGCTGGCGAATTTTTTTAGGTTACTGGAGGTGCTTGCAGTATGAGAACAGATATATGACGCGTGACTCCTTATTTGTAAGCCATTCTTCAATAGACCCTGCACTCAATTCGATTGTACGCGCGTTGCATTAAACACACCATTTACTAATTATACTTTCATTTCATAACGTACATGCTCCTCCCACGGTTATTGTTATTGTTGTGGTTATTGTTATAACCATTCTATGTGTTATCTATCACTGTAGCAATTTTCATTAAAAAATCAGTTCAGCGTGTGAATTATACGGTTAGGCGGTACGTAAAAGAAATGTCATTTATTATGAACGCAAACTTAGTACCTACATCTTTGTACATTATTTCATTGTCAGAATGCTGATTTGATATAGAAAGACACAAGTAAAATTTTACTTATTGGGTTGCCATGGGAGCATCGATCAACTGGTAAAACTATTCGGTAAGACTATTGCGAACGACCGGACTAACCGTGGCGGGCAAGGGACGCGAGGAGAAAAGCACAATAACTAACATACTTCGTTCGTTCGTTTGCTACTCTTTCACGGCTCGACTATTCAACCGATCTCCATGAAATTTTGCATAATTTTGTATATAACCTGTGCCATGGAAGAAACTGATCCTGTGGGAAACAAAGTCCTATTCCACGACGGCGAACCCGTAGGCATTTAGGTGGTAAACCACGAGCTCACCTGTCCAATGTCGTCGAGGCAGTTGAATATGTACTTCCTGGCCTCCTTGCTCTTGATGCCGGTCTCGAGCTCGTGCTCCTCGGGCGTCTTCAGCCGCCAGAACGGGTACGTGCTGTCCACGTCGCGGTAGAAGAACTTCGCCGTCTTAGACGCGCTGCACAACACACAACATACACGAATGTTATAATTTTATTTTTCGAAATTCAGGAGAACACAAACGGTAATGTATAAATTTAGTAAACAAAAAAATAGGTCCATAAATCCCAATTTCGCATTTATATAAATCAAAAGCTGATGTATGTACTAGCACTTGCAGGCCTAAACGTAAGACAGTAGGTAAAAAGATGTGTGTAGAATATACGACGGTGGCACGGTCAAAACTTTGTACACAATTCTTATAAAAAAAATAAAGATTTAAAAAAATCAAAAATTATTATCTTATTACTTGACAGAATTTTCTTCATTTTCATTACATCTTTTTCTACATATTTCATTCATCATTCATTAAATTTTCTTCATTCGAATTACAATTTCCTACGAGCTCGTAGGAAACGCTCGTAGGGATTCGCTCGTAGGGAATTGTATCATCGCATGCGACTTAAGTCATACTCCACTTCCAAGTCGCACGACGCTGATTTTCTGCATTTTTGATTCGCTCGCGTTCGGTGTTGCCAATAATATTAGAAATGTAGAATTTTATCCGTTTCACGCAGAAAAAATAAAAACCGGTAACTACCGAAACGTAAAGCGGAACGTAAAATGCTCAGTAATGGTCGAAACCATAGACACTGTATATGATATTATCTTTGCCTTTTGTAAGAAAAAAGTGAACTGTCAGTGATAGTTGTCTCTTTTCTTTTGTCATATGGCATTTGACGTTTATTCTACCGCTCGGCTCGTCCCAAGCGACGATTGGTCAATACCACTCGTTGCCGCTCGAGCGAATTAAAAATGCGGAGTCGAGGGAAAATCAGTAGAATCGAACGCTAGAAGCGAAGAGAGCGAATCAAAAATAGAGCGCCTGGCTTGTTACAAATCATGGCGCAGCGTAGACTCAGTCTCACCTGTTGAGCATGTGCTCTGTGGGCAGGCCCTGCGTCTGCGAGATGTACCGGATCTGGTCGTACTCCGAGGAGCCGGGGTACAGCGGCCAGCCGAGGAACAGCTCGGCGACCACGCAGCCCAGCGACCACATGTCGATCGCCTCGCAGAACGCCAGCCCCAGGATGATCTCAGGCGCTCTGCAAGTTGTATACAACACACACATGTTACACTATTGTGTGCACCGTTGGGTAAAACCGTACCATTGATTGGTATAATCCATAGAGTTAAGATCTCTTTGGTGCGTGCTCGCGGCCCCTTAAAGAGACGTAAAAGAAGCATTCTATGGGTCTCAAAATCGTGTCAAATGTATGACAATACTTATACTCACTCACACATTCTCATTTTCAAACTCCATATAAATTTGTATTAGCAACCTCCTCCCGCTACTCCGCTTCTTTTGGCTTTGGTTCCCATACTAAATATGCAAGATGCAGACTCCATAGGGGAGCGCGCGCGCCACCAAAGAGATTCGAACCTTCCTGGTATAATCAATGTAATTACACATCATGTTTATATTTGGTTAGTTTATGAATAATTGGTTTAATGCATAACGGGCTTGTTAACTGTTACTTATCACCATCATCAGCCGACATCAGCATATACTAATCCACTGCTGGACATAGGCCTCCCCAAGGCACGCCACTATACGCAGATGGTCGTCGCATCTGGCCGGGGGCGTCGCACACTACGCTTGTCGACTCGTGGTTTCCACAATAGAACTCGTCTACCGCAGCGGTTATCGGTTCTCAGACAGATGTGACCATCACACTGCCACTTTAACGTACGAACTTTTTGAGTACGTACTAAATATTTTGTAATGAACAAGCTATATGTATGAAAGCCCTATAGGCCCTGTGCGGTTGGGTTTGTTGCTGTTTCTTCCCTTCGGCGACGTACAGGTGGAAACAGAGTAGTTTTAGTTTTAGACAGAACTGACGTCAAAAAGAGAATATTGTATTCATATTTTGCGAATTTTGAATTTGAGCTATGTCGAAGACTTGGGTAGGCTGTTACTTGTTACCTGTGTATAACGGTTACCCGTATGGTCTTTGTGCGACAGTTACCTGTAGTATCTGCTCTGCAGGTAAGTGTTGCAGACGGCCTTGCTGACGTGCGACGCGCTGCCGAAGTCGATCACCTTGACGCGGTAGGGCTGCCGCGCCGGCTCCACGAGCATTATGTTTTCAGGCTTCAGGTCCGCGTGGATCAGCCCCAGTTGCTGGAGATAAACGTTACATAATAATTTAGTAAGACAGAAATTAGCAGTATTACAATGTTGCATTGTGGTAATCACAGTGGGTTTCCCTTTAGAACAAAAAAAGTGGGTCCAGTTTGCTGCCCTTTAGCACTGCCACATTGGAGCCAGATGTTGCCCAGTAGCACTTCCAGTGTAATCCTGAACGGCCAGACTGTCGCCAAGTGACACCTACGCCGCGATGACACTATACACGCATCCACGAATGGCTATAGTGCGTAATCTTTATGACAGTTGAGTGAATAAAGTCACAGTAGAGATGTCCAAAAACTTAAAAATTTCGATTCGGTTGAGCGATGGAATTAAATTTGTTGAAATTGAACGAGAGAACCCACACAGCTCTTTGACACCTAAAATTAACAATATACACATCGACAAACAAACAATCCTGTAACAGTGCTGTAGATTGCACCCTGATTGGGCCTGGTCACGTCTGCGTCCTGCAATCATGGGTCGGAACCAAGATGACGTTCGTTTCGCCTGGCATTGGCTGATTGGTCGATGTCTAGCCACGTCTCACCTTGAGTTTGAGCAGCGCGGTGAGCACCTGCTGCAGAATGGGCCGGATGTACTTGAGCGGCAGCGGCGAGAACTTGTTCTGCTTGAGGAAGTCGTAGAGGTTCTGCTCGAGCATCTCGAACACGAGGCACGTGTGCGAGCGGTGCTGGAAGCACTCGTACGCGCGCACGAAGTTGAACTCGTCCGCCGACTCTTGCGACAGCCGGGACAGGATGGACACCTGCACATAGTTAGCATTATCACGACTACGTTATACACAGTTTCAAAGTCCAAATATTTTATTGCATATGAGTACACTGGGTACATTTAAACACGTAAATTTTTTAACTACCTCCGCTTCCTATGTGTCTAGATGTTTAATCCATTAAAATAATAATTATGTTTTGGACAAATTCACCCACGGCTGTTTAGTCCACATTAAATTAATCGGACGCCAAGAAAAGTTGACGCTTGTGTTTTTTTGCTTCTCAGCGAAATTAATTAACAGTTTAGATGACATCAAGAAATGGAGACGAACTAATTGCTCTCTCGGCTGACTAAGACATTTGACAAATTACATTGCTTTTTATAAGATTGCTTATATCCTTGTACCTTTTAAAATTAAACAATTAGAATTAATGAAAGAATAAACTAAAAGAGGCATTCGTCCATCATCCCGCTGATATAATGAAACTAAAAGATCCATCTCAATCATCTTTTCCGAGATAATACTGCAAAAGCAAACTTCCAAACTCGCTCCCAAACAAGTTAATTGGGTCGCACGTGCAAAAACACACCAGCCTATTTGGTGTACGTAATATCATCAAAGATTTTTGTGCAATATCGCGGTACAGCGAGAGACGGGGCGGGCACTCCGGCGAGAAAACATAAACACTCGCTACTGGAGCCTGGAGCGCCGCCAACGCCGCGTCGGCCGTAATGGATCGCGAAACTAGAGAGCTTCGTGGAACCAGCGTCGCGGATGGAGATACCGACACATATTTCGTTGACAATAAAATATAATAAGCGACCATTCGCCGGCTACCTAGTCAACTTGTTTATTCCTGTGCCTTCCCTTCTTTTTACGGAGTGCCTGTCTATATAAATGAAGACAGAAGTTAATTCTTTTTATACGGGAACTTAACTACATATGTATTTTCCTAAACATGTACATATAATGTACAAATTTTTAAATAAATGTATATTATCTGATCTACATACTCAAGTATGAGACGATCCGATAGCAAGCTTCGAAGTGCAAACGTTGACAGGTATCATAATTATCTAATCAAATTTAATTAATGACATTTCTATAGTTATTTTGTAGTTTCCATAGTTCGACGTTTTTAAAAGAAATATCAAAGAAAATGTATGTTTTCAGAGTGTTTTAATGTAAGTTTCTACGTGTGAAAAAAACACGGATTACTGAAGTCTTCTTACAATTTTACGCGAACGTGGCTAAACGAAGCAAAGGCCCCGTGCTAAGGTTTGCCCAACAGTCATCGATATAAGCGAAACAAGCGGTAGATTGGTTACTATCCCGCATATACCTTATAAATTAGGCCATCCTAATTGACTTACTTCGTCTTGCTCGCGCGCCACCTTTTTGCGTCATTCTATCTCTCTTATTTGGTAAATGAGGTCCATTGCTTGAGGACGTAATGCAGGAACGTCACCCTTCTACCGCTTGTTTTACTTATTTCGATACCAAAAGTAGAACATGAATAGCTTAACAATCGTGATGTCGACTAACCTCAATCTGTCCCTGGCGCGCATAGCTGGGGTGGTTCTTGAGGATCTTGATGGCGACTATCTCGTTGGTGCCCTTCTTCCAGCACTTCACCACCTGCCCGAAGGTGCCCCGCCCGAGGAACTCCAACACCTCGTACCTGGTCAACGACAAGCATTTTACGACGGATAAAATAACATAGATCAAAACTTAATTAAAATTTTGAAAAAAACAACAGTTGAAAGCCTGTAAAACGATTGTACGTTCGATCGGGAAATACAGCTAGTATAAACTGGTCTCTCATAGTATTTGATAGTCCTTAACATAATAGGCTAGGCGAGCTCAAGGTCAGTGTTTCCACTGACGTGCGGTCGACTGTACGGCAAGGCAACATATTAAATGCTCAACGAGAGTGAACTGTCACATCCTTACACCGAAGACGGAAATAAGACATCACATCAACACAGATGTACTATTGTAAGCTAACGTATTGTTGTATATCTTTTGATTCTGCAATTAAGAGTAATGTATTAAACTTAAAATTCTTTGAAATTAGTATAGCACATAATATAATACCAACACGAACACTGTTCCATAGCAAGGCAGAGGGATAGTTTTTGTAAAGTATATAATATGTTGGCGTAAAATCGTGTGCCGGCGCCGATTACGCACACACCGCGATCCGTCCCGCGGCGCGCGCGCACACTCTCCACTAACTGGTCGCTCCCCACTCACCTGTTGGACGAGGAGTAGAGCACCTCGTGCTGCACCAGCTGGTAGTCGCCATCGCCCCCGCAGCCGGAGCCTGCGCGTCGCGTACCACGTCACGTCGTCGTGTAGCAACCGTCGCGCCCGCCGCACCCGCATGTACACACATTCGTAACAGACACATTAGCCTCATCGCGACACGTGGCATGTTAGATGTGTTTATAGTGGACACTTGACGTAGGTATTTCACGTATGAACGCATGCTACGTGTCAGCTACAGAGCTACATTGCAATACAAATGCTATAATAGGGCTTTGTGTATTTTAACTAATATAGCATTAAACTACTTGTATTTGTGTTATATAAGTTTAAAGTCGCTCAGCGAGCTATGGAGAGGGCTATGCTCGGAGTTTCTTTGAAGGACATGATCCGTAATGAGGAGATCCGACGGAGAACCAAGGTTACCGACATAGCCGAAAGGATTAGCAAACTGAAGTGGCAATGGGCAGGTCACATCTGTCGCAGAACCGACGGCCGTTGGGGCAGACGGGTTCTGGAGTGGAGACCGCGGACCGGTACGCGCAGCGTGGGACGCCCCTCCGCCAGGTGGACTGACGACCTGAAGAAGGTGGCCGGAAGCGGCTGGATGCGGAGAGCGGAGGACCGGGTGTGGTGGCGTTCGTTAGGGAAGGCCTATGTCCAGCAGTGGACGCTAAAAGGCTGAGATGATGATTTGTGTAGCATCGCGACCCTGTAAAGTATGTGTGGCGTTAGGGACTCATAGTCTTTTCCTAACATAGAAACCGCCGGGCCGAAAACCTTATGACTATTAAATATCATAATCTGACCCAAACAGTTAAACAGATGCCCTTTAATTTCTATATTCACTCTTACTTTTTTAAAGCAAGTGAGTTACTAGTGTTAAATGCAAAGTTGTGCAATGAATTTTCTATTTTTATTATTATTAAATTTTAATGCTATTGTACACCTAATAGGTAAACTATAGAGTGACTATTGAATGTGTATAATAACATCTTAATTTGACCTATAGTTATGCAATAAATATGTTTTGACTTTTGACTTTTTTAAATTAACTGTAGTATAAAACGGTAGTCTTATATGACATCTACGAATTATCTCAGTCGTTAGAAAAAATCAAACATCCTAAGAACGAATCCACGAAGAGCACCAATCTGAATGAATAGCACCAACACCACGCACATTTAAATATTTTATAAGCTCTTATTTTATTTTGTCGTCTTTATTTCTATTTTTGATGTCTATTTAGTTCAATTTAATACTATAATTATTAATATATGCGACCAATTTACATTGACTACACTTCATTATTATTTCAAGTAGCGTTAGTGGACTATTTGCTTAATAAATTGTCGCCTCTTGAAAATGTATGCGATGCGTAACTAATGCGATAAATTTACGAATTAACAATTTTGAATTGGAAATAAATAAAATAATCGTAACTATTAAAATACTATATTCATTTTAATAGATTTTATAACAAAATATGCAGTTTTATGACATTTCTTGAATAGTAAGTATAATTAATTAATAAAAATCTACTTGGGGAGAAATATATTTTTATTTTAGCAAATTGTAAACGGAAGAATTAACGCTAAAAAAAGTCTATTCAAAAGAACGAACGCAAAGATAAAAATATAGTATAAAGTCAAAAGTATGATCTGCAAATAATTTTAAAAATAATTTTGCTATGCTAAAAATTATGTACTTAATTTTTTTTAATGTACAGTTAGCATGAAATATTTGTGAGCAATCGAGAACTTCAAATATTTATTGCAATAAAAGTGTGAATAATATGGAAGCACAACAGAAGAAATAACATGTTTGCTGTTTAGTGACGAGCACCATTGAGGTAATATAATCGAGATATAATAGAGGTAGCCTCCAAGTTCCATTAAAGTATATATGTCACGTCAATTTTTATCTAGCACTGCTTACAATTTGATGCTGACTGCACATAATTAGATTTGGCTTCACATCGGACAAAACTAACTTTCGACTTCGAGAAAAGTAAAAAAAAAACGAATGAAAGTGCATCATTCACAGGAGAGTGCATGAAAGTTCAATCAAGCTACAGGGCCACAACACCGACGCGCCGCGCTGTTACCTCCCGGCAGGTTGTTTGAAGTTTTACACAGCATTCCCACTAGTGGACACCAACGTTTCACCCAGATGCCAAGGCATTCAACATCACTACTTGAAATATTTGTTAAAACTGGGCTACCCTTTAGTCTGAAATTTAAACTTGAAATAGCATCTTTACAATGGCCAAAGCGGGTTTAAAAGATAGCGATCTAATCTGTTTTTGGATTAATTTTTTGGTATTTAATTATTTACAACCAGTCCGACTGTACGACAAACGTACTAAGTGTTATTGGAAAATTCGCAAATGGTTCCGTATAAGAAATACATTCGAAATGATAAAATTATGGCAATTACGGTTCCTTTACCCCGCTTCGGATTTGCTCAAATTGAAGTTGAGTATTGAAGTGACTCGCAAATTCGCAAGTAACACACTTTAGACTTTCGCGCTTTGTATTCATAATTATATAATTATTTACGGGTCTTACACACGAATAAGTTTTATTTACCTTGCCCGACGTTTCGACCAGGTTACACTGGCCGTGGTCACGAGCTGACTGGAGAGGCGAGCTGTCATTGTTGATCGCTGTGAGTAGTTTCTGAAACTACCCTCTGCTGATCTTGTATTATTGGAAAGTCCCGGCACACAACACTCACGGTATCCGCGGGTGTATATGTAATCCAGTGATCGATAAACTTAAATCTCGTGACTTATCGTCGAATACACCCGCGGATACCGTGAGTGTTGTGTGCCGGGACTTTCCAATAATACAAGATCAGCAGAGGGTAGTTTCAGAAACTACTCACAGCGATCAACAATGACAGCTCGCCTCTCCAGTCAGATCGTGACCACGGCCAGTGTAACCTGGTCGAAACGTCGGGCAAGGTAAATAAAACTTATTCGTGTGTAAGACCCGTAAATAATTATATAATTAGTAACACACTTGCTTATTCATATGATGAATGGCATCTGAGTGAGACAATGGCCTTAACATGTAGGTAGACGATGCACCTACAACTTTGTTAAAATAGATTGGTTATAAGTGCAACGCCTTTTTGCTAGAGTGGAGAATAGTTTTGTGTACTGCAACTGTACAATTATAAATAGTAAAAGATGGCAACTTCAATGAATATATTGTGATATAATAACTAAGATTCATATAAACAGGGTGTTAAGTAAATTAATTTTAGTTATAAATGTCTAATAATGAAATTTCACACTATCGAAGAGGGCACTATTGCAAGTTTTACGAGCAACATTCCTACCGTTCCCTTTGTATATGTCGCAGGGAAATGAGGATATCAGGGATTTCATTTTCATTTAGACTAATTTAATAAAATGGCGCTTCATGATTATGAAAGTCGAGCCGCATGAACGGGAAAGAAGAGCTACCTTGTACTCAGATCGTAATCGCGATAGCACGCTATGTTGACAATGTGGTAAGTGTGTGGGTGGGTGAGTGTGTGTGTGTGTGTGTAATGTAGAGCGGAGGTAACAACAATTGGTTGACATTACGTTTGTGGTTACCTTGCGGCTGGGGCGGGAGAGTGGCCCCGCCCGCCGCCAGCTGCTTGCTGTGCGCCGTCGTCGTAGCGGCCTGCGGCGCCGTCTTGTGCCGCGCTGCGCCCGCGCCGGTAGCCGCCCCCGCGCCGCTACCACCAGCAGCTCGCCGCTGATCGCCGCTATCTCCGACACTGCGACCAAACAAACATCGATATTTAGCATGTATTCACTTAATCGCATGACGCTATAGGTAAGTCAATCACTAGAACAACATTGGGTTCTGGAGCAAATTGGCAGCATCAGGTGTACACTCGACCAGGTCGGCCGGAGATCCAGGATATGCACGCAGTAATTAGTCTGTTAAACCGACACCAATGTCTCCTGGGTATCTCAGAACCTTCACTTTTCAATTTGCTCTAGAGACTTAGCGAATGTGTTAGCTGTTTTTTCAGTCCACTCGTCTCTCCATAAAGGTGGGAGTTTTCTACGAGCAGTGTTGTAAGCTGATTTTCGAGACCTGAGCCGGTGGGGTGGCGGGCAGAAGAACTCTACTCCATTATTTGGATAAGATTTTATTTCCTAATAGGTCAGACACGCAGCGTGGGACGCCAACCCGCAAGAGCAACCGTTAACGACATAGAGCAGACAGACTTGCCGTCTCGTCAGTCGCCTACAATACAAATTGCAGACTCAATATCGAAAAAGTAGAAACCGTCTAGATAGGTATCGATCGATTTACAATTTAATAAAAGTACGAGGTCAACAGTACAAGTAGGCGACCTCATCGATTTCTTTCAGGCGATTTATAGGTATACCATTAATCTACCAACTCACTACTCATCGAGAAACTTTTTAATAGAAAGTCCTCCATACCTATAGAAGATAAGATGGTTGTTGTGCCTTTGTAATAAAATTTGAAATGCTTCAAGTTTCCGATGCGTTAAACTAAAAATATTTAAAATTTCATTTGTGAAAACCATCCTCAAAAAGTTTAAAGCATAAAAACAGAAATCCCGCACTTGCGAGCGAAACGCTCCCCTTTACAAAAAACATTCCTTTAGCCCGCGGCCAGGGACCACCTGCATTATTATTATTGTTCACTCAAAAGTAAGCGTTCCTTTTACAATACTACCCCAGTTAAAAGTATGTATTTTTTCGATACAGACCCCTAAACGACGATTTATACTAGTAGTCTCTTTGCTAAAATAAATTATTGTATTAACGCGTATTTCAACAGTGAAAGAAAAATTTTGAAGGTTGGCAAAGATTGGCAACATTTGATGACGCAGTGGTAAAATAGGATCGACCCGGGATAGCTGGATCACCGGTTCAAATACAGCTCGGTTAACAGTTTTGCCAATATTTAAATTACCGATTTTAACCTTAACTTGGATTGGACTGCAATAATTGAATAGTAATTACAGTAACAAAAGAAAGTTGTACCTTGGTTTTGTATCTAAAATGCTCCCATATTTCTACACTAGAGTCTCTAATTACATGATCTAGCTATAAGCAAAGTTCTTTGACAGCGTATCACTATGGTAGTTTGACAATTCTCAGAACCAATAACCATTCTGGATTCTCTCAACAACTTACTCGTCAAACAGATCATCGAATTCGTCGTCGAAGTCATCGCCCAGCTCGTATTTGAGCCTAGGTATTGACAGATCCATGTTTAAACATCACTGTGCACACACCACTATAAAAATACCTATTACAATACACTGTACAGTATAGATAGAACTGTATATTCGTCATAAACAGTCGAGAATAATATTCAAATAAAGAACGCTGGGCTTGGTGTTTTTGAAACGTTGTGACGCCACGCTGCGTGCGCGCATCGTCGAGGGTTGCGGACTGAACTGAATGCGTGCGGCCCTCGAGGTAGGGCTGTCGCATGGAGGGGGCGCAGGTAGCTATAAGGGTCGCACAAATCCCCAAACAAATTCCCGGTACGACTCGTCAGCGCGATGAATAAACTGCGCAGCCCGACCGACCGGTGGGAACGCACGCACTCACTACTGACAGACATTGTTCGCGACACGTTTGCTTGTTTTAATTAAGATGTTGATGATATTGAATTCTTGTCCTGCTATTGACTACTAGACTACACCGGGGCTCGCTCGTGTTTAATATACATTATTAAACAAATAAATGTTCTTTATTTCGGGTAATAAACCCATATTTGCACAATATACAAAATAGACAATATTTAAAATCAAAAGTCCAGAAAATGACAAAATTTTCATAAAATTAAAAGTTATCTAATTATACCAAAACAAACTAAGTATTAAAGCTATTAAAGGTATACCTACATTTAGATAAAACCAAAAACAAACAGGCAACAGATGAAAAATGTTGTGAACAAAACATATTAAATATAAATAAAATATCTGATTTCGCCATGCACTAAAACAGAACAAAGGTGGTTTAGGATTTTTGTTAGATAAAATAAGTAAATACAATAACTGAAGGATCATGGAGACGGAGGCGAGGTACACGAGGGAAGACGCGGGCAAAACCTAGTTCAAAATACACACTTAAAAGTTACAGGTACTTTGTGGGTCCGTGGGTTTACTTTTCATTCAACAATGCGCGTTCAAAAGTAGCGTGGATGCTTGGATCAGGTAGAGCCGACACAGGTCTGCCTGGTCGGGCGAATGAAATACCACAACAGATACATTTTTAAACAGTATTTAAATCGTTACTAGTAATTATTTTCTACATATTAAATATTTAATTATTTATTAAATAATTAAGATTTTTATTTATCAAACATTGCATTATAACCAGATTATAGATAGACTAATAAATAACAAAAAAAATTGACAATTTGTATTGTCTATCGATATTTAGCCATGAATCTTTAAATGTCAATTCATCGTCATACATACAGAACCAAAAATATATAGAGTACACATATTAGAACACATAAAAAACGGCGTCGCTAGCTTAGTGAACACGTAACAAGGCAAAAGCGGAGCGGGTGCAAATCTACATAATTAAAAATAAAATAATAACTTTGAAATTAGCAGGATCTGGGTTTGTCACAATTACTTCGGCGCATTGGGCTCACACCAAAATATCCATCCTTCAGAAAATAAGGTACAAGTAGTACAAAATTACATTTGCTGGTGTGCCACTTCCACCATTCTATTAATTGATTATAGGGCGCAAAAAACAAATTGTGACCGCTTGTATGTTACCTAGTCTACTAATCTCTACTACATTATAAAACTGTAACGGAAGTATTTCTGCACATAAAAGGGATTTAAAAAAAACAGTTGGAATACGTTATTTACGCATAACTGACCCCAAAACGCTTTTCAAAAAATTTCTTGTTTGGATGGAAAATGGACATTCGAAGGAATGGACCATGGAGGCCAGACCCGTCTGTTTGAACCCGCATCACGCCTAAACTACTGGTCCGATCTGAACCGGGTTCGTTTTTGTTTGAAAGCATGTGGTCCGACTTAAAATCTTATACACTTGGATTATTGAAATTCCATCCCTAAAGGTGTGAAAGGGATTTACAGTATAAATTTAATAGTTTTATTATAAATTTTATTTATTATTATATTATTATTTTTTATAAATATTTTTAGTATAAATTTACATGCTGCGGACATACAGTTAGTAACTATACGATACTTTTGAATGCGGACGAAGTCGCGGGGCATAATCTAGTAATAATATAATGTAGGTATATACTGACGTCGCGTCCCGGCAGCAAGGCCTGGCGCAGGGCGCGGGGGGCGCGGGTTGTGCGGGGGGCGGCGGGGACCGCTCCGCATCGCACGCGCGACTCGGCACGGCGGGCGCGGCGGCGGCGCAGCAGCCCGGCCCCGCGGCGCCTGACCACCACTTGTTCTGCAAGCAAACAAACACGCAGCTACAACATATGATCGCGCTCTCTCTCCGTAGACTGCATCAAGCAAACCGCTTAGACCAGGGTTGTTCATAAGAAATACAGAAAAAAGGCATAACCTAAAACTAAGTACTCCACATGGTCACTGGTCGAAACTACTCATCAGATCTGTGTGTGTCTCCATTCACTATGTTGATGGCTACCATCAGATCACACCTCGATCAATCTCTAGCGGAGAACCAAAGTTACCACGTTTGTATGAAAATGTTGCTGTCTTTTCAAAAAATTTTTCCGGTAGTGTAATTTCGAGACCCGCAGAGTTAAGCAGTGTTTATTCTCATCTAAATAATCACTCAAAGTAAATTTTGTGTAATTAAGTTACCATCAAATTAAGACCAAAGAGAGTCGCGCCCACAGACATAGATATATCTATGTCTATGGCCGCGCCGTAAAAAATCAGTTAAACAATCAACTTCATGTAAGTATTTTGATTTATTTACTGTGTCGTTATAATAATAACCCTGTCTCTATTATAATCCACGATTTTGTTGCAACTGACAACTCTCGTTCGCGCTTGTGGCTTGTACCATACAACAAATGTCATAAAACATGCTAATATCAATCCAGTTCCATACTTATTTCTATAGACTTTCGAATGCCTAATTGGAAACATTACAAAAATATAATACGGCTTAATAGAACTTTCTTAATTGCACTATACTGCATTTAGTATAGGACGTCGCATTAATTTTATTGCCTTTAATTTTACGTAGAAATTAGGAACGCATAACAATTATGTGACAAAAATTGGTCGTCACTTACGCGTTGCTTCCTCGTCAATAGCAGGTAATTAACTAATCGTTCGCGGACATTATTTCTTGACCGACAACACAGTTAGGGCGAGTTGTTTATTAGCCGTAATTGATCACTTTCGAGAACTTGAGTGTTAGGTAAAAGGCGATTAAAATGATTAACTTTCAAAATGTATGTATTTATATTTAAATACTACAATCAAATATAAACATTTATTGTCTGTATTTAGTCAGTATAAATACTATTGTCTCTCTCTAGTCGACGTCGATTTTTGTCGAGATTCGTGTTAACTGATAATTCTTTGCTTAATCCACATTGGATTGAAACGTTATTGGCCACTGAGTACTAGTTGACGCCAGCAATTGCTGCAACTAGTACAAATGTGTTGGCTGTTGTGCCACATAATATGTTGAAGACTATATACTATACGCGAATAATTAAATTACATATCTATGGACCATATTGCAAACATAGACGAGGTGTCCGGTCTGAAACGAGTTTGACTGCAATCAAAACTTAGCTTGTTTCTCTATCGCTATAGCAAACACATTTCGCATACTGGCACCTCGACGAAATGTCAACTTTATACCTCTACGTATGGTAAAGCAATAAACTAAACACTAAAAGTTGTAAAAATAGAATTATTTTTAACTTTTGAAAAATAAAAAACTTATTTTGACCAATAGATTACATTCTCATAAGTTTCAACAAAATTTGATTATTTTTATAGTTTTATTTATACAGGTAGCTTAGCTTGACTTGCCCAGTACCCGTTCAAAATAACCACACCTGTGCGAATTTGCAAACAATCTATAACTATTCAGTTCGATTTGAAATTTTAGTTTAAATTAATGCTCAAACAAAACTATTTAAGCATAGCATAAACAAAAAGCCAATAAGTTAGAAACATCTCACCAACAAGGAAACGTAACACAGTGAGAACAAGTTGCAAATATTTCACTTGCTTTCGTATTTTATTGTATTTCGTATAGCCCGTTCAATGAAAAAAGAATCATTCAAATCGGTTCACAAATTGGCGAAGATATCGCGTAACATACACACAAAAAAAAGAATCATATTGAGAACCCCCTTTTTTAAAAGTCGGTTGAAATCAACACACATCATGTTACGAATGGCATTGTGACTGTGTGTGTGGTATTTTCTCCTTAACCAACCAAATCATTCTGATCATCGACGGCTGTAATTTCTAGGCATTACGTTGCTTTTATTTTTATTTACAAACTTACATGACTCATTCCGGTCCGGTCCATATCTAAGTACAGTCGACCGCACGTCAGTGGAAACATTTTGACCTTCAGCTGGCCTAGCCTATTAGGGAGTTTCAATACTATGCGAAACCAGTTTACACTGGTTTTGTTTCCACTTACTAAACAAGATAGAGAAAAAAAAGATAGAAGAGAGAGAAGATGAACGAACAGGACGAAACTGAGGAACAGAAAAAAATAAATGAGGAACGAGGTGACCTCACATTCTGGTACATATATGCTAATCCGTAAAACATCAATCGCACACGCTTACCGACTTACTTCACGTAACAAATATGAATATGTTAAACACTGCTGATATTTAGTGATTTTCACAAACAGTTTCTACTGAATTGTTAATTTACTGATAGTTAATGTGAACGAAAGTGTCAGCGAACATGATTGCGGCGAAGCCAACTTTACATGCAATATGAATTAATATGCATTAAACAGACAGCGACGCTGCGTGGAAAGGGGTTTTCACTATTTGATAGCTTAGGGTTCTAGGCACAATCTTGTAGGTATAGGTTTATACCTCAATATGATGCAAGGTGGCTTGCCAAAATGAATTCTCACTTCCCAACGTTTGTATGAAAGTGCAGAGCATCATAAATTGGACCTTGAAATTGTCCCCAGAAAGATAAAACTGCTGCGTCTACATTGTATTTGGCATAGAGGTTCCTCAAGTGACGTAGAAAAAAATCACAAATAACCTTTTTTATTATTACTAATCATCATCATATCAGCATGTAGACGTCCACTGCTGGACAAAGAAAGGCCTCCCCAGGAATCCTTCACCTTCACTAGATAGTCGGTCCACCTTGTGGTAGGCCTGCCTACGCTGCGTCTTCCGATACGTGGTCGCCACTCGAGAACCTTTCTGCCCCAACGGCCATCAGTTCTGCGGGCGATGTTACTTAAATACATTTCTAAAATGCAACGTCTGTCCGTATGTTGAACAGATCTTTGTGGTACTACTGTTAATATTTACTCGGATATATTTAGCTACAAGCAAGACTTCCTGAGCTAGGAATTAGAAACATTGACTATTTGATTAACGGCATTGGTAATTATAAATTATAAATATTAGAATTTAATATAGATATTATAGGTAGAACTGACGGCCGTTGGGGCAGAAAGGTTCTCGAGTGGCGACCACGTATCGGAAGACGCAGCGTAGGCAGGCCTCCCACAAGGTGGACCGACGATCTAGTGAAGGTCGCGGGACCCGGCTGGATAAGGTTAGCGCAGGACCGGTCGTCGTGGAGATCCTTGGGGGAGGCCTTTGTCCAGCAGTGGACGTCTACAGCCTGATATGATGATAATGATTTAAGTAACTACATTTTATTGCTGCACCTATGACGATGTCATTCATCCGATGAATGTCATCACATCAGTCATCCGTCACAGTCATCATACGTACAAACAGTAATTATTGAGTAAAATGTGAAATCTTTCGCATAACAAACAAACACAAAGATCACAAACATCACTCGCCAAATGACCCGTGTAACGGCCTGTTTACACTAATTGCAGTCCGTCGATTAACACTACAGCCGGGTAATTACGCTTTCAATATCAGAAAGAGCTTTGTGCGCTTGAGTCGTTAAAATACATGTACTGTAATTAATACACCTGGTAGTTAAGAATAAAGTGAATTGAAGATTTTAGAGCACTTAGTCAAGCTGATGGTAAGTTGCCATTGTCACACATGAACCTGCAGTTCTCATTGGGTTTAAACGCATAGTGCTATGCAAAAAGGCAAAATTGCTGCGAGCAACAATCCAAAACTAACGTCGTGGTAGATCTGTTAAGAATGAGCTCGCCTCACGTTCGGGAGGTCCAGGATTCGGCTTCGGCGCATTATGACTATTTGAAATGACCACTTCTTGAAATGACCACAAATGAAAATGGCCACTTCTGGAAATGACCATTCCTTGACCTCTTTGCAGTAAATTAACTCTTTTCGGCTGTTTAAAATTATGATCAATTTTTGGAGTAATTTAAAATTAAGAAGTGAGCAGAGAAATTAATTACACTATCATTGGATTAATTTAGTTAGTTCAGTATTTCAATTTCTATCTACAAAAAGAATTAAAAAAAAATACACTGACAATAACCAATCACAGGCGCCGTCACCTCGTGCCCATTCTCTTTAATGTTTGACCGCCAAAACGATGTTTAACATTTACCATAAACGGGCCTAGGTGTTAAAACTAGAAATACTTGTTTAATGACAGCCTCAAAACCACTTGATTAACCTATTGGGTTATCAGAAACAATTATTGATTAGGTATACATGTATATAGAAATAGAAATTAAGTGTATTGCTTTAGTTCTTTATACCACAGTATACAGGTTAGAGCGTCAGTGGCGTCGCGGATAAGACGCGGCCTATCATATCGAAAGGTCCGAAGTTCGATCCCCGGCTGGGTCATGTACCAATGGGTTTTTCTCGAAACGAAGAAGAAATTCCTAGGCGTATGTGAAGTCTGAGAGCGTCAGTGCTGGCCTCGGGGATAAGACGCGACCTATCATATCGAAAGGTCCGAGGTTCGATCCCCGGTTGGGCCATGTACCAATGGGTTTTTTCTCGAAACTTAAGTACATGTACTGACTGCTCTCAAACGGTAAAGGAAAACATCGTGAGGAAACCTGCATACGCAAAAGAAGAAATTCTTAGGCGCCACCTACCCGCACTGGGCTAGCGTGGTGGACTATAGCCCGAACGCCCTCGTTCAGAGGGTAGGCCTGGGCCCCAGCAGTGGGGACATGTTAATAGGCTGTTGATTTTTTTTTTACACAGCTTCACGATGATGTTTACTGTTTAGTAGTATTATAATTATTGTGAGTTAAACCAAGCTAGCTTCTCATATCATATCTCGGCCCACGTGCGTCATAGCCCATGGCACCATCACAATCCTACGACGAAAGCTATTACAGCTGAACATGGCAACGAACGACTGACCTGATGTGCGCGTGCGCATATGCAAGCGTGCGCGTTTGCATTTAATTAATAGTTAATATCCCATTGTAGCTGCCACGGGAAACGGCGTTCATCGAATGGTTACGTCTAATTTGTTGGTAATAGAATAGTATGGGGAACTACAACAGCATCAGGTGTCCTCAATACCAAACGTCACCTGCTTGTTGTGGTGCATGCATGCATGCTATGCTTAGACCGGACACCCAGAGGGTTGCCATCATGGGCATTGCCAACGCCTAAAGAAGGCATATCCGTCAGTCGACCTTTGAAGCCCTATGATGACGCACGAGCTATATCTAATACAGAATATCTTAACTAAAATGCAGTAGTAGTATTACAGACAAAAAGCAAATGCCAAGTCTTGAACTTTGAAACCAATAAATAATTAGCAAGGGTTATTACAAGTCAAATTATCGAAAGACAGTATTAAACTAGAAATTGCAGAGAAAGTGCATTTATTCTATAGCTATGTTCATGGGGATTGACACGCTAGTGTTGTTCGAATAAGTATCGATAGATGCAGTCATCTTCTTAATCAGTTTCTTCGTTAGGCGCTAACACCTAGGTAGATAAAATTGACGTGTATAAATACATCTACACAGTGTACTCGACTTTGACTGACTTCATAACATATTAACCAACAGGCCTGTGAATACTACATTGTGACGTCACGCCTGTCGATAGTACCAAAGTATTGGTGGATCTCCCATAACTTTGGTGGGGTTAAGTAAATCAATACCGACAGTTGACGTCGCAATAATATCGATAAGCATATCGATAACATAATTATTTCTTCCCAATCGGGCAACACTAGACTAAGCATGCCATCGTTGAACCGTGGCCAGACATCGATCTGGTACATTATGTAGTAGTATCGATGCGGCGAACGGAACACCTGTCTAATCTAAACCGTCAGAAGAAATACCTAGGTATCTAAGTATAGGTACTTATATACTCTATGATTTAAATTACTTGCATTTTCCCGCGAATTCGCCTGCACAAAAGAACGTTTGTTTTTCCTTCAACATGAATGGTTCTTTTTCGTTAGTTTGTTCATCATCATCATCATATCAGCCTGTAGACGTCCACTGCTGGACAAAGGCCTCCCCCAAGGATCTCCACGACGACCGGTCCTGCGCTAATCTCATCCAGCTGGGTCCCGCGACCTTCACCAGATCGTCGGTCCACCTTGTGGGAGGCCTGCCTACACTGCGTCTTCCGATACGTGGTCGCCACTCGAGAACCTTTCTGCCGGAACGGCCGTCAGTTCTACGAGCGATGTGCCCAGCCCACTGCCACTTCAGCTTCGCAATTCTTTGAGCTATGTCGGTGACCTTGGTTCTCCTGCGGATCTCCTCATTTCTGATTCGATCTCGCAGGGAAACTCCGAGCATAGCTCTCTCCATTGCTCTCTGGGTGACCTTGAGCCTTCTTATGAGGCCCATAGTGAGGGACCACGTCTCGGTACTGTATGTCATCACTGGCAACACACACTGGTCGAAGACTTTCGTCTTGAGACACTGCGGTATTTGGGACGAGAAGATGTTGCGTAGCTTCCTGAACGCTAGTTAGTAAAGAACGTTAGTTTGTTACTTACTTTTTATCTACAGTGTTTTATGTGACAATAAAATCCAGTATTCTATTCATAACCTGTTAGCTCTCTCCTATTTTACAACCTAATAAACAATCTAGCTAGGGCATCGTAGCGTTCCACCCTATTCTGCCTCCAAATACCAACGCATTTTCGATTTCAAAGGCAAATGTACACAAAGCATTTCAAGCTAGTCCTCAAGATTGCCAACTCAGTTGAGGCCTTTGGATTATTACATGCAGCACTCCAAAGTTAATAAGCGACTGACCCATATACTATCTTTGCCAATTACCTACTTCCGTAAAAAAAAAAAAGTTTTTTGCATGCATGTCCTGAAAATCACGAATGCATCCGAGCGAATGCGCCGGCGCATATTCGCAACTTACCAGTTTTGATTTAGCGTCGTGGAATCTGCCCAAGGCGATGTACGCTATGGGCAGCTAGTATTGACGCATTGTTATATATAAAAAAAAACAAAAAAAAATACAATTTAAAATACAGTAAAAACTAACCAGTAAACTGATTATTCGACGGTGGTGGATGGTTTATTTGCGAAACCTAATCAAATAATAGGTTTAGATCTGTGTATGAAAAGACCAATCCTCAAATCAAATACTTTATTACCAAGTTATTGTCAGAAAAATTATGACAGCAAATTTAGTTTAATCGGCCATGCAATAAATAAACACTAAAAATCAACACTACGGGAATATTTTTTTATAAAAAAATTGTACAAATCGACACAAAAATGCCGATGAATTGGTATTAACATTTATCATAAATGGACAGTTCGTGTTGGGTCCGTCTGTTATGAATTATATATAAAGTTCTAGCTTCGTGAAATATTAATGCATTATGTAGACGGAAGACAGCTTGACACGTGAAGGTAACAATGTAATTCAATGTTAAGTAAGTTGTAAGGAACTATAATTCAAATAACCGAATATTTTGACACGATTATTTCATTATGAGAAACCGATTGCGAACGATGTGATTTTTCAAGTTTGGAAATCGTGTTATTTTAGCGCGGATAATAACTCTTTATATAAATAGATTTCACGCGGAAAACTGTGACGTTTCACAAGTACCTACCTCAAATTTATTAACTCACTTTATTTCGTCATCGAGCCATACCAATTCTAAACTAGGAATTCTTACATTCCCTCACGATTCAGAACTCGTGACAAAATGAACGAACCATTCTTTTTATTGCAGATGCATTCGTCCCGCTGCGTTCTTAAAGTCGAGCCAGTCCACAGGCCAGACAGTCTATTAGCTATTCTGTGGCACAGTAAGCATGTCAAGGATCGCCAGTGCCATCCACCTCGCTCGACCGACTTGTAAGAAAGAGTCCACTTTAGAGAAGTCTATTCACTACCTTAGCCTTCCACTGTGCCTATTGAATTGATTACACAGTGTTTTTAATGGGAATTAGGAAGCTAACATTGACTTGATTGGCTTATAATATCATCTTATTTAAACATTTGATGTCACACAACACGCCTAGGCAGCCTACGTGGGTACGCTTGGATCAGCAAGCGTCATTTGTGTATCGTTTTAGTCTACTTTCAACTTTATTTAAGTTAACGCTTTTAGGACAACAGATAAACCGGCGCGGTTGTAGTAAAACTCTTGTGCAGGGTCTGCCTGGGGCCTATAATCTATTCAAAAGCGTTATAACAGGCACACGATGCAAACTTCCCGAACCCTCCGGGTGGCAACGCATTTATATTATAGACTTTGGAATCTGCATCTTATCTTATCTTATCTTCTTAGGGCGCCAGGAATACCTGGCGACACTTCGACCCTATGGGATCTGTTGTGCCAAACCCCTGTCCGCCAAACGGTGCCACAATCCGTTTTTGGTGGACTTCACATACGCCTTAGAATAGTTAAATACCAGTCTTTTGGCGTATGCCAATCTGGCGTATGCCAGTATGCGTATGGAATCTGCATACAGCAATCCTAAGGTTCCAGGTGGTAAAGTACGAACGACAGCAGCCGCCTAGCATCAACTTATATTGTAAATTGTATTGTTATACGTTACACTATACAAAAACAATATTAAAACCAGCAAGTCTTGTTTATTTGTGTAGTTTCCCCGCCTCGAGGGCCGGACGCGAAGGAGCTGCCGACAAATCCCCGCTCAAGATAACGCAATGCCAACCGAGGAACGGAAATAAGCGCGCGACCTTACCTCACAGTCAACACATTGCAAATATTCGCATTTATTTTTATTTCACGGAAATATTTAAGGACAGCAATGTTGTTGTTCTTGTTCTCTCTCTTATAGTTACACTAATGTTCTGTTACAACGCAACACACAATTACATGAGGTTTATTTATATCTGACAGTAAATAATGAGAACCAAATAGGCCATTTATATTACAGGTTATAGCCAATGTATTTTATTCCAACTAATAAGAAAACGTCATATGGAAATTGACATTTTCGCAAAGTAAAAATCTAATAGAAAGTGTTTGCTACTAACTTACACACGTTGTAACTTATAAGATTGCGATTTAAATAGACAACGCGTATAAATAATTAAAAAAATTATTAACATTTTAAATGCATGTTGCCCAATCATTACATTACCATATCGCGAGAAACCCGAACGAGGTTATCTGAATAATAAAAGCATTTTAAACAAAAACCTTAAGTCCGCATCTAACTCTACAAAGGCTGGTATTGTTGTCATAAACAGGCAAAGGTATAGGATACGCAAGTCCTGTCAACGGCACACCACCTCCTACCAGGTATTGTATGCAGAGGAGTCAGGGACGGACTCTGTATTCTGGCGCCCCTAGTTGGATTTATTTTATCGCCCGCCTTTTCCTCGCAAAACTTGACGAGCCTCTTCGTAGAACCCATACAATATAGATTTCCATCCCGGTCATAGCAGTATTTTACTTACTATAAATAATGTAATGATCTAAAATAATAAACACTCCCAATGATCGACCTAACGTCGTCAAATTAATCTGATTCAGATCTACAAATAAACAAGTTGCCAACAACGTGCCGATCATATTATTAAAAATATGCCTAATGTCTAACAAATTTCAAACGTTATGTTCTAATTTATTGACAATTTTTCGCTTTCTTTTATAACAATTAAGTTTGTTGTAGAATGTGTTTTTCTATGGACTGTACTGGCCTGAAATAAATACAATTTAATTTAATTTATAATGTGAAAGGTAACAATAGCGCCCTTCCTAGATCCGGCGCTGTGCGTGAGGATTGTAGAATATTGTTTGTGTCACGCGGGCCGACCCACTTGCCTGACAGCCAAGGTGATTGAGGACGCCCACTCACAAGATATTATATTATTTGTCCACATTCGATAATGGACTGTGTAAAAGTGTTTTTGTGGCGTATGACAATGCGAGTACTTATATACTTTTACATAAATTACAATAGTTGTATGACGACAATTTGTACCATGGTCATTGTACTTTTGTTCCTAAATATAATGTATGATTACAGTGTACATACAACAATTAATTCTTTTATCCACTCCAACGTCCGCCCTCCCAGCCTAGAACCCAACTTTTGACAATTAGCTACCCCCTAACCAAATGCATTTCCAAATAAGAATAAATTCCAGTACAGTTCCAATTAGAAACGTGGTGGCTAGCAAATTACAGTTCTGCCCAAAATAAAAAAAAATATATTCAAGAATAGCTGAAACTATACAAAATCAATGTAAAAAATTATATTAACCGAAATTATCTGACAGGCGGCAAAGGTCAGAGCTTTGGAAATCTGAGTTCCCAGGACGTTTCAGTGGTTACTGGTTAAACCTGAACGTATCGAAATCTGTATCATTTTGAAGTGTATAAAGTTACGTACCTACTATAATATCTCGTATGTACGAAATAACCCTTCAAGAACTCTTCGTGCAAAATGGTTGCAACCCAGATTACCAATCAAAGAATACTTTGCAAACCTACCTTTTGTCTTATAATTTTGCACCATCAAAGCTGGTTATCTGTGCCAAGTACATACTCAATTGTTTTCATGTTAAAGTTTGAGGTTATCTACAGTAGACGTAAATTAGCAAACGATAAAACGCAATATGTTACAATTGTACTGATACGTGAGTATAAACGTAAGACATACACTAATGTAATAAGCTGACCTTGAAGAAATCAGTTCGATAATAATGAATTGAATGATTTTAGGGTTGCGTCAAATCGGTTACCCGTCACAGGAAGCTGTTTAGTCCTTTTTTTATGTACCTAATACGGAAAACTAAAAATTATTGACAACTGTAACAGATTAAACTTTTATAACTTTTACATCCTTGATACAAACAGGAAAAAAAAACAAAGACAGACAGAACCCTTATTTCAGAAACAACGTTGTTAATTTATATTTTTTTATCAAAAAACCATGACCTTGCCGTCTGCCAGACACGTAATAATCGTCCATATTAAGTAATTGACACAATACATTGTATTTTCTTTGGAAAAAGATAAACATATCGACGAAGTTACGTCAAATCAAATGTCTCGTTAGTCTTAGTCATGCTGATGTAGGAACTTACAGCACTAGAGGGCAACGGTCCAACACCGGCCACCGCAAGGGTATATTTATAGACAAGAATCATTTTCGGTTCCATAAGTTTCACGTTTGCTGACGCATAGCAAGGTGTATTAAAAGGCTACTTAATTCACGGGAATCATATTTATTCGACACTGTAGGATGCATCGCAAGTAAGCTGGGGGATAATAAATAAGGGCTTTTAATAAATAAGCCGTAACTTTTTTTTTCTTTTTTTTCTTCTCGATCAAAAGCGGTTCGTTGCACAATATCAAATTTGATGGCGCAAGTAAACATCTACTGTAGTTCTTACGCAACAAAACTAAGTTCTCATAAAACAGACAATAGCATCTTTTTAATAGTACTTACGGTTAGGTCATTTACGCATAAAACTTTATACCTAGGATTTTTGTCGTGAGTGACAAATATTGACGCATATTCCGTAGTAATAATATTCACGTATTACCATGACAACCGCCTTTATTTATCGACAAAAAATACTTCATTGGTCAACGTTACAAATATTATTATACTATATATAGGTGGGTTGGTAAACTAAAAAAAGATCACTTCACTTGTAAGTCGTGTGGTGTATGACGTCATAGCGCGCCAGGGCTTTCCTCGGGCTGATTCACCGGCGCGAGGGCGGGCGGGGGCGGACGCAGACGTAGGACTTCTCTAGCGCCACATTTTGACTGTTTCTATTCAGCGTGAGTCATACATAAGGGACTCTCCTAGGATTACTTACTACTCATTAGGGGAATGACAAAAATACATAATGCATTTATTAGGGTATTATTATATTTATTTCCGAGTTTAGAATATCCCTGTACAAGTTTCCTCTATTGTATTTTTATGTAGGTACAGTCGACCGCACGTCAGTGGAAACACTTTGACCTTGAGCTGGCCTAGGCTATTATGGAGTTTCAATACTATGACAGACCAGTTTATACTGGTTTTGTTTCCATTGACGTGCGTTCGACCGGCCGTACCATATACATTGCATTGTTGTAAAATATTGAATTTTTCCTGTGTCGAAATTGTGAGACATTACCGACTGTTAGGGCCTCTTACACCGCTTGCTGATAAAGTCCCAGATACCCTATCTGCAGGTTATCTGACAGATAGCCTATTTTTTTGGTTTCACAGGTATCTGATTGCCCATATCTTACATATTTTATATAGTCTATCACACAGATTTATCTGATAGATTAGTTTATCACTAAGATTACTATCTGTAACAATATCAGGAAGTGGTGAAAGAAGCCCTTAATATTTCAATTTAATGACCACAGTCCGGGCTTTCGTAGGATTACTCACTATGCAAAATGTAAGGGCGGGCGGGTGTGGTGACGAATCATTACTAATGATGCTATTTTTAAGAAACTAACCACCCCGAACAATGTCTCTTGCGACAAATATATTTGTACAAACAATGCCTGCTGAAGGTTGACTGTGCCATGGTTCTATCCGTTCTATCCAAAGAGATTTGTGTCAAAAACGTTCTTAAATTATCCATTATAATTACCTTAAAGTAACCCTAAGCCCACAAAGCGCAGGAAGGTTCGAATCTCTTTGGGGGCGCGCGCGCTCCCTATGGAGACTGCATCTTGCATATTTAGTATGGGAACCAAGGTGCCACTTACAGGGGGGTGCGGACAAAGGAAGCGGAGAAGCGGGAGGTTGCTAATACAAATTTATATGGAGTTTGAAAATGAGAATGTGTGAGTGAGTCACAGTATTGTCATACATTTGACATGATTTTGACACCCATAGAATGCTTCTTTTACGCCTCTTAAAGGTGCCGCGAGCACGCACCAAAGAGATCTTAACTCTATGGCAGCAAGTATATATTAATGTGCTCTCTATGCCCTAGACGTATCCATAAGTCACGACAGAGTGCCTACATAAGTCTTGCCTCTCAAAATGGCGACCAGTTTATGGGGCATCCCCAGGCCGTCGCATAAAACACACAGGTAACACCAAATGGGGCGATATTACTTTATTTGCCGGACAACTAGGGCTGTCAGAGTCTAATTCTAAAGATAAATGGACATATTCATAATTCATATATCTTATAGGTGTAAAATACTCAATTAACCGACAATACTTGATAGAAGATCCTTATCAATAGTTTGTGCTCTCTGACGGCAGTTGCATCGGCGAATAGCGATTATAAAATAAAACGATTGCATAATCACGATGTGGTTGACAAATACGGAAACAAAGAAACAAATTCATCAGTTCTCCAACCGAGACACTCGATACTGGACATACATTAACTACTGTCCCAATTAAGCCTATACTGCTATAAGTGGTAACCCTATAGTACCTCAGTTATGGACACACGACGCCGACCTGTCCATCCACATACATTTATGTACAGGTTTGTATCTAGTCCTATTAGAAAAACTGCGACCTATAATTTTATCTTTACTTTCAAATAGGTGTTATTGCAATTGTCTTATTTTGGGAGGTTCTTAAATTCATAAGTAGACCTCCCGCGCGGCCATTTTCACTATTATCTGAGAAAAAAGGGTCCAAAGATGTAGACTGTTAGATATATATCTTGTTAGGCATGCCTGGCGACACTTCGACTCTATGGGATCATTTGTGTCAGCCCCTGTGTTTAAGAGGTACCGCAGAGTACAGTGATGCTACCATCCCCAAGGATCTGCTAAGGGGCCTGTACTCCTCGGGTTCAGGATAGGCTGTCACCAGGATACACATTCGCCTTGCAGCTAGTGCATTGCATTCGTACAGCAGATGCTTCATGGTCTCGCTGTCCTCTCCACAGACTTTTAAGTAGTTTACAGTTGACCGTCTCTGATAGTGAAGCGTGTCTCCGAGGCAGCCCGGACCACATTAGCCTCAGATGTACAGTCACGAACCGGGATTGTTGAGCCACTAGCTTATCATCTTAACTTGGTTGTGTTACACAAATGCTGTCGTTTTTTCGTTATTGAAATGTGACCATAGCAACCCTATTGTTACCCGATTGGCATTACACGGCCAAAATACGAACAGTGGCAAGTGGCTCAACAATCCCGGTTCGTGACTGTACCTAGTTTGTTTCCACCTGGTTTCCACACGATATTATCCAGTACAGTCGCAGAGAAACAATGCGACAGCCTAACTGTATAGTTTCAGCTAACTCACCCGGAGGTTTATCATTCAATTGACATGTATCCCTGCGCCGGCGCCGCCGCAACGGCACTGACGAGGTTTTTATCTGTGAGAAAGCCGCCCATTATCGCACGACCCGTTGGTTGCGACCTCGGCTGGGGATTCGTCACACTGGTGCGACAAGCGACGCGGCACGAAGTTTCTACCGTCGACGACGAGCATAGCTAACACTTTTGCACTTTATTACAACTGGAATACTCTGTTCGTTGGCAACTGTACGTATGACAATATTAGAAAATGTATTTAAACTTTAATGCTTGGTTTTTATTATGTAGCAATGAGGTCGCTGAAGAGTAAAATTTTAATGAATTGAATTTACTTACAAATTAAAAGTAATGTGTACGTAAGGCAGGGCCTTATACGCATATACTTAGCTATCATGTCTCCATCATTATGTTGGCTCTCTAGAGTCTAGTTATCAGTAGAGTCTAGACTGATAACATGAAATGACCCCGGTCGACTATGTTTCTCCCAGGGTGGCAGATATCCCCATCATTATGTTGGCTCTCTAGAGTCTAGTTATGAGGTCTAGACTGATAACATGAATGACCCCGGTCGATTATGTTTCTCCCAGGGTGGCAGATCCTATCATATCCCCATCATTATGTTGGCTCTCTAAGAGTCTAGTTATCAGGTCTAGACTGATAACATGAGATGACCCCGATCGACTATGTTTCTCCCAGGGTGGCAGATGCTATCATATCTCCATCATTATGTTGGCTCTCTAGAGTCTAGTTATCAGTCTAGAGTCTAGACTGACAACATGAAATGACCCCGGTCGACTATGTTTCTCCCAGGGTGGCAGATCCCGTTTGTCTTAGCAACACACACCGCGCGCACACTGGTTACAATGTATGCTAGATGGAGATGATGGTGCTAGTGTAGGTGAACACCGCGCCATGTGTGCGTGCGTTTCAGACCCGTTGTTCTCAGTTTCCGCACTCTCGTTCACTCTGGTCTTTTCGATATGACAATTATAAATGTGTCAACAAATGAACGATGCTTATCTTTAACTTTTTATTACGGACGCATTTCTAATTACTGATTGACGTAACCGTAATAATGCATTGATAAGATTTTTTTTTGATAAAACTCCAGTTCCTAACCCACATTACATCCAATCCAATAAAAAATACAAATATCTCATACAAATTAACCCGCTCGTTCAATAATTTTGTGCGGAGTTGAATTACCAGTCAAGTCGTAAATCAATGTTGTTTAGTTTACTATACCGGTGCTTTGTTTTGTAAACTATCAAAATCAACAGCCCATTAACATTGCTGCTCCTGCCATTGCTAGGACTCAGACCTACTCTCTCAACGAGGTCGTTCGGGCTATAGTCCACCACGCTAGCTCAGTGCGGGTTGATGGACTTCACATGCGCGCGCCTAAGAATTTCTTCTTCGGCGTACCTACCTATTCAGGTTTCCTCACGATGTTTTCCTTCACCGTTTAAGAGCGGTCAGTAAATGTACTTAAGTTTCGAGAAAAAACCCATTGGTACATGGCCCAGCCGGGGATCGAACTTTGGACCTTTCAATATATAGGTAGGCCGCGTCATATCCCCGACGTCACTGCTCATTCAAAACTATAGAGTAATCAATAATACACTATTGATATGGTGAAATGTCCGACTCACCTTTGTATCCAACCTTGTTCTAAATAAATGTCTTCTAAAAACACCGTCTTACTGCCTCGTGTCGTGCTTTTGATTAGAGGCCTTTACAAAGTGCCAACAGTAACAAACAAGCAACAAATACAATAAACCCGTTCTGTTTCGCCATTCATTTATCGGTTTTAGCACTTGGAAACGTGGCGTGATCAAATATTAAAGTATTCCATTATATAAAGTATCGATAGTAATTGGTGACTACTGGTGTCATGTCTTGTTTACATGAACTATAAACAGAACTTACTCAAGAGGAGTAGGATATAATCTCCACAGCAGTAGTCGAAGCAATAGTACAGTCGGAGAAGCGCGCCCTGGAATGGTCACGTCGCCCAGGTTCAAATGCAGCTCGCGTATGTATTTAAATTAACGTCAGCGTCTGCTATAAATGACCGCAAATAAGGAAGAGTTTTGAAGTATCTGTCGCCGTTACCGACTGTACTGTCGACCACAGCTCACATTTACAAACCATTGTAATGTAACCACTATTACCACTTCGTAAGGTGCTGATAGTACGTACACTCACTCGTACCTACCTATCGACTGTATGTATAAAGAGCTACTAGAAAATCTTAACTAATAGACATTACATGAAGTCAAGTTTCTGGGGATAAGACGCGGCATATCATATCGAAAGGTCCGAAGTTCAATCCCCGGCTGGGCCATGTACCAATGGGTTTTTTCTCAAAACTTAAGTACATGTACTGACTGCTCTCAAACGGTGAAGGAAAAACATCGTGAGGAAACCTGCATACGCCGAAGAAGAAATTCTTAGGCGCATGTGAAGTCCACCAACCCGCACTGGGCTAGCGTGGTGGACTATAGCCCGAACGCCCTCGTTGAGAGGGTAGGCCTGAGCCCCAGCAGTGGGGACATGTTAATGGGCTGTTGATGATGATGATGATGAAGTCGATCTTGGACACTAAGCATTGGCTGAGATTGTAAGGTCGACCGACAACTCTGGTTATAGATACAAAGTAATGCCACTAATACTTCTGCGCAATGCGCTGGCCAGTACTTATAGCTAGACGTGTGTTCGACAGTAAAAAAAATTCCACACGTGTTGCTTGGCAACACAGTCACGACACGAGTCCAATACGAACGACACGGCTCGTAAAACGGTGGTAAAACTGCTTGTTTACCTGCAGGCCCGCGTCACCGGCCGCTTGTTTGCCATTTGATAATTCAACGCGGGACCGCCTCGGAATCCATTGAATATTTATTATTCTCAAGTAGGTATATGTAAAGAATCAACTGAAATTTAAAACTCTCAATACAAACTTTTTCCACTTCAGTGTTGCTGTTTGGCTGGTTTTTTATTTATTTCCACACATCAAATCTTTAAACAAATCTGTAAATAGAGGTGATTTGAATATTTATAAATTTATTTGAAAATACATTTCAAATAAAAAAGCCTACGAAGAACCTAAGTCGTCGGTCGACAAGGCATGATAGGAGTGTACAAGGTATTACACCCCCTTTGATAAGCCAAACATAATTTGAACTTGAATTTAGTCGTTAAAAAGCAATTGTGCAGAAGACTATAAACATATAGTTTGTTCATTTCTTTAGTAATAATCACGAACGGATTTACAAACTAGGGGTGTAAGCAACGTCCCCTTCAAACCAATCGTCATCTCTATTCCATTCAGCCTACGTGCCAATTTCATTTAAATCCACGCACACAGGCAGTCGGTCTCACGACCACCACAATCGTGAGCGTGAAACGAAACGTGACGGCGCACAGAGCTCGCACCCCGCTCGCCTTTAGATATTTAACACGAAAACCACCGGCTGACGTGCATTTTACGAGACCTACATTCATAAGTAAAATGGTTCAGGTTATCCCGCAATTCAAGTATAATGCTAAGGTTTTCTCTAACTCGTGAGCTCGTGTGATCTGCGTGAAACGAAACGTGACCGCGTTGACGCGGCGACCGCAGACTATGGTGCTTTAGCTATAATAATCGAATGCGGAAATGTCTGCGGGTTGAGCGGAATAAACAGTTAATATAATACGAACGTGAACCCACCTAAAATGTAATTTACTAAATTGCATCAAATTAAGGAAATGTTACAATAGCAGTTATTTCTACTGTTGAGACCTTGACGCTCGAAAAAACGAAACATTTGTGTAAATAGCATCGGTTTACTATTACTTCGGATCTTGTTATTATTTGAGACCAGGCTTTGCCTGCGACTATGCCTGCGTAACCGTAGAAAATCGCCCATTTTATCTTGTTACACTTAGATAGTTACCTAGGTTCGTGATCTTTTATCTTAGCTTGATAGTTGAGACACGCCCATTACTATCATCAAGATCCTCATGGAAACAGTAAAACAAAATCTGTTTAGCAATTCTCGAGTTATAAGAGGACACAGAAACAGGGAGGTTGAATTAAAAATAAATATACACTGGAGGGGGGAGCTTATAACAGAAAGAAAAGAAAGACATATTTACTGTCATAACCAGCACTCACTTAAACATACAGGTTTAACCTGCGTTTAATCTACTATTTTAATTTTAAACCCTTTATTACGTAATAAGATTCCCTCCAGATACATTATTTGATATTTCATCCGTTTTCCTCGTTTCAATTGGGTATCTCACGTTAAATACTACTGTGGGACAATGGTATTCAGTGGCTTCTGTTCAGACGGTTCTTGTCACATTTTGAGATTCAACATTTTGAGAATTCATAATTTTGCGATTCAACATTTTGAGATTCAACATTTTGAGAATCCAACATTATGAGAATTCAACATTTTGTTCCTGAGCGTGATACAGCTGGATTCGAACCCACTACTTGGGGCACGCTGACTACCATCGACGACTTCACTTCACGACATTTAATTATTAAACCACATGTGATCCAAATTGAGAGACATTGTGAAAGTGCAGACAACCGCAAGATTGTAACGTACAATGTTGGCAGCGCACATCAAAGTTTGGCAGGCGCCCGCGCTGCGCCCGCGTTGCGCTCGCGCACTTTCGAAACGGCCCACATTTCTAGCACTAAAGTTAACCAGACGGCTCGCTTGCATCTGCAGCGTTGACTCATTCAGATTCTGCTCCTTATTCAACTATTTTATGTTTAACTAGCTGATTCTCGCGGCTTCGCCCGCGTAGAGAAGTTTTCCCGCGAACTTTCCCGCGGGAAAATCCCTTTCTTATTAGAACGTCAGAGCTATATGAGGAATTTTGGTGCAAGTCTCTAGGCTCAGCAGTTTGCGCTGTGCGTTGATCAGCCAGTGAGTGAGTCAGTTTCTTCTTTTATAAATATTGAGATACTTGTTTCGTAAAATTTCTGTAATAAAATGTGAATAAAAACGCATTCCTGCAAGTTCTAAGGAATACTTTATATTCATCTCATGGATTTCTACATAGCAATTTGAAATCTGCATTTTTCTGTACGACGGAGAGTGAATGTGCTTCTTATAACTATTCTTTAACATTTTTCCTCGCGGACATTTTACTTCTACCCAGTTCTTTTCCATAATGTATTTTTCATTGTGATCTTTCATCACATAATTATACGCAACACTTTCTACATTTTCATTTGCTCTCCAACATTAAAAATCAAGAAGTGCGAAAGGGCATCGAGATCAAAACTTGCTGTCCCAAAAACAATTAAGCAAGCATTATTCATGGTATACACGGAGGCCGCAGATTTCCTTTATTCAAATACCAGAAGCGGAACAATGTTATGTGTATCTCAAACAGTTTTACTACTCCAACCGCACCGCTTTCTCTGCGCGATGTTTTCCCCGCTAGTGAATATTAAAACGTAATCAAATTGAGCGGGATGAGTATTACACGAATGCCCCTAGATTGCCGCTTAATATGATTTGCTGCGCAAATCGATATACTTTCTTGTACGGTCGAGGAAAAAGACGCATTAGCCTAGACACATCTGGCCGGTGCGGTGGCTGTTCAGATTTCTCAATGCTAAAAGACGACACACCCTAGAGAGCAATTTCTTAAATTAAATTATTCTTTTTGCGGATTTAGTACGTTGATATTTCGTCGGTGTTTATTATTATTGACCGAGCGAGCGAAGCGTCTAAGTTTCGAGATTGACCAAAAATGCTAATGTCCGTCTGTCCTTCTGTCTTTCTGTCTGTAATTCTCTAAAGGTCGCATTTTTCAACCGATTTTGACGAAAATTTGGCATAGGTATAAATTAATTAAACCTACAAAATGAGTAGAATAAAATTTTGAAAAACATTTTTTTTAGAGTACCTACCATACTCGCAAAATGGGAGTGAACTTTTTTTTTCTTGTGAAACCCATAGTGTGGGATATCGTTGGATAGGTCTTTCAAAAATATTGCTGGTGTGTGAATACCATTTTTTCGATTTAGGGATCCGTTGGCGAAATATTAAGCTTTAAAGCGGTAATTTTTGTTAGAGTCACGTGTGGGGACACGTGACTCTAACAAAAATGTCAAAAGAGGGGGGGCCCCCTGCCAGCTAAACCGTTGCTTCTGGAAATGTGAAAAAATTCATGGCAGTAGCTTAAATAACGTAGTTACAAGGAAAATTATTACGGCTAAGTAGGTTCTATTAGTTTTTGAGTAATAGTGGATCGACTTATGAAAGTTGAAAAAATAAATTATGTTCATAGAACTGCATACGTAAAATGGAAAATTATTTTTTTCCGCGTGATATCCATGGTGTGGGGTATCGTTGGATGGGTCTTTCAAAAATATCGCGGGTGTGTGAAAAACATTTTTCGATTCAGGGATCCGTTTGCGAAATATTAAGCTTTAAAGTGCTAATTTTTGTCACTTTAGTAGGTACTTTTTCTGTTTCCAACTACATAGTTGACTTTTGTTGGTTTCTTTTAGGTTTGGTTTATAAGGGCTGGCGAGGTCTACTGTTCTCACGGAACTACTAGTTATTCTATGTATTATTAATACACAACACTATTATATATATAACTTAACATTTTTTTTAAATTTATTTTTTGACATTAGGGTATTTTTATTTTATTTTAGAGATACATCATTAAGTAGATTAGTAATAGGTCAAAAAATATGTGTTAAAAAATTAAGGGGGGTGGCGCAGAGGCTTTAGTTTCATGATGAAAAGCATCGTCCCTGTCTGGCTGCTACTGTTCATAATTGTGATGCAGTCATCACTGATACTTGGAGGGCATGTCAGGTCAAGCAAACATTTAAAGGAGCCGAAGAACATTTAATTCGAGTATACGCGTGGCTTAAGACTCAGAATGTGAAGTTTCTTTTTAAAAGGAAAGTTTAGCTATAAACAATGTTAATTGCCAACGACAGTAGTAATTTTGACGATGGATAAGTAGATAAGATTGAGATTGCACGTAAGCAAGTGCCTCGTGAAAGAAACAGTAGATATGAAAAGCGTAAAGGTGTAATGAAAAGTGGAATCCAGGTAATAAATGAAATGAAACATAGACAAAGTTGGGTTACGTAAAATAACGAGAATATTATAGGAAAATAACTGTTCATTAAATTGGGCCTAGATTTGGCATTGGGCGAGGAGAAGACAGTTTTAATGCGCAGAAAAGGCCTTACTCCAGCAGCGTTAGCACATACACTTCATAAAAGAAAATGTTAATAAAATAAAATATTTTATTATTATTTCAGAGTCCATTTTGTTAGTAGGTTTAATGTATTATAGCCACAAAATATAGCTGAATTCTCCAGAATACGAGTAGGTTTTGAGGAGTTAGTACAAACCATACTCAAGCAGTGAGTGACTCGTCTAACTAACCCAAAACATGAGAATTGGCAACCAATGCCCGTCACAATGGAAATCAAATTACTAAATACTCTACTATCGAGCTCTAACTGCTCTGATCGCTCTGGTGGGGGATCCTTCAATGAAAACTAACCTATCAGAAAAATCTCCAGCATTCAGATTCATACGTAAATTTCCATAATTTCTCGCACGTTGCGCGGATTGCAAAACAACCCACGATTTTTAAACGCGTTTGCTCGCGAGCGGAAGCCGGGACGTTTCGCTGGGTATATGTAATTACTTCGGCGGCGCCGGCGCGAGATTGCCTGCCAATCGAGTTAGGGGGTGGCGGGAAACGCCGGGAATCTGTTCCCGGGGACGGCGCGCCGTTCCCGGAATCGCGATCAATAAGTACGCGGGAATCCGTTAAATAGTACCAAGTCCAATTACTCGCTATATATTGCTATATTAGAGAGCGTCAGTGGCCTCGGGGATAAGATGCGATCTATCATATCGAAAGGTCCGAAGTTCGATCCCCGGCTGGACCATGTACCAATGGGTTTCTTCTCGAAAATTAAGTACATGTACTGACTGCTCTAAACGGTGAAGAAATACATCGTGAGGAAACCTGCATACGCCGAAGAAAAAATTCTTAGGCGCATGTGAAGTCCACCAACCCGCACTGGGCTAGTGGACTACAGTCCGAACGCCCTCGTTGAGAGGGTAGACCTGAGCCCCAGCAGTGGGGAGAATAATAGGCTCAATGTCAGGAATCGGACAAGGTAAATAAAACTATTTCGTGTGTAAGACCCGTAAATAATTATATAATTAAGAATAATAGGCTGTTGATGATGATTGCTATATTTATTTGCGAGCCTTATACGGCAGCCTTTGGTACACTAGCACTACTAACTATAAGTAAATATTGAAAAAATAAAAGCTCAAAATCTCAGCTACGGCCTATGGCTGCACTGTTATCACCACCCGGGCGCTACGAGTGGGGGAGCTGGGGTAACTCCGACGGATGTGGTGCAACATTGGCCCCGTGGTTACATACGTTGATTGTCTATCTCAGATATGGGGGTTTTCTCACGGTTTGCCCTCGCCGTTTGAGAGTCTGTAAGTAAAAGCGCCTAAGTTTTTAAAAAGCAGCGTGATGTGTCAGAGAAACAAACGTAAATTATTTAAGTAGATACTTCTTCTGCCGCCCTTTTACGCTCCTGTCAGTCTTTTTGGAATCACGATAAGTTTAAAAAAAAATAATCTTGATTTGGGAGTTGAGTCGCATAGCGACTATGCCACTCCGTTAGGCCACGGTACAAATTTTGCTACTAGCTACCCCTAGTCTCCATCCAACTCCTAACTAAGCTGAAGAGAGCACCAGCCTCTGCCGATAACGGAGAGGCTAACACCCCGTTGCAGCTGCCGACCTCGTAGGCGCTTCTGCTGGATCTGAGTGTCTTTGATTGATAGAAATTCCTATAACCCTTGTCTCCCTGTAAACGAACCCGGAACGAAATGTACGAACCGGCGCGATGTCATCAAACGCGCAGCTAGCACGTGAGCACGCGCAGAATTGTTTTACAATGCAATTAAATATCAGCGACGCATCGCCGCGCATGTAATGCGGTTTCCTGCCGCAGAGCCAATAAAACCTCTGTTTTACAAAAGCTATACCATATCTATATCTATACTTACTAATATAATAAAGCTGAAGAATGTTTTTTTTTTTTTGAACGCGCTATTCTCTGGAAATACATGTATCATTTTAAAAACTCTTTTTGCATTTCTCCAAATTCTTGAAGAAGGTTATAAGCTATTAAACATCACGCTACGACCCTTAGGAGCCGAACAAAAGGGGAAAAAACCTCAGAATTAACTTATAAAACGCGCGCAAGCCGCGGGAAAATGCTAGTACAAAATAAAGATAACGTGTCGGGAGGTTGGGAGCTAAAAATATCGATATCCAACTTCCAAGCTGACTGCCCTATCAAATATAACATCCGTCAATTTATTACGATGGCCGAGTGGCACGCATTGGGACCAATTAATCCGGGTAAAGGCCCATCTCGTTAATACACCGACTATCTAGTTACAAGAACACTATGGAGAGGGCTATGCTCGGGGTTTCTTTGAAGGACATGATCCGTAATGAGGAGATCCGACGGAGAACCAAGGTTACCGACATAGCCGAAAGGATTAGCAAACTGAAGTGGCAATGGGCAGGTCACATCTGTCGCAGAACCGACGGCCGTTGGGGCAGACGGGTTCTGGAGTGGAGACCGCGGACCGGTACGCGCAGTGTGGGACGCCCCTCCGCCAGGTGGACTGACGACCTGAAGAAGGTGGCCGGAAGCGGCTGGATGCGGAGAGCGGAGGACCGGGTGTGGTGGCGTTCGTTAGGGAAGGCCTATGTCCAGCAGTGGACGCTAAAAGGCTGAGACGATGTATTTCTGTATTTATTTAAAAGTATTTAAGTGTGTTTATCAGTTGTTGAGTACCCACTAACAAGCTTCGGCTTAGTTTGGGACGAAACAGCCGTGTGTAAATTTGTCCAAACATTATTATTATTATTGCAGACTGAATTGAAATCTCAATTACAAAAATAAACTGAAAACTTTAGCACAAGAACCTTTATACATACTTTTGTTTTGACACTTTTATATCTTCCATTCTACGGCCAATTCATTAATTCACTATCTTTGTGGTGCAAACCCTAGCCGTGTGCTCGGTAATGGGAACAGGCAAACAAACATGTTTATTTGCGTCGACGTCGGCCTAAACGGTCGACCACGTACTCAGCTACGTAGGTAATACAGTACTACTACTGTAGTAATAATAAAAAGCAGTTGTCTTAAAGTGTCCCTAAACGATCATGCTTGCATGACATGCAACGTTTACGTGAATGTCATAGCATGATGGTCCATCATGCTTGCTATCAATCAATACAGTGAAACAACGGCCAGCACGTAGATTACATGTCATGCACGTCAAAGACTACAGCTAGACGTTCATGCATGAGTGACAGCACGTAATACATGACATGACGCATGATCGTTTAGGGAGCCCATTATGATTGCTCACTCTATCGAAAGTATGAGATTACAAATCTAACGAAAAGCGGGTAGTTCGAGTGCTTAAAATTAAAAATAACGGGCGGTACTTAATAACAATAATCCAATGATAAGCATAATGAGGAACATCAAGGTATTTACGAGTATGTAAAGGCACAAAATAGATAAAAGTAGTGTCGTAAAGATATATCTCCTTCATATCCTATGTGTATAGTTAAGTATTGTACGACAAAATTTCACCTATTTCGCAGGATGAGCTTGCTAGCATGATGGATATCTTCATAGGTGAAGATTATAAGTTGTTATGGTGATAAGTACTATAGGTAGATAGATTGTATTCTCTCAAGATGCAGTGACGTAACTCCGTTCTTTAGTGCCACTAAGCAGGATGTACAGTATTAAATAGAAATCTCAGAAATGAAAAAGAGACCTGACACACTACCACATGCGACTTGAGTTGATTTGACACGATTAAGTACTAAGGAACGACTAGGAGACGCTGTTTGATCTAAGACTAATGAACTTCAATGATTAGTTAATGTAAATATATCGTCGACATAATACACGCTGGAGATTCTATTTTCTACGCAACGCAAATAGGTACCACCTCGAAGATGAGTTTTATTTTTTAAACTGAAAGTCTCTAGCGCAGTCCATCAGTAATTCTGTGGTATAGGTTTACAAACCCTGTTACAAAAACCTGCATCAGTCTCCTAATAGCAATGCATGCATTGCTGTGTTCCGATTTAAAGGGTAAGAGAGTGAAGGTATCCTAGGCACACGAGGTTTCGTCACGGTGGCCATGCACCAGTAGCCTGTTGATTGACCGTGGCGTAGTGTGTATAGACGATTAGTCGCTTACCGTTTACATTAATTGTTAAAAAAATCAAGGCTGAAAAACTTCGTCAAGAATTTTTTTGTTTAAAAACACGAGCGCTACGAAACCAAAGATATTAGAAATGTCAAAAGAAAACAAACAAGCTTCGCTACGAAACCGCACAAAATGCGTAAGCGAAACAACTCCGGACAAAGGGCTTCAAAAAGTTATGAAAGTTGGCAGCGGCGCGAGGTTGTTTTGGCCGCGAGAAATAATATTTTGTAAACCAAGACGGCTTCTCATATTGCTTGACGACTCATTTATCATGATTATTCGGCAGTTCTAGTTATTTACAGCCTTCAGATACATATTGGCTTAGGACTCAAATCCAAACGTCAGCGGTCGTGGGTTCGATTCCTATTTGGGAGAGACAACTTTGTACAATTTGAGTGTTTAATATTTGTAAATAACATGCTTTAAATTACTTATTTGTTTGTGAGTTGTCGTGTTCTGTCTAATTCCCAGAGTACAACACTTTACAGGAGGCAATCCTAGTTTGAGAAGAGTTGTAAGTAAATATGTATGTAAAGTAATAAAACTTGCACATAATCATGTATGTTCTTAATTGTACCAACGCCGGCAAAAAGGTGCGTATATCGACATGGACCGCCTCCATTCACTGGATGGCAATCATCAGCTCACGCCCCGATCAAACCCTGGCGGAGGCCCAAGGCTTCAAATTACCACGTTTGTATGAAAATGTTGCTGAGAATCCAAACTTTTTGCCGGCAGTGTAACGTAATAATTACTTCATTCCAACACACAGTAGCTACACGAAAACAAATTGCTGTCGAAATCCAATAAATTAGTCGAAACGAGCGGTGATCAATCCAATTTGTATTCGGTCGGAACTGTGTGAATTGGACACAAAAAAGTATGTATTTATACGCATTTTTTCACAAAGGTATTTTATATATATTTATATATTTTTTTATATATTTACATAATCTACTAATAGAATACAACAGAATGTGTACCAAAGTCTCTGAACCAATGACACATTTACTGTCAGAAAAAAAATCGACATGGAGACTAAAACTCTGGTCTGTCGGTTTGTTTGTCACTGCGAAAACTATACCGAAACCAGAGGGATTATGGTGAAATTGTCGCTACTGTAAAACTTGGTGCACCAAACAAAATTTGCGATATATTCCGTAGAGATTCAGTCTACTAAAACATAACCATTACGTATCAGTCACTCTTTATAGTTGCAAAACAAGATTTACTTAACTGCCATTTACATTATGAACTTGTTTTAATTAAGATTGATTGAGATTGCAAATTATAGACACAGTGAATAACTTTCAAATTTCTATCGATAGCAAACAGAAGAGATAAGAAACGATGAGAGATGGAAAAGAGGGTCAGATCTGGATCACACTTAGCGCCCAGTCTCACACGGAACATTGCCGTGTCAAAGGGTGTTAATACGTTTTGTAGTCTAGTCTTCATTTATCGTTAAAACATTGAACCCGGAACTGCTCGCAAGCTAGACCAGGCTAAATGTGTTATAAAGTGAAATCACTATCACATAAAGACGGCCCATAAAACATCAGATCAGCACATAAAACTCTATTGCTATCATTTCCATCATCTGTTATGAAATTCGGTTGCCATTCGTATCTATTTGAATATCTAAATCTGAAATTGTTTTCACCGTCTCTCGCCGACGAAGATGTGGCAATCGTATTGTACTACTTTATGCGAACATCGCACATTGCAGTTACGAAACAATCAACTAAAAGAAAAGTCAAACCAATAGTTTCTACAGAATTTATATAGGTTTATCTGTTCGGGATAGTGTCACTAGTACCATTGATGTTACTAGCGAGCATAACAACTATTCATAATGGTACTACAGATCCTAAATTAGTGTCACTAGTACCATTGATGTTACTAGCGAGCATAACAACTATTCATAATGGTACTACAGATCCTAAATTAGTGTCACTAGTACCATTGATGGTACTAGCGAGCATAACAACTATTCATAATGGTACTACAGATCCTAAATAAGTGTCACTAGTACCATTGATGGTACTAGCGAGCATAACAACTATTCATAATGGTACTACAGATCCTAAATTAGTGTCACTAGTACCATTGATGGTACTAGCGAGCATAACAACTATTCATAATGGTACTACAGATCCTAAATAAGTGTCACTAGTACCATTGATGGTACCAGCGAGCATAACAACTATTCATAATGGTACTACAGATCCTAAATAAGTGTCACTAGTACCATTGATGGTACTAGCGAGCATAACAACTATTCATAATGGTACTACAGATCCTAAATTAGTGTCACTAGTACCATTGATGGTACTAGTGACACAAAGTTGTGTCACTTGTACCATCAATGGCAATGTATACGCTTCTACAACAAAATACCAGAAGAAATCTTAAATATGAATGACAGAAAATTTAAGACCCACATTAAACAACAACTTTGTAAGAAAGCTTAATATAAAACAGTCGATTATTTAAATGACAAAGGTGCCTGGTGTTAATGTTACTTCAGCCTCGCACAACCTTTACAAAAATAATGTTATGTATAAACTGGATTTTAAAAGATGTGTTGCGGAAGTTTGTTGCGCCGCTTCTTCTTCCCAGCTCTATATAACACCTTGGAAGCTGTGGTAGATAAAAAATTTACGTTGTATAAGTGTACCCAGTGTACATACATGCAATAAAATAGTTTTGACTTGACTTGTAGCCCTAACATGACTTGACAGCGTCGACGCTCGCTAGCGACTACGTAAAAACGTAATAGTGCTGTCTCTTGTCGACTAATTACGAAAGACAGCGAGATATATAGTTATTATATAGGTAGTCGCTAGCGAGTGTTGATGTTGTGAAGTCATAGTAGGCCCACAGCTCTGAAGTAAGCTTACTGAAGCGATGCCGCGAGCAAAAACTAGTATGCTGTACGTACAAACTTAGCATGCATGGACCAAGGCAACGCTTACCCCAAAATAAAGTCACTCACCCCACACCACGCGACCACAACTCAAGTATTATGTTATCGACAGGGCATAGGGGCACAGCTATCGCTCCAATGGCGGCAGCTGCTACTTCGGGCCTGCCAGACACCTTTGGCTATTTGTGGCCTTATGTGGATTGAGGGTACAGATTTAATCATTATGGAGGTAAAACGCCAAAACTTGTACTCTGTCTTATAAAATTAGGTTTTGATTTTTATGCATTATCATAGTGAATTTGGTTGTAGTTATGGTCGTTATTCATTTTCAATAAGCATGCAAGCTTTTAATTACATTAATTAAAATGGTGAAGATATTGTGGTGTTCCAAAAAGACAGGACGTAAGTATTCTAAATAATATGTAATTGTATGAAAAATTCATCAATAAATATTTAAAACCTACACTCAAAGCACCACCATATTTAAGATAAATTATTTCACTTTTCATTTTATTTTTCCGTATGGGTACGGTACAAGTTTTAACGTCTTTTCCCCATTAACATAAATCCAAATAGATTGCGATCCGGTAAATAAATTTAAAACACCTTAAACTGTTGTTCGATGGCAAATTTGAAAGTACATTATAAGGTTTCTCTTATTGCTATTCATTATCCTATCGAAATTTTATTTTGATACGACAACAATCTGTACACGAAACCCGTAGCCTCAAGGTATTCCTCCATCGCTGGCCCAAGCCCACGCCCACGTGTCACGAGTCGTATCAATTCCGATTAATTAGTGACCTCCAACGCACAGCGTGTTGGGCAAACTGTTGGGCAACGTTTCACAAGATCACACGTATACGTGCTGTCTTCGAACAAAGAGATCTTTAGCATTCAGAACTTAATCGATGTTTAGCTATTAGCTAATATAGACCTATGAATAGCCTAATTGATTAGCCACTAGTTTGTTGTCCCACGGCTCCGACCGAGAGTTTACAAGCCTCCCGTTGGAATATCAAAACGTCCCGTGTAATACAGGTGTAAGAGAATATGCAATAGTTATGCTACGATGCCTGATTCCATAATCAGTCAGCGAAGATTGACAGTCAATTAAAAGACTGGCTGACTGGTTAGAGTTAGCAAGGACGAAAGAATAAGGAAAATTCGCCTGCGAGGACTATGGAAATGTAATAAATTATATTGATATCAATTAAATAAGTGAAAAATAGTGACAATATGTAGTTCAAATAATTTGCACAGGCAATGTTGTATAAAACTCTAATCTAACCATCATCAACAATGCTCTGATTGTGGTGGGTCAAATACAATTTTTTGTCAAATTCCATCGCAACTCACAATATTTAGGATATTTTTTTAAAGGAATTCCGGATTCAACACATGACTGTCCCAAGGATATTTACTACTATGATTCTATACATTTGTGCATTACATATAATGCACGGACAGTCAAGGTGTCACTACCAATATTCAGGTACGTACCTACAATACATGATTACATTTTCATGTACAATTTATGGCCAAACCATTGCGCTGGGTCGACGGCTACGTGGTATTTGGCATAGAGCCCAATTTAAAAAGGGGATGTAAAATAGCCAAGTGTAAAGATTCGGTAAGATTATTCTGTGCTAATAGTGAAAGTTAATATGACTTCGAAACTGATGTATTTTAAAATAATCTATTCCTCAGATACCTATTCTAATATGATAAACATATTCTGTCAGCCCCGCATCATGCTATCTTTGACCGCAATTCATAATATTATAGAAGGTTTACCAAGGAAAATATTACACGTAAAAACCTTTTACATGGTTTGACGCAGGTACGTCTCCTACGTATATTCACGTGTCACGAATATACCCCTATATTACATTTTGTCACGTTTTACATCACCCTCTCGCCCCCGTGATGTCACGTCATTTACTTTAACACGCACAGAATGTATTTACTCTTAAGAAGATATGTGTCGGTAAATATCAAACTTCCCTAAGTCCACGGAATGAAATCGTTGGGGAAACGTCCTGTTAGATTAGAATTTAGAACGTTTTATAGAATTTCATATATTATGTTCAGGCACTTACACATTTGACCCGTTTTCTTAAAGGGAATCTTTTATTTTTTCAAAAATTGAATATCAAAGTAAAATTGAAAGAGAACCGCCTTAAAACATGTGTTTTTAGGACGTTGTTGGACTTATGTCAGTTTGATATTTATCGGCACATAAATTATTTAAAATCTGTTTTTGTCATCAATAAACCCCTGTCTCTATCTTCCTCATTATTCCTCGTATAGAATGACTGAGAGATATAAAAACAACTAATGTAAAACATCCGATTCTAAAATCGAACTAAAAATACCACTACACTTAAAACATGGATTCATAAATTGTGTCAGCTTCGCACCACAATTAAGAGCGCGTCTAGGCTAGAATAGACCATTGTTATACGAACACGTCTAGTTGTTTCATTAAACCGCACACAACACAATAGGCGAAGGATGTGAGAAAGAAAACCCACCGAGAACCGGTGTTGGAGAAACAAAACACATGGCAAAAACACACGAGAGCCGAGCGGCTCGCTCACTTGACAATAAAAAGTATGAAGTTACTTCTGCAGTTGGCCAGCGGAAATTGAGGGGTCAAGAATATATGCATAGGTATAACTAGCTGTCCGCCCCAGCTTCGCACGTGGCAGTGGGATAGAACTGTATATCGTTACAGTTCTAGTAAACATTTTGGTAGGCAATAAAGCAGAAAACACACCCACGAATTACTAATATCAATGACGCAAATATAACAAAATAGATTGATTGCACGTCAGCTGTTTATTATGAAGTTATCCAGAGGTTAACTGACTACTGATTAAATATATACGAATATCTCTGAAAAGTCAAAGTTATTTTTTTAAAAGGAATTAATGGACAAAAGTTCTGTTAATCTAATCGTAACGACCACTGTGCTCATGGCATCTTGTATGACTATGCTGTGAAAAGTCTAAAAGTAATACATATTTGCATGGCCACCTTGATTGAGGTCTTGATGAAAATGCCTTCTACAGGACATATACATTAGCTGACTGTTTTGCTAGCTGCAGAAATATATTTTTTTTAATGAGAAAAAGCAATAGTAAAAGCAAAGGAAAAAGAAAATGTTAAACGCAAAGTACAGTAAGCAAAGTACAAAGTACTACAATCACCAAAATTCGTATCCATTTTATTCGTGTCTGAAGTTTTAACATCTTAAATATACCTACGTTTGTTTTTCGGATCCACAAGACCTTTTGTGTGCATCAGCTCAGCATTAAAGACTACTACTATACGACACGATATTTACTTTACCACTAGACTAGACTAGGGGGCAGTTATATGAAGATGTGCGTCTGTTCGTTTATACACAGCAACGCACTGTCACAATAGATGCTATGATTTATGTGACAGCAACTTTCTAGGTAGATCTGACGAGTAGTTACGACGTAAGTATATCTTTGTTCTCAGTCATATCCGCGGGCACACACAACTCGTGACGTGATATAAAGCATATTAAGGTTGTAATGACACCAAAAAGCGCGTACTTAACGTTGAAAGCAGGTAATTCTCCTTCGAAAAACAAAAATATAACCATTTTAGTGACAAGGAGCACGAGACAAAAGCTATTAGAGTTACGGCGCAGAGCACGTAAGGCATTTGATAACAACATGAACTCCTTTCCCGGAACACTAATGGACATACATTTAACCTTATTTTATTCGGTACGCTTTTGGATTTTTAAAAGTATCTTGCGTTATCTTGCTGCTGGGACCGGGTAATTCCAGAAAGACTCTTGGAATCCATTTAGGATCCTTTTATGACTCTACTTACATCTTTGACAGTACTCATATTTTTATATCTTCTAAAATCTGGTAATTAAGCAGTATGAAGGCAGTAGATTTTTTAAAGAGTTCGATGCTTAATACGTAAGTGCTTATAGACAGGTATTAGACAGGTATTTTGTTACATAAGACAAGACAAATGTTAGTCTAGTTTTACCAAAACACTAATTATTTTAGTTATGCAACTGTGATTTTAGGTAATATTTATAGTGATCACAAAAACAAGCTAAATAAAGTTATTTTTAATAAGAAAGAAAAACAATTTATTTCTTCACATACTACTATTAAATAGATTATATATATATATATATATATATATATATATATATATATATATATATATATATATATATATGTTATAATCCTCTGTGTTAGGCGTCTAAACAAGGCTTACATGTATGATGAGAAATTTACCTTTCATAAAAGTCCCAGTTCCGTTTCAAAAAACAGGTTGATGTATCTTCTTTACCTGGAAAGAAATTTTATTTTTATTAAAAAATGCTTTCAAAAGAATTTTAACTTATTAGTGTTATGACGATCTGAGATTAAATAAACGTAATTATGGCAAAAGAATTTCAAATGAAAACGACTAAATGTTTTAATAATAAAATGTTTAATTTTCATTGTAGCATTTTACTTAATTTGCAGACCACTTTTCCCATTAGTCAAGGATTCAAAAAATAAAATAGCTTGTCGAGCTCAAGATTCGACTAGTAGCAACCTTTTTTCAAGGTTTAATTATCAATTATTTGGTAGTATTATACTTATTATGTGTGCTCCTATCTCTTTTGCACTATATGCTCTTAAGAAAAGCGTAGTTTTACCGAAATTTAAAACTTTTTATAACCGAATTCGTCTAAGCCTAGTACATACATAACTGTTTGAAGATTTTCTGACAACGAATACATAATTCAATCCAGATGCAATACTCCCGAAGTTGGCAAGTGCAATGTTTAACTTGTATGCGGGTCATAATTCCCATTTAACTAATGGAAGGCTCGTAAACACCACGGCACCCCGCGCGTTCACTCCTAACAAGATCACTTAAGAGAATTACTCTCTCACATGTAATTCAATTAAGTAACCTATCAGAATCGTGTGGCAGTACCCGATGCCTATTATCAACAGCCTGTTATTGACATGTCCCCACTGCTGGGGCTCAGGCCTACCCTCACAACGAGGGCGGGCTATAGTCCACCACACTAGCCCAATGCGGGTTGGTGGACTTCACATGCTTCCGCACGATGTTTTTCCTTCACCGGTTGAGAGCAGTCAGTAAAATGTACTTAAATTTCGAAAAAAATCCCATTGGTACATGGCCCAGCCGGGGATCGAACTTCGGACCTTTCGATATGATAAGCCGCGTCTTATCCCCGACGCCACTGACGCTCTATCTACCCGATGCTTATTTACAGTTTATCACATTCTGGTCGGGGTAACTTATAATATAAGAATACGCTCGGTCCATAATTCTTTCAGTCGAGGATTCAAAGCCGATCCCATCATTAACAACCTATAATGGTCCACTGCTGGACCAGTTTCCCACAATAACGGGGGGTGAACAGTTTGACGTAACGGTTTACAAAATTGGAGATAAAAATTAAGGCATTCCAGTTACAATTTGGCGTCTTATTTTAAGCAAAGATAATCTTATCACAAACTAATACCACTTAGTAACAGTCACGTTTTATCTGAGCAAAGCTGGGTTCTGTCACTGCTACTTAAGGCTGTGACATAAAGTAGCCGTTCCCCGTTATTTCCTGCTGTATGCTGCGGCGGTCTAGTGGCGCCACTGCGCTTCCTGTTGAGGCTGCTTCCTCGTGCATTAAGTTTTTGTTAGCTATCGACTGAGTAGCATTAACGCAAAGAATCGTTACAGTAACGACTCTTTCTCAAGGCTGAGCGAAACTATTACGTTTTTCGTTCAGTTCCGTATGAACTGAGGAAGTATCCCGTGAATTGCTATTTGGACTGAAGGTCGTACTGCTGAACTGGTCAGCGTGCAACGTCATTGCTTCGAACCTGATTCTTCTGTTAGAAATCGAAAGAAGTGCCTCCGTTCTTTTAGATAATTATAAGGTAAGCACACAAGTAAAATTTTAACAAGATGATAAACTCTAAATTGGAATTACCTTGGGCCTTTAACCACAGATTAAATAATAGTTGCTAACGGTTTAACGTCAAATGATTTCATGAACAATAAAAACTGTATGCTGTTAGAATCAGATCGGTCGATCGATCAGTTTACAGGTCAGACCGATTATGAACGATAATCAATTTAAGTTAAACATAATAGAAATCAAAGCAGAGTTCCCAGGTTGATTTATTTATGGCATATTTGTGTTTTTCTTGCGGCAAATGGATGGAAAACTAGTCTGATGGTAAGCAGAAACTATCGAATATCATCATCAACAGCCTATTAAGATGTCCCCACTGCTGGGACTCAGGCCTACCCTCTCAACGAGGGTGTACGGGCTATAGTCCACCACGCTAGCCCAGTGCGGGTTGGTGGACTTCACATGCGCCTAAGAATTTCTACTTCGGCGTATGCAGGTTTCCTCACGATGTTTTCCTTCACCGTTTGAGAGCAGTCAGTAAATGTACTTAAGTTTCGAGAAAAATCCCATTGGTACATGGCCCAGCCGGGGATCGAACTCCGGACCTTTCGATATGATAGGCCGTCTTATCCCCGACGCCACTGACGCTCTCACGCCACTCATATATAAACACTAGCAATAGTAGCGTTGCTGCCTGCAACAGTCCACTGAGCGCGTTGACTATGTTGAAATATTTCGTGTGTGACTTTAATTACACTGGCTCTCAAACGGGAACATAGAAAACCACGTATCTGTTGTTTACCGGTAAAAGAGAGTCATATCTGGATGGGTCCACAGCACAGACCACCCAACCAATTGACTGCGCATTAACGGCGAAAGCGTTCACCGAACATAAGGCCATCGCCTAGGTAATTAGCGATAAGATAAGAGCTCCCGCAATAGGTCGTTGTATTACAAGGTTAGGCAAAATCAAACTCACACTAAAACAATTATCGCTGGGTGCCGGTAATATACCAATGCGCAGATGGTCTTATGTTCGGTGAACACTGTCGTCTTCCTTCTCAAGCGCCGTCAATGCGCAATCAATTGGTTAGGTGGTCTGTGGTGGTCTGTTCGGTCCAGAGTGATCATACACTACAGTCCATCACCGTACCACTGACCTCGTTTAAATTTTCTCCAGCATTTTAATAATATATTATGTAGTATATGCCAGGCCTCAGTAGAATATAGACGCGGCCTTCGAGCATAATTGATCAGGATGTGACACAAATTGATTTAGACGTCTTGCGGACGAAGGCGCGTGACCATGTCGTGTGTTCAATCTAGAATACTCAGATCAACTCTTCGAACTTGCAAGATTCCTGTTGGTTGTGCTGTGTTCAATACAAAACACTGATACAAAAACACAACTTATATGGAAGATATAGTCAACTAATATTAAATAATTTAAGTTTTATTCAACTTTGTTCGCTTATTTTTGCGAAATAAAAATAGCAAGTCCGCAATTAATTATTTAAAATTAAGCTGAAACAGTACAGTTTCATGCAAAATTACGTGGGTGGGCGTGCGGGAATGTAGGGGGTGTTCGTTTCTATTTGAACCCAATGCGCGGCGTAGATGTCCTTTATCCTCCCTGGTTTGTTCCACATTCTAGGCCTAGAATAAATCAGCATTCCAACCATGAAAGAATTTATTTAGTTCTTCGATATTGTCCTAATGACTGTAGGTTCCCAAAAAAAATGCAAAAAATTTATACGTTTTAAAGGGTGAACAAACGTATGCAACTTGGGCATCACAGACAGTCCCCAGTGCAGGGGCTGTCTGCAGGAGAGCGAGACAGTGGAGCACGCTCTGCTACACTGGGCTCACCATTAAGGTAGCATTCGGATCTGAGCAGTCGCTGCCCGGCAGTCGCGGCCGAGCCGCGTCGTACCGCTCTATATGGATTTGTATGGAGAACCGTCCGATGCAGGCGGCTGTGCCGTCGCGGCCGACTGCCGCTGCCCAGCCGCGACTGCCGGGCAGCGACTGCTAAGATCCGAATGCTACCTATACAAATTCATATAGAGCGGTACGACGCGGCCACGGCCGTCACTGCTCGGCCGCGACTGCCGGGTCGCTGCTCAGATCCGAATGCTACCTTTAGATCCCGACCTCTCGGCAACACAACACTACCTATCAGTTCAATTGCTCGTTTGAATGTTACAATATCACGCAAGTTTCAATAATAAAATTACTTCGCTCATAAACTTTACCGCTTTATAATAGCAGCGTAGATAACGAGGAATAAAAATTGAATACAACTAATCCCTTCACTTGTATTGTAACAACAAAAAACGACCTTTCAAGAGCTCGCTCTTATATTACGCAAATGTTAACAAAAGGAATACCATAAAATTAACATATTAAATCTACGGTTAAACTATTAAGCAACGCCAAATTGCGCGGCAATGTTTTATTTGGACGAACGGTAATGACCCCTTTCGTGATGACTATACTTTTGGGCCACAAAAAAAAAACAAAGCAGGCAAAAGCGGCAAAACATTTATGGTTGTAGACGGCGACAGCGCTGGCAGGACGCCTACGCCAAGGAGTGCCAAATGAGGGATTCATAGTATATACGAACTTTACTATCTATCTAAATAGCACGCGAGTGTTGCGACATTGTTTTTTTAATATACAGTAGCCCGTGAGTGTTGCAATCAAATACAAACGATTTAGAAGAATAAAAAAAAACTTTCTTACCAAACATAATGAAATAAAGCATAATGTCATGTAAGTTACATTAATAACACCATTGGTTACTGACCTGACTGATGGAGGTAAGTAGAAAAAATATGTCAATTTTCCTGCAAATGATACTGTGTGGTGGTACAAAAACTGCAGAGCGTTTTTTTCCATACGTGTTACTATTAAGTTAGAAGTAGCTCCTGAGCCACACCATAACGAAGAATTGTGCGTCACACGACCAACCTTGAACTTATCATATCACGTTCAAACGTGCGACCAAGGCCGCCGCACCACGAGCGAACATCGATCAAATCAAACGCAAACGCCATCGCCGTGTTTTAAGGGTTTTGACCTGGAGCAATGCGGCATTAGGTACGGTCGACCGCACGTCAGTGGAAACAAAACCAATATAAACTGGTCGCTCATAGTATTGAAATTCCCTAATAGGCTAGACCAGCTCAAGGTCAAAGTGTTTCCACTGACGTGCGGTCAACTCTACCTATGTCAAATCCGAGTATAAAAACCTATAAAAACTTTATTATGTAGATGATTGCGCGTTAGTGTCGCGCTGCTCCAATGCCGGTCAATACATTTTCATAGTAACTTATACTGTCGTACTGTCGCAGCGTCCAAAGGCAAGGCAGGATTAGTAAAAATGCTAAATAAGGTATCCTGAATACAGGAAACATACGATTACGAGTATAAATAAACTATGTATTACTAAGTATCTATCTTCTTGCTGTGCTGTACCGTATCAAATTCTATTATTATACAGGATTGGTTGCATTCATGTAACTGCAAAATTTTCCCCGATTGCCCGTCACATTCTATGGTTTATGTACAATTGCGAAGGTCGATCCGGTGGCCAAATATAAACGGCCACAACTTAAGCCGTAAACTATACACGCCCAGTTTACACAAACGGTAGGTATACACACAAATGGTATTACCGCGGCGGGGTGTACACAGCATTAAGTGGAATTAGAGGATATGCGTGTTGTGCATCCATATTCTACGAATACCAAGAGGTACATAGAAACTACTGACGATACAGCCTACAGGTTTCTTGTTAAAACGTACTGCCTAATGTTTGATTCTGCTAAGTGGTAGCGGGCAAAGATAGGTAAACATCGGTTATACTTAAACTATCCCCAAGGTTTATTCACCAATTGGACATGAGAAATTGTCCAGTTGGTGAAACTTAAAATCGGTAAGTACAATTTGTTATTTCGTCAACTGGACCCGATAAGATTTTTGCGCGTGTGAAAATGTGTTTTTTTTTTTCAGTTAAACATACTTCCATACTTCCGACATTTTGGAAATCCATAGATAATAATGAATGGTTCTTAAAACCATGTATACTTAGGTACGTTAGAAGTTAAACAAATTTGTTTCAATATAAACATGTCCGGACCCATTTTAAGGCAAAGTAGACTGACTATCAATAACTTTTATGGCATAGGTAACATTATCAACAATGTGATCGTTCGATATCATATTATCTATGTGTCATCAAGATATAAAGAGTGTAAAACAAGGCCTAGCCTAGTTCTCGTGTGCATATATTAATACTTGACAATATCATATTTCTAGTCCGCACATAATGGCGAATACGTGAGTCAGTGCAGTGACAGCTACGATGCCCAGACGACCTATCGAAAATAGACCGGTAACTAGTGTTGCTGGAATATCGACTGCCTATAGGTCTCATCATTATCATCTCACTGAGAAATATCATTTTATTAATCGGTAACATCGATAGCGAGCCCGAAAGCAGCACTATTCCTAGATTGTATTAATATTCTTGGATACCTTGCTATAGATACCAACGACTGAACAGGCAGAGGTTCGATCGATGTTCCTTACATTGCAAATACATTTTTTTTTTACTTTGAAAATATTACGCATAAGAAGTAGCTAGTAACAACGAGTTAAATGCAATCAAGGAATCCACATCACATAATTTTCAAATATACTACCTTACCTAACTTATCATCATCATGACATGAGTCAGTTATAGGTAGCATTTTGTTATTAACGCTACTCTGGCTGGAAGGCTGACTCATAGATCATTAAAAACACAATTGGGAACATTGGTTCGAATAACATTTGTCCAAGAAAACAAACTTCATTGGGAGAAACTTTATAGAAAACGAAAGCGACCTTAACCGCTTTTAACGCGTTCGGTCCAAAATGTCAACCTTAACTTTGCAGTCATCTCATAGCTGTAAACTACATTGTCTACTAGCGGCCTCAGCACTGATAGATACAATAATTTTTTGTAAATACATTCATGGACTTGGAGATCCGGCAAAACGCTTAAATCCTAGCTAGTTTGCAAATGGCATGGGCACTAACGTGATTATGTACTGTGAATGTCAATAGATAGCATTATACGACTTGTATTACCTACATGGTACGGTCGGTCACAGATCAAGTTATACAAAACCTTGGCAAGTAGTCTCACTATTACCGCTACACAAGGCATTATTGTTTAAAGCTGGATGTTTGAACTACTGTACCTACGTTTGAATTCCTCAACAATGCATTATGAGTTGTTTCAAAAGAAATTCCTGTTTAATCACTGTACGTTGGCAATGTGCCTGTCACCCTGCGCCTGCGTCACTCGTGTGCAGACAGGTTGGTTCGAAGGTCGATGGTCTGCTACCTAGTGACCAGTGACAATCGAATAGTTAGTGATGTAAGGTCACTCTATTGAAGATCACTAGTTTGGACTTTGCCCGCGTCGAACACATTGTTGCGTGCTGGCTACTGCCAAATAATTAGGCCGGAGCACACCGGATGCGTGAGCGTGGCAACTCCAGTAAATCGGCTGTGACGTTAAAGGAAGACCATGTTTAACATTCTAAAAATAAAAAGTCAAGTTAAGGTCATAAGGAAAAATATTTTATTTTATTTACCTGAATAATTTTTCAAATTTAATGTAAAATGTCATGCGGCTCTCCTTTAATTTAAAATAGGTACTATGTTACTTAGAACGAATCGATTCTTGTGATGAATTAATTGGTATCATAAAAACTTTTTTCCACATTTGTCTGGTTCGATTCTCGGCTCAGACAGGTGATTCCTTTTAAATCTTTGAATGCAATTCTACTTGTTTATAAAATAAAGGAATGTTGCATTCCAGTAAAATTTGCTATCTTCAATATTTAGGGTACTGTTCCTCCAAACACGGCTTCTGTTTTCCAACCCGTATATGTACAGAAATTTTCTTCAAATGAACGGACTTCTTAAAAATTCCTCCCAAACGTGTCCAGAACCGGCCTTCCCACACATTAAGAAACGTTCGTTACACTTCAAAAACCAACGAATATCGTTCTCCAAAAGTCCGTCGCCAGTGTACAGTCGACCGCACGTCTGTGGAAACACTTGACCTTGAGTTGGCTTAGCCTATTAAGCAGTTTCAATACTCTGAGAGACCAGTATATACTGGTTCGGTTCCACCGACGTGTGGTCGACCGTACACATACGTCATGCGCACACGCGCCTTCACGCAACCTGCGTGCTGTCTGGACGTGTGTCGAGATACGAAACACGACCAGCTTTAACTGATCTCTGGTCGTGTACAATGCGCGTATAGAGCTCGGTGAATGGTGGGGCTGGTGAGAGTGGTGGCCAGCAGCCTCGGTGCAACCGGTTCCGAGTCGGTCCGGCGGAGCAAGGCTGAGATAAAGCAGTGATAATAACTCACATGTATCCGGTCGACGGAAGGAGAAACTATAGAATATTGCCGATTGGCGATGGTGAAACATGGACAACGGTCTCGATTTATCAAGGAATCACATGAAATAGCAATCCAATTTTTTCCAAACAATAATTTTGAGTCCACTGCCATAACAGCAGTTTACAGAGAGATTTCAGTCAACCGTGGAAAAAGCGAAACTAATTTACCTCTTCTACTTAGTAATTTAATGCCGGAAAAAAAGACATTTGTCACGGTGCTAAGAACAAGCAAGAACCCAAATGAATAATTAGAAGTTATAAGTCCACAGCTTAACCATGCCTATATTAAATCCTAAAATAATAGAAGGCCCTAGCGCAGGGCTTGATGGTACTGTAGTAGAAATGTACATAGATTCATGCCATCACGATTCACAGCAATACTCGAAATGGTGTTGTTCTGTTGCGGATATCCCACGTAAAACTTGCTGATATTCCTATAAGGTTAAATTATGCACGAAATAAATAAACTAGGTATAAATATAAATAGAGATAGGATCTCTTTGGTGGGTGCTCGCGGCCCCCTGAAACAGTTTATCGCGGTAAAAAGTAGCTTATGTCCTGCCCCTGGGTTCAATGTATCTCCACCATCAAAATCCGTTCAGCGGATTAGGCTTAAAATGGTAACAAACATGCAGGCAGAGTTACTTTCCAGTTTCCCATTATAGTATTAGTACAGATTTTATTATTTTTATTTTTTTCATCATCACTCTCGAGCGATATTTTTGCTCCTGTTTCGAAGTGCTCCACGGCTGAGTATGCTCGAGCAGATCCTACCTTCCACAAAACGCGGCGTCCAAACTATTTATGAAGTGTATTTTTCGTACAGTGTCGTTGGCATTTTCGTGCATGATTTGCAGCCAAGTAGCCGGGCAGTTATTCTGAGAAATGTATGTCTAGCGATACCGATGAAATACGGCACTGGACAGTGGACAAGCAACACACTCGGTAAAATTGATAAAATACAAAACAGATGTGCATAAATAAATAATAAACACATATTTTATTTCACAAAATAAACATACCTTTTGTCTGTCCTAAACCTGGATTTTCGATTGAGTTATGGAAAATTTACTCCATAACCGTGATTCGTTGAGAAAATATTTAATTCAAAAACAGTTGCAACGGATCATATGATCGGTTGGGTCAAAATAATCACAATTTCTTAGTTGCATCGGATCATGTGATCCGATGGGAACTTTTTGTGTGATCAGATGCAACTCCGAACGGATCATATGATCCGTTGATAATAACCCCTAATATCTTTCTCATTTACAAAGTCTAGTCTATTTATTTATTCGTGTTATTTTTATTTGTATTATAATTATAGGCAACTTATATACAATAATTATATGATACTATGCAATATGAAGGAGAATTGAAAAGCGTGGGGTGGAATTTATAGTAAATGAAGAGTGTAAAATCCAAATAGTGAAGTGCCAATTGTAAGAGTTTACTATAATTACTCAATTAAACAAATGAAAATGAAGACGAATAAAAATAGATTTTATTGCAAACGGCACTTACACCCTATGGAATTCCCACTCTTCAAATATACATATAACTTCAATTGATGCTGTTTGTTGTGTTGTTCATTTGTCCACAATGTGCGGACGGACGGGGCACGCCCGCGGGCAATTTCTAGCTGCAGAGAAACATCGATTTCCTGTGTGTATCCAATGTGTACAATAATCAACTTCCCACGAGATATATTGTAGAAAACATGGGCGTTACTTGGAAGATGGAAACCTAGCAATAGAAGCAGGGGAGAGTGAGTTTTATACGTACATGTGGAAGTATTACTGAGAACTGGGAAAAAGTTGATTGCTGTAAAAATGCAAACGAAACTGCAGCCAAAAAGATTTGAATAAAAAGATTAGTGTATACTTAGAGTAACATAAGCCAGCTATGTATACTCTAAGCGTGTATAGTATAAGATAAAGTTGTGAACTACTCCTGAACTCATCCAGCTATGCGCGGATTGAAGAGCAGAGGCGTAGCACGCCATTCAGCTATTATTAGCCTATAAGAATATATTCTCGGCGGCCTCAACCATACATATATGCGGCTACATCTATTTCGGTTTAGCCACCTAGCGAGCGTGTTCAGCGAAGCGCTATAGGCGAGACAAGGAGTTCGGTGGAATGAAGAAGTAGTTTTTTTAACTTATAAGGCCTGGTCAAACCGGATGCAGCACAGCACGTTGCGTTGTGTTGCATAGCATCACGTCACGACAACTCTGGCCGGTGTGACGTGCTATGCAACGCTGTACCGCATACGCATTCGGTTTGACCAGGCCTATAATAAGGATTCTATAGCTGATGCCAGCGTTCTAGATCGTGTAGAATAAGTTTCCAGCGCAGCCAAAAAGTTACCCAATAACCAAGCTATCTAACAATGAAAACCCCATTCGAATCCATTCAGTGGTTTTGGGGGAAAAGAGTATCAACGAAAATGCTTTCATTTACACTCATCGGTTAAACTTATAAGTCTAAATTCAAATTTCGTTAATTCAAAGTTGCAATACAATACAATATTCTCTTTTTGACGTCAATTTCGCCTAAAACTACTCTGTTTCCATCTGACTCTTATGGGGATATAACATGAGATTCATATTGTCAAGTTGGCATTACTGGAGTTAGGAGTTTATCATCATGTTTAGCAGACGAAATAGTACTTAAAATGATTTTATTTCAAGTAATCAATGTAACAAATGCAAAGGCCTACCCTCAGTGGGTGTACATAGATAGATCATACTCCACCACGCCGGCCCAGAAGAAATTGTTGTACTTTACATACGCTCTAGAATTTTTATTTAGACAGTTAATTTCAATACATGATAAGTAATTTTTAAAAATATTACTTAGGTATTTTGCTAAAACTGCAATCATCAAATATAATATACACTATATTACGAATGCGGTTAAAAAACCCACGTCCGCTATGAGTTACGGTCATATAATGATATGTTTAGGTTTATTTTTTATCTGCGGTGATCTCAATAACACAATTCGTAACTGGCCTCTAATGTAATATTTTTATTACAACATTAACAATTTGAAATGTTTCAATTACGAACAATTTGGGTCAAGAAACATTAGCAGGTTAGCAATTGCAATGCACGACCATACATACATACAGGATAGAATCCGGAGGCGAAACAACAGGCAATTCTAGTTCAAACTAATTACTTCGGAATGTAGTTCATTACATTCTCCGTTTGAATAATAGTCGTGGAATTCGATCCGGATGTCAGCTCAGATTATCTCACAAATGTTTAGTCTTACAATGCTACCTACGAGAATCTTGACTTGCTTTGACTTGCATAGGTCTACTTAGCTTGCTGCATTTGATTGGACGCATGCACAAATATTTATTGTGAAAGAGAGAAGATGCTATTAACACATAATTAATAAATAACTTATTTGGGATACACTGGTTTTTTTTTATTGTTACGGGGGCAACAAGCAGGCGGGCCTCCTGATGTTATGAGGTCACCGCCACCTTTAGACACCTGCAACACCCGGGGGGTGCTGGTGCGTTGCCGGCCGCGGTTGAAGGGCTCTTTTGACTCTCTTCTTGAAGGACCCCATATCGTAGCGCTGTGGAAAAGCGTCAGAGGGAAGGTCATTCCACATTCTGTGCGCAGCAAAAAAACGCGATAAGCGCACAGTGCTTAAAAGTATATGGGATAATGAACAACATAATTAGTGTTATACTAGCTGTTGTTGCAATAGCGGAATTTAAAGAATTCGGTTAAAAAATTAAAAATGCATAGACACAACATTTTAAATTTCTAGACTCAGCGAATCGAGTCCTACGTTGTTAGATCAGTCACCAAACTTATCAAACAGCCAAAATTTAAAAATAAACTGTACGGCGGCCCGCACTAAACTTTCTCGCCATTTAAAAAGAAAGAGTAAACTGATGCAGCTTCTTCATTTTCTTAACAAAAATTTTTTTCATACAAATTTAACAACGGACGGATGAACGCACGGACGGAATTGACCTACTCGGTTTTTCGATTTGAAAACATTTTCGCGAAAATTGTAAAAACTAGTTTTTTCGCGATTACAATACTTCCTCTTACCCTTAGTACATACTGGGGTTGCGATAAAGTAAAAATCTTCCACCAACACAAGAGATTTCTTGAAGCAAATCCACGAGCGTGAAAATTGAAAAAGTATCATAAATCAATCCAAACCTAAGACGCGTGGAACCTACAAGATAGTAAAGCAATCACACGCTTGAGCTATGCGACATCAATTCAGGCTAAACATACGCTACCATTGCTAGGGTCGGTACACATAGGTACCTAGTACAAGTACGTACGCACACGCAGTGCGGTTGCGGATGAAAAATGATCTGAACATGCTCACGTGTAAACCGTCAATTTGTACTGGCTTTTGCCTGCGACTCTGCCGGCTCGAGTTAGGGAACAGTAGCAATACATGCACAGACAAATAACTGTAATTATGCAACCAAGAAATAAATCGACACCCCACTGTTGTACACTACAAACCATCGTGCATGCGGGTTGTTTAGTGTTGCCTTTTTTAGAATTGTCATCAGCATTCAAACCTGCATTGGCATGGTTTCACTCATCATCAAAACCCTGTGACATAATAATCCATACTTACTGAAAAACTCATTGGTGAGTTCGCAGCTATAGTTTACCTTGGCAGATAACGTACTTACTATACGTACTGCGTGTATGACTAAACCCAAATTCGATATCAATGATACCAATTCTGAATCTGCAGATCCTATCGCCAAAACAATCCCGCCTCTGGAGACGCGAAAATCAATTTGGGCCGCGCCGCGTGCCCGGCTGCCTCGTGCTCCCGGCGGCCGGGAGTCACGGCCAAGGTCGGTCGAGCCCCCCCTCCCCACCCCAAGCTCTTCTCCCGCCTCTCCCCCCGGCCCGCCCGCCCCCGGCCGCCCGGCGGAGTCGATACCGCCGCGCCACCTCATTGAGCAATAGGCACGCACACCCACACACTACACCGACCGATCTTTACACGTGCCTCGCTAATATTCGAGGCGGCCTCGTCGGCCAGGTACCCTGATACCCTCCACGTCTCCTTGACGGAGTGCGACTCCACAAAGTACTTGGGATAGGGAGGGGGGTTGTTTTGGTGGCTTAATTAGAGTCTCTGAAGTATTCGCTGCCAGATACACAGAATACAAAATTATATTTACTTAATTTGGTGCCAACATTTCGCGTGGAATTTTGAAGGAGACGAAAACAAGAAACACTTTATTTATAGGAATATCTCACTCAAGCCATCACATTGAATGAAAATGACCCGAATGATCCCAAATTCTGATAAGGATAACAATAGGACAGTAGCTCTAGGTATCTATACGTCTAACAATCGAACTTGTACAAATAAGAGCATTGGTGTTCGTTCGAGATGATCTTTCGGTATAAATAGGCACCTATCATGATTTTATTTGCAATAACCGATCCTTTCAGAGACCCAATTTATGTGCCCGGATATTGGTGATCACAGGTCCGGATTGGAAAAATGTAGAAAAAGTCAGGAGTCAAATGAGGAAACTACATGCCTGTATATACTACCAGGCAGGAACTCACGAACTTGTGCTTAGGATCAGACGGGTCTTTAAAAAGAGGACTCGTCTCAACAGAACTCTGCAGACCTCCGAGGCCACGAAATGATTGAGAAGAAAAAAAAGATTGAACTGTGAACGTGACATGCTGAAAGATAAAAATAAATCGCCAGCATTACAGGTTCAACAAAAAAATGGAAAATACCAAAACTTGCCATGCACAGAAACACAAAATAGTGAACCCGTAGTACCTACATATTTGGATGATAATGCTATCTGTGGAGTGTATTATTCAACCGTATCGGCCCTGATAACGTGATATCGCCGTTTGTTTATACTGGGAACGGTACGTGATACCAGTCCGTTACTATATTATGTATCACTTAGACGATAACGTGAACTATGAAGTACAAGATGTATCGGTGTAGCTCAATTCGTTTCTGATGCAACAATATCAATTCAACATATTTGCCAATCAAAGTGATGGGACGGCGAGAGTGAACGTGAGTCCAGGCCCTAGACTGACGTTTGAAGGGCCGAAGGAATGACTACCAGACGAAAAAGGGAAAAGCACTCTTATCCAACGGCGAGCATGTATGAAGAGGAACTCGAGACTAAAGAAAGCGCCGTAGTGTGGAATTATTACTTGGCGCTGCGGTCTGTCTGGCGACTCCACTTAAATATCAAAATGTGTCGATAAAACTTTGAAACCGTCTGCATTCATTCAGCCGTTCGCAGTATATTAAATATCTAATATCATAAGCAATTGATTAATCTAATTCACCGAATCAGGGGAAAAATAAATTACCTCCATTACCTAGCTCAGTAATTCAATAGAGTCCGTCTCAGTCCCAGCCAGAAGGGAAAAGGTCAAGACAACGAATTTTTTCTTTACTTCGTTTCGTTTCAATATAGAAAAGGCGTAACACATTAAATATTTATTCGTTTGCCCTCCAAGTGTCCGACGTATATGTAGACAGACGTGCATTCAAAACGGAAGCACGAAATGTTGCCCAACCGTCATCTAGACGAGGCCGCACTCAGGTTTCACCTTTTGCCTCAATGCCTTTACAAAAATTACGTGTACTAAAGACAATTTCTGATATTGCTAAACAAATATTGTCAACATTGACAAAAAAAGTGGTATACGCGGCGATCGTGAATACTAAGTACGTATCGTGTATAACGCTTAGTTGCACTTGTCCTGACTTTATGAGCTCGACAGTTGAAAGTTGGATCCGTATCAATTAAATTTCCTTGACGTAATACTTAATCGTATTCAGGCTTTTGGGGACGGAGAACATAAAAAACTTGTGTATAGGCTCTAAGAAATTCTAACGATTTTGAAATTTGGCCAGCCCACACTTGAAATGAGGGTAGGTCTGCACAATAGTGTGATGTATTTATATTCTGTTGATAATGATACCTACAATTTCTGAATATTGTATTGCTATCTGCACGAGTCTGATAATACATGATGCATGAACCGAGGATGTTCTTATTAAAAATATGTACGGCGGCGGTGAACGTAAAAAACAGCGCTAGCAAGGTTCCCTTTGGGAGATAAATTGCGTACAAAATTGTACTATCAGTTATTACATTTATAGAGGTGTGAGATATGTTAAAGGAATACAATAACTTGTATAATAATCTGATTTAACTGATGTTACGTCTAAATATTATCGTGATCGTACATCACAATTACTCTTAATCTGTCGACATGACAACGTCGAATGGAAACGGGCGTTAATATGTTCATAGACACATTCCCGCGTATTAATGTATACAGTCTGTAATGAAAATTAAACTGAACATAATCATTAATTATGACTTTCAATCCTCTATATCTGATGATCTTGTGATTACCTTTTGCAGCCTCTGATGAAAATAGTTTTTCTGATCTGATCAGTTAGGTATCTTTTATTTACCCATAATCTAATTGCTCATATCTTACAATGACACTGTAAGATATGAGCGATTAGATTATGGGTATGAATGAGGTAACAAAGACCCGTTTTTTCTTGCTCCTCGATGTAAATAAGGCCTGTATATTATTCACGAAGTTCAGAGCAGCATTCCATCCAACCCTTGCGGGTTTCCCGTGAAGCAGCATAATAGTGTTCGCCATCTTGTTCAAATATTACTTTGTGCCTTAAGGAAAACCCTAACTTTCCTGGTAGAAAGATATGCAATTTAATACATGACAGTGTAAAGTTAGCATTCGGATCTGAGCAGTCGCTGCCCGGCAGTCGTTGCTCGGCCGCGACTGCCGGGCAGCGGCTGCTCAGATCGGACTGCTACCTTAATAGAGAGAATTTATAATAATTATAAAATAAAGATAATGAATGACTATTTAAAATGCTTTCCAATCCGCGGTGATCGCCGCGATTGCCGACTTTAAAATAAGCGACGTGTAAACCCCCACTGACAAAACTTAAACCATCGGCATTTTGGAAGAAACATGAAAGCCGAACCCCGCCGCCATCCAAGTCTCACAGACTGCGGACGGTATATCAGTGTCAAAGAGGATCGTTATGCGGGCGTGCATTTCCACCCCGCATCACCCACCCATCGAGCGGCGGTAGCTCGCTGTCCATTGAGAACCGGCGCAGGACGTCTATTTTTATTTAGTTATATATACGCTACACACAGACATCTGACGTCGCGAGAAGAATGTTGAGAACGTGACATAAGTATATTGTCCACTAGAATCAAGTACAGTAAGGTTCATAAGTGCAGTAGCACGGTAAGAGTTATTTTTGCGTACAACGGTGCGTGCGGCAACACGAAAACCAATTAGATATATTTATAACTGTGACCACCCATGTCAATTTTGCGTGTTTTAAACCTTATTATCATAGCAATAAGTCATCAATTCATCGTAATATCCAGGAATATATTAGTGGATATGTGCGTGTGTGGGCACAGAACTACAGATATAAAATAAAGTCGTAAGTGAAACTGGTCTCTCAATCTATTGAGTTGCGAAACTGCCACTGCACTTATGAACTTTGACTGTACATTCTTGTGTTTAGAACACCATTAGTAAAGAAAATTTGTTGATTTTGTCCAACATCAGACCCCCGGCACTCAATACCTACCAGCGAGCAAATTTATTTATCTACCAAAAATTTGCACAGATGTTTAATCGGTCTACAACTGTGAAACTAATTGGATTTCTTCAATGAAACACCGCATTCATGCAAGCGCAAGGAAAAATATTATTTATGCTTCCGTCAAAAGTGGATTAACGAAGCGTGCGTGTCTGTCTGTTCGTCGAACCGACTCTGCGATTAGTTAACTGCTGCATAAACGATTAGAAATCAACTGCATTAATTGGGCTGTGATTCGACAAAATCCTTTAGAAAGAGTTAATGTAACTACAATATCGATAATGTCCACTGGTAGACCACGCGGCGTAATTACAAATGCGAATGCAAAACCCACATCCATAGTCTGTGCTGCAACGTCTTGTGTATAGTTCGGTCGACCGCACATCAGCGGAAACATAACCAGTATAAACTGGTCTCTCATAGTATTGAAACTCCCCTAATAGGCTAGGCCAGCTCAAGATCAAAGTGTTTCTACTGACGTGTGGTCGACTGTACGTCGCGCAACTGTCCATACCCGCTGCAATACAGCGACGCTACGTTTAATTATGTTAAGGCCATTTTCTGGGTCCTGCCGCTCGCTCTATGATCACTAGCAACCTAAATAACTCTATTGGCGACATACATAGTCCGTAATGTAATTGATGGGTTTGTTGCGAATATTGTATCCGTACACGGCGGCATAGCGGAGCAGTCTCCGTCTGTGCTGCATCCGCATTTGTAATCACGCGACCAGGCCTCTCATAAAATAATGGGAGGGTTGTGGCTCTATTCTATACTTTATTATCACCTGCTTTATTTTCTGCTGCCTATCAGTTGGATTTATGTATTCGTTTAGAGTCATGCTTAACTCGCAACAACAAATAGCATAAAAACTCAAGTCATCCCGCTCCCCACGATGCAAGCCAGAGAGAGCTCAACGAGGAATAGCTCTATAATTGCTCTCTTTCATACTCAGGCCCCCGCGTCGGCCGCGGCTCCATTGAGCGGCTCCCGGGCTCAGGCATCTATTTTTAGGGGTCTCAGCCACCCCGAGAGGGGGCCCGTGGGGGTCTGACGTCACGCCCCCGCCACCCCACTTCAACCCCGCACTGGGAATGAACGCTATTTCACTTGAAAGGACGTACGACGCGACGGCACAAGCTGTTGGGACTGTTATATTCGCCCGTTGCTATAGAAACGGACAAATAAGTTTCTACTGCGTAATTCGTGCAGTTTATTATTAATGTCAATTAGGTTTCGCCCACGGCTACGCCCGCGTGGAATGAGTTGTTCCCGCGGGAACAGTTTACAGCGGTAAAAAGTAGTATATATGTTATTCCAGGATATAAGCTATCACTGTACCAAGTTTCATCAAAATCCGTTCAACCGTTACAGCGTGAAAGAGTAACAAACATCCATCCTCACAAACGTTCGCCTTTATAGTAGGACTAGCATTTTCCCGCGGCTTCGCCCGCGTAGAAAAGTTTTTCCCGTGTACATTGTGCAACAGCGCCCTCTATGTATGCGTTTTATTACTTAGGGGGTATTAGCGGACGCCCCGAGACTTTGTCCGGGCTAAAAAGTAGGCTATGTGTTATTCTAGGATATAAGCTATCACTGTACAAAGTTTCATGAAGATCTGTTCGGTAGTTTGTGCGTGAAAGACTAACAAACATCCTCACAAACTTTCGCCTTTATAATATTATTAGGATAGTAGTATAGGGTAGGATTCACTTTGTTATTAAAAAACCTCTAAATACTCTAAAATTGAAGAAATGTCTGTATGTATGTTCGCTTATAACTTCAGAACCGCTAAACAGATATTGTTGAGGTTTAGTAAGCCACATAGATTGTCTCATAAGGAATGATTTAGGGTATAAACCATGAAGCTACTGCAAAAAATAACAATTTTAGTGAAACAAGTCAAAGAAAAAAATACTTTTGCAGGTTTACAATTGTTATTCGAGCTGGCAAAAAGATAAAATATTAATTAACGAAACAAAGGATTGCAAAGTATATCTTTTGCATAAAGGATTGCAAATAGAAAGTTGACAAATGCTTAATTAAGATAAGACTAAGAGCCCCAGACAGAAAAAGGAGAAAATTCTCTTTGAATCTAATGATGAAAGCTGCAGACAATGTGTGGGCGAGAGAATAGAAACTGTGCGTAGGAATAATCTCGCTTGGGGCACTAACTCCGTACAAATGGAATCCTTACAAGCTATAAGAATACAATATCCACATTAATACAAAGAAGCTTGTTATTATTAACGATTTACGCGGGCGTAAAAAGATTTTACGATATCTTTATGAAGATGGATAACACTAAATTCTTTGATGAAGGGTTAAGCAACGTTTATCAACATTGGATTTATAAATTGTATTTAAAAGCTTGTTTTAGTTATTTGTTCACGCAAAAACTACCGAACAGATTTTAATAAAACTTTACAGTATAACACAAGTAGACAATAGGTACTTCGGAAAAAGCTGTTCCCGCGGGAAATACTTTTCTACGCGGGTGAAGCCGCGTGAAACAACTAGTCATGTACAATGTGTACGAATTATTAACTAAACGCAGCATAACACATCTAACACATGTCGTGTCCGCTCCCACGCCAGCCACACAAAGAGCACACTGTGAAAACGCATCGCGCCATTAAAGTTCGAAAACTAGCAAATTATCGCGGTTAAACGTGAGTGTTGCCAATTAGCGACCAAAACAAACAAAATGGTGATATTTTGCCGGTTAGTTTGTGAAAACTGAGCGAGAAACCTACTTTGTTGCGTGGTATGTTAGTTTGTGAAACAATTTTCTCTAAAACTATCAAATTAAAGAACTATGTATTAAGAGTATAAGGAGTTATGGACTCGGGTAGATCATTTAATTCAAAACATTTGAGTCTTACACAGTTTTCCTGTAGCGGTTATAAGTTTTTAGTTAACGAAAAACTTTCTTTTATGTACATTTGATATATATACCTTTGATTCTGTCTAATGACATACTAAAACATCATCAGATTGTAACTTCCATCAACATTTAGTATGGGGATTCATACGCGGACTATCTCTCCGAGAATGAAGTATTTACTACTATAATGTCCATAAACAAACAAAAACATTTTCCTCTATGGCAATAAATGGACTGAAGGTTTAATTTCCTACGTTCGTCCGTCTAACGTTCACCCGTCGAGGTTCATTCGTCCGTGTGTCCGTCTCCGCCCCGCGAGCACTTACCGAAATCGTAGTAAGTCAGTTCATTACGAGTGCAATTGCTTTTAATTTTCTCCGGAGCCGGGGCGACTCTAGGTAACTTTCCTACGCTATGTTGTTGTTGTTTACCGACCTCGCTCGCCCCCGCCCTCCTTTTTTGGCTTCGTCGGGGTAAATCGAGAGGTTTGTTTACCTGAAACAAGAAAAACACCTTGATTAAAATTGAAAATGACGAAGCTCATACATAAACAATAATTGTTTTATTAGACGATTTCCAATTAGCAACCGCCGCCGCAAAGATACCCCAGCGCTACAAGCGGCAGTAAAACCAACATTTTTCAGTACCTACCTACTAATTTGACAGTTCGTAAAGAGAGAAAATGTAAAGTGAAGTTCGAAAAACAAGAACGTCACATTTGTCAAATCTCATCCATCAGCAGATATATACTTACCAAGTTATCTGTGAACTAAAGGGTGGCTCTGCCATCGTTCTATGCCAGTCATTCTATACATTTTGTGCTGTCGGCCGAATGACATTCTGCATAGTTCCTGATTCTGCCACTTCACAGATAACTTGGTAGATCTATTTCATGATACAAACCGTCAAACGATATCATACAACTTTTTTTATATGGCTGTTGCTTTCTTGCAATTCAGCCAATGTCAGGTAACGATCTATAAAAAAATTTAAAAATGATGATCGGAATGATTGCTGTTAAAATGATGCTGATTATTGACAGTAAGGCTCGCTTAGTGCCACTATTAGGTTGAGAACTTAAAATCTTGGCAGTAACTTTCAATTTCATTTGCAGCCACTTACAAACCAACTACTATAATAAAAAACCACTATATGGAATGCGTACAATGAATATATATTACCGGATATGTTAAATAAACTGCCGAAGAGCTTAGTAAATGACATATTGGGGGGCAATGCGCGGAAAGTTAAAAGTACTGTGAAAAGGTATTACCTAACGAACATTTAATAATAATAGTAGCGACCAACCATCCTACGGATAAACCCAGTGGTTTAATTAGGACGGTATGAACAAATTTGATGTGATTTAAATGTATTGGTTATTATTAATAATAATAAAAACTAGTTAATTTCTACAGTAAAAAGTATCAACGTTGACGCACTGGAGTTAATTTCATTAGTTCCAATGGAATTGGAACCCAATTTGTCGCTGATTTGGGCCTCTCAGGCGCCCTGGGCCTGGCCGGTGACCTCTCGAAGTCGGTCAGAGCCAAACTATTAGTTCTCGAAAGCAATCCGCCGATAACTAACAATTTCGGATGCACCGCTTTCGCCATCAACACTAAGAAAGTTGTTACGTTTCTCTGCTTTCATGCTCTTTCTGTCGATTTTGTCACAGCAACCAGAGTAGGTAATTGGCGAATCATATTTGTCGCTTCATGTAACAGGAACTAAAATTATTTTAATTACGCCTAATGAGTAACACAATTGAATATGTATACAAAACATAGACCAACCTTCAGTAATTTCGTGGACGCGCTAAATTTTATTTTTTTAATACTTTTTAATCTATTGGTAGGTAAAATTTATTTATTTATATACCATATCAGAAGCACTGGACTCTGGATAGATTAGAAAGCAGTTTTCATGAATTCGAAATTCAAAAAATTGAAATAGACAATTATTATTATTTACAAGTAGTGCAATCATTTCGCAATCTAGTTACGTTCGTAGGGGATTCGTCCGGTCCGTCCCGTGAATAATAATATGGTTTCGATGAAAAATTCGATCAGCGGCCGGCCTCATGGCCGGAGGACACGCAAACATACGTTTCGAAGGGAAATTTGAGATTATACGGCTTGGGGATCGTGAACAGAAACGAATGTACGTGACGTCATGGCGGCTCGTTTGGGTCGCAAACCATTGTTTCATGGATAACTATTGTTGCGTTATTTAGGTGAAGGCGCGTTTGATATGCGTGTAGTAAGGAAAATTAGCTATTGTTTCATTATGATTCGGTATATTATATTTCGAATTGAAAATATACAAAAAAACGTTCCGGCGGAAACTGCAGTTTCTATAAGATTCTTTTGGTACCCTAAGTTTGTCGGTGCGTGGTTTGTATAAATGTACTCACACGCAGTTAACTATAATGCTCATTAGACGCGATATTACGTATCGAATCGATATTATCGACGCCGCCGCCCGCCGCGAACATCCATCATGACTTTTACATTTATTGGGTATAATATTCTTATGCATGTATTGCAAATGCTATATTACAACTATCATAAATAAGACATAATTTGTAAATTTTTAATGAGGCTATGTTAGATATTTTTATACAGGACATTGACGAATAGTAAATACAACGTGTACAAGCAATTATTTTAGTGGCATAGGTCGATTATGCGTATGTCGATACGACCTCGTATTTAAATGAAAGAATCAATTTCGACGCCTGTCTACTAATTTTATGTGTAATTAATTTCAATGACAATTTGGAACACATTTCATATTGGCAGAAAAATTACTTGTTCTCTTTTTTCTCCCTGGTATTGCCTGTCGGATAACGATAAAATGAGTACGTTTTATTCCAAGAAGCTATAGGTATTGATTAGTTTAGAAAATATCGTCATTTATAGCGATTCCTAATTTTATTCATTTTTCCTACGTAACGTACGTTTTGGTATTTTTTTAGAACAAACGCAAACGTGTTAGTTAAAATGACAGATTTGTTCTCTTCTCTGTCTCATATGTTAGCACTCAATTGTTATCTGGAAACGAAACAAATAGGCAAACATTCGCGTTCTAGGGATCAATGCACTCCATACAGCGACGATCGAGCTGCGCGCGCGTCACACGGCCGCTTTAAAGACAGAGCTAACTAGCCTTACACAGATTAATTTTGACTTGTTTATCAGCTGACACGAGTAATAAGATTCTTAACTCTCTTGTGATATCATATCTCTCCCCGGTAGAAACTGCTTTTGCATTTTACATACTGTTGGAAACGGTACGAAGAATGTCCAAAGCAAAATTAAGCTTCAACGGGTAAAATGTCACTGTATTATTTATTAATTCGCATTTTTTTGTAAACTTTGTTTCGTGTCATTGATATGTTATTGAATCTACATTGAAGTGTAGGTACGTGCACTAGGTAACCATCATGGTATTTTGCTGGATGTCGGGTACCTTACACCAGAAATGCAAAGGGTTCCTTCGGGAAAAACTTGTCTATACAGGCAAAGCCGCGGAAAACTGCTAGTAACATATAAACCAGGGTTTGATTAAGGTTCGTTTCAATAGCAATTCCAATCGACTTCGCGAGAGCAGCTTTCTCACCAGCTACCAACTGCACTGTCACTGTACAATGACAGACAACACATAGAAATGTACATAGTTATTGACATTACTGTACACATGTGTACATACATACACAATAGATAACACGGGCCGTCCCCGCAGCATACAAATGGACGACAAACCGTTCTATATAGATGTGACAGGCACTGGCGACATACTTCGATACAATACGATACTGTATATACATGGTTGGTTACCTACATGACTGTATCGTCTACCTACTTAATCCTGGGTCGCAATCGCGATAATTCTGAACGATATTACCAAATCCAAACCATTACCAAAAACGTTATGCTGCATGTACACGTTTGGCAGACCTCTTTACAAACGCAAACGTGTGCGGCAGGGGTTTGGCTTGCGTTTGTAAAGGTTTGCCGATTGGTCCCATGGTGCCGTATGCATGTCAAAAAATTATGCATCTTTTTTTCATTCGGAGGTTTTATTTAATACAGTTATCACCATGCTGCAAGCGGTTTATAGCTTCGCCCAGGTTGATTAAAAACTGACAAGTCTGACTGCAACATACAACATTTACGTTAATAAAAGATTAACGTAAATGTTTTTAGTGTACTTTACATCATTAGTTTTCATTCATTATTTTTGTGCGAACACTAAAAAAATTTACGTTAATAAAAGTTATGTTGCAGTGAGACTCGTCGGTTCTCAATCAATCTGGGCGAAGCTTCATCAGTACGCCCACCAGACTTAATGTATTCATAGTTTTTACACCCACGCAACACTTCTAATCAATGGATCTTGGATGACAACACAAACTTGTACCAACTAGTACGGCACCTACGGAAAGATACAAGTGGTTTCTCAATCCCTTTAAGATTCATATTAGAAAATAAAACAAGCGTCTAATTAGTCGAAAAATAAGAATGTTATAAAGACATAAAAATATAATAACTAGGTGAAGCTATTAATTAAATTTTCACTTTCGGGGAGGGGAACAATCAGATTTTTTTTTTCGTGGCAGCAAGATGCTTATTTTATTCCTTGCCCACAAAACGTTATGCAGGGTTGTAATCAGTGCAGAAATATACACATGACAATGATGATGTCGCTCAGAGTTTCAGAACCATGTGGTTGCAGCCTTCGGCTAAAATATAATAAATTGACCAGCCTGGTACGGTCCACTGATCTCTCATAGTATTGAAACATCCTAATAAGCTGGACCAGCTCAAAGTCAGTGTCTCCACTGACGTGCGGTCGACCGTACATACTTCACGAGCAAGAGAAATGAAGCAAAACAATCGCCATCTGCATTTACCGACTAATAAGAATAGTCACACCGTGTTCTAAAATGATTTCTTAAACACCTGACATGTTAATTCAGAATTTTCTTGACACCGAGAACTCCCCGCCTAAAATATACTCTGACATAGGATGTTTACATATCATCTCATGATATATGTTCGGTGGTTCAGTAGCATAACATCCTGGAATGTCGGCGATCTGATCTGGTACCCAACACGTGGGGCGTGTTTTGAGCTAAGTCGGGCCGGCGTGAATAAACGATCAAACAACGCCACGTGAACTAACCAGATATAACTATAGCCATTGGCTTCAATCTATCGTCATAATACATCACACGCATGAGACGTAAGCCTGCTTTTTGTCCCACTTACACCATTTTAATACTAAGAATGCATCGGTTGATGTTGCCAATGTTTTCTGACCTTGGAGGGCTATATAGGGCAAGGCTAGGAAGGGCAGAGCCAAATGCTAGTAGGATAAAGGAATTTTATTACCTCCCTTATATTCATAGATCTAAGTTAAAAGTAGCAGTAAAACGTAGACTACGGCGTGGCGTGAGAATAATAAAACAAGAAGCTTATAATCCCTATAATGAAATAGAGAATCAACCATCACGTCACGCTGTTTAATTGATCAACAGGAAAAAATACACATTACAACATGGTTCGTTTCAACATTATCATTCAAAGCATCTCGCAGTAAGTCCATATAATACCTTCACAGATACAAATAAACAAAGTACATTAGAAAGACTATAATCTTAACCCGCAATTAGCGGAGTGGCTCACACGCGGGGGCTCTGGCACCATAAACGGTGAACGTGGGCGATGCTAGACATAGTAATAGTCTCTGTTGCTAGGCTATCTATCTATCTCCCCCACAAGTAACGTTACTTGTATCTAGTAAGATTACAAATGGTTCGTAAAATGCGCTATCGATCGTTGAATATGAAATTACTGCTAAGTATATACCCGCTTCGTCCGCGTTACCTACTGGTATGTTATTCTATCTATAGTATACAGCCTTATAAATGTACTAACTTTCATAAAAATCCGATAAGTCCTTTTATGGCGTGATTTAGGAGAACCAAGGTCACCGACATAGGTCGAAGAATTGCGAAGCTGAAGTGGCATTGAGCTGGGCACATCGCCCGCAGAACCGACGGCCGTTGGGGCAGAAAGGTTCTCGAGTGGCGACCACATATCGGAAGACGCAGTGTAGGCAGGCCTCCCACAAGGTGGACCGATGATGTGGTGAAGGTCGCGGGACCCGGCTGGATAAGGTTAGCGCAGGACCGGTCGTCGTGGAGATCCTTGGGGGAGGCCTTTGTCCAGCAGTGGACGTCTACAGGCTGATAAGATGATGATGATGGCGTGATTACGGTGGTTGAATAAGCTTAATTAGCATAAAAATCTATATTTTACTAAGTTTCATTTGGTACATAAATAGTTACTGTAAAAACAAACATGTATTTATTATTTTACAATAAACGTATGACAGAACTTATGACCCGACTAAGTATAAAGTCATCTTATAGCAGCTAATCCCACGCTATCCCGTTCAGTTCCGCGACACACCATTTAGTTCATGTTATCATATCCTCCCCAGATTGTTCATCTTCGCCAAGTAAACAGTATCGGTGAATCGACGGCGGTGTGCCGAGGCCCTTACAAGCGCTCGCGCAATTGACAATGGGGCACACACATCGAGTTGAATTGATGACTCTCATTGCTTTACATCGGACCACACAAAAGCATGGCAACAACCGTGAAAGTTTAAAACGTTTTGTGACCCGGAGATACAATATCCTATAATGCATGGAGGTGAAAGTTTGTGACACTGACTAATCGGTATGACATAGAGCGAGCTGGTTTTTGTACAATTTTGGCTCGCCCCGAGGAAAGTTTTGACAACGGCTGCCAAAATGAAACGCGTAAACCACTTACAATCTATCGGGCCCGTTCCAAATTATGCATAAAAAGTAATATAGATAAACCAGTTTGATAAAGCGGGCTAAAAGAAATGAGATAGATGGCATTTTGATAAGGCGAGTTTACCGAATGATCGCTGAGCTGAGGCGCTCGACTTTGGCAATGTTGTCGCCGGTGGCGGGCGGTGTGGCAACAGCGCGGTGTGGCGGTGGGTTATGTAACGCGCGGGGGGGCGGGGGCGGCGCCGGGGCACTGACCCGTATGGTCCGCCCGGTGCCAATTCGGACATCACATCACGAAATCTCCATTGCACAAACGCCCCGTGCAAAACTAACAAAGTGATCCTTCGAGCCGGTTAGACGGCTAACCGTGTCAAGGCGTAGCAGGTACCTACTCGGCCTGCAAAACTGCAAACGCACGAAACTCGCTTACTAATAATTAAACAAAGAAAACTACGTGAAAAGTCTGAAGAATATGCAACAAGCGAACCATAAAACAGTGGCAATGGGCTGGTCACATGTGTCAGAGACGATAACCTCTGGGGTAGACGAGTTGTCGATTGAAGACCACGACTGGGACGCCCCCTGGATATGGAGCTACGATCTGCGTAAGGTGGCTGGCAGTGACTGGATGCAGAGAACCGAAAATCCTACTACCTACATACTTCGACAGAGCGAACGCCTGACTATGGCGACTCGTCTCTGTGTCGCTTTAAAGTCAAGACCTACTTCCACATAAGAACAATGTCTTACGCGAATTCGAATCAGTTTTTATACGGTTCAGCAACAGCTGCCTTGGTTTTCCATTAATCAGAAAAAGCAGGAAACCAGACCGAGTACAGCTATTGTCGCAAAGCGTCGTCGTCTGACTGAATCGCGATTCGCGACATCCGGGAGCGACTGTCCTTCGCTTTTTTCTCCGCAAAATTAAGCGCATGAGCATTTCTCGGTGCGCTGGTCCGCAAAATCGGCACGTTTCGGAAAGATACCTGGCAGAATGGCAACGTCGCAATATGGATGTTATAAAATTCGTGTGTATGTTCGCTTGTAACTCGTAAACCAGCAAACCAGGGGCTGCAAATTTTACCATAGGAGGATCAATAAACAGTCCCGAGGGTGGTACAGTCGAGTACATTAATATATTCACATTTTCGTACCTAATGTAATTAACGCATTATTAACGCTCTTGACACACGTGAATACATTAGAGTGACAAGGTACTAATGTGATCAGTTATTAATGAACTCGACTGCATCAAAGTAGAGGGAAAAGGAAGTCTACCTGTGACTGCACCTATATATATATATATATATATATATATAGCTCATACTTGCTCTAAACTCCAAACAAATGAAAATAAACAGCCCATATACCCACTGTGGGGCAGAGACCTACCACACCACAAGCATCCTCATTATGAAAACCATAGAGATAGGATCTCTTTGGTGGGTGCTCGAACATTCCTGATGAAAACGTATACTGCGAATCTAGCTACAATCATTTTGCACGTATAATTCTACGGGCGACACCTACAGGGGAATAATGTACAGTACTGTAATATAATGAACTGTACATTCCTGATAAAACCAAAGGAGGAAGATACGGGACACTCTCTTATATTGCATAACCGAAAACTAGGCTTGGGGCACGACTAATCGCACACATAAGTACACAGCTAAAATCAAAGTTGCGTCTCTACAATCCAGTATTATTTTTCCACAAACAACAGTAATAACGAGCGAGAAAATGTACTATATTATGACGTGACGTGCAATAAGTCGACATTTCGTTCTGGTCTCTCCAAAATCGAGTACTTTAAGTACCTACTTGGTACTTGGTTTTGATCAGTCCAGTCCAGTGTAGGGCCAATAAGTAACATAATATCTTCCTCTTTTGGTTTCATCTAAGTGAACATTGGGGGACATTTTCTCTACTTATTACTTTGCTAGGTTAAGGAATTATTTTATTCCTATTCCATGCAATTAATTACTGTATTACCTATTTAATTACCGTGTCGTAGTGTGTGAATATTGTTCTTCTTTCCCCATATAACTTTGTGACGCGACGTGAGTGTGCCGCCGGCCGCGGCGGGACAAAACGAGTCGCCCACAAAAATGATATCGACTTTCAAACTCGATCCGCTGCGCTGAATGTCAGATTCATCGCAAGCGCAGTTAGTAATGGGCCCGACATTTCGCTCGGATTTGATACATCCAATTGATAATGTACGAGGCAAAAGTAGTCAAAACACTTTTGCCACGAGCACGATACGACGCCAGTTTTTAGATTCAATTCAAATTTAAATATTTCAATTCAGAATTTGTCCATAGATAATATTCATAAATGAAATATAGACATTTATAACAAATATTGTTCATTGATCAAACGAACTTACCTGAAGTGAAGTTCGATCTTGATTATCCTGTCTTCGTCGAAGAGTTTTAACATTTACCTGTTTGTGCTGTGTTTACGATTAGGCACCTACCACTTTGGATTGTTGATGTCGTTGCCAGAATTAGAAAACGAACACAAAACCTCCGCGGTACACGCAACAAGACAACATTGACGTTTCCAACTGGTCGGGCGGCTCCGAAACAAGATTTTGTTATTCCGCCGGTGGTAAAAAGTGGTCATGCCAATGCGGGCCCGGCGGCGGCGGCAACCATCACCGCGGCGCCAAATTTGGCACAGGCACGACTTGGCAACGTCGGCCATTGCCAGCCAGTCAGCCGCTCGCGAAATGCACGTACCTACATACAATCACACCGAGAAGTGCGACGACACCGTAAGGCAGAAAGTTGTGTAAAGGCTGCACCCCTGCGCAATGAACACCGCACGCGATTGAAAAAAAGAATCGGTAAAAAATATTTAAGGGCCAAAAACAGTCTATAAGTAGTTTTCGAAAAAAAAAAAGATGAAAATTCATGAAAAAGTCTTGTAGTTTTCGAAAAAAAAGATGAAAATTCATGAAAAATCTGCATTAATATTCATAGAAATTGTACAAAAAAAAAGTGTCCCTATTATATATATTGTAACTATATGTCTATGGAAATCAAAATTAAAACAATACTACGATTAAAGCGTAAGGCGGCTGGATGCGGAGAACCGAAGATCGGATTCGGTGGCGCGCCTTATGGGAGGTCTATGTCCAGCAGTGGACTAGTGCAGGCTGATGATGATGACTACGCTTAAAAAAGTAAACAAACTGAAGGAGTTGCCACGAGCATGCTTGCGGTGTGCTCCAGTCTTTAAATAGTAAGAGCACTAACATTGAAAAATTGAATACTTACCAATATTATGTAGGTGTATCCTGTCAAACGATTTGAATTTGCAACTGACAAACCACTTCCCTTGCCGAGCTTACCTACCCACTTTGCTCGCGTAAACAAACACAATTGCGTCACACGCGTAGATAAGCGAAATAACACTAAATTGCTGCCACAGTAGAGCTCAGTTTGAATGGTACCGCCTGTACGATGATTAAATTGTTATTCACGAATTTTTAGCTGTGTGAAAATAATTCGGTATACTATACCCAATTTGAGTAGGTGCTATTTGTGATGATGAAACAGAGTTTAAGCACGCGAAACAAAGGTTTTCGGAAAACTACTTTAGTTAGGCATTATTTTTATATGAATCCAAACTAAATGTTATCATATAAAGAACCATATTAACTGATTGGATACTTCAAATCAAATCAACAGCCTATTCATATGTCACCACTGGGCTATAATCCACCAATGCTAGACCAATGCGGGTCGGTGGACTTCACATGCGCCTAAGAATTTCTTCATCGGCGTATGCAGGTTTCCTCACGATGTTTTCCTTCACCGTTTGAGAGCAGTTAGTAAATGTACTTTAGTTTCGAGAAAAAACCCATTGGTACATGGCCCGACTGAGGATCGAACTTGGACCTGTCGACATGATAGGCTGCTTCTTCCCCACCACGCCACATTACCTACTTAATATTAAAATTGTGACACAATAAAGAAATGATAAGTAAAGGCTAATTGAATGAAACAATACCTAGATAAACAATGCCTAGATGTACATTACTGTATCTGTTTTTGTTTTTGTCTGTAATTTTTAAACGTGCAATAAAGTGTATTGAATTGAATTGAATACCTAATTAAAATAAGGAAACCCCATGTGCCAGATAGGATTTACAATCTAATCTTCAAGTATTACTGTAGATTACTTAGACACAATAATTTACCTATTCGTAAGCACTATCTCCAAAGAAAAACTGGTCTAGAAAATATACTTTTGCTTAATTGAGTAGTATGATGGGACAAGTATAACGACATTAGATTTCCCAAAACTTGTTTCCTGACTAGTTGAACATGTCTGGCCAGTGGCCACATTACTGTTCGTTTGACTAATGTATGTCCAGACCGGACAATTTAACTATCACCTCCAGCGAAGTATACTTTGACACATTGCTATATAAACTTACTTTATTACTATGTAACGTATGTTTTTGAGTACTACTAGCACCAATCTACGAGGGCGTAAGTCCACCACGCTAGCCCAGTGCGGGTTGGTGTACTTCACATTCGCCTAAGAATTTCTTCATCGGCGTATGCAGGTTTCCTCACGATGTTTTCCTTTACCGTTCCGAGAGCAGTCAGCAAATATGCATGTTTCAAGAAAAACCTGGTACATGGCCCGTCCGTCCGGGGATCGAACTCGGACCTCTCGACATGACAGGCCGCTCTTGTTCCCCACCACGCCACCGACGTTCACTGTGCATCGATATGTAGGTATCAATTACGTGTTTCCAATCGAATCCGCCTGGTTCGGTCGGCTCGATGTCCCGCTGTCACCTGCGTGCGTCACGTGGCGTCACGGCTCCCGGCGCGGCGGCCACGTGACGCCACCCCACTTACGTAAACTTCCATTATATTCCACCACTAGTTTACTATGCCTCTAGCTTGCGATAAAGAAACAAAGCGAATTCATAAAGAACCGACAAATTGATAAGTTTATTCCGTTATTTATTATATCAGCCGAACGACGTCCTCTGCCAGACAAAGGCCTCGCCCAGGGATCTCCACACGACGACCGGTCCCGCGCTAACCTCATCCAGCTGGGTCTCGCGACCTTCACCAGATCGGCGGTCCACCTTGTGGGAGTGTAAGTATATAGGTATATTATATATAATTTGAAAATTACATATGGAAGCATAAGGTGTGATACAAGAGGAAGGCATACCTAAGTGGTGGCGCGCTAGGTATAACTTTCCGCTGTTCGTAGTCATAGGAGGATATTGGTAGGACAATAAAATAATGAATAGAAAGAAAGAGAAAGAAACTTGTTTGCGGTTTAAAAACAACCCAACAAACGCAACCACTCTTCTGGCGGCCTATTTCAAAATATTTGTAAGTATTAGATTTATTCAAAAGTTTTAGAAAACTTTAGCGCAATCTAAAACACCTAGTAGTTTAGACACGTGTTTAAAGACAGCTATCGAATTAAGAAAGGTACGTAAGCGAGTTATGTTACAAAACGGTATTTTGAACGCCGTTCTTTGCACAAAAAGATTTCTCTTGAGCAAGCGATCAAACCATACTCGGTAAAGATTTACTTTGCCAAGAGAACTTTTGAAATAGGGGGACATTTTGCAGCGAAAAAAATAAGTGTCTCAACTCACAACTGCCTAAAATCAGTCCACCCGGTTTTTACTTGGCAGTAGCGTAAACCGATATTTGTAATAAAGAAAAAAAAATGCACAATAAAGGACTGCAATCGAATTGCGTGGTCGCGGGGCGCCAGCGCGAACACGATACTTTCAAAAGTGCCCCAGATGCTGGTAACGGTAAGAGCATCTCGCGACAGATGCCTCGCTGCATTGTTTGCGATAACCCAGCAAAAGGATGTTTTTAAACAAGCACTGCTTGTTTTATGACGAGCGTAACGTATTCGAACAGTGTTGCCGAGTGCCCCATTTTAAGAAATCTTAAGGCCTGGTCAAACCGAATACAGCGCAACACAACCGAGCGCAGCTTGAGACTTGTAATGTACGGAAAATTATGGGAAATGACACACCAAAACGCGTTATGCGTAGCGTTGTGCAGCATCGTGCGTTTGGTGTGTCATTTCCTATAAGCTGCACTGCACTGCGCTGCATTTGGTAGGCCTTCAAGGCTCTGCGATATGGACATAGGATGATCCGCGATGGAATCCCATGTATTCAATTCCGCTCAACGATCCGCGCCAACAGCGGTAGCTATAGGGTGAAACCGCTCGCCGCTAACGAGAGCGCGGCAGCACGTTTAAAATAATAAAGGCTAAAATAGCTTGCGGGCGCGATCGAAGCGACGCTCGAAGCAGCCTGTCCGCTGTCCGCCGCGACTGCTCGTTTCGCCAGCTATTGCATACAGTATATTAAACAAAGTCATAGTATTTTAGATAGAGCGGACGCAGAGCTAGAGCGTATCGTCCGCTGGATGTGCACAAAGCCTAAGGCGCGGGACAAACTCATGCGGCGCGGCGGCGGCGTGGCGCGGGCAAGGCGCCCTCTCATTCGTGTTTCATATGAATTGCGCCCCACACACGAGCCACGCCGCTTGTATATGTTCCGCGCTCCGCCGCTTCTATACAATTCATATGAAAAACGAAAGGCGCCCCCGAGCCTCACCCGCGCCTCGCCCGCGCCCGATGCCGCATGTATCTGTCCCGCGCCTAAGACCTGTTTCACGAAAGCGAGAAGGGCAGCCAGCAGGCCACTACCATCGTTGAACTGACGATCGTTGGAGCAGACCAGCTTTGTCTGAAACCACGCACAGCAGTAGTAAGCGAGCATAGGGCTATGAAACGGGACTAAAACGTAGCTGGAAGAGGCTGGATAACGAATGCGAAAGATAGCCGGTGGAAGTTAAAGGAAGGCCTATAAAGTAGGTACCTATGTGCAACAACAGACGTCAACAGGCTGATGATGGTGATTTCGAAAAGAAAGTTCCGTTTTCCTTATCTCCCTGCCCCGCAATTTGCCAATTAGAGCTGGCATCGCTCGAAACGCACGTCCGAACGAATCGATTTCTGTTGTTGCCAACTTGCCAGAAATTTGAATTCTAACGTTTGTGCAACTAGGAACGATACTTGCGATATGACACTCTCAGCTAGTATCCTAAACGGTTTTTGTCAATTGGATTTCGTTCGACTTAACTACAATGATAATCGTGAACGCGTCTGCCTGTTACGTCAGTTTGCTCACATTGAAACTCATCGGATAAGCGATTTTTCCTTCCTCCGTCGGTGTACGTCGACGTTCCTGCAGTCAAATATAAAAAAGTAGACCAAATTTTCCTTGTAGTTGTCATACATTATGCAATTTATTCATTACCATACCTACTGCCATACATATATACCTGTCACTTCAACCGCAAATAGGCTTTTCTCCAAAGGCAAGATCCCCAAAACTTTTTTTTTATATGAATAAAACTCTTACTTCAGTAGCGAATTTCGGTACAATGCTAAGCCCTCTCGACGACGAAGGTCGAACCGATATGTGGACGTACGTCCAATAACATGTCGACACAAGCATACATTTTTAACGTCAACACCGCAGCCGCCGGTTTGTTTGGAGTGCTTGAGTGAGCGCTACTCACCAAGATATTTTCGGCTCTTGGGAAATCAACACGGCATTTAATCAAATCGTATTTTGAAAACTCCCCGTTTCTTTTATGATGACGCGTGAATTAAATTTATTTTCGAAAATTTGAAGTGTGTTCGTGTAGTGTTTCCACAGACGTCCGGTCGACCGTACAAATGGAGAGTTCAATCTTTGTTCGATGCGTTAACAGTAAAAGTAATAAAACATATTATAATTAGTAGTTTGTAACAGTGTTACAACGACGCGTCAAGAATTATGTCGCATGTAATCACCTAAATAACAATTGAAATGGAAATACACGCTTCATTATCCAAACCGCACCCTTTACGCAGCGGCGGCGTCCTCGGTGTGGTTAAATATTCATCAGCCATAGTTATATGTCACGTGATATTAGTCTGAAAACACCGATAACATAATGTTGCGTGACATTTGGAGCCGAGACAAACATATCGAGTGAATTTAAATGTTTCACTATCAGAAATTCATATGTGATAAGACATAATTTAATCTTTGGGGCTGAGCACTAGAGTAGGCAGCGACATTGGCACTTGCCATAATAAGTTCATTTAATGCAGACGATATGGTGCTCCTCAGCCCGTCGTTCAAAATAACTTTAGTAAACTGTTGGCTAAAGAATTTAAAAAGACGAAGCAATAGATGAGAAAGGTGGTGAACTGAGTGTATTGGTGCGGTGGGGACATCGCATCGTCGTGGACCAATAGTAATGATTTTAAAAGGCGATCAATCGAAAGATATAAAAAATGCAAAGAGAATCAGTAAATTCCATAAATTACACCAGCAACGTCACGATAGTGAATGAATGCATAAATTAATTTTGCATGGTTATGTATGAAGGTAACCGACCGGTCGATAAGGACTGCTTTATCAATTTCATAAAGGTTAGCCAGCGCTAAATGTAAGAAAAATGTCATTTTATAAAACCAATATTTTATATAAATTATGCCGGTAAAGTAACCTTTACAATGTTGGACGATAAAGATTGTAAACGTGGAACTTCTCGAAATGAACGAACAAGACAAGTTTAATTTGCTTTTCTTTTCCGCCGTGTTGATGTTTTGTATTCTCACCTTTCGAAGTGAGAAAACGAGGAAATCGAGAAAACAACACTACAGAATCGGAACCATTGGCACAAAAGAAATCAAGCGACGCCCCTCTTTTTCTTATGGCAGTTTCTTACGCAGTTCTTATGACATTTTGAATGTCACCTCGCACGACTATATTTACAACAGTTAGAAGACATGCTTAGCTGGCTGGTTGGCATTCGTGCTTTGTGACTTACAGATCATTCGTAGCACGAAAAGTCGAACCGTGAGTCAATCGAAATGCGTACAGGCCGAAAGGCGAACAAGGCGTCAGTCAAGCGTTGATATCAGAGTGAACTAGAGTGCGGAACTTCATACAAGCGCTCTGAATACGCACACAAGCGCGGTGTTCAGATACTTTAGCACGCAGAAAACAGCGCGCCGCCAAGTACTCCTTTCCCGTGACTTTTCTGTATGATAGGTAAACACTGCGCTTGTGTGCGTGCGTTTCAGAGCGCACTCGTTCGTTCGTCAAGCGGTGGTTGTTTTTTTATTATTATTGCTACGGGGCCAACAAGCAGGCGGGCCTTCTGATGTTACGAGGTCACCGCCGTCCACAGACACCTGCAACACCCGGGGGGTGCTGGTGCGTTGCCGGACCTGGTTGAAGGGCTCTTTTGACTCTCTTCTTGAAGGACCCCATATCGTAGCGCTGTGGAAAAGCGTCAGAGGGAAGGTCATTCCCCATTTTGCACGTTGGTATGTTCTCGCTCACCTTGTAACTGGTGTCCTGCGCGTGCGGCGTGGGCTGGTGCGCTGTGTGCGGCGGGCTCAGCACGCGGCGCTTCTTGGCGGGCTGGTGCGGCTGGTGGGGGTGGCGCGCCGGCGACCCGGCCGGCTGGTACTCGGGCTGCGTGCTCTGGGGCTGACTGCTGCGATAATGCACCGGCGGCTCAGGGTACATGACATGCATTCCCTGCGCAACCGGACAAACAAAACTTATTATTAATGACAACAATCATAAAATTAAAAATAATGGTCTTGGCCATAAATAGTCTTCATACATTAAGACTGTCTGGGAAGAAAGCTTTCAGGTATGGTATGGTTAGGTAGGTATTTAGCATCAATTGAAAGCCTTAGCCTAAAATTAAGTGAACGGAGCTCCCTAATTTTAATATTTCCGCCTTTTACTGGGACGTAATTTCGCAGAAAGCATCATAAAAATCGAGTTTTTCATTTGCTAAGAGCGGCCATTACTGTGAGCCATGTCTCTGTTCCGTGAATTCTGCCCGTAAAGGGAGAAACGGCACGGAAAGCAGTCATCTATATCTACACCTTCCCTACTTTATATCATAAGAATCGTTAGGAATGAATTGAGAAAGTTCAACAAAATTAACGTCCGAAAAAGTTAAGGTGGCCACTTTATTTAGAAAATATAAAGTCGTGCACTTGACTATACACTTGGAAATAAATCCAGGTGAAGGGTAGCAGCATCATCCGTGCATTAAACTTAATATACTTAAAATTAAGCAACAATAATAAGACGAAATCATTGAATGTTGCATTTTCAAGGTTCGAAGTTCAATCCCCGGCTGGGCCATGTAACAATGGGTTTTTTCTCGAAACTTAAGTACATTACTGACTGCTCTCAAACGCTGAACGAAAACATCGTGAGGAAAACTGCATACGGCGAAGAAGAAATTCTTCCACCAACCGAGATGGTAGGCCTGAGCCCCAGCAGTGGGGACATATTTAATAGGCCGTTTATTGATTGGACGTTATCAAAACAACAACAGAAGTCTAATAACACACAGAAGGATTTTAAGCTTCCGCGCTCAAGGAAATGTGAGAAGAATATAACAATCTACATTTACCATGTAACGCGACGCGCTCCGAACGACCAGACATACTCCGGTCTCTGCCGAACGTTAAATCCGCTTAAGTTCTAATAAAATCTGAGACGGACTCTTACAAGTTTCACCAGGTTTAAGCAGTGAATTGATATGTTCTTACTTTACACCTACGTCAGTACGTGTCAATATTCTGATCTTTATGGCTGCAGAAAATGGAAAAGATGGAAAGTTAATTTCGTTATATCTGCCTTAGAATTTCCAATGCTTTAAAAACAAAAATTACCTATGCGTCAGATTGTCAGTGTAAAACCAGCAGCACATGTCTCACAGCAAATACAAAGGCTATTTTGCGACATAGGTTGGCAGTTATTATGAAAAAATATTATACGAGTAGTGACACGCGAAAATTCAGTGAAAAATGATCGGCATAAAGAAGAAGTGACACGCGACTATTTCGTAGAACATGTCACAAGAAAATAGCGGAGTCAGCGTTGTGTAAAACGATAACTTCAAACAAAAACTTATCAGGTAAGCAAGGGAGAAGGCAGATAGAAATATAAGATTAGGTACAACGTATACATATTTAAACGCATGTAAATCTAAAATATAACGTGACTTTAATAATCTTCGACGTATCATACCGTCTACCAACATTATTATGTAATTAAAACAACATTATACCTAAAGAGTCAGATCATTAAAGTTTCAAAGTATCTTGGAAGTGTTGGAGGTATTAAAACAGTCGCGCGAGACAACCTAACGAAACGAAACTTGTTAATTTAAGTTTCAGAAACTTTGACAGAGTGACAGCTGAAATTAAAGGAAAGCAAGACAATACCAAACCAACACCAGAGAATCAAAGGAAACGATGTCAAATTACAATGGGTATTGTCGAGTGTGAGATCTTCGTCGACATTGTGGCATACCATTTTGTCATACAACTGTGGTCGCTCAATAAAAATGCCACCATAAAGGCGGACGACTTAACAATTCAGACTAGAATTGTCAGAAAACAATAGCAAATACTTGAATAGCCACTTAAACCTCCCAAAAACAGTAACGCAACTTTCATAAATCCATAGAGCGGCATTTATGAATTCCCGCGCAAAATCCCCTTGCATTGCGGAAGTGAAAATGGCGTCGGTATCCTATAATCCTATTGTGGGCTAGAGAACAATGGTGTCCGAAGCCCGAAGTACCGAAAGGTAATCTACATCGACTTTCTAAAGCGAAGAGCGTGGGTGACCCGCGCGGTCACCGGACATGTTCGTTAAGTTGGGGAACGGGGAGTTCAATTGGAAGGGACAGGACAGGACAGCTTCGTCTAACAACGTTGAAATTCAAGAACCGTGCGTTGGCCCAACTTTACCGACGTTGTCAATCAGGTTTCATTTGGATGCGAAAGATTTTCACATTTTTATCAACAGTTTTCATCGGGCAACGAATGAATCAATTTTAGTAATTCTATGCTCGAGGATGGTGCTGCGGTCATTTGGGCAATACGTCTTTACGTATTCCTGGAAATATCATAATAATCAGATCTCTATTTCTGAGCACGACTAGATGAAAGCGACTAGATGAAAAAGGCCTATGGACTGGATGCGTGGCGCGCCTTAGAAGATCTATGTCCAACAGTGGAATATGTAGTAGTGCGCGAGTCGAGACTAAAACCGCTTCATGTGAAATCGCTCTAAGATAGATGCTTCTAGCTCACGGTACCACGGTTCATAGACAATGTAATGTACGTAACATAACAAGTAATTGAAAAATTGACATCCACTAGCAAAAAAAATTCTCTCAAGCGTTTTCACAAAGAGTTTGAGAACGTAATTACTCAGCAGCTAATATCGTAAATCGTACGCGTTATGTCGAAAACGTGACAACGGAATGAGATGGCTGACAGGGAGAATAATAACACGCCATTATTGCTGTCGAACGAAGAACTGTAATATAATATATACAACAAAACATACACTTTCACGACTTTGACAATGGTTGGTAGCGACTTCGGATATGCAATAGGAATAAAACTCGCCCCGACTGTACCCGAATGTGTTTTTACTTTCTAGACACGGGAAGTTGAAATGAAGGTAATGACCATTAGGGTCTACCCACATCTACCGATGCGGTATAGACTTAAACCGGTCAACACAGACAAATACATTATCCCAACGAAATAAGGAAATAACAGCTGGATAGACATCGGGCATTCAACCATTGATATCGAACTATCGAGGCCTAAAATGTCTGTCGGTCTTATATGTACATACATAGGTGGACGGATAATTAGAAACAGGGCAAGTTTTTCATACAATCGAGGTCACTTTGAAGCCTTGGGTTTCCGTGAAGGATTGATCGGGGCATGATCTGATGGCGGTCATCGAGAGAGTAGATGGAGGACTTTTAGATGGCTATAGACATCCAACTGATCAGATCAGCCGTTTCGGAGCTGCATCGTCATGATTCTTTACCTTTAAGATTTTCATACATTTTTATGCCATTTTGCAGGTGTTTTTCTACATGACGATGCTGCTACCAAACGGCTCATCTGATCAGTTGGATATCTATAGCGATCTGAAAGTCCTCCATATACTCTCTCGATGACCGTCATCAGATCATGCCCCGATCGATCCTTCACGGAGAACCATGGCTTCAAATAGATCTCGATTGTATGAAAATCTTGCTCAGTTTCTAATTATCCGTCCACCTATGTATATATACGTTATACAATGTACTAGATAATCAAATCACTAATCCCGCAAAATATTCTTGCGTTTTAAAATAGACTACCTAGGTGTTTTGAATTCACTAGCAATAGCAATAGCCCAGCCCAGACAACAAAAATGCGTTTTTTGTAAGTGAGCCAAAAAATATTTTAGTAACAAATGCAGTTATCTAAATAAAACTTTCACCGTTGCAAAAAAATACATTGCGGAATAATAAATTTCAGCAATGTTAGCTAATAAATTGCAGCACAAAGAAAATGTGTGAAAGTCAGCTTTACAATTTATTTCGTACTTTATTTAATTAGTACCTACCAACAATTTATTGCCGTTTGCCTAGTCACATAATGTACACACTGTATCAAACTGTGCCAGAGGTTGTGGGTTTGATTCTGACTAGAGACTACTTTGTACAATTTGTACAGACAAGATGGTCTATGGTATGATGTCATATTTGTGTACGTTTTTACCTTAAATTACCATTACACAGGAGAAAATCCTACTTTAGAATAAGACACATGTATACATTATGTGTTAGTGTTATGAAAAAAATACAAAAGTTGTATGGGCCTTTGTATGAGGGGTCATTTTGTTATAGTGGACGTTATACGGACAAGGTCACTGTAATTTGGTCTGTTTAATGTCCACTGCTGGACATGAGCTTCTGAGACATTCATGGCCTTGGGGTAGCAATTTATTGTCCACTGTTAAAAATCCAGTTGCATCTAATATCATTTATTTTTGTTTTATTTAACAAAAAGAAATCAGCGACATGTCCTCAGAAATCTTAAACGGCCTGTTGCCACCGTGGTAAAAACAGTCCATTTCAGCAGCGGTTGGTTGCTTCACCTTGCGACAGCGTGCGTGCGCGCAAGCACCCGGCAGACAATGGACCGCCGTCGCCGTTATGCGTTTCGATTCTCGTGCAATAGCCACTAACGGTGCCCGCGACATTTCACGATTGGCGAACGACCGTGGCTTCTCTCGGCGCGACCTTTATTTTGATAATAGTGATCGTTAATCAATTTCAATAGTCGGTGGCGAGGTGGGAAAGAAGCGGCCTATCATGTCGAGAGGTCCGAATTTGATCCCGGTCGGGCCATGTATCAAAGGTTTTTTTTTCTTTTACTGACTGCTCTCAAACGGTAAAGGAAAACACAGTGAGGAAACCTGCATACGCTGAGTCGCCGAAGAAGAAATTCTTAGGCGCATGTGAAGTCCACCAACCCCACTGAGCTAGAGTGGTGGACTATAGCCCATACGCCCTCGTTGAGAGGGTAGGCCTGAGTCCCAACAGTGGGGACATATTAATAGACTATTGATTTGAGTCAGTTTAAAAGAATTTTGTAGCATTTGCATGGTTGCCTGGTTAGTCAGTCTGACAGAGGACAAATTAGGTTTCAGAAAAGTCCTCCTTTAATGGAGTCAGTGAAGATACCGCCACCCCTGTCCGAGAATAAGAGAACAATTAGGAAAGAAGGCTGTGTTCAAAAGTTATGGTCTTCACGATCATAAAATCAGCCTTTTGGCGTCCTCACCGACTCGAGTGGGGCTCTTTCGAGGTTTATCCAGCCTTGTATCACTGCGACCATGGCTGATCTATTGTAATCTAACCGACTCGATAGTGGTTGAATTACCATTGTGAATGTAGAAAATAGTATAATAATGTAAATACGCCACCCGATGGGGTTGCAGTGTCAAATGTCCTATTTGGATGTTTGTTGCTTAATCATTATGTAATGGCTGAATGGATTTCGGTGAAACTTGGTACAGGAATAGGATAGATTAAATAAACCATTGATTGAATTGTATAACATAGGATACATTTTACAAATATTATTTTAAACTTGATTAACCTTGTAGTACCTACCTATAATGTTTATATGTATTTTTTGAATTTGTATTTTGAAATGTCAAGTATTTTTCACAAATATAAAAACACAATGTTCCAATTTTTGGATTACAACAATATAGGTATAAATAGGTATAACCTTTTAGTTTGACTCAGACCAAAAATAAACAAACCCCAAAGGAATAAAGAACTTCCAGACCAGAAAGAACCAGCTGTTCTTAGATTAACACTATATTAGGTATTTTGTGAATCAAATACACAAAACAGGCAGTTGTTCTAAGGCCTGAGCTAGGTGAAATAGCATTTTTTACGTTTAGTGTGACTATAATTTGAACATCATTGCAACACAGCTGACTCATTATTTTCGTTAATAACTATAGGTAGATACCCTATACAATACAAAAATCCTACTAATATAAGGAGAAAGTTTGTAAGGATGTTTGTGAGGATGGATGTTTGTTACTCTTTCCCGCTGTAACGGCTGAATGGATTTTGATGAAAGGTACAGTGATAGCTTATATCCTGGAATAACATATAGGCTACTTTTTACCGCGGTTAACTGTTCCCGCGGGAAAAACTTTTCACGCGGGCGAAGACGCGGCTAAAAGCTATAAGTTAAGTCTGCAAGCTCTAATACAACTAAAGTGGTCCAATTGCCATTATATAGATAAAATCTAACAATTAATTAGACAATTTAATGCATTTTATTAAAATTACAATGCTGGTTCATTTCGTACGGAGATATTCCACTATAATACACGTGGCTGTTGTATTATACGATTCCAATAAGAGAAGAGCGCTAAAGGACCCGCTAAAAATAAGCCGTGTCACATGTTTACTTCACCACATGACAGCTCGAACCGAATGAGACTCGGTGGAAATCAACACCAAGCTAAAATTATAGCCGCACAACGCGGGGCCCGCGTCCGTGCCGTACCACCACCAAGTAAGAAAATAAAAAGTAATTTAATTACGAACTCACACGTCGTAAGGCGTTTGGTTTTGCTTGCGTAGAAAGCAACCAACCGACACCTCGGCGGGAACCAGTACTTTTCCACTTGTGTTGTACACCCAGATTACACTTAAACTTATCAAGGACCTTCCTCACCTCTCGAAGTCAAGTTTCTGACAGTATGATCCCACTATCATGCTGAAAGAAGCACACGAAAGCGGACAAAGGGTCCTTCAAAACACAGCCATTTTGAAACCGTTTCTACAAAATGTTACGTGTACAGCTGTAGTGTTTTGTGGACCGAAAAAAGGAAACTCGGCTATCCGTTCGCACTCATTTTGGATTCTTATCACAATAAAAACTATCACTAAACATTTCACACACTTTTATGTACGATTTCACTTCATACTTTCCACACACCCGCTGTCCCGTTTACGTCGCACATAGTCCGTCCGACGGAAGCGACGAACTCACTCACACGAATGGAGCTGCGAGCGGCGGAGCGAATGAAACCCCGAATGCTGTGATTGGTGCGAGCAGACAGAAATGTGTTGTCAGAGCAATATAGAAATCCTACTATTGTCGTCGTGCTTTTCCATGGATTTTATTTTTTTAAATATAATGATAAAAATTACAATTTTACATTACTCTATGTACTACAATACAATGATACTATACATCCCATTTCTATATAATAAATCTATGTTTTGTGGGAACAATCTGCTAGGAGAATAAGCCAGAGGAATTATACTTCCTTACACGAAACTGTCAATTTAATTTTATTTATTACACAAATTTTAACCGGTTTTAATATTAAATAAGTACTCAAATCAATAAAAAATTTATTTATTAATAAGGTCATACAAATTAACTACATACGCAAACTTTGATGTGTATAAATAGGTGTACAGGTTTGTATACACATCCACAATCACATTAGATAAAATAAGTTGAATATTATTTTTCAAATCACATTATCGTTATTTCCATCATGCTTACAGTAATTAGGTCCCTCTAATCGTTTCGCGTTTACATTGAAATAGCTTTCATCTTATTTGGACTAATAATTTAGCATTTTCTCGTAAAAATTGTAGATACTAATTCAACAAAAATTGTACCTACCTACGTTTATACGCAATGATTTTTAATCACTATCCAAAATTTTAATATTATGATCTTTGATGAAAATAATGATGATTACTACACCTGTGAAGGGTCGTCGGTTAGATTTATTAAGATTTTCTTAGTACCTACGATAACTCGTCGATTAGGGCTCGTTATGTTTAAATGAAAAATACATAGGCACCGCCCGCATACAAGACAACTGACGGGCAACTACTGCTCAACACACATTAATGTATTTGAGCGATCTAGGGGCGGCGTAACGGTGCGCTGTGATTAAAATCCTAGCGATTTGCTAGCACAGATATGTGGTGAGCGGCAGTCGATCTGTGTTACAAATAAAATGTAGGTGTTGCACATCTACAATATTATACTTAATTTATTTAAGTGTCAAACAAAATCATACCTAACTCACATAATATGAAAATGATTAACTACCAAACTATTCATAACGCAACATTTAAAAATAGATAGATACTACTTTTATAATTATATAATTATTTACGGGTCTTACACACGAATAAGTTTTATTTACCTTGCCCCACGTTTCGACCAGGTTTGGCTGGTTGTCTGCTCACCAGAGGTGAGCAGACAACCAGCGTTCATGCCATACGTGAAAGGAGTGACGGACAAAATTGGATCTGCCTTAAATAAACTCTCCATCAAGACAGTATATGTTCCGTTCTCCAAAGTATCCAGTCATGTACGCACACCGAAGGATGTGATCCCATACCAGACGCCAGGTGTCTACAAGATAGATTGCAGCTGTGGTAGTTCGTATATCGGCCAGACTAAACGCACGATCGCGGAAAGGGTCAAAGAACATATCGCAGCTGTAAAAAACCGCCAGACGTATAAGTCAGCCATTGCGGACCACGTCATTAACGCTGGGACTGACCACTGGATTGAGCTCCACCAACCTAAAATCCTGTCCACCGATCGCCACTACTATCCGCGGATAGTGCGAGAAGCTATTGAAATCAAGAAATTCAAAAATTTCAATAGGGAATGTTAGCATCTGAGACCATTGCGAGTCGATTCTGATGATTGATTCAATCGAACTATTAAAGTAATTAAAACACGCAGATAATTAAACAGAATACATGAACCTTTTTTTGTTAAAATCATAAAAGTCTGAATCGATTACCAGAATCGAACACTGACTGGCTCGATTTCATCGATGGTGACTCGGTCGGGTTGTGAGCAGATATATTGGAAGTCGATGGTTGCGAGTCGTCATTCATTCGCGAGCAGTGGCGGCGTATGGACGCATATTTTCAAGTGTTGTGTATTCAGTCCACGATCCATGTAAAAGTTTAAAAGTGTTCACCAATAAACGGATTATCACAATCTTGGCGATTTATTTGGAGGCTAAGGAGGTACCGTTCACAGTCAGAAGTGGTAAGCAACAATAAAACACGCAATCTCAGGTATGTTTCTATTTTTCTAAAACTAAACCAGATGTTTACACTAATTAAGGGTTATTGCATTATTACATTGAACTCTGGTTGTTCTTTGTTTACAATTGATAAAAGTGACGTAATACTCGTAAAATATTAAAATATTACATCCTATTAGATTTGAGTTGATTTGGCACACTAGCAGTAGGTACCTACCTACCAACTAGCACCTACAATGTAAACATTCCGTTTAGTTAGGTATATCATGCAATCAGACGATAGTGCATAGGTAGGTACCACATTAAGGTTACACTTGCACGTAAATCATTATTCCTGCTACAAATATACCGACCTAGCTAAAGTGAGTATGTACACATACTGTACGCGCTGGAACATGATTCCGGTTCTTGAACAAGGGCCGGTTCTGCATCCGTTAAGTACGTACCTACGGTAGGCAACGGTCAACCAAGACCTAGGATAATTTGTTTATTTTGTTATTTATGGAGTGTGGTCATAAAAGGGGACTCCTCTTGGTAACCTGCTATGCTTGGGAGTCGCCACAAAATCCAATTTCGTACAGCCACGTAATGTCTAGCCAGTGAGTACCCAAACATCAGATAAATAGGTACCTACCCGCTTCAGGAGAGTAATGAACGGCACGCAATATAAGAACTTTATATCTACCTACATTTTGATACTATCATGTCCATCAAGAGTAAATAGTTTAATACAAGGCATCGCACAACAGTACGTACCTACTGCGTACAATGCAGTGCGGATGGTGACACATTAGCTTTGTTTAATACTTATATGACTTTTACAATCGCGTCAATATTGAAATTATGCCTACATTACGGGATATTCTATATGTGCGACACAGTGTTATGTTGTTTCCAGCTATAATTTGGCTATATAATATTATCTAATGTTTTTTTGTTATTTTGTTTTACCTATTTCCCTTACCGTGTCGCTCACTAAATAGAACAATATATTTATAACACGCCGTTATGGGTCGGTCTGATAAGAGTGAATCGGACAGATCCCTGACTCCTCCGCTACCGAAATCAAAGAAAAGAAAAAAAGATAATGGCGGTAGTAACGAGCCGTCCCAAACAAAATCAATTAAAGGAAAAGACGGGGGGGGAAAACGTGGCTCGCGGTCACGAACTCGTAAGCAGCGCCGGCATCGCGATCCTTCCACATCTTCATCTGATTCGTCTTCAGTCATTTCGTCCTCGGAGCGGTCTACTAAACGTCGCCGAAAAGTTATCCGGCGACGACGTGACTCAGGTTCGACGACAAGTCGCCGTCGGGTCCGCTTCCGAGCACGCGCATTACGTCACCAGCGCCAGCGATCCTCGTCATCCTCATGTAGGAGCAAGAGCCGCGGACGCCCTCGTCATAGGGACCATCGTCAGCGCAGCAGCTCTTATGAATCATCTGAACGAGCACCAAGTAGAGGGCGCCGGCGTAGACACTCCACTGATAGTGACTCACCCACACCAAAAAAGCATTGCTCACGATCGAAGTCAAACAATAACGGGAATGAACTATTCAGAAAATTTATGTATATGATGAATGACAAGTGCAGTAGTAGTTATGTCGGAGCACAGAATGTTATACCAGCTTTTGACCCTAACTCTAAAACACAGTCAGCGAAAGACTGGCTACGAAAAGTAAACGAGACAGCTTCAATTTATAATTGGCGAGAGAAACAAATTATTTATCATGCCTTACCAAAATTATCCGGCCTGGCTAAACGGTGGTATGAGGGCTTGTCGTCCGTTGACCTGACGTGGAAAGAGTGGCAGACAAAGATCCTTAATACTTTCCCCGACGACCGTAACTATGGGGATAAGTTGTTTGAAATGCTCGAACGTAAGAGCCGTCGTGAGGAATCCCTAGAAGAATACTTCTACGATAAGGTTACGCTCATAAATGCATGCAACATAACCGGTAGGGACGCTGTAGACTGCGTTATTCACGGCATCTATGACCATAACATTAAGTTAAACGCACAAGGGTCCAACTTCAAAAATACCAGCCAGCTTCTTAAGTATCTTAGAAGTATTTCGAATAGAAACATCACTACTCAAGTCAGGAAACCTCCTTATGTCAACAAACAACAAGCTCAAACAACTAGCACAAAAGCTGAACCAAACGATAATAAATTTAAACATACAAAATGTTTTAACTGTAACGAACTAGGCCACACTGCCATAAGGTGCAAGAAACCATTAAAGAAATGTGAAAAATGCTCTCGATTTGGGCACGAACAACAAAATTGTTGGGGCACGTCACGTGCTCCTCCACAGAATATAAAACCAGAGACTCAGTCATCATCGACATCTACGTCACAAAAGGTCCTGCAAATAACTGCAGAGGACAGTGACAAAAACAAAAAATATTTCAAGACTGTAGTAATCAACGATTCGAAACACGATGCTTATATTGACTTTGGAAGTCAGTGCTCATTGATAAAAGCAAGTGTAGCAGAAGAGAAAAAATTGGTCATGTCTAAACTCGGCCTACCTATCCTGAAGGGGTTTGCTGCTGGTGGTATACCACCCATTGGCAGAGTCAGTATTAGCGTCCAAGTAGATTCTGTTATTGCGGACATAGAAGCATATGTAGTAGACGATACTTTGCTTACTACAGATGTATTAATTGGGCAGACCCTTACTGAACTACCATCGGTAGTGGTTCATAAAACTAGTTCGGAATTACATCTGTACACTGATCAGTCGAATGTAGACAGAGTGAAATTGTACAATTCCTGTGACGTGACAGTAACTGGCACGCAAATGCTAGCGGTACATACGGACTCGGACATAACAGGTACAGTTTTCGTACCTGAATGTGTATGCATGAAGGATGACAATGAATATCTAGTCGTTCAAGGCTTGTACTCGCTTCAGAGTGGTCACGGTCACGTTATCATAATAGGCCTGTCTGGAAAAGGAGCTAAATTTGAAAAAGATAAATTATTAAGCCGAGCAATAGGTGTTAGAACTCCAAACAATAATTTTACACTCAACGACATTTCTACTGAAAATATTAATAAAATTTGTTTGATGGGTGAGGAATCAGTAAGTGCAGAAACAACCATAAAAGCCGATATCACATTAGAAATGCTCAACGTCGGTGAGAAGGCAAATTCGGAAGACAAATCTCGGCTTTTGGCGTTGTTAAATAAATACCGTGACTGCTTCGCACTCTCAACTGAGGAATTAGGCGTAACATCTATATCAGAGATGCATATAAGGCTGGCAGATAATACTCCAGTATCATATAAGCCATATCGCCTACCATTTGCTGAAAGAAAGGTAGTACGTGATATGGTCGATGAGTTACTAGCTAATAACGTCATCCAGGAATCTACTTCCCCTTTTGCGAGCCCTATAGTCCTTGTTAAGAAAAAGAATAATGATTATCGTTTGTGTGTCGACTACAGGGCTCTCAACAAAAACACGATTAAGGATCAGTACCCTATGCCGGTCATTGATGATCAGTTGGACAGACTTAATGGTAAAAAGTTTTTCACAAGCCTGGATCTTGCATCTGGCTACCACCAGATACCAGTTGCCAAGGAGTCACAACCGTTGACAGCATTTATAACGCCTGATGGGCATTACGAGTACACCAGGATGCCATTCGGTCTCGTCAATGCCCCGGCTGTCTTCCAACAGATGATCAATAAGGCTCTAGGGCCCAAAAGATTTGATCTAGCCATCCCTTATCTAGATGACTTACTGACGGCTGCTGTTAGTGTAGAGGAGTCTTTGGAGAAGCTAGAGTCTATTTTGAAACTTTTGAGGGAAGCTAACCTTACATTAAATATAAAGAAATGCCATTTCCTGGAGACGTCTATTGATTACTTAGGGTATGAAATATCCGATAATGGTCTTAGGCCTGGTTCGAGAAAAACGCAGGCTGTATCGGACTTCCCTGTCCCGAAGAATGTACACCAGGTCCGACAATTTGTTGGCCTCGCAAGTTTTTTCCGGAGATTTGTGCTTAACTTTGCAAGCATTGCAAGACCGCTGACAAAACTCACGAAGACAGACGTCCCTTGGTCATGGGGCCCAGAACAACAATCGGCTTTTGATGAGATAAAATCAAGGCTAGTGTCTCGCCCGGTACTTGCACTGTATGATCCTGAGTACATGACCGAAGTTCACTGTGATGCGAGTAAACTGGGGATGGGGGCAATTTTACTGCAGAAACCCGATGAGAAATCTCCGTTACGACCAGTTGCATACTGCAGTCGGCAGACAACAAAGGACGAGGAATTCTTACACTCCTATGAGCTTGAGACGATGGCTGTAGTCTCAGCTCTGAGAAAGTTTAGAGTATATCTGATCGGTCTAAAATTTAAAGTCCTAACCGACTGTAGCGCACTAAGGGCGACGCTGAGCAAACGAGATCTTGTCCCTAGAATCGCCCGGTGGTGGCTTCAACTGCAAGAATATGACTTCACAGTAGAGTACCGTCCTGGTTTAAATATGAAACACGCTGATGCTCTTAGTAGGAATCCACTGCCGGACGAAGGGGGCCAGATCTCTCTAGAAATAATGAACATCAGAACCGAGGATTGGCTTCATACAGTCCAAATGACCGATCCTAAAATAAGGCATATTAAAGAAATCCTAGAAACGAATGAGTCTGATATGAAGGAATACCGAAATAATTATTCTCTTAAAAACTGTCGTTTGTATAGGCGTGTGGGTAATAAGTTGAAGTGGGTTGTTCCTAACGGGGCGAGATGGCGTATATGTCAATTGTGTCACGATGAATCGGGACACTTTGCTTTTGACAAAACCTATGAGAAGTTACAGAACGAATACTGGTTTCCGAAAATGAAGCGTTTTGTCAAGAAATATGTATCCGCGTGCTTAAACTGCGCTTATAGTAAAAAGCCCTCGGGCAAGGATACGGGATTTCTACACCCAATCCCAAAACCCGATGAGGTCTTCCATACCATTCATCTTGACCATCTCGGGCCCTTTGTTAGGAGCAAGAGGGGTCATACATACATACTCGGAGTTATAGATAGCTTCAGCAAATTCATTTTTGTTAAAGCAGTCCGAAACACAAAGTCACGAACAACTATTAATGTTTTGGAAGATATTTTTGCAATATTTGGTAGTCCAAAGGTCATAGTATCCGATCAAGGCACTAGCTTCACATCTAACGAATTCAAGCAATTTGTAAGTTCTACCGGATCCAAACATGTCCTGAATGCTGTTGCCACGCCGCGGGCAAATGGACAAATCGAGCGGTACAATAGAACAATACTGAGCTCCCTAGCATCAATGAACCATGACCTCAATGATGCCGATTGGGACCTGAATTTACCTAAACTGCAATGGAGCCTCAATAATACTATCAACAGAGGCATACAGAGGACTCCGGCAGAAGTCGTATTCGGTAACCGCACCACTAACCCGTCTGAGGGTATGATTAGACAAGCACTGGATGGTGACCACGCGGAAGGAAATGAAGATAAAACTAAAAATGAAACTGAGAATGATCAAGAGGATCTGTTAAATGATAACTCGAAAGAAACATCAAATAATGATAGTAGTCACCCAAAGGATAAAGACATCGAGACAGAAGAGCCAGACACGCACACGAAAACTACAACAGATGTAATAGAAGATAGGAGGTTAGAAATTCGAGATGAAGTCAGTAAGACAATCAAGGATCAGCAAAAGAAGATGAAAGAGAGGTTTGATAACAAAAGAGCACCGACAAGGTTTTTCAAACAAGGGGATTTGGTAATGATTCCCAACTACAGTCAGGAAAAAGGTAAAAGTAATAAGCTGACCCCTAAGTTTAGGGGTCCACTCAAGGTTACAAATGTCCTAAGCAACGACCGATATGAAGTATCGAACATCGAGGGCCACTCCATGCGGAAATATAAAAATATATTTCCAGCTGATCACCTTAAACCGTGGGTAACGTTCCACTCTTCTCCGACCGAGAGCGAGGATGAAAAAGAAAGTGACGAGAGTTCTGAATAGTTGATTGTTTCTGAAGCCTTGACCTGACGTCAAAGTAGATTAGTTTTAAATCATGAGTTTAGTTGGCACAATCCTTATCCATTTCCTCACCCTATTCCTACGTACCATATTTAGGTGGAGGAGGCCGAGACCTGTGCATGGCAAACGGTACCCACCGCTGATGATTGACGGAAGTGACAACAATAAAATAAAGTGAAGGAGGCCGGGACCCGAAGGGGTGAACGGTGCTCACTTTTTAACGGAGTAGTCGTGTAAAGGAGGCCGAGATCCGATGGGATGAGCGGTGCTTACACGTACCTACTAGATAAATATATATATGCGACTGATGAAGGAGGCCGAAGTCCAGGCAAGCGGTGCTCATCAAAATAACATAAAGTACAGTGATTTAAAAAAAAAAAAAAAGTTCTTCAGTAATAAATTGATCTATTATGTTATGAAGTTGTAGTTTGTAGTTAAGGATGTCTGTCCTGGAATAATTTATTTGTTTAGTTTCTTTTCCTTTTAATGTTTAAGCAACATTCTCTTGGAATGTTTAAATGTAATCAATATTACTAGATGGTAATTAAATGACTGATGAAGGAGGCCGAAGCCCATACAGAAAGGCAAGCGGTGCTCATCAAGATGACATAAGTACAGTGATCCGAAAATGTTCTTTACAACAAATTAAAATCAATTGTTCCGAAATTGTTGATTATGGATGTACTTCAATAGTTTATTCGTTTAGTTTTGTTTTTGTTTTGTTATTGCTTTGTTTATTGTTGAAGCGATGTTCTTTTTTTGGAAACGTTTGAATGTGATGATTATTAGATGTTAATTACTTGATTCAGAACAAATGTAAATTGTCAGTTATTGGTATGTGGACATACCCCGCCGCGAATGGCCGAACATGTGGAATGAGGTCATTCCATCTTCAGGATGGCCGACTGTTAGCATCTGAGACCATTGCGAGTCGATTCTGATGATTGATTCAATCGAACTATTAAAGTAATTAAAACACGCAGATAATTAAACAGAATACATGAACCTTTTTTTGTTAAAATCATAAAAGTCTGAATCGATTACCAGAATCGAACACTGACTGGCTCGATTTCATCGATGGTGACTCGGTCGGGTTTTGAGCAGATATATTGGAAGTCGATGGTTGCGAGTCGTCATTCATTCGCGAGCAGTGGCGGCGTATGGACGCATATTTTCAAGTGTTGTGTATTCAGTCCACGATCCATGTAAAAGTTTAAAAGTGTTCACCAATAAACGGATTATCACAATCTTGGCGATTTATTTGGAGGCTAAGGAGGTACCGTTCACAGGAAGATGGTTTTAAATTGTCACCGTCGTGGAATCCAGTGATCGATAAACTTAAATCTCGTGACTTATCGTCGAATACACCCGCGGATACCGTGAGTGTTGTGTGCCGGGACTTTCCAATAATACAAGATCAGCCGAGGGTAGTTTCAGAAACTACTCACAGCGATCAACAATGACAGCTCGCCTCTCCAGTCAGCTCGTGACCACGGCCAGTGTAACCTGGTCGAAACGTCGGGCAAGGTAAATAAAACTTATTCGTGTGTAAGACCCGTAAATAATTATATAATTATGAATACAAAGCGCGAAAGTCTAAAATGTACTATAGATACTACTTTATTGGTAGCTTTTGGTTATCTACTGGTAACATTTTGCCCATAGACAACTGGTAGGTTCTTTATCGTAGAATATTCTCTTAAAATATTTTTATTCCTTAAAAAGAGAGACAAAAATTGATCTCAAAAATTTTACACTAAATTATTTACGAAATTCAGCCGGTGTAGCAGAAAAGATGACTGTTTTCACTTTCAAAGAACCTAGCAAGCACAATGTAAATATAACGTTTGGTACGATAAAGAGCCTCTATGTCTGTGGTCAGATGCGCGCGTTTTTCAATTTAGTTGCTTAGCAACACGATCGTAACGCACAGTAGTATTTCGGTGATTGTTAGTTGAAGTTGGCTGGACGGACACACAATGAATAAAACACATCGAATTCAATGCACATTGAATAAATTACATGCCGCGGTATAATTTAATCGTGTAGTAAATCGTACATAAATAGTAAAATGTCATACACTTGACACAAGTTCACGAAGTGTATTCGGATTTGTGTTTTTTATAGTAGTTTATTGGTGAACATTTACGAAAATATAATTATGAATTCGTTGGCTTTAGTGTGTTATTTTTTTGGTTCTGTTATAGCAGTGGAATATGAAAATGACGACAGAAGTAAGTTGGACCAATAGTATTTTTGGGAATTTCACGCACGACCCAAACCATAGTAAAATATTCTTTGCCGAAACTAAGATAATACCTGTCATACAATTAAACAGCGACCCAAAATTAAATGTTGGTGTAATATAGTATATCGATATTATTCATTCGCCTGAAACCGAGATCTCTTGTGCTGCGCCCATACATTTTTCCAGCAAAGTGGGTCGTTGTAATTGTAATAGGTATTATATGACCATACCTAGAAATAGAATATTACACATTTTTGTTAGTTTTTGTTTATTATAATCGTCTTGATTTGTGCTCTACTAGAAGTTCACCAAACCAAGTTACACTTAAATTATGCAAACCGTTGCAATTTGAAAAAGGTTTTTCAAGTTACGATTTTAAGTAATATAAAAACGTTATATTTTTTTATTAACATTTGGTGAAAACATCATCACATCACCAATTATCATAATCAATCAAAGTTGATCGTCGCGCTCCGGCGCGCGTCCACATCCGCTCGACACAAAGGATGCGCCAGCGCACAATATACGCGCCCGCGTGAAACCGCCGCTATTATATGCCTTTCTGTGCGATGCCGCCGAAACCTGGTCACAGACAGGAAGTGGGTGTGACAGCCTATATACTTAGTTAATATAATTATATAAAATATGTACTCATGCCAAATATTAGGCGATATATACTTACATTTTTTTTTAATTCTGAAATTTTAATTTCCTACTTACATTATTAAAATATTTGTGATGTGGCTCTTTCAACGCTTCCCCACCCTTGTATCACTACGATCATTAGTGATCTATTGTGATCGCTACCTTAGGCACTAGTTCAGACTATAGTTCAGTGCTCAGCTTTGCGTCAGGGACATCAGCACGCTTTTTTGGCACTGATTTGTTTTACATCATCATAGTACAGTAATTCTATGTAATCAATGTATGGGGAAAACAAATTAATAAAGTTTTGAAACTTGTGTGGCATGATACCTTTGGGTGTGATGTTCAAAACCCACAACTCTCCCCCCCTCCCCCCACCCCGTAAAGTTTGTCCCTTTTGCCGGCCTTTTTATTTTATTTCGAAAACTAATGGAGATACAAAAAAAATGTCAAAGGCAAAAATGATCCTCATTAAATTCTAAACGGAACAATGTCCTATGTCTATCCGTCGCTTCTTGGCAGAGTCTGCACACTTTAGTGTCCATAGGAGCTTTACCTACATTACATACCTTACCTACTCAAGAAAAATATTTACCCAGCGTGGCCTATAATGGGCATTACTCCCCAACATTTGCGCCGAGCATTGCACGCTAACAAGCCGATGATGACGGATGCACCACACTTGGTGTGGTTGTGCCCCTAGGCAGTAAAGAAACCCATAAGATCACGTTCCAATAGATAGTCGTATGCAAATCGTGGCGTGACGCAGCTAATAAATAAAGTCGGTGCTACCCCGCCCGTGCCATGCGGTGCAAACGCCGTTGGTTTTCTTCGCTTTTCCTCAAACCCCCGTTTTCGTGTCGGAGATTCAGTTTTACGATACTGCCTATACGAAACGGCGCTTGTCTATTAAATAAACATATTCCATGGAGGCTTCCTATGTGCCCATCACTGAGATTACCACCATTACATACCTTATTGAGTCACTGGGATCTTATAAAAATTACGATAAGCGGCGGCGCGGCTGCGTCACGACCAAAAAATTAAATTAAGGTAGATAATTATATACCTACCATAGGGTCATAGTAGCCGGTATAACTCGAATCATAGATCAAAATCCGTCAAATCAAATCAACTCAACAGCCTATTAGAAAAAACTCATGGGCCAGCCGGGGATCGAACTTCGGACCTTTCGATATGATAGGTCGGGGGCTCCCCGACGCCACAGACGCTCTGATGACCAAGTAACCCAAAAATAATGTTCTATTATCTATGTACAGTAAGTATAGTTACTTACAGTTATTTTTGTTACACTCCGTCATCCGTAATAATTTACCCCAAGCAACGAAAGTAGCTCCTAAAAAATAAACAGGGAAAACCTTCAGTTTTATGTACAGGTATCGATGGGGAAATGCGTTTTTCGGTACAATACAAAGCCTGGCGCATGGCACGGGGTGGCGCAAAAGTACATCCCCGCAGAATGTTGCGGTACAATTGTTAGGCGGACAGCGATACACCCCTGTAGACCTTGACATGGTTTCTTTTGCCATTACATTGTGTTTTGTTGTCGTATGAATATTGAAACTTTAATTAGAAGCTGCTTGTAGAGGTGCTGTAAGCTCTGCTCTAGCAATAGACTCTGGTATTATGTCCTACTCTTGGGAAAAACTACCGACAAAACTAAGGCGTGTGGGACATAAGTCCACCGCGTGATTGAGCCCAAAGCGAATTGGTGGAACTCACACATGAAGTTGACAAGCCTTCTTCAAATGCAACGAAGTTTCCTTGTACCACATTTTTGAGGGTAGCTCACTAAGAGGAGCTTTCTTACTAGCCTATACTTGACGACCTCTCAAATTTCAAAGAATTGAAACACCGCAATCTAACAAATACTTATCAGACCCGAAACCAACAACTACTACTAAGTAATTAATTTTCACACGGCCGAAAATCTATTAAAGAGTTTACGGTTTTAATTAAATAAAAGTCATCCTTGTACCAAACAGTATAGCAAAAGTTCAGCATTAGCTTCCAGGAAAGTCCAATAAACTGTAATACGGTTTATTTGGGAGATCACGCGATGCTACCAAACCCTGTTTGTCAACCTGTCGTCGACCGAAGAACTAGCTAGTTTAATTTACTTAAACTGCTTCCGTTTTGTAGAGTGAAGGTTTCAGATTTTTACACGAGTAGCTACTCGTAAAAGTCAATATTACAATGATGTCACGATTACACGAATAGGATCGTAAATCGCACTTGCAAAAAAGTATTAAATTCAATTCGGTAAAAAGATACACGCTCGAAATAAACTGGCTCTGAAATCATATCAATTTTTTCGATCTATCAACAGTGTATCTTCTCATATCGCCGGACCAACACGAGCAAACTCCTCGTCTGGAAGACTTCTTCTGGACAGGGTCAGGTGACGGGCCTCCGCCGCCGCCCGACCAGCCTCTACCAGACACTGTGGAGCCTTCCACTCCAGTTGTACGGACTACAACTGTGCTGGCCACTGTGTACCTGGACTCTTATTCACCACAGGTAGGTACATAAATTTAATGGATTCAATTCCCACTTTCGTAAGTGGCCACTCAAAGACAAGTTCGATGATTGCAAATTTTTCTTTAAATTCAACAGGCAGTAACAGATAAAACAACAGGAGATTGTGTAATGAACTGCGGAGACGTCGGCCCGCCAGACAGTCTGGAGCCAGAGATACCTGAAGACCGTCGGTATTGGCTCCTCACAGTTATTCAAGGCTCTACTCCTGACAGTTTGCAGCTTCGACTAGCTAGATTATACCAAAAGGCTTTCCTCAGGTAGACAGCATTAATTTTATCATTGGAATTTTTTATTCTCTGCTAAACTATCAAAATTTCACAAAAGGCAACATTTTCAGGCAACAAGAACGTCATCTAGGCATCATCAAATCATTAGATGCACCGACCACACGAAAGAAACATGATGTTCATTCCTTCGTTGTTCATAAAGACAATAACTTTAACCAGATAAGTTCTTATAGCTCCAATACTCCTCTAAGATATCTTGATATACAAAGTTCGATGGTAGCTCCTATGGAGTCTTCAACTTCTTCAAGTAGAATGCCAAAAATGTATTCACAAAGCGTAGAAATAATTCCAGTAGAAAATATAAATACAACGTCGTTAACACTAGATAATATAAAAGCAACAAAAGTAGAATCTTGGATTTTAGTGACACCAACAGTGATTGTGCAAAAAAGGGAAGTAACAGATCTGGAAAAGTTAGAAGAGAGTAAAGAAGAGTTGATCGAACCGTTGGAAGAGGATACAAGTAACGAAACATTTTTATTTAAGAGGGAAATTATAAAGCCTGATCAACAGCCGCCAGTTCTAGTTCATATTCAAAACATAACTGAAGTGAGTATCATTACTTAGGTAATATAACGAAAACTTTGGTATCCATTTCTACTCTAAACAGTATATAAACTATAATATTATACATAACAAAATCCTCGTTATATTCAACATTTTCTTCAACTGTTTCAACTTTCAGTTTTCAGAAACAGGCAGTGTTCAAATAGTGTATGTGGTGTTAGTTGGGGGACGAGCGGTGCCGGCCGCAGTAGCCGCTAGAGACATGCGGCTAGTGAGAGATGCAGAAGTGGCCCGTGAACTGGGTGCCGTTGTCACTACAAAAGCTGAGCGTGAGTTCTTTATATAATTAGCAGTCAATGTAGATTTTTCTTCAGATAATCAAATTGTTTAACAAATCTTGCCAGCAGCGTACCTGAGAGCAGCTGAAGGTCTTGAAGGAGAAGCGGCAGGGGCGGCAGGGATACACGGAACTGAACTTTGGGCACTAGCTATTGGGGCCTCTATAGCAATACTTCTGATCCTGGCTCTAGTGGTGTTATTGTGTTTTGCTTATAGGTATGGTAAAAAATCTAGGATATAAAATTACTTTCAATCGGTATGATCCTGCCTATGAAAAAAATATTTCATTACAGAAAGAAATCGAAGAAGTCAGCGGATTCATTACGCGTGTATAGAAATGAGTTACTGAGAGAGGTCGAACGAAACCAACTAAAGCAGGTTCATGAGGAAAAGGATGGCAAGGTTCGTAAATGATGTAAAAAATGCAAATTATGCAGATGCTGTATAGCACTGTATATATGGTATGGAAGCTACATTGATACTGCAAACAAGTGAAGACTTGTAATCTTGTAATCAATAGTGACTTAAATATAATTCAATATTGTCTACAGTTAATAAGTGTGGTATCTCCAAGTAGAACACGACCAAGCAGTACTTTACTACCAGTTTACAGAGCTGGTAGTGCTTCTGGGTAAGAAATCTTCCTTCGTACTACATAACAGTTTGAATGAATATTTCTCGAGGGGTAATCTTTGTAAATTTGTGTTCTCATTAGGTCTTCTACTACTTCATCGGGTGTATCAGAAGTGGCAGCAGCTATGCGTCGGCGACAAAAGAAACCGCATGCTTTGAGAATGCCGCAGAAGAAAAGAGGTAAGTTATGTTTTCTATCAAAGCGCTCTGCTGTGAAGTCATCGACGTAGGACGGAGCTTTTTCTTGGTTAATGTAAGTTCTAAACTAAAATATACCTAATAATCTATTTTGTTTGAAGCAAAATTATATACCTATAAGTATTTAGGTATGAAAGTACATAAGTACTCAAATGTCCAAAATTTATTTTTTCTCAGTAGGCACAACAGATAGCTTACTGGAAGCTGCAGGGTTGGATAGCTCGGACAGTGGTCAGCCCTCTGCACCTCAAACGCCTACTTCCTACCTCTCCATGCCTTCGGTCAACTCATTTCCAAGGTTAGAATAAATTCAATCAACGTCATAGTGATATTATCACTGCACGAAAAGTTATTTTGAATACATACATACTTGCAATACATACATTCGTCTTAATATTTTCTACTTCGATTAATCCGGAAATGTCTTCAATCTTCCAGAGGAAACATGGTAGAACCACTATCACGGATCCTGGAGCCAGTCTCCGTCCGTCATCTCGACGTTGACACTCCAGTGTCCAGCCCAAAAGACCCTCGTCCTAAAACCAGTGAGAAAGCCAAAGAAGTGGTGCCGCGGAGACAAATGGCCTCCCAGCTGGTGAGGCTTGGCAGCATCGATAAGGATCCGGGGGTGATTGGACCGCTGGTGTGGGATTTGCATTGTCAGAGGATGAAAGATGGTGAGTTCCTGTGATTTTTCTGTTTTTTTTACTTATTGATATGACAGATTTCTTGCAGTCATCACACTTCATCATCACTGTTTAAAACATTTACAGCTTCAAAGCCATCCAGTCCAGCGAATACAGCCGCTTCAGCTCAAAAGACCGCGCCTTCTCGCATGCGGCAGCGGTTCAATGAGCTCATGGACGATGCCTTCACGCTGTTCGGCAGTGCAGGTTCGAGTCCCAACTCGCATGACACTTACACAGTTGACACTGAGAAGGATAGCGGTGGAAAAGATAAAAAGAAACGGGGTGAGAACTAAGTCGTTCTGACAAAAGCCTTTGATTGGTTATAACATAAATAATCATACCGAAACAAGTTGTGATGTCATAGTTTCTCGGTAAGAAGTAAATTGCACAACAGGTGAATGAATATGAAGATTTTTACAGGGTGGTAAGACGATATAAAAAATAATAATATGATAGTTATGAAAAAAACTCTAACGTTTCCCCAGGTCTACGTACTTGGCACTCTATGTTGTTGATGACAGACGCCCCCGGTTAGATGGAACGATGACCTGCGCATAAGCCGGCTGGCAGTGACTGAATGCAGAGAAACGAAGATAGAGTTCAGTGGCGCGCCTTGGGGGAGGCCTATGTCCAGCAGTGGACTAGTACAGACTGATGATGAAGTTGAACTTTTTGACACAATAAAAATGAAATAGCAGTAGCGATAGCAATATTGAATTGCAAGTAATGATGAATTTTATATTGTTGTACTCTAGACGGCGATCAAATAACCCAAGCCCGCAATGACAACGTGCGGCTGCCCGGATCTCCCTACACAGCTTTAGATACAGTCAGAGGCCGCTCGGCGGGTCCTGGGTAAGTGGATCTTTTCCAGGTTTAGTACTTGTCCAGTACGCGCCCGCCCCGCCCCCTAATGGACCGACGACCGGAATATTAATTATGAATTCTTTTAAGCTTTCTTGAAATCGTTTGGAAGCAGCATCGTCATGATTCCTTAACTTTAAGATTTTCATGTTTTGATGCCATTTTGCGGGATTTTTTCTTCATGACGATGCTGCTTCCCAACGGCTCATCTGATCAGTTGGATATCTAAAGCGACCTAAAAGTCCGCCATCTACTCTCTCGATGACGGTCATCAGATCATGCCCCGATCAATCCTACAGGAGACCCCATGGCTTCAAAGTGACCTCGATTGTATGAAAATCTTGCCCTGTTTCTAATTATCCGTCCACCTATGTATTACCAGGAGCAAACACGGAGCCAAAACTATACGATCTCTATGTATACTGTTTTTAGAGGTGACGTAACTGTAGGCTTCGGAAGTCCATGTCCAGCAGTGGACGTCGATAGGAAGTGTGGTGTGTAAAACATCGCTCACGTTATCCACAGCAGAGCCGGCAGCGTGGCCGCGGACGCCGATAGACCGCGCACGTCGTTCTCGCGGGCTGCAGCGGAGCGCCGGGCGCCGCCCCCGGCGCGGGCGTGGGGGCCCACACCGCCGCATGTAAGTGCCCTACATATTGTACTGCTCGCATACCTCGAATTATGTTGCAGGAATATATCATACTATTGATATTATGATTGACTAGCTGTTTAGTTGCCCGCGTGGAATAAATTTTTCCCGCGGGAATAGATTACTGCGGTAAAAAGTAGGCTTTCATGATAATCTAGGATATAAGCTATCACTGTACATCAAGTTTCATCAAAATCCGTTCAGTACGAGTAACAAACATCCTTACGAGTACAAACTTTCGCCTTTATAAAATTAGTAGAATTGATTCGATTGCTAAAACATAGAATCTAGCACACGTCAATCACCATTATACAAATTTCAATTTCAGAGCACCTCAAATTGATACCGATCAATATTTGCAGTCCCTAGGTGCACCATCCCGGTTGCCCCCAGCGCCCGCCGTGAACCCGGCCATAGTCCTGGCGGAGGGGCGGCTGCCGCCGGAGGACCCGGCCATACCGCTCATATCGGCCATAAAGAGCGAGATACAACGCATGCGCGATACTGCCAACAAACCTAACACGTAGAGTTATGTTATTGATATCATAATAGCAAATTAATAAAAAAACGTTAATTATACAAGTTCAGTAAATAGATCTATCAAGTTATCTGTGAAGTGGCAGAATCAGGAACTACGCATGTCATTCGGCCGTCAGCACAAAATATATAGAATGACGGGCATGGAACGATGGCAGAGCCACCCTTCAGTTCACAGATAACTTGGTACCTCGCAATGACTGTGGCATGGCTCAGGCATTGCAAGGCCGAGTCGCAAGTTCGCGAAGCATCATCATCAGCCCATTAACACGTCCCCACTGCTGGTGCTCAGGCCTACCCTCTCAACGAGGGCGTTCGGGATAATAGTCCATCACGCTAGCCCAGTGCGGGTTGGTGGACTTCACATGCGCCTAAGAATTTCTTCTTCGATGTATGCAGGTTTCCTCACGATGTTTTCCTTCACCGTTCCCGAGCAGTCAGTAAAAGTACTTAAGTTTCGAGAAAAAACCCATCGGTACATGGCCCAGCCGGGGATCGAACTTCGGACGTATCGATATGATAGGCCGCGTCTTATCGCCGAGGCCAAAGACGCTCTCTAATGTGCATGTATTACATAATGTGAATCTCAAAGGTACAGCATTTTATGTAGGTATAATACTTGTTATTAATATCGTCGTTTTTACGTGATTATTCGATACGCGATAGTCGTTTTCATACTTTTAGATTCTTTGTTTGTTGTAGTTTTCCAATCTATTTCGTTATAAACATTTTTGATGCCAATTTTCTACAAATAAATTAGCAGTAAGTAAACTAATCTACCTGAAAAATCTTTTGAAATCATGTTTCCGAATTTTCTAATAAACCAACTTTTTTAATTAGTAATGTATTGTTTTTCTTATAAATAATAACTGAAACATTCTGTAATATTATTGTGCGACTTTATTTTGTACTTGTTTGATTATTATAATAATATAAAAAGTTAATTATAATAATATAAAAAGTTAAGTATTTTAAACTACTTGTACCAATTAATGCAATTCTTCGTTGTTGTTGTTGTCGTTGTTGGGAGCAATACATTCACTATCTCGCTTCTGTGATGTTAAGGTTTCGTCAGCTTCGAAGGATTGCACACAGGCTACAATATTTACATACATACAATAGGAAGTATGAAATTCACAGTCTTCCAAAGATTATCTTTGGTTTAAATATATGGTGGTATATAACTCGACGAGAAATGTGTAGTCGAAATAACATATCATAGCAAGTTTTTTATTATTATCAGAAATCATCTATCTCGAATGCGTCGAGAAACAAATCACCATTTATTTCCCACTTTTTTGTGACTAAAATAATTGACCCAATTTAAGTCTTGTCAAGCCTGCTCAAGACGTATTCTTCCCAGCCCTAGGGAGTACCTCTTCCTTAGTATAAGTATTAATTACACTGATTATAAATAAACATTATAACGAAAACAAACTAGAACGTTGAAAATACACTGTCATTTGAAAATAAAACGGAAAAAAAAACTAAACAATTTCACACAAATATTATTTCTGGAAACAGTACACAATAAATCATAAATTCGTAACATAGAACTTAAAAACCACAACAATTATTAAATAACAATCTTATAATAAAAATAATTACAATTTCCTTTAAATTATACCTTGCCATTATAATATTCAAAGAGCGGATTCTTTAGGACATTCCAGTAATTTACATGCCAATAGATCCCCAATGCTGATACAATCTAAAAATAATAAAAACTATGGACAAGACATATCTATAGACACATTCTTAATGCGGCTCAGGTACGTACAAAGTCGTAACTAAAGAATCCGCTCTTAAAATCGTAGGTGTTTCTTTCTGCATCACACCAACATGACGTGATGTGTCATATCATATCCAACTGGAATACACGTGCAAACCGTCTCTTCTGACGTACAGTCAACCACACGTTCAGCTTTATATACATGCCGATACCCTGCGCAATAAGCTATAGTGCTTATTCAGCCATAGCTTACTCTGCATCATGATTCATCCGATCATAAATCTTGTATACCATGACGCATGAAGATCGAACGCTACTACTTCGGTAGCTGCTGCCTTCCTGTCACCAAGCCAGTGAGTGTAGCGAAATTATTTAATACTGTCAAGTCGTTAAGTGAACTCAGGCATATGGTCGGGACGCTCTCCCGAGGCTAGCCGGGACGTCAAGAAACTGGTAGGCTTCCTGGTAGTCTCAGCTAGCCCAGAGCCTTTAAGTCCGAAAGGCCGAACTGCGGAAGAGCCTAGTAGATAATAATCATGAAGGCAGGTCTAGAGCCGACTAACAATATTTTGTAGCAAAAAATATTTGAGTAGGAACAAGGTTTTCTGCCAAATTCTGTGAAAGAAAATGTTGTTTTTCGTTCACCGGGCATAATAGTTGATTTTCATGTTTTATTATTTGTGTCGGTAAATAACAAACTGCCCTAAGATTAGGTTTTTTAGAATTTCATATATTATTCTGTTTGGACTTAGCGATTTTGAATAAAACTTACACATTTGACCCCTTTTTTAAAAGCAAATCTTGAATTCAAGGATTTTTAAAATATGAAGGTGAAATTAAAAAATTGAACAAACTACATAAAACGAGTGTTTGGTACGTTGTTGGCGTTATGACAGTTTGATAATTACCTATACATGTCAAGACACACGTTAATGTATCAGACTTCAACAGTGACAAACTGGAAAAATCAACAGAGACAAACTGGAGTTCCACCCACTAACAGAAATATCTCACAAAATCCATCCGCACCTACCGTCTTATCCTTCGACACACAAGGCATCACTAAAATGTAAATATTTTTACACTTTCACACCTAAAACAGTACATCTTGTACATTACATGTTCACACTTCACTGTAAGCACTCCACTGTGTAATGCTATGTGGACTGCAGCTGCTGGTGGGGGGCTAGCCGCTTCCACTGGGTCTGCTGGCTTTGGCTGTCTGATGCCTCCTCATCCTGCGAGAAAATAACTTAATGAATAAGTGTACTTAGGTACCTGGTATTTTCATGCGATTTTTTGCTGAAATTTCCTAAGCAACTGGATTGTGAGGATTATTAAACAGTGAAACTCACTGACGAACACGCAAAGAGAATGAAAAGATGTGTCAGGATCGCAATACTTGGCGCTCCTTTCTGCCTACCCCGCTAGGGACATAGCGTGAAGATATGTATTAAACAGTGAATAGTGTGGTAACGTGGTTTAACACAGAAGGTAAACAAATCGCTATTAATTTAAGATTAATCAGTACAGCAGTACGCAAATTCATGACACCCACATGTCTAATTGATAAATAGTGGGAATTTAAAATAAAATAAACGGAAAAAGGGGTAAATGAACCGTTTTGATGGAATCTAATAAAATGAAATTCAATCCCAAAACATGTTAGTAATTATTCATTGTCGCAAGGTCAGTTCACTCAACAATGAAAAACAGTTACCTGTATAATAGTTATAGAAACTGTATCGGGCTTGATGTCTTCTAACACTTTTTGATCATCCTGCAACGGATCTGTTTGCTCCATAGCCATGGCCATACACCTGAAAAGTGGAAATGATGTGGCGAAATAAATAACGGAATATAGTAATCGTAAGGCTTACAAATAACATGTTTTTCATGTTTTATTTACAAGATAAGGTTATGAAATATTAAAACTCACTTTCTGCTGCCTGAATGGAATCTGCCGCCGTCTCCGCGAATCCTGTTCATTGCGTGCCTGTGTCTCGACTCGTGCAGGTATTTCTGTAAATATGTTGGTAATTCTAATTAGTTACTTCAATGACGCCAGTTGCTAAAATGACATAGGATTGGATATTAGGTGGTATTTTAAAAATATTTGATTTCAACTTAATATCTTTTCATATAAAATGTTAAAGGAAATTCAAAAATATTTAAGTACACTGGGTACATTTATACGTCAATTTTTTTATCTACCACCGCATCCAAGGTGTTAGCGCCGCCTAGGAAGCTTCCTAGCTGCTGCTAGGAAGCCGTCTACATACCGGTCTCTCCTTGGGTATCTTGCCCTGTTCATGCAGCTTGGCCCTGGCGGCCCGTCGCTTCAGTATCCTCTTGTACTGCCTCGCGTTCACATACAGGAGGGGTTCCTCGTCGGAGCCCGCGGCGGAGCACCCCGCGCTCTCGGTGGCAGTGGCACCGGCGTTCGTGTTGTTGCCGTTCACCATCTGTAAGTTCAAGCAAGAGATATTCAATCCACATGTTGTAAATTAGGCCTCCTAATCTGGGTAAATGAGGTATATCGGGCATCGCAGTACTCGGCAATCAAACAATGTAAGGAACAGCATAATGTAACGTTGTTTGTGATAGTCAAATAATTTGCACACACGTATTGTAAGGGTCGATTTAGCGCTGTATTGTAATGGGCGACGCTGAACGGTTTGTACGGGATCTACGAGCAGCGCGAACCGCCGCTTAATACGTATCATACAAACTTATCTGATCTCGTAGAGAGCGGCAGCGCCGCCGACGGCGAGGCCGCCCATTATATTACAGCCCTTAAGCTTAACAGTGGGAAATATATATGTTGTTGATAAGCGTGATTTAAAAGAAGTGCCACCTCAGTTTTGGGTTTAACTAAATCAGCCCTAAAAGTTTTCCAATTTTTTTTAAATTCATAAAATAATGATCATACCATGACAATATTGGGGTGGTTGACAATCTGTTGTTGCTGCTGCACCGCGCCGCCGACGCCCGCCACCTGCACCAGGTTGCCGTTGAGGTTGATAACTAGAAATAAATTGTAAGCATCAGCTTTCCACTTGATTATTCCATGTGATTGGTAGTTAGTACTAGCCGTGGACGACCTAAACTGACATACGAGGATCAAGAGCAGGTGCTCACAGACGAAGACGTGAAGAGATGCTTGGCGCTCCGGTCTTTTTGCCTACCCCGCCTGGTACCGCGCCTGCGCCGTGCCTTCACACTGAGCTGGACTGAGCTGCAGTATTATTTTTAAATATAACTAGCTGCCAGCTTTCCCGAGGTATCTATAGCCGATGTGTTATTCTAATATATAATCTATATTACTGTAGTTTCATCTAAATCTGTCCCGTAGTATTTGCGTGAAAGGGTAACATTCATCCAAAGTCCAAACATCCTTACAAACTTTCGCGGTTATAATATCAGTAGGATTACAAGGTGCAGTAATGAATGATGTTAGTTACCGGCGGGCTGGTGTATGATCTGGTGCTGGTCGACGGCGGGCTGCGGCGCGGCGGCGGCCGGCTGGTAGATGAACGTCTGCCCGTCCGCAGTCTGCACCAGCTGCATGGGCTGCATGCTGTTGCTGGCACCTGGAAATTATTTTAATAAACCTTGTATTTCCAAAACGTTACAAATTTCTTATCAAAAGCTCAAAACTTGTATTTCAGTTCAGCTGACAGTACTCTTCTTTTGCTAGGAAGAAATGAAGTGTGTCATCTATATTAATATAATACAGAGGTAGTTTCTGGTTTGCTCAAGGTAGATTTGTTAAACTATTTTCTACTTTTGGTAACAGCAGATTTCCCATGATAAAAGGAATTGCAATAGGATGAAAAGCTAGTCTTTACATACATATCTTCACGCTATGTCCCTAATGGGGTAGGCAAGAAGAACGGTTAGGAATAAGTAATGAAAGTTCTACTCATAAATTTCTGTAACAGGGTAATTATTGGCTCTTGTATTACCTTGAATACTGGATATTGGTAAGACTTGCAGTTGCTGCAGCTGTTGGGTATTGGGTGTTGCCACCTAAAACATTTTTTAGATTATAAAAAACGACTAAAGCTAAAGACATTGAATTAAATATACCTATTCAATCACAATCAAATTAATTCGTTTTGTAACTCCTCTTATGTTAATAACAGGGTCCAGAATTTTCATAGCAAAACACATGACTGTCGATTTTTGTCTATTGATTGATCAATCAATCAAATCATTTTATTGTGATACACAGGATTGACAAGTTATTTTTGATAGTCAATGTTTAGCTATGAAAATTCTGGTCCCTGGTGATTAATATTCATTTTTTTAGATACCACTACCTGGATCTGTGGCGTCCCAATCTGATTGCATGCACAAAGGGAAACAATTCATAAATATTATTTAACAACATCAAATAAGTGAGATCCTTAAAGTTTCCATTTCTTTTTCAACAAATACCTTAGTTAATTTTAAATTAAAACTAAACACAAATGTAAGGATTTCCTTGGGACTATGTGGCATAGGTATTTCAGAACTAGATTTAGCTCTTGGTTTTAGGTTTCACTGTTGAACTTTGCATCAGGACTAAAACAGATATCATTCTCATCTGCCGTTTTGTCTCTACAATCCATAAAAAAAAGGTTAAAAATGACATTTGACCAGTTGATTGTTGATAACAATAATTGTTGGTACACTGGAGACTACCAAGTCCTCTGTGACTTGAGGAAGGAGACTAGTTTTGATGTGGTAGTGGTACTGTTGGTTAGATTAATGAAAGAATTATACCTGTATGGCTGGACCAGCGTTAGGTATGGTATGGACGACAATCTGCTGGCCGTTGGGGCCCTGGATCATGTGGTTGTTCATCTGAAGAACCTGCAGTTGCTGCCCGTTGATGGTCATCACCTGCGTTCCCTCAGACCCCTGGAGTTGAGCGTGCTCCATCGTGGATCACTGCGGAATCGAATGAAAATGTAGGAACGTATTGAAGAATCCAAATGAGAACGGACGACTAAAATCTCTTCCCAAGTTTAGGACGAGTTACTTAAATTGGTAAACGTGAAACGAGCCGAGGCTTATCAGTGAATCATATAACTGTGGGGTAGAGATAAGCGCAAGTTGCCAATGAACGTTTCAAGTAAGAGTATCTAAAAACCAATCTACTTACACCTTTCGATTCGGAGTAATCACATGAATTGTATCCAAATCGTATGATTGATATTATAATTTGGCAGTGAGATAAATAATTAGACGAAACAATCGGAAAACTACTGTACCTTCGAGCGGAAAATAGAGTACGTCACAACTACGAGGCCAACAAAGCGAACGTAATCAAAATGGCTGCTTTTCACGTAATTTCGTCAGGCACAATGAAAATTTTCAGAAGAAACAGAAAAGTTTTAGCGAATTTCCAATTCAATACCGGTACAACCATCGCGAAGTAATATTTGCCGAATATTGTATTGTGAACTTACATCGGGTCCTCACTGGTTTTTCGATGATTGGTTGACAAAGGATAGACCAATGGCCGAAGTCAATGATCACAGGAACGCTGAAGATTGGTTCGGCGCATTACCACTCCCAAAGAAGCGCGGTTGTTCACTCTCCAATGCTCATCGCGTAATTAAAACTTGTCTATGGTACATGTGACGTCAGAAAGGGATACCGCTATAAAGGTCGTAAATTGACATTAGGGCAGTTTGTTTTTTTGTAATATATAAATGCATGCGTTGCGTCCGCGCGTCCGCCGAGTGACACAATGGATGTGAGAGAGACAGACTTCCGACAAAAATGTAATTTCTCTCTTTTTAAAATAAAAAAGCAGCGGGATATACAAAATAGTACAATTAGCAGTAGTTTCAAATTACGTATCTTGCCATTGATGAAGTCGTTAAACACGGCCGGCGCAGCTATTTAATTGATATGCCCATACTACTAGTTTGGAACATATTAATAAAATAAAATACTTAGCATAAAATATACTTTATCTATTTTCTTCACCAAATCACAGAATACTTATTAGACCAAATTTGAGAAAAACACTGTATCGAACTGTTGATTTATCGGAGAGAATCGGAGAATTTCTACAACCTGGTAACAAAGCAAACATGACCACAGACAACATCACATTTTAAGCATCCATTTGCACGAGCGTTTCTCTGTTTTCTGTTGAAACGCTGTGTGATTAGGTTTGCCCCGACACTTTTTAATTGTCTATTTTGTGTCTACTGTCTATTGCTATTCTTGACGCTTCGTTCGTTTCGCTTTGTGAATTTGTATTTATATTTTGGAATTGGGAATTAATCTGCGAATGATTATTGTTATAAGGCAAACGTAAGATGAATTCGACAATATCTGACGATTTGTCCCGTGACCTATTTGGATCTCACGCAGCAAACTTTATTGGTAAGGTTATAATTTTAAAAATCGAATGTCATTTCAATTGTTTTGTTTGTACACCACAAATCCTAAATGTATAATTTTTTAGGTAATTTTTACGAAAGAAGCCAGAATATAACTTCGTTACACAAAGAATTGTTGGAGATAAACTTTTCTATCACTGCCTACATCGAGGAGAGCAAGCGACGCTTGGAGGCGCTCCGATTGGATTTGGCACAACAAGCAAACAGTTGCCAAAAAGTAGTTGAAATATTATCTGAAAAGTGTAAGTATCTTTAAGTCAACTTCAGTGATAAAATAATTCTAATTAGAAATTCTAGAAGGGAAGGACAGTCATTGTCATTGAATACATAAAAATACTTCCATGACATAAGTAGAAGGTGTTCTACGCACATCTTCGTAGTTAAAATATCCAAATTGATTTGCAGAATACATACAAAAAATGACACATACACCCGCTACACCAGGCAAAAGAAACATAAGAACCTGTATCAAATCATTACAAGAAGATAACAACAACACAAGCAACAAATTCTCAGAGCGGCATCAAGCAAGAACATTTGTGCAATGGTACAAACGCATGGTAGATAATGAACGACAAAACTTAACTCTGTACCTCTCTGATGATGCCGTGCTAGAATGGTTCGGAAGGACTATAAAATCTAGGAAAAAAGTAACAGCATTCCTGAAATATGACATGCAATGCTCAAAGCATGATTTCACAACTTTCGAAAGTATTGACAAGATACAAAGTAGACAGGAAAGACTGCAAAGGTGTGTATTGTAGATCGCAGAACAATAATGAATGATGTTGGTGTGTCTTTACTACTCTACATAAAATAAATAAGTTTGGTCTATCTTAGCTGTTTTCTTTTCTTGTTTCCTTAACTCTTACCCATTCTATACTTTAAACTATACATTCTATACTAACCTGCTTATTAGAAAATAGATTTGATTATAAGATTTCTGCTACAAATTCTTTCTAACATGAAATTACATATTTCAGGCCAGATGAAACTATTCTCGCAACTCCATTACACTCTCCAGAACTTGTGTCAAAACCTGAAAGATCTGGTAAAAGGAGACTTCTAAGATCAAATTGCAATAGTCCAGAATGGGCAGAAGGTTGCAACCCTGATGATGAATTCACAATCACTGCAAGAAAACGATTGAAATCCAGTCATACAGAACCTATAGTTGAGCATAATCATGAATCTCATCAAAATAAAGGAGTGTTTTCTGGGGATGAGGCATCTGACATAAATAACAAAGGTGATAGTATGCTAGGGAGGCGCGCGAAACGCAAATGTGTGCCAGTCACACCTCCGAACCTTGAGTTCGGTCAAGGAGACTGCTTACCTTCCACTAGTGGCACAGATGCTAACAGATCACATGATGCTTTAAACGCTCAGCTGCCGAAACTGGCAGTAGAATGCAATGGCTACATTGAGTTCACTAGAACTAGAAACAACCGTAGTACAGACACAATGAAATGGGAAAGGAAGTGTAAAATACAAATAAGCTATTCGGAGGATCCTCTCAATGTTGGAGAGTATATTATTTGGGCCTTACATTATACAGACGAGAGTAAATGTCGGAGGAATTTACTGGCTGCATTTGAAGAAGTCGCAAAGAAAGAGGAAGTGAAGAAAGTTTAAGGTGTTTTGTAAGTTTTATGTATTATCAAAATTTGGGCTCAAGTTCAACGGTTTATCATAATGAGCAAGTTCAAAACCTACAGTGCAGTAGTGTCTTTCCAACCAACTGATTGGCCCATTCTATCCTCAGTACAACTACTAATTCCTCTGTGGTATAACTCATCTGCAAACCAATCTAAGATGCCATCAAATATTTTTATTCCAATATTCAAATGTATTAAGAATTCATAAAATGGGAGACTGATTTAAATGAAATTTGTGCCTTCTAGTAATGCAAGTTATTAATTTTACCACCAACTTGCTTTGGGGAAAGTGGACATCTGTTGTTTTACCTCTGAATTACAATTAAAATTACATGATATTGGTTAGCAATTTAGCAGTAAAATTGTAATGACCTATTTTCAATGAACAAAAGTGTAAAAACATTTTGATAACAATGTGATATGCAGATATAGATATTGTATTTTTCTATTTAATAGGATATACCTATTTTTAATGTTTGGTTATGAGATGAGACTATGTTTACATTTGTGACGAACGTACAGTTTGTATATTATGAATTTGTTTTAGCAATATTTTGCAGTCTTCCGCAATAAGTGTGAATAGTTCTTTAGTTATTATTATACCTAGCATCCAGACTGCAATTCGTTGTGTTATTGAGATTGGCTTATATTTCTTTATATTTTTGAGCTTTGTCAAAACACCTTCACCAACAAAAGTGGCAAGTATGTTATTCACTCAGTTGCCGCCAGTAGCGGCGGATCAGAGTGCCTATGACTAGGTAATAATTTCAGAATAGAATCTTGACCTATATATTACATACTATTAAGTACCTAAATACCTCCAGCTTTAAATGAAGATCGCGTTTCTAAAAATGTGCATCGCTTGTAGAAAGCATGCATATCTTCCCCTTCTTTGATACTTTTTACATCTCAAGTTTTGATTGTTTGACTGTACCTATTTCTTTTTCCGTGTATATTTCTATCATTGTTGATATCCCATTAGATATCAATTATCTATATGAATGAGAGTGTGATAGCAATTTGCAGAACTGAGAATATGGTATGGGGTTGTTCAACTTAGATCTCTATTATTCCACTATCTTGTCATGTTGTTAGTTTAGTACCACCGACATGTATTAGCTTTTAATTTGCTAGATTTAGTTTTTTTTTCTAATAGGATTTAAATTGTAACTTTAGTTTTGAAATAACTAGCTAGGTGTAGGTTGACTTAAATTACGAAGGTAATTCTGATCATGTTTGATCATTTTTTGTTGTCATTAGGTTTTTAGACATTTTTATAATACTTACCAAAATTATTTTTGAAACTGTTACATGTTATACAAGTGTACATGTAATGTACTCTGTCCGGTATAGCCAGAGATGTATTGCTTAGACCATAGTACTTATTGATGGACTAAGCATTGATTCACAGCGACCCGGATTGTTCCACTCCGATTGCTGTGAAACGATGTTCTAGTGCCTCACATGTCTCCACGCCCACTGTGCAACCAATCTCAAGAGTATTCCCATCTGTTACCCTATTTTGCCCACTGGAAACTTTACATCGATTTTTGATATGGTTCCCGTGTGAATTCACATGAAATGTTTGTACTAGCGGAGGTACTATTTGAAGTACTATTTATTGATATATCATTTAAATTTAGATACGTCCGCTTTCTTTATGAAAACAACATGACTTTAATGTGTACGCTGGCTGAACGCTTGCTCTGAAAGTTATGTTCAATATCTCCGTTCCTATAAGAGCAATCGTTATGAGATTTCCGGTACCGGTATTTTTTTGTGTAATTTCGTTGCTGTAATCAATGCCGTTTTCGAGATCGGCCATGTGTACGCCAGCAGAACGTTCCGCCAGCGTACACACTAAAACTGGCGTATATTTCTAAAACCACAGGGGTACTATTTATTTGATCTAGGTACTATTTATTGGCACTAAAACTAGCCCAGAATCTCTTATGTGTACGCTAGGTGAACGGACACGAAGTAACGGGCACAAGTCACTTTAGAGCAGGCGCGCCTATGATATAGACTGCTGGAGTAACAGGGTGGCAGATGGGCATTAGTTATAATTTATATATTATTACCACATTATGGACTAGCTCCAAGGATGTTCAAGGGGACAACTTGGCGTGACAGAAGCAAATACTTAAAACTCACTTTTTTTAAAGTTGGGATTATTTTAAACTGTCTCACTTTGATAGATTTGATAAAGATAAACATGGTTTATTTATGGTATTCACATGTAAATCTTTCTGAATAGCATTTTGTATGAATTTTACTATTGGTTTCAGTCACTTGCTATAATGGCAGACTATAAACGTACACTTAGCAGATTCATACCAGATGTTGTTAAAGCCAAGGTATAAAATTTCCTTATTGATGTTCAATGAACTATTTGCTTTGTTTTCTGAATGGACTGTCAACGAGATTTTCAAGTATTTTAAACTGCGTTAGTTATACCCCTACTTTTAAGTTTTATGTTGTTATACATTACTTGTGAAGTAATGTTAATGGGAAGATTTTCGTTTGATTATGCTAGAAATGTATAAGATGAATAAAATTTGTTTAGAAATATGGTTTTGGTTTTCTATTCATAGTAAAAAAATTAGGTCAAATGTTTCACTTATAATAATTTATTTGTCGTAATTGTAATAACAGGCTGTTTGCCCAGTTTTGTAACCTAGTACAAAATATCGATCAATATCATTAAAAAAGCTCATCTTTACTTTATTTGATCACAGAAAAAATACGAAAATACAAAATGGTTAGTATCAGGCAGGATCCTATTTGACAAACCTCCATTCAAATAGGAAATTTTAGGCACAAAACATTATTACATAAAACACCTATTACTGCTAAACTTATAGTTGAGATCTATTTACGGACTATACAACATAATTGCTAGCGTCAAAAATCATATTTAAATTACATTATATCTACGTGTCTACATCTCCAATTTTTTCTCAAATCCCACACCCTATTTTGGCGCTACACAAGCAAAGGGTAATGTTATGTTTTTTACACAGCCAACATGTTATCTGGGTATGTAAAGATGAGCATTGAGCAAAATAACAGGAAACAGACAAGTCCAGATCTAAGTAATAATTATTCTGTGGCACCCTCATGGCTTAACTATATTTATTACATAAAATACGGTAAATATGGTTGAAACAGTCTACAAGATATTTATTTCATGTAGCCTGATGCTAAATATATCACTATAAAACATTATTAGGTACTTCTTATAGCTATATAGCCTTACAACATTTCATTCCAAGTAATGGTAGACTTCCACATCCAATGCATCTTTTTAGTTCACCATAGTAAACATTCTTTAGATAAGGCATACATAAACATGTTATCATACTGATAAGAAACTATAATTGCTTCAACTTTTACAGCAAAAATAAATAAAAAAATTATTACAACTTGTAAAATTTTACATTGGATGGATGTAATACTATTAGAAATTTCATGTATTTCACTGAATATAAATGGAACATAGAAATTGTAGAAACAGTCAATAACAAAACAATACTAAATAGTATACAAAGACTTACAATATTTTAACAACTAATGTCCTAATTGTGTAATAGGTACGAACCAAAAGTAATTTGTTCATTATCATATATATCATTCTAATTAAACCTACTATCACACAACTGTATTTTTTTTATTACAACTGTGGGTCGGCATCAACTATATCGTTAAGCAAATTTGTTTCTTCCAAGTCTTCCTTAGCATTATTCTCAAGTACTGGCTCATTGATTGGATTGTGGACATTCAAAGATGGGCTTATCCCGGGTGGTTCAGGTGCCTTAGTTACCTTAGATGCCGGTGGTTCAGGCATGCTCTTCGCTGCTAACATCAACCTCTCAATCTCCTTCTCAAGTACATCAATTTTAGCTTTTCTTTCAGTCAGTTCAGACTGTAGCGTTTCTTTCTCTAATCTTAACGTTTCTAATGTAGCCGACTTACTCAATTGTAAATTCTTTAGTGATTGCAATTCAGTCTGACATAATTCCACATCAACTAACGTACGGTTCACTTGAATTTCAGCTTTAACAGCCGCATTCTTGATTTCTGTAACGTCTTCACTTAGCTTCGTTTTTTCCTTTTCTAAATCGGCGAATCTTTTCTGATACCACTGTTTCTGGTTGAGGAAGCGAACTGACTCTTCTATACAGCTGGTCTGATCCTTGTTGCACACTTGAAGCTGTTTGGCGCATTCGTGCAAATGTGTGCTTGTTGCTGCGACTTTGTTTCGCAACTCCTGTTCCGCTGCTTCCAAGGTCCAGCTATTGAAGAGCGAAAGTGTAAGTAGAATGCAGACGGCGAACATAATATACATGGGCCAGCGACGCATCTTTTCCACGCCCATTGTCCTGTTTAACCAATTTATATCTATGATAGGTAAAACACCACACTAAACACAACAGCACAGGACACAGTACAGGTAAGCTGCACAGTAAGTTTTTAGGTACAGTAAAAATACTAAACCTATAGGTAGGTATTCTATCAATGATACTATACTCCTGACTACAGCTGTATGCTATGCATGTAATCCTGTGTCCAAATTCACTTCACAAAATTTAGTCTGAGTCAGTAAAGCAAAGTGGATTATAATCAACTCAGCAATCAATCACTTGCTAAACACCCGAGCCGAGACCGCTTCACCGCTGTCGAAGACACTTTAGCTATCATTAACTAAACTACTTTAGGAGAGAGACTAGAATCTGTGCGAGACGGCGATCCTATTATTTCCAATTTGTGGATCCAATCCAACCAAATTTCATTCCAGTCCCAGTGTTCTCCGAATGTCTCCGTCTTCACTCGTCCAATTTTTTTTTTTTAGGAGTTTGTGGCTTGGTTGCAAGACCTTTAAGCCATTCCACTCGTCCAACCACCAAGGATCCCACAGATTAAAGACCGACGTTGATTGTTGCTTTCTCCTCCTTCTATGGTCAGAGAGATACTTGTCTACGGTCTCCGAACGATTCTCTTTTTTTTGGAGCTGGCTGGATGCCTGCTATTATTTTTGCCAGTGTTGCCAACTTGGTGTCATGTTTTGGGGCTAAATAGACTTTCAAAAAGTTGCAAAAAAAAATTGGGCCACTAAGTAAAAGAAGTGATTTTTGCTAACTTTAACAAGAATCGCGAGACGAATTTTTTAGGTATATAAAGACAAAATCATAGTTGCATTTTCGGGGAATTAAGTAGTGTCATCGTGTGTGCCACACTAAAAAACAAACCTACCCTACATTCGAAAATGTTTTTGTGCGAAAAACGGACGGACAAGGAACGAAATATGACCAAAGGCCTATGTTTTATTAGGGCGACGGCCGACACTTCGACGCCGATACTCGGTGAATTTTGTGCGGGATTTAAGATACGAGCGGAGAGTGCCGCGCCGCCGCCCGCTGCCTAAATAATTCGTCTCAAATTCACGTACCTAACCTTGAGCCAGCTGCGGCGCCGCATATTATAAAACAGGCCTAAATTTAGTTCTAGATAGCTTTACCAAAGAGTAGGATTTTAGGTGCTTCACTTTGGTAACATTTGTTCTTCGGTCACGTGACCGCTTTCCTCTATGAACCATAGATGCAATCTTTCATTGACTTCATTGGTGTAAAGCCACGAGGTTTTTAGCGATATTTCAATTTTCTAGTGAAATAATAAAAAGATACTCCATTTTCTTGGTACAAAATGCCACCCAGTAATCCTTTGCCGCCCAAAGAAAATGCCCTTTTCAAAAGAATTTTGGTAAGTTCCATTGTAAACATACATTTAGATTTTCTGCAGCTTGTCACTCTTCGTGATTTTCAGGAAACTATTAATGTACAATGTAAATTTTCATAGCAACAGCACTGTTACATTTCTCACTTTCGTCGATATTTGTCGTAATTTCCCTTGTCGAAACAATCACAGAATAACATAATTTTTACATTATTTTTTGGCACCTAGCGCACTTCGGGCTACATCCAGTCCGATATATCACCTTGAATAGGTTAGTGATACTTGTTTGTGGGATTGGCTTTATCTGTTTGTTACTTTCAGCGTTGCTACGAGCATAAACAGTACAAAAATGGATTGAAATTTGCAAAGCAAATTCTGTCTAATCCCAAATTTGGAGAGCATGGAGGTGAGTTTTCAAACTGTTTTGAGTTTTATAAATAAATCGGTCATTTAATAAAATAATCCTCATTCATTATTCAGGTCATTTAATAAAGCAATGATTTGAAACTTTAAAAAAAGTATTTTCATGGAATGGGTACATACACTCCACTCTAGAAAACTAGTAACTTTTCATCTGACTGGTTTAGAAAACTATTTCACCTGTCTTTATCCTATTTAAACTGTCCTTCAGTTGTTTTTAAATGAAAGCATTTTAGTCGAAATGAAACAAATCTTCAAATATAAATAAATTTCTTTTTCCAGAAACATTGGCTATGAAAGGTCTGACCCTCAACTGTCTGGGACGTAAAGATGAAGCATACGAGTATGTTCGGCGTGGCCTGCGCAATGACCTAAAGTCCCCAGTGTGTTGGCATGTCTATGGTCTGCTCCAGCGGTCCGACAAAAAGTATGATGAGGCCATCAAATGCTATCGCAACGCTCTTAAGTGGGAGAAGGAGAATATCCAGATCTTGCGTGATCTGTCCCTGCTTCAGATACAGATGCGTGATTTGGAAGGTTACAAGGTGTGATTTCTTTTGTTTATAAAGTATGACCCTGTTGTACCACCGCTGTCTATACCACTCGTATTATAGATAGCTTTGTAGTTGTCAAATCTCACAGAGCCGCGGCGCTGCTGTCTAAAATGCCCTTAAGATAATATTATAGATAGATCAGAACATTACTGTTCATAAATATTCTTTCAATCAAACGCAATTTTTTTATGAACTTCTGCAATACTTGCCAGCAACACTTAGTTACTCAGAGGCCTGAGTTACAAAACATTTAATTCTCCGAACATTTAATTTTCAGGACACCCGTTACCAGCTTTTCATGCTAAGACCAACCCAAAGAGCATCATGGATCGGTTTTGCCATGAGCTACCACCTCCTGGGGGACTATGAAATGGCCAACAGCATCCTGGATGCGTTCAGGACTAACCAAATGAAAGGGCCGTATGACTATGAGCATTCTGAGCTTCTGCTGTATCAGAATATGGTGTTGGCAGAGTCGGGACAGTATGAGAGAGCCCTACAACATTTACATAAGTTCCAAACTCAAATTCTCGATAAGTTATCAATAAAAGAAACATCTGGTGAATATTATTTGAAATTAAAGAGGTTAGTATCCAAGGAAGATATAAACATAAAACGAAGTTAAAAAATTTCATGCACACATAGACAATGCTAAGTCTAAGATGTTTGATATGAAAAAAAATCGAGGTGCGTAGAAGTCTGGATGGATACTACCGCAAATTTTTTTTCGTGATTATCATTTCCATTTCGTTCAAATTATATTACTGAGCGCTCGCGCGCGCCCGCGCGCCATCTCATTTTTAGCGCTTATTGACAACAAACAAATTACTGTAAACAAAATTAACAAACAAACGCCTGTGACACAATAAAGCATTTACAGACATACTGTATTGTCTGCCTATATTGTATGGTTTGCAGGTTTGAATCGAAATTATTATTATGAATACCTAGGGCTGTGGGTTTAGTTTTTTTTTATTGTGGGCAAAACCATTTAAGGTCCAATATCTCGTTTGGTCCAGCCATCCTCATGGACACCAGAAATAGTGCAGACAATCATTTTTTTTTACAAGTTTATTTGTTGTGTTCCCGATAGCACTCTCGCAGTATTCATTCATATGGATGTCGTACAAGTCGACTGTTAAGTATAAATTCAGGTGAGAGGCAGTATCAGCTGCATATTAGAATTCATATTCTATGATCACTAACAGGTCCTGTCTAGCATGTTGTTTAGGCATAAACCTACCTTTGTTTTGGGAGAGGCCTGGTACAGCTGTGAGCTATGTTTTGCGTGTGTATGGATTAAACATTTGTCACATGCACACTAATTGTTCTTGTGAATTATTATTGTTAATGCCAGTTAATTGCAATGTGTATTTAATCCAGTTTCGTTTTTATTTCAGGTTCAAAGAAGCTGAGGCTGTCTATGAGGATTTACTCAGAAGAAATCCTGAAAATGTGATGTATTATCAGAAATTAATGGAAGCCAAACAGCTTAGTGATCCAGATCAGAAAGTGGCCTTTTTCGATGTATATAAGTTAGTATTAGCATTGCTTGCCTTGCCTTTTATGTTTATACTAAATATTTTCCGCGGCCCAGCCCGCGTTTTGTAAGTAATTTCTATTTTTCTTTCTGCTCGGCCCCTGACGGTCGGAGCGTGATGTTAAATAGCCTATAACCTTATCAAGAATTGGGCTATCATGTCCAAAAAAAATCAAACCAGACTGGTAGTCCCAAAGAGCGTCAGTGGCGTCGTGGGGAAGACATGACTTGTTATGCCGAGTTCGATCCCCGGCTGGGCCAATGGTTTTTTCTTGAAACTTAAGTACATTACGGACTGCTCTCAATTGGTGAGGAAAACATCGTGAGGAAAGAGGAAACCTGTGTACGCCGAAGAAGAAATTCTTAGGCGCATGTGAAGTCTACCAACCCGCACTGGGTTTAGTGTGGTGGACTATAGCCCTAGCGCCCTCGTTGAGAGGGTAGACCTGAGCCCCATCATTAGGGATATTCAATACTCTTTATTGCACATAATTAAAAAACAAAACACATTAATACATTAGACTAAGAAGGTACATCTAGGCGGTCTTATCGCGATGCGATTGATGATGATTGGAGATGTTAATAGGCTGTTGATTTGAATTTGATTTGTAGTCTGTTCTTATTTGTTTCTCTTCGTTTTTTACGTGCCGTAATGTATATGTTCCAGGAAAGAATTCCCCAAATCGATAGCGCCGCGGCGGCTGCAGCTGACCGAGGCGCGCGCGCAGCCCGTGTTCGCGCGGCTCGTCGACGACTACCTGAGGCATGGCCTGCACAAAGGCATCCCTCCGCTCTTCGTCGACCTTAGGTAAGTCTATTTACAGCTCGATTTTCAAATAAATTATCTCCGAATCAGAAAAAAATTCGGAGAATTTCGACGCAGATGCGCGCGTGTGTGGGCGGGGTGTGGTGGCTGTGAATGAATTGCATTTATTTGCGAGAAGCAGCGAGTTGATAAATAGAATATATTTAACGTACACAATGACAACACTCAGCGAGAGAATTTAACAAATTAAAATAAAAACAAACAAGAAAGGCACAGAGAAATAAAACATTACAACAAGAAACAAGATTAAGTAATACTAGATGAGGTCGCCAAGTGAAGTGATACACGAAATGCTGTGAAATAATAGTCAGAAATGGTGTGCTTTGTAGCAAAGTAGACGCTCCAAGCGGTGAAATGAAATAAAGTAAATTGTAAAATTAATGTAATTTTTTTTATTGTGCGCTTTACCTAGAGGCACAGATTAGAAAACAGTTATGCTTATGTATGTAGGTCAAAATATTGTGCGTTCCTTCTCCTTGAGGTCTGTAATAATGATTTTTGTTATTGAGCTTAGTAGTTACTACCATCACTGGCCCTTGGTTGTGTGAGACGTGTACAAGCAGGTTATGGTAGTGTGCGTGCCTGGCTGAGCCAATGAGCTGTCATTGCGGCACGCACTCATTAACACGTTATACAGATACGTTTTTACTAGAACCAACAGCCACGCTCGTGAATTGAGCATCCTAGAACTGCCTACCTACTTACATATTTTTTCCAGATCGTTATACACTGACCAAAGCAAAGCGGATGCAATCGAGAAGCTAATACTGCAGTACGTAGAGAGCCTGTCGACCTGTGGCGCGTTCAGCGCTGAGCCTGACGACGCGAAGCAGCCGGCCAGCGCGCTGCTGTGGGCGTACTACTTCGCGGCGCAACACTTCGACTACAAGAAGGATACGGATAGAGCGTTGCACTATATCGACGCGGCCATAGAGCACACGCCCACACTTATAGAGCTGTTTATTGTTAAAGGGAGGATATTTAAGGTCAGTTCAATAACCAATCAACGCAACAATATACTTACGACAACCTGTTATTAAAGACCACACGGAAAGAGTCTCTTGTAACTTGTAAGTCAGTCCATTTACATTTTGAGGTAAAACTAATTTAGAATAGAATAGAATGATATTTATTTACTGCTACAAAACACATTCACAACAATAATAAAATTAAAAAGAAATAAAACACACAAAGCACTATTTATCTACTTAAAATAAAAATTCGAGTGCACACGCCAGATTTATACTCTTATATCGCTTGTGTCTTAGATCCAAATATCTGGGTTTTTTCAAAAAAATCCTTGGATTTTATACGCTATGTTGTATATGCGCAGCACGCCGGCGACCCCGTGTCGGCGTACCAGTGGCTGGAGGAGGCGCAGGCGATGGACACGGCGGACCGGTACGTGAACAGCAAGTGCGCGCGGTACATGCTGCGCGCCGGGCACGTGAAGCGCGCCGAGGAGATGTGCGCCAAGTTCACCAGGGAGGGTCAGTCGCTTTTTTATACGAGGCTTTGGCTCGGTTACTAAACCTTTAAAGCCGAGCCGTGGTAGTGCACTCGCCTCACGTTCATGAGGTCGTGGGTTCCCCGTACCAATGAGTTTAAAAAAAACTTAAGTACGGTTTATTATAATACCACAGGTTTTTCGGTGAAGGAAAACATCGTGAGGAAATCTGCATACGCCAAAGACTGGTATTTACTATTCTAAGGCGTATGTGAAGTCCACCAAAAATCGGATTGGGGCACCGTTTGGCGGACAGGGGTTTGGCACAACAGATCCCGTAGGGTCGAAGTGTCGCCAGGTATTCCTGGCCCCCTAAGAAGATAAGATAAACCTTTAAGCCATATCTTTTTTTTTAAAGTAGGTTTTGGCTTGGTAACGAGACCTTTAAGCCATATCTAATTTTGAATTTAAAGTTTTATTTCTTGATATCTATTTAAACCGGCGGTTACAGCACGGCCTCCACAAAAACAGAGCACGACTAGAGTTAGTCGGTGATTTTCACTAAGGTTCTTATCCTCACTAAATCGATAGTAACTTTAATGAAGATTTCCAATGGACAATTTTGGTACGAGCTGAAAGTCGTTACACGCTTTAATTTTAATTTCCCGCACAATATGCACAACAACAAGCACTTAATGTGTAAAATACTGTCACCATTACACATTAAAACACGTAAAATACCTAATTTAAGAAAATAAAATAGAAGAGACAAACATGGCACTACGCTTCCGCCAAGATTCCAGCCATATCTTATCCTGCTAATATTTTAAAACGCAAAAGGACGTCTGGATGTTTGTTTCACGCAAAAACTACGGAAAAGATTTTGATGTAACTTTATAACACAGTCTATTTCATAACTATATTTCCAAATTTAAAGCGGGTGAAACCGCGGGCAACTGCTAGTCTAATATATCGAGTCATATATAGAGTATATTGCGACTGTTCCCATTTCAATAGGAAAAAAATATTTCACCTCCATGGGTGGTATATGTCGTTTAATTTTTTTTGTAATGTTTTTTTTTGCAATTTTTTTATTTCCAGGTGTTGCAGCGACAGAGAACCTAAACGAGATGCAGTGCATGTGGTTCCAGACGGAAGCCGCGGCCGCCAACCAGCGGCTACAGCAGTGGGGGGAGTCGCTCAAGAAAGCTCACGAAGTCGACAGGGTACGTATATGATGGCCTTTTAATATTATACCACAAGTATATATTAGTCTCATGTGTCATCATCATCAACAGCCTATTAATATGTCCCCACTGCTGGGGCACAAGCCTACGCTGAATGAGGGCGTTAGGGCTATTAGTCCACCTAGCTAGCCCAGTGAGGGTTGGTGGATTTCACATGCGCCTAAGAATTTCTTCATCGGCATATGCAAGTTTCCTCAAGATGTTTTCCTTCACCGTTTGAGAGCAGTCAGTAAATGTACTGTTTGTTTATTGTATACCTACTTGAAACTGACCTTTTTCCTCACAATAATGTTTTTTTTAAATTGTTCTGCAGCATTTCTCCGAGATAATGGAGGACCAGTTCGACTTCCACTCGTACTGCATGCGCAAGATGACGCTGCGCTCGTACGTGGGGCTGCTGCGGCTGGAGGACGTGCTGCGCGCGCACCCCTTCTACTTCCGGTGCGCGCGCGTCGCCATCGACGTGTACCTGCGCCTCGACGCGCACCCGCTGCGCGACGCGCCGCAGACCACCGAGCCAGACACAGGTGAGCAATAACACACTATAATGGACCTAAGGCGCGGGACAAACACATGCGGCGTCAGGCGCGGGCGCGGTGCCGGCGAGGCGCGGGAGAGGCGCCCGCTCATTCGTGTTTCATATGACTTGTATAGAAGCGGCGGAGCGCGGGACATATACAAGCGGCGGGCGTGGCGCGGGCGAGGTGCTCGTACGCCGCTCCTCGCCGGCACCGCGCCCGCTCCCGACGCTGCTTGTGTTTGTCCCGCGCCTTATTCTACGACCATTTACAATCGAAGAAAGATAGTGACATTAACATTTTACACATGTTCACATAACATTGTTTTGAGAACGTTGAGACCTAAAATACGTAACAATAATCGGATATTTACCTAAAAACGTATTTTTGAGATTATCCGAAGCCTTGTTTGTTAAATACATTGGAAACGTCTTGAAAGAGACTTTATACAGTTATAGTCCCCGTAGAATTTTTTGGCGGTTGTGTGAATAGCTAGCGCGAATAGCTAGAGTGAATAGCGGTTGAGTGAACAGCTAGCTCTGTGCGATTTGGTGGACGACGAAGAATTTCTTTTTCGCAGTACAGTTGACCGCACGTCAGTGGAAACACTTTAACCTTGAGCTGGCCTAGCCTATTAGAGAGTTTCAATATTATGAGAGACCAGTTTATACTGGTTTTGTTTCCACTGACGTGCGGTCGACCGTACCTATGCAGGTTACATCACGATATTTTCCTGCACCGTTTGAAAGAAGGCAACAAAGTTTCGAGCAAATTTCATCGATACATGACACGACCGGGGACCGAACTGGGACCTCTCGACGTGACAGGCCGCGTTTTTCCCACTACTACGTCACCCAATGCTCTTTCTATACGATCGGTACATTATATTAACTACCTAAATAGAAATCATAGGTACTTCGAACGGGAACTGAACTCAGTATCCTTAGCTCAAACGAATAGGCTGACCGTTTCCACTATTTACAGACTGCATGTTTTTAAAATTTACTAAAGTATTTACTAAAAGCACCATGTATTCGATACGGACCCTGTTCAGGCAAAACATCTCGTAAGCGACAAAAAAAAACCAAAGGAAATACGCATTTAAGTATCTTTACATTAAGTGTGAAATTGATTATTTTGCGTGTCGCTTACGATGTTTTCGCTGAACAGGCACGAATACCTATAAATCTACATTAATGTAATATGCCTCAACAAAATTGCAAACAACATTTTAATTGTTTTTGATTAAATAGTTAATTAATTTGCTCATTCCGCAAGCAATTTACGTAACTGGAATGGGTTAAACGCTTGTTATACCTAACAGATTAAGTTTTAATAGATAGTTACTAGCTTCTGTGCTGCCTGTATTTAAGCTATCACTTTACCAAGTATCATCAAAATCGATTATGCCGTTATTGAGTAACATTACTAACAAACAGACTAACTACCTATAGAAATAGAAAAGATAAATGTTTTGCATGAAATGAAAAAAACAACAATAAATTATAATCATTTTTTTAATATTTCGTTTTACATTCTTCGTTTTTAGAAATAAAATACAAAATCACAACTTATTTTGTCATTCACTTTGTTTCATAAAATAAAAATTGTTATCATATCAATAATAACTATGTTATAGTCGGAGCCGGCTTTGGGTTAAGCTTAGAGAATCTAAGTTTCTAACTTTGGATGGATTCAAAATGATCCTTTACACTAAACAATCTAGAAATTTGGTACATAAGGTTATATAGGTATATAGATTTATAAAACAATTTCTGAGACATTTCAATATTTATTTGATGGTCTTTTTTTCTATTTTGTTAAGAACTAAGGTTTAAGTGACATTTATTTATGTATATTTAGACTTGGTGAATCTGGATGTCGTTTACGTTTAGATGTCACTCTCTTATTACAGCTCTAGCTTAGAACCGGCTCTGTCATTGGCTCCACACCAACGTCTAATGCGATGGCTTTGTATTACACACAGTACGTCTACGGATTTGTAAACATATTTTCTGCAATGCATCACCTAAATACACAGTAAAAGCCCCTCATAAATACACACCATATATTTATAAAACAATCTCTTCTATACATTACAACATATCACATTCCTAATAGTCCATTGAGAATACTGATGTATAAATAAATTAATTATCACTATACATGCACCACAGTCTAACAAAATCAATAAATAGAGTATTAAAAAAGCGTCCGATTTTTCACAACTGTCGCTCGTACAAATAACCGTTTCGTTATTTTTTTAAATATTATGGCAATGCGGCACGTCCCGCTAGTCTCTTCTATACACTACTTAGGACACTTAACATCACATTTGCGCTTATTTACACGCGTCCTTAGACGCTAACTGTTCAGACTAGAGCTTTGGTTTCACCGTCCGTAGCCGGGCGATCTGTACCTCTCCCGCGTCGCCTGCGCCGCCTGTGGCGTCAAGAAGTACACATGCGCACCCTCGCCTGGCAGTCTATACGAGACAAAAGACCCCGGCCTGCCTTCCCCCGCCGCGTTCACAGGCGCTAGCCACTCTGCATCAGGATTGACGGGTGGCAGCGGCCTTCTATAGTTCACAGCCGTGTCCCCAGCTAGAGACGGCCTGTTCAGGTCGTACTGCTCACCAGTGTAATGCGGCCTTTGTACCTGTGTTTGTACCCTGTACTGCTGGGCCTGCCGATACCCTGGGTTTGGTATGGGTATGAACTCGCTGTCGGGGTTGACAGGCGGCCGTGGATATCTCTCGTTAACAAGAGTATCGTCCGCTAGCGACGGAGGTTTCTCAGGTTGCACTAGCTCGGCGTTCTGTCCGGGGATTTGTTCGGAGTCGGGGTTGACCGTCGGTCGTGGTAGACGGTCGTTTATTAGGGTATCTCTGTCTAATGACTGTGGGTTTGTGTTCGGATTTTGTTGCTCAACAATCTCATAAGCGTATTGCAGATTTATGCTGTTGTCAATCGGTGTTCTTACAGTTCCGAGAGGAGGCGTCACAGCCAAACCGTTTACGTCACGTGTGTTGTCCTCTATTTTCTTGCCGAAGATATCGAAGGAATTCTTAGTAATGTCATCAAGGTATCTCTCGTCTTGTTTCGTGTAGAATCCATGACTTATCGGGTTGGGAGTGGTGCTGTCGCGACTCATATGGTGTACTTGTACTGATTTTTCTTTCTGTACAGGAATGTGATTTCTATTCTTCGACGGTCTCACTTCTTTGATCGGTGTGTCATCGTATTCTTCATCTCGCGTCTTCGTCTTTGGATAGTATCTCGTCGAAGTAGGCGTTTCAGTTGTCACTTGCACATTTTCAATCAAATACTGTTGGTATGCCGGCGATACGGACGGAGTGATAGCGTTAAACTCGTTCTGCAGATTGAAAGGTTTACTGTAGCTGACCATGGGTCTGAAAGGCTCCGGGTCCAACTTTGGTGCTCTGAAAGTTGGATATTGCTCTGGTCTTGGTTTTGATTGGTAGCTGAATTGGTAAACCGGTCTCGAAGTAATCGCCTTAGGTTTGTGCGAATGCGGCCGATGTGAATGCGCTTTCGGCCTCTTGGTCGTAAATAAATCGATGGTCTGTTGAATGTTGGCTATTTGTTGATAGAAAGGATCGGGACGTTGTTTCACTTGTTGGACGTAGAGGTTTTGGGTCCGTGGGTTCTGTATGCTGAAGTATTCCTGTGTGAGCGTGCGCGGTCCTTGTTTCTGTGGCCACAGGAACAAAGCGTCAGCTTGGTCTATCGCTCCGTAAGCAACGTCAACTGCTGGAGTGAAGCCAGATTGAGGGTTCACATTCGGCTGCTGTGGAGTTTGATTTGGCACCGTTTTGTAGTAATTTCTGCCGTCAAAGTAGCTCGCAGGTGATGGTGAAGTCTTCGGTTGCTCATCGTAGAAGTAGAAGGATGCCAAAGAGTTATCATTTGGCTGTCTACTGTACACAGGTTGTAGTTTAGTTGTTGGAACTTCGTCATTTTGTGTGTTAGAGTAATACGCTCTTAAAGGCACAGGTGTCGACGTTACAATGTCATTGGCAATAACATTTGGTGTTTTCTCGGGCACACTATAAACTATGTAAGGTTTCTCCGTAGTCTTAGGAAGTTTATCGTAAATGGGTTCTGGGTAATCGTAAATGACAGAGACTGATAGTGGTTTCGATGTAACTTTTTGTCTCGTTTTGTATACTGGTTTCTCTGTTTTCGGCCTCGTGATGATTTCTGGTTCGGGTAGGTTGTGGGTGCGCACTGGATTTCTTTGTGGTATTTGTACGATACGCTGTGGCTTTCTCACATTCTGTGTTGTTATGATCTCGACTGGTGGAGTTGTTATAGTAGTCGGTTCCTCAGTATATCTAGTCGATTCGGTCGTCGTCGGTCTCGTCTTGTACTTGCGGTACACAGACGGTGTCGGGGACGGTTTTATGGTCGCCTTTGGCCTCGAGTAGGTCGATGTTGGTCTAGACGTCCTCACTGCCTCTGTTGTCGATTTCTCCTCCATCGGAGCAAAGAAATCTGGTGGCGGTGGCAGGATTATTCCAGGCACTAGTGGTCCCGCTGGCACGCTGTTATTGTAGTCCGCGCGGTAAGAAAAATTGTAAGGCGGCGGATAGTAGATCGAAGGGTCGTCTTCGTCGTACAGGTCTGACTGGTTGCTCGGTGGTGGTAGAAACGCTGCGCCCGGTGGAAAGCCTTCTGGAAAAGAGCCGTTCATCGATGCGGGGAATGGGAATGCTCCTTCGCTCGCATTCCCGGAAAGGAATGGGAACGGAGGAATTGGCAGCGGCGCTCCCCCGGCAGTAGAGTTTCCCTGATAGTCACCCGGGGCGTAGGGCGCTCCCGGCGCGAAGGGGAATGGCGGAGGAGGTAGAGGGCCTTCGCCCGCTCCTTCAAAGAATGGTGGGAAAAGGGGCGCAGGGACACTACCGTTTGGCGTAAGGAAGACGAGCGGTCCGTCGTCGGTGAGTCGTACCGGAAAGGGCGGTGGCACTTTAGGTTTCTGAGGTAGCTTTACTTGCCTTCGAGGTGCCTCGTAGTCGTCGATCGGTGGCCATGGCCTGCGTTCATTCTCATTTGTTCTTTCGGGGAACGCGCCTCCTTTTAGCACTAATAAATGATCCTCCGCTAGCCATATTTCATCTTTTTTGAGACCTCCAAGGCTCTGAATGTTATCTTTGGATCTCGTCTCGGAGTTTGGTTCGTAGCTGATGATACCTGGCCTTTTCGGTGCTTTGGAGAATATCTCGTTCTGAATGAGACCATATTTTCCTTCGGCCACCTGATCGGATAGTGTCTTCTTGTCCTCGTCGTCCTCCTTGGTTTTGGCGGCGTCCTTGCCCTCCCCGGCGCTGGACATGAGCATGCCGTCGTCCCAGACGCCCTGGTTCCAACCCACGGTGCCGCCCGACTGGTCCGGTAAGATCGCGCCTACAAACTTTCCGCTCTCGGTCTTCCCATCGTAGAATAGAGCATTTTTCGAGGTGCCGTACTCTTTGTCGGGTTTTATTTTCATGTGCCCGCCGATGAGTCGTTTGATCGTCCGCTGGGTCTCGGCGGTGGCCGAGTCCGGCGGGGGACCCAGGCTGCGCTGGTCGCGCACGAACGAGTCGGGCGGCAGCACGTAGGTGGGCACGAGCACGCTGGCGCGCGCGTCGCACGCCCATGCCAGCGCTAGCAGCAGCGCTAACGCCGCCCCTCTCACCATCTGGAAGTTTGGAGAACATCACTTCTTAGTTATATTGCACAACAATTACAATTATAACACTTATCTACTTTATCAATCAATGAACTTATCTAAGTTGGGTTTTCTTTGTTACTCGAATGCGCTCCGTCGGCGTTCGTGCAAAGTGAAAGGACCGCGGAGACAAAAAGGTTGGGCCGTGTTTTAGGCACTGGCGTGGCGCGCGCCACCGCCCGCCTTTTATCAAGTTTCGCGCGGCGGCCGCTAGCTCGCTACCGACTCGCCGGCATTGAGAATCAAGCGTTTAATTGGAAATTGAATGGCGAATAATGAACGCGCGACAGGAAGGCCGCGAAGCCTAAATACGAAAAAAATCGAACTGTCATGCTTAACTCAATCGTCGTATTCTATTTTAAAAGTCAATCCGCCTCCTCATTGTTTACATTGCGGTGCATTACGAGTTTCTGTCTAACCTCGATCGTAAACTGGAGAGATGTTCATTTACTGGGTAATCGTTAGCGATATGGAAATGTACGGGGGTTTTGAAACAATGATCGGATAATTTTTTCAATTTGGAACGGCACGAGTCGGGCTGTGTAATGTAATCATCTTTGGAGTCACGAAACGAGACGCCGCTGCGATTATCGCGACTGTTTAGCGTCTCTATAGATTGTTCAAAACTTGACAATAACGTATGTTATTAACTTATTATAGGCAGTTATAGGCAGCCCGTGTGGGATGCGACAAAGTCTCTAAGCGCTGCGAAATTGAAGCGATTTGTGAAGTTGCAAAATGCGACAGTACGTTCACCGGTTTAATTGCGGCTAGAAAGCGCCCGGAGGCGAGTGGAATAATAACGGTATCGAAAGGAATAAGTGGAATAATGGTGGAGCTAGATGTTAGGGCAGTTGAGTGAAGGCGAGGTCCGCGGCGGTCGGCCAGCCACGGACCTAGGGAGGGTCATGTCTCCCTGGGGGCACGGCCTACCCTAAAACAAATTTTACTGCCAGGTCTTTTATATTTCAGTATTTCTTATCAAACCACAAGTGTTTTAAATAGAAATAAATGTTAAGTTTTACTTATAAAACTTAATTAATACCGCTTGTTACAGTTGTGAACCAGCTCAAAACAGTTATTAATATGTATACCTTTAATTTTACCTAGAAATTTGGACATGTCTTTAATTGCTATAAGTAGTAAATAAATAGAACGGTTTGTGATTCAGAAATAAAAGCATTGTCATATTTTATGTTGAAACTGAAATAGCAAATGATCTCCCAACCCAGTGCCCCCTGAATTCGTGGTCTAGAACCGCTCCTGTTACATTTAGGGCGTGCCTGTGAAAGGCGCGGTCACCCAACTCGCTCGATTTCGCCTTCGATAAGCCGAGCTGTGCGCGGAAAGTGTGGCACACCGGTAGGGCTGCGCTGGCGCGCGCCAAACGCCTTGCAATACACCTTTTAATTGGTTCCGATTGTAAGTGTACTATTATCACAATAGGTTAGCGTGGCCTTTAGCATTTTTTTCTTGTTAACTACTCCGCTCTGGTGCAAACTGTTATAGATTTTATTGGATAACTTGTGCAATTAAGATAATCTGAGTTGTTACATTACTACTTTACTTTAGTTTTTTCGTTTTATTATTAAGCCGCAATGTGTTCGGACATTTATCCATTGCAAAAGCGCCGCCGGTAAGCTCTTTTAAATAAATATTAATCGTTAAATTACAGATAAGATTTACTTCATTAGACTAACAGACTTTTGACTGATTGGACTGATTTAGATATGATCGAGAGCACCGGTTCCTGCCCTCATTCAACACATGACGCACAATAACCTTGGTCTAAAGAGTCTAAACGTTTGGGCAGTCCGCGTCGCCACAGAAGGCATTGTTGCCCAACGGTTGCGTAACCCACTATTTGCCTACCGATAACCGCTTAGTTATCCGACAATGTGTATAATTGAGTTATTTATAATTTTGGAGAACCGGTTGGAAGGGTAAAGCCTGTGTGTGCGGTTTCAGATACAGGAGAGTCTTTGAATTGTTATATTCAGAGGTTTATTGGGTACGGTTGTCGCACTGTCTGTCTTCCCGTAAAAATATAGCCAATATTCACAGAAGGGTTCAGTAAAAAAACATAGCAGTCATAAAATGCGAATTGACATTAGTTCTGGGTCGTCTTTAATGCATCCTTTCGTTTGCGACAAGTTGGCCTTCGTAAAAGACTAAAAGTTGCTTGTAATTGTTATTTTTTAACTCGTCCTTTAATTGTAAAGCGATATTTGTATCTAGACTAAGCCAAGATTTTAGTTAAAACGTTTGTAGCGTCGTAATCAATCAGGTTCATTAAAAAGAGCGTCTGGTCACCGTTATGAGAATCTCAGTTAGTTACGTTCGCGACGATAAACATAATAATATATTGTGTCAAACAGCTTTCTAGACTTAGTAGTTTTAGCTGTGCGTTGATAAATCAGTCAGTCAGGACAAACGATTTTATAGGTTTAGACTGATTTTTAGTAAGTATTTGATTAGTTTTCAAAGACATGTTCAAACACATGTAGTTTTTGAGCAATTATTCGAGTCGAGCGATAAAATCTAAAGCAAGCGCGCGACCTTGCGGCGAGGTGCCCGATTTTTTGCGGTCAGTACAGAACGTGTGGCGATTAACCAACTCCAACTACCAGTGGTTTGTTGTCGAGTGACACGCAGTGGACAATGCCGGCCGGCCAGCCTTGCTCACGTGAATGGTACGCCCTCGCTTCATATATTATGAAACTACCAGCTTTTCCCCGCTATGCTCCCAGTGGAAAATGCATCCAAAATGTTTGTTGAGGTTGTAAGCTAGCACTACACCAAGTTTCAGCAATACTTATTATGCCGTTATGGTGTGAGTGGTGTAACAAACATCAATATTTTATTAGCTATATTTCTCAAGGGTACAGAAATTGTATTTATTTGAGTAAGTCTGTGATTGACCGTAATATTTTTGCGTTATCATTCAGGCATTCAGTGATGTGGGAGGTTGTGATAGCATCCTGGCATTCCCCTCATCTGAGGAGACCAGGATGCTATATAACCTGTTTTTGTAGCCAGGAGGTAAAGTCGAGGCATGTGCTGAATTGCACCAGCCAAAAATATTGATCGGTGCCCTTCGTGGACTAGGCTAGGTGCGATTCGCGCAGGTGCTGTAGCTGGACTACGTTAATTTTAACAATAAGGGTGATATGGTCATTTCTATATACCAAACGCTTTTCAAATAATACATGATTTCTAAATTTAAGCTCAACAAAATTCAACACTTTGCTAAAAATGAATGTAAATTCCAAACGTAGACTACAAATTCGTATTTCATGGGATTATATTATGTAGCTTTCTTTAGGTCTCGTTTCGCGGTGACAGCGTTGGGAAACTCGCACACTACGTTGATGCATTGTTGACGATTTGTATTCATCGCCCGCCGGTTCACTTTCCATCGGCTTTTGTCTGGGTTCTGTCACCAGACCGCACTCGAAACACCAGGATACGAATGCAATTTCACTAACAGAATTCTCTAGAACTTATTTTTTGGTAAAACATACTGGAGGTTAGACCAATGATTTTGTGAAGCTTACTAAGTTTCGGTTTTATACGCAATATCAAACGGTGAACAACCTTTTGTGAATTTGTACCAGCAGAATTATCATGAAATGAATGTTTCAAACTATCAATTTACGTAATTACAGACAAGTATCAGGTACAACAAAATAACGTCTAGTATGTACATATAGACACAGTAATTGCACGCATTGATCTCCTTGAGTTTGTCGGAACGACGGAAAACCTACAGTACCACCGTTTATTACACCACCCATTCGATTCCTGTTATTTACTTCGTGCCATATAATATAACTGTCTATTTTTACTTTGACCATGTCTTTACGTCCGTTGTATTCATAGCTGTACAGTTTTACTTCCCACTATCCTCATTAACAAAGTTGTGTAATGATTACCTGGAGTAAAAAGTCAGGAAGGACTTGGGAAAGACTTAGATATCCCAGTTAATTTTCACTAAACCTAGTCATAGAACGATGATGGTAAAGATGAAAGAATGAAAATCAAAGACAAGATAACTAAGTTATTTAGGGACAATTTTTAAAGTAAAAAGAACCCAATGATTCATCACATACTAATCATGACTAAGATAAACGACTATAGAAATAAAGTTATCAAATGGACTGAAATCGGAAACAATTACTTGATTAGAAAGCTCGTTATTATGATTCTGTACATATGGTATCTAGTACACTACACCTAACTGTAAGTCGACCTGATCTAGAATTGCGCAACGAAAACAAGAATTAAATTGTCGATCAATAAAAGAGAACAGCACGTGTCCAGTAGTTATGTTAGCGACTTGTCGCCATATTTGTAGCAGGTTGCGAAACTGTGACAAATCTCCGCTAACTGTGGCATTGGAAGCCTCGAGCGACGAAAACTATGCCATTACGGACAATAATGTTAACTCAAAATCGTTAGGATACAGAGTCGGCTAACGGACCTACGGCATGTAACACCATTTATCACGATTAATCACAAGATTCTGTACTGCCGAAGCTAACCAGATATAAATATATAATGGAGGCGCACGCGCAGACGCGCATCATTAGCACAACAGGGTTGTCAATACTATTTATAAAAGTATAAAAATAGTACAAAACTCTGGCAATCGAACTGAGTTACATCTCGTAAATTTTATCGATTTGTGAAAGAAAACTTTTTTCTTAATCGGAAGCTTTATTGATGCTTGGCTTTACTAATGTTCTCGTAATATTTGACTAAATAAATTGTAGAATTGAAATTATTAATATTTCCAGATAAGTATTACTACAGAAAGATATTTTAATGTACTCAAAATCATTGTACGAGTTGATTTCAAGATAGTGAAGGTAGCAGCCCTAGTAGAGTGCAGACGCAGCGCGGGCGCGTGCCGTCGCTGATTGATCTACGACCTCATTACCGATGCCTTTATTCTAAACCTCACTACCATCGACCTAACCTCTCGCGCACCAATCTTTTGTTTGCATCGCATATTAATAACATGAGTGCATTGTTTCAATTTCACCTTAGTGTTTTGCGATTCGGCATTTCTTGCTCAATGTGCAACGTTTATAAATTATGCTTATTAATCTTCATTCAGCGTAACTCACGTTAGATCAATCGCTATATATATTTCAATTAGATTTCAAGGTTGATAAAAACGTCATTACTTCAGCTTTCCTAACGATGATGCGTTTTCCATGTCACTTGTGGGACGTAAATGGTATATGTAAATAGATCACCCACGACATTTGATCATACTAGATATATTAAATTGATTATATAAGTTTTTGTTTGTTGACATTATGTGCTATTGAATCTGAGAAATGCAAATAGTGTCAGGGCTTCCTTATGATTATAGGTACGGTCGTACTTTGCAAGTGGTTCGCGGTCAAGGCGAGCCCATCTAATAACCAGTTTGAAATAGTATTCATAGTGTCATCTATAGGCTTATTATGTCATCTAACACAGATTTCTAGCATAATTACTATGTATTCGCATTTAACGAGATTACTATGAATAAAGTTTTAAGACTGCATTTAACTCAGCCTTGTATATTAATGTGGGAATTCTTTAGTTTCCAAGCTCCTGTTCAGTATTATTTAGATTATCTCAACTTCACAAGTATTTAGAAATGTGTTGCAGAAGTTATTTACTTTGCACAAATATCGCGGGTCGGGCTCAACTGGCAGTTGCGCCATTTCAGTCTGTGCCTAACCTTATTGCGTTTATACTTTGAGTCATTAAATTTACGGTTCGATTGTACGTTCGTTTCTATTCCTGATCTTATATAGTCCTTTAAAGTCGTTTAAAGCTATATCGTAATTCACTTGCAATTGTGCTTATGCCAATTTTGCTTCCTATTTCATTTTGTTCATTTTATGCACTTTTATATAGCAATAGCTTTATTGTTAAGTACTGGTATGTTAAGGTCGTCTTGTAAAAATCGATCTAATTCTTTAAGTCGTGACTGACTGCGGTCGTGGTGCGCGCACGCGCCGGGCCGTTTCGTCGTGAAATATTTCAAACTAACTCCTATGTGTTCTGTCATGTGCTCTATTGTTGGCATGCTTTATGATTTATAATTCTACCTTTGCAACTTTCAAGGTTAGTTATGTATTGTGTAAGCATTTCTACCCAATTGTACTATTTCGTTAGGTACATTTGGAATTTAGCCATTTTGAATTAAGATGTTTGTTTCTTAAACACGCTTCTGAATACAATATCGGATCCCACCCTTGAGGTTAAACAACCTTCACACCAATTAAGTATCAGAAACTTCCGCGTTAGTAACCGATTCTTCAACGTCGTTCTATATAACCAAAATTGTCGTGTTACGTCTATTTATCTAATAGAGTCTTTATGCCTCTATAAAGACATTTTTAAAATGTCGTTGCGGTGGAATAGCTGTTCATTTCCATAAATAGTGTACATTTGAATGAGAACAATTTTTATTATTGTTCTCAAGAGCTGATGCGGCTTTTGTAGTGAATCTGATACGTGATACGTTTTTATGATTCGCCTCGCGCTTTCTTTTCTTTGTGACTAACTTTCAAGTTTCTTTGTTTCGTAATTACAAAGTGGTCCCATCCACAACGTAATCTTCCGTGTAATGCCCGGTTATATGTTCTCATGTCATTCTGGTAATTGCGATTACCGCATCTCTTGAAAATTTTACATTCTCACGTGACATCTCCAAAGTTAAATGAACGTGTCGCTTGTTAACTTTTTGAACTTTCAATTTAGATGTTTACTTGTTTTGCTTGTTACGTACATGTGTACCAATTGACCTGTTTTGTTTCTTGTTACAGGTAAGAGTTCGTGTTAAATCGAGTGACCAGTTTTGGGTGAGTACTTAGTGATACAACGTAAGAATGCTTGTACAAATCGACAAAAGCCGTTCACGTATCGCGCTCTCTACAGCGATGAAGTAAACACCAATTAACTGATTTAAGCCAGATAATCGCTATTAGTTACTTGTATATTGTTTAATATGAGCGTGTCTTGTGCAAGGCATTTCAAAATTTTTCCGCCATTCTGGTGTTACCTTTTGGTGGTTTTCGGAGCGTGGCGAATAATAGCCAACCTTAGATTGCTAGTCCTTCGCCGCGAGGAAAGCTGCATATTTTTATAGCGATATTTTGCAACATTTTTGAGCAATTGCACCAAACTGTCTCGATTATCGCTTTCGGAAATGATATTTCAAGGTCGTAATCCTGTACATTAACTTCATGACGTTCGTGTGGGATGGTAAATAATTATGACGGGTGGAGTTCGTTACGGCGATTAGACGCGCCGGCCGACGATGCACCCGCGCAGCTAACCGCTGAGAACGCCTCTATTGTTTCATTTGACACACGCGCGACAACAGTTACTACACAGCTTAAAACAAATTATCTTTACACATTGTTTTCTCTACACATGGGTTTTCACAGACCTTGCTTTCGTCGCGAAATATGTTTTTGACCGTATACTCTGTGCTCCGTTTTTTTTGCGCACTCTAAACGACTAGAGACGAGCCGGATACGTTTTTTGTTGACGGTCGCGTGGAATGACGCCATCGTTGATTTATAATATCATCACGTGTTAATGACTTTGATTTCTAAGGAAAATCATTGAACTATTATCAAATAATTTGCTCGTAGTGTCAACATGGTGGAGTGGGCTCGGAGTTTTTCTTCAATGGCGTTATTTGTGTGGACATATCGTCGAATGTAGTGAAATAGAGCGAGGCGAGAGTCACAGGGCGTCACGAATTTAAATAGAATTTTGATTCTTGTTACTCGCATATATTATTTTAGAGCACTTCTGTGATTCATGTCTATTAGTATGACAGGACGTTGGCACAGCGTTCCGGGGTTGTAATATGAAGGTTAAGCAGCTGGTTTATCCTCTGTTTTTATCCAAATAGGACATAAATAAAATCTCAAAATAAAAAAATTCACCCGGGTCTTTTTCGGTCATATTTTTATGCCTTAAGATATGTATTATAGTTAATTAGGTTAGAGATTATATTCAGGTTAATTAAAACTTAAATTACATTTCCAATCGGCAGTCTTATCAGGTTTGTGACATTGCTAAGATTATCACCTACTTTCTAGCAGAGTAAATTTAACACCAATTTTATAAGACAACTTAACTTTCATAACAAGTACCTGCGGCGCTATATCATAATATTGTGTTGCAATCAACATAATCATTTATTGACTTAGGTACTTAGTATTAGCTTGAGTAAGTTAGGTCTTTTATTGGTCCACGCCCCTAAAACTCAGATCTGTGTGTTTTTTCTTATGCTACCAGGTCATAAATTAGTGACGGGATATCTTTTACTACAATAAATTTTACTGTTCTTTAAAAAATAAAGTAGAAATGCGCGCGCGGCTATTATAGATCGCTATAGAGCTACATACGTCTATGCATGATAGATTAGGTCGTAGGGTCGCGTTTAGATGTAATGGATATTTATATCATTTGATGTGCGTTTTTACAGGCTTTCTATTATGAGCCTATCGCCGCCCACTGCTGGATATAGGCCTCTCAGACGATGAATTACAATCCTACTAATATCCTACTTTCTACTTATATTATAAGGGCGAAAGTTTGTAAGGTTGTTTGTTACTCTTTCACGCTGTAACGGCAGAACGGATTTTGATGAAACTTGGTACTGTGATAGCATATATCTTGGGCATACTTGGCATAGCATACATGGGTTACTCTACTTTTTGCCGCGGTAAATTCGTCCCGCGGGAAAAAAAACTTGTTCTACGCGGGCAAAGCCGCAGGCAACAGCTATTTATAAATGCAAAAGTGTGGATATTTGTGTGTTTGTTGATCAATCACCATAACGGCTGAACATATTATGAAGAATTTACGTTGCTTCGTAAAGCGGACGAAATCGCGGACTACTAAAATGAAACTTATTTTTTTCCCGTCAAGATAACAATCTAACAGAGCTGATATCATTTTTGACGCCAACTGGTCTCGTCTCGTACTCACGGATGTAAAAAAGTTTTAGCGCTAATTTACCACATCCGCATATTATTTTTAATTGTGTTTTCGTTCACACGAGTTGTGAGTTTATGACTTACAACTTGAGTGCCAGGGGTTCTAGACTTAATCAACATTTTTCATTAAACTTATATGCAATGGAAGCTTAATTCGTAGGCGTGTTTAATGTCGTACCTATCACCTATAATAGTAGCTTTATTTTATCACAAAAGTTCGTAAAATGTACGTCGTATACACACAACACAATGCGCGTACCTTTTTTTTTGGTTCCCTGGAATATCTCGGATTTTTTTTTCCATATTTTTCCATAGCCGAGCAATGTTACTTATTATCTGAAATATAGTTTTTGAGTTCAAACAGAAACAAACACTTCAGCTGTATAATATTAGTAATAGAATTAGCACAACCTACTTTTTGTAGCATCCTTATCTTCTACCCAAACGTTGTCTAGAAGAAATCTCTTCAATCGATAAAACCGCCAAAAATTTAGAATCTCCAAAAAATTAACTAACATTGTAAATTAGTCTTTGTGCAATACAGAACATGTAAGACCTGTGCCAGTGAATGTAAATAGGTCATGAAAACAAACTTATCATATTCATAACTATTAAAACGGTGAAACTCGTATCAGTCTGTCACACAACAAATTGGTCCGCGTTGAGCTCCGTCAACTTATAATTTTACAGTTTCTGTGACTAATAGTAATGTGTAACTATTTTTTATCGGAAGCCATGTTGCCAACTGCATATTGCATGGTGAAATTATTACGTCACTAATCAAGAAGGCGCTGCGCGTTGACTTTCGAAGCCGCGCTTGCGTCCGCGCATTCGGACGCGATCGGAAGTGACCAATTACTGTCAGGAGTGCCTTAACTGATGATCTTGGCCATCGGACTGCTGATGGCGGCGAAATGAGGAACTAATCGCGGAATTATGGAATTTGACGTGTGACTGACAGATCATATTCACTCGATTAGCTGCTTAAAAATGTTGCACTAATAATTCAGCCAGATTAGATTTTGACTTAGTTTGCATCGTTAATTATCTGGGTGTTTTCAAATCATGACTCGAAAATATAATAAGAAGACTGTACAATGTAATTATAAGTCATTCGGTCAGTACGTGATGTAACTCAAAATTACAAGTTACAAATTAAAGCCGGTTTCGGGCAAATCAATTTACATGACACGTAATGTTGACGAAGCTGATCAATGAATATTTCACACACGTATACGTTCATCACGTAACTTGAGTGATATCTGGATCCCGTTATGTAAATATACCTTGGGAATTCACAAAACTTGTTTCTTAACAAAGATATGTAGTTGGAAAATAACAAAAACCAGAATGCCAATGTCATTCGCTACGAATATTTTGAGAACACGACTTCTGTTTGCATAAGCATTTCGATATAATGTACTATCGGGTATTTAAGTCTTTTTGATATAAAAATCATATTTCGCATGTATTCTTTAACATGCGGTTTCTAACATCCAAAGTTCTTTATTATAATTAATTGGGGATCTTCTAATTGACGAACGAACCTCTATGTCAAGTCATAAGTTAATTGTTTAATATGTCATGTCATTGGAATTTATGGAAGTTATGTTTATTTGGAAAATAATAATTCTCGTTGACATCAATGACTCCAACACATCATACCATTGGAATTTATTATACCGATAAACGACCAGAAAAGGTGATCTAATATTTTAATTACCTACATATCTAAATGTCATCAGGATCTACATTTTTTTTTGCTAAAATCGCGATATGTATTTGCTTTTAATAATAATGAAATTTATTGATGATCTAATACCATGAATATCATGGTATTGGAATTCAATTTCTTTGTGGATTCTGCGTGATGTCCTGTTTAATTACCATACTGTCTTGGTTTGAAGGCATGTTGTTGCGTTTATTGTTTAGTTCACAGGACTTTAGTGCAGGGTCTTTTGGGCACCAGCTTCTTAATAATTTCTGCCTATAAGCAATACATGCATAACTGCGTTCCAGATTAAGGGTAAGGGAGCCCGTGTTATACTGGAACTCGAGCCATGCAGCCTATTCCTCGGGGTATCAACCCACTTGTGATCTTTGCCAGAACGTCAATGGGCAACTGTAGCTACTTACCATCAGCCCACGTAATGTCACCTGTCTACGCGTTAGCCACTGCATTCCGTATTTATAAATCTTTTTATTTTAATCTCATGTCCATCACTCGATGGTATTCCCCGAACACAAACATTCCTTGTGTTCACCACATCTCGTAAACCACAATATAGACCTTTTGTGTCGGATGAGTAACAATTTCAAACCGCGTGAAGCAATTCAATTAAGCACGGAATTGTGTTTCTTAATTATCTCTACATGGATATAATTTCCAGTCATAGTGTTCTCTTTTTAACTACGAGAACTAAGCGAAAGAGTTTTGAGGTCTTGGCAAAGCATTGATATTTGTATATAAGCTAACGGAAATAGTTATTTGATGTATTTGGACTGCAAGTTTATGCTTGAAGTTGTATTAATATAAAAAATATATCTAATACTTTTACAGTGGTGCCCGTCTGATTTAACTTAATCTCAAAATCATAATTTTATATAGGAACTTATGTTTATGAAAATCGAGATAACTAATGATTCCCAACCCATTCATTCATAAAGTCCTACACTTGCTGTGTTGGAAGCATTACAAATTATGTAGCGTCTGAAGTAATCTTGCGTGGGCGCATATTTTTAAACGGATATGTGGGTGTTTTGCATGTTGTGTATGAATAATATTTGCTACACTCATTCATTACTATAGATTAAGATTTAGGAGTATGTTTTTAGATTTCGTAATATTTTTGGATACTGTTAGGGTGGGTAAATGTTTCAATCGCTATGAATTAAACTTACTTTGTTATTTAATCACGTCTAGAAATGTCCCAATGAGTTCCGAAATTTCCTTTGTGTAATAAAAACCTAATGATGATATATAGTGCGAAACATACTAACTTTTACTGTATTTTTTAGTCCTAGAAAAAAAGTTAAATGGAAACTCAAAACACGAAAAACTGTTGTTTGTGGAGTATTGCTGTTATTTGTTTAAATAATTCTCTGAATTTATTGTTTTATATTTTCACACAGGTGTTTCTATATTCCGTCATTGAGTTTTAACGTCGAAGGCTGCGTGCTGTGAGACTGGTCTTACTGTCGTGATACAGTGGTTGCATTGTCTCTGGAGTCATTGTTGCTGCGCCCGCGCAGCCCGTCTAACCCGTGAGATCTGGGTCGGGGACCCGATGTCTAATTGTCAAATGAATGATAATTTCAATAAAGACCGGCAATGATACGATTTAGTTTGCATGACAGTCACACTTCGCGCCCATTTAGGTTTTTTATTTGTTTACAATTGGTACGATAGTTGAACTCAACATTTCTTTAGTAAGGAAGTATTGTTTTTGGATGGACACTAATTAGATACTTATGGTAGATTATAATTATCAGAATAACCACTTTGTATAGAAAAAAGCACAAGCTTACGTTTAAATATAACGGCTGAGGCTGCGGCTTTTTAAATTAAACACTTTCTTCAACACGTTTCAATCGCACATGACACGACGAAAGTCACTTCACTCGAGTTGTTTTTTAATTCACTGGTTGTCAGTCACTGGCACATACTGTCGCGGTGGTCGGTGGTGGAATGGTGGCGGTCGTGGTCCTGGGGTCACCGCCGGTGGTGGGGCACGTGTGGTCCGCGGGTCGTGCGGCGCATGAGTGGTCGCGGTGGTAGGGGCGCCGGTGTAAATACTCCGCGTAGCGCGTGCGCGCCGCCCACGCACACAGGCGCCGCCGGCGCGCACACAGCCGCGCGCGCGCGTGTGGACAGCCGTGACATGACGTGTAGGGTTACCGCTGTTCGCGGTAAATTAGGGTTTCATGTTATCAGAAGTCGTGTGCAGGTTTGCCAAAATCTGAATATGCCGGTGACGATGTGATGATCAATAGTCGAATATAGAATTAGCTGATATTTAATCGTGTATGGTTATTTTTATAAATGACTAGCTGTTTCCCGCGGCTTTGGCCACGCAGAAAAGTTTACCCGCAGGTACCGCTTATCCCAAAGTATCTATAGCCTATGTGTTATTCTGATGTGTAATCTATATTGCTGTAAAGTTTCATCAAAATCGGTTCTGTAGTTTTTGCTTGAGGGAGTAAAAACCATCCAAACTCATAAACATACATCCAAATACCCTTACAAATTTTTCGCTTTTTTAATATTAGTAGGATTAGCGGCCCGCCCCATACTTTCAATGTATGTTTATTATATACCAAAACCCATTGACTTATATCCAAAACCTTTCTTGGGAAATGACCAAGCTGTTGATGAAAATCGAATCAAAATCCATGCAGTAGTTTTATCCCGACCGAACGCACAGATGTCATTAAGAGATTTTTGGGGGAGGCCTTTGTTGGACGTCTTCCGGCCATTTCCACGTTTTCTAAAAGGTTAATCTCATATTAAAATAATCTCAGAGCTTCATTTTCTGGAGAAGAATTCCGAAGGTGTGATCAGCTGTAAGGTGTGATATCATATCATCATCGCAACATCAAGGATCTAAAGTCACACGTAACTCATTTTGATCACCAATCCCTTACATTAGGCTATGAATATTAAGCTCTCCTGCACTGGACCAGCGACAGCATGGTGCCTTGTAGCCCCAACAGTGGCTGTTTACAATTTGCCGATTAAATTATCTGTTTGTTATGCAACATATTATTTTTAATGACTAAGTTGTTTATTCTGTTTATGTTAGCGAGTATTACGCTCTTAAATGTTTCTGTCCGATTGTAATATGTATGAATGTCTTATGTTATAATATTGTTTACTAGGATGTCACATTAAACCTTTATTAGGGTTTGGTCAGAACAGAAACCTTATTAGCGAATACTTTTTGTTGCGCCGTCCGTCAGTATCCTACAAATACTTTTTTCCTTCACACGTAACCGGTTTCGTTACTTTGTATCACAATCAGGCTCACAGCGTCCAAACTTGGTAGGACTAAAGAGACATACATGCTTGTGCAATTCGTATGAGCGGAACCCTGTGTGTTTGTAAATTGTAATGTCCATGTCTGATTCCCATTTAGTTTCCAGATCAATAAATGGCATTCACATGCAATGTTCTTAGTCAAAAGATAAACTTTAAACTCGCATTCATTATCAGTTTACATTTTGTTTACTACTCATCTTAGTCTCACTTGCGCCTTTTAGTACACTTCGCCTTTTAGTCTCACTTATCTACATATCTTTTCGAATCATTTACAAGTACTTATACAGAGTGTAAAAACGTATTTGAGTAAAATTTGCTATCTTCAATATTAAATACTACCCCTCTATGTAGCTTTCTTTTGTCACCTCCTGTATTTCATCAGCTATGACCGTTGTGTTTTAATGTTGAAGTAGGTGCATTGTGCTTTATTTGTATTATCTATTTATCAGTTAAGATTTACAAATACTTCTACTACTCGTATATTAACGTCACTGTTATGTCTTGATGTCTTTATTATTTCTGAACTAAAGGCCCAGGCGACTGCATCGTGATCAACGTACGTTGTATGTACTTTACAATCATTTTTATATAGTTACAGTTAAAATGAACTGTTATATCATTTGGTATCTGGTCTCCAAAAGTTTTGTAAGCGAAGATCGTATGTAAGATAAGTTAGAAACAGCTTAATTACCGTTTTTGTCCACAACATTTGGTTGATAATTGCGTAAGGGCTAGGTTATGTTATGTACTTTGCACTACACTACAGCGAAAGAACTATAACATGAACTATGAAATAGTCCCTTCACTAACCCATGATGGAACCAGTTTCACGACTAATCATGACGGAATCTTAGCAGATGCACTGTTCTTGGTTTTTTCTGATCCGTCCTCTTTTGCTTATTTCACTTTTCCTGGTGCGTAATCCAAATGTCCTGAGGCAGTCCTTTTCATTCAGTTATTGTTATTTTCTTCTACACGTGAGTCAAGTGCCTGGTTTTTCTACCTTCTAAAACGCTCCGTCTGTTGTTCCGCTCATCGCGCCGCGTTTGTCTATGGTCGTGTGTTATTTGTGTATTGGAGACGAGACGAGTCATCGACACCGGCCGTCCTCGGAAGGTCGATTGGTCTCTCGGCCTCAGACTGGACCCAGAGCGGGATCCCCGCCGCATTTACATAATGTTGCTCGCAAATTTACCTCGTCAACTATTTTGTTTGTGCCTCGTACGATCGTTCCCGGATCTGTTTTTTCATTGGAAGATTAACGTTGCCTTTTAAAATGTCAAATCTATTAAAAACTTGACGAACACTTTCTAAAATGTTGACCGTACGAGTAAGTAACCACTTACTGCTACGTGTACCTAATGGGTTAACTAATATTGATTGCTGTTACTCAATATTGATGTGAGGTAAAAACTGTGGTTTCTAAAAAAATCCAATTCATTCGTTTCATAATATGTATGTATCTCCTCCACGTATCTATTTAACCCATCGTCTTGTCCGGTTAAATGAATGTTCGATTCTGATAAGCCTTTTACAACTCAAATATTTACACATTGCTCCAAAGGCAGAGCTGCACTTGTTAATGGTTGAACTACAGGAATTCCAAAAGAATCAAATTCTGTGATAAAAATATGGGCTCTATTTTTTTCTTGTGTACGTGAAGGAATCCAATCTACGCCTATAACGGGAAGATATATCGTCCAACGGTGTCCGGAGGTGGAATCGTTGTTTTTTTTTCATTTAATTTCTCGGAATCCTCGGCTGGGCGTCGGCCGGCCCGGCGGCGCACTACATTCCCCGCCATGGAGGCGCTAAGCCTTGAACATTTGACCACTTTATAACTTTTGACGCCCCTACCATGAGCCACGACATATGATTTTCCGAAACATAGTCTGCCCTAAACGTTTGAATGAGAAAGGCGAAGATACCCCTGAAGCCCTTTCTATGCCAGACAACTTCTATGCTAGACAACGTTAGGCTGGTGATGTCTGTAACATGAGATGCCTGAAAGATTCTACTAGTTTTACCTACATAGATATAATGTAATTAATTGTACCTACCGTCCCAAGTGAGAATGCAAAGGTTTGAGAAAAATTTTTTTGGAAAGATTTTTTGAGAAAATTCATTATCCTTTTCTGTACTTTAAAATGTTTTGTTATTTATTATTGCAAGATGGATGGCATAACAAAACCATTATAATTTACTAAGACTAAATTAAGAACCTCCGTGTTATGAAAAACTAAAATATTGTTTACAAAAACCACAGTTTAATGATTAGTTCCTGATTGAAACATTCCAAAACTAGAGGTCGATCTTGAGAACCTGTGTTTATAGCGTTGATGAGGAAATTAATAGAATTATCATGAAATAAGCCACCGCGGAATGCGGTAGCACGGTGTAATGGAAAATTGTGTAAACTTATAACATTTATTGCAAAATCGTGTTTTGTTGATTAGTTTTCTTTTGCTTTCACAGTTATTAATGGGAGCAAAGACTGTGTTTCCTTTATACTACACTAGCTATAAGGAATATGAAGATTAGGGAAAAGAGAATAATCACAAATGAATACGGTCTATGAGATATGCTCAGACAGTAGTTGTCATAATCAGAAGAAAGTATATATCTATACAAAATAAATCGGCAGCATACCAACAGTCAATGGTTTTAAAAATCGGTTCCATAGTTCTAGACACTACTTCGAGCTAACAAAACAAAATTATGTTTCATCTGCAATGGTACCAGGTATATTAGGGTCGATTGGCACAAAACCATTCGCTTAAAGACATAATTAATCACAAGGTTTCTAACCTTAAATTAAGAAACAATGTAACGTTAAGAGCGTTTCGTGGTAAGGCCGCAACGTCCTACCGGCGCTGCGCCGGCGCCGGTCGTATTTACCCGGTAACTCCAGCGGACGACGCTTAAATTATGTAATCGTATATCCACGCATTTTGGGTGCAACGATTTTATCGAGCAATTTTATCTACACGCGGCGATTTTATCGATATTTAGAACCGATATAACGTTTGTCTCGGTAACTGAGCTCGTTAATTTCGACTCGTTTTTTCGAGGTTGGATAATAACTTATTGTTTCCGGTTGAGCTTTGAGATTTTCGTAACTGTAATGCGTACGAAAATAACGTTGTGGCTTTGCAGAGTTAGCGTAAGAATTTGGGAAGCTTCTATTTTGCTCGATTTTGCAGGATAAATTATAATAGTCGAAGTTAACAGCTTGACAAATTTGGCCTACCTTTGCAATAAGGGTTGGTGCACCATAGTCTAGGACCCGTCCCTCTTAATACCTTCTACTTCGGTTGCGTTTACTACTTATTAATTTGTGGTCTACATCTTATACCCATATTCCATAAGTCATTGGGAAACATTTCATCTAAGTTGGTTAAGTTTTTTTTGATATTATCTTTTTTACCAACTTCGGTTTAAACTTAATGATGTTGTTTAGTTTTTTTTTTATCAATTTCATCACTCGATTTGTATTTTGTAAACAGGATAATTTGCCAAACCGACTCCTATTGAGCTTCTCATTATTATTCAGTCGTGGTATTGTTTATCATCGGAACACCTCATTTGCATACACCTAATCTATATTATGTGAGAATTTTCCGTGACATCACCAATGATGCTCTATTAATTTAAAAACGGATTTATTTTTTAGCACATTTTCAGTTTTTCGAGGTGTGTGGGATTCTTGGCATTCCGACATTTAGAGTTTTGGCGCCGGCTGGCCGGGTGGCGGTTTTACTAAACTGGTTCGATTCGAATTTATTGTTTTTAAATTATAACGATTTGAGTCCAATCTTCAGCTCTATTTAAGCATCTTTCAAAACTCTCCGACATACGGTATTTAAGAAACATATGAAAATGCCGTTTGAGTGATGTTTTTTCCATATGCTAGTGAATTAAATAGGTAGGACGAGTACGTAGATTTGAGTATTTGAGAGCCTTAGACTTTGATATACCTACCTACACAAAAAGTCTGATGATCACTTAAGCATTATAGGGATGTTTTTCATTAGCCTGTGGTGACACAGGATACTGCTATCCTTTTCTATAGCTAAGCACTCCGCTCAACAGCCACCTATTGGGAACACAAGTTTGTAAATATACATAGTGACAAATGTGTATTAAATTTAAATGGTGAGAAATGATACGACTGATGATCTGTAGATGCATGATTTAATACACATTTGTCACTATTTATATTTACAAAGTTGTGTTCCCAACAGGTGGCTGTTGAGCGGAGTGCTTAGCTCTAGAAAAGGATAGCAGTATCCTGTAAGCCTATAATTCATGTAATCTTTATTAATTGTCTTAACCTTCGAAATGTTCTTCTAAATCCTGTCTGGGAACACCGATCACTACAGCTATACAGCTGTTGTGGCATCAGCTGCGAACGTAACAATTAATTCCAATTATTCAATTAATGTAAACTTTGCATTGAATCGATCGGCGCTGAGTGTTCGCACTATGATACATTTAATTCAATTGTTGTTCGGTGCGTTTTTACATTTCTCATGCGGTGTTGCAATTCGGGACCTCGTTCTAATTAGTTTCGGCGGGTCTTTTAGCACATCTCGATGTTAGCACCCTGGGCCGCTCTCATTTTTATTGCAGTGTAAGAAGTAGCAGTCGATCGATTCAAACTTATGCGTCCTGAATTGGCATGGCAAATTTCAAAATTACATAAAACATCATTATAATTATTATATACTAAATACTAATATAATAAAGCTGGAGTTTTTGTCTGTCTGTCATATAGTCTATTTAACATCACTCTAGGACCCTTAGACACAGAGCAATAAGAAAAAAAAATCAGAAATGAATCAGAATATAATCTTACAAAATAAGTAATCATCATAATGCCTTACTTCTGCAGTAAAGTTTTAGTTTTAACTGAAATAATATTATCCTTATGGTTAAAGTTTTGTACTTAATTGAGTGCTGGAAATCGTAGGATTTTCCGTAGACAGTTGGCAAAACCATATGTATGGTTATAAAATGAGTGTGAGAAACACTGCCTCTCGCTCATACACGAATTTTGTGAAAAGGAGGAATAATTTAACTGTCGTATAATTTTATCTTAACCTTTAGAACCCAGAACGCAATAACCTTTGAAACTCGGTCGTATTACGCGTCAATCTCACCAGACATTGTCACATAAAAAACGTGACATTTTGAGACAGTTTTCTGGCATTCGAGCTCGAAGTTCAAATGTCAGTTATTTTGAGTGACAATGTCAGGTATAACTGACGCGAAATATTAATATAACATATAATTACCGGCATCTAGTGGTAAAACTAACTGCGAAATTGCGTTTTTTGTGCGTCAGTGGCCTCGGGGATAAGACGCGGCCTATCATATCGAAAGGTCCGGAGTTCGATCCCCGGCTGGGCCATGTACCAATGGGTTTTTTCTCGAAACTTAAGTACATTTACTGACTGCTCTCAAACGGTGAAGGAAAACATTGTGAGGAAACCAGCATACGCCGAAGAAGAAATTCTTAGGCGCATGTGAAGTCCACCAACCCGCACTGGGCTAGCGTGGTGGACTAAAGCCCGAATGCCCTCGTTGAGAGGGTAGGCCCGTGCCCCAGCAGTGGGGACATTAATAGGCTGTTGATGATGTGCGTGAAAGTATGATGAATGAAAATGATTTACCTAATACACTCAATTAGTGTGACCCAGATCCATACTTTAGAATGTCAAAATGTTTCAAGGGAAGATGGCTAGTATTCAGTGGATGTCCAAAATATGTAAAGCAGCGTAACTAATGTATGCAGTGGTCCTACTGGGTTATCAGTACACTGTAGTATTATGCAAGTAATTATCACCCGGCAAGTTTGGTGGCCCTTATGGACGAGTTGTCGGACCTTTACATGGATTTATTGTAATAAGTGATAAGCACATATTGCGATAAGTGCCACTCATGCGTTATGTAGGTGTTTACTTTTGCGAGGTGTAAAGGTTGTTTTATAAAATACAATTTAACTAAATTATAATAAACGCAACCGCTCATACCCCTAGGTAGCTCATTAGGTAGGATTCCCTCCCTGTGTCGCGGGAGTCATGGACACATCATCAACAGCCTATTAACATGTCCCCACTGCTGGGGCTCAGGCCTACCCTCATAATGAGTGCGTTCGGGCTACAGTCCACCACGCTAGCCCAGTGCGGGTTGGTGGACTTCACATGCGCCTAAGAATTTCTTCTTCGGCGTATGCAGGTTTCCTCACGATGTTTTCCTTCACCGTTTAAGAGCAGTCAGTAAATGTACTTAAGTTTCGAGAAAAACACCATTGGTACATGGCCCAGCCGGGGATCGAACTCCGGACCTTTCGATATGATAGGCCGCGTCTTATCCCCGAGGCCACTGACGCTACAAGCCCAATAACAATCATCCAAAATCCAAGAACCATTTATCGGTGAGATAAATGCTTGCCCTGTCCGACAATTTATTTCTTTCTATGTTTCTCTTTGTATGTTTGTAAGTCAATCTCGCCTGTACAGCAAACATACGCTAGTCCAATGTGGATATGCAGGATGAATGCTTGTATTTTATGTTTAAATTCATTAACGATCAGACAAAGGACTACGGCGAAATCAAAAGAAGGATGTTTTTGAGAAAATAAGTTCCCGCAGGAAATTACACGGGCAACGCCGCGTGGCGAAGTAGTAGGTGTCTACCTACTATACGAATGTAAGTATCTTTCAATATTATGATGTTACATTAGTCATCATTTTATCATGATAATAAATCTAAAACCAAAAAAATTAGGTATATGTATATTGCATCATTAAAGTTACATAACTATGTATTAATTTTTTGTATTAGGTGCAAAAACTGTGGGTGGTTTTATTAACAGATATGCGATGCCATATTAATTGATAAATAATTTTATTACTATAATTAACAACCTATTTGGCAATCTGATTTCGATGTTGTTTATTCATTAAAATCTACTTTAGCAATAAAACACATTAAATATTTCAGCCATAAAAATGTTTTGTATTTTGCGTAGTTAACAGGATGTTATTGTTTACTTATACTTACTATTACTTGATTAACGATTATTATGTAACTGAGCAAGTATACTAAAATTGTTCGATTTGTGTCAGATGCCGATATACTTTGTTCTATGACTTTTAGAAATAGCAGAAGAATATTTCCTCACCATTTTGATTTTTGTTATTTTTATAACTATTTTAATCAAGAAGTTTCGAATCTCTTTGGTGGCGCGCGCGCTCCCTGTGGAGATTGTATCTTGCATATTTAGTATGGGAACGGATGGTGCCACTTACAGGGGCGTGCGGACAAAGGAAGCGGAGTAGCGGGAGGAGGTTGCTAATACTAATTTATATGGAGTTTGAAAATGAGAATGTGTAAGTGAGTATAAGTATTGTCATTCATTTGACACGATTTTGACACACATAGAATGTTTTTATTACTGATCCATATGGGAGTGGCTAAATTTTTTGATTCATAATTTGAATAGACCGATTTTTATCCCCGATCTAGTAAGATTAATTTTAACCTTAGCGACTATGACTTTTATTACTAGACCGGTATTGATGCGACATTTACGTCCAAAGATGATGAATGGACCGTAAATATCATCGTATGGGACTCATTCTCATCAGACACCGCTGTGGCTGATGTCATTACTTAGATACGGTATCAATAATGATCTGCCCTAGAGCCTTTGTGCACTAATGGACGGTACTCTATTGTATTTTATCTAGCTTTTAATGAAGCGCCCAAGGTTTTAGTGCGACTTAATAAAGGACAGCTTGAAGAATTGTATGGCGATAAATACATGTGCGATAGAAATATCTAAAAACACGGTGAAGTAAAAAACGGTAAAGGAAAACATCGTGAGGAAACGTGCATACGCCGAATAAGAAACTCTTAGGCGCATGAGAAGTCCAACAACCCGCACTGGACTAGCGTGGTGGACTATAGCCCGCACGCCCTCGTTGAGAGGGTAGGCCTGAGCCCCAGCAGTGGGGAGATTAATAGGCTGTTGATGATGATCTAAAAATAAAGAGACGAAGAGACAAAGTGACAAAGAGGGTGCTAAACACGTACAACAGTCAGGACTAGAGAAAACCTTATAAATGCTTATTATTTGAGGGCAGGTAAAGGAAGAGAGCATGGAGGCCTGAATGAAAAAGAAATATTATTAATTAATATTTTCATTAAGTATTGGAGAGAGTAAAGGATCGAAAGTACAAAACGAAATCGAAGTATTACAAACAACGTAATTAAAAGCTGCAACCGACCGGCTTCTATTCTGTGACGCCAGTCGTGACCAACAGAAGTATCCCGAGTTCCGAATCTCACCTTTCCGCTGTGCCCTTGCCTCTCGCGATTTATTCATAACGGACAAAGACCAAGGTCGTCGCACTGCCGAGATTGCGGATTTCAATGTCCGCCCGGCGAAACAACCCGAACTACAAGCTATAAAATGCAAACGAGTGGGATGTACGCGGATCCCGCCCGCCCGTCGCGGCGCGGATCCTATGGAGGCACACACGATAGCTTTTTCTTTTTTTCTGACGCCCAACTTATTTATGGCCTTAAAATGCTGCCAGTATTACGCGCACAAGAAAGGTTTAATTAAGTTGCAGATTTCTCGTTTCTGAAACTTCCGCCACATTACCTAAATAATAGGGGATGTAAAAGGCCACAAAAACATCAAGTGTTCAAATGCCAACGTAGCGACCGAACAATGGCGGCATGATGGTGATTACAGCGCTCCCAGTGCTAGGCTTGGAACATTATATTAGGCATATAGGCATAACAGTATCTACATTAGCCTCATAGAGCAACAGAAATTTTGTTTAAAAGCAGCTAACTGATTTAATCTGCAAACCATGCAAAAAAACAAACCCCTTCAAGTGTTTTTGTTGCAAATTACTGGTTGCTTGCTTTTATTTTTAATTGAAGCTCGAAAGTGATACAGACTTAGACATTTATCTCAGTTTTTATATCACTTTTACATAAACGTCGTAAAAAGGGATTGCATTCTAGAAGTAGTCAAGTTTGAGACAAGTTATGCAACGGATGTGAGCCAGTCTTCCCGCGGACGTAACTCAGATCTAGAAAGTGGACTGGACTTAGAAACCGTAAGTGAACTGACCGAAGGGAAAGGGAGCATGGTATCGCAAGACATCCGTTGTGTTTGGAAATTACTTAAACGGGCACATGTCGACATCTAGGCTTATTTTGGCGAGTACCTCATTAGCGAATTAGTTCAGTTTTCTAACACGCTACTTACTAAGTTTTGCAAGCATTTGTTAACGAATTTTATCATCGAAGTTAATTACCGAAAGAAAAATAATGAGATAGATCCTGAATATTTGAAAATAGGAGAGAGAGGTAAAAATACTGTAAAATATCAATGAAAAGACGGATGTTGTTTTAAGACACAAGATCTGTATTAGATGTGCCTACAGAAACTACAGTGGACTTTCGAGGTACAATAAATGATCATTTAACAAATTGGGATGGATTGTAATATAACAAAACTATACTAACGATAAATAAATATCTCATAAAGATCAGAACCGTTGCATGACCGCAAACTGATAAGAACCGTACATCAAACGGTCTGCGTAACGATTCGCGGTCACGTTTCCGATCGTCGTCGTGTTCAGAAACATGTGATCCCCTGACCTGCGCGAACGCAGTATCTAATTCAAGTTTACGGCCACGTGCAATGCTATTACTTGTTATTTTACTGTCGGAACGGAACAAGACTTTGATTTGCTCGCTGGGTCATGTTCTCACAAAGTATACCGTCTCATTCAACTTTTTTCTCATTTGGTGATATCTTTGAAGGCTGACCTTAGCTCTGTTGCTTTTTAATGGACTCTCTATTAATCTTTGACGTTAAACTCAGTTGTCCGGTGTTAGTATTATCAATAGTATAGACCCTAAATTAGGTTCCTTACAATTACAACGGGAGTTTAGTGACCGCCTAGATTGTACGTAATCTTTGTATGTATTTTGCGGGTCATAGTCCACCATATAGAATCAAAATCGTCAGGCCACCAGCACCCCCCGTCCCCCCCTGCTTCCCTGCTGGTTACGTCGTGTCGGTAACATCGTATTTGACATTGACATTGATCAACGATTAAGCGACAATATTTCCATCGCGAGCGTCAATCATCCACAATGCCAGCGGTGCGGCGTCGCGCTGTTATGCTAATCAGATTGGTAAAATATGCCGAAAAGCGCGGTCATCTCCGCATTCCACGAGAATCGTGCGCCTGCGCCGGTCTAACGACCGATGGCGACGCGGTGTTCCCGACAACTTTTAGAACAACAAACGAAAATGTGTCACACGAAAAGTGACTTTCGGACTTTGGAAAGAGCATTATATTGCATTGTAGAGACTTGAAAAAATACCGCAAAACCTCGAGGACCTGATTTGGACTTTACTTGGCAGTAACAAAGTGGTGTATTTAAAAGTGGGACGTGTTGGCGCCAAGATTTCGGACAAAAAATCGCCATGGACCAATATCATCGACTCAATATTATCTTAAAAAGCATCATGACCATAGATGTGATTTATGGTTGACGAATATGATTATGTAAAGGATAGTGTCCACAGTTATATATTGGCATAAACAATTTTCCAGAAGGCGGGCTTTATGGCGCTAAATAAAGTTATGTTTAATGGGTATAAATTTACGACTCCTTTATTATTATGATCATTATAATTATTATACTTTGAATATTTCTTAGCATAAACATACACCTACTGTGGTGTTCAAAGAAAAATAAGTTTAATACTCCTCGCCAACTTTGGTTTATTTAATTTGTTTCATCTAACATCCTTCTTTCTTAATAATTACTAATCTTTGACTGCTTTGGTTAGCCTAGCATGGTTTCAAGGTGATCCTAGATCGGCACTGCGTGATTTCCTTGTCAAATTCTCATAGTGCGTGCAATGTATGTACATGTAATACTAATTTGAAGTTTTAGAATCCTAGTGCTATGTGTTCTTTAACGTATAAATTATGTAATATATGAAACTCAATGCCGAATCATCATCATCATTATGAGCCTGCACTAGTCCACCGCTGGACATAGGCCTCCCCCAAGGCGCGCCACTAACCCGATCCTCGGTTCTCCGCATCCAGTCTATGCCGAAATATTACTAATATCTACTAACGTACAAGTTGCCCGCGAATACAATCCCGTAGCAGTGGAATTTAAAAAATCCTTTCTTAGTGATTAGAGTACGTCATTAGTTGCGAAACCTCTTTACAAAGTTTCAAGTTTCTGTAAATTTTGCGGTTTGTGCTGTACGTTGATAGATTCTATCGGAATAATCATACATTATTGTCTATTTTTCATACACCTATTTTCATAAAACGGAAGTACGGTGCTGGCGTCTCACGATTACCCTTGAACGGACCTTTTGTTGACAATAGTTTCGTGATTGACTTGACAATCAATGCTCTATGACAGGCTTGAATCGGAAATGTTTCCGCCTCGCGTCATAAATTAATAACATCAACAGTCTATTATTATTGTCCACTGCTGGGCCAGGTCTCTCCAAAAAATTGGAGGGCCATCACCGCAGTATATGGATTAAATACACCGACATGGTGCTGCCGATCATCAAGATTTATCCATAAGTCGCCTTGTACGACACCTACAGGCAAACTGGGACTTTATACGGGTCTGACTTCCACACAGCGCAATAACACACACTGGGGAAGTAAAGATTGGCTTTAATTAAAGCGAGATATGATTTTACTTTCGATTACGCCTTGTTAACTATTGTTGTGTATAATGAAATTACCTTTTTATTATCTCTGTTGTAAATCATAGAGCAGATAAAACCTCAGAAGAAGCGGGGTGTAGAGAAATGCCCAGGTATTGCAGAAATAGTGTCACTGGAAGAACTACGCTAAGACAAAAACAGACATTCAAAACGACGCACGAAACGTGATTATGAAATAGGCATAAAAATATATATATAAATAACCGACTGACTACTACAACTAAATTTCGCAGAGTTAAATCCAACTAAATTTATAATCTGAATTTCAAGTAATGAACCAACAAATACTAACAGAAGATGCTAAGATAGGATGAGAACTGAAGCGTTAGCCTGAAGATGAGATCTACACAACATTGCAAATTCTGTGGATCATTGTCTACTGGCATATACCTCAATTGTACAAGCACCCATTTAATATCCGAACTAATACGCTCTTCTCTTGTACACCGAGCTCTGTGCCACATCCATTCACGCCTAGTACCGTCGTTGTGTCGTTTTCCCACGGGAAGCTACCATTTGAGACTGAGACAATAGTGCGGCCTAGACACTGACAATAAGATGATGCTGCCACTTTCCACTTTCCCCCCGCCTTCCCACAACGCGGCTGTATGAAAAGCGCACCTCTAATTATACTGCAATGAAAGAAATCCTAATGAACATGCAGAGGCTTGAGACAAAGTCACCAGCAGTAGTAGATAAAATCAAAGTTATATAAGAAACATAATCCTAATATTAGAGGAGAATCAAATTGTTAGCTCAGAATTTATCCTGTGCAAACGTACGCTTGTGGAAACTTGTAAATGAATTGAATTTTTTTTGTGCAAATTGCGTCGGTCAAATAAAGCTGAAAGTAAACTAACCATTGCTAATAAAGATAAAATTACCTTGAAAAAATATTCCACAGAGAAAGAGTTGGTATTCACATGGACGAATGAAAACTTTAGTTTATGTTTTTCTAAGAAAATTATGAGTATTTGGATAACTATGAGAAAAATTTCCCTCGAGTTATCTCAACACCGACAATGTACATACAAGACGGGTATCATAACTAACCACCACTTAAGGTAAACGCCGGAGACATCCGTCACGGTTGAGCCGGTGCCGGTGGTGCCGCCGCGCCAAATATCTCTGCGGTTTCACTCATAACAAAGTGTCCTCAGGCAGTGCCACTTTCTGAGAATAGTTTCTTGATAATTCTTTAACTGTCTTGTAAAATCCATATTGGGATATACCTCGTCACACGAAGGACATGTTGTGATGGCGCGCAGCTACCAGAATGAACGACTATGCAGCTACTGAAAAAGTGCCACCGGATGCAAATTCTACCTGTATTTTTATTTAAGTTAAACTCAACTCTTGGTGCACCAAAAGATAATCTATATTCGATTAGTCGTTTCTCACATCCCTCCTTTTTTGCCTGACGAGCTTGTTTGCTTGAAGCCAAAAGGAGGGTAATGTTTTTTTTTCTCCTACCAGTTCATAAGCAGTACTTCGTGCCTTGTTTCAACACCTAATCACGGGGCGAACTGCACAAACTGCACATTTTCCCGGTTTGTTGTGTTACGCGACTAATAGTATGTTATACGGCGTGTAATCTGTATCGCACAGGATTTCTTGTGCAGTCTCGTTTATGCAACCGACAGGTACAGGTACACCGTGACGTGCCAATGAGCCGGTATCACGTCTATTTGCATTATTATCATCTAAATCTATGGTTTATGCGGCGAGCATAATTATAGAACATTTTCAAGAAGTTGACTTAACGTCTATCGTCTATCGATACAACTTTTTGTGTATTTCAACCTGTTAGTAGAAAATTCTTGCCTTCGTAGTTATTTTCTGATGTATGGTAGTACACAACTGTTTAACTGGCTGTACGTTGATGGATCAGTCCAGTTTTTCAGTCAGTCTTGGTGTCCTTTTATGTGTATAGATTGTAATTTTGAGCAAATGCTATAGGTATTTGTATTTATTTTTATAGCTTTACTATTAGGTATTAATAAAAGCCTTGGGAACTCAAATTATATAACATATCAAAGTTCAATTACTAATCTACAACAGTAAAAACCGTACTTAGCTATTAAATCAATATGTTCATGTCAGACTATCATAAAATCTATCTACTAATAATGTTGAAATTACACGTTTAGCATATTAAACTTTTTGGTTCTTCCAATTTTTTTATCGCGACTCTTAATCGATACATTATTTATTATTAGGTTTTATGTCAAGTTTAATATGTTGTGTTAGCGTGATCGATTTAACAATTACATATTTTATTGCTATATTAAATGCCAATATACCTCATTTAATTCGACAATAGCAATAAGTGTAAAGGTTATTGAATAATAGCCCAGACTCGTTTAATCGGTTACCGCACGGAAATGTAACACGGAATGGTAATAAATAACAACTAACGTGTGATTAAATTGAAAAGAACCAAAATTGCATTAGAGAAATCATTCACGGCCGGTGATTGTGATCTTGGTCGTGTGTGATCTAATAGTTGTAGAATGGACCGTGCCGTGAGTGACACACGAGGTCATTGTCATACACTACATACCACGCCTGACTTGATCCAAACCACAATGGGACAGGAATTCGATCGTAATCCGCCTTTTGTTTAATCTCAAAGCTGCTATTCATCTACATGTAAATAGATATAATATACTATCAGAATCTGTTCCCCACCACGCACGCCGTCTGCGTGGAATTAGAACTCGTTCGTCAGTTTTTTTATATTCTTCCTTATTCTATATCCTTTCTTAGTATGATGTATCTGCATAAAGCTCAAACAGTTGGGTTTAGTATAAGTAACTTGAAATTTTGCATAAAGGATTTTGTGGAATTCCTCTCTTATCTGTTCGAAATCAATGCAGGCGAGTCGCATAAAATTAGTAGTTTTCTTATATTTTATTTAGACAGACCATTTAAGTCAATGAGTGATTCATATATTTTACTATCGTCGTATATGGTACAGTAGCTTTTATTGCCGCTTTGTATAATACCTTCCCGCCCACATTCTCGTTAAAATCTTATCTCACTCTTTGTTGTTCCATTTGGTGATTGTTTCTGATGTTTTATCTCCTTACTCGGCTCTGTGTTTCCTTTTATGTCATAGTTTATTGGCTTTATAATAAAATCGATGATAACAAAGTTAGTGTCAATAATGTTAATTGTCTAATCCTGGGGTCAAAAGCATCATTAGTATTTTGGCAGATTCACTACATCGAGGTCAAATTTATGACAATATAAGATATTATCTGACTTGTTACACTTCGACAGTGCTATGTTTTTAGCGGCTGGTACACCTATCCCTTATCCCTACCAGTAGGGATAAGTGAAAAAAATACACTTTTATCTACCGGTGCGACAGGTGGAAACTGAAAGTTCACTCATGCCTATCTCTGTATTTAGTTACTTTCTTTAATACTACGCTTCGATTTTGCAACAGAACAGGGCCACAAAAAGCCAATGTATATTGGGCGATTTTTGTAACCTCGACTTTCCTTCTATATCTTTAGTATAGTACAATACAGACTCCATGCTAAATATTTGGGGGTCGTTTATTTCAAATACATCACAAAAATCACAATGATCTGATGTCAGTTAAGACATGAATTCACAAGTTACATTTAACTTGCAACTTATTATAAGGCAATCCAAACACCGCACGGTCAAGTTTAAGGCATTGGATGTGACCCGGGCCATCTGTCGGCTGCACCGGATCGTGACCGTAATACCTAGCTACGTGTTCAATTATTCCAAACAATTGTACAAAAAGCAAACTTATAATTCAACTTTGGTTAAGTGATAGGCGCTAATTGTAACAAGTGAAAAGGCGTTTAATACTTCTATGGTTTAATATATCTCTTTCTCGTTCGGGGCGACGAAAAAAATACTTAATTTAATTGTATTTTTTTAAGAGAAGCACCTACTATCACCTGTATCCCAGTTCTAACTCGGCTCTGTCAAGTTCACGGCAAGCGATTTCACAAACCATGGTCCGTTGGACGCAGCATCTATTGGCCCGGTTAGGTTGAGGACAATCATAAAGCAACACTGGAGGGGAATCACCACGTCATACTCAAGCGTTCGCCTCTGCCAAAGATACAAAACCACTTGTAACATACGTTTGGATATGAATCGGTGTGTACGTTATGAAAATATGAATGTGTAGTGACAGTGAGCATGTGTGCGTGGATCCCGCGAAAAATGACAGAATGAAATGCATCGGGAGAAAACGCATTGGCGTATCCCTTCGGGTCCAACCGGCGGCCATGTTTCTCTAAGAAGACAATTGTATTTATTCCGACACGTAACATTATTTACTACTTGTTTTGTTACTATAAGAATAAAGTGGATCATGAAAGTTTTTGTGAGCGGTTTCATATTCAAATGGGTACATTTAATTGCACAAAAGACAAATAAAAGAGTCTTATCGTAGAAGAAAGTAGTTAGTTTCGACAGCAGTTTACAAACTATTCAGAATTTGCGTACATTCTTCTAAAATGAAATGTAAAAATTCACAAATATATGTAAGTGTTCGTATCACGCATCTATTAAGTTTTATAGCCGGCCCATTTGAATAGATACATGATGATGCTCTTATGTTTAGTGCGCGGGCGCTGCCGCCGTGAACTTGACCGTTTCGACGGATGCGCCCGCGCACCGGTCAGCCTTCTCCACACGGCTCGGATCGCGACCCGCGCTCGCGCCGTTCTGCACTGTGTAATTTAGAAATAGATAGCATCTTGCGACCGGTTCGGTAATGATCTTGATCTTTGCGCAGTCATCTCTGCAAAGTGTGTAGGAAGGATGTTACATGAGCAATTCGTTTCGTTCACAGTTAGTTTGTTTATGTTGTATGTAGCCATGTGTTGTGTTTTAATTATAAACTATACGAATAAGTTCATTAGTTTTTATCGTTTTTACGTTTGTTTATCTTTATGGTGCGGAAGTCATAAATTTGTTCAAGACAATGTCTTCTATGTAATCTTCAGAGATCACCATTGCAATTTGCGTTAGTGTCACTAATAAGTATACGAGTGGTCTGGTATCAAAAACTCAGTTCAAGTGCTATTTATATAGCAACCTTAGTCTTATACATTTAAAGTTGAACATTATGTGGATTTTATGGTGGAATTGACGGATTTTGAAACCAATACCCTCTTAATATAGATCCAGGGAAGTTATATACAAGTGTCTTATTGGCCTTCCTTTGATCTTCTTCTCTATCCTCTAACCGAATTGATGTTCAATGTCAAGTAAAAGTGGTTGTTTCACGCCGGCCATTAATTTGCACGTGTCTAATGCGCCGTGTGACAGACTGACAGATGACAAGTTGCAGCCGTCGTCGGCGCTGCCAGTACGAGTTACGGCTCCATTGACTGTGACATCTGACGAAGAACAGTTTTCCAGTTGATGGTTTGGTAATGATCGTGGACCGGTTCGATCTGGCGCAGTGTCTTATCCTCGCAACAGTGCCAATGCTTTAAAAGCGCCTCACGATCGTAATGAATGCGAACTTTCTTTATCCGATCTCGTTATTGACTTTTGTTTTAGTGAAAGCTATTCTACACTAAATTGTTTAACGTGTATGGTCATTGTTTCTGCTGGAAGTCATTGAATTGCGTGACGAATAGCTGCTTTATGGTCGCACTTCAATAGCTGTGTTCGTTATATTTACTTTGTATTTTCTTCTCTACCCGGAACTCCAAATAAAGTAAATGCTTAGCTTAATTTAAAAGTGGTCCCATATCACAACTATCGTTGACTGTTTACTAACGCATGCACCTTATAAGGCTGAACATAAAAATGACTTAACATAAAATAGTCCAAAAATGCACACGTTTTTTTATCCGCATCTGAAGGTTCAACGACTTGACCTAGTGAGTAAGTTTTAGAAATCGTAGCAAGTCTCAGCCCGAAGTAGGGTACAATATTCGTATCTTGATACGTAATTATTTCTTTGGGTACTTGTGTACGTGCGGTTTGTTTGAATATGTAAGTATATGCTCATGATTATGATAACGCGTTCACAGAAGCGAAAGCCTGTTTAATGCTATCCATATTATAGTGTTAACTTTGTCTAGTGACCCTAAATAGCCAAAAGCGTATAAATCAGACTTTGAGTAATTAATGTACGGTCTACCAGATTTCTGTTTTAATTTATCAGAATCTTTAATAATTCTATCTAAACAAATAGCCTCGTTCATGTCTTGAAGTATGAGTTTAGCGTAAGGGTTTTGAGTGTCATAAAGAGATTACAATTGTTTGGTCGTCTGTTTGTCCTTAGCTCTCGTTGAAATTACTAGCTGACGCCCCGCAACTTCGTCCGCGTAAAAGAGAATCCCATATGTTATACTATCACTGTACCATCAAAATCCGTCAGCCGTCCCATCACAAACATCTAAACATAGTAGTGGAATGAGATTTATAGCTTTGTCTAGATTTTACGCATGTTCCTTCTTGGTTTTCTTGTCTATTTATTCTAATATCAGTTTAACTTTAATTTCAATTGTAACCACGTTGTTGGTAAATTTACTTTAGCAGCCTTGCATTTCGTAAGTGGTCCACACGTGACCTGAACCAGAATTGTCTTTGCCGGTTTAAGTAATTTACCGTCAGTTTCATTTGCATTATCTGTGACAAACGCAGTTGACCACGGTGTGGTTTGAGATACGCAATGACATGGTGTTGCGTTAGTGAAATAAACTCAATTTGTTGATAAAATAACACATTTGTAAAATCGCGAGTCACCTTCACTAAGGGATACACCCAATCCAAGTGACACTGCTGTCTGCCATTGCACTTCAGCCTTGAAGCAGCCGCCTTTATCAGTCATCACTCATTGTAAGGGTGTCACCAGGCGCTGGAGCCTGGCGACTTAACCGGGTAACAGAGCCGAGGAGCTGATGAAGGTAGTGAGAATGAAAACGTAGAGCTTCACTATGCTCCTTTATATTTTAAGCCCCCTAAGTCAGAATCAACATTTTTAATTTTCATTTTTAAATGGCTAAAAGTAAAGTTTAGAGCCTCGTTACAAGGATAAGCCAATTGCCCGACAAGTAGGACTAGGTAGATTTTAAAAATGTCAAGTTGAAAGGTTTCGTCATTCATTATTGTTTACCCCGTGACAGGTTACTGTATGGATTGTGTGGTCTGTATCGATCTCACTCGTGCTTCCTTTACGACGTCATCCTGTCATCAAAATGGTTACACAAACTCTTTATATGAGTTTTGCATCATCTCGACGTTAACTTCCGTAATAATAAAGAGAATCTTACACTGTAGTGTTATGTTACTGTATGTATTTATAGAAACATGTCATTCATAGCTTTCGGTGTCATTGCCACGTCTATACTAAATGGTTGGTTAGTTATGTGTCGTCCAGCCAGTCACCGCGTTGTATCCGAGAAGTGGTTGTGATTCATTGCGCAGGCGCAGGGCACAAGGTTACGAAAGCACTGCTTTTGTCTTGTGGGCGCGACTCGACGGTTGGTAGCAATTATATCCATGTTTTTCGTTTTGGTACGACCTTAGGCCTATATAGTTTACCCATGAAGTCAACCATATTCTTCTTTCAGTTCTTTGTTTATTTCGTTGTATATGTGTCTAATTCCATTTTGGTTTCCTCAGTGAATATACTCTATGTCTTAATCATAACTTACATCATGTGATGATTGACTTTTACTTATTCCAATTAGTTAATGTTGTGTCAAACATGTATAAATTTGTTAGTAGGTACAAATATTGTCTTTGTTTTAATATTTGTTGGCTAATCCCTGTTGCATATGCTTGAAGTTTAGGCTTAGGGCGTGGCACACTTCCTAGTGGTGTGCCAATACCACGACTGACTGGCATTGTTAAAAGCTAGATAGACAAATACATTACTGTTGGCTGGAGAATGTTTGTTCACGACTTTATATCCTATTCTGTTATTGTTTTATTTGTTTGGGTAATTGTTAATGTGATTTGTGCTGATAGGAACGAGCACAATATAATAAATTAAACCTAAACACTTTTTTCTTTGGAGGCTAAGGGACGTATGTTTATTAAAATCCATATTAAGATCACCAACCTGCCTGCCCAGCGTAATCATTTTGAAAGAGGCATGGTCCAGCAGTGGATAATATAAGACTATTCTTCTTCTTGAAATTGATAGAAACATTAATAGCGACGTAAATCGAAAATTCCTTACAAAATATAATTTTATTTCTCCGCAAGCATCGCGTTTTTCGAATAGGTACCGTCCACTGCTGGTACTACTCCACTGCTGGACACATGCCTTCCCCAATTCGCGCCATTGAACCCGATCTACGGTTCTCCGCATCCAGTCACTGCCAGCTGCCTTACACAGATCGAGCCGGCGTCCGTCCCACACTACACTTGCCCAGCCGTGGTCTCCCCACAGCGGTTATCGGTTCTCCGACAGATGTGACCAGCCCACCGCCACCTCAACGTTCCACTGACTCTATTTAGAAGACTTTGACGCTCTGGCGTATCACTTCGTTTTTATCCTGTATAAATAAATACCTACTTAGAATTCAAATACTGGTAAGTAATAATTTTTAAAATTTATTTTGTGGGTTGGTTCCTTTATGCATAAGTCTGGTTAGGTTATCTATATTTAATATAAATTTCAACAAAGAACAACCAACCGTATCAGCACAGAATTGTCACAATATTTACATAAGTTAATGCAGGTACCCAATTTTCATAACAGTATCATGATATCCGGAAAATTTTACAGCTATGGCGGTAACAGTTTTTTGTCAACATGACCGAGTTTCTGTTCGGCTAGTTTACATTGCAGATAACAATAAAAAGTATAAGCAAAGTGTGCGCGAAAATAAAGTACGGGTTCCGCCAATTTTGTTTAATTCAAATTATATTATTTCAGACAGATATACAGAGAGTCCATAGATATAACCTTAAAAACTATGTACGCTAACAACTCCTACTTACTAACCTACAAAAAATTTTAAAAATGAAAAAAAAAACGTACTTTCAACATCCAAAATCAAAGTTTAATGGCACGCATCATCATTTTCAGCCTGTCGACTTCCTCTGATAGGCCATGGTCTGTTAGCTGTAAGGCGCGCCACCACACCCTGTATATATATATTTTCATTGTAACTCCTATAAGTTAGAATTATTTTTATCGTAAACCACAACTTTGACTTTGCTAACTTTTAAATGATTAAACATGGACATGTAGGTATTCCGTAATTAATGCCATAGAGGGACCACCGACCGACAAGAATAATATGTTTTAAATTGTCACAGAACCCTAAAACTGTGTAGATAAAATCCATCACAAAACTCACTATTTTTAAATAGAAGCAATTTATATTACAATGCGAGAGTATACGAATCGGAACTGGTTAATACGCGCATTCCAATGGTACGGTCGACCGCACGTCAGCGGAAACAAAACCATTATAAGCAGGTCTCTCGTAGTATTGAAACTCCCTAATAGGCCAGCTCAAGGTCAAAGTGTATCGACTGACGTGCGGTCGACTGTACTAGCGCAGTGTGAACGACACAATAGTTTGACATGGCAACGAGTATCACATTGTGGCTAGACAATGGCAAAGCGATTGGGCAATTGTTGCTGTCAGGTGCGAATTAACAACTATTGTTGCGCCGATTGATATGTAAAAGTATGTAAAACTCTAGTTTTACATATGTTGCCCGCGACTTCGTTTGCGTGGTGGTTCAACCCCAACCCCGGATGATGAAGTTAAGGAAAGTAATTTTTTTGTGGTTGCCTGTCTCATATTAAGAGGGAGAACTGGAAAATGCAAGGATTTCATCTCTAAATACACCCTTCGGATGAGTCTATTGGTTTTCTTTTATACGCTTCATATAGGCTAATTCTGAATATCTACGAGTAATGTGTTTAGTTTTCGTACCAAAGGATTGGCATCTTATGGTTAGTTCAAAGAATTATTGAAAATTCAATTAATGACTATCTCGCAAATGGTCAGGGTTTTACTAAGATCATTTTAATTAAGAGCCAACAAGACGGTCGATCGGAGGTTTAGTTTAGTTTACCTATGCAAATGTGTCCGATAGTTTTTTAAAATTATTATTGCTACGGGGGCAACAAGCAGGCCAGGCAAAAACAGGGCCTCCTGTTGTTAAGAGGTCACCGCCGCCCATAAACACCTGCAACACCCGGGGGGTGTTGGTGCGTTGCTGGCCTTGGTTGAAGGGCTCTTTTGACTCTCTTCTTGAATTCGTTTGACTTAGCTTAAAAGCTGTTTTTATATTTCAACCAAGGGACGATACTTCACGCGCAACATTATAAAAAGCTCAAGTAAGCTTTTCTTATAAATTAAATTGTATTTGTTTCAGGCCGGTACAGCCCATAGAAAAGACACAACAAAAAATTAATAATATAACAACGCGTGTTGTGATTTGCGATATCCAATTTTAAGATGCATACATTTTCATTCATCTTAGTGGATTCGCCCAATATAATTTATCGCATCTCGCGTGAAATGCCTTGCGGGCTTTGCTTGAGTATTCAGCTTTATGTTTAAGCGATGCACTCGGTGCGTACCGACCTTGCAAGGCCATTCGTGATGCATCGATGCGTGCGCACCTGTTGGCGTGCCCGTGGGGATTTTTGTAACTAATTAATTTTAATCGTATGCTATTATTCCTCTTTAAAACAGGTGTATTAAAAAGAATGACGGTGTTAAGATAGCCTGGGTACAAATTATGTTAGCTACATTTCGTATTAATTGAAACTAGCTGTGGCTAGTTTTTCTCCAGGGAAAAGACTTTTCATGGTAAAAAATAGACAATGTTTATCTCCAATGACACAGGTTGTAAAACGTATGCAAAATTTAGTCGAGATCAGTCGAATAGTCGAGCAACAAACATGCAAGGCTGTTGCGTGTTTGTAGTTAAGTTTTAAAAACCAATTCTAGTATATATCTTATCTGTACTAAACATTATTAAACATTACGCTAAGACTAAGAATCATATAGACCAATCAATTTGCCCCGCAATAATGGAAAAAGTAAGGAAATTTGGGCATTTCTTTTTCGCACACGTTTCAAGAAAAGTAAAAAGAATACGGACCCGCACATTGTGTACTGACAGAGATGACGATCACCACTTTCTTTCATACTTCGAATTTAGCGATTTTCGAATGATGGCGATGACTGAAAAACAGCGCTTCGCTGAGTCATCGACCGTTTCATCTCACTACAAAAGTTTTCTGGTTGTATTCAATTTGTAACTATGTAATGTGTGATGAATAAATTATCTTTTTTTTTACTGTACAGTACAACGTAAACTTTGTGGACATTTTTATGCGGGGTGTCTCTTAGTTCTGTCCATTGTCATTTGATTGCTGGTTAACAAGTTTGTATTTTGGCTGGGAGTGTAATTGCGGATCTTTAAGATGACTGTTGCAATAACTTGTCTATGCTACTTATTAATATGTGCGCCTCCTAATGTGGTGTTACAAATTTTGACAGACTTGCGCAAGAGTTGATCAGCCATACAGTTTGACAGACAGGAGATACGATACGGATCAGATATATTTAGATTTGATACAGGTTTGGGACGTGAGTGATTGATGCCTGCATTTGGTAGATACGTTTTTTTAGGAACCATTAATTAATCTGTGGTTACGGTTCAAGTCTGTGTGCTAATGCCTCTCTCTGCGTGAGCAGTCCGAAAGAACACAACGAAGTTTTTATTCGAAACGTTAATAAGATAGATGCAGATGAGCGTGTCAGGCGGCGGCGTGATGGGCGGCGTTTAACATCGCGCATACAATGGCGAGATCGCATGGAAACATCTGGACGCGCGCGGATTTTCGCACGGTCTGACAACGCGTTCCAATTAAACGGTGTTTATTTTTATATCCATTTAAATTTCTTGGGTTCCGTTGATGCCGTCAATGTATAAAAAACCCCTTTCGACTGGAGAGTAGGTAAGGTTGGTATGGTAGTTCGTCTTACAGTCAGTTACTGTCAGTTTAAGACGAAGTGGTTATAATAACATTGGAAACTAGGGGTTCGGTCGGTAGCGCCGCGTGTATGACGTAATAAATAATCAAATAAATGTTTATTTGCTAATACTAGAGTCACACACAACACACCGTATCAATCCGAGTTCGATTTAATGGACGAACGCGTTGATGTTGGCCGAGAGGAAGCCGACGCTGATATGAGTTTTCATGTAATTTATTCGGCCGCTGAACACGACAGATATGGATTTTCATACAAATTTGCCGGCCGCTGAAACACCGCTGAAAAATACATTCTACCAAACTTAATATAAGATATAAATACAAGTGATTTCAAGACCATTACGTCTGTGCGTTTTTGTATATTTACCCATACCATTGCGTATGTTTTTTTTCCCATTGTTTGACAGATTTAACTATAAGATGAATTAATTGCATTTTTTTTAAATTCTTATTTAAAGAGCTTAGTCGCTAAAGCGACTATGTCGCTCTATTGGGATCTGCAAAGATCAACAGAAGAAGTCTACCGGTACAGTACCTTATAGGCTTCTTCTGTTGATTCCCACCTTTACTAATTTATAGAGTGCCTTGGCAGCCTCCGATAGAGGGAAAGCCAAGGCACTGATATTGTGACCTAAATCTAATGAATTAACATTCAAATATATTTTTGATCTCAAGGGTTCATTCCGGACACATTCCATCAGCACGTGATATACGTCCTCTGGCACGTCGCACTCTGTACAGTTGGGCGAAGGTGATTTGCCCATCAAATAAGCAAATTTGTTCAGTGGAATGTGTCCGGAGCGAAGTCTTAACGCTATCAATAAATCTCCTCTATTAACTGAGCAATTATCAATCCAAGGAGAGCGCAGAGGAGTTGGTTGAATTATTCTATACCATATTCCTTTTTCCCTCGATCTTGCATCAAAATATTCCTTCCACGTTTGGTAGCACATATCCTTTACACTATTAACACAGTCATAAAAGTATGGTAAAACAGACACTGGGATTCCATCAGAGCATGCCTCTTTAGCTAGGTGATCAGCCTTTTCATTCCCAGCAATATTGATATGTGAAGGAATCCATTGTAAAAAAATATTTTTCCCACCTGACTTAAGCCTCAGAATTAATTTAATTGCAGAATATGCTATAGGTGCGCCTCGACCGGTCGAGGTGCACCGAGCTAAGTGTTGAAGTGCACTTTTTGAGTCAGTTAAAATAACAAAGTTATCAGACATAATTGAATCAATATAAGATAAGGCTTCAGTAATGGCTAGAAGTTCCACATTCATAATGGAAACATTACTGTCTATCTTCAGTTTAATAAACCTATCCGATTGTGGGTCAAAGAAGGCGGCTCCGCTCCCATCCCTGACTTTAGAGCCATCTGTGTAAATCCTATAGCAGCCCTCGTACCGATTTTCTAGAAACATAGAGCATTGAAGTTTAAGATAATGACTATCATAATGGCGTTTCGCTTTCTTAATAAATTCTAAGTTTGGATTAATAGCTTCCGATAAATCTATGTTACTCATCCAAGTACTCAAAGAGAACATTTTCAATCGCCGACTAACATGCACATTAATTGCATTGTGTACCAAATAAAACTACGGAACCCACGCTTTGGGTATGAGATGTGTATTTGCAGACTTTTTTTCGAAGGAAAACTCGTGTAAATAATTCTTGTAACACAGCGTTGACGTTAGTTGGGGTAGGTCCTCATTATTAAGGCATCTGTACTTGGTAGTAGGAATTAAGTGTCTACCTATAGTTAGTTGTTACGTGTGAAAAAAGGTAGAAATCGATTGATTGATGCGTAGTTTCTTACGTATTTATATGTACGTCATTCATTGTAATTTCTACTACTGGAGTTTTTGTTCTACTTCTTGTGTAATGAATGGTGTATTTATGTTTTCATCATTAAACATACTTAATACATTATGATGCGCGTTTGGGATGTCCCGTGTACAAGTTAATAGTACCTAAATCTGATTATCAGAATCTTTTTCACTACTTATATTATGTGTTTTATTCAACAGTCTTACTTTGTCATACAATTAATTACCTTATGTCTTTATTTTCAGGTAAGTCCTTCACTACATGTGATCTCATTAATTGACAAAGGCATTCCATTCAACTCTAGGTAAGTTTTTCAGGCGTGTTCCAGTTGTCAACCGGATCAGTATATATTGACATGTGGTACACAAAACTCTAATCAATAATTTTGTTTGTAATTAAGTTAAGCCTAATCCTAAGTTTAATAATTTGATTGATATTTGAAGTTAGGTTTTAATTATAACCTGGCATAGAACCTATTTATTTCTGATACAATATATTGACATTGTAAAATCAAATATCAGAACGAACGACTGGTAATGTCGAAAAATCTCATGTGGCGTGCTGCTTGTTCATGAGTACTTTTTTCCTACGAAAACACTCCTACATTTAAAAAAAAAATACAAGACCGGAATCAAAATTGTTGTACCACATAACACCAGGTATCGGTGCCTAACAGGATACCATGACTAACAACTAACGTTATTTATATTTCCTTAAAAAACCGTTTTCGCGACCACATCCTGGCGCATCCTCAACAATTCTGCGGTTTGGAACTTTCTTTGGATCTGTTTAAAGAGAAACTCGTGATATTCCAATACCTCAATCCAAGTCGTGATACCGCGGCTTGAATTACAATATACACGTTCCTTTGCAGACTTGTGCTTCCAAGTAAAAGTTGCTTGCTACGATTTTATGGTGGTCAGGGTGTTGATTTACTATATTACTAGCTATTTTGTTCCCTTAGTAAGTTTATAAAGGGTATAATAAACATAAACAGGTAATCGAGGTTGCAGCAAGAGCGACAAGCCCACTGCGTCCGATCGAATCCGTCAAAATGGGCTTTACGGCCCTTGGGGAAAGTGGTTGCATGCAACCTATTTCCGGTTATTAATTTAAAAAGAACAGACATAAGAAAACCTTCGATGACTGTCTGTCTCGATATGTACAGTTGGTCCTCTCTAAGGCGTACCTCGCCTTATGCTCCGCCTTTCTAACACAGTCGTCTATACATTTTTCGGGTCGTTGGGTCCGTCCATTTAGCACGGTGTGTGTCTATAACAAAGATATGGTTAGATTAATTGCTTCACATACATATAAAGATTGAGAGAAACATTTATTTTCTACATTTAGAAACTAGTGCAAAAATTTTGGTTTGCTTGACAAAAGTAGCATGAAAGTATCATTTATCTGTAAACTTTCTCCAGTATTGTCGCGTGGTGAAAGTTCTTATTCACTTCTGAGATTGTTACTTTTGCCGGGTAATTACTGTTTCTTACTTCAACGCGAAAACGGAATATTAATTAATGATCTAACTGCCTCAGATAAAAGTCAGCAAGCCGTACACAGTACTCAATACGCGGGTTCCGTATTTTAGTTACATACTTATCTTCACGCTATGTCCCTGGCGGGGTAGACAGAAAGAATCACCATCGCGATCCTGACACACCTCTTTCACTTCATCGCGGGACAGTTTTCCTGTAATATTTCGGAAAATAAAAACAAAACTGAAATTTTAAAATTTTCTCATCATTGTTAGGTGATTCTACGTACATGTTTAGCTCTCAGCGGAGAAGGACCGCGTACAGGTGGGCGCAGAGTGGGACGCTACCAGATGCAGCGACGATTTCGAAACCGTTTGCCGGTTAATACGCGAAAAGTACCCGAACAAGAATTTGAAGAGAGCGTTCTAATTACTAGCATGTTAATACCATATCTAGATTAATTAACTATTAATAGGGAGATTATGGAGTATTTATTACGAAAATAATTACTACCAACAAACAGAGGCAAGATTCTTCAAAGGCGAGCGGACATTGCAACTATTGCAAGCCGTTTCGTACTGAACAGAGTGCATTGTTAGGTCTCTTAGCATAATTCCGTGTATATAGGTACACACACATATTATGTAGGTTTTTGGACCTCATTCAATGGAAAACATCAATGAACGAAAGTAGGTTATGATTTTTTTGGGATGTGAAAAAAGTAGGTACTAGCTTCCGGCTTATGTTTACTGCGACATAGTTATTATCTGCAACTTCCACTCGTTAGTCATTTTAAACAGGTAGTTAAAGATGACATGATACCCTTACGGATCATATAAGTTTCCAGGACAAAACTATGGTATATTTTAGTTCACAATATTTAAGTTACTTAATAACTACGCAAAGTTTTAATTTTATCAAAACTTAAGTACATTTACTGACTGCTCTCAAACGGTGAAGGAAAACATCGTGAGGAAACCTGCATACGCCGAAGAAGAAATTCTTAGGCGCATGTGAAGTCCACCAACCCGCACTGGGGCTAGCGTGGTGGACCGAACGCCCGAACGCCCTCGTTGAGAGGGTAGGTCTGAGCCCCAGCAGTGGGGACATATTAATAGGCTGTTGGTGATGTTGATGAAAGTTTTAATATAACCTGTTCAGCCATTATAGCATAATTGAACAACAAACATCCACACTTTCGCATTTACAATATTAGTTTGATTGGGGTAGGTAAGTAACTATATCTATGTGACATCGTGTTGTTGCTATATTGAAGCTCTTTTTCAACTCCCTTAACTTAGTCAACATGTTTTGATGTAACAAAACATAACATATTGTTACGATGTATGTTTAATTGAATGTTGCGTAACATCAGATTGTTATAACGACTTTTCTTAGTGTTACCTAACATCTAGTATCTGGTCGATTAGAAATTCGGCAAAAAATTTGCGAATACAAAAACAATGGATAGCTTTGCATGTTACAAGTTTAATTAGTATATAGTGACTGCTGCATTTAAGATAAATAATTGTGAGACGTTCTCAGGTTTTAATTTTAGAGATCATCAAACGTCGTAAATGTTTCTTTTAACAAGTTTAACAGACTACGGTGTATTATTTGGCGCTGGCTGGCAGTCATACATACATTTTTAAATTGAACTTACATCTTTGTGTTTAAGTTACAAATTAATATAAACAATGTTGCAATCAATTGTAATTGTGACATCCGGCATCCATTGTGTGGTTAATTATTCATAAACGATTGGAACATCACGCTAATATCAATATTCAATCACAAAATTGCTTCTCGCATACATTAGCCACGGTTATTACTTCACGTCACCATCTTATACAACTCCACTCTACGCTTGGTCCAACGCCATGGACCATAAAATCGTGATGGACCAGCAGACCCCTGTGCTGCCAATATGCCAATCAACAGTTACGTTGTAACTGCATTTGATTGGTTTCTGTGTAAAAAATTCAAACAATAGATTTTTTTTTCTTAAATTGATTTGATTTGGATAATTATCCATGGTTCGGGTTTGAATCCTCGTCCTCATGAATGAAAGCGGTTGACCAACTAGGCTACCATGTGATGGGCTACATTTGGATATTTACTGATCAAAGTTCACATGGGGTAACGAACTTTGCATATTAATGTAGATACTTATCAGGGCATCTGTCTGCAGTAGGCACTATGCATTCCTTAGAAGAGCACGCATGTACGCACATCGGCGTACGCACTTAACATACTTTTAATTTACTTCAACTGGACGCGCATTCCGCGCCGTCTACGCTGGGAATGTCTAATTAATCAGTACGATCAGCAGATTCCAACGATAGGTCACTTACGTATAAAAGTGCACTTACGTATCTACCTATATACGAATTTCGATTATGACTTCGTTGCTTCAGTTTTCTGTTAATTTCGATTACTGATGACTCTGGGCCTATAAATTTTAGAAGCCTATAAGATTTGATATTTAAGTCATTATCTTTGTTACCCCCTTTTTCATTTATTTTTATTTATTGTTTGTATATTTTTTATTTGGAGGCCTTTGTCCAGCAGTGGACGTCTACAGGCTGACATGATGATGATGATATTTATTATCTATTATATAATGTAGCAACTATTTCCCCACCTGCTACGACCCGCTCAGTGTTTATTTTTCCTACAGTACACGACCAGTAGTACGCGGAGTGCATTGTAGTGTTATCAGGGCAGGCTGGATCGTGACCGGGGCTCGCGCCTGCGCCGGCGCAGCCACCTGGCCCTTGCACTGTTCTATATTTATATGGAATTCCGAGCCAGCCGGCCGGCGCCGATCTCTCGGTCGATAGTTGAGAAGTACACAATACGACTTTAGATTTCATCATGGATAAACAGTCTGTGTGTTTCTTTGGATTAGTGTCTGATCTTTTCGGATCAGACATTAATAAACGTGGTACTGACGTGACTGACTAAGCCCTTTTAATTTAAAGTCCTATGTTCCCTGGATGGGACAGAGGACGTCCACATTGCTTCTTGAGCGCGATTCAACGCTTAGTAAGTGAGATAGAGACATTATTCTCATTAATTCTCAGAGCCTGTCTATGATATTGTTTGATATGATAACATATTGCTGCTTGTTATAATAAACCCCTCACAATCTATCAAGGAGAATTCAACTTTGAAAGAAAATATTTATAGTTGAATTTTTCTCTTGGATGTTTTGAGGAGTTAATATACCAACCAACAATTTATTTGTGCAATAAAGAATGTATAACAAGTAGCGATAAATGTAAACGTATCATAGAGGCAACAAATCGCAGCTACCTGGGTTTTCTATCGGTTCTATTATTGTAACCGCGCCACGTAATTGTAAATCGTAATTGTAATAAGTTGTAATAAATAGCGACGAAGCCGGATGCAACGATAATAGACGCGGCAGTTGGTCCTGCCAAGAGATTTTCCAAGATTGAATACTTTATGCCCGTGTGACTGACATGCGCAATGATGTGGTGCTTATGGAGAGAGTTTAAGTTAAATTGTATTCTCGGGAAGAAACTTTTATAAAATATGTTGGCTGTGGTATATGTTTGCTTATACTCAGCTTCGCTCGACCGGTGTTCAATATCCACCAGGCCCGTGACAGTTTCTTTTAAGTAACATATATGTATTCCGTCTTGTCGCTTAAAATGACTATATTTATTTATCTCATTTTGTACTTACTTAGTTTTACTTGTCACTTCGCAAATTACAAGACGAAGTATTACGAGGAAGTACGGATGAATTCATGTTCAGTATTTAAATACCTACTTATTTACATTTTAAGTCTTTAAGTCAAGAAACTTCACTTTTTACGATACATATTATGATGTTTTTTGTGTATTCAATTATTTTCAATAACATTTCATTACAACGCATATTGCTGAAAATTAAATGCTGGGCAATTAAAATATAAAAAGCATACAAACAGATAACTGCTAGGACTACCGAATAACTATAGTGAATCATTTATAAGTGGAACAACTGGGTCTGTATAAAATCTTTTATGATCGTGCACTACAAAGAGAAGCGTCACGAGAATCGCACTAATTTACAAAGAAACATTTAAAACAAAGTTTTATGATCGGCGTATCATCTTTAATGTTTTTAGTACTGTGCGTAAATCGACTATTAGGCATTGTTTATTAATAAACAATGATGTTATACTGGAGTGAACTCTTGAATTATCTTTCAAACCAAATTTTCCTCCCTAGGGGGTTACACATAACATTATTGTTTGTAAAGGTTGTGCGAGGCTGAAGTAACATTAACACCAGGCATCTTTGGTATTTAAATAATCGACTGTTTTATACTAAGCTTTCTTACAAAGTTGTTGTTTAATGTGGGTCTTCAATTTTCTGTCATTCATACTTGAGATTTCTTCTGATATTTTGTTGTAGAAGCGTATACATTGCCCCGTGAACGATCTACTGACCTTACTAAGCCTTAACAATAACACATTAGCATGTTAAGGCGGCCTGATCGCTAGAAGCAATTTCTACCCGACTATACCTTTGGATATTTTCTCAAACACTATTCGCGCGAATGTGCGAAGATAGCTTCGGTTATTCGTATACCAACCGAGTTAACGCGACAGGTAATACAGGTTCAAATCCTGCCGGTGAATTAATTTTTCAGTGTTTAATTTTTAGACTTGGCTTAGTTTCTATTCCATGTACAGCGTGTGTAATATACATTAGTCTGAAAGATATATTATAATGATTATAAATAAATAAATAATTACCAAATGTTTCAAATATTCAAAAATATATTTGTTTTACAATTTGTGAAAGCCTTTGCATATGCCAAGGTACTAGAAAGCGATTAAAATACTGCCAATACATAAAATACAAAAAAAAACACCTCGTCTCCTCAAATCCAATATTATGTTACTGTTACGAGAGATATTAAACCCTTGATCATACATACAAAACAGCACAAAGTGCACTGGCTGATTAAACATTGACATAAATTGATGACAAACTAATAGTCCGTAGGAAGGAAACATTAATAAAACTTAATAAGCCGTTTTCAAATATGACTGATGTATTAAACGAATCCACTGGCAATGAAACGTTAACTCTGAACGGTTTTGTTAAACGCACCGTGGTGTGGGCTGATTGACTATCAAACCTTTAATATACAATTTATGGTAGTGACAAGGCCAAACATTAATGGATAGTTAATTAAACTATAATTAAATATCGGTTTTGACACATGACTGTAATTGTGGAATTCTAGTTTCGGATTCAGGAAGTTTGCTTTTATTGGAACTAATTTGCCTAATTGTTGCTTTGTGCTTTTCGATTTGATATCCTTACCATTTTTGGGGTTGACAATTACTTCGTTAATTGATATTGCAGAAGTCAACATCGGTCCATCTGACATGGACCCAACACTTATGTATTTGCTTACGCGGTTTCCGAAATAACAACTCGTCTATCCTAACGGACATCTTATCCTAGTTTGCTTATTTATACTTAATTTCCTATAACTCTAATTAATAAGCCTGTCAAAACACAAGTTTAGGTACACAACACTTAAAATATATGTGGATGACATGTTAACCGGTGCAATTAAAAATTTAAAGCAATTAATAGATCAATCAACTATGTATAATGTATGTATGTATTTGTAATTAATACACTCAAGTAAAACACTTTGGTATTAAATACGACCAGATTATAAACTCTTAGCTAAAAGTATACTTATCTTTTACAGCAATCTACTAATAGCAACTGTTTAGTATTATGTGTTGTAATTACGACTGTGTGTATCTCATGTTTGTATGTTAATGCCATGGTCTGTAATATAAATAATTATATCATAATGCAATCATCACTTCAGGCTATCTAAATAGATCGTATTTTTTTATTATACCAATTTGTTGTTTTATCGAGGTTTTTCTTTTGAGAATTCGCTGAACACACCTTGAATATTAAGGTGTACTTCTTTCGTTCGAAAACCCGAACGTTCCTCCATTGACTATTGCACTCATGTCAATGACATTTCTGCCACCCGGTAAACACGTCTCGTGAATATTTATGTCGCGTTTGATCTTGCCCTTTGTGAAATCCAACGCTAATCTACTCGGACAAGACAATGGGGAATGTTTTAGACTAGACAATTAGAACTTACAACTACTGAATTGTAGATTAACTTCAAACAGAGCTAGGTATAGGCAAGGGGTTGTTGTCTGATTGACCAGTATCTGTGATTCGTTGTTGCTCTCGATGATAAAATAACTGCTATAATATTTATAATTATATGATGAAGACAAGAAGATAGTGTGTGTATGTGGGACTGTCATGGTACTGTCACATTCAGGCAGGCAGGATGAACGTCAACGGCCTCACAAGCCTCACATGCCTAAAAAGTGAAACAATATATAAACAGTTGAATTTGATACCAACTCTAAGCAACAACACATTGTTGTTAAGAGCGACATTGCAAGTTCATTGAACTCCAGCATTTTTTTGGTGAAATCAATCATTCTCATAATTTACATTTAATTAAACATCTATTTTACGTCAGAATTTTCAACAACGCCGTATTAAAGTCGATGGCAGATAAATTTGATTCGTCGCCCATCTTCATGACTGTTTCCTTCTTTAACAGGTCGGGGTTATGAATCGTTGCTAGTAAAATAAACCACACGTATCGGATGGATAAATTGGCAAGCCTGGTGGTGGGCGATACGCGATGAATAACTCCGAATATGGCGCTACCGGTGCCGCGTCGGTGCAATGTGATTCATGGTCGTCCTTCGTGCGACATTGACTACTTTTTAAGCAGTAAATAAGTTTATATTGTAAGAGTGTTTCGAGAATGCGGAACCTAATTTTCTTCCTGTTTGCAACAAGAATAGTGTCTTCATGTTATTTCAAGTAAATATTTTCCCAACTCATCTAACATTTAGTTACTAACCGTGTGTATAATTAATGTCCCTTTTAACAATTTTTCCCTTTCCGCTTTCATTATACTCTGAAAAACCTGTTTGTTTAATAGTAATTATAGCTCCGCTAAACGTCTATTAATATTTCTCATTATTTATATTCACATTTTCCGAGACTCGTCTATTAGAATTATGTACTTCGATTACTGTTTTATGCAGATTTACCTTGTCGGAAAACCTTTTTTCTTTCAAGTCCTTGTCTATAAGAGATTTATTTGTTTCCCACAGGCGTTTGTTGTTCTTATGGGAGCTTGTCCATGTCTAATGTTTCCATTCTTCACACACGTGTAATCATAGTTTCCTCGAACTGATTCTATGTCTGTGGTAATTTAAATATTGATGAGTTAACAATTCCGGTTCGACAATTTATGCTCTCTTACAAAGTTGATTAACAATCCTTGGTTACGTAGGTTGTAACACTTGATTGAGCTCCTGAGGTGGTTTAATGAATTCCTACTTAGGAGAATGTTGACAAAACGGAATTTGAAATATTTTTTTGTATTTGCCAGTGTGTCTGTCGGGCGGGAGTATCCTCATCCTTGACAACTTGCCACATCATACTGATGGCTCCTGATCACTCCTCTCCTTGTATTGTTAATCTACAAGTGTTCTTCGGCTCAACTATATTAAAATTATTATTCATCGTATCAAAGGGTTTTCCTTCGCCCATAAGGGTGTCCGTATTATGTCGTTTCATTTGCAGGATATACTTTTTATGGTCATTGTAATTTGTCACGTTTACTCATCCGGGGCGGTGTTCTATCATCGTTCACGAGAAACTATTAAATTAAGTACCAAGGACCTTATATGGTCCATGAATCTGATTGATGATTTTGATTAGCATTAACAATGACAGAGATGTGATTCAATGCACGGGTAATTTTATATCTAATCTTGTTGATATTATTCTAAGATTATTCACGTTTATTTATATCTAGTTCCGTACAGTATTAATTATGTTGATCAGTAGTAATTACCTCTTTTCTAAGTACGAGGAGAACTTCTAGTTCTATTTATTGGTTTAAGACCGTATAAAGATTAAAGACCTAATTTAAGACTATTTATCTAATCCACTCACGTATGCCTATTCGTATTGTTCTGTATTCTAATCCTTGCGTGTCTTTTTGTTGATATTTTTTTTGCGCATACGCGAATGTCCTTATCCGGCTGAGTTCCTTGTGTCCGGGTCGGCGGCCCCTCTGTTTGTCTGGCATAACTCTTACTATAATGACCATTATCAACGGATCCTTGAGTCCTTTTTTCAGATAGATGACATTTAATGGCTCAATATCGTTTTTACGTTCAAATTCACCATTCTACATAGTCTTATTGAAACCCGATTTACATCACAGTTTATGACCAAAACCAATAGGTCATTGTTAGCTCAAACTTCGCAATTAGTCACTATCGATACAAAAGCTTTTTTTTATTTAAACAAGATTCATTATTCAATGAGTCAGCTGTCAGACTACTAGTATTATGTTCAAAATTAACTCCGTCACCAGCGTTGTCATCACTCAGTTATTTTGTGACGACTCCATCGTTGGTCTTTTGCGCTAGGTCACAGATGAGGTCATTGTTGTTTGCGAGATCGTCTTCGGATGATTCTTAGTGATCTTTTGTGCCATTGATGTCGTCATTAATTGTTAGTTGGTAGCGTCATACATTATGGGTGGCGAAATTACTTTGTGTAAACTCTACGAGGCTTTGTTTTGTGCATTGCGTACGAGTTTCCGAAATGACTCGTTGCGGCAATACTTTTCTTTGGCAAGATACCCACAAAGCTTCTAGTGTCAGTCTCTATTGAAATTTGTGGTTTCCAAATGCATCCTCTTCCTCGTGTAGCATAGTGCTTTGTAATCACTTATATTGTGTCATATAACTATGTCACGTAACTTAATTAATCGTCAACTTTATTTGTCCCTGGATTGGGATGGACTTAATAAGCATTGATGTTACTTTTATCATGCCTTTCGCCCGTGTATTTTCAAAAAATAAATCCAAGTATAAATACTTCTTCCGACCTTACCTTGACCCTCAAAATGAAGACAGTGATGTATGGCTTTCTTCCTCTGACGTGACACAAAGGTCAACGGATTCTTGGCCTACGTCACGCCCACGCCGTCAATAATTGCCTATTCTTTTGATGAGGTCGTCGTGATGCGTAGCACGCGCGATGCGCCTACGCGGGCGATGTCATGACATGACGGTGCTGCGATCAAATGATTTCTACAGGCTGTCTTTTACTGACGTGATATAATAAATACTTTACGAAGCGTATGTTAATTGAAAGTTGTTGCTGGAAGAAACGAAAAGTGAATTTAGGAAAGAAACAGGCTTGGTTTGATACTTAAAGATAATATTTTCTTTGGTCCACTTTTGTTAATTGCTACGGCATTAAAGCTTTACAATAAGAAATGCAGTCTAACCTACTATTATATCTACTTTTGTCTGTTAGAAAACATTGCAGTCATATCGTGCAACTTGATGTTGATTTACTGTTAATATTTGCAGAACGTATTGGCCGGCCACCAAAAGTCTTAACTCAAATTATGACACTATGTATATGATTGGTCATCCAACTTTATTAGCATCGTCACGCCCAGGAATCGAGTGGGTTTTTCTCGGTAATGTTTACACGCGACAGTCGTCGTCGTGTAGCTGAGACGAGAGCCGACTCTGAATTAGTTGGTTCAACAGCCACGTAACCAGGACTTTGGTTTTGAGGGGGCTGCCTTTAAGTCAGATACCCTACACTTTTTAAAAAAGAAATCAAATGCCTTACTCTTAATGAATTCGTAGCATGATGTACGACGTCTCCACTCTAGAACTCGTATGCCCCAAGTGGCCCCAACTGCCATAGATTCTGTGAATGCTTCAGCTTACTTATCCTTTCGCCTATTTCAATCCTTAGTTCTTTGTCGGTTCCCCTCATTTCGGATCATATTATTGTCCTTCGAAGAAACTCGAGCACAGCTCTCTCCGTTGCTGTCTTAGCGACTTTATACTTGTCGTTTGCGTTCAGGTCCTTATCAAGGTTAGGGGGAACTTCAGTTCCTTATGCGCCCCTTATTAAATTCGTGCCTGTCGATAACGGATGTGATCCGACGGACTTGCCCGGTGCTAATCGCGATGTTTACGTCGGCGTTCGTGACCAATTGTACGTATTCGGAGTCGTGATTCTTGTTGGCATAATGCGAGTGTTTTTATTAGGACTGATGATTTAAACCACCGTGTAGTTGCTGCCAAAAGTCGGTTATTGATTCGATATGTATTTTTACCTTTTTGGTCGTGTTAAGAGGCATCTATGTCATAAGACGAAATTGTAGGTGGCTTAAGTCCCGTATTTTAAACTCCCTTGAATATATTACAAATAAATAAGCAGCTATAGTGATCCTTATGTCAAGACTAAATTCACCCTTCAGGCTTGTCCATAATACATACATACCGTAATTAAAAGGAAATTAAACCTTATAGAGGCACATCTTGCTAATACATATTTTTAAAATGACCACTTCTTACAATAAACATAATAATATTATTGTCTGAAGTATGTTCAAAGGGCCCTGGATAATACATTTTAAACATAACGTAATTTTCCGCTCTGTGCATTAGTTTCAGTCGCTATCTAAATGTGAAAGGGCGTTGGGCAGGCCAGGTGCACATAATTGACGTAATTTTTCGCAGCCCGTCGCCCTTCGCGGTCTCACGAAACTGGTCTAAGGTCTACCTACTGTGACAGCAATTAGATAATTTTTACCTCACAACTAGGTCTAACAAAGGCAAGCAAAATAGTTTAGGCAAAAACGGTAGGCTTTTATGGTGAGAGGGTTTGCGGTTACCGAAACCTGCGGTCTAGTTTCTGCTTATGTTTCGAGCACTTAAGTTTTTAGTTAGAAAATATTTGAAATACGAAACGGTAAAATCGAAACTTTGTAAAGCATTCGTCATTACATATTACTATGTATTGAAAATTATAGTAATACCTATTCAAAATTTTTGAGTTTTTTTTTTTACTTTAGTCGTCTTCCTTTATTCATCAACAAGACCTGACCATCCCGTAATCAAGAATAACTTTACCTTTACATTACCGTTTAATAACAATATTTGTTTCTTTAGTTTTCCATGCTTGAAATTATCCATACGCTGTCACTGTGATATACAACGCCACATTTGAGAATTACACTCTACATGCTTTGCCAATTCTACCACGACTGGCCCAACCAGTTCTCGGTATTATGATTGTAAATACAGATATAGCTCTGGTGTTAGCCCTCGATAGGGTTTGGAAATACACGGGGCAATTTTATCACAGACCGATCTAGTTGTAGTTTACAAGCTTGATCGTGCCGTCTCAGGTATTGGAAATATTTTAAATGTAGGTAATATAGGGGCGGAGGGGTATTTGACACGTAATGTTACAAATTTATTTAATAACTGTATATGTAAATGTAGGTTAATTAAATATACTTGTTACTAAATAAACATAATATAGAACATGACAATGTGTTAGAATGTAAATGTATGTATACAATATCGGTACATACAACTTTCAACAAAAGTTCCGGTTGTCTACGAACCATTACGAAATTATATTTTTGCCTATTTAGCAAACAAGTGCATTTGAGTATAATATCTATTACTGTTCATTTCATAATCATTCTTTTATATGTGAGAATTGGACCAGAACAAAAAGTACACGTATATCGGCGCGACGTGATTATTCGGAAGGCGAATACGACGCAGGAGCACGTTCCGCGGCGCAATGTGGGGCGAAACGCGGAACAATGCTTTATGGCTCCCGTTGCAAGTGTACTGGACCGCACCACCACTGCCTATAGTCTCCTGCTGGACTTGGGGGAGGTTTGAGATCTAATCACCACTCTCTGGTGTCGCTGGTCCAGATCCGACTCGAAGGACCAAAGTATTTTAGTGAAAGTAAGAGAAAAACAGGTGCACACCTCACCTGGCAAGGTCAGATGGCACGGCGCGATACTTCGGGTGGGTTGGTGCTCCTGCTGACAGTCGGTAGTGTTACAGTTTTCTGGTACGGTTTAAAATGGATGGCTAGCACGACATAACATCACAGACAGTATTAAGTTAGGACACACACCACGACACAGCGCGAGGCCCGAAGGTTCGATAGAAGGCATCAAGGCGGCTCTTGGCAGCGTTATTATCGAGTGCGATACGACGACTAGAGGAGAAGAGAAGAGGATGGAGAATTAAGGAGGGGAAAAGAGGAGACATGCACACAGAAAAATCGCACATGTAAGGCACATGACACTTTCTCTAATGTCAAACAACCCCCTTGCCTTATCCTTAATTTAATATTTCATATAACCCAATCGGCGATCTACTGACGCCTTACGTAACAATTACATCAGAAATCGGCAAGGCATCCCTTTAGCAATACGAAAACGCAGCGAACGCACTTTCTCACAGTGTTTCGTCGCAAACGACTGCCCGAGACATGGTTTATTACAATGTTCACAATATGACGCTGCTTTCTGCGTACTCACTTACGAAATATAGTTTATTGTACTTAATAGACCATTATCGTTGTCCGTAAGTGCAAACTGTACAGTACATGTATAGTCCCAACTCAATAACGATTCACCCTTGAAAGTTTTTTTTTTACTTTTAGGGGTACTTACAGACTAATTACAACTTAAATAACAATATGAATATGCTGATAACAAGTACTAGTTATCTTATCTATATAAGATAAGATAAATACTAGTTAAAACGTGTATCCTACTGTGGGCCCCTTCGACTGCCCACACTTTTTGAGAACGAGGAAGGTGGTTTGAAGAAAAACACGTTGGTTTGTTCTTGTTTCAAATCAGGCCTAAGGTAGCTTGCTTGATTGCTTGAGCGGCGGTACGGCAGCGTTGCGAACTTGAGAGAGAGAGAGTAGAGCGCTTGAGACTTGAGAGAGACTTGTTACCACTTCAACGGTTGGAGACGTACTGGAGATTGTTCGACAAATTTGGCCGGGCCGCGCGTATTTATATCCACTCTCTCGAGTTCGCAACTAGCGAGTACCTGAGCTAGCTACCTTGCGACGCATCTTTATTGCTATCCTCTTTACACATAATATGCTGTCCCTTTCTAATTACAACGAATGCTATCTCTTTCTTATTACAAACGATGTACAAACGAGTTAGGCTAACAAAATTAAGTGAGTAAATACAAGCAAACATAAACCAAGAAATTACAAATATTTACAAAATCATAAACTTAACCACTACGTCGCGTACATATTCTCCCGCCGCAGCTGCAGTAGCAGCTGGAAACTTCTCGCGTTCGCGACGTGGTCCTTTCAGGGCTCCACCGTAGTCGGCAGTATCACGAGCTTCTTTGTAGGCCGCCGGAGGACTCCCTTGTTTGTTCGCACGTCGACTGCTCGAATCTCGCCGTCGGGCCCGGGGAAGGTGGCCACCACCACTCCGCGAGGCCAGCAGTTCCGTGGCAGTGTGCCGTCGGCGATCAAGACGAGGTCGCCCAGCTGAATGGTGCCCCTCGTCGCGTGCGGCTCCCGCCGGTGTTGAAGCTCCGGCAGGTACTCGCGTACCCAGCGCGACCAAAACATGTCGGCGAGCCTTTGACTAGCCCGCCACTCTTTTCGTCCGGCGATGTCTTGATCCGTGAAGAATCCCGGTAATGGGACCCGTGATGGCCCGCCCAACAAGAAATGGTTGGGCGTGAGCGCCTCGATGTCATCAGGCGCCGTAGACACGTGGGTGAGTGGGCGGCTGTTGATGGTGTTCTCCGCCTCGACCAGTAGCGTAGCGAGGACCTCTTCTTTGGGCGCGCGCTCATGCAGTGTGATTTGTAGTGCCGTCTTAACGCTTCTGACCATACGCTCCCACGCACCGCCCATGAACGGGGCACTGGGAGGAATGAAGCGCCACCGGATGAAATATACCGATGACTCGTGTTGTAAGGCTTCTTCTACCGCTTTCCTCATTTCCAGGTCGGCACCCTTCAGGTTAGTGCCTTGGTCGGACCACAGCTCGGTGGGGCAACCGCGCCGGCTAATAAAGCGGCGCAGTGCCATGACTGCAGAGTCGGTGCTGAGACTGCCGGCGATCTCCAGGTGGACCGCCCTGGTGGTGAGGCATGTGAAGATGACTCCATACCGCTTCTGGGGGCCTCTCCCCACCGTAACTTGCATCGGTCCGAAGTAATCCAGGCCAGTGAAGGTGAATGCACGTTTGTGGTGTGCGAGGCGACCCGGGGGGTGGTTTCCAGTCGACGGCTGTGCCGCTGTAGCTTTTCTCACACGGCACGCCTGGCACCGCTTGAGCTCGCGGCGCACAGTGTAGCGCAGGCGCAGCACCCAGTAATGTTGTCGCACCTCGTTTATGGTGGCTTCGACGCCACCGTGATGTAGCTGTCCGTGAACCCATGATACATATAGACGGGTCCACGCGTGCTCGCCGTCTATGATGGCAGGCTCCCTCTGCGCCGCGGTGATGTCCGCAGCGGCCGCCACGCGTGAACGCAGTCTTAATATCCCTTCATCATCTAGTACCACGGACAGCTGTGACAGTCGGCTGGTCGTGGGTGTGACGTAGCCCTTCTTCAGTGCGATGAGCTCTGGACCGAAGACGTCTTCTTGTTGAGCGCGCACCCACAGCTGGCGTGCGCGGTGTAAGTAGCGTGCTTCGAGGGGGACTAGCGTGCTGTGGCTCGCTATCTCCCTCTCTTTTTTTGACGTTGACGGGCGTATCTTTTGTTTCGTCCACGTCGGGTCGTCGTTTTCATTTTTTCTTGTACGCTTGTGTGTAGCGGCGCACGTGTGTTTTCGTCGAAGTAGATCGATGAACTGAAGTATGCGCGCCGTTGCACGCATAACACGCATCCAGTTTGAGAAGCGTGTTACGTCGGGTAGAGCGTCGGCGAGGCGTGTTGTTGCCTTGGCAACATGTACGCGTTCCTCCGTCTCGTCGTGTATGACGCTGTTATTATCCTCCTCTTGTGGCCACGACTCCTCTGTTGTGTATAGGAAGTCAGGCCCGTGGTACCAGCGATGATCCGATGTGAAGTCGTGTGGTGTTTCACGCGTAGCATCGTCCGCGACGTTATGCTTCGTAGGGACCCATCTCCATTCGCTCGTTTTTGTTTCTTCGGCTATCTCGGCGACTCGGTGCGCGACGAATGGTTTGTAGGCGCGTGGCCCCGTGCGTAGCCAAGCCAGCACGGTGCGTGAGTCGGACCAGAAGACACGTCTTGTGGGCTTGATGTCGTGCTCTTCTATCGCCGTGTTAGCCAGGCGACAGCCGAGGACGGCGGCTTGTAGCTCGAGCCGCGGAATCGACGTCGTTTTGAGAGGTGCGACGCGACCCTTGGCCGCGATGAGTGACACATGGACTGTGCCGTCTTCGCCAGTAATCCGCCAGTAGGTCGCCGCCGCATATGCCGTTGAGCTTGCATCCACGAAAGTGTGTAGCTCCATCATCTGCACTCGCGCTAGCAGTGGATGACAGCGTGGCACAGCCAGTTCGGCCAGACGTCGTACGTGCGCCACCCAATGCTTCCATGCTTCGGCTTCGTCGTGCGGCAGCTCGGCGTCCCATTCGATGCCCAGGCGCCAAGTATCTTGGAGGATACGCTTTGCCTGGATTGTGACTGGCGTTGCTATGCCCAGTGGATCGTAGATAGACATAGCAACGCGTAGAGCTTCTCGTTTTGTTGGTGTCCTCTCGCCGTGCAGCAACTCTGTCGGTAACCTCTTCCGGTTAATGTTGAAGGACAAAGTGTCGCGCTCGGGATCCCACACCATGCCCAGTATTTTCTCAGGGGCCAGGTGTACGATGTTGTCTTCACAACCGGGCGCTAGTTCTGCACGGACTTCTCGTGAGTTAGAGGCCCACCGCTGGAGGAAGTAGTTGGCTTTGCTATGGATGAAAGCCACCTGATGAGAGACGCGGATGGCTTCCTCTTCTGTGTCGAAACTTGCCAAGTAGTCGTCCATATAGTGGTTATGGACGACAGCTGCTGCCGCCTCGGGGTACTGCTCGCGAAAGTGCTCGGCGTTCTTATTTTTCACGAAGATTGCAGTGCATGGTGACGAAGTCGCGCCGAAAATAACGCTCTTCATGCGATATTCCGTTGGAGCGCGGTCGCGACTATCTCCCCGCCATAGGAAGCGCTGCATATCTCTGTCCTCTTCTCGCATGGTCACTCGCATGAACATGTCTTTGATGTCAGCAGTGACGGCTAGCGGACGCTGTCGGAACCTCATCAGCACGCCGGGTAGCGATTGAAGCAGGTCAGGGCCGGAGAGAAGCATGTCGTTCAAACTTGTTCCCCTTGTTCTTGCGGCCGCGTCGTGTACTATGCGCAGCTTATCGGGCTTCTCCGGGTTGATAACTGCGAAGTGCGGTAAGTACCACACCTGCGCCGGTTTTATAGATGGCGCCACCTCCGCGTAGTTATTTTCAAGAAGTACTTCTATTTGCTGTGTATAGCGTTTCTTGAGACTATCGTCGCGATCAAGCTTCCTTTCGACGCTCTCCAGTCGTTTCATGGCGGCGTCGTAGTTGCGCGGGGCTGGTGGGCGGTTAGGACGCCACAGTAGTCCCGTTTCGAAGCCTCCCGCCGGTAAGCGACGTGTAGTTTCTTCCAGTGTGCGTAGCGCGTGCTGCTCGTCATCTGTATACGAGCGCCGTTTTTCTACGCCCAGTGACTCGAGCGCGAAGTGGTCGCGCATCATCTTCTCCATTGATTCTTCATCATCATCTTGTGCAGCAGCGATGTGATGAACTCGATGTACTCGTTGGACTTTAGCGCTGAATTCTCTTACGCCGTGTAACACCCAACCGAGGTCGGTGAGTGATGCGACCGGTTGACCTCTGTCCCCTCGCCGTACGTCGTGTGTGATCAGCAGGTGCCAGTTGTCCTGCCCCAGCAGTATCGTGGGCGTGCCTTCTTCAAAGACAAGCTTATCTTCCAGGTCTTTGAGATGTGGACAACTTCTGACGACGTCAGCGTGTACAGACTGCGGTGACAGGTGGAGATTCTTCATGGTGCGTGCGGAGATGGTGTGTTCGGCAGTGTTGCGTCCTCGTATAGAGAAGAGGACACGTTGGGACTGCACCTCGTCGTGTCTTGCCCCGGCGACGCCCTCTATGTAGATAGGCTCTTGTGGGCCGCTCGCGCCAATCTTGTCTGCCACAGCGGTCTCGATGAGCGTGCAGGTCGACCCATCGTCGAGGAGCGCGTATGTGTCGTACGCTCCCTTCGGTCCGACAACTTTGACCGGTAATATTTTCAGTAGCGCAGTAGTCTTCCTTTGTTCTTGTGCGGACGCGACGATGACTGTGTCCTTCGCGTCGACGTTGACATGTGCTGTCTTCTCAGTGTCTGGTGGTGCTGGAGTACCTCCATGCAGCAGAGGGTGGTGCATGTACGTGCACCCATCGATGTTGCACCTCTTCGGCTTGCACATATGGCGAAATCTGCGGACCTTCAAACAGCGGAAACATAGCCTATGTTTACGGGCTATGTCCCACCTCGCAGGAATATCTGCTTGCTTCATGAGTGTGCAATCAGCTGGATGATGCCCCTCTTGTTGACAGACAGCACACGAGATCGATGATGGCTTCTGGTCGTCTGTGTGGTAGTTGCGCTGTGTCTTCCTGGCCGGCGGTGGTTTGTGGTCCCGTCGGTCATCACCTTGTGTTTTCTCCGCAGGTGCGAAGCCTCCACAGCGCTCTGATGTGCGCTCCATGAATGTCTTAAGCTTCATTAAGTCTGGCTCGTCCTGCATTTCCTCGGCGGTGAAGTTGTAGTAGAGGTAGCGTAGTGTTGCCGGTAGCTTCTCTACCACGGTGCGTACTACCTCCGAGTTGTATAGGTAGTGATGCTTGCCGAGTGCCTTGATAGTTGCAGTGACGTTGACTATCTTCGAGGCGAACATGCAGACATCTCGTGGGCTGTCAGTGATGCGTGGCAGCCCGCGCAGTTTTTCCATTTCGGCCGCCACCAGTGAGTCAGGGCGGCCGAACGTAGATGAAAGTAATTTCATCACTTCTTTGGTCGTTGTAGCCCCGACGAATAGGCAGTGCGCTACTTCCTTGGCTGCACCCTTTATGCTTCGTCGAAGTCGTGACAAATTTTCTGCTTCGGTGAGGTAATGCGCCGATTCCTCATAGGCCGCCTTGAATGGCAGCCAGTCGCTTGATGCGCCGTTGAAAATAGGCAACTCGTGGTGCCGCAGCGCGCCGCCAGAGGGCGCTGCTCGCACAGCGTTGTTAATCGCTGCGGCGAGCTCGGAGATGTTGACCTGCGCTGTTTGTACTGGCCCCTCTTCGAAGTGTTTCTGCTCCCAATGCGTGCTCGTCCGTGGCTCGTAGTGAGGTGCAGCTTCCCCATGCCCCCGAGCACCCATAGCGTAATGCGTCGATGGGTACACGAAGGGCGCACTCGAAGCGGCGATACAACCATGTATCTCCGTCCCTTTCGCACTTGCGTGTTGCTCTTTCTTTTCATGATGGTCGTATGTGACAATCTCCTTGGCCGGAACATGTACTTGCGCCGGATTCCCCTGGCAGGTAGTGACGCTGTGCGTGTGTGGCTGCGTCGCTTCCGCCGTCCTTTCCACAGGGAGCGGGCCAGGGTTGTGAGTATCCCTGTCCGCCGGCGTAGTTTCTTTAGCCTGGACTCTTGCAGTACTAGCTAATTGTTGCGACATATTAGCCAGCGCTTCAGTTTGTTTCTCCACCCATTTCCCGACTGTTGTATGGTCTGGATCAGTCGGGGGCAAATCTTCATCGTCGGAGTCTAGTTCGAGAACCGCGACTTGGGCTGCGGCTAGCTCCATCTCTTTCTTCGCCAGTTCTGCACGTGCTTTGGCTCTCTTTTCTCCGGTTTTGACTGGCGACTGACATGGTGCCACGACGTACTGCTGGTGGCGGCGTGGCCGGCGGAGGTGTCGCTGCCGGTGTAGACGATAACGGCATATTGGCTGGGTGTATCGTCTGGTTTTCTTCGTAAACCGTGTTGCCTGTAATGGAGCTCGTAGTGCCGGTTGTTGTGGCAGTGGCTTCCGACGTTATGGCTGTACCCGAAGATTCGCCTGTCTCGTTTGCTTCCGCAGCTGGCGATGACTCTTCAGTCCGATTTGGTTTGACTGATCCGCTTCTCAGGAACATTCCAAATCTTCGCTTGAATTCTTCAATCCGTCTCGAAGGACCAGAAAATGTGGGCCCCTTCGACTGCCCACACTTTTTGAGAACGAGGAAGGTGGTTTGAAGAAAAACACGTTGGTTTGTTCTTGTTTCAAATCAGGCCGAAGGTAGCTTGCTTGCTTGCTTGAGCGGCGGTACGGCAGCGTTGCGAACTTGAGAGAGAGAGAGTAGAGCGCTTGAGACTTGAGAGAGACTTGTTACCACTTCAACGGTTGGAGACGTACTGGAGATTGTTCGACAAATTTGGCCGGGCCGCGCGTATTTATATCCACTCTCTCGAGTTCGCAACTAGCGAGTACCTGAGCTAGCTACCTTGCGACGCATCTTTATTGCTATCCTCTTTACACATAATATGCTGTCCCTTTCTAATTACAACGAATGCTATCTCTTTCTTATTACAAACGATGTACAAACGAGTTAGGCTAACAAAATTAAGTGAGTAAATACAAGCAAACATAAACCAAGAAATTACAAATATTTACAAAATCATAAACTTAACCACTACGTCGCGTACACCTACTATCCTTCCTACCAATGTTATAAAGGCGAAAGTTTGTGATGTGAGTATATTTCTTACTCTTTCACGCAAAAACTACGGAGCAGATTTTGATAAAAATTTTAGAGTATACATCAGAATAACACATACACACACACTTTTCTACGCGGGCGGAGCCGCGGGAAACAGATAGGTCTCTAGTGCAGTGCCTCCGTCAGCTACTTCTACCGGAATATTTGCGGCAGATACATGCTTATTGACCAATTTTAGGTATTCATTAAGGCCACAGTACCTAGCCTAGCCGCTTTACCTAATCAAGCCTGCTTGCCGCTTCCGAACATAAAAACATTAAGTAAATATACTTTAATTACTGTTGTTAATACGGTGTTAATGTTACAATCAACCATAAGATCACAGGTTGATTTTATGGTGATCGTTAACGCAAGATTGCGCCTACGACATTGAACCAGTGCGGAAGACTCGCGACAAATTCATCTATAAGTGCAGCAATGCAGTTTGTGCACCCGGCGCGAGGTGAACCGCATGCAATTTATAGATGCAGCATTTATAGAGACCATGAAATGTCAAGACCTATGGAATAACACAGATCGGCGTCACCTTTATTCTAAAAGTTAAGTGAAGAAGACTTGGGTAACTGTGTAAAAGATCAAGTGTTTTGTTGTAATATTACGTTGCTAGCAATGCAAAATCTAAAATATTTATTTCATTTTTATGTTTCGGCTCTGCCTCGTCTTTTCCCTAGAGCTCTATTTTGGAATCGCTCGCCTCGCTTCGAGCGTTTGATACTACTAATTTCTGTATCGGATGTCGAAAGAAAATTAGCGGAATTGACAGTTGTAAGCGAGGCGAGCGATCCAAAAATAGGGCTAAATAAAAAAGTTATTTCTTTATAGTGTTGCTAAAAGATACGCTAGGGCTGACAAGTGACAACTGCGCTGTATTTATATTAAATCAGAGCGGTATTCATAATTAAAGTCGGGAACAGTTTATTCGTATTATACTTTGTAACAAATTCAAATCATTTTTTTTTTTGGCAAAAAAATGCGACAAATAATTATGCCAGTCTTCTCTTGATAACCTCACGCTACTTACAGAGTCCTGAAGTTATCGAATCAGGTGGAAATCTGAGAGTGCATGGTCAGGGCTACGTGCAAATATCTATTTATTGTACGCTCAGCTATGATCAAAGTCGACGAGCATCTCTGCAGAGCGAAGCCTGTAATGATAATGATAATATGAATATCGATGTCCCAGATGCATTATTTATAGACATTAATAATCGAAAGCACTGGACATTGTATTCAAATGTGCCCGTAATTGTATGTGTCATGTATGCAATAACCTCATTCCGATATTCATATTTCGTTCAGTGATTTGTGTATCCAAAAATTTCAAGCCACATTTTTTCGAGCTTATAATTATAAGCCTTTTAGCTCATTCAAAAGCATTGAAGAAAATTATTACTGTGTCTTTTTACCATAGTTTGTCGATATGTAATTACTTTTCTCGTAAAGAGGAAAATTTTCCTTTTTTATTTTAACGCGTTTTCTTTTACTTAAAAGCTGACAAATGTTCAAAAATAAGCGAGTTAAGTGTAGTAATCGATTCTAAAATGTCATTAAAAACTTTATTGTTTTCAGTTCAATCATAGAAAGCGATAATCGATAAAGTACCTGCTGTGAGGAGTTATTGGCAATTACTATTGTTAAATTCCTCAAAAATTGTGAGAATCAATTGTAGGTACTATTTCTTAAAAATTATAGGTAGTTATTAGATGGCGACACATAACTTGAACTCTGATTTATATAAGCCCGCCAAGCTTGGAAGCGGTAGTAGATATAAAATTTACGTTGTATTAATGTACGCATGTGTGGTGTCGGCGACGAATAGCACCAACCCTTCCTTCCAGTGGGTGTCGTAAGAGGCGACTAATGGAGTCCAGACCAGAGGATGGGCAGCAGCGTCCTTCTGAGTACCACTTAATCCACTGCGATCGCCAACCCGCCTGCCAAGCGTGGCGATTATGGCAACTTCCCCCCCAAATGGAAAGTCCAAATACACACCGGCCCCCAGTCCCCGGCGGCCCCGCTATTCCTGGCTATGGTAGCGGCCATGGTAACGGCGGGGCAGGGGGTGCGAAGAATCTCCGGCAGAGGCCAGGCTACCATAAGCAACGACCACTGGCCCTGGCAACATTTAACACGCGCAAAGTCTTCGACCAGTGTGTGTTGCCAGTGATGACATATGGTACCGAGACGTGGTCCCTCACTATGGGCCTCATAAGAAGGCTCAAGGTCACCCAGAGGGCAATGGAGAGAGCTATGCTCGGAGTTTCCCTGCGAGATCGAATCAGAAATGAGGAGATCCGCAGGAGAACCAAGGTCACCGACATAGCTCAAAGAATTGCGAAGCTGAAGTGGCAGTGGGCTGGGCACATCGCTCGTAGAACTGACGGCCGTTGGGGCAGAAAGGTTTTCGAGTGGCGACCACGTATCGGAAGACGCAGTGTAGGCAGGCCTCCCACAAGGTGGACCGACGATCTGGTGAAGGTCGCAGGACCCAGCTGGATGAGGTTAGCGCAGGACCGGTCGTCGTGGAGATCCTTGGGGGAGGCCTTTGTCCAGCAGTGGACGTCTACAGGCTGATATGATGATGATGATAATGTACCCATGTCGGTCTTCGTGGAGATCTTTGGGGGAGGCCTTTGTCCAGCAGTCGACGTCTTTCGGCTGATATGATGAAATGTACCTAGTGTACTTGCATGCATCATCATCATCATCATGAGCCTGCACTAGTCCACTGCTGGACATAGGCCTCCCCCAAGGCGCGCCACTGAGTCCGATCTTCGACTCTCCGCATCCAGTCACTGCCAGCCGCCCTGCGCAGGTCGTCGCTCCATCTAGCCGGGCTCCATCTAGCTCAATCTAGATTGTTTTTGATTTGATTTGAAGCCAACTTTACACACCAACTGTCATCTTAGAGTTATGTGAACTCTTCTGATAGTAGGAATACCATCTGTCAACGTTAACTGTTAGGCAAAGAAAGACCTTTTATTCTAAGCTTCGCACCGCTTGTCCCTTATATACCGGTCTGTACTCGTGATCTACTGAATGGCTACACCACTAACTCATTTGAAAAGATTTACGATAATAATGTCCAATCTGAAAAACGTCCAATCTGAAAAACGTCCATTGAACGTCCAACGGTTAATAATACCCAACAGGGAGGTGCACTAAAAAAATCATCCCCCTTTACGTGTATGGGGAGATACCCCAAAAAGTTAGTAAAATGACTTTACAAAAATAACAAAAAATGTTTTCTATGATTTGCCAGTTCCGAACATGGTGTTATATCAGAAATCACAGATATACGGCTTCATAAATAACAGATTTGCAGCTGTCTGAAATGTTTGGAAAATTGTAGGTCTTTGGTATTGCCACAAACGACCCATTGTGCTGTTTTGAACCTCATTTGTAGCTATTTATGAGTGTTTATTTTGTCAATAGTGATATTTTATAGATCTTCGATAGGTTGTTATTTAGCAGATAAATTATGAAAAAAGTTTAGTATTATTGTGGAATTCTGTTGGTAGACTGTAGTCTCCAATTTATTTATATCCGGTTTGATTATTTTACCTGTGTATGATGTGTTATTATTGAATTAGTTTCGATTTTACAGTTCAGACTTTGAAGGTTTTTTAGTTATTATGGACTTAGTTTAATCCGAAAAATACGAGTATATATCACGAGGGATTTTTGTGAGGCCTGAAAGTAAGACCCATTAAAATTTATCTTTTAGTCTGTTGAGTAATTTCATATTGAAATGAATGACCTTTGAAACTAACCTCTTTGTACCGATCTTTAGAGTAGAATCGACGATGAATAGTTCGATATTTTTTTAATCCGACCACCATATAAACCTTCGTTTACAAAAACTAAAAGGAACAAAAGTGCAGCGTCTCCACGGTGAGCATTGTTCGCGAGCAGGTGGTCCACTTTCACAATCGGTAGAATATAATGCCATTAATCTCGACCGCATTATTATTAATGAAACGGCCGCCGCGATCTAGACAAAGCACAGTAAACAGGTTGCGGGAATAGAAATGACTAAGTGCTAAATTATGAGTCAAGGGCTTAGATATTTCTGATAAGAGGCGAGGTATTTCGAATTCGAATGCAGCTTTTGTAAGCTCCGGTTTGTTTGTATTTTTGTGATAAATCATTGTTATTCATCATTATTACTCTCGTGTCACCTAGTCTCTACCTTTACGGACTTTACATTTCGCTTTACTTGAACATTCGTTCAACATAGAGTCGTCATCATGTTACATTGAACACGGACTTCTGAGCACTTGTGTTGGTACTAGATTTTGAATTAATTATACAACGAACTACTCTGGCGAAAATTTTAAAATTAAAAATACTCATTGAAATTCCAGAACGTTGTGAAGACCCGCAGTTATCTGCGGGTGGGGCCATCGGCCATGGCGGGGATAAGTGAGACAGGCGATCAAAACTACTGGTAGGAGGATTCTAGTTTGGGGTCCGTCTGGATAGTCACGTTACCTATTTCTGTCGCCAAACATCAAATGAAATGCTGCGGTTCCGGTGTGAAGGGTAGGAGAGCCATTACAGGCACACGAGGCAGTCTAACACAGTCTTTTAAGGTTACAACGGCACTTTTCTTATACAAGTTTTATAACTGACAGGGACCCCTAGACCTTTAGACATGCTGTCTGTCAGTTTGTTCAGACCGTTAAAAAACCACAAAGTAATAGCAAAATTAATTGAGCTTAGGCAAAGTAAGGCATAATTTATTTATTGACGAGTGTATTTCATGTATTGAGCAATATTAAGCTTGCATTAACAAGACACCCACACGGCGATTTCTTTGTACACGACACGCGTTCGCTATTACTTAATTATTATCCATAGGAAGTGAGTGTTGAGGCCGGGTGAAGTCGCAGCGGGCGTCGATTAATAACACAGTTTAGTCGCGTGCTTCTTTCTCAGTGTGTGTTGATCTAGTTAACAGCTGTACAGCCTCTTTGTAATGGTACTAATCTGTTTCAAGACGCAGATGATGTCGTTGTTAAGCGTTTAACAACATTGTTATGTAAGACTTGTCTGACGGTTTTGGGGCGTGCTTATTAATATAAAGCATTATGTACACTTTGTTGTGGTGTGTGTTGTGTGGTTTCAAGGAGTATAATGTTGTTGATGCGACGAGGCTCCACTGAGGACTAAGTCTGTCTTTCAAAATACAAACTGAAATTTGGACAATGCTAAAGGAAGTGTACCAATTCATTCCTCAACCCTCCAATCCAATTTATTACTGCTATACATACTATTATATATTATTATGGTGTTCCTTAATCTGATTATTTCTCATGTACGTATGTGTCGTAGCTACAAATAATTGAGCTATCTATTTTTCTATCCTTTCCACCTACCTGACTAAATTCGTGTAGCGTCTGGACGCTACCCATCAAGTCCTCTTCACGAACTGTTATTTATTGTGGGTCAAATCTGAAATTGTCTTGAGGAATTTTTAAAGTTAGCACTGTTGGTAAAACCCTTCGAACTTGGTGAAATAAACGCTCTATGTATATCATTTAATGATGACTGGAAAAATAATGTAAGGTATTTATTCGCTAGTTTCGAAACGCCTAATTTAATAACGACTGGCTGTACCGAGAGTTGAATTAGCAGGGAATAATTTAAATAGATAACAAATCAGAAAGTAGATCGACATGCGCCCAGTTGTCAGCGTGTCGGCATGCAGACAAGTTTGGGTCGGTGTTGCAACTTTAGGGCTACTTTGTAACATTGAACGGTTTCTATGCGATATTTCCAGGTCAATGCTGCCTCTCTTTAAGACATTCTTACTGGTGCAGGGTCGTCCTGGCTGGGTAGGATAGTTCGCCGCCTGAAATCGGTCGGCGTCAAGTCCTTATGGTGGCATTAGGATTGTGTTCAGACACCTAGCGATCCAAAGGTTGCAGGTTGCAGGGGTTTTATGGGCGACAGCAGCCGATTGCCGTCAGCTGACTGCCCGTTTCTATTTCCATTGACATTTTGTTGCTGAACTGACCATTGTCCCACAACTGAACCGAAATGTCATTCAAATAAAGACTGAATCCCTATTACTGTAAAACCAATACATATGAGTAGGACTATGTATATGTGTGTATATCAGGTCGGCTGTCTGTTGTCCGATTGATTAAAGCATTAATGCGACGAAATCAATTACCAGAAAGGACTTAACAGTGTGTTCACGGGACTATTTGTAGTGCTTACCAAAGGTTAACTGCGTAAAAAAAGGTTGAAGGACCTGTTGAAGTGCTCTTGGCCCATATCGTTCTAATTCTTTGTTTCGATATTATAATCTCAACTTTTGCGTCTTAGGTTTATTGCGCTTTCGTAAATCCTAATCTTTTTGGTATGTAATTTAGGCTTGCCTATATATATACAGATTGTGTCTCTCTTTCTTGGAGTTCATCGCCAATAGCGTCCAGTTTTGCGGTCAATTTCAATTTTTTTGATAAAAATACTTGACCTTCCCGACCCGCCACGGTCCCAGCGGCGGCGCGGGCGCACCACGGCCGCGATTTCATTAGTTTTGCGAAACCCGAGTGAATTAGAGCAGCAATTTGTGTGTGCGACGTGTCCTAGACGGATTAAGGCACAATACGGCGCGCACGCGTTACGTAAACGCGCGTCCGCTTTTATTAACAAAACTCATTATACTATCATTGACTCCAAAGTGGGTATGTTTTACCCAAATATCCGATAATGAATTTTAAAGAGGGAGCGCCAGGGAAATACATGAATTTGTGCGGGCTTGCGCGGGCGCAAACGTGCGAGTCTGCGGGACTACACTGTTCTTCGCCAGATGTTGTGCTCATGCAAGTTTCCTTCACAACTTTATTAGTGCGATGTATCCATGGTTTTTTGATTGGTCGAGGCTTGAAGCGTATCACAGACACACGCGGCCTGCGGTGGCGGTGGCGGCCTGTTGTATTCCCTATGCAATGTATGTGATACCTAAGACACGAGCGGCCTGCTTTTGCATATTGAGGCTGCGGCCTGCGGTAGGCCGCCACCGCAGACAAAAACTAGTAATTTTGTATTAATGATGCCATAGATATTTGATCGCTTTTAAAAGGAAGCCATTTTTTAGAGATATTTAATTAAACATTTCCAACAAATCGTGACCGGGGAACGATTTACGGCCCCAACATTACCGGCCACGGGCCCCGATCGCCGTAGAACGGGCGCGTAATGACCATAGATCGCGCTCGGGGCGTGGGCGGCGGGCGCGCGCCCGTACGTACCTACGTACTCCGATGCAAGACAGGGTTGGCACTTGGATGTTCAGTTAGTCCGTTGACGTCCTCTGATGAATTCAGATACAGCGCTACGTAAAAACGGTGACAGGAACAGATGACGAATGTTTCTCTCACTCAGTCTGTTTGTTACCTTTTCACGTCTAAACCGCTGAGCGGATTTTGATATTTAGTATAGAGATACATCGAATCCTGCATGGGGCAGGACTTTGTACCGCGATAAACTGTTCCCGTAGGAAAATAAACCTATCCCACGCGGGCGAAGCCGCGGGCAATAGCTATTCATACCATAAAGTTGAGTATTTTTTAATCTCGGAAATAAATTTTGAATTAAAAAAAAAACATTTACGCGACATTGATGCTGGTTCTGGTGGTATGGTACCGATACCGAACCCATACCCAACCCATTGGTGGATTCTTGTTTATTTAGACAAGTTTGGATATTAGAAACATGAACTTCCGTTCTGTTCTGGCAACCCTACGGGCACGCCATGCGCCCGCGCTGCGCGGCATGTCGCAAACCGCTTGCGAAACTATCTCAATAATGCTGCATGGTCAGCGACCTTAATGAAACCCATTGTCTCGACTGTTTGACGGGGGGGGGGGGGGGGGGGGGGGGACACCCATGTGTACGTTGCATTGTATACGGAGTAACTTATCTGTCACCATTTCATTAGCGATGGTGACCTTCGTTAGGGCAGTACCTACTCTTTCTATTACGAATGCTGACATTCTATATCGCAGGCAGGTCTGATGTACAGCCGACCGCAAGTCGGTTGAAACACATTGACCTTGAGCTGGTCTAGCGTATTAAGTAGTTTCAATACTATGAGAGACTAGTTTATACTGTTTTTTCCACGGACGTGCGGTCGTCCGTACCATAACTCAGTCTTAAAGTCTTTTCTCTCATTTTATGTCATTCATTTAACCATACTCATTTGCATTTTAAGTTGTCCATATTTAATTTGGAAATTAGCATTTTCGTGTCCTTGTATTAGGTATGTATGTATTTTGTTTGCGGTTGAGTTGCGAATATTTTGGTCAGTATGTCAAACGTGATTCATGAGGTTTTCAAGGCCAAGTAAATATTTACGAACCAATCGGTCGCATAATGATTCCAGTTTCTTTCCATTCGTCCCATGATCACGTGTTGTATTGAATGTTTTATTTTCTTTAGTACGAATAATTTGTATCATATTTTCTTTTGTCCAGCAAATAATACTAACTATTACTACATATAAAAGCGCTAGTCACCTCCCCCCGACAATTTTAGGTCGCCCGCAAATAAGGACTATCAAAAGATTGGGAGTTCGCACTACTCGACTGACGCTGTTCAACGTTGTCCCTTTTAATTGGCAGGTAATTATATCTGTTTGCCTGTATTGAATTAACTGACACATTCTCTTTTAGTTATCCTATCAAAAGTACGTTTATGACTAGATTACCAGGCAAACACTATCCAGTTCTAATCTGTCTGTCTATTCGTTCCTAGTTCCTGTGCCAAATAGGTCAAGGTTCGAAGTAAAATTACCTGTCAAGTCAGTCGACCATGAGACACTTCGTATATATATTTTTTATCAAATACAAGGTACCTACCTACTGCTAGAATGAACAGAACGATTTATATGAGTTGACCTACAGAGCATCGTATACGGGGATTTCCATGCTCTGTGGCAAAACTGAACGTTTAGTGCGACGTAACTCTTAAAATACCTACTTGAAGTTGACAATAGGGATGAAAGCTTAAAACTCGCACAGAAAAGTGTTGACGAAAACAAAATTGAATCCTATACAAATTCTTTTCCGTACACAATTCTTAGTAGGTACAGTCTCATTAGTTCGTACGAGAATGTATGTATGGCTAAAAATAGTATGTTAAGCGGCTATGACTTAAATTAAAGCAAGTTTCAACAATTTAGTTACCATGTATTAACAATGAATTCAATTCTGGTTGAAGAATTCGCTTGATAAGTGACTAGACTACGTTTGCTGAATAATACTTGGAAATGAGAAAAACTTTGCAATTTATGCAAATGTCCCTAGTGTCGCCTATTGCCAGAGACTCGGAACGCGCACGACTCTGGCCCTTTCCTTGTCTCCGTACGCTCCACTCCGTTATCTTTTATCACCGCTAGATCTGACATAATCACCTACACCCATGCAAAGCGGCCGCTTTGATAACAAGCGGCTGCTTTGCTGAACTTTCGTTGGGGCAACCGACATGAGTTTGTGAAACTGGAACATTGAAAGCCGTGGCTGGTGTTTTGGTGTAACGTTTGTACAGTGCCTTAAAGTGGTAAATAACTTGTAGAATGTCCATCTGCATCTCTTGACGATATAGCCACGTTGTATACAAGGACTATGGGATGGGATGGGACGGTTTTTTCCAAGGTGGTGGTATGATCCAAGAATTCTGATCGTTTGGATTTTACACATTTTAATTTCTTTGCTCGCTTTTTTTACAGGTATAGTTTACATGTTTTGATGTGTCATTTTACACAGAGTGTAGAAAAACTTTAAGATGATTGCTTAAATATTAAAATTTAAATTGGATATCTTCATCCTTTTGAATGTTGTTTATTTACAAGGGTTTATGTGTTAGTCTCTAGTACCAGACTTCGCTTATCTTGCTGCCCTTTATCTTAAGCAACCAACACCATAACATGTGAAACTTGGCTGATTAATGATCTCAATTAAAGGCGACAGGAGGGTCACCTCCTGTCGCCACATGTGTAACGAAATGTGACGTTATGTCATCGCCGTCTGTTGGCCGGTTATATCATACCTGATCCCAGAAATGTAGGAGTAAAGGTCAGTCCCGGACAGCTTAACTTTCTTTTACCGGTATGTTTTTTATCTTGACAAAGCTAGTAATAGTATATACGATTTCAACTTTTCTGTCTTACTTATTTCTAACGTCAAAAACAACGAAATAAAAAAATCCGTTGCGTAGTTTTTTTATAAAGCTTGTATGTCAGTCTACTAAAGGACAAACGTACATAATATTGAGCATTATAATAATGTAGAAATACTTCTCGTTCCTGTAGTTTCGCCTACACAGACTGAATGGTTGCTGAGTCGATGCTAAATACTTATGTTAGAGTACTTTTATCTATGAAGACATAAAAAGTGTACTGTTCATAGCCAGTTTGATTAAACCAATGTAAAGTTATAAATACAGCAATAGAAACATGTGGATCTATTAAAATAACTAGCAGCTTCAAAGAAGTAATCTAATTAACCATATACGATGCGTTATAATGGATTCATTACATACATTTATGTGAGAATCAGGAATTAAATCCACTTGTCTATAACACTGGCTAATGAAATCATTTTCGCGATGCTATACTGGCTTAGTCGATGTTAAATAATACATTTCTCGATTATACCTCTTCGCCGAGGTCGCCGATTATGGTGTATTATGTAGATTATGTCACGTCAGTCACATATGTAGTTGCTTTGACCCTTGTGGCCTGTGGCGTTGTCGATAGACGTCATAGGTGTGTTTGTGATATCTAGTAATGAGGTAATCAAGGTCCGGGTGTTTTTCTTTTCGATCGAGTAACTTGGACAACACTAGCGTGTAGGTATTACGCCATGGCTACTAGTAACATTTCTTTTTGCCTATCAGTCTGTCCGATCTTAACTATTGATGTAGTTTTGGTAGGTGTTATGCATTGTACTGATTGATGTATTGCTTTCTTAATGGTTAGCGAATTTCAGACAGTCGTAGATAAGTTTTTTTTTTCGAATAAGTAAATCTTAATTGGATTAACCTAGATCTTTTACGTCATCGTCAGGAGCCGTAGTATAAAACAAAATAAGTAATCATAAATAATTTCAATTTATTTAAAAGGTATGAAAACAACTGTGGCACATGGCACGATCTCGGAACATCCATTTCGTTCATCTACGACGACGCCACCACATCCACAACCCAGTTGGTGTACGAAGCGACATTGGTACTGACGCCAGGGAAAGTAGCGTTGGCACAGCCGTGGCCCCAGGAGACGACTCCGATAATGATGTCGCTGTAGTAGAGAGGACCTCCGGAGTCTCCCTGGCAGGCGTCGCGACCTCCCACGTCGAGGAGACCGGCGCAGATCATGTTGACGGTGACGGTACCGGGGTTGGGCAGGGTCAGGTAGCGCTCAGCGCAGAGAGCGTTGTTCACCGTGTAGATAGTGACGTCCAGGAGTTCTGGAGACGCGGGGCCACCTTGCTGTTAGGAAAAGTCAGTATCGATGAGTGAATATGACACTAATTGGTTAATCGGGTATTAGAGAGATGGGTTCTTACGACCAACATCGAAAGCGACATGGGGTAGAGTTTTAAAGGTCAGATAGGCAAACTAGTCACAAAATTAAATACGTTCAAAGGATGTTGTGAAGATCTACATAAAGCAACTTTACTGCCTGTGACTTTTCGCTGCGAATCGACAAATGAGCTCGTTGATAGTTTCATTACAATATTTTTATTATCGCAAATTACGTCGCCCGGGGCCTGGGTAGCAGTAAATCTGCCTTCATCGACTTTTTTCACTAAAACCCTTACTGCTCGTCTTTCTTAGGTCATAGCATAGCTTAAACGCTGTAAGACTATCTAAAGAACAGTGAAACTGTATTATAATCTTTTCAGCAGTTATCGAGTTGTAAGCGCACAATGCAATGGAAAGTGTAACTGTAATTTCACTCACCGATATTGCACCCCATCCCGCGTGCACTACGGGCAAATTGTCGGGTATGGTGGCGCCCTGTGCTATGATGGCGCCTTGTTGCACCACCGGGTTGTAAGTAAGGGGGGTCGCAGTCCTCACGACAGTAATGTCGCCGTCGAAGCCCAGCGAGCCGTATGTGGGGTGGTTGAACTCGATCTCCACGTTCACAATCTGGCCACCGGTGTTACGGAATGTAGTGCCGGCCCGGACGCGACGCAGTGTCGGCGAGTAGAGACTAAGAAATAAAAAGTATGTTAATATCAAAAAAAATCAACGATGCGGTTCTTTATTCGAATTTTCCGGCCGTAAGGCCCTAATTCCAGGCCCCACGTGGGTCGGTGATATATTGTTTTCCGGTTTGAAGGTAAAGGAACAGGGGTTTGAAGGAACGACTGATCTCTTATGGATATCAGTTGTCTATAGAGGTATTGTACCTGTGGTTCCTCCCAGTAGCTCTTTTAACTGGAACTAATACGGGCAGAACTTAGCTCTAAGCAAAATATATGTTCTTACGCTCCCACGAAGCAGTGAGCGGCGCTCAGGACATATCTGGTGGTGAGGATATTTGCAGCGCAGGACTGCGACCACACGCCGGTGAATACTCCCAGGAACTCCACCTGTACCAGAGATGGATATCTGTCGATGGGCGCCGGGTGGCCCCCTACGATCCGAGCTGGTACATTTGCGGAGTACGCCACACCTGAAAGGAAGAGGAAAAATAAACACTAACAAGATTTTTGTATTGCTAACGAAATGAAAACCAAGTTTCCTAAGTCCCTCCGTCGGTGTCGGTGTATCCTTTCGCCTGGCTCTCCGTGTAGAGACGGACTCGAGACCATTTTTGGATTCAGAATACTGAACAAGTATGTATGTATGTATGCCAGACAAGGGAAGATCCAAGAAACCACCAGACACAATTAAGGAGAGAACTATAGGAGTGACTAGGGAAACGGAGAAAGGAATGTGGAACAGCTGTTGTCCATTCTTATAGAATAAAATGATGAAAAATGTATGAGGAAACGAAGGAAATTACCTGCAAACAGCACCAAAGACCATACCCAAACCGATCCCATGTTGCCGACTTGAAAGACCCGCTATTACGAATGACACCTTAAATTTTAGTCTATTTATTTATAGTGGCATAAATTCTTATCCATATCAATTGATGGTCTTATGTTTTATGTGATGATTTACAAACAATGTACCTATTGTGATTATTTTAACGATATATATAAAACCAATTCATATTTTTATTTTAATGATATTAAGTATATATCCCTTAGGTCGCCGATTATGGTGTAATAAGTAGATTATGGTTTGTCAGTCACAGTATATACCTAGTAGTTTTGACACGTCACGTCATTAATGTTTGTGATAGGTACGGAAGATCCGGGTGTTATTCTTTTCGTTCAAGTAATTTGGACAACACTAGTTTATTTTTATGGTTTCATTGCACCATTACGCGAAGTCTACTAGTGACATTTCATTTTGCCTATCTGTCTATATAGCATTCTAAATTGTCAGTGAATTTTAGACTGTCGTACCTAAATATGATTTTTTCAAAGAAGCAAGTGCGCTCTTAGTTGACCTAGATTTTTTGCGTCATCGTCAGGAGACCGTAGGATAAAATAAAATAAGTAATAATAAATAATTTCAATTTATTTTAAAATATATGAAAACAACTGTAGCACATAGCACGATTTCGGAACTTTCAATTTATTTGTCTACGACGACGCCACCACATCTACAACCCAGTTGGTGTACGATGCTACCCTGGTGCTGACACCAGGGAAAGTAGCGTTGGCACAGCCGTGGCCCCAGGAGACGACTCCGATAATGATGTCGCCGTAGTAGAGAGGACCTCCGGAGTCTCCCTGGCAGGCGTCGCGACCTCCTATGTCGAGGAGACCGGCGCAGATCATGTTGACGGTGACGGTACCGGGGTTGGGCAGGGTCAGGTAGCGCTCAGCGCAGAGAGCGTTGTTCACCTTGTAGATAGTGACGTCCAGGAGTTCTGGAGACGCGGGGCCACCTTGCTGTTAGGAAAAGTCAGTATCGATGAGTGGATAAGCTATGAGACTTCTTGATTAATAAGAGATGGGTTCTTACGAACATGACAAATTAGTATGACCACCAGGAAATGGCGGATTTATAGCCGCATGGGGTAGTGTTTTAAAGGTCAGATAGGCAAACTAGTCACAAAATTAGATACGTTGAAAGCATGTATTGAAAATCTAAATAAAGCAACTGAGTGAAAAAAAAGCGCTTAAGCGTAACGCACACTGAGCGGCGGCGTTGCGAAAGCGTTGCGTTTTTTTTCTGTAATGTTCGAAATAGTATGTAGCCCTTTACATCAAAGCGGCGGCGGCGAGGCGCGTTCTTCGTACAAACCTTCGCCGCCGCAACGCTTTCGCAACAACGCCGCCGCCCAGTGTGTGTCACGCTTTAATGTAACGTGTAAATGATAATTTCGCTCACCGATATCGCACCCCATCCCGCGTGCACTACAGGCGAGTTGTCGGGTATGGTGGCGCCGTGTGCCACGATGGTGCCTTGTTGCACCACCGGGTTGTAAGTAAGGGGGGTCGCAGTCCTCACGACACTAATGTCGCCGTCCAAGCCCAGCGAGCCGTATGTGGGGTGGTTGAACTCGATCTCCACGTTCACAATCTGGCCACCGGTGTTACGGAATGTAGTGCCGGCGCGGACGCGACGCAGTGTCGGCGAGTAGAGACTAAGAAAGAAAAAGTACGTTAATTAAGACATAGGTACTGAACGATAATTAGTACTTCGTTCGATTTTACTGGTGGTAAGGCCCTAATTGCAGGCCCTACATGAGTGGATAAGTACCTCTCAAACAGCAATAACATGCATTATGGTTTGCCGGTGTGAAGGTGATAGAACAGGAGTTTGAAGGAACAACTGATCTCTTCTCAAGGACATCAGTTGTCTAGGTACTTTACCTGTGGTTCCTCCCAGTAGCTCTTTTAACTAGAAATAACGAAGGCAGGGCTTAGTCCTAAGCAAAATATATGTTCTTACGCTCCCGCGAAGCAGTGAGCCGCGCTCAGGACATATCTGGAGGTGAGGATATTTGCAGCGCAGGACTGCGACCACACGCCACTGAATACTCCCAGGAACTCCACCTGCACCAGAGACGGGTATCTATCGATGGGCGCGGGGTGGCCCCCTACGATCCGAGCTGGTACATTTGCGGAGTACGCCACACCTGGAAGAAGAGGAAAATAATAACTAACAAGATTTTTATATTTCTAATGTTACGAAAACCAAGTTTCGTAAGTCCCTTCGTCAGTGTGTCCTTTCGCCTGGCTGTCCGTGTAGAGACGGAATCGAGACCATTTTTGTATTCTGAATACTGAACAAGTACTATGCCAGACAAGGGAAGAATCCAAGAAACCACCTGACACGATAAAGTAGAGAACCAGGAGTAACTAGGAGTACGTAGAAAGCAATGTGGAACAGTTGTCCATTCTTTTAGAATAACACGATGGAAAAGTATGAAAAAACGAAGGAAATCACCTGCAAACAGCACTATAGTCCAGACCCAGAGCGATCCCATGTTGCCGATTTGAAAGACTCGCTCTTACGAATGACACCTTAAATTTTACTCTATTATTTATAGTGGCATAAATTCTTATCCATATCGATTGATGGTCTTATGATTATTTTATTGTGATTATTTTAGCGTTATGTATAAAAGCAAGTCACATTTTTTATTTTACTATTTAGTTAACTAAAATTAATTTATTGATTTACTAAATATCTATCATAATTTTAATGGCAGATTTGATCCGTTCATCTCGCCCCAAGCATCCACTGCTATCATACTCTCATAATGCATTTTGCATAATTAAATTATTCAACTGAGCATTCAGATACCGGTGTACAATTTGGTAAATTGAAAGGAAGTAAAACATAATTCCACTGATCTGTGTTTAAATAGGTATTTATAATATATGATCAGCTACTGCGGCTACTATTACTGTTTTATGGCTTCAAATACACATTTACAACTTAATAACTATAATGATTATCGTATTGTTATCTTGGGTTTCCATTATGACTATATTGCTCTTTTTAAGTAGATAGGTATAGATAATTTATTTATTGCATTTGAACTAGGAAAATAGTAGTTTACGTGACACGTACTGCTGGTGAATAATATCATTTAACATTTATGTAATATTTTTGGGCTAACGAAAACCTTACTATTACACACTTATTAGTTTCTTTGTCGACAAGAATGATGACTCGACTTAACCAGGGAATGACATAATGACATAAAACTACTGAACCCATTGAGATGAAATTATTCCTGGACTCTGGCCTCCCCAACGGGATGCCTGGTGGTACTGGGATCAGGCTATACTCTGTTGGACTCTGGCCTCCCTAACGGGATGCCTGGTGGTACTGGGACCAGGCTATACTTTGTTCTATTTACACTTGGAATGTTTAAAGATCGAATTGGAACTGAAGCCGAACCGGGTTAGTCCGGGTCTTAAGTGACCAGGCGGTGACCACTTCCGCTTTAGAATTTCTTTTACTCTCGCAGATGCTAAGTTAAGAAAGAACTCATTGTTACAATGGGCTCATGATAAATACTGACATGCTGCAGTTCAATCCCAGAAAAATACTGTTACACAACTTTATTTTTCATGTTGTACAACTTTGTTGATATCTTGTCATTTGTCCACAGAAAACTTGGCGCCATCAGAACTGAAGAAACTTAGGAACAAACAGAGGAAAGCGAAGCGCAAAGCAGAGCAGGAGAGCGCACTCGCGGCACAGGTTCAGGTGCGGTTACAATTTTACTTCTCTAGACGCGTAACACTTTACAACGAAGGCCCATCGTGGCAATTTCTTCTTTGGATGCCACTGCACGGAAGAGAGACAATTATGCTTTTCTGAACCATTGTATGTGGTTCTTCATATGGAGCCTGTTATCTATACATATAATAAAATCGTAAGAAAGCCAAGTCTGTGCATTAAATATTTTCAAAAAATGTTACTGCTATGTGTTATACACTTATTACAAACCCCAAATAAGCTGTTTTAAAAATTTTTGGCTGTTCAAGCATCACGAAAGAACCACTAATCGGATTTTGGTGAAACTTTGTATAGTGCATGGTAGTCCCTGGCCAACATAATAATATAGGCTATAGAGCATTTCGAAAAAAATATGACCAACAATAAAAACCTCTCATTTGCTAACATTTGTATGAACTTGGAGTTCAGAGTAGACTGGTTGGAATTGACAATGCTACAGATACTATCCACGCGGACCAAGTCGCGGGAAACAGCTAATGAACAATATTTATCCACAAAACTTTTAACCCCGTCTAAAGTACAAGGCGAACTTATTAAATAAATTATAAGAAATCAGTTTCCAGCATGAGGGTGGTTATTACAAGTGAAGATAGTCTCAGTGTCTATGTGGCGGTCCGATCGTAGCATTTAATCAAATTGTCAACCAGTACTTGGCCAAATCATGATGTGCCTTAGTCCGAACAATGAATACGAATCGTTTGTCGATATAGACAATAACGTTTTGCTATTTCATGACATGGCCAAACGTGGAAGAACAAATCGTATACACTAAGTATACGTCTATGTATTATATGTTTACAACAATGTGGAGCTAATTTCAGTACATCACTCATCATCCCACAGGCTTTTAGGATCCTGAGGAAACTGGCATACGCCAAAAGGAACTCTAAGGCGCATATGAAGTCAATCAACCCGCAGTGGACTAGCGTGGTGGACTATAGCCCGTACGCCCTCGCTCGTAGAGAGGGTAGGCCTGTGCTCCAACAGTGGGGAGATATTAATAATCTGTTGATTTGATTTGATGCTAAATTGCAGGTGAAGAGAGAACAACACCACAAAGCCCGGCAACAGCAAGAGCAGGGCGACCCCGAAGCGCCGCAGCTAGACGAGCTCGTGCCAGACAAGCTGGCCAGGGTGAGTCTCTGACCATGGACATACTACTACTCTCGATTTCCAACGCAGAACGCTGAGGTAGACTTTTCACCAGATGGTCAATTCAATGGCCACATCCGTCCATCCCAAAGCCACCTCTAACACGCCCCCAGCACTTGATACAAGCGAATAGAATCCATTGTCCACGACTTCTACAGGTGCACCAGCTTTTGTGTGTATGAATAAACATGTAGAGTAGCGGCAGGTCTCGAGTAATTGCGTACTAGCCATCGTGCTAAGCATATGCGGGCGACGATAAACTGTCAGGGGGAGGTGAGTGTCGCTTCTTTGCGTAGTAATAGTTAGAATTCTTTGACTCTAATAAAAAGGGGTTCTAAAGTATCGCCGGCCTTGCATATAAACAATACACATTTTTACACATATATTGACACTCCTATTTGTGTGAATATTTTCAAGGTAATATTTTCTAATATAAGTGCTTTATAGAGGTAGACGTGCCCAATCACTGCCTGCTCTAAAACAACACGTGTCAGTTTGTGCACGCGCCTTGAGGGCAGGGTGACCGCGGCGGCGACCGGAGAGTCGCTTCATACAATCAAATCCCCTTGTACTGCATTAATGTAATACTGAAAGATTATTACAGATGGAATTGGAACAAAAATTATTAGGCCAGCCGGTAAAACAAGATTTAAAATGGTTTCTATTGTCTTGGTATTTTTATTAATAAAAAATCTAACAGCTAGCGGAAAGCTTGCAATGCACGTGAAGATGATGTGATTACAAACAAAAGAAATGCACACTTGAAATTTACCTTGCATTTAATACATTACATACATTCTAAGGCTCGTCGTTCACTATGCGATGCAACAGCTACGCGACAAAAATCGACCAATAAACATCATCACGTCACATGTCGATGTAATCGTTACTGTGAGATAATATAGAAGTCACGATCTACCTGTCACACGTACTCGTAATTCGTGGCTCACACTCGTACATAAATCATACATTGTATTGACAGTAGTCATTAAACAAATTCTATTCTATTCCATTTTATTATTTTCTTTTTATTCAATCAATCTCAAGTATAAATTTTTTATAATATTTTTCTATTAAAACTAATTTAAAAAAAACATTATAAAAAACTACTAAACTATTAACTATTATTATTTTTATTATTAGTATTTTTATTATTCAGTTAGTAACATGGTTAATAAAATGTCCCATGTTACAACTCAGGCGGTACCCGTGGTCGAACCGCGTTCTTCAACTAGTCGTACCACTGGGAAATTTTCTCCCGATGGACCAACTAATCGATAGTACGGTCGACCGCACGTCAGTGGAAACAAAACCAGTATCTCCTGGTCTCTCATAGTATTAAAACTCCGTAATAGGCTAGGCCAGCTCAAGGTCATAGTGTTTCCATTGACTTGCTGCGGTCGGCTGTACAACCAAAAACGTTTCCAATGGTACAACTCGTGGTAGGTAATAAAAATGACTTGGGTAATGCACTGGCTATGCTACACCACTGAATGCAGTCTGTTTTTGAACTGTCACAACGGGAGTGACCACCGACATCCGACTGTAAAGAAAATATCAGGTCCTTACCTTTTCCACCGATCGTGTGATTGACAGTTGTGTACTTTAGTATTGTATGTTTCCAGCACTAGAATTTAGATTGCTGCAGTAGTTGGTGTTAATTTGTGATTGTATTGTGATGCGTTGCAGGCGGAGGATCCGTTAGAACAAGCGATCAAGTTCCTGCTGCCGCTGCGGACGCTGGCGGCGGACAGAATAGACACACACCTAATGGCCTTCGAAATATACTATAGGAAAGGTATGCCCACAACAACTTATTATATTGTGTCGGTAAATTCCAACCTCGTTTAAACACAAGTTTTTATACATTCGGTTCACATTTAAACTTTCACTCTAATATTCATTTTTGTAAAAATAAATCAAGATTTGATTTGAATTGTGTAAGTTTTGTTCAAAATCGCTCAAGACCCATAACAGAAGACAGAAATTCATGAAATTCTAAAAAAACATCTGTATGTCTTTCTGCTTAGTTCTTCAAAGGAAGGACCATATTTATACTCGTACTAGCCTTTTCCTGCGGCTTCGCCCGCGTTTCTCGAGGTATTTATAGCCTATGTGTTATTCTGATGTTTAAAATCTATATTACTGTAATGTAAAGTATCCTCAAAATCTGTACGGCAGTTTTTTCGTGACAGAGTAACAAACATCCAAGCATACTTGCAAACTTTCACGTTTATAATAATAGTAGGAAGTAGGACATATGAATGAGTTGGTCAGGGCCTCCTTCCATATTAATATGTCAACAATGATGATGTGAATTTCAGAGAAGCCGCTGCTGATGCTGCAGAGCATAAAGCGCGCGTGGGCGTTGGAGAGCGCGCACCCGCACCTGCACGACTGCGTGCTGCGGTTCCAGCGCTGGCGCGCCGACGCGCAGGACATGCACGCGCACGTCGCGCACGTCATCGCGCAGCAAATAGAGCCGGTGCGTAGCCTCTTCTACATCACGTCAGCTAAATAATAAGGATTATATAAGTTGATTCTGATAATTGACCCTTTCCATTGGTATCATAAAAATACAGGAAGTTCTTTTTTACAAATTTACCTGTTCGATTCCTGAATCGGCAGGTGATTTTTTAATTTCTTTGTATGCAGTTTTGGTTATATAAATAAATAAAGCACTGTTTCCTTAGTAACATTTCTAAAAATCTTCTGTATTTAGAGTACTTTTCTTTCAGGTACGCTTAGAAAATTCCACCCTGTATTTTTTTATTGCATTGCAATGTAAGTCGCGGCAGGTGTCGCCGACAATGATGTACATCATGCTGCAGAACTATTTCCCTCTTTAGGTATATCCGGTCGGTAGAGGCGCGGGCATAGTGATAATGCGATGTGGTCGGTTGCAGATGGTGCGCGGGCGGACGGAGCTGCAGATAGCGGAGGAGTACCTCTCGGGGCCGGCGGCGCGCGCGCAGGCGGGCGCGGTGTGGGGCGCGCGCGCGCTGCGCCGGCTCGTGCCCGAGCGGACGCGCCACGCGCTCGCGCTAGCCACATCACTGGACTACCCGGATCTCACCATACAGGTGGGTGACTGCATTAGTTCCAAGTGCGAACCAAACCCACTTTCACCTCCGAGTAGTGTTCCAGTCTTGTGCTACAGTATCCGTAAATCTTTTTGGCGGTTACGTGAAGTTGGCTGAAAGAAGAGGAGCAGTGCGGGGGGTTCACTAGAGACGCTCACTCAATTTCAAGAAATAGTTTACTCAATCGGTCAACCGAATCAAAAATTTCAAGTTTTTGGACATCTCTACGCATCGCTTATACTGTAAACACCGAAAACTAAACAGGAATCGCAGAAAAATTGCACTCTGATCTAATCCCAAATACCACCTACACTGAATACATGCAGCTTCCGTAACTCCCTGAACGTCAATAATTTGTTGAAGGTAGGTATTTTAATATTGCTTTTGACACTTATGCTGACTTAACTTCTCCGACCTTCCAGGGCTGCGTAGACGTTCTCGACAGCTTGAAGGAAGGCGACTTCGGCCCGTGCGAGAGCGAGATAGAGCAATACACGGAGGCGTGTCGCGTGAGGTTCCCGTACGCGATCGCGTTCAAGCCCCCCGCGCCCGCGCAGCCCGAGCCCGCCGAGAACCACGCCGACGAACCCGCGCCCCTCCAGCCCAAGGAGATAGCCGTCAACAACTGAACGCACGGCGTTCTGTAGGTCGGCATAGTGGTCCTGTGGCAAGCGTTTCGGATGAGAGGTTTTTGGCTGAAATTCAGCCATTTTGATCGATATTTTATACGAGATATACGGATACGTTTTGCACGTTGTATGATACTAATCGCCGAAGAATTTGTCAATTTTTGACTTTAGGTATTCACCTGTAACGCCTACTAAATGCAGGTTGGTTTGACTGTGCTCGTGTTTGTGATATTTAAAACAGTTCAGCAATAAGTGAACACAGCATGGCACCACTCCGACGTTCTATGATCTGTTGGATGCGAAACAATTTAAAGCAATAATTATTTATTTTACCTAAAACGAAGCGCTTGCAATAGTACTACGTAGACAGTTGAAATTTAACCAAACATGCGTCTGAGCGTGCTTAATTCAATTTCAACTATGGAATACTTCAATCAGGGTCACAGTAATTGTCGAGGCCCGGTGGAACGCAGACAAGGACGGTCAGCTGCCGACATGTTTGTCGGTGACACCAATATACAGTATGTACCAAATATAAAACTTTAAGTTAACAAACACGGCCTACTGAAAGTCCGACGTAAACCAGATAACCGACAAATATGTGGGCCAGTGACAACTTACAAGTCTGTAGTCTATGGTGGATCTCAAGGCCTATTTCGAAGTCAAAAATCGATGTAATTCGAGTAAATTTTAATTCATTTACTGTAAAAGCGAAACAAAGGCAACCTAACCTAACACATGCATTAAAACGGTGAAATTAAATTCTTTTTATCACACAACTGCGGTTCCAATAATATAACATTAGAATACAAGACTGCTTATCTTGGTGGCCATTGTTTCGCGTTAATTTACTTGGATTCCTTCAAATTTTGCCCCAAAAAACGTCGACATAGGTTAAGCCTTTGACAGTTTTAATGTTAACACTTCTCAATCAAAGTAAAAACAAAACTTATTTATAACGAAATTATACCACATAATGTACTAACGTTAGGCTAATAACGAATTTGCTGGTGTCTGTCGGGATTCGTGTTCGTCATATCAGAATGGTTACGTCACAAAGGGTACGAGATCGAATAAGTATTTAATGGTTTTATAAACATCTCTCTCCTTATTTATGGGTTAAGTAATTTTAAATTTTCAACGCGAGAAATGTAATATTGGAGTTGTACATTTTTATCTATTATTTTTAATTGCCAATAGAGTGAGCATTGTCCAAATTTTTGTTAGGTTAGAAACCAGTATAATTATATAAAAAAATGTGATGGGCTAGATTGGAAGTAGGTATGTTTAAAATTTGACTCCACCAGCTGTAAAATAATCTCTCCATTGTCTGAAGTGAGAGATAGCTGATATAAAGAGATGTCAAATTATAAATGTATGTTTATTGTTTTCCTGCTCAATAGAATGTTGTTTATAAACGACTCAAAAAGTAATTTGGAATGAAGTCTCTCCTGGTTAATGTTCATTCAACACTTGTTTTTTTAATTAAATGAAAATATGTTCCTTAGTTTAATAAAGGAAGCAAGCCCATACCTTTACAAACATACAGACGAAACGTTTTTTTATTCTGAATGTACTGTAACGGATGGCAAAGTCGCGAACAATAAAGTCACCATCACGAACGTTAACCTGTGGCCCCACTGTTTCCTTTTTTCCCCCATTGCATTGGCAAATGGAAAAAAAAACACTGAAAAAGTCTAACATGAGTATTTTTTAAATTTTCGTGGGCGAATATGAATTTTTTTGTGTGATGGTCGTAAATATGAGCAGTCCCTTGTCAGCGGTTTCTCATTTTGTTTTTACATATCTACTGTATTTTGAGGCAATTACTTGCCGCATTAGGAATCATTTCCAAAGCAATATGGAGTGTTACTGTTTATCTATTTAATAATTCTTGATATTTTGAATAAATAAAACTGAATTAATGATTCGTATAGTGTCTTATATGTAATTATACAACAGTATGTGTCTAGTCGTGTGATCCTGCGGGTCGCAAGCGCCATGTTGTAATGGTACCGCTGCAGCAATTGTACATTAATATCTTCAATTTTAATTAGTGTAAACATTTCGATATTATCGTAAGCATTCGATTAAAAATCTCTGTAATAATGTGGCTTTCTCGTAGCAAGGGGGGACTGGTGATTTTTCTACAACACTACCCTGTAAAAAGTTGCAAGTCTTCTATGTTACGTAGTTTCCACTGTTATGCAAAATTTCCGTGGTAAAATGTGGCCTTGTATCTTGTAAATAAATACACAGAAAAGATCAGAATCGAAATGTGTTTAGTGGTTTTTAAATGAAATGGTACCTAATGGAGTGATCTGATGGAGGTAGATGTGTGTTTGGTCGAATGCGAGTTATAACTGGTTCCCTTTTGCCACGGAGTGACACGTTTTTAGCATTCTCTGTGAAACGGTGTCTCCTCAAGTGTTCAACAATATTCAACTATCAATATGTATTTAGGGTATAAATAACATTTACTAATGACTGGTTTTTGAAACAATGTAAGAAATTGTGTGGCAAATTCTTTGAGACCTCACGCAATACTGAACTGAGGTGTGCTTGTAAATAATTCTTATATTTAAGTTTTTACCTGTACAGTGGGCCCGATGAAGGCACACGCTGGGAATCTAACAGCTCTAAGATGAGCTCTTTCTGTAACATTTTAACTACGAGAAAGATATTGTCTAAGAGCTAGAGTCGGGCCTAAAATGTTTTAGAATTCGAACTTATTGACTGTTGCATGGGCGCTAGGAGAATAATATAATTTGTAAAAGTTCGAACAGCATGGACTCATGAATGTAAACAGGTTTTGTTGGTGTCGATTTTCTTTTTGTAGATATGTGTAAAGTTTGGACAATAATTATATAATGGAATAATTAATACTCCAAATTGTCATACTTGCACTTTAGTTGTGTGCCGGTCATACACGTATTGCCGTATTAGGCGCTGTTTCCACTGAGTGCATTGCAGAGCATACGAGCCCGGGATGCTATCGAAAAAAACATTCTGTGATTTCAAGAGTACTCTCGTACATAAAATCAATTCAAACTATACAATATTACACGTTAGGTATTTATAGATAGGTATATCTTTGTTTAAATATTTTGAAGATATTGAAAAATTGTATCATACATGATACTTAAAGCAATATCTATTAACTTATATGAACTACCTCCATTCAGAAACTAGAATATCCCAGCTTAGTATAGTTTTGATTAGATAATTAATGATATTCTTTGTTTCATGCTGCTGCTGCATTACGCACGCGCTCAGTGGGTAGGGCGTTATTGCTTTTTAATTACACAAACATTAAGTTTCCTAACAACCATGTTGGTTTTATATTCAAATTGTATGATTGGAGTATTTGTACCCCGTCATCTTGTAAATAAAGTAATAAAATTTTATTTTACAAATTTATTTATATTTTTGTTTTATTTATTACAAAAAGTAAAAACTGAGAGTAATTCAAACCTTTGCTCTACAAAAAGTATATAATATAAAAAAACACTTATTTTGAATATCTCATTCAATTCTTACAATACATTCTTGAAATTTTACTTTAAACCTATTTTACTAAATATCACACAATTTCTTTATTACAATTACATAAGCTTATCAATGTACCTAGTCAACTGTTGAGATTGCATCGAAAAATTGTATAATTTCGAGACAGTCTGTCATTTGGGAGTTTTGGGACTCATATTGTCCCAGTCCACTTCTGCAAAGTTGATTTCAATTTTTCTATGCTTTGGTTTGTACTGCCTGCAAAAAAAAGTCTGCAATTACAATTTTGATTGAAGAAATATATTTTTTAATTACTACTAATGACAAAAATTATAAATGAACATTGTGCAGTGTAATTGTAGTTAGACCTAAAATAAATGCCATTGTGATCTTGGTTATACTAGGTTTTCAGAAACTATGCAATGCCAGGAATATTTGAACAAGCAGTAACAAGACATACCAATATCTAACTCCTGCTGCATCGAACATCCTCTTTGAGGCAACATACATGGATTTGTGAGCGTTTTTGTCTGACAGATAGACAACCTCAGTGATGCCGGACTGTATGATGATCTTCGCACACTCGTTGCACGGGAACAGACCAACATAAATGGTGCAGTCTTTCACATCCACACTGTTTTTGTTGAGGATTGCATTCATTTCTGCATGGCACACTGGAAAAAGAAGCACAAATATGTGGTAAAAACCATATTAAATTAAAATAGTTGTGACTAACATTTAAAATGTAAATAAATAATTAATTAATGTAATTAAACCATGACTTCCAGATTACTTTAAGAAATAACCTATTTTTAAGCAATAAATTACACAATGTCAAAGCATTTTTGAGTTACATAAATAGAATGTTGACTATCATCAAGGATCTTACCGTAGTAATATTTGCTATCTAATGGTGACTGAGTATTCTTTCCCCATGGAAAATCATCATCACTACATCCTATCGGCATACCGTTGTATCTGAAAGATAACAACCACACGGTTATGCTTCCCACCTAGATATGTACCTACTTAGGATGAGTAACAGTCGCCCAGTGGGGAATATTAATGTTTTTCTGAACTAGAAATGGATTATTTATTATTCACAAGATCTGGAGCAGAAAAACTTTGTCAGAACCTGCTTAGTGCAGATGAAATTCCAAACTCCATTAGAAACAAATTTAAAACAAACAATTATCTAGTTATTAGAAGGTTTGAGTTATCTTTAACTGGTTTTGTGTAACTATTGAATTCAATTATCAAATGTAAACAATAGGCTGTTGATTGAAAAATGCATGAATTTTAAAAAAAAGCTACTCCCATATGATGAGTAACAAAAGCATTTTAGGGGGTGCCAAAATAGTGTCAAATGTATCACTAAATTTTGACTCACTTACACATTCTCATTTTCAAATTCCATATAAATTTGTATAAGCAACTTCCTCCCGCTAATCTCCTTCCTTTGTCCGCACGCACCCCCCCGGATTTTGACACCAAATTTTTCTTCGTTTCCCATACTAAATATGCAAGATGCGATCTCCATAGGGAGCGCGCGCGCGACCAAAGAGGTTCGAATCTTCTTGGAAAAATGTTAGTCACAGTGTTATCAAATAGTTAGAAAGTCCTGTTAGTTTATTTTAAATTGTGCAAAATGTTTACCCGATGCCAACAATTTTCTTGTCCTTATTGACCACACATGCTCCGACTTGGTAGCTGGGGTCTTTACTGCGTTTGGCGGCCAGGAATGCTGTGGCCATGAAATACTCCGTCCAGTCTATATAGTCTTCGCGCTTCTTTTGGGTAGTTTGGGGGCTGGAACTATGAAAAACGTACTTCGAAAATGTTCAAAGTTATAGATTAAGAAAGAGGATCTAAGCGAAGAGCTTGTTCGGTTGCTATAAGACCACCAGACCCTATTTTATTCCGTCACGTTTTGAACTACACAATCAAAATAATTTAATTTTTGTAAATAAATATAGGTACTCACTCGCTCATGGATAAATTAGCAGTTCTTTCTGAGAGATCCATGGTGCAATCGACCTAAATATTAAGAGAAACTAGAGAAATTTACGTTAAGGAACACAATGTAAATAAACAAAAATTACCACGTGCCTTCTCAGAAAATGTGAGACTTGCTTGACACTGACACTTGACTTCTTTCAATCAACTTGCCCAGCTTTCAGCTTTGGTCCAGCTGTTTCTAGTTAATTGATTGACACTTGACAGACTGACACTGATGACAGCGACCGACCAACAGATTAGTAATAGTGATGTAGTTTATGATATCGAGTTTGAATCAAAATCGATAGTCTACTGATATCTTAGAGCAACACGGTTCGGAGGCAAGACCTGGAAGACTGACGCCTCATAGCACATTCTTCCGATGCGAAACCTTTAGTGTTTTTCGCGGGAGAATCCACAACGCACACAAGATGTAACTACACCTGTACTGTACGCTGTGTTACAAAATCCTATCCTACCAACGCGAAAGTTTGTAATGATGTTTGGATGTTTGTCACTTTTTCACGCAAAAACTACTAAACTATTTTGATGGAACTACAGTATCTAATATAGACTATATTACATCGGAATAACACAGAATAACTAGGCAATTTAAAGATATGATATAAATTGGCCAATCCAAATTTAACGCGGATGAAACCGCGGGCAACAGCTATCTAATGGGTAATAAATTGAATAACACTCAGCTCAGTGGGTTTGTATGTAGGTACCTTTGACAGCCCGTAACGCCTGAGTATTTTAATTGGGACTCCCCTCCATGATGCTTATTCAAAATCAGAAGACGTGAAGTTCTCTATTCATCCATTAAAGTGTTTAACTGCGAATAGTGTGACACACAAATTGGTAGAAAGAAAAGGAAATAACCATTGAGTTACTTTAATTTATAGAATAGAATAGAAGAAAGGAGACGTTTCAGATCCGGCCTGCACTATGTACACTTTTGGGAAATTCGAGGAAAAATCTGAAGGTTATTAAAATAATACTAAAATTGAAATATTTGCAGTATTTTTCTGGTAGAAAAGCAATATTTTATTAAATAGATGACAAAGCTGGCAACATGTACGTTTAATACGAGTCCGTTCCGAAACTGAGTCCGGAGTATTGGGATAACTGTCAATCATGAACTAAATTTATCTTCCTAAGAAACAAATATATAAAAAAACAAAAATGGGAAAACTGATCGTCAGTTGGTTATTAACTTCCATAAAACAGCTATACACCAACTATTTTTCATTGCATAAAAATGTGTCGAAGTTTCGAGCTGTGATTTCTGAACGTACCTACTTTGTAATGTCACGAATTTGGTTTATTTTGTTGGCAGCATTGAATGTCATTTTGGTGTGTTCGCTTCATTGAGTGTCATTTTGGTTTGTTGGCTGCATTGAATGTCATTTTGGTTTGTTGGCTGCATTGAGTATCATTTTGGTTTGTTGGCTGCATTGAATGTGATTTTGGTTTGTTGGCTGCATTGAATATCATTTTGGTTTGATGGCTGCATTGATTGTTATAAAAGCATTTTTTTAGGTAAAGGTATCTAGCCATACAGCCAAATCCGGTCCGTTTGACTAATCCCTTTATCCCCCTTTTTATATTAGTCCAAACCATCAATCTGGTAATATTGACGCGAAACTGACCATCTAACCCACGGATTGATAGATTGGACGGATGGATTTCTGAATATTTTGATTTTTCCGTCAGTCTTAGTGAGATTGACGTCAGATTAATGGTGTGACTGCGTTCATCAGTCACGCGTCACTAGTGATGAGAACCAATTATCGGTTTTATGAATTATAAATAATTTATGCGTATCCGAACATACTTGACTAGAGGTACTGACTTGAAATCAGCTTTCCATGACTATAAAAGATCTGGCTTAAAATCGTTCCTTCCACATCTAGGCATTGCGTGAGCCTTGGAAAAAAGACGACGTTGGTCTACTTTGTCTATGAATTATTAATCATAGACAGGGTAGACAGGCGTCTTTTTTAAAAAATTATTTCTTGCAATGAAAATAATTATACCTATGTAAATATCTAGCTGGGAACAACACGGCACAAGTTATTTTGCAGATCACGACAAAAAATGTGGAATGGTAAACGAATGGAAACGTCGTGGAAAACGTCAAATGATATGTCATTGACAGTGGCAGCCATCTTTATTTTTAGGGTAAGTGTTGCCTATAATATAACGTTTAATGCATTTCTACACAAAAACTAAGCCAAAATATACCAAAATGATCATTAAACCACTTTTATATAATATTGACATTTCATAATTATATGTGTACAAGGTCCAGGCCGGGGCTCCATACATTCGTGAAACGTCTCCTTTATCTAACACACAAATTTGTTCGCATCTGAATAAAAAAACACTTTATCGACTTCTTAACCGCATCACTAAAATTGTTTCCGCTATTAGAGAAGGCAATGGAACTTGAAACTAAACAGCGTAGTTTAATATTTAGATATACCCTTTAATTTTTATTGGATTTCGATTGCATGCAGATTTTTCTCTATTGAGTATTACACCTAATAAGAATTGTAGGTACTAACCTACACCCAACAGAACTGCGTTTAATGAGAATATAATGTTATGAAGCAATCGCCATAGTATATTAATTACAAAGGAAACTTATTAATTATACACCACATTAAGAAATATCCTTCACTAATAGGAAACTGTGATGAGCATGTTTTAGATTGATTGCGTTACATGTTCTTTTTGCGAATGGTAACAAAAATATATAAAACTCCTCGTTGGCATAGTGCTTCGGGCATTTGCCTTGAATAGCGGAGGTTGGGAGTCATTTCCCACCTGGACAGATTGTGTTGGTCTTGTGAGTCTTTGTAATTGTAACTGTAATAGTTTAAAGCCACCCCCACCTTGTCCGTGTCAGTGTGTACCTACCCTTAGTTTCGGATTTAAACAATTATATCTACAGTTATGCTGCCAAAATTAGTCCAGCAATTTAAATCGATATGGTGACCCTATTCAATCGATTTTCAATTCCACTACAAAGTTGTAATTGATACATAATTATCACTTATTTAGCAGGATATATATACAGTATTTAAAAGATACACTTCAATTTTATATAATTAATCTAGCCTTATTTTTCGCTCGCCGCACACAAATGCCTGTGGATATAAGTAAAATGCGTAATAAAGCTAACCAATAAAATTTGTACGATTGTGTATTTAGTATTTAGATAATGCCTGAGTTTCAAGTTGCACCGTCATCGGGCCCTGCGTCATGGACGCGGTGGATGGTGGGTGCCCTGGCGCTGGTGCAAGCCATACTGCCGGCGGGGTGGCCTGGGACTTTCGAGTTACAAGGTAAGGTACTTGGATAGACAACGCAACATGTAAGTACGGAATGTCTTCCAGAATGACAGACTTTCCCAGTAAGTAAGCCCAGGAGCACTATTTTTGAATCGCTCGCCTCGCTTCGAGCGGACGATTCTACTAATTTTCCAACGAAATCCATATCCGATACAAAATCAGTAGAATCGATCTTGCGAAGCGAGGCGAGCGATTCAAAAATAGGGCTCCATGTTAGTTACGTGATGGTAACTAGATGCACTAAATAGTGATAATTAGGACTTAATTAAAGTACGAATCTCGCATAATTTTAATTTAAACCAGACTAACTAAAATTTTATGCTGAGTAGCTCGACTGTTATTTTACCACGATTCTCTTCTTATTTCTGAGTTTTAATTACGTCATCAATTAAACTGTAGATACTAAAGTTTCAACTTCAGGATTAGTAATATTATGTTTCGAAAACCGAGCTTCGAGTCTATACTATTATACTTGAGTTTTGTCCGAGTCCTGTCCTTGATTCGAGTCTTCGAAATTACGATTCGGCGACTTTCAGTTAAACTAATTTGTGACTGGACGAGATACCTTAGTGGGGAAAGTTCGCCTTTGCCGACAACATCGCAACATGTTCACAGACTGTGCGAGGTTTGACTTCGTGGTGGTGGGCGCGGGATCCGGCGGGTCCATCGTGGCGACGCGCCTCAGCGAGAACCCTCAGTGGAACGTGCTCCTCATCGAGGCTGGGGGAGACCCCTCTCCGCTCAGCGTGGTGAGTGTATACCTACGCGACACGGCAACGCTCCATACTGCTTTCAGTTTTGACATTCAGACGGAAAAAAGATTTTTAAAATATTGTTTTTCAATCTCCAAATGTTACACATACGATTGTCGATCACAATGTGTAAAAAACATGCTACATCAAGAGTTACACAACACACAAAATTGTATGTTTTTTAAAAACTTATGTTAGGAAAATGACGAAACTGCACGAGTTAAATCTTTTTTTCTATATAAAATAAAATAAATAAGAAATGGCGAGAAAGTTTAGTGCGGCCTGCCGTACAGTTTATTATATTTATGTTCCGAGTTTCAGCCCAGTATTAGGTAGCTTTTTACATTATACCTTCGCTATAAAGTTATCTGCTTTGCTTTAATAATAATAATAAGTTTAAGTTTTAAGTTTTACCTAAAGTAAGACGGATCTCAAAGGGATAGGTAAGCTGTACTTGGTATAGCCGCAGGTGTTTAACGTGTACACTTATTTCTCTCTCTTTTTGTTCATGTGAGTAATACCTGTTATTTATTCTGTGGTAATACCGAGACTGTCAAAATGTAAAAAGTTTCGAGTCCAAGGTCTCCGATCTCAACGTAACGTAACGCTTTCTTTGGTAAAGTTTCCCAACTTGTAACTTTCGCGAAGGTACAGTAGATGTTTCACCTCAAAATTTATACATTTCGATAAACCATCGCTCAGTTTTTAATGTATTTCGACTGAAGATAACGGCCTTTTAGCATAACACGATTGCAGTCATTTGTTCGTTTCAGATACCGAGCACATTCTTACTGCTTCATCACACAGCATCCGATTGGGATTATCAACCACAACTCAGGCCGGGCGTAGGCGAAGCTCATGTTAATAGAACCATATACCTGAGTCGCGGCAAAGGCCTAGGTGGATCCTCTTCCATCAACTACGAGATATACGCAAGAGGAGTGCCAGGAGACTATAATGAATGGAACGAAGTAGCACCTGGTTGGGATTGGAGCTCAGCTCTCTATTACTTCAAGAAACTAGAGGGTATGACGGATCCAAGTGTGCTCAAAAATCCTCGCAATTCGTACCTCCACTCCTCAGATGGACCAGTATTGGTGTCAAGGCCAGAAACTAACCAGTACTTCGACGAGGCAGGTGAAACTTATCTTAATTCGCTTCAAGAAATTGGGGTTAAACGAGTCTTGGAGAACAATGGACCAGAAATAGTTGGCGGGGCTCGACCACATTTTACTTTCGCCAACGGTCGGAGGTCCAGTACTGCAGAGGCGTATTTGAAACCGGCTAAGGATAGACCCAATTTGCACGTTATAAAATATGCGAGAGCTACTAAGATATTAATCGATCCTTATAACAAGGAAGCATATGGCGTTCAAGTCTTCCTCAGGACTGGACAAATTGTTAATGTGTATGCCAATAACGAAGTTGTTCTTTCCGCTGGATCGATTGAAACACCAAAGCTCTTAATGCTTTCTGGGATAGGACCAGCCGAAGAATTGGAAAAACATGACATAGATGTTATGGTCGACTTACCAGTCGGCAAAAATTTACACGACCATCAGTTCACACCTATGATATTTACCGGTAGGGCTGGCTTGCAGAGTGCAGTAGAGAGTTTAGCAAAACTTAACGAACTTGATGCCTACCCGTTAGCTTTGCAGTGCGCTTACTTCAAACTCAACAATTCGAGATATTGTCCAGACTGTGCTTCACAACCAAAACCTCACATACAAATTTTTAACATACGCTTGGGAGCATTGGACTCACTCACCATAAAATACATTTGCAAGGTAGTTTTATCTTTGGAAGATTCCGTTTGCTTTTCAATGGTTAAATCTAATCTGTACCGCGAAATAGATTTGACTCTAGTAGTGCTACTGCATCCTTCATCGAGAGGCCGAGTTACTCTAAGAAGCAGAAATCCATTTGAATACCCCAATATTGAGTTGGGTTACTACAGAAATGAAAAGGACGTCGCTATGATGACGGAAGGCGTAAAATTCATGACACGTTTAGTTGATACTTCGTACTATAGATCGGTGCAAGGATCTGTGGCGGATTTGAACGTACGAGCTTGTGAGTACTTAGAGTTCAATACAGATCAGTACTGGAGGTGTTATGTGAAGAGTACAGTGTCGACGATATACCATCCTGTAGGAACGTGTCCCATGGGGCCGGGTGGGGTGGTGGACGAGCGATTGAGGGTGCACGGGGTGTCTCGACTGAGGATTGTGGACGCTTCGATAATGCCCAAAATTGTAAGTGGCAACACCAATACGCCCACAATGATGGTAGGCGAGCATGGTGCAGATTTGATTAAGTCGGATTATTTGGCAAATAATTTCTATGGAAATGATGTTTATTTGTAATTTCAATATATATTAAAATGTATTCTCGTGTCTACTCTAGTGTATAATTAATACACTTTTATATAACATTCCGAATAATTAACGGAACGCTCATCGATCAGATAAAAATAGATTGTTATCACATGCACGGCTTGAATAATTATCTAAAAACTATTATAAAAATTGTGTCAGCTACTACCTAACTAGTGTAGATAGACTAAGTGTACCTACCTTTCTGGTTCAATATAACCCTGCGTGTAGGTTGGTATAATTACAAGTATAATTTTCATAAATCACGAATCTAGATATCCTTGAACGGAGGATTTTACGTTAACCATGTTTAATGAACTTTAATTCGATTTTGATAATAATTACAATTTTAATTTAATTTAATTTCCATTTTTATTTACAATTTTATAGGAAAAATGTAACACAACAATAGATAGGTATATATTCTTTTACGAAGATTGTAGCAGTTACAATAAGGCAAAATATGTTTCTAGATACAATAGGTAATTTTTATGCCGAACGCTTTAGTTATAGTCTAGACGATAAGAATGACATGTAATTAGGTAATACCGTTTAAACTATGGAATACCCTATTGTCTGACTTAAGTACCTACTTAGCTGCGATCATTAATACTATTAATAGTATTGACGATCGCCGCTACCTAGGTACTTATAAAACATTTAACCATATACCAACAAGTAAGCAAAGCCCTAGTTTGTCGTTGAACTGTAAAAACATATTTGTATAGAGTTAGTTGATAAGTTATTGCGTTGCGTAGGTACTTACTAATTTGGGAAAAATTTCAACCAATTTATTAAGGTTTTATTTTTCATAGCAGTATGAAACAGGTATAAATTATGACATTGCATCAAGTGACATTACCTCAGTATATAAGGTCATGTGAGCCCTGTTTTGTTCACATTCAAAACGAACCTCGATTTTGTGAACTTTAACTTTAATACAAAATAAAAAGTTGTTGTGTTATGTAATTATGTGAAATAAAACCAAGAAATATCACAGCGATTGGTGCTAATCATGTCCTGTAAATTCATATCACTTGGAAACCTTACGCTACGATTAAGTATATTATCAAGTTCGAATATCAGAGCAATCGAATACAAACATAATAATTACTAAAGTGCAGCAGATGAAGGGACAGATGGATACAAGCTACGGAATAATAAAAATAATACATAATTATTTTTACCTTTGCTCTGGCATGGCATAATACAATTAATTTATAAACCATACAAATGGTTTTATTTTTAATTTACGTATTGATTTCTTCATATCTGGTGCATATGAATGTAGTGATGCCCGATTACCAAGTTCCACCGTCATGGAAGCGGTGGATGGTGCAGGGCCTGGCGCTGATGCAAGCCATGGTGCCGGCGCGGGCGGCGGGGTGGCCGAATACCTACGGTTTACACGGTGAGAATTATTTGAAATGGAAATTAATTTAGAAACCTTTTTTAATATATTTAGAAAAGCTGCAGAAAGACGTTTTATCTAATGTATTGTGACAACAAAGGATATTATTTCTATTAATATAAAAGCTTCAAAATTTAATAACGAATAATATTCACCTAGAGCCCTTTACTGAACCAACCTAGACGCTTCATACGTACGTTTCCCTATCACTGGTTGTTAATTAGGTATACTTTTTACTATCTCTCATACCTACTAAAACCATGCAAATCGCAGGTACCGCGAGAACCTTTCCGAACGATTGAAGTGAACAGGCATTCTTATTTATTACATTAAGTTCTTTATTAGGCGTCTTTATAGTGTATAGAGTTTAAGTATGTAGAGATTTGTTTCAATTTACATGAAAGAACTAACAGAGCGATCTGTTAGTTCTTTCCTCTAAGGAACTACCCGGTCTAGTTCGTAAGATCGGTCGCAAGGTTGGAAGGAAGTTATGTGCTTCGGGACTCTACCTCGTTAGTAGGCTGTCATGATATGATCTGCTCTAGGCAACTTTGCTCTAGAGTCTAGAGCAACTTTTGTAACTGTCCCAGAATACCTAATAATATGTGATCTGTAGATGGAGAGAGGTTCGACTTCGTGGTGGTCGGAGCAGGCTCGGGTGGCGCCGTGGTCGCGACGCGTCTCAGCGAGGTCGCTTCGTGGAAGGTGCTGCTCATTGAGGCAGGAGGGGACCCGCCTCCGACAAGCGTGGTCTGTATTCGTTCAACACGGGAAAAGAATTGGCCAGTTTCACACACCCAGCAGTGACTCTTGATCTTCATCTGAACTTAGGCTTTGTTATTTTTAGTTGTTTGCGGATTTGGACTCGATTTCGCATAGAGTGTATATAAACGTACATTTAAACATTATCATAAAGTTAATTATGATATGATAAAATGGCGAAAATCGTAGAATTGCCTAACTTTGAGAATCCTTACCAGTACTACGACTGAAAACGTGCTAGACGACTTTTTATTCTACCTGCACTAACGTAAAATAAAACAAATCGTTGTTTCTCTTTATTGCAGATCATGACTTTCACTACAATTAAATAATTTATTCAACAATAAAATAAATTTATGAATTGATTTCAGATACCTAGTTTGTTTACACTGATTCAACATACCGAATCCGACTGGGATTATCGCCCACAACTCGATCGCGATTTAGGCCAAGCTCATGTAAATAGAACCATATTCCTGGCTCGAGGAAAAGTCTTGGGTGGATCTTCTTCTACCAACTACGAGATATATGCCAGAGGAGTGCCAGAAGACTACGAGGAATGGAACGATGTAGCCCCTGGTTGGGATTGGAATACAGCTCTCTATTATTTTAAGAAACTAGAGGGCATGACAGATCAAACTGTACTCCATAATCCTCATAATTCTTACCTCCATTCAGCTAAAGGACCTGTACTAGTATCCAGACCAGAATCTAATAAGCTCTTCAGAGCGGTAGATGAAAGTTATCTCAGTTCGCTTCAGGAAATTGGTATCAAAAGAGTATTGGAGAATAATGGACCAGAAATAGTTGGTGCGTCTCGACCACACTTTACTTTTGCCAATGGTCGAAGGTCCAGTACAGCAGAGGTGTACTTAAAACCTACTAAGAATAGACCTAATTTTCATATTACGAAATATGCAAGAGCTACGAAAATATTGATCGATCCTTTCACAAAGCGAGCATATGGCGTTGAAGTAACTCTTAAATCTGGAAGGAAAGTCAAAGTGTATGCTAATAAAGAAGTTATCGTTTCCGCTGGAGCCATCGAATCTCCAAAGCTCTTGATGCTATCTGGAATAGGACCCAAAGAAGAACTAGAAAGACACCATATTGACGTATTGGTTGACTTACCCGTAGGCAAGAATTTACACGATCATCAGTTTGTGCCTATCTTGTTTACTGGAAAAGCTAGTTTAGAGACCGCAATGCAGAATTTAGCAATACTGAATGAACTAGAAGCTTACCCTACGCCCATACAATGTGCTTTCTTTAATGTTCACAACTCTAGAGACAGATTGAAACCACAATTCCAAATTTTTAACATACACGCTGGAGCCGCAGCCTCAATAGGGGTACAATTTGTATGCAAATCAGTTACAAATTATAATGACGCCATGTGCTATTCAATGGCTAGAGCTAATCTGTTTCAAGAAATAGATATGACACAAATAGTGATGTTGCATCCATCTTCAAGAGGAAAAGTCACTCTGAGAAGTAGAAATCCTTTTGATCATCCAATAATAAATTTGGGATACTACAGAAACGAAAGTGATGTAGCTAAGATGGTTGAAAGTGTGAAATTCATGACACGTTTGGTTAAAACGCCTTACTATAGAAAAGTGAAAGGGTCGATAGCAAAACTGGATGTAAGAGGATGTGAGGATATAAAATGGGGAACAGATAGCTATTGGTGGTGTTATGTGAAAAATACTGTTTCAACGTTGCTACATCCTGTAGGGACCTGCGCCATGGGTCCTCATGGGGTGGTAGATGAACGATTAAGAGTGCATGGCATATTAGGTTTAAGAATTGTAGATGCTTCTGTAATGCCTAAGATTGTAAGTGGCAACATCAATGCTCCCACGATGATGATAGGTGAAAGAGCTGCTGATTTGATTAAGTCGGATTATGTGACGAATTTTTTCAGTGAACTTAGACAAGTTGACGATAATGATGATTTGACGTATTATTACTAAAGCAACGTCTATCTAGACATTCCCTTTTAACTCCAGAACTAATGGGCTGATTTTCATGGAATATCTACTGTTGGTTAAAGGATCTTTCAAGGAAGCTTGCGAGTATAAATCAAAAAGCTGCAATCATAGAGAACCAAGCAAGGATAAAACTTCCACTTTCATCAGCCAAATACTTTTGTAAATCTAAATTAATGTAATCATCCTTTGCAATAGATGATTCTTGTAAAGAATATTAGTTGATTCATTTATTTCTATTGATGTTGTATTTTTAAAGAACAATATTTTTCTTTTATTTCTATTTCAGGCGGCTTCTCTACAAAGCGAACTTTATTTTATTAAGTCTGCTACTTAAATATTAAGCTATGATAATCTAATTAAATCTGAGTGAGTCAAATTAAGAATATTAAGTAATGGGTACCTAACTATGTTGTTAAACGTAACATTGCGTGATAGGTTTTGAGATTTTGATGGTTGCTAAATAATTCATTATGCGTAGTATCGATAACAATGCATGTCAAGGATTGAATTATTCCATTCATTATTGAGGAAGGTCTTTTTCCACTCTAGAGATCTTCAAAGGAAAGTCAAAGTCAAAATGTTATGTTCAATTGCATTATACTACACTGGGTACCTACATTTATACACATTTTTTTATCTACCATATCGCTTGATTGATTGATGACGGACTATTATAATAAACTAACTGTTTCCCGCGGCTCCGCCCGCGGGATGAAACCCTTGTTAGTGGACGTCAGAGCTTTAATATGAAACCTTAGCAATTTTACTTCTTAGTACCTACTTTTCTTTTGATTTTTTTCGTTGTACGTAGGTACTGTTTAGTTTATTGCAATTTAAAACATAACGAACCGGTCCGCGCAGCGTAGGCCGCCCCTCCGCCAGGTGGACTGACGACCTAAAGAAGGTGGCCGGAAGCGGCTGGATGCGGAGAGCGGAGGACCGGGTGTGGTGCGGTTGTTGGGGAAGGCCTAAGTCCAGCAGTGGGCGATAAAAGGCTGAAATGATGATGATGCTGAAAACAAAAGTATTCGGTGAACTTTTAAATTAGTGTAGTAGGCACTTAGTTTTAAAGTTAAAATATAGAAGTCGGACAGATAGAATGTCAGGGTGTCCGCTCTGTCGGAACTCTAAAACCCTACTCTTTTGCAGTGTCATTAACGTCAGAAGAAACGGCAAAGCTCCCCGATTCACTGAAGTGCTGACATTATCATAACTGGGGGGCTTTGTCATGTAAATGATCAATACCTCCCCCTCGGCCCCGCACCGCGTAATGACCCTCTCAGCATTCCTCTAATTACAATACTGTACTCCGTCATGAGATGGTATATACACGTTTGCACATGACGGGTACAGTCGTATGGAAGTATTGATGATGGAGTATTTCGGCCCTTAATGGAAAGTATTGTTTAATTATATTATAATTACACTTTAAGGATGAATATTTTCCGAAATAAAAATTAATTGAATGTAGGTATGTATAGGTATACTTGTCAGTTGTGATTATTAAATCAGCCCTTTCGACGGCCACTGCTGGACAAAGGTATTCACACACCGAGTCCTTTAACGTGTTAATCCATAACACTCACCTACAGCCCCTGGTATACTTATTCAATTTATCATACTTAGTCCAAAACACATATTATTTCATTTCTTTTTTTCATTTAACTAATTAGTTTCCTGATACGTATCTCCAGCAATAATCAGAGTTGAGGAGTGACCCTTAAATTGAGTGCGAGCTCGCTTAGAGTCCGTCACAAAGTCGTAAGGTCGCTCGTTTACATGACAAAGTCTCGTTCGGTGCTGTTAGAACATGATTATCTTCGTCCGACGGCGCTACTACGGGAGAGGAACTCACGGAACACTCGCCTCTCACTTTGTAGCGCCTAGTTTGCTAAGAATGGAATAAAGTACAAAGCAATATTATCATCCATGACACTACTTGTACTTAATAGGTAGAAAATAGGTTCTTGCGTGACCAGACTTAGTTTATGGGTGCATCAGCATTTTCACCTGGTCTTCATTATCATCAGCCGTGGCCTGCAACCTTTCTCAGATCGTCGTCAGTCCATCTGACGAGCACATGCCGAAATATGACAAAACGGGCGTCTCTCCTGGTCCAGTAGGCGACTGTTTTGGTCTGAGTTGCCCACTACCTCTACTGTGTGGGCGCTGCAGGTGCCTCTTCAAGCTGTAGGAGATGGATGGACACTAGAGGTAGCTAGCAACATTTTTTTTTATCGTAGCCTAACGGAGTGGCATAGTCGCTATTCGCCTCAATTCCTAAATCAAGTTATCTTTTAGAATGTGGCTGTCAAAAATGCTTCCACCCCCGGCGAGTGTGGCTGTCAGTTTTTTGTTTTCCAAAAATCATCCGTATCTAGACTTTAGATAAGTCTAGACCTCGGCGGCCATTGAAGCACAATTTGTGTTTCTCCACAGTTACTGGGGAATCACAATTAACTGCTTCTCCACAGACAGATGAATGGTTATGAAAGTCTGAATGCTCGATCGAATATTGCGTGAGTTGCAAATGGTACCGCGGAGGGGGTAATGACGCGTCGGAGTTTATGTTGAACGGGGTTTAATGTCGCGGAATACAGTTTAACCGGCCTCACTCGCTGCGATTCCCAAATAATGAGGCCTTTGCTTTGATGTACGTTTAAAGAATTTCGACGACGTAAAAGGACTACAGATGGTAATGATTTTCATTGCCTTGGTGACGGAGTCGCGTGGGACTAGATGTCTATAATTGGAGTGGGTAATCGTAAAAAGTTATCAATGACTCGTATACCATCAAAACAGAAGCTAGTATTTTTTATAAGAGTTATGAACGGTAGCTATCGCAGGATAATAGCAAAAGCCGGATTCTAACTAAATTGTATATAATTAAGCGATGTAATTTTACTAGGATCAGTCCAGCTAGAACGATAGCGTAAGTACAATCATCAAATGTTACAGGTTTTTTGCTAATACCTAGGAAGCGAAGGTCGATAAAAATTTACATTTACCAAGTGTACTGAAGTGCAATACATGATTTTGGCAAAGGTAAGTACACCACGTCATCTTTTAAAAATGCCAGGGTTTGGTCCCCTTCCTCATAATTTACCACAAGGATAGAGGATGTAGCGAAATGGAATTAAAACGTGCTTGAATTAGGAAGTTTTTGACCCATCGCCCGGCTTAATCTCCACAGACTAAATCGAATAAAATATTACATTTCATTCAGAGCGAAGCGGCGTTACTATAAGGTTGTATTGATGAACAACAACGCCGTAGAGTAATTATTACACAGAGCACGTCTTGAATTACCAATCAGGTAAGCTACGGTTACATTGCCAAATCGTTAACAATAAATCAATTACCAGGGGATCTGGTGACAGACTGCAGCAGGATTTCTTCGGTGCGTCCACGTGGTTCGACAACGTGGTCCGACAGTCGAGCCAAGTGGAATTTTGATTCCTCGTGGTTTGACATGTCGGACCATCAGGAATTTGATTTTCCACTTGGTTCGACCATCGGACCAAGTGGATTTTTAAATTCCACTTGGTTCGCCCTTCGAACCACGAGGATCGTTAAATCGGTTCGCCTAAAACGCAAAATGCCTAAAATCAATGTCTAAATTGAAGTATGTTAGATCTTCATTTCGGATGACAGCTGTCAAACTTAAAAGAGCTCTAACTCGGAAACTATTAATCCTAGACTACTAGTTTTTTGCTGATGGAGTGTGACAGGTTCAGGAATAAGCGGGAGTTAATGATGAGGCGACTCAAGCTGAATCCACTAGATGTGGGTTTGGCTCAGTCAATTTTGTCCAAGCCTGCATCTGTGGCGGCACGATCTTTGTATGATATTTTTGAGTCGCCTCGTTAGTAAATCTTGGTCAGGGTACGATGGGACTGACATGTGGAGAACACAAAAGTCCCTAAATAAAATAAAGATTAAAAAAAAAAAGACTACTAGTTTGTATAGAGGAATGATAGATCTTGTCGAGATCTTCATTTCGGATGACAGCTGTCAAATTTAAAACAGCTGTAACTCGGAAACTTTTGATCCTAGACTACTAGTTTCTGAAGAGGAATGATAGATCATGTCGAGATCTTCATTTCGGATGACAGCTGTCAAATTTAAAACAGCACTAACTCGGAAACTATTGATCATATACTACTAGTATGTATAGAGGAATGATAGATCTCGTCAAGATCATCATTTCGGATGACAGCTGTCAAACTCGAAACAGCTGTAACTCGGAAACTATTGATCCTAGACTACTAGTTTCTGAAGAGGAATGATAGATCATGTCGAGATCTTCATTTCGGATGACAGCTGTCAAATTTAAAACAGCAGTAACTCGGAAACTATTGATCCTATACTACTAGTATGTATAGAGGAATGATAGATCTCGTCAAGATAATCATTTCGGATGACAGCTGTCAAACTCGAAACAGCTGTATCTCGGAAACTAGTGATCCTAGACTAATAGTTTCTGAAGAGGAATGATAGATCTCGTTGAGATCTTCATTTCGGATGACAGCTGTCAAACTTAAAACAGCTGTAACTCGGAAACTAGATCCTAAACTAAAGAAAAATGAAGTTTGTAAAGAGAAATGATACTTCTCGTCGAGGTCTTCTCATTTTCATTTCATATCATTCCTCTATAAATACTAGTAGTCTAGGATCAATAGTTTCCGAGTTACAGCTGTTTTAAATTTGACAGCTGTCATCCGAAATTAAGATCTCGACAAGATCTATCATTCCTCTATACAAACTAGTAGTCTAGGATTAATAGTTTCCGAGTTAGAGCTCTTTTAAGTTTGACAGCTGTCATCCGAAACGAAGATCTAAGATACTTAGGCATTCTACAATTTAGACATTGATTTTAGGCATTTTGCGTTTTAGGCGAACCGATTCCTCGTAGTTCGAGAGGCGAACCAAGTGGAATTTAAAAATCCTCTTGGTCCGATGGTCGAACCAAGTGGAATATCAAATTCCTGATGGTCCGACATGTCGAACCACGAGGAATCAAAATTCCACTTGGCTCGACTGTCGGACCACGTTGTCGAACCACGTGGACGCACCCGATTTCTTCAACTGTCCCGATCTCGTAGCTTTTTTATTATTGACACAAAAATTACGAGATATATCCTAATGAGAGTTTGGTATTAATTTAGATTGTATTTAACTTACGACTGAAAATTGTGGCGAATTTTTTTTGCCAGACAAAGAATAATATCAGATCAGCCTCAATCTCATATTGCATAGAAGCTAGTAGTATGTACCATATGATCCGTTTTCTATTTGAGTCAAAAAGCTTCTAAAGGTCCGATGAAGTGACATAGCAACCTCAAAAAATATGAGTTTACTAGTTACTATACTTAGAGTTTACTATCTTAAAACGAGCCGTGGTAGCCTAGTTGGTTGTGCACTCGCCTCACGTTCATGAGGTCGTGGGTTCGATCCTGGCCCGTACCAATGAGTTTTTCGAAAACTTAAGTATGGTTAATTATAATACCACAGGTTTTTCGGTGAAGGAAAACATCGTGAGGAAACCTGCATACGCCAAAAGACTGGTATTTAACTATTCTAAGGCGTATGTGAAGTCCACCAAAAACGGATTGGGGCACCGTTTGGCGGACAGGGGTTTGGCACAACAGATCCCATAGGGTCGAAGTGTCGCCAGGTATTCCTGGTCCCCTCAGAAGATAAGATAAAATACTATATCTTAAATGTACTGAGATACATAAAGTATAAGGCTGGTCAAGTTTGTTTTAGTTTCGAGGCTTGTAAACCACTGTGGAGTAACTATATTCATGATATAAAATATAATAACTATTATGAAAATGTGTTAATTTTTATAAATATGTTGAGGTTTTGCCTACATCAAACACCTAAATATAACATAACTATATACAAGGAGGTATAATTTTTAAATATAGGTTCTGCATCACATCCCACTTGTGATATATTAATTTTACGATCAAATTAAAACGTTTTTAGAACTCAATTTCACATGGAGTAATTTTAATAACTCAGGATTACGTTAAGCAGGTATAAATGCCGAAAAATGCGGATTTATGCTTCAAATTGAATAATTTGCGAGCTAAAAGCGAACGGGGCTCAAGTAAATGAGATTGTGGATAAGCCAGAATCCATTTAGGAAAAATGGGGCTTATATCGAAACAAACCCCTGGTATACGAAAGTGAAAATTGGTGCAAAGAAACAAATGTGTAAACAAGCAGAATTTAAATTAATATACTTTTGTCAAAATTGTGCGCTGCAATCAAACTAAAACGATCCCTCCGAGCGAATGGTCGCTGGTTCGATTCCCAGTACAGATAGATCTTCCTGCAGATAGGGTAGTGGGTTCGTTTGACTAAAACCAAGACACCTGTTGGCAATGACTGGCTTTATTTTTAGTAGGTAGTGATCTGTAAATTGCACCCAGGTTACGTCTGTAGAGCGTATTTTACCTACTTAAAATAAAGTCAGTCATTACCAACAGGTAAGATAAGATAAGATAAGATAAGATAAGATAAGATAAGATAAGATAAGATAAGATAAGATAAGATAAGATAAGATAAGATAAGATAAGATAAGATAAGATAAGATAAGATAAGATAAGATAAGATAAGATAAGATAAGATAAGCTAAGATAAGCTAAGATAAGATAAGATAAGATAAGATAAGATAAGATAAGATAAGATAAGATAAGATAAGATAAGATAAGATAAGATAAGATAAGATAAGATAAGATAAGATAAGATAAGATAAGATAAGATAAGATAAGATAAGATAAGATAAGATAAGATAAGATAAGATAAGATAAGATAAGATAAGATAAGATAAGATAAGATAAGATAAGATAAGATAAGATAAGATAAGATAAGATAAGATAAGATAAGATAAGATAAGATAAGATAAGATAAGATAAGATAAGATAAGATAAGATAAGATAAGATAAGATAAGATAAGATAAGATAAGATAAGATAAGATAAGATAAGATAAGATAAGATAAGATAAGATAAGATAAGATAAAATTTATTTCATTATAAAAACTTAGCCTAATACAATACAATGAACAATTTGTTAACCAACTAGATATGTAGGTGTCTTGGTTTTAGTCAAACGAACCCACTACCACGACCCTATAGATCTGCCGGCTGAGGGCACTTTAACCGCCGCAGTGGCGCGCAACGTGGGGCCAACATCAATACAACTGATTCAGAGAGTATATTTAAGTTAACATCTAGGAAGCGGTGGCAGATAAAAATTGACGTGTATAAATGTACCCAGTGTTAATATGCAGTAACATAATCTTGACTTTGATTTTGAATTTTGTCAGGACTATAATTTGAGAACCTAATGAAGTACCTAGTAGAATATGATCGCAGATTGTTGTAGAGTTATTATGAAGTCACCAGGTCTAGAAAGCGATTCATCATCTCAATCTTTACGAGCTGACAGACAGACGTTAGTGTTTTACCCTCGGCTGGTGCGACGGAGTCTGTGTTAGCATTTTTCCAGGCTCCCGGCCGGAGCGGCACCTTGTTCGGAATACGTAATACGACTTAAGTAATGGTTGTATGTTATAGTGCGGGCTGTATAACATGGCAGTATTGTAGCACCACGTCCCTGCCCCTCACGCCGCGTGGTGTTAAAAGTGCATCTTGTACAGTCGATCGCACGGAAACACTTTGACCTTGAGCTGGCCTAGCCTATTAGAGAGTTTCAAATACTATGCGAGACTAGTTTTATACTGGTTATGTTACCACTGACGTGCGGTCGACCGTACGTCCGCACGTGTATTTCAGGATCTCAAGCAGCAAGGTATTTCAGTTTATGTTATTTTCGTTACTATGGAAAACACGATATTTTTGTCATTCCATAGTGTGTTGAGTGGGTCTCACAGGGCCCGCCCAGCACCTGGAATTCGTATTCATGATTACTCCAAAGGGGCGGTGGTACCCACCAACAACGTTTTCAGCTTCATGATACAAAACAAGTGCATTGACGTTAGCTGTCAAACTATATGCTTACTTTGTTTCTACCATTTTGGCGCCGAAGGCTATTTTACTATGGCTATGAGCGACGAGAGACTAGTATCCCTGGAACTAATAACAATTAAGTGTCCCTGGAACTAAAATTCTAATCGGCACTTTAGTTAGGGACAGTCATTTCAGTGTAATATTAGATGCCAGCGAGTAACGTGCCTTGATTCGCCGACCGCCCACCCACAGTTGCCGCACTACACTTACGTGCCTCAAATAGCCAAGTATAAATGCATTTCGCAACGAGTGCAGTTCACTTTCGCATGCAGCGTGTGCGCAAGTAAATCGAATATTTACCAATACCCGGGGGTGCAGTGCACTGGCGGGCTGTTACACTTAGCATGTTATGCTAAGAGGGGGAATCATGAATGGCTACTGCTTGCATGAATGTGTAAAGTCTGGTTTCTTCTTTACCAAACTGACCCCAAATGTAATTTATAGTAAGTTTTGTAGATAATTCTTTAACAAGTAACATAGATATGATCTCTTTGGTGGGTTCTCGCGGCCCCCTAGTAGCTAATTTTTTTGATTCAAGGTAAGTAATATGTATTTACCCCTAGTGATACATAGCGCTTTATTTTACATAATAGGACAACACTAACTAATAAAATACTAATAAAAGGAATACACTAACGAGGAGAACTCGACGTTTGAAAATTAAAAATAATCTGTGGAATTTAAATTATTTAAAAAGGGGAAAAAAGCATGTGTAAATTAGTATTTCGCACATTTAAAAGCGAGTGCCGGTAACAAAATTTTCGAAACCAATATATATATTTTTAAATATTTCAACGTTCTATTACTTGGTACAGTCGACCGCACGTCAGTGGCAACACTTAACCTTGATCTGGCCTCGACCAATAGGGGTTTCAATACTATAAAAAAAAACAATATATACTTAAACTGGTATTGTTTCTATACTTACGAATGACGTCGCGAATATATCGAGCGAATGTGATTGGTAATAGGAGCCGGGGACGACCTAGACTGACACACGAGGATCAGATAGAGCGGGTGCTCACAGACGGACACGGAAAGAGCACTCGCGTCCCGCGGCGAGCGTGTATGAAGACAATGATGAGACTGAGCGAAGCGAAAGAGGTGTGTCAGGATCGCGACACTTGGCGCTCCGTTCTTTCTGCCTACCCCGCCAGGGACATAGCGTAAAGAAATGTATGTATGTATCTACTTAGGTACGTGCGATTGACCTCTTATTAACGAAATGCAAAAAAGACCTATGGATTCGAATACGATTTAAGACCACTAGAAAAAGCCGAATTTCAACTAAATAAATTGTCTCCCTCTTTCGTAATCGGCTTGTTCCGCTGGCTACAGTACTGTAATGTTAGATTAAGCATGCAGTCAAGATCGTGAGCGTCACTCTCGCTTCGGGATTACATGCAAAGCCAACGGATAATGTAATCCTTGCTCTTGTCGTATGTACTTTAGAACCTTCAATAAACATGATCCGAATAATCTTAGTACTAATACTTACAATGTATGTCGGAGGCCGCCTTGTGACAGACAACCTACTGCAAATATGTTTGGAATTAAAAATCGTGAATCAGTCTGTGTAAAATTTGTAATGTTGATTCTTGTGATATTTTTATAAAGTAATTTTTAAAAGCCAGAAATTACTCACTGGCCTGGTGGCGTAGTGGTAGTGACCCTGCCTAATGCGCCAAAGGTCGTGGGTTCGATTCCCACCCGGGACCAACATTTGTGTGATGAGCATAACTGTTGGTTTTCGGATTATGGGTATGTATGTATTTAAGTTTTTATTTAAAAATATTTATATATGTTTATCAGTTATTGAGTACCCATGTACTAGCTTCGGCTTAGTTTGGGACTAAACAGCCGTGTGTAAATTTGTCCAAACATTATTATTAGATGAATATTTTTGTGTAATGTTGATTGTTGAACATGGCTATTTTTGCTGTGGAAAAATCTGTGTCCGCGGGAAAGAAAATCGAATTCCACAAGTCAAAGTCAACACTATTTTATTGTATGTAAGTACACTGGGTACATTTATACAACGTCAATTTTTTATCTACCACCGCTTCCAAGGTGTTATATAGAGCAAGTAATATAATATGGTTCATAATCTCAGTGTCCCTTGCGTGAATAAAACAATAAAACCCTTTCCAATAAAACTGGCCCCGAGAAACACCTTCTCGGGCGAAAGGGATACGTCATATGTAGCTAATAAATATACTTACGAGTTACGTAGGGGAGAGTTTATCGGGGTACACCCATAAAAAACACCCTGTGCAGCTTGTCAGCTCATACAGTCGCGCCGAACACCCTGTAGATGGTTATTGGGTGCCTTAAAGTAGTCGAGTTGATTTCCGACTTCAACTATATACTTACCTTTTCAGAGTTTTCATACCTTGTTCATTTGCTTATTGATAATCTATGGATATAAAAATGTACTAGCGGATGCTCCACGACAGCATCCGCGTAAAAAAATCTGTAAGTAAGTAGGTATACAAAAAAACAGATAATCCTGTAAAATTATTGTTATAGGATATAAGCTATGATATCTATCTCTTTACCAAGGCTCACTGAAATCCATTCAGCCGGTTTAGCGCCATTGAGCAACAAACCGGCTTCTACACTTTCGCATTTAAGAACCTAGTTAACTAGCTTGTTCCGCTGGCTACGGCACTATAATAATGTACGCACAAGTCATGTTATGTACATACGTACGTGTGATAAAGTTTCAATTACCAATGCCGCGGCTTGTCACAGTCACGCCTCTAGCGAATCAGTGCTGTAATTGAGAATGGAACATTCGTCATTACGTCCTGTTTTGTGCAAATCATTGCCGAAGTCAGCAGACAAACGCATTTAAAAAAGACCAAATCGTAAATACTGAACCCAAGAAAAATATCAAAATCAAAATTCGTTTATTCAAATACAAAAATTGGAATACAATATTCTCTTTTTGACGTCAGTTCTGTCTAAAACTAAAACTACTCTGTTTCCACCTGTACGTTGCCGAAGGGAAGAAACAGCAACAAACTCAACAGCACAGGGCCCTGCTTTCATATATAGCTTGTTCATTACAATATTTATCTGCAAGGTACAGTCGACCGCATGTCACTTTGACCTTGAGCTGCCTGGTCTATTAGGTAGTTTCAAGACTGTGAGAGACCAGTTTATACTGGTTTTGTTTCCACTGACGTGCGGTCGACCGTATACCTAATCTAGTACTCTAGTAGGTATTGTTGTTTGTTTTGTGCTGCTTAAACGATTTGTTTTTATTTATTTTATAAAAAAAAAAATATTTTTCACACTAAAATACAAGGAAACAAACAAAAGGAAAATGATACAGAATGATAAGCTTATTTCTAAAGAATTTTCTTCCAGCGAACCTTCGGTGAAGATTAATGATCATAAATCATAATACATTGTCTAATCCCAAACAAGGATTTTCTCCCGTATTGTGTCTACAGTTCTAACAAGTACCACAGAATACCAAAAACCAACCAACAAGTACCTTAACATTCATACTGGGACCAACTTGTACAAATTGTACAAAAAAGAAACATTCCAATTGACTGTGACTTAATGTTTTCCATCGCCACAAGGAGTGGGTGCGTGGCAGGCAGGTAAATCGGGAACATCAGCCAGCTCCGGCAGAATTGGATGTAAGGCCAGATAAATGATCGCAAGGAAACAATACACTTAGCGGGTGATCGATGCACGGATCCTCGAGATTCCTCCGAGCTCACACACACTTACATAGGTATAGATAGGAGATATTAGAAGGCTTTGCTTTTTCAAGCTGAGTGTAGGGAATATAAAAACCTTATCCTAGCTAATAATATAAAACGAGACGTGAGTAATCTGTCATTGATTTTAAAAAAAAGTTTTTAAAAGATGTGTTGGCGAAGTTTGTTGCGCGTTTCTTCTCAGAGCTGACACCCAGAATGAGGAGGTATATTAAAAAATTACGTGTACCCTATCAAACCTACTCTTAAGCAATAAATAATTTTGAAATTTCTTGAAGTTCAGGTGTGAATAGTTTTGTGATTGTACTCTTTTGTTTAGTTTTAAAAATAACTACTGAGGCAATAATTCTTCAGTTCAAAAAATTCCTTTCAGTTTCAGTCAACTGAACTAGACACCTGAACTGTAGGTTCTATCCTTATTAATTCCTTTATAGTATACGGGAGAAAATCCTTGTATGGAGTTAGATACGAGTATGTATGAAAAATACGTAATTTGTATGGAAGACGAGTCGGCAATATCACCCTTTATTACTACTCTAAATATATCTACGCGAATCGCCTTCGATATCGTTAAACCAACCTATTCTTCGAGCCGTCCGTCCGTCTCGGGCGGGCCGTTACTCGCGGGATGACGGCGGACGCCTCGCCGTACGCACCCGCTTTATTTATGCACGCGCCCTTAGCGGGAGGATCACCTTGCGGCTCGAACTGATTGAATTCGCCGGGTCAGGGATGGGTGATGAGCGGAGCGGGCAGCGGAAGCGTACTTGTATATGAATGAAATGAAAATTCGTTTATTCAAAATTGGAATACAATATTCTCTTTTTGACGTTAATTCTGTCTAAACTACTGTGTTTCCACCTGTATACCCGAGGGGTAGAAACAGCAACAAACCCAACAGCACAGGGCCGTTTTCATACATATATACTAATAGATTTTTTTAGATCTTTACATTTAGCAGAGTGTGTCTTTTATATTTTGAGTTCCATCTCCGGCCGCGTCCTCATTTTATATTGGGCTCAAGTGACTTATCTCGTTTTCTCTCATGTTTATTTTGCAATATTAGCAATACTTAGCATGTACAATCTTCACTATATAAGTCCCTGACGGGATTGGCAGAAAGAACGGAGCGCCAAATATCGCGATCCTGACACACACTTCTTTCGCTTCGCTCACGGTCGCCGGGGGTCACGAGTGCTCTTCACGTGTCACGTCACGCGTAAGTCTATGAGCACCCGCTCTATCTGATATGTCATATGATACCTGATATGTCAGTCTAGCCTCGTCCCAGGTTCCTATAGAATACTATTAGAATTTTTAAAAATACAACAGGTCTATTTGATTTCCGCTTGTCGCTCCGCTACCCGCTGCTCTCATGCACTGTGTTCCACGTCCATCATTGCGTTATTCCGTGGTCGTACATTATTCACCAGTACCTATACACTACACGACGCCTCGAGGGCGCCACGTGGACGCCGAATGAATTACTTGAGACAATCACTTTCAGACAGTGTTTTGAAAATAAAATCTGGGAAGGGGGGATAAATCCTTATAAGAGTTAGTTTACTATGCTGTTGTGTTGCGTTATAAACGAAACACCTTATAAACTTACCTTTAGCTACCCTATATAATATATAGGGGATGCATTATCGATGGACCAAACTATACTAGACATTAAGATTTCGAGCGAGGTAGTCTCGGCACATATAGATCAGGTTTGAAAGCTCTTTCACTGATAGAAAGTTAATACTTTAATGTACCTACTAATTTGTGTAATTTAATGTTTACTAGAGTCGCAGATATACTAGCATTAGGTAAGCTTGCATTTTTTTAAAAGGGCCCATAAATCTAGCGTGGGGCCTAGTATATCTGCTGTGTGATTCTGTAAAGTATGAATTAAAACTCGACCATCACATCGCAAGTCACTTACTTCACTCCACATCCGATCATGAAAGACCTTGATGTCGCATTGTGTAAACAAATACAAGCTACTTAATAAACACTTCACTTGCGAAGTAAAGTGAGTATTGAACTGTAAATCATTGAGTTAGAGACCGATCTCACTGCGGATTCAGGATCGAGTTGCACAAATACGCTTACAGAATAGCAGGGCTGGCCTCGCCCTATTATATAATCTTACCAAAAGTGCCCAGGACGAGTGAATTTCCTTATTGTGTATAATAAATTGATTAGCTAGGTACGTAACAAATAATCAGCTGTGTTACGTAACAAACAAAACAACTTATTCCCTGACCACAGGAAGCTATCCATTCCTAACTGAACTTCCTATGTTCCCGGCCTGCACAATACTACTTATACGTAAGGTTTCAGCTTAGCGGAAGCATGGATCCCGGAGTTCGCGGAGGGGAAAATTGCTCCGGGAAAAGTGGGAATTTGCCGGAGTTCCCGGCCGACTGTGGTCGGATCAAATCCACTCGCCGTCGGCTGAGTGATAAGTTCATTCCGAAGTTAGAGATGTAGCTGGGATTTGATTGTATTTAATGAGTCGATTTTTTAAGGTACTATTTTAAATGTACATGGCGTATCTACGGGCTAGTCCACCACGCTACCGCAGTGCGGGTTAGTGGACTTCACACTACTTCGGCGTATGCAGGTTTCCTCACGATGTTTTCCTGACCTGTCAGTAAAAAATGTAGGTATGTGATAATAGCCTATAGCGACGACACCCAAACGGGTCGCGTCACATTCTGCAGACAATATTAATAAAACCCGATCGGGTGTTTTAACACTCTGAGGGGTAGGTATAGGTATTTAAGTCTCAAAAATGCTTTGATACGCTTGCGTTAACTGTCTCTCCCTATAAGACGGCAATTATATCTGTTGTTTGTATTGAGTGTCGAGGGTATGATTACGCTTTGCTCGGATCATACATTTTAGCATCGCATCCACAGATTTCTCAGTACAATCTGCGATCGCATCGCACTTTCACGCCTTTATTGCATCGCATAATATAAATGAACGACGGGCCTAAGTAACCGGGATTGTCCAGTTTGTACCGGGATTGACAGAATTAGTTCCCTTCGGCCGCCTACGAAACCCACTCTACATAACCAGTTTCCTACAAATAAATTCTTATTTATTTTCTTCACACGTAACCGGTTTCGTAGAAATACATTTTTTTCTTTGTATGAAACTATTTTTTTGTACGTAACCAGTTTCGTATAAAGAATTTAATATATATTACGAAACTGACAGTTACTTCATGGCCGAATGGCTCGAAATGGAAATTAATGATGCCAATAAAGAAGTAAACCAGGGCAAAATCTCTATAGGACATAGCCTAGAAATAATTTGCACTTATTATTTTTATTTTTACAGTTTTTTACAATTTTTAATTTTCAGGAATTATCTTTTTACATCCTTACTTAACGGGACGAACAGGCTGATAATTGACACCATGTGTTATGTTACTCGGTATTGAGAAATGTCGCCATAAAATCGGGGGACACCCCCCCGGCAACATGTTGCGCGAATGTGCAAAGTTGCGAATAAACTGCTGTTTGTTACTCCTGTTTACAGTTCACTAGCGATCGCGCCCGACTCTGCTTAGTGAGGAGATGGAAGATAAAGTGGAAACTACGGTAAGGCTAGAACGATGAATATAATTTTTTTTGCAATTATGATAAGTGTTGTTATATGTACGTAAATTCCAGTTCCTAATGCTATCCAATGTGAAAATGCCGGTGTCGATATATACAAACATGAACTTCCTCGTCATCATTATATCAGCCCTACAAAGTGCACTGCTGGACACAGGCCTTCCCTAGTGAACGCCACCACAACCGGTCCTCCGCCCTCCGCATCCAGAAACGGTAAGAGAAGGCTTGAACTATTTGACTAAGAAAATATTTTCTGGTGAACAGTTTAGGGGATATGACGTCTCTCTATCTAACTCCCCTTTGCAACAGGATCGAACCTGTCGATGCTGTTCGGTTCGATCCTGTTGCATATCCTGTTCACACGAAAATATTTTCTTAGTCAAATAGTTCAAGCCTTCTCTTACCGCAGCGAGAAGCATTTTTACGGTAGGTAGCTTCAGTATCTAAACCTGTATCTAATGCGGCATCATGCGCAGATAAGGGTAATTACCTCCCAGGGGTATGGGGTTGGAAAGGGGAGGGGGTTTCCCGCAGCGAGGGTAATGAGGGAGTTTTTATTTACTCCCGGTCGGAGATTAACATTGTCTCGTCTTATATATTCTTTATTGCAGAAATATTTACGCGTAAAACTTACAAGGAAACTAAGCAATTGATTTTAGCTTAGGCAAAATCAACTTTGTGTACGGTCGACCGCACGTCAGTGGAAACAAAACCAGTAAAAATACTATATAAACTGGTCTCAAATAGTATTGAAACTGCCTAATTGACCGAGCGAGCGAAGCGAGCGAAGCGTCTACGTTTCGAGACTGGCCAAAAATGCTCTTGTCCGGCTGTCTGTCTGTCTGTCTGTCTGTCTGTCTGTCTGTCTGTCTGTAATTCTCTACAGGTCGCATTTTTCAACCGATTTTGACGAAAATTTGGCATATGTATAAATTAATTAAACCTACAAAATGAGTAGAATAAAATTTTGAAAAACATTTTTTTTAGAGTACCTACCATACTCGCAAAGTGGGAGTGAACTTTTTTTTTCTTGTGAATCCCATAGTGTGGGATATCGTTGGATAGGTCTTTCAAAAATATTGCTGGTGTGTGAATACCATTTTTTCGATTTAGGGATCCGTTGGCGAAATATTAAGCTTTAAAGCGGTAATTTTTGTTAGAGTCACGTGTCCCCCCCCCCTGCCAGCTAAACGGTTGCTTCTGGAAATGTGAAAAAATTCATGGCAGTAGCATATATAACGTAGTTACAAGGAAAACTATTACGGCTAAGTAGGTTCTATTAGTTTTTGAGTAATAGTGGATCGACTTAAGAAAGTTGAAAAAATAAATTATGTTCATAGAACTGCATACGTAAAATGGAAAAATTTTTTTTTCCGCGTGATATCCATGGTGTGGGGTATCGTTGGATGGGTCTTTCAAAAATATCGCGGGTGTGTGATAAACATTTTTCGATTCAGGAATCCGTTTGCGAAATAATAAGCTTTAAAGTGCTAATTTTTGTCACTTTAGTAGGTACTTTTTCTGTTTCCAAAGTTGACTTTTGTTGGTTTCTTTTAGGTTTGGTTTATAAGGGCTGGCGAGGTCTACTGTTCTCACGGAACTACTAGTATATGATAGGCCAGCTCAAGGTCACAGTGTTTCAAGTGACGTGCGATCGACTGTACAAGTTGGTTCTGTCTGGTCTGGGTGTTATTTGTTAATTGTGTTAGACTTCTATCTAATATGAGGAAATCTTATATATATATAACAAGCGAAACTACACCAAAACCCATGGGGTTTAATGTATCCTTTTGAATGCCATAATTAACTGTGTGACAAAAATGGTACACCTATACGTCGATGGTGACAGGTGTCATGTTCATTTTTCATTAAGTACACTATAAATTGTAATATACACAATACACTATAAATTATAATTGTTGGGGCAGAAAGGTTCTCGAGTGGCGACCACGTATCGGAAGACGCAGTGTAGGCAGGCCTCCCACAAGGTGGACCGACGATCTGCTGGACACAGGCCTTCCCTAGTGAACGCCACCACAACCGGTCCTCCGCCCTCCGCATCCAGAAACGGTAAGAGAAGGCTTGAACTATTTGACTAAGAAAATATTTTCTGGTGAACAGTTTAGGGGATATGACGTCTCTCTATCTAACTCCCCTTTGCAACAGGATCGAACCTGTCGATGCTGTTCGGTTCGATCCTGTTGCATATCCTGTTCACACGAAAATATTTTCTTAGTCAAATAGTTCAAGCCTTCTCTTACCGCAGCGAGAAGCATTTTTACGGTAGGTAGCTTCAGTATCTAAACCTGTATCTAATGCGGCATCATGCGCAGATAAGGGTAATTACCTCCCAGGGGTATGGGGTTGGAAAGGGGAGGGGGTTTCCCGCAGCGAGGGTAATGAGGGAGTTTTTATTTACTCCCGGTCGGAGATTAACATTGTCTCGTCTTATATATTCTTTATTGCAGAAATATTTACGCGTAAAACTTACAAGGAAACTAAGCAATTGATTTTAGCTTAGGCAAAATCAACTTTGTGTACGGTCGACCGCACGTCAGTGGAAACAAAACCAGTAAAAATACTATATAAACTGGTCTCAAATAGTATTGAAACTGCCTAATTGACCGAGCGAGCGAAGCGAGCGAAGCGTCTACGTTTCGAGACTGGCCAAAAATGCTCTTGTCCGGCTGTCTGTCTGTCTGTCTGTCTGTCTGTCTGTCTGTCTGTCTGTAATTCTCTACAGGTCGCATTTTTCAACCGATTTTGACGAAAATTTGGCATATGTATAAATTAATTAAACCTACAAAATGAGTAGAATAAAATTTTGAAAAACATTTTTTTTAGAGTACCTACCATACTCGCAAAGTGGGAGTGAACTTTTTTTTTCTTGTGAATCCCATAGTGTGGGATATCGTTGGATAGGTCTTTCAAAAATATTGCTGGTGTGTGAATACCATTTTTTCGATTTAGGGATCCGTTGGCGAAATATTAAGCTTTAAAGCGGTAATTTTTGTTAGAGTCACGTGTCCCCCCCCCCTGCCAGCTAAACGGTTGCTTCTGGAAATGTGAAAAAATTCATGGCAGTAGCATATATAACGTAGTTACAAGGAAAACTATTACGGCTAAGTAGGTTCTATTAGTTTTTGAGTAATAGTGGATCGACTTAAGAAAGTTGAAAAAATAAATTATGTTCATAGAACTGCATACGTAAAATGGAAAAATTTTTTTTTCCGCGTGATATCCATGGTGTGGGGTATCGTTGGATGGGTCTTTCAAAAATATCGCGGGTGTGTGATAAACATTTTTCGATTCAGGAATCCGTTTGCGAAATAATAAGCTTTAAAGTGCTAATTTTTGTCACTTTAGTAGGTACTTTTTCTGTTTCCAAAGTTGACTTTTGTTGGTTTCTTTTAGGTTTGGTTTATAAGGGCTGGCGAGGTCTACTGTTCTCACGGAACTACTAGTATATGATAGGCCAGCTCAAGGTCACAGTGTTTCAAGTGACGTGCGATCGACTGTACAAGTTGGTTCTGTCTGGTCTGGGTGTTATTTGTTAATTGTGTTAGACTTCTATCTAATATGAGGAAATCTTATATATATATAACAAGCGAAACTACACCAAAACCCATGGGGTTTAATGTATCCTTTTGAATGCCATAATTAACTGTGTGACAAAAATGGTACACCTATACGTCGATGGTGACAGGTGTCATGTTCATTTTTCATTAAGTACACTATAAATTGTAATATACACAATACACTATAAATTATAATTGTTGGGGCAGAAAGGTTCTCGAGTGGCGACCACGTATCGGAAGACGCAGTGTAGGCAGGCCTCCCACAAGGTGGACCGACGATCTGGTGGGACCCGGCTGGATGAAGTTAGCGCAGGACCGGTCGTCGTGGAGATCCTTGGGGGAGGTCTTTGTCCAGCAGTGGACGTCTACAGGCTGATATGATGATGATGATGACACTATAAATATCAAATTCAATAGAAATATAAAATTTACTTGGCTATTTACCCCACTCATTTGTCCAATTTAACATTGCAGAACTATTTTACTGTAGGCTCATATTTTTCGCCACGTATTCATTCTCGTCCCAAAACGATGGGATCTGTAATCTCTACAAAAGTGGCACAGACGGAATGCTGACTGCAAGCTCTGGGCTGGCAACACAATAAATCTTTTGTGGAGATTATCCGGGGCTAGCTGAGTCGGGGAGACCGGCCGGTGCCGGGACATGACGCGTCTATACATTTAATTTTCTATAGATGTTTGAGGAGTTCATAGGTAGGTTACTAACAAAGATATTGGGTATAAAGCCTTTTGCGAAAAAAAATTCTAAAATCACCGTTAAACGATGGCAATACCATCTTCCAGAGTCAATTTTGATATCAATATTACTGGATTGTCAGTAAAATTAAATTATTTATTTATTTATTACCTATTTCATTTTTTAAATATGTACCTAGTTATAGATCACTTCTTTTAAACCGATAATAACTTTAAACTGGTACAGAAAATGTAATGTTTAATGCATAAAATGATATAAAAACATATTTTTTTTATACGTAAGTACTTACTTTTAAGATATATCCACAAATATAAAAGTTCTATGAGTCGATAACACGTATGTACTTAAATGTAAATAAAATTGAAATAATATTTCTGAAAAAGTTAAGTACCTAATTTAACTAGAAGTAACTTTAACTTCTAAGTATCTTTTTCAGAAACACAGACAATCTATCTATTGATACATAGATACGATAGAGATGTATGGCGCATCACTTCCGGTGTAGTGACAGCGCGCGCCGGAAGCGGCCACGCAGCGGAGACCACTTCCGGCGGCCATAACTGTCGCCATTCGTCACATCCTGTCCCGACATTAGCGCGCTTTATTGACTGAGCGCTGGTTGTGCCTTAGTTTTGTGGAAACCGCCCTGTAACCGCCGGTTTGTCGTATTATGATTGATGAATATTAAATATACAACTGGCCTTAAAATACTTCGCTTCGAGAGGTCCGAGTTTCGGGCCTGGCAATAGATCCCGACCTCTCGGCAACGAGCAACCTGCAACAGTGCTGCCGTCAGCCAGAAGTCCTACTCCACTACTTCAAGGAGTTGGGATGGCTGGACTGACGGCCCGGGGGGAATTGCACAAAACTCCCGTTTCCGTGGAGTCGGTGCAGGGACTGCCACCCCCGTCTAAGAATAAGAGGTCCGAGTTCGATCCCCGGCCGTGCCATGTACGGACAACCGCACGTCAGTGGAAACAAAACCAGTATAAACTGGTCAACTCTCTAATAGGCTAAACTCCCTAACAGTCTAGGCTAGCTCAAGGTCAAAGTGTTTCCACTGACGTGCGGTCGACTGTACCAATGGCTTTGTCTTGAAACTTAAGTACATTTACTGACTGCTCTCGAACGGTGAAGGAAAATCCTGCCGAAGGAATTCTTAGGCGCAGTCATAGACACAGGGCGCAGTGAAGTCCACCAACCTGCACGGGCTAGCGTGGTGGACTATAGTGAGAGCGTATATTACTTAATTATTTTTTTCCAAAGTTGAGAAGTCCATAAAGTTAGGTACTTAGTATTATAGGTAGAAATAAATTGCGAATATAGATAATAATACAAAAAGTGTAAAAAATTCTTACATCTATCCGCAGTATAAAGGTAAAAACAGTTTGACGCTAACCGTTTCCGCTGAAGACAATTTCCCGGCCTCATTGTGAATCACAATCGAATTTAAATTTTCCACTTTTGTCCTCGCGGTACACCCGCCTTTATTCCCAGTACAAAGGAGGCATTATTTTTTATTATTATTTCTTTTATTTTATTGTCCGTCACAACAACGGCAAGTACTGTCGACGAGAAAAGCGTTAGTGATTTTTCTAAATGGTGCTCATCAGTGTAGGAAGAAATAACCTTGGACTTGTAGCAAGAATTTATTTTTTTATATTTAGGTTTGTTGTTTTTTGGAAATATTTCAAAGCCCACCATTAACCAGCGGGCCATGTGACATAAAACTGTGACGTAATGCCTATTTTTTGCTGTTTAGAATAAATTATTCTAACATTCCAACAAATTGTTTAACAAAATCTCTATAAGCTGGTTAAACCAGTCTTCAATCCAATGAAACGAGATAAAACTCCAAACTATGTATGTAAAAAATTAGAGAAATCCATTTTCATTTGTGGTTCTTTTTATTATTGTATTTAGTGTTGAAATAAAGAAGAGTAATAAAATAGATTTAAATCCGCATCAATTGCTGGACGAAATAAAAAAAGTTAAGACACTTTATCTATGGACTGTACTTAGAGGCCGACAGACGGAAGCTCCACGCAACTTCCGCTGTTATACACAGCTTTAAGGAATAATTGTGGTCGATTGTGTTTTGTGGAATTTGTTTTGCTCCGACTTTGTTTTGGAGCGAAGCCGCGAAACTTTACGTGTGTGGCGGCATTCTATTGTATTTGCATAGCTTAGCTCGCCGGTTTACACACGTGGTATGTATTTGCTTAGTTATCTCATGTTTACACTGATTACAAGAATTTGATAGGTAGGTTTAACTAACAAGGAAATGTCCCTAGGTTCGTTTTCATAACTATTTTTCGTAACTACTACGAAAAAGGAAGTGTTTTTTCTCGATTAGTAACTAGTTATCAAATGAGGTAGTACCCGTCATGATAAGTCCCGAGTATCCGTCTCCGATGTGATTTTATTCTAATGTTGTAAAGTAGATACTGAAAAATAATTGACACGATTTTTTTTGTAGCTGCCTTTGGGCAGATTGAATTTGTTCGTTCTATGGGGAATCGACATTCAAAGTTACGAAGGTCGAATACACGAAGTTACGAAGATAAAACCATTTGACTGTTTGGACGTTGGTACTGTTCATTTTACTTCATAAATAACATGATGGAAAATTCAAAATTTAAAAGACTGATTATGATTTATACATCACGTTAGGACCGCTATAAAAAAACCCGTTCTGACATTTTTTCTTGTTTTCAATACACGGACAAAAGTAGAACATAGCGTTGTGAATATTGTAGAACAAACGTACGGCCACTTCTTCAAACATGCAAACGCTCTAGTAGTATCCAGTCTTATTGTTGACTCGAGACTGAACATTGAAACAATCATCAAAAACTGTTAAGTATTCAACAACAACACACCAACAGCCTATTAATCTCCCCACTGCTGGGGCTCAGACCTACCCTCTCAACGAGGGTGTTCGGGCTATAGTCCACCACGCTAGCCCAGTGCGGGTTGGTGGTCTTCACATGCCCCTAAGAATTTCTTCTTCGGCGTATGAAGGTTTCCTCACGATGTTTTCCTTCACCGTTTGAGAGCAGTCAGTTAAGTATTCATTTAGTTTTAATTATCTCATCACTCTAAAATATATAATCTATTAAATAGTACTACATACCTACTTACATCTTGTGTGGTCACAAAATTGCTTTGGGGCTTAGATGAACCAAAAGAGGAAGATAAGATACTCTTACCTATGCTTCGTGCACGATTTACTACATGCACACACACTCATACAGATAAAGACAAAGTTGCGTTCGTAAAGCAACAATTACTATGGCTCGTACCCTGATATTTTGTGTCGGCACAAGTTTGCGATACATGTTCACCCCAATAGAAATTAGGTTGTGATACAACTTTTTTGGTTAAAAATAAGTTGAGAAGAATTTCTTTATTGACAATATACCTAGAAAACAAAGTACCAAGCACCCACCTTGTATTGTTTAGCTTCCAATTTACACTCGCTCGTTATTTCGATAGGTTTAGTTCTAATATACTGTATTCACGGTACGATTGTACGATATTGCCTCATACATATCGGGAACTTCTGTATCGTCACTTATGTTGCGGCACAAAAGTGCAGAAGCCGATATTGTTTTATTTGCATTGTATCACCACATAATTTCTATTGGTGTGAAGTTTAACCTTTCGTGGCGGTACACATTATCCCATAAAATTGTGTCAACTGACTGCTACCAGCCACCACCGCCATCGCCACCGCCGCAGTGTGTGGGTGTCCTTACAATGATGGCCTCGTCCTAAATAGATAGTACCTATCGATAAATCATAAACAAATCGGCCCAAAGTAAACATAGCCGCTCCGTAATGTTTACAGGTAAATATTAATTTGATCGATAGACTTGATAGGCATCCATGAAGCTAAAAAAATCATTCGGCCAAGATACGGCACTCTCTTGCACAACGAAAACTAGGCTTGGTGCACGACTACATGCACACATACTCACACAGCTGAAATCAAAGTTGCGTTCGTATTCGTACACTCACTAGTATTACCTATACGTACATCATTTTCCAGTAAAACAGTTAACGAATCTAATGAAATGAGATGCAACCAAGTCGTGCTGACTGCCCAAAACCAAAACTTAGTATACTTGGTTTTGTATTATCATTTGTGTACACATGTGAGTACTTGTTATCAGCATATTTATATACATATTGTTATTTAAATTGTAATTAGTCTGTACTGTAAGTACCCCAAAAAGAAAATAAATAAATAAAATAAAAATAAATTTTCAGTAAGTTAGCAAATAACATTATCTTCCTGTTTTTGGTTTTATCTAAGGTACGCCCAAATATATAGTAGATGCCGCATGTTGTACTCAATATACTTATAAATAAAGTAGGTAGATGTTGGGCCAACTCCATTCAAACTAGGCGCCGAGCTTTTAACTCCATGGGCTCATGAAATAGGGTGTAATTATGGTAGGTGACTCACCCTACTATACAAATACCTATAACCTGTGGCTGCTTTTGACCTTGGAAGTTGTAGGTAACTTGTGGTTTTATGTCCAAGGTGTGGCTATAATACCCTGTTGTTCAGAATAGCATTATTAGATTGATAGATTTTCTTTTTAAGGTGGTCTTGGCTATTAGGCTTGACCATCAAATGTGACGTAATTCGCTCTGATTTTGTTCAACAAAATATTGCCATTTTTATGCTCATGCTCAAAATATTCTCGCAAAGTCACCACAAATATTACTTTTGTGTGAGCAAAATAAATACTATTTTATTTATTTTGGACAATACCTTAAAAGAATAATTAGGTAGGTACCTACATTTAAAAAGTAGTTGATTTTATTTAAAAGTTTGGTTGATAAAGGCATGGGTTAACATTGTCACACATGCCATGCGCCCACCAAAATATCATTGGCGCCCACGTGTTAAAAGGGATGCAACGATTCGGTAATTACGATAACGATATGTATTACGATTATAGTTCCGTTACGATTATTCAAGAAATAAAAGAAGGTGTAATTTTCAAAACATGTTTATTTTATAAAATTCTTACGAAATTGTGTCTTAAATAAATTGGCAGAATCAGAAACAACTATATACTATTTGGCGCAATTAAACGACTTTTCTCACTTTTAATAAAATAATATTATTATCCAAAAGACAATTTTGCATTTTTATAGTCGCTCTTTTTAGCGTACAATCCACTCGACATTACCTACTTTTGTTTTTATAGGATTAATAACGGAACTTATACGGCGAATCGTATTCGTTTCTAATCGTAAGCAGAGATTACCTACTTATTAAGATTATTATATTACGAAAACTGCCGCTACATAGTAATCGTAATTTTTGCATCCCTAGTGATATACCATCAAAAATCATAAATTTATCTTTATTGTTTGTAACATACATGCATGAACTACCTAGTGATGTTATGTTTAATATTTTATAAATGCCAGATACGAGCCATTAATTTACTATGAAGAACGGTAGATTAGATAGAAACCATATGGCTCTGTATTACTTCAAACGTGTGTTTTGTACCTACTATTATTTATTTTGTGGTATTGGAAGCACATAAAAAATAAAACGAAAATATAACGCTACTGATATTTACACCTTGTCTCTCTAAAATTGACGCATTTGGCTGTATTAGCGAATGACAAGGTACTATAGTGATCATCTATTTATTATGATGTTGCTGTACAAGCTGCCAAACGATATAATGTCAGTTTAGGACCAATCATCTAATTACAGAGCTCAATCGCTTAACTGAATCGCTCGTCTCGCTTCGAGAGTTCGATTCTACTAATTTTGTATGGATTCGGTATCGGATCTCGAAGGAAAATTAATAGAATCAACCGTTCGAAGCGAGGCGAGCGATTCAACAATAGGGTTGCTGGTCCTGCTTCTATAGATCGAAATGACTTTAATGTAAATATCACATTTAAGATAAATTTTACATAGTGCTGGCTGATAAATATGATGGCGACCATGAATTAAAAAAAAAAGCTACACCCATATGGATGAGTAACAAAATCATTTTAGGGGGTGCCAAAATCGTGCCAAATGTGTATCGAAATTGATAGTCACACATTCTCATTTTCAAACTCCATATAAATTTGTATGAGCAACTTCCTCCCGCTAATCCGCTTCATTTGTCCGCACCCCCCCTGATTTTGACACAGAATTTTTCATCGTTTCCCATACTAAATTTGCAAGATGCGATCTCCACAGGGAGCGCGCGCGTGACAAAAGAGGTTCGAATCTCCTTGATGGCGACTGTGCAGTTACTTAAAGCTAGAATATTGAAATTATTGTATATCACGAAGTTCTACTAGTCATAACTTAACCTTCAAACGCTCACTGAACATGTTTGTTAGACACAATTACCGTCTGGCAGCTTGCCTTCGGTCTAGTCCTTCGCTGTCGCTACGCTTAGAGACGTCGGCGCGTCGATGACGTCATGGCAAGAGACACATACTCCTCATAATGTAATTAATAACAGTGACTCAACTCAGCTCCATTGCGTTTTCCTCAGAAGGATAGTGCGTTTATGAATCTTAGAATGCATTTTTCGCACGCAAGTTTTATTTGCGTTGTTTTGACTGTCAGTACATGCTTTTGGCGCAATCGATCGTTTCCTGCAGTCGAAACTACCTATCTTGTTACTTTCAGATAGTAAAGATTTTGTGTAGGTAGGCTACCTACACAAAATCTAGGTAGGTACCTTAGAATAGAGAAGTGACCAGAAAGCATCTTCGCGCTTGAAAGGGATATAAGAAATATTATGGATATTGTGCATAAAAAATAGGTACCTACAATTTAGTCGGTCTTATCGCTTTAAAATACTACAATAAAACGCCAGTTTTACAAAAAAAAAAAGGGTTTTCGTGCGCCAAATAACAAAGGCCTTATTAGAATCAACTTGTTTTTGTCATCAGTTTCTTTGATTTTATTTATCTATGCTAATGAATATTAAAAGTATTTTTTCTTTTTTTTAAGTAAAATTTATTGGGGTCGTTTCAATTGTCTATTAAAAGATAACAACAAATGTAGCCATATTAGGTGCCTGTCTGTAATTCTGCATAAAGTTGAGTTACTGTTCCTCAATAGTTTTACTGTGACACCATTGTAGGATAAGCATGTAAATTATGTTCGTATATTCTGTCGGCTTCGTTTATAGTAATATTCACTCATTGAACATCCGAACCTTACCACGACCGAACGGCGTGGCTATAAAAAAAAGTTGAATACGAATTTAATCGTTAACTTAATTAAGCATTAAGTACATACTAGGCAATTTGTGGTTTATCGCCTACAGAGAAGCTATAATCTTAATCATTGCATTGAACAGTGGAGTTGTTAGCGACACCGTTTTAATAATCGACGATAAGCTTGGTGAACTGTGCACACTTACGTCACATTAAGAAGATATATTTTGTTGTATTAAAGGTGAGTCACCTACATGGTTACACCCAGACCGATCCATTCCAATGACCTTGTTTGGCGGAGTCCCCGCCGACAGTTGTGGAGCGTGCGCTCTGCGCTGCGCCCGCTGCCAGTCCAAATTACCGCGTTTCATAGCCAAAAAACATCCACTTTCCAACACATATAAACGGTGGCACGACTCTTCAATTCGATCGCGTTACGACTAAAAGTAAAACATTGCATTTTAAAATGTTAATCTCAATTTATGCGACGGTCTCCGCGTTGCTGTAGATGTTGTATCTGTCTTCGCTTTGCGCATGTGCTACACAACACCGCCGGTTAAAGTGGTCATGGATTTTGTGCGGTTAGTGGGGATGTGGTGCATTTATAATTTTGTCGGGTTATAGAAGAGGGAGATAGCGTTACAACAGGTGCGTATATTCATTGATATCTGAACCGTACCCGCGCCGCGTAACAGGTTAAGTTGCTTGCATTATGAATGTAGATTGTGCAACGATGATTGTATACGATTGCACGTGTATTTCTGTCACTGTTTCGCCTATAAAGAAACTGATAAGAGCGAGAAAGACCTACGACAAATGAAATATGAATGACATAGAAAATTGGTAAAAACCAAAAACAAACATTATGCCTAAACTTGAAAGCAGAAAATAATTATTTAAATAAGGTTATTTATATGTATATGTATGTGTAATAATTACCACGTTTTTTAAATGAACTACCTAAGTAAAATAATTTAGCTACATACGTACTTAAATAAAAATACTAATAAAAGTAAGATTATAAACGGAAAAAATATGCATGTTAAGTATGAAGTATGAACTCATAAAACACTTTGTCGGCTGTACATATTGTAAATTAGTGTGGAATATACATAGTCTGAACGTTTTAGGCATTCTATAGAACGCTCACTTACCTACTTAAAAGTATTCTATAGAAAAGTACTAGGTTAGGTAGTTTTACCGACTGTTGTTACCTGACTAACAAATTTTTGATTTATAACATTCACTTCGCTTGTTACAATTCCATCTAGGTACCTATATGAGTACCTATGTAAACGTAGTAAGTATGTCATGTTATTTTCGCTCTGATTTCATACAAAATAATTCGATTTTTTTATCGAATTGGCAGATTCGAAGTGTTTTTTAGTTATTTAGATATTTCTAATATCATTTTTATGGAAAACGATGAGCAGCCCTATTTTTGAATCGCTCGCCTCGCTTCGAACGGTTGATTCTATTAATTGTCCTTCGACATCCGATACAGAATCCATACAAAATTAGTAGAATCGAACGCTCGAAGCGAGGCGAGTGATTCAAAAACAGAGCTCCAGAATGTAGAATTTCAGTTTTGCTGTGGTTGTCCTTGGACGCACTGTGGTTATTGTTTGCCTATGTGGTGTGTGTATACTTAACTAACACAAGTCAAGGTCACGTGTCTATGCCTAGACTAACGCCAACGAACCGACTGCAACAGGTTTGTTTTGAATATTTACTTAGAATTTTTAAAACAGGACTTTAAACGTTACATTTTGTCACAAAGGCCGGTTATAACACAAAACCTCGAACGGTTATGATTATATCGTCTAAAAATCGAAATGCCTAAAACCAATGTCAAAATTTTAGAAAGCGTATGTATTAAAATGCCTCAAATTCAAACTGCCTAAGTTGTAAAAGGTCTACAAATCAATTTGCCTTTGTAGGTAGCTAGGTAGCGGTAGGAACCGGTAGTTAGTTAAAAAAGTTAGTTAGGTAGTTTAAAAATTTACGTGTATAAATTGTACGCAGAGTACTAATATGCCTTAAATGAAGTTGACTTTGAATGGATTCGGCCCCAGCGAGACGACGTTCATTATAATAATAATGATGTCAAATGACACAAGGCCGAGTTTTATTGGCTGTGAGCCGAAATTTCACCATGTCCGCTGATGATTCCTTCCATCAATTACCTACGTAAGTAAACCTACTTTTTGTTATTTAAGTTAAAGTACAAATACAAAATTATACCTCAAATTACCAGGCGTGTTCACTCGTGAAGTAGTTTTAACAATATTGAGGGTCTGAGCATTGAACGTAGCTCTCATAAAATAAATTAGAAAAAAACCACAGCCGTTTACGGGAAGAGGATTCTTGCCACGCTATTCTACTGGGGGGAGCGTAGGGTCAAAAAGTGCCCAAATTAGGGACACTTCACTTTGTTGAAGCTTCCAAACTTTATCTTATCTTATAGGAGGGTGCCAGGTTGACCCGGCGACCCTACGGGATCTATTGTGTCAGCCACTGTGTTCACCTGTTGCTCTCCTCCAAGTGTTCGCTGCACGAAAGCTATTATGGAGCTAAGGAGTAGGAGTATGTAGTCCTCGGGTTGAGGATAAGCTGTATCCGGGACACTCTCGAGTTGCAGCTTGTGTTTCATGGTATCGTTGTCCTCACCGCAGGCTCTACAGATGACGGTCTCCGATAGTCCCGTCATATATAGGAGGTGACTCATACCGGAGTGTCTGGGGAACGCTCCTACGATAAGACTGTCTCATCTTGGGATGTTACTAGAAGAGTCTGCGTCAGTTGTGCCAATGAACTTTTTAGCGTCCCGAAGTGCCCTCCACTCCGCCAGGTGTTCCCGGGCATGTGCTTTCAAAGCTTCGTTATTTGATAGGTGCATGAGTCACATGCATATTCGAAATGTGTTCAAATTCCGTCGATGTCGTGTTTATCAACAAACTCGAAACAATGGTTTACTGTTTCAGTTAGGATGTGTCCACACAGCACTGTGTTAAAAAATTATTATCCTACATCCTACTGACATTATAAAGGCGAAAGTTTGTATGGATGTTTGTTAATCTTTCAAGCTGTAACGGCTTTACGGATTTTGATGAAACTTGGTACAGTTGTAGCTTATATCCTGTAATATCATTTAAGCTACATTTTACCGCGGCAAACCGTTCCTGAATAGATATCTTATATTTTTGTAGGAACTAACGTCTCCATCGTATTTTGTTAACGACCAAACACTTAGAAAATCCTTGTTCGGACAAACTGTAAAAAAGAAGCTATATTGAACAATATGTCACGGCCTTAGATTATGTCATTCGAATAAAAAATACAACCGCCACAAATGTGACTGGTATGTGGTTAGTCTAAGCTGTGAAGTGAGGCGGCTCGCATGCGAATATCTATCTATTCCGATTCCGACGTTTTTTTTGTTTTAACCTAGTTTTAAAAGTATCTGTCGGTACTGTTTATATCTTTGCCTGTGAACATGAGTGACCAGTGAGAATTATTAGTGTTTCATTTTGGAACAGAGCACGAAGTTTTCCTTATCTTTGGATTTGATATTCATCAGTGTAAGTTTTTTCTTTTCTTTGCCAAAACCAACACGGTCGGCCTTGCGTCGCGTCTTCGCGCGGCCTCGTCGTTTCTTCATCTACATACACACAAAAATGTAGTGTCTGTCTGTGAATTTGAGATGATCTGCCAGTTGAGAGGTCATCAAACTATTATATAATCTGTGACAAGATACAGTTTTTTGGCTTGCTCCATGGGCTTTTGCAGGAATTCTCGCAAACTTTGGCAGTACACTATCGAGGTTTTTATTATGTACGTACTAGCTGTTGCCGCGGTTTCACCCGCGTTACATTTGGATTGGCCAATTTACTTATTATCTTTATGATTTTGGCCTAGGTGTTATTCTGATGTAATAAAATGTTTCATAAAACTCTGCTCCGTAGTTTTTGCGTGAAAGAGTAACAAACATACAAACTTTCGCGTTTACAATAATTATAGTAGGATGTATATTTTTAATACTGGAAAAAGATCATTAAATTTTCGTTATTTTTAAATCAAAAAGTCTGTTGCTGGATTTACGATTTCGCTTCGATGTAGGTATCCGAAATTAGTGTAGCCTAGTTTAAAAGTTCGCCGTTCGTGTTGTTTTTCTTACAAATTACACCAACATGGCGACTGATGCAAATGAAGGTCAAAATAATAAAAATTAAAGCCAATCTACAGCATACTGTTCGTGAGTATTTCATTCATTTTATGTCTCAGGCATCAGACAATATATTGAATAGCTAGGTATACCTACGCCGTTTTATACTTCTCTTTTTATTTTTAAATTAAAGAGATTACTTACTATTGGGGCTTCTCTGGACACACACTGTCTGTCGTTCAACGATGACGTAACGATTAGCTTCACTCATATAGTGTGTTAGAGATAACACATTGTGTAAAAGAGTCTAAACACTTGTCTTTTCATCAGGGTTAATATAAAGGTTTACTTTTTCTAGTTAACTCACAGAGAAATCGGACAAGTAGTTTAGTATAGAATCTAGTATACTATAATTTGTGCGAATGTCGATTTTTCTACGTTATCTATCATAAAGGATACAGACAGACACAAATTCTCAGAGTTTTTTTAAATGCGATCTTTTAGGTGTAGTGTCGTGAAATTCTACGCGTAGACGAAGTCACGGTCCTCAATATACTTACTAATTATACTATGTTTTTATAGTACGTATGTGTTATGTATTGTGTGAAACCTTATCGAGTTAATTCCACTCTCGATAAACTTACCATTCACGTTTTATGTTTCAGATAAGGCGATTGGAGTTTCTCAAAAGCACGTTCGGTCCTCGATCACGGCACCAATGCTCGCTGAGGCAGGACCTATGGGCAGGTGGTCTACCATGAGGCTTCCGCTATGCCTCGCTGTATATCCCGAAGCAACCTCACTCGCTTCCTAAGACCCAACAGCAGATTCTTCTACATCGTCACCTTCATCAGTTTCACCATCTCCTTTATATGGATTCAGAATAATAGAGTAGAACAATATCAGATATTGGACGAGGACCTGACTCAGGAAGCCCTCGAGAATGTCGCCCAAGACTTCAGATATGCAGAGGTGTATAGAAAGAAGAGTAGATTGCCGAAAGGGCTTAAGTACATCTTGCTTTGGACGCCGCAGGACTACGCCCCGTTCTATTATTTGGGCTCCGGGCAGCGAGGGTTCATCAAAAACAACTGTTCGGTGATAAATTGTTACGTCACCGCCGACAGAGACTTCTTCGACGGTGACCTGTCAAGATTCGATGCTATTGCATTCAACGGACGCAACATCCAAAACACAAAACGATCACAACTTCCAAAACATCGATGGCCGCATCAAAAATATATATTCTTCAATATGGAGTCGTCTGACAACTATCCTATTTGCAACGACATTTTCGATGGATTCTTCAACTGGACTTCTACGTACAAGTTAGACTCGGATATTCCGTATCCGTATATATTGATTAGAGATGCTCACGGAGAGGTGGTGGGTCCGAGACGGAGCGTGGAATGGGTGAAGAACATGCCTGATTTGGATGAGAACTTGGCTTACGTGTTACAGAACAAGAGTAAAGCAGCGGCGTGGTTTGTGTCTCACTGTGCTAGCAGAAGTAACAGGAAGGAATTTGTAACGACCCTACAGAAGGCCTTGGACAAGTACAAGCTAAATATAGACGTATACGGCTCCTGTGGACCCTTCAAATGTCCAAGGAATCAGCAGACCGACTGTGGTAATAAGCTTGAGAGAGATTATTACTTCTATATGTCGATGGAGAATTCTTTTGCTGAGGACTATGTAACGGAGAAACTGCTCACTGCTCTGCAATACTACGTGGTGCCGATAGTGTATGGGGGAGCTAATTATTCAAGGTAATTGTAATCTTATTATTACTAACTGTATTGCGAAAGTGAGGTTTGTTTGTTCGGCTCGACTATATAATATCCGATCTACATTAAATTTTGCATACATATACAAATAAACCAGGATACGAAAATTCTTGTATTAGTATTACCTAGTGTCGTAGAAATAACGCATCGATAACAAAAAAAAACAATCTCGTAATGTGTATGACACTACCACAAATGCAAGAATTTTCTTATGCTGATTCATCTATACATACAACCTGTGTTATGGCAGAACGTAGGATCATCATCATCAACAGCCTAATAATATGTCCCCACTGCTGGGGCACAGGTCTATCCTCTCAACGAGGACGTATGGACTATGGTCCATCACGCTAGCCCCGTGCGGGTTGGTGGACTACACATGCGCCAAAGAATTTCTTCTTCGGCTGGAAACCTCATGATGTTTTCCTTCACCGTTCGTGAGCAGTCAATAAATGTACATGTTTTTACAAACAACACTACAAACTGACATAAGCATCTGTCAATTCACTATACATGAGGTAATTTTTGAAATTTCTTTCTTCCAGGTTTCTACCTCCTTCTTCATACCTGGATGCGCGGGCGTATTCACCCGAGGATCTAGCGGCTCTCATGCACCAGCTCATCCTGTCTCCAGATCTCTACCGCCAATTCTTTAGATGGAAGTCACACTATACTTACCATAATCCTTCTAGCTCTGACAACATGTGCGCGGTGTGTGCCGCCCTTAACAACACCACAATGGTCGAAACCCCCACGGTGTATGAGAATTTCAGAAGTTGGTGGAATTCAAACTATACTCAGCTGTGTAAAAAATGGTTTGGGTGAACATTTTTAAATTATTCATTTTTGTAACTAGAAGATTAAAACTAACAAGCAAAATATGAGCTCATAACAGTTAGGGGAATTAACAGTTTGTATATTTATAATTTTTAAAATACCTATTAGTAATTACGACTTAAAATAAACTTTTTGACACCCTTACGGTACGGGCGAACGAAAATTGTAGCACCACGTTTGAGCATCTAGGTACTTAAATAGGGTTCCTTTCCTTGTAAAAGTTTCTGCTGAGGCACGATCTAAGTCGCGCTTTGTGATTTTTTTTGTATAAAATATAAAAATTAAGTATAATCCAGTTTGGGCGTAAATAAAGTGGTGTCTAAAGTATGGGCTGATAGGATTTATGAATACGGAATCATTAACTCCGCGTAAATGCGAGTCTTTTACGAGCCCTGATCTAAACACACCATGTGGATTATGAAATATCTCTGTATTATGGCATATTTTAGGACATTACAAACATTCAATCTTTTGTTCCCCTCATTGTTTTGAGCATTAAATATTACGAACAGTAAATATTCTAATTTGTGCGATGTATTATTAGTTTCTGTCTTATTCAAAAACAAAGGAGACTAAATCAATATGATCGCTACGCTTCTCTTGCTTTTAGTATATCCTTTACTGTTATTTTATCATTATTAAGGTGTACGGTGCGTAAAAACAGAAAACAGTCCAAACCACATTAATTATTTTTATTTATAATTTGTGTTTTACGAACTCTAGGTTATAAGTTTTCTGCTACTAATAACATTGGATCATAATATAGTAATCTGACTAAATGAAATTTATTATTATTGTACCACATTATTTCGACGACACCCTCGGCCAGTTTGCCTATGCGGCCGACATTTTAGCTGCCATGGTGATATTTTTTATTAACTAAACGTAGGTTATAATTTAATCAAGTCTATTTCTGGAGCGGGTGTTTAATGTGAGCTCTGGAGTACTTTTTTGGCACTGACAGACAGCTCACCTAGAACGATGTATCTCTTCCTTTTTTCTTTGCATCTAAAAAAAACCAATCCTGCGGTATCGTAAATTGTCCATCTCTAGTACTATCAAACTGACTACTGCCAAAAAGGAACTCCGAAAATGGACTAAATTTCCTCACTTATGTATTGTGCGTTTATTAAATTGATGATTGATTACTGATGAATCTGATGATCATGGATGATGCATTTATACAGTTTAATAGATATAGGGATATAGTTGTCCTGAATAAAGTAGACGGATCCCGATGAAGTGCCGCCAGCCGCTTGTTTTAAGCCGACCAGACTACGCCCGCGCGGTACAGGGGCGCGGGGCGAGGCGACTGGGGGATCATCCCCGTAGTCGCCTCGCCCGTCGTAACGTAACGTCGCAGGCGTGGTATGAGTAAGCGGTTCGCCTATAGGTTTTCAAATTGTAGGTTAATGTAGGTAATGACTAATGAATGGCTTAATGATCATTTAATAGTTTTAGATTGGCATTTCGTTTCTATTCAGATAATTATTATCTACTGACTGAGTATAATATTCATATTTAGTAGGTACTTACTTATTATTTAAATAATTTTGCTTACTTTTTTGTTATTATTTTGTCATTGATATAATTAAGTATTACTAATGTTTTGAAACATTTTTTAAATTTTTTTTTTAATTTGTGTGACTTTATTGACTGAAAGTTGTTAAAAAGTAGGTATTGTTAAGAAAATATGTCGATTTTGTATAAGTGTCTCGTTGTTGGATGCTAGGTATTTTTATAAATGCTGTTATTAACAACATTGTAATTTTATCTCGAACCGGGGTTTATCATTGGTTAAAGATTTTTTGAAAAATCATTAAAGTTATAAAAATGTTGATTTTGACCTCATCTGCAGCCTTCTCGAACTCGGTCTAATTGGTGCTAGCTATTATAATGTAAAATACAGGGTGAAACAAGATGTAATTTTTGTCACGAAGGCAGATTGGGTTGTTTAAATGTCACCGTGTGTTGATGTTAGAACTGGGATGCTACCTCTATGTTATTACTATACCTTTATAGCAAATGTTATTTTTGATCAGATTCTTAACTTTTAGTAGTCGCACGGTACATTAAGCCTTGCTTGACTGATGACACATTTTGTTACACCCTGTATTAGTGTTGAGCGTTGCTGTCGTGCCTATACGAATGAGTGGAGTTATTAAAAGTAAATGGCTGACTTTCTTATTATTTTGTGCTAAAATTCTCAATTTTTGCACAAAGTAATGGAAAAGCTCTAGTTTAATCAATGCACGCTTTATAATTAAGCTTAAAATGTTACTTAAATATGCTTATTCTATTATCTTAAATTATGTGATTTGTTAAGTAGAATTGATTTTACTTAGCTATTAATAGTTTAGGTAGGTAGGTATCGACTTGGCTTTTAATCTGTCAACTTTACCAATATTACATACCTTTAAACTGGGGAAAAAATCACGCATCGCGAAAAATACGGGTCTGTTATTTTCTAAGGCAAGAAATAACTTTCTTTTGCTTCAACAAATCTCTAAAAACAAGTTTGAGGGTATAGTCACTTTGTAAGACTTTAAATGACGATTCCTCAGTAAGCGTCATCCTGGGATGCCAACGTAACAAACTGGAATTCTGAATAGATATCCAAATTCTACTAATTAACGATAATTTGGATATCTATTAAGAATGGCAGTTTGTGATGGTGGCAAGATTCCAAAAACAATACGTCAATTATTTTTCGGTAGGTACGGTCTGTGGTAATAAAACCAGTTCATACTGGCGTCTCATAGTATTGAAACTCCCCTTTATGCTAGACCAGCTCAAGGTCAAAGTGTATCTGCGGACGTGCGGTCGACTGTACTTACTCTGCAACATCTATATTAGAAGGAATCCAATCCGGACCGTCACTCGGATACCTTCCTGTCGCATGAAGGTCTCATGAGGCCTGTGTATTGGCAAAGATAAACGTCAGCTTATTATTATAAATAATTATACGGTGCGACGCTGTAAGTGTACTTATCCAAGAGTTTGCCTATACGTGTTGTGTGCATAAAAGTTTAAATAAAAATAAAATAAACCCAATGTTGTAATTGTTGTGTATTTATTTCATATCGTCAATGTTTTAACTCGTATCCAAATGTAACGAGATGTGTGAGCCACTTTACGAGTATCCGTTCACCTAGCGTACACATAAGCGTTTCAGGGCTAGTTTTAGTGCCAATAAATAGTACCCAAATCGAGGAAGTGTGTTGATAAATTTACTTATCTTTGCACATTGCTCATATCACATCAATCAAAGTAGTAAGTACTGGACAAGTTAAGATAGAGTACGGTCAACCCTATATCATGCAATTAAAATCCATTGAAATGAAATAATTATTTATTTGCTGATTGATTGATTGATAGATTGCACTGTATATACTTACTATTGTAGCTGCGCAATAAGACGCGGCCTATCATATCGAAAGGTCTGAAATACGATCCCCGGCTGGGCCCGAAACTTTAGTAGTTACCTACATTTACTGACTGCTCTCAGACGGTGAAGGAAAAATGAGGAAACCTGCATACGCCGAAGAAGAAATTCTTAGGCGCATGTGAAGTCCACCAACCTGTACTGGGCTAGCATGGTGGACTATAGCCCGAGCGCCCTCGTTGAGAGGGTAGGCCTGAGCCCCAGCAGTGGGGACATGTTAATAGGCTGTTGATAGCTGCGCAATGTGCCCGCTGTGTATAGCTGGATGTGGGACCCACTGTACGGTCGATCGCACGTCAGTGGAAATACCTGTATAAACTGGTCTCTCGTAGCATTGAAACTCCCTAATAGGCCAGGCCAGCCCAAGGTCAAAGTGTTTCCAATAACGTGCGGTGGACTGTACAGCAAAAGTCGATGTAAGTTAAGGAAAAACTTGGCGGCAAGTTAATTAGAAAAGTTTTGCTAGTTAGGTACTTACCTATATAACGCACTAAACACACAGAGAGCCTGTGCGTGCTTAGAAACTTTCATGCGGTTCGGAACTGTTTCGGAGAAAAATAAACTGACTGACTGATCTAATAGCATAAGTTCAAAGCAGGGCTCGGAACCGGTTTTCAAATAGCTGTTAATATTTGTCATAAAACCGGTAAAATAACTAATTAATTTAGCCGCTAATTGAAATAACGTTTTCAACTTTACGGAATCCATATCGGGTACCTACCGGTTTTCACAGAGAACGGAACTTTAAAACTAGTATGTCACGCTTAGGCGGTTAATTTATCTGTTATTTTTATTAACTGGTTAATTGAACGGAACTGAAACCTTAAACCGAAATTATTTCGGTTCAGTATATTGACCCGAAACTGGTTTGGAATTTTAACTGGTTTAAGCAATGACTGGATTAGTGGTTTGTGCTATATTAGAAAAATCGATATTTTCTGCAAAGGCTTGTGCGGGTGCCATTACGATAAAAATCTTCAGAATGCGTCTGAGGGGAGCCTATCGCTTAGCGATGTCGTTATAAGGCCCCCGGGCGTAGAATAGATATCCTGGATGTACGAACCAACTCCGCGTGGCCTGAGTTAAGCCAGAGTGACACGCCCGCGACGTTACAGGCTCACCCGCCCTCTCCCCGCGAGATCCCCTTAGTTGCCTCGCCCCGCGCCCCTGTACCGCGCGGGCGTAGTCAGAGTTAAACGGTCCGCCTATAGTCGGCCATAGAACCCGGGACTCCATAAAAGCAGATGGAGATTCTACCGCCTCATCTATCTCCTTTTCTTAGAGGGCCAGGAATACTTGGCGACACTTCGACCCTTTGGGATTTTTTGTGCCAAACCACTGTCCATCCAACAGTGCCCCAGTCATTTTGGTGGACTTCACATGTGCCTTAGAATATAAATCCAATCTTCGGCGTACGCACGTTTCCTCACAATGTTTCCCTTTACCGAAAGAAAGAAAGAAGGAATACCTCATGTAAGAGAGTCGTCAACTTCCTTCGTAGTTCCTCGTGCCCGCGATAGTCAATACAAAGAGGCTGTAAGTAGATTTCCTCTCGGCAAGCGACGCGCCCTAGGGCCTGCGCTGCTCTCATTCAATTACGCTTTATCCCTACAAGGCAACGTTGCCTACCCACAATATATATTTTTTCTTCACTCACGCTCTGAAAGTAGGTCATTACTAACTCAAAACCTGCACAGAAAACGTCTATTCTCAGTAGCTCCGTTGTTTTGTCCGGTGCCGAACTATATTACTGAGCCTTCCCTAATCTCAGCAGTTCGGTGTTATCCTGACAAATGCTCATCTAGATACAACCCGGACGAATTACCTGTGCCGCTCGCTGCTATGCTGTGTCATAGACGCGAGATGCGCAGTTAATTCGTCCGGGTTGTATGACAATGGAAATTCTGAAACAATTTTTATTATAAAATCGAACTGAACAGCGCGGCTGACGATTGCATGATAAAAGTAAAGCCCTGTAAAAGAGAAAAGGCGAGAACACAAGTTTCCTGGCTAAGAGTTTATTTTACCAAAAAATTAAGTGATTTCAAGTGACGAAGACATGAAATTGACGCCGAAAATAAAAAAGAAGTGTGACGAAAAGCAAAGTGTTTAACTTGGGTGTAAATGATATCTACTTTCACATATTTGTGCCTACTTTAAATACACTTGATCGGTAAAAAATTTGGTGCCTAGTGCCTTTTTACGGGGGGTTAAACTGTTATAAAATCCATAATAAAAAAAGGCAGCGTTTTATTTTTGGCCATTAACGCAGAATGGAGATAGTCTTCACACTCTGTCCCCATTCCTCCTTATCCATCCGCTTCCGGCCACCTTCTCCAGACCGTCGGTCCATCCGACGGGGGCGTCCCACGCTACCCATTGCCATTTCCAATCAGGCGCGAAGATTTTTACGAGTGTGCTAATTGAGCGAGACGCCAGCACCGGAAGCTATAAAAGTTATTAATTGGTTTCCCGCCGTCCCACGGCCGGAAGTTGTAAATACCGACCGCTACTATTTCCGGTCAATCGACACGCATCGCTCCTGCCTTTTTGGAGGCAGAATTGGGATCGCGTAATGGTTGTAGTTACTTGTTAGATGGGAAAACTAGTTTTTGTTTCGGATATGTAGTTGTATTGGGATTTAATATAATGAATAATAATAATATATCGGTTTTAGTGAGATGTAGGTAACCTACACTACACCTAAGAAGATAGCCAAGCCGATTTCACCATAGCGTTAGGATTTCTTTGGTTGGTGTCCGAATTCGTATATTCCTGGTTTTCACCATAGACTCCTGGTCAGAACCTGCGTATGCGTTGTCCATATATTTTAGATCTTTTTATTTATTTTCCGCTCCAGCTATAGTAGGTGTATATGTAATATAGACTGTGATCGGTTCCCCATTAATAACGAAAAATATTCGCGAGGTAATTCCCACAAAATACTGGTTATTTACGAGCCCCGCCCCGCGTCTACCCTTAGCCATGAGCAGTAAGCGATTTGTGGAAGTCAGCGATGGGATCCAAGTTCTAAATTAACCAGGTACTAAAATTCTACCACTATTATTTTTCCAAATTATATTTTATCCATATTCCGATTTTTCCGCATTATTGTATTACACGCTAATATTTTTAAAAAATTCTTATTATTTACGCTTTGTATAATTTTCAGTTTTTTGTATTGTTTATATAAGTTTTTGTGCGTAGGTAGGTACAATAAATTATTAAATAATCCTACTAATATTATAAAGGCGAAAGTTTGTAAGGATGTGAGTGAAGATGTTTGTTACTCTTTCACGCAAAAACTACCGAACAGATTTTGATGAAATTTGGTACAGTGATAGCTTATATCCTGGAATAACATATAGACCACTTTTTATTGCAGACAAAGTCGCGGGGCGCACGCTAATACCCCCTAAGTAACAAAACGCCCACATAGAGGGCGCTGTTTCACAATGTACACGGGAAAAACTTTTCTACGCGGGCGAAGCCGCGGGAAAAAGCTAGTTATATTATAAATCCGTCCGCATATAAGTATTATAATAATAAATCTCTAAAATAGATATGTCTAACATTTTTATTTTTCCTTCTCCCATTACTATGGCACTATGTCATTTTTAATGTTAACAACTATTCTGCTATTTTGCGTTTGTGTCTGAGGATAAATATAGTGTGTTATTTTCTTACAACTTGGAGCGCAGCATTCAATCCGCGCTACAGTCGCAAGTAATTACTACAAATAACGTCGGATTACAGAAATCACTTGCTGTAAAAACAACACCCTCTACCATTCGGCGGTGGGGTACAAACAGAAGCATGCTCCTAATTTACTAAAAGGTTTCTATTGTTTTCAAAGTCACAGTTCGATTAGGTGATTAGGTGAAGTTTCTTTGTGCAAACGATAGCATCAACGCTTTTAGAAATAGAATTGTTAGCGGAAATGAAAGAGCTCTTTCATCGAATTCGAGTCTATAATAATACTTAAAGAAAAATAAAGATAAAACTCGCCTCTAGAAATCTTTTTAATAGGTTTTACGGCCCTGCAAACAAGGTCGAGTTAAGCCAGTCATAGTTATAAAATTCCTAATACATAAAACGGTTACAGCAAGGCAGTGATTTCTTAAAAATATCTAAATGCAGTTCTATTTATTTTTATAAATAATAAAGGAATATTGATGATGGAATTTTTTACAGTAAGACTGTAAAAAATTCCATCATCAATATTTAATGTACTTTCCCTCCAATTATCGTCTTTATTTTCCATCCTGTACATCTACTTATGGGCTGTTTTATTTTTTAAATGGCCTTTTAGCCGCCGCGACAGGAGAGGAGATTCTTTGATCTCACGTAAGTGATCGCGAGGCGCTGCGTCAGGCGGGGCCACGGGGCAGGCAAGTGTCGGAAATCACTGTAATGGATGGCGGGGTACATTGATGGAAGCAGGGTTGTCACCATAGATTTTCAGTCAAACGTCTATTTCTCTTTTTTCTTGGCTCTCAGTTGGTATAATTATCATATCACCCCTTCAACGTCCACTGCTGGATATAGACCTTCCCTAAAGAACGCCCACCACACCCAGTCCTCCCTTCGTTCTCCGCATTCCGGCCGGTTCCGGCCACCTTCTTTAGGTCGTCGGTCTAATATAACGCCTTAACAACTAGGACTTCCAGTACTTACTAGGTAATATGTCAATTACAACACAGATATCATGTATCTAGTATCTAGTGTACGTAGATTTTGTTTATTCATCTATTATTTTATTGTTATCAGCCACGGATATACCAAAAAAACGCACCCCAATCTACGTCATTCATTATACTTAAGTCAAAAAATATTTTATGAGGGTACTGGATAATACACGTTAACTTTTTATATTGACCATCTTTGGTAATGGTGAGAAGAAGTCAGTGGCAACCCTTACACATCGGCTTGGGTCTGCGGCTAATAGATATCCATTACTGGGCACTTGTCTCGCGGGCTGAGTAAAGCACGCACGTCGAAGATCAGCGGCGAATCCAAGGAATCGTGGTGGGGGTCATAATGACCCCCAGCGCAAAATTTAGTGCGGAAAGTTCAACATCCGTCAGTAGTATGACGTAAAATTGATTACATTGATGATAATTATTGAAACTTAATTTAATTTAAATTGTTTTTAATTTAACAGAATCGGTTATACAAAAATATACTGCACACCAATCATTTAAACCATGAATTTTAAAAAAAAGCTACTCCCATATGGATGAGTAACAAAAGCATTTTAGGGGGTGCCAAAATAGTGTCAAATGTATTGTAATATTTATACTCACTCACACATTCTCATTTTCAAACTTCATATAAATTTGTATTAGCAACTTCCTCCCGCTAATCCGCTTCCTTTGTCCGCACCCCCCCTGATTTTGAGACCGAATTTTTCTTCGTTTCCCATACTAAATATGCAAGATGCGATCTCCACAAAGAGGTTCGAATCTTCTTGATTTAAACAGACAGAATACTGACTATCAAGACTTTACATTTTGATGCATGCATTTTTGCGTGCATATAAATATGATGTAAATTACATAGGTAGAGGTTTGACCCCCACGTACGAGGCCTAGATTAGACCCCCACTGGCCAGTGGCTGAGAGCGATTACACTGGCCAGTGGATGTGCGGGGACTTAAGAGCATGAAGCTAAAAACTTTTTGGTGGGCGCCCGCGCCCCCCTATTGTGGCTACTTAGCAAATTTTTTTCCTTCAGGCAGAAGCTGTTTCAATGGCCTCCGAACCTTTGTAGAATATACAGGTAAGGTAGGTACCTACCAGTGGGAAGCGTCATTTAAATATGAACTCCCTTTGAACATCCGGTGAAAAAGACTGAACGCGTATGTTAAATTTCTAACAAGCGAAGCGTGATTCGTTATCAGTCAGGCTCTTCTCTTATTCAGGAAATGAGATTTTTGTCTCGCTATTCGTCGAAAAGAAACGATTTATGGAAAGTTTCTTTTTTTAAACAGCTATTTTAAAATGTTTTTTTAACATTGAGATACAGTAATAGGGTTCTATTTCTATTTGATACGAGTACTAATCATGCCAGTTTCTTAGTTTTAAAGTTTGTCAATAGATGGCGTTAGGTGTATTTTACACCCCGCTATCATTTGGTTCTTCGCAACATAATATAAGTTAAGCGTGCAATTTATTTAAGTTTTTACCTCTATATTATTAGTATAGATAGTTTTGTTATATTGTTTCCTATTTGAAAGAACTAATTAGTAGATACAGCATTGAACATCTTTGACGCAAATTAACATTGACTATTAATTTATTCTCTGCACAATGACCAATATTCTAGTCTGAATTAAATAATCCGTGACTGAAATTAGGCGTACAGTTAATGAGATCTAATTGCTCCTCTCGTAATTAAATGCCATGTCATTACTTAAACATTGTACCATTTTCAAATTACCGCATCATTCGATTTTCAATATTCGACTCCCAAATATCGCGCGACGCGGCCAGTAATTGGTAAAATAATTTGATACTGGTATTAAGAATTAGTCTATCAACGTCCACAGCTGGTCTTTGCTCTTACCTATAATTTCTGCTTTCACAAATAAAAATGAATTTCCATTTTAGCGTACCGTGGCAACGGCGGATCCAGGGCGGATCCCCCCCCGAGCGGGTTCAGGACTTGGGTGGACCACTAATTGAACATAATGATTTTATTTATATATTTTGTCACCATACAGGTTTTATGTAACTACATACCTTCAATATTTAATTAATTTCCTCCAGTCTGTTACAGCGTCATGACTTTTATGGTTGAAAATAAACCGAAAATTTATACTTTCAACGTAGGTACAAATCAATTTTGAAAAAATAAAAGCAAATCAAAAACCTTCCCTTAAATTGTAAATGATCCCGCATTCAAGAGATTCTTTCAAATGATTCAGTGTTTTCTTACAATATATTATTATTTTTATCAGCCGTGCTATTTGTAAGATAAAAGTCAATAATAATCTGCCACCTCATAATCATCAGCCTGTATATTTACTAGTTTACTGCTAGACTTTTCCCCCCTTAGGTAAGGTCATGGAGCAAATTCTCAATGAAACATTATTTCAGGTATCCTGTGATAACCACTTTTTATGGGGGAGAAAACTGTGAGATAAAAATTACTACGGAACCCTATACGTAGGTACGTGTTTTAGTTACTCTATCTAGGTAGACGTTTAAAAAAACAATATTCTACACTTAGACTTTTAATCTTCATTTAAATAATTTCAATTCACAGCTGAACCAAGCTTAGCTAGCCATACCTCTACTGTAGTAAGTTTCAATAATATTGGCAGAGGGACAGGAGGGGGGAGGGGGTGGGGGATCCAACGCTCATTTCTCAGGTTCGACTTCCAGTATTGATATTGCTGGGTATTACGAGCCGAAAGCTGCTGGCGCTTTGTAGTGTTATGAAGTCATAGATAGGTGCTGAAAAAACACCAAAATTTCCATCATCGATACAATAGGTAGCTTTTTATAGTACAGTCGACCGCACGTCAGTGGAAATACTTTGACTTTGAGCTGGCCTAGCCTATTAGGGAATTTCAATACGAGAGACCAGTTTATACTGGTTTTGTTTCTACTGACGACTGTACATCTGGGTGGACATAAGACGAAGCAATAACGCTATACTAAAATCGATTTCTTCCACACCGTATGCTTTAAGGTGCCGAAATGTGGACGCTGACAGTGGGACTAGTCTGAAAACTCAAAGTCGCTCAACGGGCTATACAAAGAGCCATGCTCGGAGTTTCTCTGAGAGACAGCATCCGAAGCGAGGTGATCCACCAGAGAACCAAAGCCTTCGACATAGCTAGAAATTATTACGTTCAATGGGCTGGTCACATTTGTCGGAGAACCGATATCCGCTGGGGTAGACGAGTTTTCGAGTGGGCAAGCATAGTGTGGGACGCCCCCCGGCTAGACGGAGCGACGATTTGCGTTAGGCGGCTGGCAGTGACTGGATGCGGAGAACGGAAGATCTGGTTCAGTGACGCGCCTTGTGAGAGGCTAGTACAAGCTGATGATGAAGATGATGACGCCTGTGGGTCGAGGCGGCGGCCATGTCGTTCTAAATCGTTGTCAGTTCTACGAGAGTGTGAGGCTCGGGCTACCGCCGGGTAATATTTGTTTAATCTGTAACCGGGCGCGACATGCAGCCGCAGACTATTGCTTCTCGATAATCTCGGCTCTATATTTAACACTAGCTTCACCCGCGACTTCGTCCGCCTGGAAATAACATCTGTTCCAACATAATAGCATACGAAAACTATGCCATTATGTTTAGGGGATAAAACCCAATGGTACATGGCCCAGCCGGGGATCGAACTTCGTACCTTTCGATATGATAGGCCGCGTGTTATCTACAACCTGTCGTACTAAAATGAGATTTACTTTAGAATAGCAGCATGTAAAGGATCTATAGAATTTATAGAAGAACATTTAACTTTGAACTCAATAAGTCATTACTATTGGTTAGGCCCGGTCACAGCGCTCTCGCATAAGTGTGGGGTCTTGGAAACATTTCCATTTAACACAACTGACTGCCATCGCTACCGCGCCAGGTTGGGGCGGCTTAAGTCTGACTGCATAGAATTTTAAAACGAAAAAACTATGACCTACCGTTAGTTGCCCATGGGAAATCATCCTGCAGCAGTCACATTGCATCGCGCCTATAGTACCACTGTAATTTGAACCTCCTACCTGCCGAGTTGACCCCTGAAAATTGGCAATGTGAAAGGAAATATCAGGGCTCATTTTATATTGGTCACATTTAAATAGGTAATTTTTGAAAGTTTTTGAATTTTTTCCATGTTTGAAATGATAACACAATTTTTTATTTCTTTTTGAGAACTGGCTGTCAAATTTTTCACAGAGTGAAGATGCCACGGAAAATGACTGGTTATGAAACTGGAAAAGACGCCTTGGGGTTCTCAAATTTAGAAAATATATAAAAAATAGAAATTCTTTTATGACAAACAGTTCCCTAACAGGGATAAGGATTTTTTTCCCTGGGTTTTCAAACAAGTTTTTTGTTTGGTTGCTGGTTTTCCAGTTATCTAAGCGGCTGAATCGATTTGAATAAAAGGTTATTCACCTACCCTTAGTTAACAATTCACTCCTTCACTCCATTTGTAGGTTTGCTTATCATTTTATCTGTCATTTTGTTGGTTCGCGTCGTAAAAATCCAATCTGGAAATTGCGCTGAAGCCTCATGCCTCGGGAATGCGAATCGCCATGAAAGTGAGAGCGCAAATGAAAAATTTATCAACACAATATTGTGTAATTTCAGAGTTAGGGTTTTATTGCGTTATGCAGGGTGTATTAAGACACTAGCTCTTTCCCGCGGTCTTGCCTGCGTTTTATTAGTTATTTAAGACTTCTTTTTTGCTCGGCTCCCAAGCGTCGAAGCCTGAATGAAAAAATTTAGCTAGGGGGCGCGCGCGCCAACAAGAGATTCGAACCTTCCGAAGCGATCACTTTATTTGTCGCGTAATTGCGAAAACAACGAGGTGTACTAATTACTTGAGTGTAGCGTACTAAATAGTAGAAAAACAGTAGAATAGAATAGAATATTTAAAGTAAAGTACTACATATTCATCCACAGTGCATTCCATTTCGCCACATTACACTCGCCATTCTGACGTATTTAAGTATATTACATTTTAGACTTTCGCTCTTTGTATTCATAATTATATACGGGTCTTAAACGTCGGGCAAAGGTAAATAAAACTTGTTCGTGTGTAAGACCCGTATATAATTATGTATTTAAGTATAGCCTATCTATACCTCACTGGATTGGGCTATCAAATGCAAAAAGGATTTTTCAAATCTGTACTGGAGTTACAGAATTATGCGCGGTACGACAAAAAAAAACCAAACAAACCGGCCCACAAAATACACAGAATAGGTACAAACTATGACTGTGTAAACAAAACAAAGAAAGTCATGTTGTTTTCAATCAAACCCATTCCGCTATCGGCGTCGGGTTCCGTACGGTTTCGAATGACTACTACGGATCCCCAATAAACACTGACAAAGGGTTACGGCGTCGATTTGTTTGGAACTCGAGAGGGGACGGTATTGCTTCAAAGAAAGAGCTGTGGAGAACATTTCTAGATTTTTACTTTCGAATTAGATTTTTACTTCCGAAATTGATTTTATATATTTTATCTGTGATAGTGATTAATGAAATTCAATTAGAGGTATGAAAAAAATATTACACTTGAAGAGTTGAAAAAGTTAATACTTACTAAAAATGTACAGTCGACCGCACGTCAGTGGAAACACCTTGAGCTGGCCTAGCCTATTAGGGAGTTTCAATACTATGAGAGACCAGTTTATACAGATATTTCCACTGACGTGCGGTCGACCGTACGTGTTTGTATGTGTGTTTGTCCAAGTCTAGCGCCTAAACCGATGAAGTGATTAGAACGAATGAAAGCTAAAACACAGTTCAATTAACTGGTATTCATTTTTTACTCGCTAAAGGATTCACCATGAGCTCTATTTATGAATCGCTCGCCTCGCTTCGAGCGTTCGATTCTTCTAATTTTTATGGATTCTGTATCGGATGTCGAAGGAAAATTTGTAGAATCGACCGTTCGAAGCGAGGCGAGCGATTCAAAAATAGGGCTGCTGATCGGAACTAGTCCTGGTCAGCTGATAAGTGGTCGACACATTTGCGCGAACCCCTATCACTCTATAGTACGGAGGCCAATTTGCAAGTCACATTTTGCAAGTCTGGCTACCAAATAAGCATCACTTTTTTTTATTGCTACGGGGGCAACAAGCAGGCGAGCCTCCTGATGTTAAGAGGTCACCGCCGCCCACAGACACCTGCAACACTCGGGGGGTGCTGGTGCGTTGCCGGCCGCGGTTGAAGGGCTCTTTTAACTCTTTTCTTGAAGGAAACCATATCGTAGCGCTGTGGAAAAGCGTCACTTTCGTGCGGGAATAATAAAAAATCCATAGACAAGTGCAAGTAGGATTCGCGCCGTGAGCGTTCCGTACAAAATTAATTTTTAAAAAGATCGAAAATCGTTAATACATAAACATAGACATGGATTATTTGGTTATACGCAAAATTTAGTTCATTGGCAATGGAAAAAATTATTATTTCTTGGGATGTAACTACAAATTTACAGTTTTCGTTTTTTATTTATTTACTTGTAATCTAAGACCTTACTTCTAGCCAAAATTCATGATTCTACGTATTGATGAGTAAGGTGAATATAAAATTTATGTCACCATTAGACTTCAGCATTACCACATCCTATATGCCTTCTGTTTTATCCAGCCGGTTTCTGGCTGTCCCAACTACTGCATATACTGCGACCTGCATTAGTAACATGTGTAAAATATATGCACATAGACTTGTGGACTATGTACTGGGGTACCGCTATCGGCCATCCGTCGATCGAGAACCCTAATAAAACGGAATGTTGGCTGCCAGAAAAACGATGATTGTTTTTATCTTTGATGGCATTTTGCCGACGTTTCCTTCGCAGTGGGTAAAAAAATCGAAAAATCTAAGTCTTTTTTATAACTTTAATATATAGGTATACCACTAGGATTATGTATAGCCATTTTTTCTTATCCTACTAGGATTTTAAAGGACAATGGGGAGCTTATATGTAATTTGGGACCCAGTCTGAGATGACATTTACGAAGGAAATCTAGTAATACATTGAGAACAATGTAATAGTAACCTTACCATTACCAAGAAGGTGCTAAATTAATAATTAATTTAATATGCCATATTCTAAATTAAAGCAGTAAGTCTAGAAATACCTGGGCTACTATAACTAAATGGATACTTAAATTTGACCCTTTTGGGATCTTTTGTGGCAAACCCATGTCCACTGGTGCGGGCCAGGGCTCGAACCCACGGGCTAACGAGAGGCGAGTCCACAACCAACTAGGCTACCATGGCTCATAAAACTACAGCACGTAAATAAATTTCTGCACCAAATATTAGCTAAACTCGTATCGTTGTCGACGCTAATGATGTTAACGGAACATAAAGCAACGAAAAAGGTACCTAACGGGAGGGACCGTCAATTTAACGGCGGATCGCATCGCCAAATATCCCGTGTATAGTTGTTTGATCTGCCAAACGAACCGAATGCTCGGACCCGCGCAACCAGCTACAGTCGCGGTCAGAAAATGTTTACCACCTTAAGGTCTATAATTGCTCGAAACAAGGTAAATTTAACGGTTTTTTTGTAATCAGATATCATTGTTACCGGGGCGAACCGATAGTTAGAAATGTAGAGACCACTCTTGACAAAGTTGTTATGTAATCTCATCATCATCATCATCAACAGCCTATTAATCTCCCCACTCCTGGGGCTCAGGCCTACCCTCTCAACGAGGGCGTGCGGGCTATAGTCCACCACGCTAGCCCAGTGCGGGTTGGTGGACTTCACATGCGCCTAAGAATTTCTTCTTCGGCGTATGCAGGTTTCCTCACGATGTTTTCCTTCACCGTTTGAGAGCAGTCAGTACATGTACTTAAGTTTCGAGAAAAAACCCATTGGTACATGACCCAACCGGGGATCGAACCTCGGACCTTTCGATATGATAGGTCGCGTCTTATCCCCGAGGCCACTGACGCTCTCATCATCTGTAATCTCATCTGTGTATGTAATGTGTATTAAATAAATCTAATATTCTATATAATCTATATAAAATATAATCTAAATAAATATATTCTATATAATCTAAAATTAATCTAATCGTTAAATCTATATACACGTAGGTACCTACATGTTTGTATAGGGTAGTATTTATATGATCAAATATAAATTCAAACTAACACTACCTATATAACTGTTTTTAATTTTTATTTCTGTAATCATGCAAATTGTATTGCATGTATTAGACAAGCAGGTACCACTTCAATTTTCTCGCTTCTATCGGTTTATTAACTTGTAGGTACCATTCTGGGACACTGTATAACACAATGTCTTTACGGAATGTACAGTCCACCGCACGTCAGTGGAAACACTTTGACCTTGAGCTGGGCTAGCCTATTAGGGAGTTTCAATATTATGAGAGCCCAGTATATTCTTGTTTTTTTTTCCATTGACACCGTACAAAATATACATAAAAATCCTAACGAAAACGGGAAGCGAGTTGCGCAAACAATTTACACAACTCTAGATCTTTGGATAACTTCATGAAAGGTACGGGCACGTGACTTGGACACAAATGGGCCTACACATGAACGCCCTTTCGAAGAGATCGTGTCGATTACCTAATCTAGTTTACTATTGTGACTTTACGAAGGTTTTTGTTAAGCAACTCCTGTATGGGTGAACACGTGAGGCACCTTCAAAATTTCCGGTAACTGGGCTTCGATAAAAAAGGGGTGCGAAATGTAAGGTACCTCTTTGAGACTGAATTTTGTTCGTAATCGCCAATCTACACGAGTCCAGCTACAGCACCCGACTGAATAGCACCTGCTCAGCACTAGGCTGCTAAGTCGTAGGTGCTGTTCGTGTACAAAAATGTAAAAATTAAATTGAATCCCTTAATAGCACCTGCCAAAAATTTTGTGCCCTTCGTGGACTAGGCAAGGTGCTATTCGCGCAGGTGCTATTCAGACGGGTGATGTAGCTGAACTACGTCATCTGCACGACTTATTGTTGACTAATTGCAAAAGTCTAAATTATAGAAATATCATGAATTATGATGAATTCTTCAAACATGCGAATCTCGTTGTTTATACTTGCATCTGTAAGGTGGCCCGTGTCAGTGTGCGGTAAAGAAACTCCCCCAATTATAATAATTATAACAATACTATCTTTTTCCCGCGGCTTCGCCCGCGTAGAAAAGTTTTTCCCGTGTACATTGTGAAACAGCGCCCTCTACGTAGGCGTTTGTTACTTGGGGCGTATTAGCGTGCGCCCCGCGACTTTGTCCGCGATAAAAAGTGGCCTATATGTTATTCCAGTATATAAGCTATCACTGTACCAAGTTTGATCAAAATCTATTCGGTAGTTTTTGCGTGAAAGAGTAACAAACATCTTCACTCACATCCTTACAAACTTTCGCCTTTATAATATTAATATAGTAGGATAGGACTAGTAGGATTAAAAATATGAATATCTTAATTTTTTATATGAATTATAATGAAGTATCTACCTACGAGTATGTAGGTAATGTAAATTGGGCTAAGTACATTTTACCACGAGAAAAACAACTTTCTGCGGGGCCAGACATCTATTCTATAGGTATGTAGGTACGATTCTGCCAGAAAGGAGAGGTATCACTGTTTACAGTACGAATAGGTATCAAGGAAGCTTGCGAGCTGCACTTTTAAGATATTGGCTTTCTCCACCGCCGGCCGCTAAGGGGATTATGTATTTGAGTCCAACAGAGGACGGAGCGGGAAGATTTCTAAGTACTATACATTTGTTATATTTTTCGCGACATTTCTTTCTTATTTAGTAATGTTTTTTTAAGAAAGCATTGTGATATCAAGTATATGCAGGCTATGAACCAGACGTGCCCAACAATCAGATGTATTTTAGGATGTTGAGTTAATTTTTATTTAACTGGTAAACTTAACTATAATTAGAGTGAAAACGTAAAAAATATGGATTTAAAAATACCACCTAAATCTCGAATTCTCAAAACCCGGAAGGTTTTGTAAACACTAAGATACTCGTATACGTTTGGCTCACAGAATACGGAAAAAGCTCGTTACGCTCCCGCTCGCTACGCTCATATAGTAATCTGTGGTTTGGCTTAATACAGTATAAGTGATCTGCCCTGTCACTTGTGCGATGTTTTGCATGGAACTTCCAAACGGGGTGTTCAACATAAAAAAGACTGTAGGGCCTGCAATTCTTCGTGTTTGTACTGATAAAAATAAAACTGTGGAGCAAGTTAAATATCGTGTACTTCCTTCCACAATGGCGGGTCGAGCACAAGAGAGCGTTTGGTGTTGCCACCCTTAATATTTAATTCTTACTAAATTTAATATTGCTACACGTAACAAAGACCCTGCCATGCACATCCTCAGGCAATCTGAAGCTTATTCAATAAAAGTGCATAATAAGATTCCATGTGATATACCATATTTTATTTATCCAGTAAATAAAGCTATGTAGGAATGCGAGTCGCGCCCCTGCCCCAGGGCGACTGCCCCGGCAAATATTTGATTACTTCCCAAGTTGGCAGCGGTCCGTATGTGATCCACTAAATTATATTAGCTAATAGCTAAGTGTATTCTTTGTTAGCGTATTTTTCTCTAAATTGGGCTTTTGGTCTTTATTAGGTTTCGTTATTTCAAAATAGAAATAAAACATTCGCGTCAAGTTTTTACATACTATTACAAAGTTTATTTTATGCCACTCAAACGGTCTGGGAATTCACGGTCACAATGTGAGTTAAGTAAGAAATTACACTTTTTACTTAAAGTAGAACGTGTTAGTAACAATATCCAAAATTTTAATAATAAGGTATACAAAAATAAAAAAAGTGTTAGTAGAAAAAAAATAAAACCTATCAAATAAATGCGAGTTGTTCACAAAGCTTCTGACTTTGATTTTGCATAGTTTCAGCCATAGATTACTGGGAGCGTAGCGAGCTTTTTCCGTGTTCTGTGGTTCCAGTTATTCGCGTAGTATTTTGTTTTTTCGGTAGAACTGTAATTAAATACATGTTCCTATAGATATATACGTTTCCATTTGAACTGGACCGGAGTAGTCAAATAATTGGAAAATTATTTAATCACTATGTATACTTTGATGAATAAATTATCTTTTATTTTTATTTTATTGTCTTAACGAAATGTTAAAGTACTAAACTAACTACTTACTAGCATTTTAGTAAAAAATATCACAATATGATGATTTGTTGGTAACATGTCAATACTTAAATTTATATTCATTTTCTTTAAAAAAAAATTTATTATGTCAGTCGGCCATATTGGTTTACAATTGGAAACTTTTCCACACTGTAAATAATCATTTTCCTTCTATTTATGATGACGTTATTACAAGAAAAACGCGATAAATCGATTTAGTTAAGTTAATTAAACTATCGCAAATTCAAAAAAGAACCAAAGTCTTTCACATAGCTCAAAGGGTTAGCACGTTGAAGTGGCAGTGGGCTGGTCACATCTGTCGGAGAACCGATAACTGCTGGGGTAGACGAGTTCTCGAGTGGAGACCACGACTGGGCAAGCGTAGTCTGGGACGCCCCCCGGCTAGATGGAGCGACGACCTGAGCAGGGCGGCTGGCAGTGACTGGATGCGGAGAGCCGAAGATCGGACTCAGTGGCGCGCCTTGAGGGAGGCCTATGTCCAGCAGTGGACTAGTGCAGGCTGATGATGATGATGATGAAATTCAAAATTTTGCGCTCTTTCTACTACTGGTACTCCTATATACGTCGACCCGTTTGGGAGGTAGCTAGAGATTACAACGCTTCTGCTTGACCATTCCAATTGAAAATTTATTCAAATCCCCAACACCGCGTCCCACCCCGGCCGACATGCACATAATGCCCAGTGTAATACAATACTCGGACCAAACACTAAACTGCTATAAGTATTGCAAGGCGGTCCGGCATTTAGGAGTCGCGGTGCGCATACTGATGCATCACTGCACGTGAAGCTCAGTTTGAGGACACGTGTGGAGGCGGCATTTTGTGACTTCACATAAAGGTAGCACAAGATTAGAAGCAGGGTACATACTCAAGAGGCGAAATAGACCCTTATTACAGGTGAATGTACGAAAGAAGTACGAAGGCGTCGGGGATAAGACGCGGCCGAATATCGAAAAGTCCGATGTTAGATCCCCGGGCCAATGGGTTTTTTCTCGAAACTTAAGTACATTTACTGACTGCTCTCTTGTGAAGGAAAACATCGTGAGGAAACCTGCATACGCCGAAGAAGAAATTCTTAGGCGTATGTAAAGTCCACCAACCCGCACTGGGCTAGCGTGGTGGACTATTGCCCGAACGCCCTCGTTGATAGGGTAGGCCTGAGCCCCAGCAGTGGGGACATGTTAATAGGCTGTTGATGATGATGTACGAAAGAAAACGAAAAAGAAATGCGTGATGATTTGTCCAAGAGCAGAGCAAATTAAAATATACATACTCGTATCTTCACGTTATGCCTAACGAGGCAGGCAGAGAGAACGGAGCGCCAAGTATCCCGATCCTGACACACCTCTGTCCCTTCGCTCAGTCTCATCATTCTCTTCACACACGCTCGCATAGGGACGATTAAATTGCAAATTAGAACCTGTTGATATTTATTAACCAAATTCAAATTCAAAAGTATTTTATTGCATGTAAGTACACTAGGTACATTTATACAACGTCAATTTTTTATCTACCACCGCCTCCAAGGTGTTATATAGAGCTGGGAAGAAGAAGCGGCGCAACAAACTTCCGCAACACATCTTTTAAAATCAAGTTTGTACATAACATTATTTTGTAAAGATTGTGCGAGGCTGAAGTAACATTAACACCAGGCATCTTTGTCATTTAGATAATCGACTGTTTTATAATAAGCTTTCTTACAAAGTTGTTGTTTAATGTGAGTCTTAAATTTTCTGTCATTCATATTTAAGATTTCTTCTGGTAGTTTATTGTAGAAGCGTATACATTGCCCCGTGAATGATTTACTGACCTTACTAAGCCTTAACTGTGGTGGTACAAGTTTGTTTTTGTTTCTTGTAACATAAGCTGTGTTCATATCACAGTGCCTCAAAAAGAGAGATATATTTTTGCGGACATACAAAATATTCTCAAAAATGTATTGACTGGCAACGGTTAATATATTAATTTCTTTAAACTTTTCTCTTAATGATTCTCTACAACGTAGATTATAGATCGCCCTAACAGCTCTCTTTTGCAAAATAAAGATGGTTTCTATATCTGCCGCTTGACCCCACAGTAGGATGCCGTATGACATGATGCTGTGGAAGTAGCTGAAATAGACTAATCTCGCAGTAGCAATATCTGTTAATTGTCTAATTTTCCTAACGGCGTAGGCGGCCGAGCTTAGTCTGCCAGCTAGTGAAGCTATGTGGGGCCCCCATTGAAGAGATGAGTCTATAGTTATACCTAGGAACACCGTGCTTTTGATAAATTCTAATCTTTCTGTACCTAAAGTTACATTATTAACTACATGTCTTACATTTGGTAGGCAAAATTTAATACATTTAGTTTTTGTTGTATTTAATGCTAGATTATTAATGCTGAACCAGTTAAGTACTTGTGTGAGAGTATTGTTTACCTCAGGAAGATCACAAGCTCTTCTGCTAATTTTAAAAATCAGAGAAGTGTCATCGGCAAATAATGCTGTGTTATTTAAATAAAATCATTACTTAATTATTTACCTACTGAATCACTCACTCTCCTCTCCAATTACGCGCCAGATTTGTATGCCGTAGTTTAGATGTGTCCTTCATCAGGTCTCGTCCTTCAAAGCAGAGTATGACAGCCTTCTTATTGTGACTTAAAAATTGAGGATCAAGCTCATAGCGAAGAATTGTGAGTTCTCTCACGCCCGCCACTGATAGCCCTACATTTACGCACACACACGCACGTGACGCACGCACGCGGACAGGACGGTGTATTGTGTGCCGGGGATTGTATTCATAGTTTCACGCAGACATATAAGAACGAACTGATATTCTGGTGGAAATGGATGCCATATCCAATCTTCTATACTTGGCCAAGTAGGCGAAGGTCTTAACTTAGCTACTTTATTTGTGAGAGGCGAGGCTCGCTGAAAGTGAGATAGTTCCCTTCCCTCCACTACAGATCCTTTGCACTGGTGGCACGTACGCGTGGACTTTTTAACTTTCCTATAGTTTTTATGTGTTAGGGACCTAAAGGTGCGGAAAGTACAAAGGAGTTAGATAGATACCTAGGTATAGATGGATCAGGAAATTCTTACATTTGGAGTAGTAGCAGCATTATTTAATCTGTGGTAGCAGGTAGAATTCTCGCAAAAACAAACAAAATCGCAATAATTATGTATGATACTATTGCAATAAATTGCAAAGAAAATGTTGAAAAGATCAACTCGCAACTACTTTATATATTTCACTGTAGAGTTCAGAAAAGTCCCCTGTTACGAAATCCAAATACACACAAACACGTTATCTTTCGTAATATTTCAGTTTTTAATAAAACGAAGTATCGAACTAATAAATAAGACTGGTCTTGGCCCATGATTCTTGGGCAGTTCGTCAAGTAGTATGGATTTATTTATGAAGTGTACCCGCGACGGACTCATAAATAACTAATCTTGAGATTGCATCCATTCTGATTCGAATACATTTAGGATTATTACCTTTATTAGATTCGCCCGCGGTTCTGTTCATGTTAAAGTCGTAATGCTTAGTCGTAGCTACTCAGGAAACCGAGTGCGATACTTAAAACTGCTTTTGAAATTTTCTAGAGATTCAAAGTCAAAGAGAACAGACAAACAGATAAAATTTTCTATATGATGGATGATAGCTACCAGCAAATTGATCGATTACGGTATTCTGATCTGACTCCTGAAAAACCAAACGAAGTCAGAGTTTTATTTTTAAACTAGCGGGCGTCCCGCGTTAAATAGTATTTATATGTTATTCTAGCTATCACTTTACGTGTGTTTCACCAAAATCCGTTTAGCCGTCAACTATCCATTACGCATTTATATGTAATAGGTTCCCAAATGGGATGGGATGAAACATAAACAGATTTCTCCAAATAATACTCATAATTCTACAGACAGACACTATTAGGAACCAATATGTGTAGATGTAAATACACTACATAGATTTATACAAGTGTGTCCGAGTGTACATCGATTTATGGCCCATACACACACTCAAATAGTCCACGAGCTCTTTTAAGAAGGTTGGTAATAAAAGAGGGCTGATATTAAAGATTCTGAGGCAGTCGGTCCTCGCCTCAGGCCATCTCTGATCTATTGGCTTCCTACATTATGTGATAACTTATACATCTACACAGATATTCACACTAGATTTAAAATACAGGCCTTTTCGCCCTGCGTCTTTTCTGGCATATAAATAGTTGACTTCACTGTAACCTAGTATTTTCCTTGATTAACAAAACGATAGCGAAGATGTCCGTCTTTCCGGCGGATATCTCGAAAACTATTGAATCGATTGAGCTGTAACAAAGAATACCGTAAAATTGGTTGGCAATGATGTTAAAATTCTGTAATATACATACATACATATCTTCACGCTATGTCCCTGGCGGGGTAGGCAGAAAGAACGGAGCGCCAAGTGTCGCGATCCTGAATATTTCAGTTAAAAATTAAAACTGATGGATCTGTTTATTAACTTACAATAAATATAGGATTCCGACATTGGTAACCCTATAGTCTTGGTTATATAATATAGGCAATCTTCGGTTTAACGTTGAATACTTGAAATAATGTTCAAGGTATAAAAGTAAGCAGAAAAGTTATAAGTAGAAAATAACCCGCGTTACAGCACCTACTCAGGGAGCAGTTAATATTGACATATCGCTTCAGCATAGCCTATAGCTGACCTGAGGCTAGAGCAAAGCTTTACACTTGGAGGGTTACATTTCCACGCGAGGAAATGTAGAAAGTATTTTTATTTTCTACCAGCGATCGCCCGCGACTTCGTCAGCGAATTCAACCTTTAGAGTGAGGTGTAATTTCAAAAATATTCTATCTTCATGATTCTTGTTGCTAACGTAATTTTAGGAATCGAGGTTCAGGATTTTTCGGTCAGTATTTTCAGAGCATATTTGAATACTAGTTAGTTAAAAACATCTTTGATCTCAGTCGACAAGTTAATTGTTCGAATTCACTTGCGTCCGATGAAAACTGAAAAGTTGGTTTTTGCGACCTGTTTCTGTAATATTGTTATTGATCAGCTCCCTTTTGTTGTACCAGTAGTAGCTCGATGGTTTTTACAGAAATCTTCTTCGAAGGTAAACAATAATATATAATTAGTAAACATAAGCATTGGAGTTGTCAACATTAATATAGTTATTTAGTTAGTATTAGTCATAGGTATAAATATAAATTTAAATTAAATTTTAAATGTTTTGTAAACCCACCACTCAGGGGAGAGCGAGGTCCTCCAACACAGGTATATTTTATGCTTAACAAGAGGACCTTGGCATGAATCTAGTTTTGTGAAAAGCAAGGTTTTTTAAATAAAACTATTTTGAACAATTTTGAATTAAACAGTAAAGATAGGTAATTAAACAGTAAACTTAGTAGCCGAAAACTTCATTCAAGGGGTAGATATATTTAATTCGGGACAGTTGAGAAATCAATTTTTATTTTATGTTTTGTTTTGTAGTAAATTATTAGTTTTATCAATAGAGAGAGTTTTAGAGATAGTTTTTTTAAAATTATTAATGTTTCTCATTTACCCACTGGGCAAAACGTAGAGCTGTTTATAATTTATATTGACACTGTTATCTGTGTTTATGAATAAATGATTTGATTGATTGATCACATTCTAGAGCGCATAAGTTTTAACTCCACTTTGAAATTTAAGCACTCTATATAGCAGCTAGAAACATGTCAGCAAGTAAATCAACAAGATCTGGTGGCAAGTGACAGCAGGATTGAGTGGTTTACAAATACGAGCGGACACGCAATCAAACATCATATAAAGCGATGCTGAAACTGAATGATCGGTTTTAGAGCCTAAGGCCAAAAACGTGGGTGGTGGAAGCTGCATCCCCTGTGGAGTCACTACTAGAGCATTTCTGCTGAATCTAGGTAGCGCCTGATGGCAGTATGTAGCCTAAAGATGTACTATTTTTAGTTAGCGCTGTCACGCGCGTCGTATTCCGACAATAAAACGACAGTAAAGCTATGCGATATCGCTGGCCGCTCGTAAACCGGTCGCTCCAGGGCCGCAGCCAGGCATTGGGGCGCTAATGGAGGGTCCATTATTTAAATTGCAACCTTTAGACCAATTGCTCTAACTCTGAACGATATTACCAATTCCAGCCAAAACATTTTCATATGCCGAGAATGCGGACGTCATGTCTCCTGCCGAATAGGGTTATACAGCCACGAACGCCGGTGTCTTCGCCAGGATGCTGGCTTAAACATCTGCCTAAGATGATACATGGCCGGAGATGAATATGGATTTGGTAATATCGTTCAGAATTAGCGGGATTGGCACCCAGGTTGTACTCGATGAGCTTTGCGAATACGTTAGCGCTGTGAGGCAAAGGTGGTACAAAGATTGTAATCTTGTACGCAGGTTGGGTAAAATTTTCGGAGTTGGTTTTGACATGTACCTAATCTTAGTAACGGGTTGTGGGTAAATTACCCCATAGCTGTACAATAGCATTTGTGCAGCGAACACTGGAGGAGGAGAACACCAAGTAAACACAGGGGCTGACACAATAGATCCCATAGGGTCACAGTGTCGCCGAGTGTGCCCCGCCCCCTTCTATAAGATAAGATAAGATAACGGGTTGTGTAGAATTTTCGGAATTGGTTTCCCGATGATTTGTTCAGCTACGTTTCTTAACGCATAAGTTTCTTTAATTTTTTAGTGTTGTTTCTTTTGTTGAGGTAAATATGTATAGGTAAGTACATACTTCATTTCTCATATTGTACACATAGATAATTAAACTTAAACACAATAAATAGTTAAGTATAATTTTTTTTTGCAAATTTCCATTACTACGTTTTTTATAAAGTTGTTCGTTTTTTTTCTTTTTTAAAGGTCTTTTTACGTCTATTTCGGTGGACCTCGAAACGGGCCAGTCTAGTGAAGATTACCTTTAAGCTTTAAGGTTGCTGCGTCTCTTACAACTAAATATTATTGCAGTTGCTGTATTTCTTTGTTTGTTAACATAAATTGGAAACGAAAATTGTTAATATAAAAACTTATACTTGAAGTTTACACGTGAGGCGGCCTCCTTAAGCCACCTTACGCCGGCTCTGGCCAAATCGCCGCGCCCTACACCCAACGTTGGTCATAATATGAGAAATAAAAGCGCGACTCCAATACTTAATATCTTTTTATACGACTAAAACTTATGCTGACAGTACGGTCTATAACATAAATTATTAGTATAATAAATAGTAGAAAAAGAAAGTAAGTAATCCGTTTATTTCAGGCATAAAGACACAGTTTAGTCCAAAATAAATTATAACAGTTTTTTCTTAATGTAAAAACAGCAGCGAACTTGAAAAACAGTGTAATTAAGTTACACTGGATGTCTTCATTTCGCCACTGCGGTCACCAAATCGCAACTCATTGCATGCAAGTGGGCACTGCATCTGCCGAGACGAGAACCAAGTGACTTGAAGGAGGGTAGTAGCCCCGCAGGTAACGGTTTGCATTCTACCCGCATGCCACATTCAATTTCCTTCAAACGCGTCCCGTAAAGAGAGTAGAGTACATGCGAGGTGCACCGGCAAACTTTATTAGCTATCCTTGTTCACTACCCATTTCATTGTGTAAAGACATCGAGTTATTCTGTTCCTGTAGTCTAGAAGCGACACCTTCAGTCAGACTCCTATAGTGTAATATAGGTATCTACGCACTTTCATAATTACAAAATCCGTACCGTTCCTCCTCTTTGACGTTTAAATATTAAAGATCTCAATATCAAATAACTATTACTAGTGAATCAATTGTTAAAGAATCACTTCAGTGGTATCTGTTTAATGAAATGTAATGATAACTTTGTACATTAATAATGATTATTAATTACACTTTCTGTAACGTAATGTTTCAATTTAAACATGGCGTTTGTTCTGGACGGCGATAAAGTGGGTCAACGCTAGTGCTTTTAGTTGTTTGTTCTTGTATGAATGTTCGATAAACGATATAGATTCATTCAGTTAAAGATAAAATATAAGTACCAATGATTAATTATATCACGTCTTCCTCCAAGCACTAGTACAACAACCTCTCACTCTTAACGCATATACCTTCTCCGTTCCGTCGTTGGGTAAAAATAGAATAACACCAGCTTTAAACCGAAGCTAAAACCCGAGGCTTCCAAAAATTTCATTTGAAACTCTTACCCAAATTACACATTCAAAAATGCAATATCCGCGCAAGCGTGTGCACCACTCCGTAGTCGGACCACGACTGATCATAAAATGGTTTATGAGCGTGTCGCACGCGCAACGTCATCTATGAGCGGAGATTGGCAACTCGTCACCGTGAGCTGGGATGGCGGTAGACTATAAACCTAGATCCTTTACGGTTTAGCTTGAAAGTGAATAAAATTTAAACGATGCGGTCGTTTTTAACGTTTTATGGCAGCTGTCAGTTTGTAGAAAATCGAAGTTTCCTGAGATTGAGCTTAAGTGGTCCCTAAACGATCAGGCTTGCATGACATGCAACGTTTACGTGAATGTCATGCTGCATGATGGACCATCATGCTTGCTATCAATCAGTACAAAGAATCAACGGCCAGCACGTAGTTTGCATGTCATGCACGTCAATCACTACAACTGGACACGGTCATGCATGAGTGACAGCACTTAATGCATGTCATGCCGCATGTTTGGGGAGCCCATAACATCACATTTTTTTTATTAAGTGCCAAAACAAGTGAAAAATTACGGAGACATTTGTGACTAACTGTGAGCTTCTTCTGGAGCCCGTCTGTCCCTTTTCTGATGAGCTTTATTAATTACATACCTATACATTATATAATGACGAATAAGCATCGCCCTTGAGGATTTAATTTTATAGACTTTTGTTGTTATAATTTTAATTTCCTAGTACCTAGTAGCCAATCTCGCGTGGCTGTCAAAAGTCAAACAACTCCGATAAGTGTGGCTGTCAGTTTTGGTTTCTGAAAAATCGCTCATATCAAAAAAATTATAAAATTGACGTAAGTGTCCCTTTAAAGACCCATCAACAATCTGAGCATCAACACTTGAAAAGGTAGTAACAAAAAAATAATAAACCAACATTTACACACACTGACTTATTTAACAGTTATTAATACCAAAAACAATAATTTGGTATGCCTCGCCATTTATTAAAATATCCTGCGTGTGGAAGCACCAAGTTAAGCTCAATTTTACCGATATTTAGCAGTTCTATAGGAATTTATGGATTATGAATCAGGTACTAAATAAAATTTTTGATAAAAATAGTAGGTAAATGAAAGTAATATATTTGCATAAACATGGATAATATTACTTAAAACCAACATCTTATATACAAATTCATTTAAAACAATATAATTATAATACATATACAAAAAGAATGGTTCATTTGTTACCCGATTTCAATGTAGTACTATTTATTACGAGTAAGTACATTATTTATAAAATGTTTAATTTTGAAAATATACATTTCATCGTAAAATGTTTTCTAAATAAACATGTTAAATCATTATAATTATAATAATAAGGTTCCCAGATAATAGTTAAAGAGACTAGGTATGAATAAGATAGATTTGAATACAATTTGAATATTTAAAAAAAAACCCGATTTTCTAAATAGTAACTGGTTATACGGAGATATGGGGGCACGACAGAGTAAAGTCAAGATCCAGCCTATACTTGTACCTTATCGAATGTTACATCACTTGGTCCGTTATGTTGTTGACAATAATAAACTATGATTACACCGCGTTTATTGAAAACCATATAGCGCGTAGCACTATAAAAGATTATCAATTATGCATTAATAAACATCCAGGTTTGATTAACTGATTTCAATTATTAATCGTCATCTATTAGTCATCAATTATCATAAAGTATGAAAATAAATACAAGTGTTACAGTAATGAAATCCGCATACTACTCTGCAACAGTAGTCACTCCGCGTCGCCCCGCCGTCATAGGTACAGAGTGCAGAAACGATTGAGAAAGTATTGGGCGAAAATATGGGAATAAATTATTATTTATTTATATTTTCAATAAAAAATAAAGCAGTTAGATATGTAAAGGAATCTACATCTTTATCATCATTTGTTAATGACACGCCGTCACATAAGCCCGACCTCTCACATAATGCGAACAGTACTGTCGCGCCATGACGAAAGCGGGCGGGCGAGAAGCGGGACACGGAGGGAGGCCAAGGCCAAGTGACTCGTTTCAGTTGTAGTACAGAAAATTTAAACTGCTAAAACTAAAAATGTAACCAAGTTTGGATATAAATTAAGCTTTTTCAGTTTGTTTCTTGCGAATAGTAAATGACGTATAATTAAATTATGTTTATTACTTTGCGCGTAGAATAATGTTAGTATTTTAGCAATTATTAACTTAAAGGTTAACTGGTAGAGAATGCCTCCAGCATTAAGTTCGCCTCTTGTAAATCCATGCGCAATAAAGTTTAAATAAACAAATAAAATAAAATATTTTATTACCAAAACTGAAGGCACTGTTTCATCTTAATCACCAAACAATTCCTGCAAGCATACTATACTAGTTAAGCACTATCAGTCAGGGTGCAATGATTTGACATCTATGTGACTCGAAACCCTCCGAGTCATGCCTTCTTCGAAAATATTTGTAACTGAAGAATCGGCAGCTGTAGCAGTATCCGCTTCATTCTCCCCTTCCGACGAAGGCCTGCGATATACTATCGGCTGGTGAATACAGTCGAATCTGTCCTGAAATGACGATAGGCCTCCTAAAGCGCTAAACACACAGAGAGGACGTCGGGGGGACTACGTGGCGCGGACACAGCACTCAAATGAGACAGAGAGTAATGCCTAATTCGTCTTTTATCGTATATACAAAAATGTAAAATTTTATATATGCGTGTAAATCTGCATGTTTGTAATATTTTCAGAGACAATAGTAAGGAACGCTACAAATTAATCTAAATAATTTAGAAACTCCCATGTTTAAAGTTTACAACAATTTTAAGCTAACATGGACTTGGAGTGCAGATAGGAATAAACCATTTTTATGTATTGCGCAATGGGAATAGACTAGGGATTCCTTGACCTCGAGAATGGCGAAAAACTTGAGAAAGTATGATTTGAATGTGTAATTTTTAAAAACAAATTAAAATTATTCAAATTTTCGGCGGACATGTGTGTTTTATTTATTTATTTGTGTTCAGTATTAGCAGTAGATTATGACAGCGATGGAAATTTACATTGTGTTAATCCTTAAGTACTTAGGTAAGTACAAAGTTTTAAATAAACATTAACATTTATCGGAAGTGAAAACTTGCAAATAACGGAGTGGGAGTCGTCTACCAACTAGCTCATTTCGCGAACTGGCGCGTTTCGCCTACTGAGCTCTTTAGATACTGTCACTTTGCCGTATATTTAACCCTTTATAAGGCAGAGACGATTTGGAAACCACTTAGTTAACAAACATTTACGAAGAAGAATATCCTCTTTTTTATTTAACTATAATAAGGTATTAAATAGCGAATATATCAGGCTTTCTTTCCTCATTCATTCAATGTCAATGAATAGGTGTATTGGAAACAGATCATCTGAAAACTCAAGTGCAATAACAGGCTGAGTGTATAATTATATTGACCACATGTTTTTCTTAATGTTTTTTTTTTGCCGTAGATGTGTTCCCCAGTGCATTACAAACATGGTAGTGTATTTAACTTTCACGTAGCACATCTGTATAACTGGGGCCCTTTAAAGGGTTAATTACACAAGTGAACTTGAACGTGAACCTGAACTTGGGACGTGAGTAGGCTGTACAGAGAGCTTACTTACGTCTAGCATGTTACAATTGTGAGTGCACATTCGAAAGTGTGTGGTTTCATTGTATCTCCGTCTGCTCTTTCGTTGTTCCACGTTAACAGGGCCATACTTAAAACTACTTCTGAATGCCGCTACTAAATCCTGTAACACAAGAAACATGACGTTTTTCCACAGCGCTACGATATGGGGTCCTTCAAGAAGAGAGTCAAAAGAGCTCTTCAACCGCGGCCGGCGCCGCACCAGCACCCCCCGGGTGTTGCAGGTGTCTGTGGGCGGCGGTGACCTCGTAACATCAGGAGGCCCGCCTGCTCCCCCGTAGCAAAAAAATAATAATAATGAAAAATAAACACGAATCCACTCATTTTCCATGAGGTGGGGGCCTGGTGACCTGTAAAACAGGACCAATCCTGATACAGGCACCAGTCTCACACAATAACCGGTTTCTGAAATATGTTATCAAACTTGATAATGCTTTAAATTGTGTGAGAAAGTAAATAAATTTTGTATTAATAACTGCGATCACCAATACTGGTGATTTTATAAGAAAGAGCAGATTTATAAGAAAGAAACGTAAGACTTAGAGAGACCAAAAATATATTCAGGTCTTGGGATAGGGAAATTGGTGTGAAAACAGAGTCATAGTAGGTAGTAAACAGCAGGTACAGTAATAATAAACATAGCACAAAATAGCAAAATATTATTTCATTGAATGTTACAGGAGAGAGTGTTGTTATGTTTATACTACATTATAATTATATAAGTTGTTGGATCGAAATAGGAATAAATGATAGGTATAGAAAACTACTTCTTTTTAGAAGACTTCTATTATGTCACAAGCCTCAATAAAAAATAAGAATAAGGTCTTCTTTCACCACTTCCTGATATTGTTACAGATAGTAATCTTAGTGATAAACTAATCTATCAGATAAATCTGTGTGATAGACTATATAAAATATAGGCAATCAGATACCTGTGAAACCAAAAATATAGGCTATCTGTCAGATAACCTGCAGATAGGGTATCTGGGACGTTATCAGCAAGTGGTGAAAGAAGCCCTAAATAGAATAACTTACATTACGCATCATATAATGGATAACCGTTCTCAATTGGATAAAAATAACCACAAGTATAGTCGACCCGAACCAGGACAACGTTATAATTGCCTTGTTATCGATTTCTTTAAGAAATAATGGGTATAGTCTCATAGTTGCAAGGAACTGGAAAAAGAAACGAATAATATTAGTACAGAAAAAGATCTTGCGAATTTAATCGATTGTTTTTATTAGAAGCTAGTTTATACCTTGACTAAGAAACACTACATAAGTCCGGTCTACTAATTCCACAGGTGGAAACGGAGTAGTTTTAGTTTTAGACAGAAATGACGTCAAAAAGAGAATATTAGACTCCAATTTTGAATAAACGAATTTTTATTTTTATTTTCCACTGTAAAGGAGATAAAATAAAACCTATTCTTATAAAGAGTATTTTTTTTGTTTGTTAAATTATATTTAATTCTCACCGAAAGCGTAAGGGGTAAGAACGTCCAACATAACTTCCAATACGAGGTTGGCTTGAAGGACAGCAGAAACTCTACGTCTGTTGAGAACCGCTTTACTCCGTAAACCCACATGATAATAAGAGATTTCAATGCTCCCAAATATAACATAGTGGTTACAGAGGCCGATTTTATTAATGCTACGTATCTTTGTAGCTGCAAAATTCAAAGGAATATTATTTCACACTGTTGACTAAAAATATTGCTAAATACACCTTGAACCTTAATTTTGTGACTGTGAGAGTTTTGATTTTAATTAATTGCATTTTACAACATAAATTTAAAACAATTAAATTTTATTTATTTAAAACTTTATTGCACTAATTTGTACAAAAGGCGAACCTAATGCCAATGGCATTCTCTACCAGCTGACCTTTAATTAAATATTTATTATTATTATTACATAAATATTAAATACATAAATATATTAAATACATACATATACCTACATAAACTATTAGGATATTATAAATAAATCAGACTACAAATACAATAACAATTTGCAACCAAGTAAATGTGAAAGATGACTACATTTATGTCCGTCCGTAATAGAGTATCAAATCATCATCATCAACAGCCTATTAACATGTCCCCACTGCTGGGGCTGAGGCCTACACTCTCAACGAGGGTGTCCACCACGCTAGCCCAGTGCGGGTTGGTGGACTTTACATGCGCCTAAGAATTTCTTCTTGGGCGTATGCAGGTTTCCTCACGATGTTTTCCTTCACCGTTTGAGAGTAGTCAGAGTATCAAATAATTTAGAGAATATAGTACAGAATTTTATTTGCAAATATTGAATACGAAAAAAATATAAGTCGAACTCGACATCTTGCAAAGCCAGACATATACATGTCTTTTTTGTTGTTCGTATAAACCGAAAAATAGTACCAATTGTTAGGTATAATATACGCATGCATACTCACTGAACCTAATGCAACAGAAAATACGAATCCAAAAAAACATAATATTCCAATTATATAAATATCTTTAACTTTTTTAAATTCAGTATGTAGCAGTCGTGCCATAGTTGCTGTAGACAGACTCTGAAAAAAAATACTCTTGATGAATTTGCAAGGGAAGGGAGGGGTTTGTACGTGAGAGTCGAAAGTAGCTGGTCACTTTAGTACCGTGTCACTCCTTGTTCAGTACGATGTCAAGAGCAAAAGTGAAAATTACTAATTAGAGTGACCAGCTACTTTTGACGCTGACTGTACCCGCCAGACAAACCCTGCGCTTAGTTCCTTCATCTGTAGATGGTTTTACAAACCAGCAAGTACAATAATACAGGAGGCTGAGCTTTATTAACGATTTAATTATTTTTTTAATAGGACGTCGAAGAAAAAGTTGGTATTTTCACATATTTCGATATACGGCATAAGCTAAAAAACTATAAAACTAACAAAAATTTAGCACAGTAATGTATTTACTTACGATATGTGAACTCACTGATATCATCATGTTTAGATACACGTATATAGAAAATATTTTATGTACGTATAGAAACTCTACTCCCAATGGAAATAAAACAAATAAGGCATACTGTGAGCCCATCCTCGTCTGTGGTACATCGACACAATTTGTCAGCGCTACGTGTATTAATTTTAGTATAAAAGACCTGAATAATCCTAATACTGTAAAAACTACGGTAAAAATGACGACAGCGTTGTCCACTAGGGTGAAGGGTGACATGGTGCCAAAATCGTATACACCAATAAGTCCAATGCAATGACTGCTAGCAACGTTTGCGATTGCTCCAAACTGAAAACAAAAAAAGTCACACTTAGTGTAGCGTCACACCTGCGGAAGGTTTCGCGCGGAACACTCCGCAACTGAACTATCGGTCGTAGTTTGGTAGCGACGTAATTTCGGCGAATGTGTCTGGGTAACACACTTATAGCATTGCGAGCGTATTCAGCGGAATGTTCCGCGCGGAACACTCCGCAGCTGAACTATCGGTCGTAGTTTGGTAACGACGTAATTTCGGCGAATGTGTCTAGGTAACATACATAAAACACTGCGAGCGTGTTCAGCGAAATGTTCCGCGCGGAACCTTCCGCAGGTGTGACGCTACACTTAGGCACAAGACAGTCACAAAGAAGGGACGTCCGACGGCTACATGCCGTGGACAAAGCGCCCTTTTCATGTAGGTACTCAAATGGCACAAAACATACAGAGGCTGCGTGGCACGTCGTCGCTCGACGTCCTTACTTTGTGTCTTGCGCTTTATAATTAAACTATCATACCTACAGACATACGACACTTCTGAATATTGTGGATTTAGCCTCACAATCACTTAGTGTTTCAATCCTATCAATATCAAGTCAGAAACACTATTGTTCAGACAGACATTATAATATATTTAAGATCCCAATTTAGTTAGATGTACTATTATATATATCTAGTATATAGTAAGTATTTTTGGTGTTGATTGTTCTGTTATGTATCTATAGCACTTCTTCTGTGGTAGGTATCGCAGAAAATATAATACCTACTATAGTTAGGTATATCTCTCTACAGAAAATAACAATTAACAAAAAAAACAAAAATCCGTTTCGCATTAACTATTATTTTTCTGTTCCATTCAATTTTGAGTATATTAGGGATGGTTTAAAATATGTTATAGGGGTTGTCCAACATGTATCAAATATGAGGTCGATAAAACGCCAGTACCTACCTGATAAAGAGGTATTAATACGTACAGTTCTGTCATAAGTATTCACATTCAATATGTGTACAAGTGTGCCCACAATGTTTTCCGCCGATGACATTGAGATTAACGTAAGTGTGATAAATAAGGTTGAAGTAAGCGTTAATATGAACGACATTCTCATGATCTGGACAGGGAAAGGTATTTATTTACATAGTCATTAAATAATAATCAAAAGTAATATCGAACTAAATAATTACCTTTATTAATGCGACAGAATTCACCGATGAAACAAAAAAGTTAACGATCCATATAATACCAAACATAAAAATTGACTGCGTCAGATTGCTTTCATGCGAGTAGAACATATCTCTGAAAAATAATAATAGTCACTTTAAAGCTTTTGGTTGGTGATAGTAGTTAAGTGTAGCACGCCTGGTAGTAGTTCAGTGTAGCACGCTTGGTATAGTAGTTAAGTGTAGTAAGCCTGGTAGTAGTTCAGTGGAGCACGTCTGGTATAGTAGTTCACCTAATCATTACTGGTAGTACCTACTCAGTATAGCACGCCTGGTAGTACTCAGTGTAGCACCCCTGGTATAGTAGTTCAGTGTAGCACGCCTGGTAGAAGTTCAGTGAAGCTAGCCTGATAGTACTTCAGTGTAGCAAGCCTGGTAGTAGAACAGTGTAGCACGCGTCGACAGCCTAAGAACTATTGTTAAACTGCCTGTCCTACCTTTTAAACCGGAACACAACAATTGCTCGGCAGAATGATCCGTTCATTAAAAAAAACATTTTTTGTCAAAGTTGTTTCATAGTAAAAAAATTCTTAGAGGAAAGGGTTCTAGGAGAAAATAGCGTAATTTTTCTGTTGGCAATTTCAGATAGGATGATATCCTTATACTTACCTGTGGTAGTAATGGGTTGATGTGTGCAATATATTAGTTTTTGTGGCCTGGTTGATACAGCCGAGAAGTATTGTAGCAGTGTTTGTACAGTTGATGTTTCCCTTGCGACATGTGTTCCAACCAGCCGTCGGTAGAATGCTGTTAGCCAAATACATCATGGAATCTGACAACTCATTCGCGTGCTGAACATGAAAAGATTACGAAGTGCATCTTTATGCTAGGGATGTCCGCTTTCCGATGAAACTCCGAGGCGATCGCACGCAGAATAAAACTCACTGACAAAGCTGAAAGGACCAGCCAGAAGTACAGTGGCTGAACCGATGGCCATTGGGCACATTCATTCTCTAGGAGAGGACTACTGGAGGTGACGCTAATTGAAGGCCTGTTCTCAGATGTTATGGTAACCATGAATAAAGTCCTTCCGGACTAAATTGACTGACTCCTAAAGTATTAACTTGCATTTGACTTTCATCTCAGCCTTTTAGCGTCCACTGCTGGACATAGGCCTTCCCCAACAAACGCCACCACACCCGGTCCTCCGCTCTCCGCATCCAGCCGCTTCCGGCCACCTTCTTTAGGTCGTCAGTCCACCTGGCGGAGGGGCGTCCCACGCAGCACCCCCCGCCCTACCGTTACCTAGACCGCTACCGTAGCCAGGAATAGTAGGGCTACCGGGACCTGGGAGCCGTGGTAATTGGTCGTAATTCATAGGGAGTTTTGCCCATAATGGCCACACTGGGCAGACGTGTGGGCTCCCAGTCCGTCAAAGTTTTATTAAGACCTTTAGATTATATTGAAACTTGGAAGGCGTTGAATTGTATTGTATTTTAACTTACTATGACAGTCCATAGCGCACTCTGTATAAGTTTTCCATACGTTATTCCTTTGAGAAGAGGGTTCAGACTGGTATCAAAATCCAATACTCCCGTATACAACTTTATGAAAAAATCCATAAAAGCGTAGCTCATTGCTACCGTTAATTCCAGTATTATAATGTCAAATAGCTTTACTGTAACAGGTAATGTTTGATTGTACGAGCGGGTATGATAAATAGTATAATAGGAAATAAAATGATATTATGAATAATCGTCCTTCTGGAGACAATACTCTATCTATAGAGTAGGTACTGAGTTGTAACTTGAAAAGGCTCAAAATACTAACATGGTTTCTCTGGAAAATATTTAGTACCTATAAGGGCAACACAATCTGTCATTTTTAGGAAAGGGAGCATTGATAGAATTAATATAATTTGATAACAATTTAAATTCACAACACCTAACTAAGATATGGGGATTAAAATCTTTACCTGGATGCCTTATAGTTGAAAACATATCAAAATTAATATTTGATGATGCTAGCGAGTTAGCCAAGTATATGTAACTTTTGATGCTTTGCCATTTATGGGCTTCGTCAAGTAAGTCCTGAAAAAATATTGGAGATGGACAATCGTAGACCTACGTTTATTTAAATTTATCCGGAGATTTTCCTATTGTGGGCCGCCCGCCACCGCATATATAGAATTTTGATCCTTTTATGTATCCTCTATGGGTGGAAATCCTTTCTTAGTGGTCAATGTGATTTATAGGCTGCTAGCTGTTGCCCGGTTTCACTCGCGTTAAGTTCGGATTCGATGATTTACTTAATAATTATCTAAGAATTATATATAACCTATGTGCAGCCTATGTTATTCTGAGGTATAAACTATATTACTTACTGTAAAGTTTAATCAAATCAAAGCGTAACAAACATACCTACAAACATCTTTACAAACTTCCGTGTTTATAATATTAGTAGGATTAAAATGACCCAATAAGGTAAAATGGACTCACCCTACTATTTTGAATAGATGATGATCTACTTAGTTTGGCAGACAATAATATATGGTCCATTTTCTGAAAATTACTCACAAACACAACTAAAATGAAGGACGAAACATTATTAACCAATGTAAACTCTAAAATTACAACAGATTTTTTACGTTTACGTACCTCAGTCGATTTTAAATTTATATATATATGTTGTAAGGTAGGTATAGGTACCTTGTTCTGATGTAATGAGTTAATGACTGAATTTATTATTTATCTAAGTGTTGTTGGAAGGGAAATCGAAATATACGAGCATTGCCCGAGTTGTAAATACATGTCGATATGCCACTGTCAAAAATGTTTATGTATGGCACCACCAAAGAGATTAATGGTAATAAAAGTCACCAACTGGGTTCCCGAGCCCAAATTTTCCAATTGGCTAAATACTTGGTAATGAATGTTGCATGGTTGTAATTGCAATAGAATGATGATTAAACATTCTCAGATTAAATACCGTTTGAGTCGCATTGAACATCTGAGCCTCAAATCTGAGCATTGAACTTAAACTCAACTGTTATTGTCGAAGAGACTCGTTAACTGAAACTTTAGGAATTAATGTACCTTATAACAAGAGGCCATATTATATTTTTAAAAAGTCTCGTAGATTAGAAACATAGATCTAAATATTAGTTCCAAGACTATTAGAAACATTAGAAACCAGCTGACCTCCTTGGTCATTTACCATTACGTTGGCATGGGTGGACTAAAAAGCGTAGCGTAAAGTGTAACAATGGCATAAAAAAAAATTTAAATTCGGTCGGTAGACTTGGTAAAACAGAGATTACCTTCCCGGATTTCAGTTATAAATTACGAGAGTTTTGAAATCTTAGAGCAACGCATGTCTATTGCGCTTGACCCCTGCTGTTGCTTTAAGAGGCTGCAATCAATTACCTAGAAACCACCTGTCGGAGCCGGGCATAGAACCGGACTAAAACCATACTGTATTTAAAAAAAAATAATACCTATCAAAAGTTTTGGTCTTTTGATTTTTATGAATCAATTCCTTGTAACATTACAGTTAATGCCCATATAAATACTTCTTGCTACAAATTCGGTCACTGTACAGTTGTGCTAATTTAGCTGGCACGTAATATATCAGTGTACCTTTTTACTGACTGTATAAATTCTGGTCACAATTTATTTATGAACAAACTTAAAATAATTAAGAGAACGTAAAATCTAAATTAGGCTAGAATAAGGACACCCGTAGCTCGTAGGCAATCGAAATAAAAGTGTAAATATATCTAAACCAAATATAATTTTCCTTACAAACAATAACTTAAATAGAATAATATAGGTACATACGTACATTCTATGATTACATGATGCAGCAACTTCTCGACACAATATATATATATATATATATATATATATATTTAATTTGTTTATTAGGGATTTTATAATTATAAAATGTTTTTTATAATACGCTTTGCGGCCTAAAATGACTAACGAATACCAAGTGCTGGTGTTTTTGACTCTACCCTCAAGGATACCCACTGCTAATGTTAGAAGTAACTGCAGACCTTGAAGTTACGCTTCTATTGAAGAACCTACCATAAGACTGAGCTAGTATTAACCTAGACAAGACTAGTAGTATTCTTGAAACATCAATCTCGGTGGAGTGTCGTGATCTCCATTTGACTTGATTCCCTTTTAGACCGGTCGAACTCGTAAATATCTGTTAGCGATTCATCCTCATCTCGTACGTCTAGCAATGTCTCTATTGCAACTTCCTCTTCTTCAGGTTCGTGTATACAATCGAATCTATCCTGAAAAGAAAGTCTATTGTAGTCTATTCTAATCTGGCATTTTGCGAATCTGGCATTTTGCTAATTTGACATTTTGCTAATCTGGCATAAAACGTTTACTTCGTTAAAACCCCTAATTCGTTCGTTGTCCAAAACTCGGGTTATACAAGACTATGACAACTTCTTTAATAGCAAAATCTCTACAACTTATAATTAGTACTACCGTACAGAAGCGTCTCTCTCGAACATTGCTTAAAATAAAAACCTACAAAATCTGCTCCGTACAGGCGACATTAAGCTCTATATCTAAGTGAAAGCGCTCCAATTCCGCTGTACGTTCGGTCTGTATATCCCTCAGAGTGTTAAAACGGGTTTTGCGACCCAAAAAACAAGTTCAAATACTAGACTTATGTGAAGTCTAGATAGAGTTCGTTTTTCAAAAACCAAAATCTGACAGCCACATTCTAATGAATATATGTATTAGGTGCTGTATGTAATAACATTTCAATTCCGTGTGTTGCTTCGTGGCGACCTTATTGTGTGCATTGTAGGTTGAGATTAGCACGGCGCGCGGCCTTTTATATCTACACTGCCATTATGTCAACGAGACATAAAATTTAGTTTTGAAAAAACTTACGTCTAACATGGTACAATTGTGGTCACAATCGCGAAGGTGTGTGGTGTCATTGAAATTCCTCCTGCTTCTTCTCTCATCTTCACTTGGGGGCCCATACTTATTGCTACATCTGAATGCTGCTATAAAATTCTGTAAGAAACATTGACAAAATATCCTAAATACATCCCAGAACAATAGACCTACCCTCACATCATGATCGTCATAATTAACCCCTTTAACGTCCACTGCTGGACTGTTTTCCCCAGTGAACGCCACCAACCCGATCGCTTTCTTTAGGTCGTCGGTCCACCTGGCGGGAGGGCGTTGAAAGCTGCGGTCTCCACTCCAGAACTCCTCTGCCTGGATCACATCCTTCAAAAAAACTCCGAGCATAATCCGGTCCATAGCTTGCTGACTATCTTGAACTTGTAGATCACGCTCACGTCAGTGTCTATGTTTCTTGCCAAGATCTGTTACCACAAATATCCTATCCAGGGTGGGGTTCGCTTGGATATTACATACTGATGGCTGTCCCATACAAATGACAGCTAAATATGTTGTGTGTGAAATTGAAGCTCTAGCCGCTAGTGTCCCGAGAACTAATTTTGACGTTTAACGTGAAAGTCGGCGCCAAAATAGTTCAAAACGTTTAGATCCATGGACAATCGTCAGCGTCACCATAGCCTTCAGCGCTAAAATGGCATAAACTAAGTAGGCACATAACTAGATTGACAACAGCCAATCCAGTGAAATATTATGGATTATGGAGTGTTTGACACCTTTAGTTTATAGGTAATTTAAATTATAATCTTACTTACGTTGTGGACCATGTAGGATGTAACGGTTTTTATTTGGAAAAATAGTATCGTAATTAACGTGAATACAAGCCACACCAGACATATGATTGATTGAGTATTCAGGGGCTTTGAATATACTTTATGGAGCCTGGATGTCATGAAATACTAGAAAATAAATTATTATTAATGGGGAACTCCGGACATAAAGCGTGCTAGAATTAGGTAATTGCAAATTTATACTCTAATCTTTCGGAACTGTGAGTCGACAATTGCAACCCTGTCAATTTTAAATCGTAATTTTTTTTTTCTTCATCATACTTAATTACATATCTTCACGCTATGTCCCTGACGGGGTAGGCAGAAACCAAGGCGATCCTGACACACCTCTTTCGGTTCACTTATTGTCAGTCTAATTCATCAGTCAACACACACTCGCCGCGGGACGTGGGTGTTCCTCACATGTCCGTCTGTGATACCCGCTTTATCTGAACCTCGTATGTCAGTCTAGGTCACTCCCGACTGCTTTTCAACATAATTGTTCATAAATTTCACAAGCTGAGATTGAGTTTTTTAACTTACTGTAAGCGAGATAGGTAGGAACATCCAACATATCTTCCAGTATAATGTTGGCTTAAACCCGAGCCAAAACTCGATGTCCGTTGAGAATCGCTTCACTCCGTACACATACATGACTATGGTTGCCTTCGCCGCTCCCAAAAACATCATAGTCATAACAGAAGCGAATTTTAACGCAGCCATGTAAAGAGGCACCTGGAAACAATACAATTAAGTAGAGTCTAGATGTCTATGTTTATTAGTAACTTTTCCTTTCCTTTTTTTTCGTAACTTTTTTTGAAGTTCCGTAAAATCGAACTTTGGTTCCGTTTGTTAAAATTTCTAATATTTTTCAGTGTCTTACTTTATTTTACTGAATAAGGCTAACTAATATAGTATCTATCTAACCGTAATTAGTAAAATATTATGTTTGTCCATTGTTGGATGAACTAAGCAATAGGATGAGACTCATTAAATAATATGCTTACTTACTACTACTAAATGAAATAGGTCGTCTAGGTAGATTTTCCAACCACTGGCTTCACTTCGCCGATATAAAGTATCATTTGATCTGAATGACTTGCTCTACAAAACTACGAAATTTCATTCATGGTGAGTTCGGGGAGACATTTCTCGTCATTGTTATAGTTTTGACCTGTCAATCCCTGTCCTTGTTTAATAATCTTAATATCTACAGGAAGGTCTAGTCTGTGATTGTGATAATATTAGGAAGTGATGTATGTACATAGGTGGACGGATAATTAGAAACAGAGCAAGATTTTCATACAATCGTGATCAATTTGAAGCCATGGGTATCCGTGAAGGATTGATCGGGGCATGCTCTGATGACGGTCATCGAGAGAGTAGATGGAGGGCTTTTAGATTGCTATAGATATCCAACTGATAGATGAGCCGTTTGGAAGAAGCATCGTAAGAAAAAAACCCGCAAAATGGCACCAAAATGTATGAAAATCTTCCGTTTGGGAGCAGCATCCTGAGCAGCATGCTGCTCCAAAACGGCTTATCTGATCAGTTGGATATCTATAGTGATCTAAAAGTGCTCCATCTACTCTCTCGATGACCGTCATCAGATCACGCTCCGATCAATCCTTCACGGAGACCCATGGCTTCAAATTGACCTCGATTGTATGAAAATCTTGCCGTTTCTAATTATCCCTCCACCTATGTATGTTAATAATTTAATTAAAAATGTTAATCTAAAAATAAGTAATTATACTAACTGATGCAAAGATTATAGAAATAATGAATCCCAGTAAACATAACAACCCCACTATGTATGTATCCTTAACTTTACGAAATTCGCTGTGCAAAAGCCTCGCTATGGTCGCCGTCGCGCAAGCCTGCAACATTCAAATGGGACTTACAAACTAATATAGACTGTAGTATGTACTCTAGAAGTACAGTCAGCTCGAGAAGTAGTTGGTCACAGCTGCACGCACACGCTGACTGCACAGTGTTATGAAATAACCCAGTCTGACACATGTTAAACCAGATAACGACCAGTTTTTTATATTATTAAGTAATTGACACTAAGGGCCTCTTTCACCACTTGCTGATATTATTACAGATAGTAAGCTGACAGATAATCTTACGATAAACTTATCTATCAGATAAATCTGTCTGATAATATTTTCGTGTTGCACACCTCTAGTCTCTATTAAAATTGCTGACAGATAAAGAATAACAGCCGCTTGATCTTGCAGTTAGTTTATCTGACAGATAAGGCAATCGGATACCTGTGAAACAAAAAAAATTGGGTATCTGTCAGATAATCTGCAGATAGGGTATCTGGTACTTTATCAGCAAGCGGTGAAAGAAGCAATAAAACATGCATTATATAATAGATTATGTTTAGTCATTCATGAATTATTGTGATGTGAGACTATTTTTTAAGTCTTCTGTATGTTTACGCACGATTTAAATTTGTTTTTGACAAACCACTTTCCATTCTGACCGTACATACAAAGAGTGGACTCTTTCGGACATTTCAGTCCCGTATTCAAAATATTGAGACCTTTGTCACTTGCATTTACATGACAATTTGTGTTGTGTCATAAGATCTATAATAAATAACATTATGCCCAATGGATAATTATATCTATTAAATATAGATATCCGCAGAAGAACCAAGGTCGCCGACATAGCTCAAAGAATTGAGAAGCTTAAGTGGCAGTGGGCAGGGCACATCGCTCGTAGAACTGACGGCCGTTGGGGCAGAAAGGTTCTCGAGTGTCGCCCGCGTATCGGAAGACGCAGCGTGGGCAGGCCTACCACAAGGTGGACCGACCATCTGGTGATGGTCGCGGGACCCGGCTGGATGAGGTTGGTGGGGGACTTTCGGCTTTTCGCTGATATGATGATGAGATATAGATACGCCAACTCAATTAGTCACAGTAGTTATGCGGCAGGATACAATGTCCTAAACAATCCGCTCTTTGGTGATAAGTATATTTCACTTACTATGTGAGAACTCAGTGATAATATCAGATATAAATACACATATATTGCGAGAAGCTTCTGCGCATGCAACAATTCCACTCCCACTGGGAACAGGACATACAGCACATAGTGCGTATTAAATTTCGATGGAAAGTTGACGCAATTTTTCATTGACAAGTATATCATCTTGATTATAAGCGATCTAATGACAGCAAATGTTGTAAAGATTATAGTGTAAATAACGATTGCATTGTCAATTAATGTATAAGGAGACATAGTGCCGAAGTCGTATACTCCCACCATGCCGACGCGGTGGGCGGAGCATAGGTGGTCTATTGCTAGCCTCTGAAACAAAAACAAATACTTTTTAGGTACAGTTGGTCCGTGAAAATGTTAAGGTGAGTCATCAACTGACTTTACTTTGAGTGATCCTTTAAATAAAATTAAGGGACTTGGTACGGTCGACCGCACGTCAATGGAAACAAAACCAGTATAAACTGGTAAACTGGTCTCGCATAGTATTGAAACTCCCTAGTAGGCTAGGCCAGCTCAAGGTCAAAGTGTTTCAACTGACGTGAGGTCGACTGTACTTAGTGTTGTAGGACCATTTTCAATAAGTAACGTCTATATCCCTTTACGGTTTCATCTAAGAATACGACTTAAGATCTTTAAACCACGTATTTAAAGCAACATGTTATTTTTAAGTTAATATAGTCAATATCAGCGTGCACAATTTTGGACGTAGGTCCTACTCAACTAAACGTTTAATCGTAATGGGATAATTAAGTGGTCTTCACAGACCACCCGACCAATTGACTGCGCATGAGAAGGCGACAGCGTTCACTGAACATAAGGTCTTTGGTATATTACCGGCATCAAGTCTTAAATGTTTTTGTGTTTGATTTTGCTTAGGGTAAGGAACAAAGTCCCCTTGTCACACAACTGCCTATTGCGGGAGCTCTTACCTTAGGCAAAATCAACTCACACAAAAACAAGTATGACTCGACGCCGGTAATATTCCTGGGCGTCGACCTTATGTTCGGTGAACCCTTTCGCCGTTAATGCGTAGTCAATTGGTTGGGTGGTCTGTGGTGGTCTTACATGTGAATCAGGTGCCTTGATATCCATGAGGTCTCGTAGCGCAGGTGACGTGAACTCAGTTAAAATGAGCGCAACTACGAGGGCGGCGAAGAACGTGGAAATAATCCTCAAAATAAACGACAGTTTCATCATCTGTAACGACAAACAAGCGGTCTGGTCCATCCAACTGACTATCCCAATCTATTGGGATAAATGGAATGGAACTTTTTTTCATTCTTCAGCTCTACCAATATTATTAACTCTTTGTAAGGCCCCAGTTATACAGATATGTTACGTGAAAGTTAAATACACTACCATGTTTGTAATGCATGGCAAAAAAAAACATTAAGAAAAAAACATGTGGTCAATATTATGCACTCAGCCTGTTAGTGCACTTGAGTTTTCAGATGATTTGTTTCCAATACACCTTTTCATTGACATTGAATGAATGAGGAAAGAAAGCCTGATATATTCGCTATATAATACCATTATAGTTAAATAAAAAAGAGGATGTTCTTCTCCGTAAATGTTTAATTACTAAGTGGTATCCAAATCGCCTCTGCCTTATAAAGGGTTAAACTGACTAAATTTTATACTTATAATCATCGAAGCTTATAAGCTTCTTATATCGATAACAATATCTTTTCTACAGGTCACCAATGAAGTGGGTACTTCAGTTCAGTGACGACTGTACAAGTTTTAAACAAGTTGGATGGAAAAAAGTGCCATTTATCCCAATCGATTAGCATAGCCAACTTAATTTTAAACTATATTCTCTCCTTCTGGCCGTTTCAGAATTGCGGTCCAAAGGGCCAAATCGGGACACTGTCGGACATAGGTCTCAAGGTCATCATACCCGGATCTGCGTATTTTTGATTTATTAAATTTTAGATAATTTGAATATAATTATGTAACAACATTAACAGTACCTTTATTAGAGAAGCAGAACTAATTGTGGAAGCGAAAAAATTCATTATCCAAATAAATCCACACGTGAACACTGCTTCAGTTAAATCGGTGTCGGAGTGTAAAAATATTTTCCTGCAAATAAAAATGTTATTGCAATCTGTGAAAGTACCTAGATATAAAATGTCGGTGACAGGAGCCCTGACTGTCATAGTTGGCAGTAAAAATCATCATCAGAGCGTGCTAGTCCAGGAAAAATAAATAAGGTTATTTGAAGAAATCGGATTTAAGTCTAAAGCAGATTTTATTTCTATTAACTGTTAGAAGTTTTGTAAAAAAGTAGTCTTGCCTAGTTTTTTCGTAATTATTTAAAATAAGAACTCATCGCTGAAAAAAATGCACACATCGTCGTCTCTAGGGGAGAGGATTGGAAAAAAATCCCCACATCCATCCCTAAGATGAATAGCTGGGGGATACAGGGCAGAAAAACTACCCGTAATCAAATCAACAGCCTATTAACATGTCCCCACTGCTGGGGCTCAGACTTACCCTCTCAACTCTACCCGTATTATTATAATAAATTTAAAATACCGGTAATTGTGGTAAGCAGACAAGTCATCCATATCCGTAACTTGGCCCATACGGCATCGGCCGAGCATCTCCGATATTGAGGTGCAATTTATAGCATTCTTGTGGCAAATAGTCCACGAAGGCATTTGGTACATACTGGCTATTAAATACCTTATTGCGTCTGACAATTCGTTTGCATACTGAAAAAAAATTTGGGCTAGGCAGTAGTCGAGCGAGCTACAACCACAATTTTTTTCGTAAATTCGATCAAGGAGTGTCGATATTAGTATAACTTCATTTTTTATTTCCAGCCCATACTGACCGTAGATTAACAAACAATGGGAATTTTAAAATCTTGAGGAAAAGGCTTATATATCATTTGGTAACCATTGATGGTAAAGGTGGACTTTGGATCCACGTATAAACTGACGCGCGCGTCAGTGTCGCGCTGCACCAACGCCGGTCCATACATTTTCAGAGCAACTTATACGGACGCATTGTCGCAGCGACTCTGGCGCCACTGACGCGCGGATCCGTTGGTGAAAAAATCACAATTTCTTAGTTGCAACGGATAAGGTGATCCGGTAGTAACTTTTAGCGTGATCAGATGCAACCACGAACTGATCACGTGATCCGTTGGGAATAACCCCGAAGTTTACAATTTGCGTTTTGTTAGGCAGGGCGAGTCCGTTCTGCTCTACTCTGTTATTCAATCTATTATATGCGTACTTAAACTCCGAAAACCTGAATAAGACAGGCGCGATTATCATAAATTTCACGAGCTTGTTTACTATCCGTATTATTAAAATCTAACTTACTATGATTGTCCAAAGCATGGTCTGTAAGAGCATTCCGATAGTTACGCCTCTGAGCATAGGGTTCAATGTCACATTAAAATCTAACGTTCCCGTATACATTTTTATAAAGAAATCCATGAAAGAGTAACACATTGTTACTAATAATTCTAGTACCAGCACATCCAATAGTCTCACTGAAATCATAAATAATATAAAAAAAATTATTAAAACATTTTGGACGTAATTTGCGTTTAAAATAACCACTTTCACAAATATTTTATTGTAACAAAATATTTTATACCTACACTGTGTTCATTACGGCAAGAATCAAATTTATTACATAACTAGCTGTTGCCCGCGACTTCGTCCGCGTGGATTTTGGAAGTAGGTACCTATCTCTGCTATGTACAGACATACATCGTCTAGTTATAATTTTCCAATGGTAAAATGGATCATTCTAATGGACCTTCACCATAATTTAAGGTATACCATACCTTCAGGAACAAACTATGAACACCGTATCCAATTTGGTGAAGACAGATAAAAATTTAAAAAATTGTTGTTTTCACTTCTATTGCTCATAAGACTTCTCATATCAATTTTTATTATACGTGTGTATTTTTTAACTAATACAGTATGGGCAAAACCAAAACCATAGGAGATACAGGGAAACTGTCTTAGGAACCTTTAGGTATTTTTTCGTGATAACAATTTTGACATAGTAATCGGAGCAGCTGGAGTTCGTGTGGCATGCATGAATAAGTAGTAAGTTCCTAAGTACATTGCACAGTCTGTTTTATAAGAAAACATTTTATTAAATTTGACTAACTTCTGCTGCTTGGATTTTTTTCTTCCGATACAATAAAATGATTCTAACATGAAACTAAGTCGATACGCATTTTTTAAAAATAATAAAAATTATTTTTCACTGGCGTTCTATGAGAAAACATTTTATTGAATTTGACTAACTTCTGCAGATTTTTTTCTTCCGATATAATGAAGTGATCCCTACATGAAACTGAGTCGAACCGCATTAAAAAAAATATGTGCAAATTGTCTCATTTTTATGGACAACACACGCTTGACCAAAAAATTTCTATGTCATAAGACACTTTCCCTGCATCTCCTATGGTTTCGGACTTGCCTATACTGTCCCAGTTAAAAAAAACACTGATATCTCCTATGTCTATGACATCGTCTTGTTACGTTAAATGATTTTTCTGTAAATGACGATAACTTTTTTCGCTGTCATCCGATTTCAATGAAACAAAGCCTATAAGTTGCGCCAGGCTGTGCTTAATCTACCTGTGAAAACCGCAAGAAAATCCGTTCAGTAGTTTCAGAGATTAGCGATTACAGTTAGACAGAAAGACAGACAGACAGAAAGACAAAAAAATTTAAAAACGCTTTTTTGTGTTCTGTTACTCTTTTTTTATCGTCCACACTCATTTTTTTATAAATTTATTCAAAGTACAGACACACGGTTTCTACAGATTTATTATAAGTATAGATAATGTACCTACTAAATGATCTCAAAATAAAATTATTCATGTTTGTGCTTCCATTAGTGGAACTCTAGATATTTATATTAATTGTTAATTATATAAATAACAAAAGATATGTGGTTATCTAGCAGAAATTATTTTCCTCGTAGAGTGCTTTTCATCTAATTTGGTTTTCTAGAAGGATTATTTCTTACCTGATTATTTCCCAAAATAAATAAGATCAGCGTATTATGAACTTATAACAGTCCATACATGCTGTACATTTATTTTTATACATTGCGTTTAAGTACAGTAAATTAAAGAGCTACCTGTACAGTACCTGAGTTTACTTTCGCCTGGCCAAACAGATCAAAATTAAAATTTGAGGCCGACATTCCATACGACAAATATAGGAAAGTCTTCACACTTTCCCACTTGTGACGTTCATCAGCGAAGCTGTCCTAGAATAGAGTGGGGAGAGAAACGATCCAGACCTGTAGTGCTATTCTGTAAGCGTATTTATACAACTCGATCCTGAATCCGCAGTGAGATTACAAATTGGCATTCTATAAAATTCAACAACAATCGAGTTCTACGTCAGTGCTGCAGTTGCGTGCGTGGCGGCGAGTTGAACTACAGCCAGGTGAGATTTTGACGTTTGTTAGTATGGTATGACGTTTAAAGTGGCATTCTGTAAGGGAATCCCGCGTTCACTTCGACCAACACTACGCACTTCAGATTCGAATTAATTTGTCAAAAGTGCTATTCTGTAAGCGTATTTATACAACTCGATCCTGAATCCGCAGTGAGATTACAAATTGGCATTCTATAAAATTCAACAACAATCGAGTTCTACGTCAGCGCTGCAGTTGCGTGCGTGGCGGCGATTTGAACTACAGCCAGGTGAGATTTTGACGTTTGTTAGTATGGTATGTATGACGTTTAAAGTGGCATTCTGTAAGGGAATCCCGCGTTCACTTCGACCAACACTACGCACTTCAGATTCGAATGAATTTGTCAAAAGTGCTATTCTGTAAGCGTATTTGTACATCGATTTTGACCTCGAACTCGATTTCTACAACTGCGCCGCCGTTGCGCGCGTGGCGGCGAGTTGAACTACAGCAAGTGAGATTTTGACGTTTGTTAGCATGGTATGACGTTTATTATTGTAACTTTATGAATATTGAACTAGTTTTTATTTACGATTGAAAAGTAGGCAGTTAGACCCGGTCGCGGGCAAAGCGCGGCCTAGTTTCCATACCAATTTGAAATGCAGGCCGGAATTTGCCCGCGTAAGTGTAGGGTTTTCTAATCCCTTAACCTAAGTCAACTGGCCGCGACTTGTGCTGCCGCCGCCATCGCACCAGTGTGAGAGTGACTTTACTTTGAGTTTGTATCATTCGTGATGCATGCTTTATAACATCTATATTCTGATAGCTGTAATGCTTAAAATCTAATTGTTATAATTATTACACCAGAATGTCGCTTTCAGATCAGGACGCCCTGAAATGAGAGATAAAACCGTGCCGTGAAATGAGAATGATGGTGATGATGATGAAAAGAGGAAAGCTTACCTTACTGGTTTGAAATGACGAGGATCTACTTAGTTTATCTAAAAGTATGTTAGCCATATTCTTAGCTAAATTAAACACAATGCTGAAAATATAAATTAAACATTATCAACTGTATTTGTAGCTAAACTGGCACTTAAATGATGCATTTATGTGTCACCTATAATATTGTTAGAAAACATTGTTATATAATTCGTTAAATACACTAACAATAACAGTATGGCTTATTATATTTTTAAAATAAACATTACTTTAGAATTGGTTTCAATATTTTGCGTGGTTTTGATGTCTCTATTTTGTTGACTTAAGCTAGCTTCTGTCAAAAACAAAGATGACTAAATAAGTTTTTGAAGTGAGAGAGGTTTTAACTTGTTTTATAAAAAAAGATTTGTATTTAAACTGTACTTACAGTTCACAAGCAGTTCCGAAAACATATAAATGTAGGATACTTGTAATATCGACCTAAGTTTTTGAAGTGAGAGAGGTTTTAACTTGTTTTATAAAAAAAGATTTGTATTTAAACTGTACTTACAGTTCACAAGCAGTTCCGAAAACATATAAATGTAGGATACTTGTAATATCGACCTAAGTTTTTGAAGTGAGAGAGGTTTTAACTTGTTTTATAAAAAAAGATTTGTATTTAAACTGTACTTACAGTTCACAAGCAGTTCCGAAAACATATAAATGTTGGATACTTGTAATATCGTCCAAAGGCCTAATAGGACTATAAATGACAAAAAATGTATACAATGTTCCTTAACATTATGTAGGTATATAAATTGTTAACATTGGTTAACAAATAAGAATGCGTATATTAAAAATATAAAATTTTACTTACAAACAATAACTTTACAAATAATATAAACGAAAGTATACCTATGACAATTACAGCCCAAAATACCTATAAGTAATCCAAAAGAGGAGTGTAACTTTATTAACAGCATACGGACAGCTTTAAACTTAATTTCAGGTAACTTACGATGATATATAATAGTACATACTACTTTCAAAAATCTAATCTACAAAAAAGTATAAATACTATAATAGTAAATTAGTCGACGTGTGTTGATTTGATCTCCATTAAACTGGATTGTCTTTTTGTAATGATGTCTCCAGCGTAAATGTTAGTCATCGAAGCAGCTTGCTCTGATGGCTGCGACCCACCAGAACCGGTGCGTAATCTGAATGCAATAGGCTCGTGCATACAATCGAGTCTGTCCTGAAATTTAGACAAACTTAGGCACTCCTAGTTCCATTTTTTAACCCCTTACTGCATGGGCATTTTTTTTTTCAAACGAAAAAAATACAGGTGGTTTGGCTTGGTGTATTATTAGAAGCCAGAAACAAAAACACTTTTGTATAAAATCTACGAATCATATACCTAATGTACGTCCATGCAATGAGGGGTTAGGTATCTACAGCAGGCCGCAGCTTCAATATGAAAACGCAGGCCGCGCATGTCTGGAGTCTCACATACATTGCAGGAAGGCAACAGGCCGCCACCGCCACCGCCACCGCAGGCCGCGTGGGCAAAACAGAGCAAACATCAGACATCCCACTATCAGAGACAACAGAACTCACGTCTAATATCATACAATTGTGTTCGCATTGTTGAAAATGTGTAGCCTCGTTGTATTTTCTTCTGCTTCTCCGTAAATCTGGATCAGGAGGTCCGTATTTTATGGAACTTCTGAACGCTGCTACCAAATTCTGTAATTAGTAGACTGGTAACAAGCAGTGAACGTCGACAGGCGGTTGTAATGATTAATAGATTGTTGATTAATAGATTGTGGAATATTAATGATTAATAGATTGTGGAATTAAATTTCCTTACTAATTAAACACTCTGCTTTTCACATCGATTACGAGGAAAACAAAATATAATTTGTATGTTTTCCTGTATAGGTACAGGGTGTAACAAAATACCTGTAGTACCCCGTGTGGAATACTGGATTTCTTTAGGAATAGCGACTTGTGGAATTCGTAAAAATTATCTTCCTCGTGCGGTTCAATTTCTAATGGTGGTTATACAATGTCATTTTTATCGGTATTAATTGTGATAGTACTTACATTGGCCATCATGTAAGACGATATCGTCTTTATGTGAAAAGCAAGAACCACCATTGCGGTGACCCCGTACCACGCTATTATTATAATGGTCCTGTTGTCAAAGGGCTTCTGATAAATGTTGTAAATTTTCAAGGTTAAGAAGTACTAGAAACAAAAGAAAAATAGAGGTAGCGTACCTATGCAACTAATCTAGAATATATAAAACTTTAGTGTTAAATTTTCTTCGATCATAATATTACTCACTAAAAGCACTTCATACAAACTCAGATCATGAATGTCTTAAGCTTATTAAACAATTCCATTTAAAAAACGACCGTAATCCAAAGCGTTAAGGTTTATTTTAAACATCTGCATAGTGCAGATTTGTCCTATATAAGCAGCATGCGACGCTCACAACACAATTGATTACAAAACAATGCTTACAGTATATTAAAGCACTGTTTCATCATGCCATTGGTTTTAAGCACTGGTGCAATATCTGGTAATAATACAATATACGAATGAATTATGAAGGAATACTTATCTTATTTGTAAAAAATCATAACTTACCGAAAGCGTGATCGGTAGAAACATCCAAGTTAACTTCCAGTATATGGTTGGCTTGAAGCCGAGCCAAAACTCTATGTCTGTCGTGAACCGCTTCACCCCGTACACCCACATTATAATAATAGACTTCAATGTTCCCAAATATAACATGTTGATCGATATGCTTATCTTTAATGAAGTCATTTGATCGAAAATCTATAAAAGCAAACATTTTACAGAGAACAGAATTTTAACTATAATATTTCGCGAATAACTCATGGTGTTTTTTGTCACTCTTTTTTAACCGGATCTTTTTTTCTACCTGAGTAATTCTACAAAGTATTATCATTATAAAATTTACAATCTGTTGTTATGTTACACAAAAAGTCAATTTGTACAAGTTGTTTAAACTTGCCTGTTCCCGGTGGGAATCGCGATACCACGACCTCGGACGTTCAATTCAATGAATAGGAAAACTACAGGACATATCACAACAAAAAGTAACTTAAAATTGTAGCACCAGTAACACCTAACGCTAGATTTAAAAAAAAGTATATAAATGCATTTTTTTAAACTTTGACTACTTACTGTAGTAAAGGCCAAACATACAACGAATCCAACAAAACATAACAGTCCAACAATATAAACGTCCTTAACTTTACGAAATTGACTGTGCAGAAGCCTTGCTATGGTTGTTGTGGCTAAAGTCTGTAAACGTCAACTATTGTTAAAAAGCAATTTACAAGTAGTGTAGAAGAGTGATTATTAAATGGAGAACCGATACCTTATGCAGAGCTCTGGGGTAGACGAGTTCTCGGGTGGAGACCACGAGTGGACAAGAATGGGGCGCCCCGCGGCTAGATGGAGCGACGATCTGCGTAAGGCGGCTGGCAGTGACTGGATGCGGAGAACAGAAGATCGGACTCAGTGGAGACCATGTCCAATATTGGATTAGTGCAGGCTGATGATGATTATGATACTTAAGATTTAAAAAATATGCTAGCGGACGACGACGTAAACGCCTAAAATCCTGAAAACGACTACCATTGAAGAAATTTTATCACAGCAAGTGATCGGAATAGGTAAGTGTTAAACTATATGCAGCAAACTGGTAACAAAACGTTATTATTGTAAAGATAATTGCGGGTAAATTGATAATGCACTTGCTCCCCATACAGCCTTTCATGTTTTCAACATAAGTACAATAAAAATGTATATGCACTAAACCTTAGAGACATTTCCACTTACTATGTTCGCAATCAATGATATTACACTATTCAAATATAAATAAATTGCAAACAGCTTCTGTGCATGCAAGAACTCTATGCCCATCGGTATAACAACGAACAGGCTGTAATGTGATCTTATCTTTTTCGGTAATTTTACGCATGGCAACATTGACAGGTATACCATCCTGAATATTAGGGATCTGAGTAGTGCAGTCGAAGTATAAACCATAGTGAATACCACTATGGCGTTATTGATTTTCGTAAAAGGCGACATCGTATTGAAATCATATACCCCGATTAGTCCAACCCGGTAGGGTGATGTAAGGTGGTCTATTACTAATTGCTGAAACAATACGTTTGTTCATTATTATTAAGCAAGAAAACTAACCTTTCCTCTAAGACCCGAAAATCAGCAGCAAGTTGTAATCTTTAATATATAAAACAAAGTCGTGTTAGTTACACCACTTATAACTCAAGAACGGCTGAACGGATTTTGATGAAACTTAGTACAGGGATAGCTTGAAGCCTGGAATAACATATAGGCTACTTTTTAGCGGGGTAAACGGTTCCGGAAAAAATATTCCATGCGGGCGAAGCCGCGCGGGGAACAGCTAGTAAATAATAAATGTACCCAGTGTGTACTCATTTAAGCAATAAATTTTTTTGACTTTGAATAGTAGGTACTATACTAAATCTTGAACACTTACATTTGATACTGGAAAATTTACATTGAGTATGTCTTTAATAGCAATCAATATGAGTTCTGACTTAATAATAAATATGAAGATGGCGGTGAAAATAGTGGAAGTTATACTCAAAATGAATGATAATCTCAATATCTGAAATAGGAAACAAAAATTTAATAAAACTTTATGCTGCAAACTGCAGAAAGGAAGCTCAGCATAGCTTACGTACAATGTGCGGTTTATTACTCAAAAATACAGATTTTATTTTTTCCGTCGGAACTTTTAAAATTTTCTTTGCCAGGAAATTTCACGGGTTGTTCCAAGTTTTACCTCAATCGATCAAGTAATTTTCGAGTTAAACGCAGGACATACAGACGGACAAAATATATTCGCTATAAGGGTACTCGTAATTATATAGGTTTTGACCATTTTGACGGATTTCTGCTCTGAACTGTGAGAAAATTGTTACAATTTTTTTTTGTCTGTTTTCCAATTAATTTGTCAGTCATCGTATAGTGAAGAAAATGAAATTAAACGGGAAATATTTCTCGCTCAACTTTTCTAACATCCTGCTAGTTTTTTCAAACTGTTTTTGGAAATTTATTGGTAAAACATTCTATATCTGTTTTTACTACTGCACAAAAACATAATTTTCCACTTTTATTTTTATTCCAAATAGAGAAATGAACCAACAAACCTATAAATTATTTATCTCGCAGTTATATAAAATTGCCGCACCTTTATAATAGTGTTGAAAGTGACTGTGGCAATGAAGAAGTTGATAACCCATATCATTCCGTTTACAAAAAATTTCTCCGTTATGTCGGTATGCGGCAACAAAAATGTTTCTCTAAAAATAATATACATGTAAGTGTATACGTGTATAGGTATACATACTGGGCGAAGAACGCACAATAGGATTATACCTACCAGAGATTAAAGATATTAATCTCTATCACTATTTTTATAATTATTTCTAGGTATCTCAAAAAACCAATGGGTTACCAATGGATCTTTTCTCGAATCTTAAGTACATTTACTTACTGTTCTCAAACGGTGAAGGAAAACATCGTGAAGAAACCTGCATACGCCGAAGAAGAAATTCTTAGACGCATGAGAAGTCCAGCAACCCGCACTGGGCTAGCGTGGTGGACTATAGCCCGAACGCCTTCGTTGAGAGGTAGGCCTGAGCCTCAGCAGTGGGGACATATTAATAGGCTGTTGATGATGATCTCAAAAAATCAAATCAAGCCTCATAATATATCCACCCTCTCAACGAGGGCGCACGGCCTGTGGGCTGGATGGTGAAAATGAAAAAGAAATGTTGCCATTCCATTTACTATAAAAAAAACCAATCGATATTAATATTACTGTTAATTTTTTATCGATAACAATGATTTCGTCATTACCTGTAGTTATGTTCAACAGATATTTGTCCTATGTGAGTTACTTTGCCCCTCCGGCAACTCGTTAGCACGTCAGGAATCGATATACAATTGTTGGCATCCTTATGGCAAACCGTCCACGCCGGCACGTGGTGTAAGCTTGCTATTAAATATCGCAAGGCGTCCGTTAGTTCGTTTGCGTACTGGACATGCAATGAAGTATACAAACAGACAATAAATAGCCTATAATGTACCACTGTGAAACATGTCCCTTCTAAAATAGTAGAAGGTTTATGTTTTCATACGACATGCACAGTAAGACTGGAATTTGTATTTTCTAGATACAGATCATAAACATCATCAACAGCCTATTAACATGTCCCCACTGCTGGGGCTCAGGCCTACCCTCTCAACGAGGGCGTTCGGGCTATAGTCCACCACGCTAGCCCAGTGCGGGTTGAGGGATTTCACATGCGCCTAAGAATTTCTTCTTCGGCGTATGCAGGTTTCCTCACGATGTTTTCCTTCACCGTTTGAGAGCAGTCAGTAAATGTACTTAAGTTTCGAGAAAAACGCATTGGTACATGCCCCAGCCGGGGACCGAACTCCGGACCTTTCGATATGGTAGGCCGCGTCTTATCCCCGACGCCACTGACGCTCTTACAGATACTACACTAAAAGTTAAGCACGTTTTGACAACACCTAAAACCGCATCAAAAATCAGACCACATATTGAATAGCTATAAACCTACAGACTAACAGATACACACATACAAACGCCGGCGTTAAACTTATACCACACGTAAAAAATGTAGCGAAGTATTACTGCATATTCTACATCTAAACTATAGGAATACACTGTAAACAAGATGAGACGAAAACAATAAAAGCATTAGACCCAAAACATTTTGAGCCCAGAGTCGAGAATCAAACCCATCTCGGGTTATCAGGTTGAGGACTTCTAACACATGCTCTGAAGTGGCAGAGCACATCAGGAAAGCGCATTATAGAACGCCGCCCTGCCAGTGGACCGACGACCTAAAAAGGTAGTTGAAAGCAGCTCAATTGGGTAAGGCCTATCTGGACGTCAGCAGACTCTGATAGATAGTCTATGAGATGATGATAATAATCTCTAATGATTTTCAGTGTACCTTATACCTACGCTAGGCATACTTATACATTTGTTTTAAAGGTGCAAACGCACCTGTACCTTAGTAAAAGATACAAAATGAAAATTTTACTTACTAGAATAGTGAATAGCATCGACTGAAGGAGCATCCCGTACGTCACTCCTTTCAGAAGAGGGTTTAGCGTTTTATTAAAGTCTAGCGACCCCGTATACATTTTGACGAAGAAGTCCATGAACGCGTAACTCATTGTTGATATCATATTTACTATGATGAAATCTATTAATCTTACTGAAAACATAAATATAAACATTGTAATTATACAGGCTTTCAGTAATAAGCTGTACAAATAAATAGACCAATTACTCTGAGGGGACTATTTCATTGTATCCATAGGTTTCACAACTTTTGTTCTTGGACATGAATAATTTTCAATTATATAAGGAAGTAAAAAAAACTTTCAACATTGACCCTTCAAAGCATCTGGGTCGACACATTTTGTTTAAACATCTATTTGTTTATATTCCACAAAAACTACCCAAGTATCACAATTACAAATTATGAAATATGCATTATGAGCAATAAGAATAGCTGTGATTATTTTATTTTGTGTATGTTGCTTACTGTGTTGCCCGTGCGTCTACGCCGGAAGGTCAAAATCATTTTGCTACGCAGACTGCTACGGGGCGTAGCGCCGTAGCACTGCGTGGTATATTGTATCAAATCGACCATACACAGGCAAAACCAAGCCAAGTGTTGGTCAGTAATTTGAAATTAATTTTTTAAATACTATTGAGCTCCGATGCAATTTTTAAAAACACATTATAACTAGTAGTTCCGTAAGAACAGTAGACCTCGCCAGCCCTTATAAACCAAACCTAAAAGAAACCAACAAAAGTCAACTTTGTAGTTGGAGACAGAAAAAGTACCTACTAAAGTGACAAAAATTAGCACTTTAAAACTTAATATTTCGCAAACGGATCCCTGAATCGAAAAATGTTTTTCACACACCCGCGATATTTTTGAAAGACCCATCCAACGATACCCCACACCATGGATATCACGCGGAAAAAAAATATATTCCATTTTACGTATGCAGTTCTATGAACATAATTTATTTTTTCAACTTTCATAAGTCGATCCACTATTACTCAAAAACTAATAGAACCTACATAGCCGTAATAGTTTTCCTTGTAACTATGTTATATATGCTACTGCCATGAATTTTTTCACATTTCCAGAAGCAGCCGTTTAGCTGGCAGGGGGGGGGGGACACGTGACTCTAACAAAAATTACCGCTTTGAAGCTTAATATTTCGCCAACGGATCCCTAAATCGAAAAAATGGTATTCACACACCAGCAATATTTTTGAAAGACCTATCCAACGATATCCCACACTATGGGATTCACAAGAAAAAAAAAGTTCACTTCCACTTTGCGAGTATGGTAGGTACTCTAAAAAAATGTTTTTCAAAATGTTATTCTACTCATTTTGTAGGTTTAATTAATTTATACCTATGCCAAATTTTCGTCAAAATCGGTTGAAAAATGCGACCTGTAGAGAATTACAGACAGAAATACAGAAAGACAGACGGACAGAAAGACAGAAGGACAGACGGACATTAGCATTTTTGGTCAATCTCGAAACTTAGACGCTTCGCTCGCTTCGATCGCTCGGCCAATAAAAAGTAAAAAAATACTACCTGGTTTCTTAATTTGCGAAAATATATCAGCATTGAAGGTCGACGAGGAATATGCGAATGCTAAGTATGAGTAAATCTTAATGCTCTCCCATTGGTAGCCGGCTTCACCGAGAGCCTCCTGATAACAATATTACAAAAGTCAGCAGTGAGTACTTCATATACGACTTGCGGGTTTGCACCTAGAACCTAGTAACTATTGAATCAGAACCGCCCACATAATTTGTTGGGTAGAGGCCTACAATCACAACGACGTATTGGCCGTATACTCCTATGCAAGCCTTGGCTATGTGGTCTACACAATGCATTACTTAATATCACTTTATCGGCTTATGCAGTTTCCTTCGCGATGTTTCCCTTGCGGCACAATGGCATGACCAATAAGTCTGTCTGCAACCTTCTTTACGTTATTGACCCATCAGAGGCTGTGGCTCTGCCAAGATGACGCATGTACCCATAACTATGGCGCATGTGAAAGCATCGAAATGAAAATATAGAACAAGATTTCGTTTCAAATCGTTTGTTCTTCCTTCTTTGTTGTTCTCTTTCCTCAGCTTTTGGATGTCACAGGAGTGAGTGGGGTTGTAGTAAGTATAAAAAATCTCACCTTGCTGCTCTGATAGGAAGAGGATCGACTAAGCTTATCCAATAGAATGCTAGCCATTTCCTAGAATTTAACACTGAAGCTGAATAATAAAAAGAATAAATTAACACTCAGAAGGAAAAGAAAAAAAATTAACAGGAGGTCGTGGGTTCGATTCCCACCCGGGACCAACCTTTGTGTGATGAGCATATCTGTAAGTTTACGGATTCTGGGTGTGTATGTATTTATTTAAAAAGTATTTATGTATGTTTATCAGTTGTTTAGTACCCATGTACATGCTTCGGCTTAGTTTGGGACTAAACAGCCGTATGTGAATATGTCCAAACATTATTATAACAGTCAACACGTCCCACTATTGGGCAGAGGTTCCATCCTCAAGGGCCACGTCTCTGGCCCAATAAGGATAAGTGGACTTACCTGGATTACCTGGGGATTCATACCTTAAAAGCACGTATTATTAGCTACCTACTGATTTCGTTTAGCTCTATGTATTTTCGTATTCATTACGAACCAGCACTCTATTAGTCTGTATAAATATTCAACAAGGTAAACTTTTCCCTGTATTTATTTATAGTCAATAATTATTAATAAAACGTGCTGTGTATTGAAGAAGTAAAGTATTTGATCGGTGGTTGCTAAATGTCATAACGTTCCTGTCAAATTGTGTTGTGATGGGAACTGTCACACGTGATTGATGCTAAGTAGATTATAATGAACTTGAAAGTTTCACAAGGTTTTATGTAAGATTACATACATACATCTTCACGATATGTCGCTGGCGGGGTAGGCAGAAAGAACATGTAAGATTAATAGGGTGTTTATCATTTTTTTCTACTACCTTGCACAGTACAATCGTGGCTGCTTTGAAAATAGCTCGTTCTTAATAGATTATTTATTACTAAGTATACATACTTATTAATTACCTTAATTATTACTTGCTTTACTTATTACAAAGATTACAACTTTGCGTGTACTCAATTCGGTCCAGCCACTACACAAACGTGTAAAATCTCTTTTACTGGCTTTCAGAATGTTAATCACTGTTGTAAATTGTAATTTTTGTGCTGTGAGATTTTCTAATAAATAATAATAAATAAAAGTACAAAAGCGAACGTCTGCAGTCCGCCTTATAAAGTGGACTTTTATATCGGGAACCCACGAAACACGACCTCTTCCCTCTAAAGTATACTAGCAGGGACGTAGATGTGCTAGAAAAGCCGTTTGTAATAAAGAAATTGCAAATAATAATGATGAGAGCATATGTAGCAAGTAGGTGCTCCAAATGTCAACCACATAAGGTTAAAAAACCGCCAGACGTATAAGTCAGCCATTGCAGACCACGTCTTTAATGCTGGGACTGACCACTGGATTGAGCTCCACCAACCTAAAATCCTGTCCACCGATCGCCACTACTATCCGCGGATAGTGCGAGAAGCTATTGAAATCAAGAAATTCAAAATTTTCAATAGGGAAGATGGTTTTAAATTGTCACCGTCGTGGAATCCAGTGATCGAAAAATTTAAATCTCGTGACTTATCGTCGAATACACCCGCGGATACCGTGAGTGTTGTGTGCCGGGACTTTCCAATAATACAAGATCAGCAGAGGGTAGTTTCAGAAACTACTCACAGCGATTAACAATGACAGCTCGCCTCTCCAGTCAGCTCGTGACCACGGCCAGTGTAACCTGGTCGAAACGTCGGGCGAGGTAAATAAAACTATTTCGTGTGTAAGACCCGTAAATAATTATATAATTAAGAAGACTAGACAGTCTAAGTAAAAGTGAGCCCTAGTGAAGGTGTACAGGTGATTTCTTAAACACTATCCAAATTTTAATATTGTTGATCTTTGATGAAAATTATAAATACCTGCGTGTTTTTTTTCTTTTAGGGCATAGTATATACCTACAATATTGAGTAAGGCACCAAAACATTGTCCCAAATTACGTGTCCGTTTATCCAACAGAACACGGAAAAAGCTCGCTACGCTCCCGCTCGCTACGATCTATGGTCTATCCACTGTCTATTTGATACTCGTATGTCAGTCTAGGTCGTCCCCGGCTTCTATTACCAATCTCATTATATTTGCAAGAATACTACTAGGTAAATAAATGTGTTTGCTTGTATATTGTGTGCCGGAGTGTGCTTCTAGCAGGCTCTACATCAGCGGCCTGTTTCCCCGGAGATTGAATAAGGCTCGAGCGACTCGACTACGGATTTATGAGGATTCCCCCGACATCGCACTTCTCTCCGATTGCCAGTTTATTTTGTGTCAAAGTGCGTGAGGTCGGCGCGAGGAAATCGCCAGAAATTAATGGCGCCGCTTCCCGCTGTTCATTGTGCTTTTATCTGTCTTGTTTACGATTTTTGACTGAGTTTACACGAAATATTGTCTCGGAGAATTCCGGCAGGCGCAATATTTAAGTTAGCAAAGCATAAAGGTACCTTGTACATACGTACGTGCCTTGAGCTGGTCTTGGAAGTTTCAATACTATGAGAGACCAGTTTATACATGCCTTGTTTCCACTGACGTGCGGTCGACAGTACATGCGCACGTAGTATTTATATTTCCATAAATGTCTCGATTACCATTATTTTTGAATTTCCGTAACTTTCTCAACATTTACAATCAGTAATAATGTCGAGTTGTCTGGCGGACAGACAAACGGATATCCGGATAAAATATCCTCGCAATAATCCATTTTGACATTACGAAGCATTTCTAGCATTACGAGGAATCCAATCATACTAAATACACGTGGAAAACACACCGTACCTTTGCAGTCATACAGTCGAGTAGAAAACTAATTCATCTCTAGTATACACTTCACAATAAATACTAATCAACAAAAAAAAAAAAAAAAGGAAATAAATAAAAGGATAATCTTCATCAACAAAAAAATCAAATGACTTTGAATTTTGAATAAAGATATGATTATCGAATAACCATTGGCAGATTGACTTACAATGATTTTTCATTATCGGTAGTATCACACATCCACTCCACTCCCAGCTTAGAAGTAAAATGAAATCTGTACACCATACCTTTTCACCATTTCCACTGCCTTTCAGCCATATCAAATAACGTTAAAAGGCAGGAAACTCACATAAACTGTAAGGTGTAACAGGACGGCCACTTTTATTTTATGAAGTCAATAAAATGTCCGGCTACTATCGCCAAGTTTGTTGCCGGCAAACATGGGACGGACAGAAACGTTCTTTGACATGTCTAGAACTTTTGTAACTAGAGTTTGCGACCGGTTTTATTCAGTAGTACACCATAATATTTCCGAGTACTTAGTAAATTAAAGAATGTGTCCCATTACTTGGTTATGTTATGTGTTGAAAAACATATCTTCGTAATAGACTCCTGCTTTACTTGACACTTTAAACAATGTGAACTTATGTGAATTTATAACATCTACTGTTTCACTCCAGTTAATTTCAGCATGTTGTGTTTACCTATAAGTAGTTGTACATCTCATTGTAATACCATATTGTAGAATATAATTTCAAAACATGATGTAACAACTGTTGGTTTACCTAACAAATAAATAAAATAACAAAAAATGTGCGTTTAATAATTTCTGTATTTTCTATGTGTGTAACTGTAGGTTTCTCAAGAAAATAAAATACTCGACTATTAACGATAATTATTTGTCATTTCTCCTTATAATATAGTCTTATTTTTTATTTCCCTAAGTATTGTGTCGTTAAAGTGAAATTTACTAAATATTTAAAAAGCAGCCGGAAACGGGCGAGAATTTAGAGAGGTGTGTACCCAGCAGTGGCTATAGATTTAGTTATTTACAGCAAGCTTAACTTTCAGAATGTATTTGATCACGAAGAAATTATTTACGTTAGCCAGAACCAAAGCCTTCGACATAGCTCAAAAAGTTAGTACCTACATTGACGTGGCAGTGGGCTGGGTCACACTGTCGATGTCGGAGAACCTACCTATAACCGCTGCTGGGGTAACATTACATCAACTTTTTCACAATTTCCACTGCTTTTCAGCGCTACCATCGACTTTATTCCGAAAAATAATTTTAATAAAGGCAACTACGAAACGGATTGGTCAGGCGATAGCAATATTCGGGCGATTCGCTGAGACATCGAAAAATGTCATAACGCAGACGGATCGTGAGTCTCCCACCGAGAGCTCCCACCGCCCCTCGCAGCCATATCATTTTCAGTCCCTTATCTAATCTCCAAATACATAGAAGGGTTCCACTCCTCATGTCCTTGTCGCATATTTGGCGGGGTTCCGTAAATTCTTTGGGAGACGTAAAAACCAAACGGAGAAATTTGAAGTGCATGATTAGGGATCGATTTATCGAAAAGATTTCATTGGAATCCGGAAAATGTTCAGATCAACTCAGCATCGCCTTCGTATTGCATACAATCACACATCATCATCATCACTCACTGTTCAGAAGTCTTGTCAAGTAGTCTTGTCAAGTATTATAAAATAGTCTACTTATACTAAATTATATGTAGATTTCAGAATAAAATGAAATGTTTATTGTGTGAATTCAGATTTCATAGGTATATCTTATATCGTCGTTGCAATAGGTCGAGTGTCAAAAAAATTTGATGGTTTTGATTTAAATGACATTGTTCACTCAAAACAGCAATTATAGTTATTAAATAAATCAATCAATATATCAAATCAATATAATAATAGAGATGTAGTCGACAGGATCTGTTAGAAAAGAAGATAGAATCCTTCAGAACCCAAGGAGCGCAAAACCCACTTGCTCTTGTCTGGTATTTTTTATCTCCCGCCAAAGAGCCCTTGAATGGGGATCCAACATTTTTCGGGTAATTTGAGACTAGAGCGCGCATTACGCCAAGTCAAGATTGTACAATATTTTTTATGGTGGCAACTCTGGCAAAAGGGTGCGTTTTTATTACGGGCTTTCTGTGAATTAATAATAAAATTTTATTATAGCGTATTGTTCTCACTGTTGTGAATGTTGTACAGCTATTTTGCGTATTTTTCTTTGCTATTTATTGTATTTGCATTTTATTTCTTAGTGGTAGGTTCTTCATCCTATTCTTCGAAATGTTTTAGTTACCTCTCTGTTGTGTCAATATTAACTTTCAAGCTTCTTCGATTTGTTCATTTAATATTACCGAGTGCTGCTTTGTAAAAAGTTTCAAGTGTCATTGGTAAGGTTTTATTTACTCAGCATGCAGTCGAGTTACACACGTTTCTCGTCAAAAACCAGACTGTGATTGTCTGGGCGCCTCGCCTTATAGTATTAGGATAATTGCGGAATATGCGGTCTTATATCTGTGGTCAGCGAAGGAAGAAGAAAAAAAGGCAATTTATTTTATCATCATAATAATTATCAGCCAAACTGTTTCTTCCCCTCGACTATACAGGTGGAAACAGAGTAGTTTTAGACAGAATTGACGTCAAAAGGAGGATATTGTAAGCTGAGTTTTCGTTTTACATTTTTATGTTACATTTTAGACTTTCGCGCTTTGTATTCATAATTATATAATTATTTACGGGTCTTACACGCGAAATAGTTTTATTTACCTAACGTCGGGCACGTTTCGACCAGGTTACACTGGCCGTGGTCACGAGCTGACTGGAGAGGCGAGCTGTCATTGTTAATCGCTGTGAGTAGTTTCTGAAACTACCCTCTGCTGATCTTGTATGTCATTTTTATGTTGTCATAGTGACCTTTTCTCTTTCTCATTTCATCAGTCATTTTCATCAGTTCCTGGATCCGAATCGTCAATCTCTTCTATTTTTATCGTTGCCCGGTAATCTTAACAGAACACGGAAAAAGCTCGCTACGCTCCCGCTCGCTAGTAATGTATGGTAATTTTAAATCGTCTTTATTCTCGGCAACTGACGTCGTGGGTGACCACATAGTATTTCGAGGGCAGCCACGGTCTATAGTTTCTCAATTAAAGTTGACATAAAACTTTTCCCATACAATAAAACTGTTACATTAAACCCGAAGTTGTTGTCCGCTGACATAGAGTGGGTGCCAGTGACTCAGCTCGCTTCCAAAGTAAGTAAACTACATGTCACGTAGCACTACATACATGGCAAGCACTGTACTTAGGACAGTGGGTGGAGTGGAATGCAAGTCACTGTCCATAAGTGAATTCTGCCTCATTCTTAGAGAAAAGGCGGAAACGGAGGACCTGGAAAGGATTTGTATGAAAGCGTACGTTTAAAAAATACGTATAGTAAGTATTAATAAGCGGATTTTGCTTGTATAAAGTGTATCACAGACACACGCGGCCTGCGGTGGCGGCCTACCGCAGGCCGCAGCCTCAATATGCAAACGCAGGCCGCGCGCGTCTGAAGTCCCGCATACATTGCATAGGGAATATAACCGAAGATATAGACGAAGGTATTTCAATGAAATTTGGCAGAAATATGTTACCCTAGCTTTACGTTTTTTGGATAAATAAAATAGTAAAAAAAACTTTTCACGCCAAAAAGTCAAGTTAGAGTAAATCAAGTGTCAAGTCTACGCAGTCGGCGTATGGTCGTAACTCAGGTCTGGGCGTGCCCGCTCCGCCCAGGGTTGAGACCAGCACAATAATACCTTCTCTGCACCCTCACTCACTGGAATCTACTTATCAGCAAAAAATGTAATTACAGGTTTTCTGATGATTAGCAGTCGTTATAAGAGACATAATATACTCATACAAGTAAATTAATTTTACAAGGACATTATCGTCCGCAAATGTTAAACTGCGAATCGTAAGTCCATTTAAGTCAACTTTACGTATCAATCTTATGAAATAATACTTCAGGTACAGTTTGAAACATGTGTAGGTTTAGCGGACATTATGTTCATTCGCAAAAATTAATTTATGATTATTAGTAAGTAGATAATTAACATCAGCAGTATTTTTCGCGAACTGCATATCGGTGTCAGCGTTGAATAATATGGTTATACATAAAAGTTCGGTAGCGTAGAGGGAAAGACGCGGCCTGCCATGTACCATTGGTTATTTCTCAATACATAAGAGCATTTACTGACTGCTCTCAAATGGGTAAATTAAATTCTTTTATTTCGAAAAACAAGTTTCATATTTGAAGTCCGCATGTGAAGTCCACCAATTCGCACTGGGTTACCGTGGTGGACTATAGCCCGTGCAATCAGTCAATATGCTGTTGATTTAATTTTTGATTTGATATTGACTTGGACGGAGCACTTACCAATAACAACCAGTATTTTTCAAGACACTATAAACAATGTTCAGTCTGTCTGTATAAAAGCTGACGTAGTTCAGCATGTGGGCTGTACAAAGAACTTACTTTCCACCGTGTACAGTACAATACACGTCAAAGTTTAAAAGCCTCGATGCATGCTCCCGCCGCACAAGTTTATTGAGAAATGGCTCTAAGAATTGATTCTGACGTCTTACTCACCCACTTTAAAACATGCTTAGATAGACAGTGTTGCCAGTTTTGCAGCTTTCCCAATTTTTTTTACCAGACGGATGTCGGCTTTTAAAGTCTCAATACTTTGGAAACTACAAAGTTGTATGTTATATTAATTAATACTGAAATGTATGGTGGACTGACGATCTGGTGGAAGTTGCGTGCGGGACCCAGCTGGATGAGGTTAGCTGAGGACCGGTCGTCGTGGAGATCCCTGGGGAGGCCTTTGTCCAGCAGTGGACGTCTACAGGCTGATGTGATGAAAATGTAGAGCCATATATGTCCATCACTGGAAGATTATATTTATGCTGTTGAAGGTAGAGTTTTACGAGATCCGGTGTGTACATAAGCAACCACTGACGAAGTGTTTTTAAAAAATTCCGATCCTAAGGTGTTAACACATAAAACATTTAGTAAATAATATAACAAATTGTTGGTAAATAATAAACCGCAGTAGCAACACCACGCTAAAATGTCTCGGTGTACAATCGCACACAAAATTGAAGCTTGTTTTATATAAAGTAGAGTGCACTTCACTTCTTGCCTGTTAAGGTTTTTACCCAGAGGTTGCTTCTTATTTATTAGTGTTGCTTTTTTGCGTGTAATGGATTTTTAAGTGAATAAACAACAACAAAAGAACGAAGTTGAGGACTTTTACATTTAAAGCAGAAGGTTTACTTCCAAAAGTCTCCATCCATAATTTAAGGTGTTTGCATGATTTACGCCTACATCTCACCAGTAGATAAGAGGATGTTGACATAGAAAATTTAAATAGAAAGATTTTCAGACATAAATGAATAGGTAGTGTTGTAAAAAAAGTTAAGGCATTATGACTGGAGCAGCTGGGTTGAAAATGATATTAGACTAATTATTATGATGTTTATATGACTATTTTATTAGACTTCATTGTAAATGAAAATAGGGTTTGCTGGAGGAAATCTCTTATAGCGATAAGTTTATCCTTTGTATATACATATAGGCTATAAAACAATTAGAAAATTCACCGAGAAAATAATAGCAAGCAGCAATAAAAAAACTTTGGTGAAGTACAAAGTTGTATGAACTTGCCGTTCAGAGTAAACTGGGGTTTATTGAAAATTTTCCAAGGTGCTTCCAGTCCAAAAAAACTAACAATATTAAAAAATACAAAAATAAATTAGGTAGATAACCATACGCATCTAAAGTCCAGTTAAATGTAAAGTATCAAATTGAGTGAATCACAGTACGCAGTAAAAGGCGGCCTAACATAGGCGGGCCGCGGAACGAGATGAAAAATCACAGTCGACTTTTTTTTATTGTGCGAGTCACCACTCGGGGGAGCATCGCGTCTAATTAGGAAGAAAAGTGTCTACTTATAAGAAATACGTCTTATCTACTTAAAAGAGTTACGTCCAGTTTTCTTACTTTTTATTGACTATCTTTGGCCTATGTCCAGTTGATATGACGATAATGATCTTTGTAAGTAACATTATTCGTTATAAGCTTCTGATCTATGCTATCGAAATAGTACCTACACGTCAGCGTATAAATATTATGTTACGACTAAGTCATAACGCAATGGAGTATGACTAAAACAACTTCTGTTATAAAACTTACACAACTGCAGAAATACAACTTTTATAAACATTATAAACATTAAGTACTATGTGTTTTGATATCCTGTAATTGTGTGATCGATGAATACTTTTCCTTTATTTAATATGTTTAACTTTTTGCCAATATGATACACTTATAGGATTGTGATAGCCTTGTACCTAAGATATTTTGTCCGTCTGTCAATTGTTATTCTAATTGTAAGTACTGTTGATTTCATTTCATCTTTCCCACTTTCTCCACGACTGAGTTAAGTAGGTATCACTTTTGCTTCTAGCAGTACTATTAATTCAATGGAAAGGAGCAGGACGATATCTGATTCTGTCCACGGTCTCTAATATTGATATTGACGGCGACTGTACTTTGTCCCGCGTCTAATGTACCGTGAGCGGACAGTTTCTTGACTCGTTTCGTTTCTTTCATTTATATAAAGGACTTTTTCACTGAAAGCGAGCGGCCATGATAAATGTTTCTTTTCAAATGTCATCGAATTGCAAGTGTTTTGTGTAACATTAATATAATTTTTCTTGGGAATGTTAACGTTTCTGTTTTAGTGTCGTGAAACGGTGAGAAGAAAACCTACTTATTACCATTTACTGATTAACATCTTTCTTCAAACTAATATTATAAAGGCGAAAGTTTGTAAGGATGTGAGGATGTTTGTTACTCTTCACGCAAAACCTACCGAATAGATTTTGTTGAAACTTGGTACAGTGACAGCTTATATTCTGGAATAAAATAAAGGCTACTTTTTGACGCGGACAAAGTCGCGGGGCGTCCGTTAATACCCCCTAAGTAACAAAACACCTACATAGAGGGCGCTGTTTCACAATGTACACGGGAAAAACTTTTCTACACGGGCGAAGCCGCGGGAAATAGCTAGTAATCAATAAAATAACTTAAACCTTTTAGTGTCTAATGTAATAATAATATTTAATATGTTTATATCATATTTTAACTAAATAAGTTTATTTACACATTAATAAGCTACCGAAAATTCCATTCGGCCAGACACTTCTCATTTTTCCTGCGCACACCACGAAGATACTCACACAAAGTATTTCCACGGCAATAAAACGAAAAATACTGTCACACCGGACCACTTGTTCTGAAGAGCAATAATTCCGGCAGTCACCCGCACGCGGCGCCACTGTGCCAGGACACTTGGAAATGAAAATATATAGCCACTCCACACTTGAGCGCGCGACTGTACTCCGCTGTCTTCGTTTAAAGAAATGAACTTTTTTGCTTTCTGTGATATTTTTCAATTCAATTAACTTTTTGTAACTTAAGCCTCTTATATGACTTATCTTACAAAACTACGCTTGACTATTGTTTGTATATAGGATGGTACATTTCCACAACAAACTACCAGAGAATATCATGTAAAGAATGAATGACAATTATAACAATTTTGTAAGAAAGCTCTTATAATTAAAATATACGATTAATTTAATGACAAAGATGCCTGCATCGTATATAACCTTGCACAAACTTTACCAACAATTTGTACAACATTGATTTTAAAAGGCGTGTTGCAAAATGTTGCGCCGCTTCTTAGCGCTAACACTGCAGCGGTACATTTAAACCTTTCAGACGCATAGTACCAGGATGTCATCATCATCATATCAGCCTGTAGACGTCCACTGCTGCCGAGCGGTCCTGCGCTAACCTCATCCAGCTGGGCCTTCACCAGATCGTCGGTCCACCTTGTGGGAGGCCTGCCTACAATGCGTCTTCCGATACTTGTACCAGGATGTGCATTTCGCAAATTACCACATACGCAGATGACTAGATCCGCGTATGACCAGATTTTGTTTCACAAATTACCAGTTATCCTCGTAAATGAAAAACCCAAAATAAATTATTTCACGTCACATGCACAAAGCACAAACTGGCCTTTTGCTTATTAAGTTTAATTTTTAATATTCGCGCGCAACCCGCGTAAAATTGCAATCTACTTTCCAAATGGAGGAAAAAAGTGTTCTTGTGCGAATATTCATATCTCTCTGTTAGAGGTGTAAGAGTTGGTTAATTTTAATGCTACAGTGGTGTGGATAAAAAATCTGTAAAGGTCCATAGTGATTCTTACTTTCTTCCTATAATTTTTTACATAATAATTAAGTAAGTACCTTGTTTTTCTTTAACAATTATATGGTTCGATATCTTTAGAATACGTCACCCTCTACTGGTTTAATGTCTATGTTAAGAATTTTTTTTAGTATCTTGATTTCCTCGGAAACCAGTACCCCTTTGAAGGTATAAGTACTATGCACTTATTGGGCAAAATCTAGGAAACTATAACTTAGCTTAATTTAAACTGTCTTCCCTTTCTATCTCGTTCCACTAATTAAGTATATGGTAGACATCCTCTACAGTTCCGTATATTATTATACTTCTTGCAAATGGGGAGAAGCCACCTAACCCATTATTTAGATGAAAATAATAAAATGATCACTACAAAACTTGATTTGGACGACTGGAATAAACTACATGAGCGACGAATCCGCCGGATGGTCGCTTATTTAGTAATTTAGTTTCTTAGGTTAGATAAGATGAATCTTCCTATTTAATTAATACATTTACCTACTTACTTGCCAGAAGTATACTTACATCATGCTTTAACTGATCAATCAAATCAACAGGCTTTTAACATGTCCCCACTGTTGGGGCTCAGGCCTACCCTCTCAACGAGAGAGTTAGGGCTATATAGTCCACCACGCTAGCCCAGTGCGGGTCACGTGCGACTAAGAATTTCTTCTTCCGCGTATGCAGGTTTCCACACGATTTTCCTACACCGTTTGAGAGCAGTCAGTAAATGTACTTAAGTTTCGGGGAAACCCATTGGTACATGACTCAGACGGGGATCGAACTCGGATTTCTCGACATGATAGGCCGCGTCTTCCCCACGACGCCACTGAGGATCTATCGACTGTCTGTTTGTGATCATTTACCATTTAATTAGACATTCCGTATTACGAAAGTAAATGAATCTCATGGGCTCCCTAAACGATCAAGCGGCATTACATACATTACGTAATGTCACTCATGCATGACCGTCTAGTTGTAGTGATTGACGTGCATGACATGCAAACTACGTGTTGGCCGTTGCTTCACTGTACTGATTGGTAGCAAGCATGATGGTCCATCATGCAGCATGATAATTCAAGTAAACGTTGCGTGTCATGCAAGCATGATCGTTTAGGGACTACTAAAAATAAAATTCTCTGACATAACTCGGACGAGCGGACGTCTGAATTTTAATTCAAACAGCGCTGTATTTTTTCCTATCGCATTCAATTGAGCTGCATTTATTCAGTTTTCCCCCTCTTTCCCGCGGCATTAACCAAATGTATTCATGAGGAGTGTAGACACGAGTAGAAAGCGAGGTCTTATTTGTGAAGAATTTAAGATGAAAGACTATGCTAAGGTCTTCGTCGACAATAACATCAAACAGTCAAGTTTTTCCAATGATAAATATGCAGATTTAAGGGCTAACTGTGTGGACAGCAAGTAAAACAGCCGATAGTCTGTAGCGCACTGACTGGCGTATTTTAATGTGACGTACTGGTGAGGTACATGCAAGTACCCTCATTTTTGTGCATATATAACATCCAATAACAATGGTAGGTAACCGTCTATATAATTAAGACTCCATACAAAATTATATTCCAGGCCGGTCGGGTAAACATCTCATGCAAGTTAGTTTGGGTTTATCCATACATTCTATTATCACAACAGGTCTGTATATCTCTAACGCCAGTCAGTCAGATCAGCCTGTAGACGTCCACTGCTGGACAAATTCCTCCCCCAGGGATCTCCACGACGACTGGTCCTGCGCTAACCTCCACCTTGTGGGAGGCCTGCCTACCCTGCGTACGTGGTATTTCTTTAACGTGTCGTTAAGAAAACATACTAAGACATTTCGACCAACTGCGTACGTATGTTTTTGTTTTATTATATGCAGACCAAATTGGGCATAGACCAATCGCATATTTGACCAAACGTATTACCATCTGCTGCTAAATCCTTATTCCGATAATATTAATTTTGTAATTTTTGGGAGCGTCAGTGGCGTCGGGGATAAGACGCGGCCTATCATATCGAAAGGTCCGGAGTTCGATCCCCAGCTGGGCCATGTACCAATGGGTTTTTTCTCGAAACTTAAACACATTTACTGACTGCTCTCAAACGGTGAAGGAAAACATCGTGAGGAAACCTGCATACGCCGAAGAAGAAATTCTTAGGCGTATGCAGGTTTTCGCACTGATTTCACACAGGGCTAGCGTGGTGGACTATAGCCCGAACGCCCTTGTTAAGAGGGTAGGCCTGAGCCCCAGCAGTGGGGACATTAATAGGCTGTTGATGATGATGTTGATGATGATGATGAATTTTTGGCAATAAGTAATTAACAGATACGGATAGTAAAATAATCATGCACCTACTTATCGAGTTTTATTCGGAGCAGTGATCTGAGAATGAAATGTTATAGGTAGTTTACAGTTTGAACCCTAAGATATCGTCGTATCTACTTCGTTGAATAAATATTTTCTCAAATACCTATAGCGTAATGAAATTCTTATCGAAGTCCCGCCTCGGGAGCGGAATATTATTTTTGCCTCGCATTAATGCGAAAACTGTGTATTGTTGAGTTAATATGATGGATCGGCGAGCTGAGAGTTTCCAATTTAACCGACGGCGCGAGGTTCAGGGTTCAAAGATGATGTATCACCGATATTGGTTGCTCGGAATATTTCATGCTTATCTACCGCCGGCTGCTGCCCTGCCCTGCAGCTTTGCCCGCGTGGATTAAGTTTTTTCCCGCGGGAACAGGTTACTGCGGTAAAAATGTTATTCCAGGAAGCTCATCAAAATCCGTTCAGCCATTATTGAGTTTCCCACGGGAACAGTTTACCGCGGTAAAAAGTAGCCTATATGTTATTCCAGGATATAAGCTATCACTGTACCGAGTTTCATCAAAATCAGTTCAGCCGTTATTGAGTTTCACGCGGGACATTTTACACAAACATCCTTACAAACTTTGGCTTTTATAATATTAGTAGGTCTAGGTAGGGTAGATATAGGTACTTGCGCCTTGTTGGCTTAAGTCTCTCAGAATACTTGTGACACACAGGAATCTAAAAACTTTATCTATCGGATAATCATATAAACTATAGCAACGTCATAAATGCCACTGTCTGGAAAGCAAAAAACACCAGAATTGCGATAGACGATAGCCAACTCTCGCCGGACATTTTTATGTCCAACAGTGGCCGGTGGGACGGAGATTCGTATTGCATAAACGAGCTGCAAAAGCACCTTTAATAATAAAAACCAGCAAAATGTTAACTCCATGATTAACCGCGCCCCCGCGCGTTTTTATTCATTTTTATTCATTCTTTATTCACGCCGACGTTCGTAGAATGTATTCATGAAGTTCTCCCTTCGAAACTCTGTTGAATTTCGAACAATTTTCACCAATCTTTAGTAGGGTTGCCATCGATCGGACAGAAGAAGTCAGTGTGCCCAGAACAAAAAACCTACCTATATACAACAGACTACCATTGTACATTTCTTCTGATTTTGCACATTGTCTCTTTCGTAGCATTTATAAGTATTTGGTTACCGCACCATTTCAATACTCTATGAGCAGTTTTTTTTGGTTCTCCATTTTGAAAAAATCGGATATGTGGAACAAGAAAAAAAAACACATACAACTAGTCAAAGTTATATATAAGTATAAGTATAGCTTGAACTACACTTGTGCTACAGTATCAGCTCAAGTGTTTCCAGTAACTTGAGGTCGACGGTAGTGTGAAGAGCGTCAGTGGCGTCGGGGATAAGACGCGGCCTATCATATCGAAAGGTCCGGAGTTCGATCCCAGGCTGGGCCATGTACCAATGGGATTTTTCTCGAAACTTAAGTACATTTACTGACTGCTCTCAAACGGTGAAGGAAAACATCGTGAGGACCTCAAACCTGCATACGTCGAAGAAGAAATTCTTAGGCGCATGTGAAGTCCAAAAACCCGCACTGGGCTAGCGTGGTGGACTATAGCCCGAACACCCTCGTTGAGAGGGTAGGCCTGAGCCCCAGCAGTGGGGACATCTGTGGCTGTTATTGATTGATAGCTTTAACGTGATAACTATTTAACACCTAATCAGATGCAAATAAAGTCCTTGATCTTGTCTTTCTACTATTGTATTTTGTAGTACCTACTTTCAAATACGTACCTACGTCTTTTCTTTATTTTTTGATATCGATTTATTAAAATACATGAACTTACTAGCACTGGTTTCTTTAAAATTGAATATTATTACAGTTTGAAATATACAGATTTTAATTCCTCACTGGCAACCCTGCACTTGGTATTTTTTGGTATTTTTCCGCTCTTTCGGCAAATTCTCCCGGCTCGCCGCCGAAACACGGCTAATCTGTTGATATTGATACACCACTCGGAGGTTATTTAAAAGGACTTTTGACGCCAAAGCACAGGCCAAAGTCAAGTTTCTTTATTATTCAAACTCTTTTGGCAGGGTTCTGTTTTTGTGACAGATAGGGTTTATAATTTGAAAGAATTACCTTAGAAAAATCTTTAAATGAATCTAGTCTTTAGAATAATTATTCGCTAAGCTAATACAGTAATTTCCCTGTATTTGGAGTAGAATCGTGGGTGAATGCGCTAAGCAAATTATTAATTTAATAACTATAATTTTAAAAAATCAGCTGCAAAAAAATTTCCATACAAAGTCTACGTCAGTGGAAACAATTTGAACTTGAGCTGGCCTATCCTATTAGGGAGTTTCAATACTATGAGAGACCAGTTTGTACTGGGTTTGTTTCCACTGACGTGCCCGTGGTACTACAAGTAGTACCATTAGTAGTACGATCGGCCGATCGTAAATCACCAATGGTCTGTACAGCGTCAAAAGTAGTTTGTCACTTTAGTACCTTGTCACTCTAAATGCAGTCAATTAGTAACTTTTGACGCTGACAGTCAGCGTACCAGTAGTACCATTGGTAGTAGGTACCACGTTCTATCTTGATTTATTTCTGCGGTATAACAGAACTAATATCAAATTTCTTTCTAAATTAAACTCCCGCACGGTTTATTTAACTTTAGATGCAGTTTATCGAACTCTGCACAGCACGCGTTCTGAACAAGTTCGAATTATTAAATTTGTGCGCGCGCGGGGCGGAAGTCGCGGGGCGGGCGTCCCGCGGGCCGACACTCTCGATGCACTTCCGTTTCCGCGCTCTATTGAAATTTGTGGCGGGGAACTTGTGCGGTTCGCTTTTTGAAGTAGACAAATATGGACGCGGAATGCAAAACAGTAGGATTTACTGTAGGTAAATATGTCCAATCTGAAAAATGTCGAATTTGAAAAATGTCCAATATGAAAAATGTCCAATCTGAAAAATGACCAATATGAAAAATGTCCAATCTGAAAAATGTCCAAACTGAAATACGAGTCACGGGGAGAGTATGTTCACCAGTTAGGTATATATGAAGGTAAATCACCCATACCACAGAATAAATTATAATACGTACAAGAGACTATTAATTCCGCGTAGTGTCAGTTGTACCATTGAGTTGTACCATTGATGATACAAGTGACACAACTTTGTATCACTAGTACCATGAAAGAATTAACTGTGGTACAAGTACCCCTACACGGTGGCGGGAATAGCATAACATTATTTTGTTTTATAAATTCCTAAAACCAAAGATACCTAATGATAGTTGTTTAGTTAGGTATATAAAAGCCCTCAGGCCCGATTGTTCCCCCCGGAATGTCCACTCGGTCCGTTTCGTCTATTTCCCGGAATGTCCACTTCCTCGAATGTCCATGTGTGTTTCGAAACTAAGTTAGACTTACACAGAACGTCAAGATCGAAGTATTAGGTACTAGCCGATGCCCCGCGACTTCATCCGCGTTATAAACTAAACTATTTAAATGTTATTTAAAAAAAATTTACCCGTTCTAATCATGCCAGTTTCTTAGTTTTAAAGTTTGTCAATAGATGGCGCTAGGTGTATTTTACACCCCGCTATCATTTGGTTCTTTGCAACAAATATAAGATGCAAATTATCCACCATTTTTACCTCTTTATTAATAGTAGTTAGGTATGTCATAATAGCTACAAAATCAACAGAAGACGCGGCGCAGTTGTAATCGTGTGAAAAAGTAAAAAGGGGGAATAGAAGTAAAAAATGAACTGTGCAGAAATCCCCAGCGAATCCGACGGGCGACGGAATGAAAATTGGATTTGGCCCTGATTGGATTTTTATTTACTTAAGACAAGAAAAATTCTCCTTCAGCCCGAGACGGCGCTTATAAATGATTTAGAAATCGTCCGCGTCTCTGCCACTTGCCTGATTAACAGACGTGTTCATTTATTACTTTATTCCTAGAAAGTAGATAAGGTTTTAGACAGCTTTTTGGGAATGTGATTTCATAATTTTGAGATAAATAAGCAGGAAAGACTGTTCGCTCAATGAGGTTTCATAAAAGTACAAAATTTCGTTTTTTTTTTAAATTATTTGTCGAAATTTTTAATGGGGTGTGTTTCAAAACATCTTTTTGAACTAGCGGACGCCCGCGACGTCGTCCGCGTTAAAAAGTATCCTAACTTATTACATGGTATACCTAATCTAACATTGTACCTACTAAGTTTCATCAAAATCTCTTTAGCCCTTTTAGTTTGATTGCGCAACAAACATCCAAACTCAAAAACATTCAAATTTTCCCATTTTTAATAGTACTGGGATATCTGTTGACGAAATATTACTAAACTGTGTATAATCAAAAGGCGGCCTTATCGCTTTCAGCGATTTCTTCCAGACAACCTAAGGGTGATGTTGAAATCTTCAAGGAGTGTTATGTAGGTGTTGGGTGCAGACATTTATATGTATATAATATAAGTACATGACATTAATATGATATATTCAATGGAGAATATTCTCTCTTAGCACTCGATAGATCATATTTAAATAACAATGTCTGACCGTCGTCGCCGGTGCGGACAGACGAAAATCAGTTCCAAACACGGATCGAATATTATTGGACAAGACATTTTTAATAACACGCATGGGCGACAGTCAAGTATTATGAGCACAGATTAGTGATATAGTGTCTTCGACAATTATGAGTGTGTACCTATTTAGATTTTATAACATGTTTTGAATACTTTGTTTAAAATTTTTTAATCGAAGCAAATCGGCCAAAAAAGGAGATTCACGAGTGGGCACGAGCTTTCCACCTAAAATATTATTTAAATATACGGAAGAAAATCAGCGTACCCAAGAAAACAGTCAATTTGGTTTTCTGAAGTAGATACCATACCATCTGAAAATTTGTCTTTTTCTTGAAATTTCTACAAATTTTCCATCATTGTCTGGCATTTTTACACATAGGTTAAGTTACAGCACAACCGCTGTCGTAATTTTCGAGTTATACGCCGAACAAATAGACAGACAGGCGCACTAAAAGGCTTCGCTATTAGGGTATCCGTTTCGATGGATTATAAAAATTTTGGAAATTAGTAATACAGAAAAAAATATACCCGGTTACGGCGAAGCCAAAGGAGGGTGTGTTCCTTTTCCGGGTGCAGTATTCTACGTCCATCCAGTCGTATATCAATCCGAAGAAGTCCCCTAAGCCGTTTCGGAATGGGAATCCATTACTGGATATTTATGGAGTGCCTTCGCAAAATATTTATCTGCGTCGATAATGCGCCCCGCACCCCGCGCCCCGCCCCGCCCGCCGCGCCCGCCGCAGGAAATGAAACCTTTCAACGGACATCGGTTTCACTTAGTATTTTCGGTTAGAAATGTAATTTTATTAATAGTTTTTTTCTTTATAATAATACATAATAGTAAAATGGAGACAGTTTGTGGTTGTGCGCACTGTTGCCGTATATCTCAAGAAACGTACACCAACCAAGGCCCTAATCGGACAAGTACCTGAGGAGAAATGGACTAATAAAAAGGTAGATGTAAGTCATTTACATAATGAATTTACATAATTTACAAGGCTGTAATTGAATGAAAGTCAACTCTGTTGTATTGTGAATTTCTTTATTAGATATCAATAAGTAAATACATATTGTTATCGAATCTGTCACTCAAGTTTGTTCATAAGATATTTGTTTAAGAGCTATAGTATTAGAGATGTACTTGTAAACGCAATATCCTAAGCTAGTAAAAAATTAACAATACAACAGAGTTGACTATCATTCAATTAAAGCCTTGTAAATTATGCAAAAAAAAGATTTACACCCACTAACACTGGAAATCGTCGCTGGTACTGAAAAACGACGGATGTAAAAAATAATACCAGCTTTTGTTTAACCCTTTGGCTTCTGAGATTCAGAGCGCAGTACCTTTGCAACTCGGACGTATTTCGCGTCAGTCAAACCCTGACATTGTCACTCAAAAAGTTGACATTTTTACTAGGTCAATGACAATGTATGACAATGTCAGGATAATATGACATATTATGCGGAATATAAAACTAGCTAGCTGTCATCCTGCTCCATGTAAGAGTCAAAGAGTTAACTGGGTTGCCTATAGATAGTTTCTTTGTCTGGAATGGTGGAATCTTGCAATCGATTTCTTAAACACTTCTCGATATGCGATCACGCTCAAATATTGCAAATTTTTACCACCTCTGGCCTGCGGGCGAGGCGCATACAATAGGCTCCATACAAAATTATACCCCAGGTCGCGTCTTACCGTCGTCAGTGTGGGGTGACTTTTTAAGAATTTTTAACCAAAATAGTCAAAATGATCGCGTTATGCCGTTCAATGGAACGGGGGTAGGTAGCGTTCGATACGGAGAGTTTCATTTCCTGAACACCACGGCCGGATATTATGGAAATGCGCGATGATACGGAGTAATCGTATCACGTCTGGTGCGTACGAATTATTTGGCTCTCAGGTATTGGCTCTATTTGGTAAATATATAATATCCAGCGACTGACTGTTCCGTGTCATCCTGGTTGAACTCAATTTTCAAGGCAATTTTACATGCTATGCTATAGGTACGTTACTATAAAAGCCTTAACCATGGTAATTTACTAAAAACCTAGTAAAACATATTGACGGTAAAAGTCAAAAATTAATTAACAATCCGGAGTTTTACCATTGCACATGTCATGCATTGCATTGCTCATGTCTGCCACAAACCTCTGCTCATGTCCGGAAATGTTGTACATTCTAAAGCTCATAGTACAGTCGACCGCACATCAATAGAAACAATTTGACCTTGAGCTGAGCTAGCCCATTAGTAAGTTTCAATACTATGAGAGACCAGGTTATACTGGTTTTGTTTCCACTAACGTGCGGTCGTCTGTACCTACTTAAGTAGTTTTTGAGGACAAACGGCCATATAGACGAAAAAGCTTCGCTAAAAACATCCGTTTTAACGCATCTTTATAAAAACTACTAGCTTATGCCGATAAATCAAATTTGGTCTATAAATTTTTGTTCTCATACAACCCTTAACATCCCTTTTCACCCCATTAGGGTTGGAATTTAAAAAATCAAACCAGATTTTAAGTCAGATCACATGCTTTCGTACAAAAAACCCGGTTCTAATCAGACCAGTAGTTAACGTGATGCGGGTTCAAACAGACAGACAAGAAATTTTTTGAAAAGTGTTTTGGGGTCAGTAAGGCCTAAATAACGTATTCCAATTTGTTTTTTTGAAAATCCCTTCAATATACAGAAATACTTGAGTTACAGTTTTATAATAATAGAGATTATTTATCATGTACCTACGTATTATCATAAATTACACATTTGTAAACCCTTAATCTTCCTCAATAAATAATGCAACACATCTGTAATTAATTGCAATGTATTCCTAACACCCGGGCAATTTCGCAGCTACTTACGCCCGTGCATTCAATTTTCCTTCCACAGCCAACATATTTCACTTCCCGGCTAACAAGCCAGAGGGAATGGTTAAAAATTGCCCTCCGTATACCTACTCTATAAATTTGGACGCCTCAACCACCGACAAAATGGATATTGCATAGATATTTCATGTTCATTTCACTGTAAATAGAATATAGGCTAGGTAAATCTAGTATTTGGACGTAAAAGATTGATTAGGTAATTTTAAGGATTGGACGAAGGATAGGCAGAGGGATACAGGGAGGGAGGGAGGTAGAGAGGGAGGGAAGGTGGGAGATAGGGAGGGCGGGAAGGGGGTAGTAAGATGTGACGTTATAGATAAGCTGCCTGTTAGTATTCCCGGAAATTTAATGGGTATTGTCATAAGTAGATTTTAAATAGCATTTTGTAGATTTTTTATAGAAGTATGTCACTAAATAACATACATCTTAAGATACCTACGTATCTCGCAGAGTTACGCCCTTTCGTGATTTGATTAACATTGTTTCAACTTTTGGATATCAAAATTATTTATTACATGATCTTGGTGTCAATTTACTTGTTTAAGAAAACAAGAAAGGACATTTGTATCAAAAGACTAAATACTTGTGTGACAACATGTTCTCATGCAGAGCGTCGTCGACGAAAGGGCATTTAATAACAAATGTCTGACGTCATCACAACGCCCGCCTGTGGCTGACACTATCTTGCTGTTTTAAAATGCATTGTTAGACGTAATATAAAGGTTGAATTTACATCGCAATTTATATGAACGCGTTTATTTATAGTCTAGCTCGAAAAGCGGCTTTGTTCACAGCTAGTAGATTTTCCAGAGGGCATTCAGTATTTCCGAGGGCAAAGTATAGCGAAGCATGTGTCTAACAGTGAAATATTTTCTAACTTTTCGAGATTTGATATCTTTAGCAAATTCTTAAACTAAATGTAAGTGTCATAAAAGTCAAGGAATTAAATTATACGGTATACTTTAACACTCAAAATTTTCGTATGAACAATATTAATTGACCGCTCTGTAATTTATGTCCCATGATTAAATGCTCTTCATATCGGGACGTTGTTAACAAACAAAAAAACAATGCACTTGGTGCTTTTAATAATGGACACAGGGGCAGTGCCATTATGTCCAACTAAACACGTAATTAAGTTAAGGCGCACTTAGCGGGTGTTTGCGATGTCGCGACAGTTTAGCAGACCGACGTTGATGCTGGCTAATGTGGGGGTGTCCCCCGCCGTGTTAAAGTATAATATGTAAGTGACTAGGTATACGAGGAAGACTATAGTGCACCAAGGACAGTGCTGACAAAAAATCAAAAGTATGAAACAACCGCTTATTACACTAGACTTTTTCCCTTTATAATAATGGAATTCGACAGGGACAAGACATGTTATAAATATCACAGTATTTAACACCTACATAGGTGGACGGATAAATAGATTGATCGGGGCATGATCTGATGAAGGTCATCGAGAGAGTAAATGGAGGACTCTTAGATCGCTGTAGATATCCAACTGATCATATAAGCCGTTTGGGAGCAGCATCGCAATGGCTTTAAAGTGACCTCGATTGTATGAAAATCTTGCCTTGTTTCTAATTATCCGTCCACCTATGTATATACCATATAGCGTATGTGGAATCCGTCAAATTACGAATTGGGGCACCGTTGTGTTGGCGGATAGGAGTTTGGCACAAAGATCCGAAAAGTGCCGAAGTGTCGCCAGGTGACCCTGGTGCCCTAAATCAAATCAAATCAACTGCCTATTAACATGTCCCCACTGCTGGAGCTCAGGCGTACCATCTCAACGAGGGCGTTCGAGCTATAGTCCACCACACTAGCCCAGTGCGGGTTGGTGGACTTCGCATGCGCCTAAGAATTTCTTCTTCGGCGTATGCAGGTTTCCTCACGATGTTTTCCTTCACCGTTTGAGAGCAGTCAGTAAATTTCGAGAGTCCCATGAGAAGATAGATGAGGCTATGTTTGGTGACGAACTACATTCTTCAACAGACCTCTTTATGTCGGAACATTTTTTCAAAGAAGCTCCGAGTAGCTCTCTGCCAATAAACAACAATAAATGTCACGAATTCAATTATCGCTACGCTTTCAACGGCTACCATTACAGGCCATACATTACTAGACTTTAATTGCCGGTAAATATGAACGCGAATTAATCCGCGCACCCATTGAGAACGGGTTTTAATACTGACAGATTCGAATTATTGATGCACGAGTGGGGATCGGTGTGAATAGTGCTCGGGCAGAACTAGCGATAGGGCTGTCGCCGACTTTCAGGTAGCAAACATGTTTTACATTATTATATCATAGATAGAGTGTAGATAATAATTATACATAGGTATTTGAACGATAAAATTGATAAACAATATACAAGACAATGTTGCCATTAGTAAAAAAAATCTGCATGCTCGGCAGTGAAATAGAGAGATACGACTTTCACAGACATACAAATACTATGCATTATATGCTTCGTGTCTGTAACAATAATATTTCGTTTCGAGCTAAAATGACGCTATCTCGAGGAGCTAGCGTTAAGAAACTACAAGTTTCTTTGCGAAGTTACAAGCCATTGCGAAGTTTGCTAGCGTTAAGAAACTTGTAGTTTCTTAACGCTAGCTTCATTCCAAATGTAAGAAGAGTCATTTCATACTTTTACTACCTGATAGGCTAAAATAAATCGCGCCGGTCGCACGATTGGCCTATTTCGTCATTTGGATAAGGAGAAAACTTTCTAAAAAAACCTACCTAGTAGAAAAAAGACATTTCCAATGCCAAAATATTTATTTTATGTTGCTGCAGCTGCCAACCCTATTGGAGGACACAGCGTGTTGTATTCTGAAATGCATAAGCTTTGCGAATTGACTGGTTTAGTGGCCAGTTACGTACCTACGAGTGTTTGTTTTGTTTGTTGATTCAAAAATAGAACGAGTCGCACCATTGTTATGCAGCCCGTAAAATATATTCTACGAAACTCATGGCGAATAAAAGTGTACTCGGAGTGTACATGATAGTTCAATGTTAATATTTGAACTCGAAATGCTGAAATTATCGTAAGTACCTATAGATGTTTTGTTATTTTTATCTACCACCGCTTCCAAGGTGTTAGAACTGAGAAGAAGAAGCGGCTCAACAAACTTCCTATCATATCAACTTATTTCATTTACGTTGGGACGGAAAAACAACGAACCATCTATCCGTCATCCTCTTCTTTTTGTTCTGATAAATAGGCAAAGGTTTTAAAACCATGCAGTCTACTTATCTTTATCAGCCATATTCCATGAGTACTGAGCCGGTGCTTCCATCGGCATTGCTCACAATCTTGACATAGCGCACGTACTGACTTCACCTGCTATCTTTTCTATAATTCTTTCTTTCCTTATTTCTTTCCTCTCGTTCTTTTGTCTCCGACGTGACGGTTGGTGCGCCTAGGTAACAGCAGAAACTAGCAGATATCAGTGTTTTGCATTTTCAAATTTACAAGAAGGGTTCTTTCACCGCTTGCTGATAAAGTCCCAGATACTCTATCTGCAGATTATCAGACAGATAGCCAATTTTTTTTTGTTTCACAGGTATTCGATTGCCTTATCTGTAAGATAAACTAACAGCAAGAACAAGTGGTACTTATTTTTTTTATAAGTCAGATATTTTATTAGAGACTTGAGGTGTGAAACACGAAAATATTATCAGACAAGTTTATCTGTCAGCTTACTATCTGTAACAATATCAGCAAGTAGTGAAAGAGGCCTTAACTTGTCCTCTGCCTTTTACTTCCTATCCTGTGACTTCATGGACCTATGTCTAATGAAATTAAAGATGTCATTCGCTAATCGCAGTTTTTTTTAATCTATTTTTTTAATGAGGCTTATGACTCAAGGAAGTCAATGCCAGCCTCGTAAGGAAACACTGTTTGCCATGTTATTCAGACCTCAGTCTGAGAGACAACTTTATAAATTTATATACATAATTATTTTGCCTTGTCTGACAACGGGCTGCTCAATATGAGGTTTATCTCACCGTTGTGGCCTAGTATTCCCTTCTAATCGCTGTTTTCTCGCGGTAATCGTTTCTCGCACTGCGGGAACTTACAAAATGCACACATTGTTGGTAAATATTACCATACGACACTATGACGCCCCTCGGCGCACTACGGGCAAGTTTAGATTGGATTTGGTGCTCTATTGTTAGTGCATGTTGTCCGCATAGTTCGCAGATTGCGTGACGGTTGGAGGGGTTTTGTAAACAATGAGCATAAAAACGTGTGACGCAGTTTTGGGAGTCGCCTAAACCTAAGCATGTACAAATGAGCATGCTATTTTTTTCTACTACCTTGAGCAGAGAGTTCCATTTCATACTGGAAATCAGTTTCGAAAATCAAACTTTCTGGACCCCGGTGCGAAATGACTCTCAGGTCGTGACGAAATATTGTATGGTTGGCAAAATGACACTGGCCACTATGATTTAGCGCCGCGCCGCGCCCCACGAGGTAAAGGCCTATTAAGAAGAGAATTTGGCGAGCAAACCTGGTGAATTTTGATTCTGTTCTGATAATTATGACTTACTAGCTGTTCCCCGCGGCTTCGTCCGCGTAGAATAATTTTTTCCCACAGGAACCGTTTACTCCAGTAAAAAGTAGCCTATATGTTATTCCGGGCTATAAGCTATCCCTGTACCAAATTTCATCAAAATCCGTTCAGCCGTTATTTAGTTATAAGTGGTCTAACTAACACGACTTTGTTTTATATATTATATATATATAAGATTTGTTATTTTTTATAGTAATGTATCGGACTTTCAGGTAGTAGAAATCATTCGTACAGAGTACAATATGGCTTAGATACTCTCAGAATAAGCTGTCGGCGTTCGCTTTCAGCTCACGTCGAAACTATCTTCCTTCCTCGGGTATGAAAAACCGTCATTTTGTACTCGGTACGAAATATACTTATTTGTGAGTAAGAGGCTCTTTCAAGGTTTACCTAGCCTTGTATCACTGCGACCATTACTGATCTATTGTGATCGCCACCTTCAGTGCGTGAAGACTACCTCCCTATGTTATCGTCACAATGTCGTAAAATAGTATTTTTCATCACACTTGCTCGTTATGTGAATTATTATATGCATGCATACAGAAACACAATGGCCTATATACACCCGCGGGAGTAATGAAAATCAGTACAATATTATACCCCTAGGGACTATAAAGTGTAGTTTTTAAAAATGGCGTTCACACGAAGGCACAGAATTTTATAGCAAACAGGTATGACATTCCACAATAAGGAGATTTAAAATCAAACATGGTTTTTTATGTCTTCGAAATTTCTACAAATGGTAATTTAAACATGTACGCTTTAATTAAATGCATTATTTTTTGTGTTTTAAAAATGTTTTAGTTTACTTTGTAATTATTTCAGTGAATTTTATTTTGAAATTCGATAAAAACTGGCTGTATGGGCTTTCGCCTTTGGGAGTTTCTAAATGCATTTTTTATCATTATCTGTGGCAGTGTGGACCACCGAATGGCACTGATTGTGCCTTGGAGGCCGTGCTGCGGTTTTATGTATTCGTGAATATAAACTACGATCTAAGATTTGGGCTTAAGAACTACTTTCCAATTGGCCGTAAAACTACATATGAAAAAAACTTGAAGTTCCATTGACAAAGTTGACAATAAAACTATTTTATTAACTACCTGTAGTTGTGACCTATTAGTATAAATAAAGAGAGAAACAAACTTAAAATATGTCTATGTCATGTGAAGAATCCGAGTCTGAAAGTGCAACAACAACATTAACACCTCCGGATAGAGTGAATGCGGCTCAGTTGCTTAGTGAAAATTTGTTACCAGCAAAGTCTAAAGAAAATAGATTTGTTCCCTTGTGTCGTAGGTATTAATTTCCTCGCAAATGTGATGAAAAACATTGTGTGCATCACGGGAAGTAAGGGTATTACAAACTCGAGTCATTAAAATCCCTCCGCCTTCGGCGTCGGGCTTCTAACAGACTCTCGTTAGTAATATCCTACTTACTTCCCTTAATGCACAATGTACTATTGTGCAACTGTGATAAAATGATCGTCATTACGGTATTAGGTCACAAACAATTACCAATGATCATTGGTAGGCAACGGCCCGGTAATGAACCACTACGAAATAATTACTTCACCTTATCTTCCTTTCCTACACGTTTCACGTAACGTCTTCTCGTTTTACTTTCTCCAGAAATAAGACACTTTAATTAACTAAAATACCAACTGCCCCGCGTAACCTTATCCAAGAAAAAATTCAGGAAAAGCTCACTATAAAATCGAGGAAAAACTCAATATTAAGGTCCATAACAAATAACCTACATACTAAATGCACTGATAATTGTAACAAAAAGTACCCCTACAATCGTATTCGAGAAAGAATTTTATTTATAAACAATTCCGCTCAAAGGCGCGCTGCAGCAATTAGTAACTGAGCCGCCTTACTCGGGTTCCGTAGAACAAACGGGGTACAAATAGGCGAAAAACGTCTAAGCGCAGAGGTTTAGAGTTCCGCAGCCGTGTAATTGGTGCCCCTGAGGCAGTGTTGTCATAGACTAAGCAGAATACAGACTAGAATAACATCTGTTTCAAAGGAATGGTGCAAAACAAACGCATTTGCTTCTCGGAAACAAAATAAACAATAGATGGTGTTCAGAAATGGACTGCATAGTAAGCTTGGTAATACAAAGTTTTTATTATTATTTCTGTTAGTGTCCCTTTCATATACTCTCGACTGCTGTGGAGGTACACTGTCCCCTGGTACACAGGTCATTACCTAGCCTAGGGTCCAGGAGTCCAACCCCTTTGTTGATTTGTACAATCTGCTCTTATTTCAACTTCGTATCTTTCGCTAAATTGTACTCTTTGGAAATAAATAAATTTAAGGGGGTATTTATTGTATATTTAAAGATAATAGTTTCAATTAATCACATATACAACAATCGTATACAAAATACCTAATGATGGCCTTAACTAACCTAACCTACTCGTATATTACAAATAAAAATTAATAATAATAAATTTAATAATATTATTATTATACTTACGTGTAATATTTGTGCTTTTATATTAAGCTCGTGGCAATCAGGAATAATATACGAACAATGAGTCCAGATTATGAAGGCATGAATTTAAAATTGAACCGCACTAAAATTAGTTTCGGCCTTATTATCTTCATAATACTGCGTGACGGGGATAGTATTTTAGTGCTGTCATATTTTTTAACATTGTGTCACTTTATTTTAGACATTCACAATAATATGTTTCAAGTTTCAGCTCAAGGTCCAGTAGTTTTCAACAACGGACATACATCGCTTTAGTTAGACGGATCCCTAAAGAACTACTTCAAAGTTTATTTTAATACAGGACATGCTGGCTGGCTCCATTCAATTTAACGACATTTTTATTGTTTCTGTTTATTCGACCATAAAACCCGTTGTTGTCGGCTCGGGGCGCGCTGACGCGAGAGTGATGCTGTCGACTGCAACGCCTATTGATTTTTAAATTTACGCCAGAACAATATTTAGCCAATGTCTGTGAGCTGATTGATTGAAAAAATAAACCAAGTCCCGCTCTGAGTCGATTGCGGCCAGTTGACATTAAAGCGACAACGAGATACGTACATCCATACACATACATACAATACATACATACGTAATTATCTTCAAGTTATGTCCCTGACGGGGTAGGCAGAAAGAACAGAGCGCCAAGTATCGCTAGCCTGACACACCTCTTTCGTTTTGCTAATCATCATTCTCTTCACACACTCTCGCCGCAGGACGCGAGTGCTCTTCACTACGTGTTGTCCGTCTGTGAGCACCCGCTCTATCTGATCCTGGTGTGTCAGTCTAGCTCGTCTCCGGCTCCTTAAGTTAATGTTAAGTAAGCTAAGACAGCGAGATAAGTTTATAAAAAGCAGTTTTAAGGTATACCTTATCCGTTATTTTTTCAGTCAACAGTATATGGCCAGTTGAAGAAGCGTTCTATCAATATCCATCATATTTGAATGAATGAATGAATTTATTTATTTGCTGAAACATGGTAATAAGTTGTATGGAGTTTATGCTTACACAGGATCTCATGCTCACCATTTATATGGCATGCAATTTAATTTACATTAAAATTAAAATTATGTTTTGCGATGTCAAATAAGTAAGTACCTACATAATTGATTGATAGCCTTTGAATGATTTTTGCAACTTCTCTAATGCTTTACACCAAAAAAGAATAATACCTAGAAACTCGACGTATAGTCTATAGGCAATTTTATCTCTAAATAGAGATTTTTCTATACAAACCTACTTGAATAATTTATATGTACAAAACAATGTGTTAGGTAGAGTTTCTATAAGGCTCTTCGTTATCTACAACCTTGTTGAAACTATCTCTCTGCCTAGTTCACGCAACACGTCCGATAAACATCTCAATCTAGACCGCCGCCTCTAGTTCGCTAACGAGCTACGCTGCACGCAAAATGTAAATCTGTTTTCAGTTAATCCTAGATGGGCGGAGTGCAAGTTTACACGATTTCAAACAGACAAAGGAAATGAATAATAAAATAACAACAATATTGAGTACCTATCCCAAATTTAACAATAACTTGAAAGCTGTGGCAAGCCAGCATAAGGCACCTTAAGATCAGATTCTATAAAAAATAAATCAGAAATCTATTTTTTTAAGTAGTCGTCACTCTTCGCCGAATTCTTGAATACGGTTACTACTAGTTTCCTTTATTATCGTTAACTTTTGGAACGCTCCATTCTTTTTGTTTTTAGGGTTCTGTACTTCAAAAGGAAAAAAAGGAACCCATTTTCAAGACCCTTTTCTCAGGAACGCGTGGAGGTATAAATTTGAAATTAATATCAAATACTCAGGTCTGCAATCCCTTAGAGGTGTGAAAAAATCAAACTTCTAAGTCAGAAGATATGAAGTAGAAGAGATCATGAAATTTTGAAAGAAGCAAGGTCTTATAGCACAAGCAAAGGAACAAATCCGAAAACCGTAAATTTGTAGTTACATCACAAAAAATTCTTTTTTTTCTTGTACCAACAAACTTAACTTTGCGTATGAGCAAGTCATCCATATAAGATAGTACCATATGATATAACTACAAATTTTATCAACGATTTTTTAATTATCTCTTTAATTAAGTTTGTACGGAACCCTTAGGGCGTGAGTCCTACTCACACTTGTCCGGTTTTTTTGCTACTCACATGAGTGTGATTCACGTGATGATTTTCAGTCATTATACCTAGGTATGCAATGCAACATAATATTAGATGTTAGAAATCTAGTGTTACTATAATGATTAATTAAACCTCCTAAACCGTCTGTCATCTATAAAGCAATTACTATATTTGTTGGCAACAATACGACAGGTATCGCGGTTCAGACAAGTTTGAGTCGCATAATTGAATTAGAGATTCGAATCTCTCCCCTTTGAGACGAAGCTGTCTGCAGCATAGGTACCTGCTCCAGCGTAAAGTTAGCTTTTGAACTATGGCAATAGTCTGAAATTACGGTAATATGAATTGTTTGGAAATGATTGTTTGGGTAAATAATATTTAGTCGCGTCACTAGTGTAGCTGATACCTATCTACGAGTGTTTCACCGTTTGCAGTTTCAGAAACTCTAATCATGAATTTGAAATTGAAGAAAACAAATCTTTTGTTATATTTTAATCTTTCAAATTGAAGAAAGTCAAAGTCAAAATCTCTTGTTATTATTTTTGGAAAATATGCCGATATTTATTTAATCTATTTAGTTAATCTAGAAGAAGAATTATATAGATTTTTATTTAATTAAGTCGTCGACGTCACTGCAGGCTGGTGATAAAGAAAAGGCCTATGTCAACAGTGGACTATGACAGGAACTACCTATAAATAATAAATAAATTGAAACAAAAAAAATTTATAGTTACGTCCTGCTTGATGTGGATTTCTTAGAACCTCAAAGAGGCCAGAGAGAGTAAATCTAATGTCTAACAGTGAAAATGAGGATGAGGTTAGCGCAGGACCGGTCGTCGTAGAGATCCTTGGGGGAGGCCTTTGTCCAGCAGTGGACGTCTACAGGCTGAAATGATGAACAGTGAAAAATCTATGTGACTAAGCACGACCAGAGAAGAAAGGGATCATCATATTATTTTATACTAATATTGCTAGGATTAAGGCAAAACTGTTTTGTTAAATACTTAAATGGTGTCGTAATTTTTTTCCAAAAAAACCAGCAATAAAATTTTATAATGTGAACACAAATCCGAGCAATCGTTAGCAGCTTTTCAGGATTACGGCGAGCGTATAGGGGGTGTTAACGCTCTCGAAATGAATTGATGGCTCGAACCCCGCCTGTCTGCACGCAGTTTTATAATTGGACCTACCAAATTAAAAAAATGTAAGTAATTATGCCACAGAGCACAGTAGTAGCATTAATCGACTTATTCTATTGTCTTTGGAAAATCTGAAATATTCACAGGCATTTACACTACCGTCGACCTCAAGTTACTGGTAACACTTGAGCTGATACTATAGAGAACCAGTTTATAGGTATTGGAATTGTTTCCACTGACGTGCGGTCGACCGTACCTCTACAATTTAACAGAACTGCCAAAGAATGTATGCATTTGAACCGAGTAGGAACAGATACAAGAGAGATGTTTTCTGTTACCGTTTGAGAGCTGCAGTCAGTAAACTAAGAGCTTTGAGAAAAATTGGTACATGGCACGACCGTAAATCGAACTTGGAACTCTCTACGTGCTGGGCCGCGTTTCCCCACTACGCCAACGACGCTCATTATAGCGCTCATAGAGTTACTTGTGGCTACCTAACATAGTGATGTGATGTGCAATTCAAACTAGCCAAGTCTCTACGTTGTAGCTATGTATGGCAACTCCAAAATTTTATTTGTGAAAATTGTACAGTTTTATTGGCCGAGTCACTAATGTTAGGTAGCCAGTAATGCTTGATAACGGATGATTATTAGATACTAGCCGATGCCCCGCGACTTCATCCGCGTTTAAAGTATACTATTAAAATGTTATTCAAATTTTTTTAACCCGTTCTAATCATGCCAATTTCTTAGTTTTAAAGTTTGTCAATAGATGGCGCTAGGTGTATTTTACACCCCGCTATCATTTGGTTCTTCGCAACAAATTACAATAAAAGATAGGCGTGCAAATTATCCACCAGTTTTATACCACTATTATTTGTATAGACTTGCATATTATTTTCACGTCTCAAATATATGCTCTGCAACACGCCAAGCAATCTAAGGTAGGAGTATAAAAAATTCATCCGATGACGAATGGCGGCCCAGGTCCGACAAGTGGCCGACATCCGTCTCTCCGCCCCGAGAATTTGTAAAAGATGCCTCCCCCTCCCACTCCCCTCTCATAAAAGATGCTCCGAAAGTCACGACATCCAAAAGATTATCGTACTTACTCATTCCGGACTTGCTCTGTGCGTGAACGTTTTTTGTTAGTATTTTAAAAGACACAAAGACGATTTTGTTTAGTTAGAATCTTTTGCTCGTTTTGCTTGGTTTTCACTATCATTTCCAAGGTGTGATTTTTTGTGTGGTCTGGTTATTACGGAAATTCTATCCTCATAATAGACCCAATCAAATTGTGCCATAAAAGTACAGGCTGTTAATTTTCCGCATTTGTGATCTTTGCATGCACTTTTTCAACCATTATTTTATATATACCTATTAAATATATATTTTAAATATTAAGGAATCTTCAAAATTACCTCCAGTATACTTTTCCTCTATAAACGGCCTTGAACTTCCGGACTGTATAGTTTCAAGTTGTTAAAATTTTACAAAATGTATAACTCTAAAACACATTATCAAAATTACAAACTATAATACTTACTTATATTTAAATCATAAAATAAATTAAAAACGTACCTAATTAAATCCTAACAATTAAGTTACATAAAGATTAGTTAAAGTTTTTGAATTTTTCAAATGGTCGGTGTAGTGGAATGCCACGGCAGAACTGTTGGTTGGTCATTTGCATCACTGTCTTCATCTGAAGCGGTATCGGCTAACGTGGTCTTCTTTTGAGGATGAGGCTTTATGATTGCCTGTGGTAAGTCCTCAAGACACGGCACATGTGCCCATTTCTTATATAGAGATAATGCTAGAGTCCTGGAGTCATCTTTATCTAATGAATCAATTTTCACAAACTGAAACTGGTCTTCAACTGTGGATCTAACGATATTTTGCGTGCTTTTCTCGTCGAAAACTTCATGCCGAGTCTTTGTATCTAGAGCCGCCTGTAAAAATACAGTCCACCGTGGGATGTAGTAGTACCGGAATAACTCGGCCCACTGCTTGCTAGCATAATCGGTGATTTCACCATTAGGTCCCCACAACGTTATTTGGTTCCGAGCATTCAGTTCATATAAGTATTTTTCTTCAGGATCGCTACTATGAGACCGTGCATCTAAAAGCCAATTCGAAATTTTAAAATTCTCATTTGTAGCTAATATTCGTTCCATGTCTCTCATCACGTCAAGAAACTGATATATGGACGCATTGAAAACCCAAGTATTAGAGAACCTGTCTTTCAACATATTCACATAAAGCTGCTCTGCTCTATACTGTAACGCTTGCCTTGTAACGTCGACCAGATCATGGTAAAATCCAGGAGTATAGCAGTTAGTGTTTGAGACAAAAGCGAATTGTTGAAATGCATGAAATAGATCATAGCTTTTGTACCATGCCCACGGTCTTATTTTGAAGCTGGGTCTTCGAGTGATGACGTATTTACCTCTCATTCTGTTGCGTCCGTTAAAACTGTACACGCTTCGCAATAAATGTCTCCAAGCGGAGGAAGTAGAATTGCATCCGTATCTTCGCTCGGCGTACTCCGATACCCAACTTTCCAGATCTTTAACTGGCTCTTTGCGCCACGCAGACTCCAGCATCAAGTCATACACCACGTAGTTTTGGTTGATCCCCTCAGGTGTGAGTCCGGTGCCGATCATTGTGCTATTGACGCGACTTCTCACTTCGTACACGTCTTTGTTGATCGTCTGCATGTTTCCAAACATGCCCATTGTTCCTCCAAAGTTGTGTAGCATGCACCAGAGGAACGGCTGCCCGAAATACATTTCATAAACGTCGTACTGTGGCCACTGTTCAGATTGTAGGTCTAGAATGAGCATACGGCCGCTTGGCACGGAAGTCAAGAACGATTTAACTCTAGCTCTAGGCCAAATGACGGGATCATGGACAAACATCCAGTTTTGTAGTAACCACACAGCGTTCTCGTCCATTTCAGATAACGTGGAGTATATACTGTTAGCTGTATTTTCAACTAATTCTGTATACCATGGTTGTATTTTTACTTCATTAAAAGGATCGGCTGCGTATATGTGACTAAATTTTGATGGAGCAGAAATTTCGTTCAGAAATTTTTTGCCAATGGCCTTGAACAATGGATCACTCGGATCTAAGAACAATCCGCAACAGTAATCGCTGTTGAATTTATTCCACGTGTCCACTGAATAGAGGGTTGTATTTGGATAAATTCTGGAGAAAGCTTTTGGTACGTGTCCACTGAACGCAGGAAAAATGGGGACCATTCCGAGTTGATACATGTAATCGATTATTTGATTCTGTATAGACTTTTGCTGGTCGTGCCATGACTTTGGCAAAGGTCCTCCCCAGCCTCGCACGTTGCCCATTCTCAGCCACGATAAGAAAGCTGGGCCGGTGAAGTGTTCGTTAACTTCATCCTTTGTCATGCCCATTTCGCGGTATATCTTCGCCCAGGCGGCTTCCTGGGCGACGGGGGCGAGTGCCAGGTTGATGCCATTCAACGCCATCCATTCCACATGCCTCTTCCATTTGTTCACATCCCACCAGACAAAACTGTACGATGCGGTGCAAACGTTCTGATAGTATCTGAACCGGTCGTTGGCCACGATGACCTCGTCCACTTCAGGGAGCGCGCTGGGAATGTCCACGCGCTGCACTTGCCACGCTATGTGGCTCTTGCAGTACTTCTTGAGGTAGTAGTTGAAGCCCCACAGCGCTGCGACGCCAGTGCTCGCTCTGATGTGCAACTGCCCTTGAGAAGTTCGTAACGCGAACACATCCTTTTTGTCACTAAACAACAACGGATTCACATTCACATTAATAACATTATCTAAATACCTCGAATCTAAATTTAAATATCTCGATATTATAGTATTTGCTGTATCTTGTTGGACTTTTGCAGAAATTTTAGTTTGCAGTTTCGTTGGATCCAAGTAGTCGAGGTTTAACGCGTGGATGAGAAAAATCTTGATGAGAAGCACGAGTGGACTGTATCGCAACATAGCGAGCGAAATACTGAGTAGTTCAAATGTGACAAACATTATTGTTGACCTATTGATTCCATTGTATCTTGGCTTTTGAACCGGGGTCTCATATTATGATAAAGCCAAGAAGAATGGGTACAGTGAGCGAGAGATGGCAGTATGAAGTTAAAATAAAAATATTAAATACTAGCGTCCTTCGACTTTTTCTGAAATAAAAGTATCCGATAATATTATGCTATTTTAGGATATAACTATCACTGTACCGAGTTTTATATTTGTTTTAAGTATATTAATTTTAAAAGAGTTTTTATTTTAAAATCAATTAAGCCGATAAAGCGTGATTGAGAGACAGACATCCAAACTCACTAATATCCAAATCTTCGCATTTATACAGCGTGACATAATATGCTTTAAAAATGTTGGACATTTCTTCAAAATGTTGAGTAGATAGTACATTACTAAACAAAATGCTGAGTATCCAGTATTTTTACCGAAAAAGTAAATAAATAAACACTCCAGGAAAGGGCGACGTAATAATTACAGATGTAATAATTATCATAGAAAGAGATGAAATATTTGAGGTGTTTCTATTTTAAGATATATCAGGATTTAGTATCTAACTATTGGATAATCACTAAGTTGTCTTATCCGGTTAAAGCAACTTATGTAGTCTTTAATAGTTTACTATACAGATCTCATCTAAATAACTCGATGTAAGTGATTGTACTAGGGCGAAAGCAAGGGGGCACCAACAATGAATTTAATAAACAACAATGTCCTAGCGGTCTGTATCATCACTCAATAGTGATGTTTAGGTTTAACTGTGGTTTGACCAAGAAATATTTTTAGGGATCCGACAAATCGGATATCCTTATAGCGAAACTCCTTTGTCTGATGTCTGTCTGGCGGATTGTTCAATAGTTGGTTATCAAATTCCGGTTATCTACGAGTCTCAAGTGGAAATTAATTTACGTTGGTATACGATCATAACCGCATTTTGTACGTACGTATAGTTAAAATTCCAAGCGGACGAAAATGCTGGCGCAAATGTTTCGATGTTTCTAACTCAATAACCGTAACGGATGAGCCGATTTTGATTAAACTTTTGGTGGTAAACATACTTTTTGCGGAAAAAAAGTACCTACCTATACAAACAACTAATTCTAAGACATATTGAAATAGGTACGTATTTCGGATATCCGTATGAAAGTAGGTATGTAAGCTATCACTGTTTACGCTTGAACGCAATTGTAATCACATTAATTTAATCTTTGAACCAATATGTCACTGTCACGAAATAGAGATCGGAATAGGTAGTGCCATTTTACGGCATATCACAGAGTGCTTTGATACGCCGCGCCGCCCGCCGCCCGCAACCCATAAACATGATGATAGGTGAACGACAGTTGTCCAGTACCTATCTATTGGGGGATAATTATGGCTACAACACACTATTTTTGGACATAGTTTCAGTTTTGAATGCATGATTGCAAAAACCCCAAGTAGCTGAGGAGGGTTTTTGCAATCTTGCATTCACTTCCTATCATATTTAACTTGTAGTAGAATGACGTTATATCTAGTTATTCCACAGGGTAACATGTCATATTATCCTGACATTCTCATACATTGTCCTTGACCTTGTAAAAATGTCAGTTTTTGATTGGCAGTGTCAGGGTGCTTGACTGACGCGATATACGTCCAAGTTTCAAAGGTATTGCGCTCTGGATCCCCCGGGGCCAAAGGATGTTTTAATCACTCCTCAGCGGTAGATCTGAGACTGCGACAAGGTCGCCGCGGATATGCTATTTCTGTGCTTATTCCTGTGTTCTGCGGTACCATCCCAATCAATGGTTACAATGGCACGGATTCACCAAGTTCCTGATCCAATTTGTATCGGCGGCGTCCGGACCCAGCGCCCGGGCTTGTCCAAAACTTCTGTCACATGTCTCGGCAGTTCAGGCAACTTGTATTGAACTGGGCTCAAGCATACACGAATGTAGTTCTTATGGATGGCGCAATAGTTACAGACGCAGACGTGCAACTATTAAAAAAGGGTACAAAATACGAGTAGAACTCAAGGGAATGTCGGCAAAACGGGAACAAAAGGCGTAATATTAAATTATGTATAACAGACGCATGGACTTTAGAAACAAGTCAGCTAAGTCACAGAATCAAGGGTCATAATCACCACTTAGTCTGCAAATAAACTTTGACTAACTCGTTGCAGTTGCATACATAACTTTTCTACGACCATTATTTCTTCGAATGTGGGTTAGGGAGATATCGTGCCGTGATGCTGTGGTACCTCAGAGAGACCGGCCGGATTGGTTGGTCCATAACACCAATAAATGACCGCACACGAACGCTATCGCCAACCGAATCCTGCGCATGCCGCAATTTTGATTGTATGAACGCAACATGGATTTCAACTGTAAGTCAGCAATAAGTAACAGTAGATTGTAAAAAGATCCAGCCAACTCAGAGGTCTTCTCTAGAGCCCTATTCTGAACAACTATGTCCAAAAGTGATTATATAGATATAGGTACTCAGATTGATTTGATAGGAGGGATAGGATCCGAAACGAGGTGATCCGCCAGAGAACCAAGCCTTCGACATAGCTAAAAGGGTTAGCACGTTGAACTGGCAGTGGGCTGGTCATATCTGCCGGAGAATCGATAACCGCTGCGGTAGACGAATTCTCGAGTGGAGACCACGTCTGGGCAAGCGTAGTGTGGGTCGCCACACGGCTAGATTGAGCGACGACCTGCGTAGGGCGGCTGGCAGTGACTAGATGCGGAGAACCTAGGATCGGGTTCAGTGGCGCGCCTTGGGGAAGGCCTATTCCCAGCAGTGGATTGGTACAGGCTGATCATCAATGATTGATTTGATAAAGTCGCTTCTAGACGCGCTGTGTTTTAGACGCTACGTACATACCGTTCCGTTCCGATACACGTCTCAGTTGCAGCCGATGAGTTCGTCCAGTGAACTTTTGGAACCTAACCTACGTAGTGTGGAATCTACCTGCTCGTTTAGCGAATAACTAATACATAATTTATGTTAGGTAGTATGCATACTTAACTTAAACGTTATACTTATAACGTAACTTAAAACGTTATACTTATAACGTACGTCATACTTAACTTAAAACGTGCAGCTACATCCATAGTCATTTATTATGTTTTTTTAGTTCATGATAGTACAGTCGATCGAACGTCTCCAGTGGCAACACTTTGACCTTGAGCTGGTCCAGCCTATTGGCCAGTTTCAATACTATGAGAGACCAGATGACCAGAGACGTAAGATGCTTGATTTGACTGTCTATGTCTTGCAAATAAAGTTTCATTTCATTTCCAGTTTATACTGCTTTTGTTTCCAATGACGTGCGGTCGACCGTACCTTGTGCCTTAGTTTTTCGGAATAAAGTGGGAAAAGGCAGACAGCACACGTGAAAGTCGAACCGGCTCAGTTTATTTGGACTTTGGAGACAAGTGTCTTTGAGCCAACTGTCCCACTGCTGGACATAAACGCGACAGTTAGTACCAGTCTCTCGTCTCTATTTGTGTTAAAACGTGTAGGAAAGTTTTCCCTTATAATGTTTTACCGAAAAGGTGAATTTAAATTATCTGTACAAAAATGTGTACACGAAAAATATGCGTAATGAGCAAATCGTTTACCGCACATGACGTATGGCCGGAACCCTGCTCTGCCATCATTATAAATAATGTAACCACTCACTGCGGACCCCTAAGGCCTCTATCGAGGTTTCTTCGTTCCCTTGAATCAGATAAGATGGCGAGGAGGGGGGAAGGTCGGGGAATACTGGAGCATCTGCTAAGAATTGTGTTGTACATCATGTTGAAAGCAAATTATATTCTTTGACGTCTACATTTAGAGTAACGAAGCAATTTGGGAGATGTAGTTAGTTTGTCATTAAAAACGTCTTAAAGACATAGAATCTCTCAACAAAACTTTTCTTTATCTATAATTAATTTCTATTCTGTGCTGTAAGGTACTTCATCTTCAGCGTAGAAATGATCATCATCATCATCAGCCTGTACTAGTCCACTGCTGGACATAGGCCTCCCCCAAGGCGCGCCACTGAACCCGACCCTCGGTTCGCCGCATCCAGTTACTGCCAGCCGCCTTACACAGATCGTCGCTTCACTAGCCGAAATCATTCATCTAGTAGAGATAATAAATATTATTAAATAGGGAGCTTCCATAAACCAGATGGACCGATAAGAGGCTTCGGTATAAAAACTATAACTCATGGCTACGTGGGGCAAAGTATTTTCATTAATTTTAAAATGCTTTTAAATGTATCCCCAAATGTAATGTAAATAATAAACAATGTCTTTAAAATATCTTCCTACAGTTATGTAACACACGGACCTTGAAAGGAAAACAGAGATTTAAACATTTAGCGAATATTTAAACTCATGTTTGACAAATAAATTTTCTTTCGTTCTTTCTTTAATATCATTTTTGCAAATCGCTAGCCACAATATTCTGGTTTCGTCAGTGTATTTAGCATTTAAAACTGAATTGTAACGGAATAAATGGTTGTCTTGGCACGTCCGCCCGCTTCGCACTCAACTCACGAACTGATTTGAATTTGGAATGCGTCTGCTCGGTTGGCGCTGCTGTCGCTGTTTAGTTTTTTATTCAAAACATTTGCAAACCTTTTTGCGGGCTTCGGTCAATGTTTTTTTAAACATAAAAGCCTTGCGTACATAGAAATATTAAACTTATTTTTAAAGTTTTCAAAATAAAGAACAACAAAGTTGTCGATAATAATAATATTAATTATAACGGCCTTATAGTGAAGAGCCTCAACCAACACCTCGAGAGGCTCTTGCTAGACGGCTGGATCAAAGACCAGATCCAAATGGCAGTACTCCTGGGCACGGCACGCATTGTCAGGAGGTTCCTCACCCTGCGGCCCTAACCATCGGTAGCTTGGGCCCTGCCCCGCTGCCGGCGGCGCTTTAGGTTAGGTTTTTTATAATGTTTTTGTAATTTGTTTTTATAAAAATATTATAAAAAATTTAGCTCTAAGAATAATGATAAATACAGAAAATAATAATACAATTTTAATTTGACAGCAGAAAAATTGTTTCTATCCCTGTCATGAAGATTTTAACTATTGACTTATCGCGGCGAGAACCCTGATCTACGAATAATTTTATTTCAGTGAAAAACAGTCTCTAATCTTCCTTTCATCTTATTTAGAAATGCTAAGTAGATTTACTGTGGAATGCTAATACGTCCTCATTCAAATTAGCAAACAGATTTTGAGTGTTGTTATATTTAATCTTAAATGTAAGGTGGTAAAGTTGAGTTTGCTATGCAGGTTTTAAGGAGGGCTCTAATAAAGTCGGACTTAATGGAGTGTTTCCTAGCTTTTTTGCTCCTCGACTGTTTGACTCCGAGAGATTTGAGAGAGGATTTTATCTGCTTTCAGTTTGAACTGTTAAGTTTGGTAGATAGAATACTTAGTGGTAGCTTAGACCATGAAGAAATGTACAGAGACTTCTTCAATAAGTATATATTTTGCAGGAAATGTTCGTAGTTATTCCATTATTGCCAAATTTTATATGTAAGTACCTATATGTAAGGCACATCGCTCGTAGAACTGACGGCCGTTGTGGCAGAAAGGTTCTCGAGTGGCGACCACGTATCGGAAGACGCAGTGTATACAGGCCTCCCACAAGGTGACCGACGATCTGGTGAAGGTCGCGGGACCCAGCTGGATGAGGTTGGCGCGGGACCGGTCGTCGTGGAGATCCTTGGGGGAGGCCTTTGTCCAACAGTGGACGTCTACAGGCTGATATGATGATGATGATATGTAAGTATGTTTTAAGTTTTAGCTGAAATATGCAGAATCTACATATTATGTAGAATGAACATGCATTCACAGATAAAAATATTCGTCTCCGAACTCAAAACAAGACGGAAAAGTAATAAAAATGTATGATAAGACTGCTGCGACGCGACACAGGGCAATGTTTTCAAAACTTAATTCCTAACTTTGCAGAGCTCCGTTCCGTTAGCTTTTATTAAGTTACGGTGAAACAAACTAGTGGGGAATTTTTCAAAGTTGCCAGGAGACGGTCCGCGGGGTGGAGGGGGAATCCCGCGGGCGACGTAGCTCTCACCTTAACAAGAAGTTTGACTTCAATTCAATTATCTTAGAAACTTGGACCTAGGAATTTAAGGTCACTGAAATAGGTGCGCTTGCTTTATCGCCATATGTTCTAGTAGGTAGTACGTAGTTATATAAAAAAATAATTTTGATTCGTATATAAAATCGTTAAATGTACATAGATACATACATATCTTCACGCTATGTCCCAGTCGGGGCAGGCAGAAAGAACGGAGCGCCAAGTATCGCGATTCTCACACATCATGTCAGCTGAAAGACGTCCACTGCTGGACAAAGGCCTCCCTAAGGATCTCCACGACGACCGGTCCCGCGCTAACCTCATCCAGCTGGATCCCACGTCGGTCCACCTTGTGGGAGGCCTGCCTATACGCTGCGTGAACTTGAAGCTTGCCTTTATCAATTATCAACAGCCTATTAACATGTCCCCACTGCTGGGGCTCAGGCCTACCCTCTCAACGAAGCCGTTCGAGCTATAGTCCACCACGCTAACCCAGTGCGGGTTGGTGGACTTCACATGCGCCTAAGAATTTCTTCTTCGGTGTATGCAGGTTTCCTCACGATGTTTTCCTTCATCGTTTGAGAGCAGTCAGTAAATGTACCTAAGTTTCGAGAAAAACCCATTGGTACATGGCCCAGCCGGGGATCGAACTCCGGATCTTTCGATATGGTAGGCCGCGTCTTATTCCAGACGCCACTGACGCTCTGCCTTGATGTTCTGAAATACTCACTTGGCATAGCTATGAACCCTCTACCACCTTTACCTAACATGTTACTTACTTCGATTTAAGATTTTTTTATATCCTTGTAATGTTTGTCTCATTGGTTAGTTGGTACGAGTAGACTGCGGATGAATGTTCTAAGCATCAAACGCAAATCGCGTTACAAAATCGAACACCGACATTTCACTTACTATACTCTTTAAAATCCCGCGGGAACATTAACCCGGGACTTTTATCTCTCCTCGCCGATTCCCGCGGCTTCGAGGCTAGATGAATACATCAAACGGGTTCGACTGGAGGCTTTAATCGCCGGGAAACCACTCCCCGGGGGAAAACGGGAACGCTCGGACCTTTGATGCAAGTCGTTGTAGTTTGGGCGTAGATAAAAGGAATTTCAGTACGAATCGAGGAGAAATGAAAATGTTTACGATCTAACAAAATTATCTCTAGGTATACTCTATTAAAAATAATAATGTTTGGACAAATTTACACACGGCTGTTTTTTAGTCCGAGACTAAGCCGAAGCTTGTGGATGGGTACTCAACAACTGATATAAATACATACTTTTAAATAAATACTTAAATACATACAAACACCCGGAATCCGAAAACCAACAGACATGCTCGTCACACAAATGTTGCTCCCGGGTGGGAATATAACCAACGTCCTGTGGCGCAGTAGGCATTGTCACTACCAACTAGGCCAACAGGCCATTACACTGTGTATGTCGAAGATTCTTACATGCACGTTGAGTTATGTAGCCTAGTTGGCTGTACACTCCCCTCACGTTCCTGTGGATAGTGGGTTTCTTACTTTACAACCTACACATCATTATCCATTATTAAAATAACGTAAGTTATTTTTTTATTCAAAATATCCGGGATGATTCGCGAGTAATAGTGCAGTTTTCTTATCTTTAAAATCGACGAAATAGTTCCTCAGAATATATTTTTCAATCTCCTATAGGGTCCTACAGCTTCGAACATCTCGATGTGCCATCCTGTATAGTGCTGATTTACTTATTTTTAAAAATAAATTAAAGTTTCCTAAATTTTTTAATATAATTCAATATGCTTTCCTTCCACCACCGACGACCTTCAATTTCCAGCCTGTACTCGTATATCCAAATTTCAACATGACGTGACAAAACACACGCTGTTTTAAGTAAACTTTACTCCCACAGGAATTAAATTTTATATCGAAGAGAGGCTTTTAGCCACCCATACACTGGTGCGACGGCGGTGGCGATGGAGTTCAGTACAAATTTTGCCCACCGACCGGACCCGCCACCGCTCCAGTATGCTCCCGGCGGAGGTGGGTGGACCCAGTTTGGGCGCCAAATCGTCTCAGGACCACAAATTGACAACGCCACCTCGCGTCTAGCGGCGGAATTGTGAAGCGACGCGGCAGTCCGTGACCGAACTCCGTAATGCACGCACGTGTCCCCAGCTAACCGAATACACAGGGAATTTGGTTTGAAGACGTCTTTTGTATAAGTAAACAGATGTATTTGGTTTGAATGTAAATACATATTTCAATATTGGAATCTATGAATAGATACTTGATACATGAATGCAAAATTACAATACCATTATGTTAGGTATTACAATTTTTGAAAGGTATTTGGATGAAAGGAAATTAGGTGTAAATATATTATGCTAAATGTTTAGTTCACTTTTGGTATATATAAACAAAACTGTGTTCATTGCAAAAGAAAAAATGTGGGTTTTGATTATTGAGATGAATCCTGATGAATTATGTACAGTAGGTACGGCGGCTTTATACAGATGGATGGCCTATTTTCGGCAACGTACGTTGACAGGCTCATGTTTGATGATTGGGGCATTTGTGTCTTTATCTAAATAACTACATTATCGTGTCAGCCTGTAGACGTCCACTGCTGAACAAACGCCTCCCCCAGGGATCTCAACGACGACCGGTCCCGGGCCAACCTCATTCAAGCCGCGTCCCGCGACCTTCACCAGATCGTGGGTCCACCTTGTCGGAGGCCTGCCTACGCTGCGTCTTCCGATACGTGGTCGGCCCTCGAGAACCTTTCTGCCCCAACGGCCGGCAGTTCTACGAGCGATGTGCCCCGCCCACTGCCACTTCAGCTTTGCAATTCTTTGAGCTATGTCGACATAGCTCAATAACTACATAATTGCAACCAAATAGTTAACAACGGTTTCAATGGACGCCAATGATCGCTACAAGTTTAATTTATTGTAACCTAACTCTTGAGTACAAAGTACAATAGGTTCGATTTTGAAGGCCAAAGTTAAAATTTGCCAGTTTCAATTTTTTTCTATCCCCGTCACACATTATTACGAAGGTGAAAGAAGAAAACTATTCTTAGGGCTGCAAAATTTGAAATGTGTGCCTCATACATAATCGTATCGATAAATCAATAACTTTTAATTAAGCAACGAAGTAGTGCAATGACAAAATTAATTATTTAAAAAAACAACCAAGAGTTTTAACTTCTGCTGGTGATATCTTAACATTATATTTAGAGAAGTATGTGCTTGAGATTTATTCCATTCCACGAAGCATGACGCGATGAACTCAAACATCTTCGGACTATTGAAATAGGTCATCCGATTCCATTCGGACGCCTCCTGACTTCAGACACAAAGCTACATATATACAATAAGAACCTTCCAGAGTAACTATATACTCTGTTATATATATTCCAACGTACATAGCTCATGTATTATCTACAAGCAGAAAAAACCCAGGATCTTATTCTTAAGATTTGGCGATCTACGCATGCGCCGGAGATAAGCCACGCCTTTAACTGAAAGAGATAACAGACAATTTCATATTTCAGTCCATTGTCATCTGATGCACTGGTATTGGATTGATTTCAGATAAATTTGATGACAATCGAAATAAAAAGCCTTTATATTGAGAAGTCCTATTCAATAGTGAAGACGTCGTTATGTCAATTCATCTCAGATATTGAGGTTTATATTTTGAATTTGGTCTTATTAAAAAGTTGAAAAGCATTTTGTGAAAAATATTTGTAGAAGTTTCATAAACAAGTAATGGAAAACTTCATTTGGTTCTTTAAGCATTCAATAATTATTTCAAGCGATTGATTCAATCTACTTAAGTGTTCCTAGAATAGCATCATGTCCCTGGTTGGGCGCCAAAATGTAATTGTAGTAAAAGCATCTGTCTCTGCTTCAATAAACCTGTGTACAGTACTGTATCTTAAAACTTTAATCAAAAACATTGCCTCTACCCCATTATATCGCTAAAATATTGCCTAGTAAAATCTACATCTTCCACGTATAGATTCAACGACATTTCATTTTTTCTAGAAGTTATCTTCGTAATGGACTACCACACTTTAGTTAGGTACCATTACCTTAATAAACATGTTTTGTGTCTTTTAAGTGGTCACTTGTCGAATTGAAAATACATTTACTGATTTACTGTAGGCCACCTCAGAGTAATCAAACTAGGGTAGACCGCCGCGCCGCACCGCGCCGCCATGCAATTTCTTTGTGGAGATTTATGAAACTATTTTCTTCTCTAAAGATGACAGAATTTAATTTAGCATGCTGACAGCTTTGCATCGTAGTGAAGTGGGGATTCGTTGAGCATAAAAATGCCCGAACTGTAAAATTTATAGAATTTTGCATTGTTTCCACGTATCTAAGCACTATTATTCAATGACTTTTCTGTGATTTTTTACAAACTTTTATTTTTAAAACTTTCCTGTTTGTTTGTCCGGGAGGAATCTTCGGATCGCTTTTTCGACCATGTCCTGTTATCTGATTATACTCAAATTTTACATCCACCTTTGGTCCTGAAGACAATACAATATAGTATTCAATAATAGGGTACTTCCATTAATAAACTTGTTTAAATTTTTTTTACATTATTCATGTGAGAAGTAGGGAACATTTAAATACATTATTAATAATTAAAAACTGTTTTAACTTCGTAACGCACTACAGGTAAATATACACATTTTAAGTCAAAAACAAGAAAAAATAATGATAGTCCAGCAACTTTATTTTCAGTCTTGATATAATTATTTTTTTGAAGCACTACGGCTCTTAATATAATTAATTAGCTTCCATTTCATTTAGTTTTCCTCAGAAGTAGGAGTACCTTGCAGGCTTTTTCATTAGCTCCAGCCGTAAGAACGTCAGAGGCTCAGTTTTTTCCTCCAACTTTTCATTACACGCGGAACTAAGTAAAGTTTCTGTTTTAATTAAAGATATTCACTCGAAACCCGCCCCTGAAGCCTTAACTCACTGAGACGTGGTTGGCTTATTTTTTTTTCGACACACTCATTCCCGCCTCTGCGGCCCTCCCAAACAAACAGTCGAGTACTTTGAAAACAAAATTGTGTGTAACTCAATCTAGTCTATCTCCTGTTGGTTTAAAATAAACTTTTCCATGTCGACGACAGTGCGATACGTCGTTGCGGAAATGAAGTGGATCTTTCAGTTCATTTCATGAAAGTAGAGACAGGCAGGCGAGGATCAGACTCAGTCGACCGCGAGCTTTCGCGAGAGCGGACGTACGTAGGGAGTAGTTTCATGTTTTTCGGAAAAATTGACGGAAAAGTTTTCGTAGACATTTTGGGAAGTGTTTCGGCGTGCTAGTGTGTTTGTAACTTATTTGGTGTATTTTTTTTATTGCTGTGAGACTTAAAAGTGAGTGATAAAATTGCTAACGGTATGTACTTTTATTAAGTAAGTAGTTAAAAATTACAAAATAATTAAATGTGCTTAACTTTATAATGTAGGTCAAGCCTCTAAACATGGATTTTAATAAAACTTTTTTTAAGTAAAATTTTAAATAAGTAAATAAAAAACTTAAACTATCCAATTAAGTTTACAGAGTTTTAAGACCAAAATCGCAAACACAGAACAAAAGGGAAAGGGCAAGGCCTCTTTCATCGGCCAGAAAAAAATCTCCATCCTTAAGCTCATAGTTTCGTAGTAAACTGGGGTCTGAAAAATAGTTTCAAAGAATGCCGAAATAATATCATAATCAGAAAATTTAAATTCAGTTGTTTGAATGTTCTGTTACTCGTTTTATTTTGTTTTATATGAATTATATTTATTTAATTAATTTTCTTTACATAAACATAGAGTTTAAATAAATGTTACGTCTATTTTATAAATTGAAAAGTGTACCCAAGTCCTGTAATATTAATTTTGGCCATAAATAATAAAAGTTTACTAAGTAAATATTTATGAATAAATTATTATTATTTAAATAGATTTACAGTACGTATCGGTTTATCGGTTTACCATTTATATTTTTGACATCAAGTTTCAGAACGCTACAAAATAGTACTCTGTCAGTTTAATGCACATAAAAAAAATATCAAAAAATATGGAATTGAGTTTTATCAAATACTGTGACAAGATAAATAAAGGAAAAATAAAAACATTTTTTTTACTCCTGGCGATATCTTGTGTCACTCAACCCGTGAGCGAACAACCCAAATATATTTATCTACAAAAACTCATTTTATTAAAAAAATATTACATTTTACAATATTTTAAGTCCGAAATCGCAAATATTATACTGTATGAACGTAGCAGGGTAAAATGGCGCATCAGTCAGCAAGAGCTCTGCGGAATTAGCTCGAGGGTTCATAGCGAATGCAGCCACTGTAGCTTGCACCGTGGGGTCTGAAAAAGAAATCCTACTGTAAAAATATTCCTCCCCATTACACGTGCCTACTCCCAAAGGGACGTGAGTCTAATTATGAAAGTATAACTGTTTCTGTATTTTTACCCGACTATGACTAAACCAAGGGTAGGGTTATGATTTTAGCGTGTATTTTAAGATCTTTATACTAAATATTGACTTTGAAAAATTTGACTGGCCTGTTGGCGTAGTGGTAGTAACCCTGCCTACTGCGCCAAAGGTCGTGGGTCCGATTCACACCCGCGACCATCATTTGTGCGATGAGCATAACTGTTGGTTTTCGGATTCTGGGTGTTTGTATGTATTTAAGTATGTTTATCAGTTGTTGAGTACCCATTTACATGCTTCGGCTTAGTTGGGACTAAACAGCCGTGTGTAAATTTGTCCAAACATTACTTATTTATTTATTTAAATGACAAACGGACTGTCTGCCCGCCTGATGGTGGTGGTCACCATCACCCGTAATTGGGGGATTTACACGGGTGACTGACGAAAATCGACCGTCTAAATGGCAACTCGGCTAGGCAGGTGACTAAAATCTATGTAGGTAGCTCTGCAGCTTTAGTCACCCGTGTAATTCACCCTTTGCAGCATTTAGACAATAGTCCAAAGGCCACAGATGCGTTGCTTATGAGGTCTATATAAGATAGAGATGCCTCGTGCCTGTAATTACACTGGCTCTTCTAACCTTCAAACTTAAAACACAACAATAGTAAAGATGGTGGTGATCATTCGGTGGACCCTGCAATAGAATTTTCTTACTGGTTTCTGTGGTATGAGGAATGCGGTCAAAATCAAAAATTTGAAGCTTCATTGCAATTTCAAAACATTTTAAATTTTGCACGCTTTCTTTAAGGCGTTTAGTTATGTGGTTGTCTTCCAAACTAAACGCCTATATACACACGGTTTATAATGTTTATTACACAAAAGGTATTTAAATAGGCCCGGAAACTCAAGGAGTTTGACATATTCGTCATCTAAAGTTATCTCGCCCGTACAAAACTCGCCCGTTCCGGTTGTTATAGACAGGGATATAGAATAAACTAGAGCAAATAGACGCCGATAGATGAAAAAAAGCTTCCCTTTCACTGAACCAAATATAGGTACCTATAAGTACCTACCTGTACTGTTGAGAACTTCGGGACCCAGGATGTAGTTGGCAGCGGGGTCGTTCAAATAAGCAAATACCACCGCTTTGTCCAGCCTTAAGTTGTATATTTGAGGAATTACAGCAGTTATGAGCAGAGATTCTGAAAAAGAAGTACGATACATCTAAGATCCGAGAACGGTTTTGTTAGATTTTTAAAATCTATACCAAATTCTTTAAAGGCACAAAATAAGCACCTATCTTAAGTTATATCAATAAGGACGACACAAATTAATTTATAGATAATTGTAATTTTTTACTTACGGTACTCAACCATAGCCGAGCTCTTGATGACGATGGGCTCCTTGGCTCTCCTGTGGAACCGGAAGAAAGTTCTATTGGAAGCCACAGACAGACCCCGGAAGTCTATAGCTACAACCACCTTGTCGGTGTCCTGGTTGACACTGAAGCAATGGAAATTTTTATTCAACTTAAAAAAGAAATTGTACCTAAAATGAACTGCACTTTTCCTGCAAGGTATGTAAAATCCTAAAACACAGATTGTAGACAGAAACAGTTGTAAAAAGCGTAATATAAAAAAGCGAAAGTTTGTAAGTTTGTCAGGATGTATATTTGAGGATGTTTTTGACTCTTTCAAGCCGTAACGGCTGAACGGATTTTGATGAAACTTGGTACAGTGATAGCTTATACGTTGGAATACGGCGATCTTTTACCGCGGTAAACTGTTCCCGCGGGAAAAACTTATTCCACACAGGCAACAGCTAGTACTTACTAAAACTCTTCTATTCTTCCATTCAGGCCTGTCAACTCTACATCATACAGAGTGGCCGTCACATTCACTCTAGGCGCATACACGATGTCCCGCTTTCTATACAGCGGCTCTGGTACAGGTCCGTAGGTTTTCTTACAGTGGCCGTGTTCGACGAAGAAACGGCGAATGCAAGGCGTATCGTACGGCCGGCAGGGCCTTGTGATGTTCCCTTGATCTGAAATAATAAACATCTCACGCATACTGAAATAATTCAAGTCGAAAATTGGTTTTCCTGTAACTAAACTTGCCTACGGTAACAAGGCCAACCTACACATATACTGAGAGTGCGGGGGACTATAAGGACATTTTGCGTTTAGGGCATTATGCGTCTGAACCGAAAAGGGCCTTATTACATGCTTATATATTATATGGGATTTATTTACAATGATAAAGATGCGTCGCGTCATGTCAACCAAGAGGTGCCATTTACCAATGAGTAATTTTCTCCAAATCTTAAGTAACATGTAACTGACTGCATTCAAATGGTAAAGGAAAACATAGTGAGGAAATTTTGGGCGCATATTAAGTCCACCAACTCCCACCGGGCCAGTTCGTACTCCCTGGTTGAGAGGGTAGGCCGATGCCCCAACAGTTCAGACATTATTGATAGGCCGTTGATTAGATTTTGACCATACTTTTCACCGATGGTAGGATATTCGAGATGGGTTCCCCTGACCCTCGACCCTACTAGCACAACACGAGTACACTCATAACTGCACTATTATGCAGGCCTCCCCCAATACGCGCCACTGAACCCGATCCTCGGTTCTCCGCATCCAGGCACTGCCAGCCGCCTTACGCAGATCGCTTCATATAGCCAACGCTTGCCAGGTCGTGGTCTCCACTCGAGAACTCGTCTACCCCAGCGGTTATCGGTTCTCCGACAGATGTGATCAGTCCACCGCCACTTCAACGTGCTAACCCTTTGAGCCATGGCTTTGAGCTTTGGTTCTCTGGCGGATCACCTCGTTTCGGATCCTATCTCTCAGAGAAACTAGCACTACTATGTTTGACTCACCAGGATTACCAACGTTGAGATTCATTCTGTTGGTTGTCGTATTATTAGCTGTTCCATTATTCTGTGCCCCTTGATTCTGACCCAAATTCATTGTTCCATTATTTGGCGGATTTTGGTTCTGCAACTGATTTTGATTCTGATTCTGATTTTGATTCTGAACCTGACCAAAACCCTGACTTAAACAGAGCAACACAACTAGATACAAAAAATCCTTCATTTTGTAACTACTCCGTAGTTAGACTAAATACGTATTATGTTATAAATAGCAATGCCAGTAACTTTATACAGCTCATTGCGTGTTGGTGGTAGAAAAATAAAGTAGATCATGCGAATTAAGCATTTAATCCAAGTCGTAGTTACTCGCTTCAATACCTCTATGGATTGCGGCCATTAAACATCAGCGGTTGAGTATCATAATCTTATATAATTATAGTCGTTAAGAGTACATAATCAACGGGGTATTAATTCTATGATTGATAGATCTGAATTAGTAACCTAGAATTGCTTAGTAGGTCTACCTGCCTAATTATAATTATATAATTTTGTTTCCGTCGTAAGTATGTAAGTTAAATAGGAACGTTATTGCATCATATATTTATAGTATTACATGTGATTTGTGGTTTATATGAATGTAATTTATTAAGTTAGGTACCAGCTGTTGTCTGCGACTTCGTCCGCGTGGTTAATTGAATATGACAAATTACTTTTTTTTCTATTTAAAACCAAAAAAAAATCAAAACAAACCAGTGTGCTCTGAGCTGCAAGTTGATACAAACGTTAGGAAATGAGAGGTTTTTATTGCTGGTCACGTTTTCTATAGCATATATGTTGTCCAGGGATTTAGGTACACTATCACTATACAAAGTTTCATCAAAATCCGTTCAGTGGTTTTTGCGTGTTGCTTAAACAAACAAACAAAAATTTTAAAACACCTGTTTTGGGGTCTGTATTATATACTTATGTATATAATACATAGCACAAACTTTTTTTTAATATATTTAACGTGGGTACAGACTTGGTTTCCTTACGATTTTATTTTAAGTAAAGATAGAAGATTTGAGTGTCACTAAACTAACCTAACACTGCAGGAAGAAATTTCTATAAAAATAAGCTTTACCGTTTGTATTTTCTCTAAATAAACAACAGAGCAAGAAAACGAAATACAAAAAAACACATTTTGGTGTTCCGGAGTCAGATAGTTATCAGTAACTTTGTAATGGTTGATTGCGTGTTGTTAGTAGAAAAATAAGTGCATCATACGAATTAACCTTTATTCAGGAGTAGTTATTCAGATTAAAGCCTACAGAATACGGATTATAATTTCCTTAATATGCGCATTTGGAATAGGTATTTTATGATCTTTGGTTTAATAGAGCTGTCTTGATTAACCTTGATAACTTTGATGAGCGATTAGCATGATATCTGAATTATTAACCCAGAATCCATAATAGATAACAAAGTATCATAATTTGGTTTCCTTTACAAAGGAACTTTTAAAACAACTTTATAAGGCATAGACTTAAATAGTACTTATAACTTTTTTATGATAAAATAATTATTGTTTTGTTCAAAATTAAGTGCACTATGAGGGTTTTATATATAGGTTGTATTTATTATAGGGGTATTTTTTTTTATCAAATTAATAGTGGTTGTAGTATAAAATAACTTACTTACTAAAATACTAAATTTGTAGTATCATTGCCAAACACTTTTACTATATCACTTAACATAATTCGTTAATGTTTTCAGAAGTCCTCTCTTATTTTTTGCGTTTACTATCATTAAATTATTTAACATAAAAAAATTAATTTAATTTAGACCACTACCTAGGTACAGTCTTTCTCGAAAATTGAAAATTACCTAATGAATATTCGATACCTTTGTCATAGATATCGTTTTCGTGAGGCTGGACCGTTGATCTTTCCTGCCTTAAATTAACAGTAATTGTATTCCACCACACCAAAATCATTTTTGTGAAAGAAATGCTCTATCTCGATATTGGAAATCGGTATCAAAACTCATTCAGACGTTTTTATGATTCTCCATTACATACGGGAAGAAACTTCATGAAAACTTAATTTTATCTATGCATTAGGGAGTATACTTGGTACTCTACTTACTATATAAGTACCTATAATAATTTGTCGTTGTCACATATCATTGCTACAATTTTTTTTTCAAACATAACAGGAGATTACAAGAAACAAAAACGTAGCCTAGACCACAAATTAGATAGTATACGTCCAACCTAGACTGTTGTAATCTTAGAGCAACCGTTATAGAGTACACATAATGAAACATTTTAGTTTAAACTTTAATTAATTAAATTCAACATATGCTACAATAGTCATATCGTAGTAAAATAATATATAATATAAAAAAACAGATTACAAATTATTCACATATTTATTTATTACTTTTTTTTAAATTTTTTTTACTTATATAACTTTTAAACCAAAATCGCAAATATTGTATTGTATATACAGAGTCGGGTACGCCAATGACTCAGTGAGCAGAACTTCCTGCACATCTGTGGGGACATCCTGGAGGAGCTCGGCCATAGCTTGAGCTACTGTGGGATCTGGAAAAAACAATTGCGTTAAAGAAATTGCGATTAGCTACCGCTACTAATCATTATGATGCCTCATATTCACAGAAATTATAGTCTTGGATTGTTACATTACCATGGGGCCAAAACCAAACGATATTACCAAATCCAAACCATAACCAAAACCGTTATGCTACATCGACACGTCTGGCAAACCTTTACAAACGCAAGCCAAACCCCCGCTCCACACGTTTGCGTTTGCAGAAGTTTGCCAAACGTGTGGATGAAGCATAACGTTTTTGGTTATGGTTTGGATTTGGTAATATCGTACAGAATTACCGCGATTGGCCGCATGTAGAATTTACTTTTGACATCCATGATGTCGATACCGATTAGCTATCGGTATTTTTACGCAATGAAGTGTAACTGACCGACACAGCCGGTTAAAACCGTTATTCTAGCTAGCGTTTCTATATAGGTACGACACAACGTCTTTCAAAATTAACTACATAAACTTTAATAGTTACAAGGCTGTAATAATCTGATTAAGTATAAGAAAATTTTGTATAATTATCTAGTTAAACAGTCTAAATGTGGGTACATTATTCAACGTAAATGCAAAACAAATTGATAAGATGGCGTAACTTACTTTATGTATGAACAAAAATAACTATAACGTCACATAGTAAAAAGTGTTTTCAAGTTTCCCTAAGAAAATTTGCCTTAATTTTTTTTGTGTTTAACGTAATGGGAAGTTGGAACCTAAACATAAACAACCTCCTCAATGTGGGTGTGACTGACTATAAATAAAAAATATTCATTATTTATTTAGACATTTCAGTACCTGGATTGTTAGCCACTTCCGGTCCAATAGTAAATGGAGGGTTAGCATCTGGGAGATAAGCCGTCACTTCCGCCTTGTCCAATTGCAGGTCATCGATATAAGGTATGATAGCGGTTAATGTCAGTGATCCTGCAGAATTATAATAATCATCATGATCTGGGAGTTTCTTTTCACATTGTTACTTAGAAAAATCAAACTTCTATTACCACTGAATGGATTTGAATGGGGTTTTCATTGTTGGATAGCTTTCGTCGGCTGCACAGGAAACTTATTCAACAAACATAGTCCGCAAGTAATAATACGATTTATAATTTTAATTTCTAAAATCTAATATGACAATTTATTTTAAACAAAACAAACGAACTGAAGGAATATTCTGCACCAAGTAGTGTTTGTGCTTAGATATTGATAGGACTGATATTAAAACGGTCCTGAGACAAAATCTATTTATTATCAATGTCTATGTAGGTACCTAATTGTACGTCTTAACAGTCTATTAACAGCCCCCACTACTCTCTCAACGAGGGCGTTATTAGTCCACCACGCTAGCCCAGTGCGGGTTGATGGACTTCATATGCGCCTAAGAATGTCTTCTATGGGTATGCAAGTTTCGTCACGATGTTTTCCTTCACCGTTTGAGAGCAGTCAGTGTATAGTTTTTTATATGGAAATTATTATCAGTTAAAAACTTTTTGAAGAGGTGTGTCAGGATCGCGATACTTGGCGCTCCGTTCTATCTGCATGCCCCGCCAGGGACATAGCGTGAACATATGTATGTATGTAAAAAAATATTATATTTACGATATAGGATGCTGGCATTGGTCACAGCTACTATCGGCTCTCTGCCTCTGCGGTAAAACTGGAAATAGCTATTGGGAGTAAAGTTCGTTAGATTTCTGACTTCTATAGCGAACACCAGCTTATCTGTGGCTTTATTTATACTGGAACAAAAATAAATACCATTAACACCGCAAAATCTGTTAGATTAGATCTTCACACTCAGATATAGCTTACGAATAATCTACCTATATACCTTACGTAAAAATATCTGTGCCTAACTTAATAAAGCTTTTTTTATTATTTATTATTGATCATTACATAATAGGTAATACATGAATTGTACATACAGTCCTCTAGCGGAAACCTAGATAGGTTTATCTGTAGAAGTCGAGTTCGCGTTACCAATATTCACTTAGAATTTAAATTATACAATCTTATTTCATAAGCTGAAGAGTTAATTTATGTTTCTTTATTAGTTTGTTTGTTTGTTTATTTGAACGCGCTAACTCTAGAACTACCAGTTAGATTAAAAATGCGTTTGATAGCTCAGTTCTTGAGGAAGGTTATAGGCTATTTAAAATTACTCTACGACCCTTAGGAGCAGAAGAAAAAGGAAAAAGTCAGAATGAACTTATAAAACGCGGGCGAGACCGCAGGAAAGAGCTAGTTTATAATAAAAATTTACGTGATGACTGATTCCTCAAACTTCCATTTATTCTGAAGAGAACACTACAAGTAGTCACATTATTAGTAGTAAAACTGTAATAGCCATAAAATACTTACTAGAACTCTTCAATCCTGGTGTTGTTGAATCCATTGGAAACTATGTTCGTATGGCTAGCAGTGACATTGATCCTGGAGAGGTAAATGTCGTACTGGCTCCGGACAAAGGTGTCCGGCAGAGGACCTTTGGAAATGGTGCAGTTGGAATGCTTAGCGAAGAACCGACGAATGCAGTTGAGATCGTAAACTGGACAGGGACGCACTATTATGGCGTCATCGTCTGAAAAAAAAAGAATTTATTTTGCTATCTACATATAATAGCTGGGAGTTTCCCTCACACGTTGGTTGGGCAACAACCAACCTATCTTATACCTACTGCCTATCTTGAATAGATAGGTAAGCAGGTACATTACAGAGCTCTATAGTAGCGCTGTACTGTGCCTGCTTACCTATCTCTTTTGTTGACTGTACTATAAATTGCACAGAGTTTTACAATACCTATTTTGTCATTTGGGAATTTTTTACTACTTTTAATGTGAGATAAAAGAGAGAGAGATGTGTACTTATGAACATTATAAGTTATTTTATTGGTTTATAGTTACTTGTCTTTATCTTATATTTCATAGTTTTTAAAATGATCTTGGGCTCTACTTTTAAAGAAATTGTTATAATAATGTGGATAGCTTTAATTGGTCTTTAACCTAGTTTTTAACAACTTTTTTGTAATTTTGACTGTAGTTATCCCTAATAAATAAATTTAAAAAAATTATAATACAATTATAATTTTTACCTGGATTGCCTTCATAGCTCTCTTCAAATACTTCTATTTGATTTCGGTGTTTGTCATAGCCATAGCTCAAGCAACCAATAAAACTGCTCAGCAAAGTTATCAAGTAAACAACGCCCTTCATTGTGTTGTAAATTCAACACTAGTGTGAATTAATTTACTGAGTTTACATCTTATAAAGGCTTATTGCGTAATTAGTAATCAACTAATCCAATAATAGTTAGTTTAATTGAGATGCATGTTGGGTTGGATTACATATTAATTTCTTAAGAATTTATATTATAACCTAGTTCTTTATTTAATAACTGAAGGTCTATATAAATTACTTTGTATTTTTTTTCTGCTTTAGGGCTATTTTATTTAACGAACTTCAATAATTATACAAACTAACTTAGTAAATTAGTTATTTTATTACGGTCTGGTTTAAAACATCAAATGTGCGGGTTTCATCGAAGAGTGCGATTTGCTTTCGAAGTTTTTATCATTTGCTTTTGAGACTTTTTTTTGTTAATGTCATATTTTGTGTTTGTGCTGTGTGATCCGGGTCACAGAAATAAATAAATTTTATTTATTTGTGGGATTAGGGATAGTGAATACGTTATTTATTTTATTCTCATATTTCCACTGATTGTGTTGTTTGAAACTTCCCTGTTACGCCCGACTCGATTTATGAATTAATTTTAAAAATAATGGTTGATCTATAATAATACTTCTAGTTTAATAAAAATTAGTCTAATTGTCTTCCTGAAAAATAATATTGGTGATGATGAGAACCCAGAAAACGACTTAGAAACATTTTAGTTATTTTGGTTACCTAGTACACATTTACATAAAGGTTAGGTTCGTTAGTTTTCTTGTGACCATGGAGCGAGTGAAAGAAACCACAGGACCCAGAAAATGACTTAGGTATAGCTGTCGTTAAAACTATGGTTAAAAGTGTATTATTTTTGAAGAAAGAGATTATTTGTTCTCTTTGCTTACGTGGAAGTGTTACGTTTTAGGGGAGCTAGTAGAGTAGTGCCAAAACGGAGCTTCGATTATCCCTCAGAGTGTTAAAACGGGTTTTGCGACTCAAAAAACATGATCAAATACTAGACTTATGTGAAGTCTAGATAGAATTCGTTTTTCAAAAACCAAAATCTGACAGCCACATTCTAATGATTACCAAATCCAAACTATATAACCAAAAACGTTATGCTGCATCCACACGTTTGGCAAACCTCGGCAAACGCAAACGTGTGGAGCAGGTTTCGCTTGCGTATGTAAAGGTTGGCCCCCAGGAGATCTATTTTGTATGAGCAAAAATAAATAGAGGAGGTGGTAAATCAGACAGTTCTTTCAATTTATATGTATAACTTTTATATTTCGATCACAAGATTTTTTACTTGAGAACTGTTTTATCTTTTTTTTAAAATCTGTGCCCAACAGTAGTCGTATAAATAATGTTATTGATGATTGGCCATCATGTAAATAAAACAAACTGTTTCTATTTGGTTCGTTGCATTTTATTTTGTTTTTCTCGAATATCAAAATGATTTTTTCTTATATTTTCAAACCAAAATCGCAAATATTGGTTTGAATGTAGGTGGGTGGATAGATCAGTGATTCCGTCAGCATCAGTTCCTGAACGTCTGTGGACGTATCAGCGAGGAGTTCGGCCACAGCTTGTGCTACAACTGGGTCTATAAAAAAATATAAAATGATTATGGTAGTTTTGAAGGTTTAAAGAAGATTTCTTCAGTGCATATATTCCCGTTTCACATTGACTAAGTTCACCGACAAATTAATATATTTAAACCTTATTTCATCAATTCATCATTGAATTTAATAGAAAGGGTAATTCCGGCATCAGCTCAATTCAACGCCTTTTTGTTTTCTGAGTCATCTACCTAAATCATCAATTTGTTTGTTTTATTAGAATATGAGTTTTTCCACTTTACTCATACTCATGTTTCTGTAGAAATATTTCAGATTATTTTGAATTGATAATCGCATCTGCTACCAGAGTTATTTAGGTTTCTACCTATAGGAACTGTTTACTGGTCACTTATCCTCATTTGTCTTTCTAATACTTTGTTATTTAACAAAAACTTGGCACCCTTTCTTTCTAAGTGATATTCTAAAAGATTTGCGAACCTGGATGGTTAGCTACTGATGGTCCAATATAGAAAGGAGGCGAGGCATCTTCAGCGTACGTAGTTATTTCCGCTTTGTCCAGCTGTATGTCATCGATGTAAGGAATAATAGAAGTAACTGTCAATGATCCTGCAAAGAAATGATAATTTTAATCATTTATGATAATCTTCAATGTTACTTCAGACATAATAAAGAAGTTTTGCTTTGATAGTGCCCCATGAATATATTTCTGCCACTTCGCTCATTCAGTTACCCGGCTATGCTTAATGACAGGTTAAAAAATATATTTACTGTATAGGATGCTTGTGTCAGCCATGGACACTATCGGTTCCCTGCCTCTTCGATAGAACCTGAAGTACGCAATACGAGATGAAAGTAAAATATTTCTGACTTCGATTGCGAACACCACATTGTTTGTAGCTTTATTTATGCTGCAACACACAAACAGTTTAATGTTAAACTTAACTAACCAGCATAGGCATATAATTTTATTATCTTGATTTTATCCAAAAGATTCTCGGATAAATTCAAAGCTTTTAATTCTAACTTATGCGCCAACGTCTCTGCCTATTGAGTCTAAATCTACACTATTAACAAAGTTGGTTTCAAAGTTTGCCTGGTATTTTGTTGTATCATCATCGTCATCAGTCTGCACTAGTCCACTGCTGGACATAGGCCAAGGCGCGCCACTGAACCCGATCTTCGGTTCTCCGCATCCAGTCACTGCCAGCCGCCTTACGCAGGTCGTCGCTCCTTCTTGCCGTGGGCATCTCACACTACGCTTGCCGAGTCGTGGTCTCCACTCGAGATCTCATCTACCCCAGCGGTTATCGGTCCTCAGACAGGATGTGACCAGCCCACTGCCTCTGCAACGTATGTCTGCAACGTTTTGAGCTATGAGCCTTCAGGCTTCGGTTATAATCTACTTACTAAAATTCTTCAATCCTTGTGTTGTTTAATCCTGAGATTTCCACATTGTTCTGAGTGACTGTTACATTAATCCTCGGGAAATAGATAGTGTTCTGGGATATAAGCAGAGGATCTGGTATGGGACCATTGACGATGGAGCAGCGGGAATGTTTTGCGAAGAACTGGCGGATGCAGTTTAGGTCGTACACTTTGCATGGTCGCACAATTATGGCATTATCGTCTGGAAAAAATTATAATTTATTTTATACTTTTTAAATTTACTTTACTTTTACGTCATTAGAATCAATCCGTTCGTGTTGTCATTATCAATGACGGATGGAAACAGTATATTGTATTTAATGACGATCAATTTAAAATTTAATTTCTTTACTAATAGAAATTACTTGCTCCATGGACTTCTGGCATAAGCCCATAGATTAGATTAGATTTATTTCTCACACGAAGTACATTTCTCATTACAATTATTAATACCTACATAGTTCTCTTACGTAAAAAGTCAAAGTTAATTTTGACCGTCAGTAAGCAAACAAAATGTTAGAAAGTATTAACAACGTCAATTTTACAATTTTCGTGTCAAAATTCGTAATAATAAATATATAAATATAAGATATAAATATCACAGTCAAACTTCAGATCTTTACGTTCAAGTATTCTTTATCAGAATTATAGATACTTAATGCTTGCTCTGACTGACTTACATGAAATATTTCGTTATTACGTACAATGAAATATTTCGCACACTTACCTGGATTACCATTATAATTTTCTTCAATATCCTCATATTTTCCCACTACATATTTATCACTAAAGCAACCTACACTAAACAAAATTAACAAACAAACAACGCCCTCCATTTCAGACACTTATAGACTTCAAGACACTTGTGTTGAATAACGTTTCAAATGGATTCGTAGCTCGATGTTCGATTGCGTAAAAAATACTGCTGGTAAAGCGTAATTATACAATTTATTCAGAGGATTGAGGCTAGAATAATCAGGTTAAGTGCAGTGTCTTATTATGCAGGTTTGGGTGGTCAACCGTACATGCTTTAATAAAAAAAGCTGTTATACGTAGTAGGTGTAATGGACAAATAAATGGTGTACCTACTTAAACAGATTACTTTTACACAGTGGTAATTTTAGAAAAGGTTAGTAGGATACTAGCTTTATTTATAGTACATACATATATTCCTCTCGTCTTTGAAGGCACACTGGCATGATTAAATCACTGATGTTATTTTTATTTCTTTTAAACAGTAGTAGAAAGATAGAGACATAGAGCTGTCAAATTTCAAATGTGCGTCTTCTCAAATGCTATTGACTTATTTAGAAAACATTAGTTCAGGCCCGATCAGTCACGTCATGATTGTCTTTTGACGCTTTGATTAAGTATTCAATCTATAACATTGTATTAAATTGATATCAAAAACAAACAAAAAAACTCCAGAAAACTTTTTATTTCGGAAAATACCACGTAAGTACATAATTCTGATTGACATATTTTAAAGCCGACTTCGCCGGCAGATTAGCATATTTTAAAAGTAATTCGCACCTGTTCCGGTTCAAAGTTACCCGCAAGAGTTGCTCAAGTCTCCCGGAACTTCCGGAACTCTGGGATTCATCCCGTCACTTCAGTTTAGGGTTGTCACAGGCAATTGTGGCGGGCTAAATTATAACGAACAGTGAATGAAATATTTTGTATTATGTATTTATTAACCACAACTTAAATAACAATGAAAATATTTTCCGTGCATCAAAAACCAGACTTGATTTGATAACTCCCCGTAGGTTTTCATAAAACAGCACAGCTCCATTTTAAATAACAGTCTTCTCATTCATATGATTCTATTGCACGGACAAAACACGATAATTAATATTAAATGAGTACTAATTTTAGAATCATAATGACTAACATGCATTTCCGAGCAGTGTTGTGAAAATAAATGAATTAATAATTTTTGACAGAGTTGGTCATCAAGAATGGTCATCTAGAATCATCTAGAGCTTGTATCTCATCTAGAATCTCAGAATCCTCCTTGTTTTTAAATTAGAAACAACTACAAAAACATCAAAAATACAATACACAGGGTGTAAACATGCAACATTTTCTTAGTTTGATCTCATTTTGTTTTAGTCTCGTCCGTCTTTATTAAACGGTCAAATTAGTTTTTCACAACCCTAGCTCAGGTGTTAATTTCATAAAATTATCTCGCCGCTGTTTCCTGATTAGAAGAGTTGAGCCGTTCCATTAAAGATTTGGGGTTTTGTTTGATTGTATTATTATAATTCATTGAATTTCAACAGATATAAGTACTTACCTACCTAAGTACATTTCTTTTCATGTTTTTATGTGCGAAAAGTGTATTTGAATTGAATGAAACCTACCTAAATAAATAGGAGTGTAGATAGCGTATAGATAAATGCATTCAATAGTAAATAAATATTACTAGTAGTTCCGTGAGAACAGTAGACCTCGCCAGCCTTTATAAAGCAAACCTAAAAGAAACGAACAAAAGTCAATTTTGCAATAGGAGAAGATGTTAGTACTAAAGTGACAAAAATTAGCGCTTTAAAGCTTAATATTTCGCAAACGGATCCCTAAATCGAAAAATGTTTTCCACACACCCGCGATAATTTTGAAAGACCTGTCCAACGATACCCCACACCATGGAATTCACGCAGAAAAAAATTTATTTCCCATTTTTCGTATGCAGTTCTATGAACATAATTTAAATTTTCGACTTCCTTAAGTTAATCGACTATTACTCAAAAACTAATAGAACCTACTTAGCCGTAATAGTTTTCCTTGTAACTACGATATATATGCTACTGCCATGAATTTTTTCACATATCCAGAAGCAACCGTTTAGCTGTCAGGGGGGGGGGGGGGACAAGTGACTCTAACAAAAATTACCGCTTTAAAGCTTAATATTTCGCCAACGGATCCCTAAATCGAAAAATGGTTTTCACACACCCGCAATATTTTTGAAAGACCTATCCAACGATACCCCACACTATGGGATTCACAAGAAAAAAAAAATCACTGCCACTTTGCGAGTATGGTACGTACTCTAAAAAAATGTTTTTCGAGATTTTATTCTACTCATTTTGTCGGCTTAATTAATTTATACCCATGCCAAATTTTCGTCAAAATCGGTTGAAAAATGCGACCTGTAGAGAATTACAGACAGAAAGACAGACGGACATTAGCATTTTTGGCCAATCTCGAAACATAGACGCTTCGCTCGCTCGGTCAATTACTTATTAGTGGGGGCATTAATATTGAAACCTTACCGTGTCTTCAAGATTAAACATTGCATAACCGACGTATCTTACAATTCTTACATTAACAACTGACTTAGCGTTTTTTTTTATCAGAAACAGCGAGAAAATCTTGGAAGGCGTTAAAAAGTCGACGTGTGAAAGTTGGGCATATTGTTGGCGAGGTGAATGGATGAGTCGTTATATTAAACCGACGGGGAGCCACACTCAATTTCATGAAAAAACTTTTATAAACGCCTGCGACCGTGGAGGGATAAAAATAAGAATTGGATTCGGCAAAATAAGACACCGAATGAAGAGTTAACGGACGGCGGCGCCGAGTCGACATTAAACCAGATAGCCCAGGACTTGTATTTCATATTTAGTACTATTTTAAATTATCAAATCAAATCAAATATACTTTATTGAGCACCAAATTATATCAAAAGTTACATTATGATAATTTACTAAATTGTGTACAATCAAAAGGCGGCCTTATCGCTTTCAGCGATTTCTTCCAGGCAACATTAGGGTGATGTTGCAATCTTCAAGGAGTGTTATGTAGGTGTTGGGTGCAGACATATATATGTATATAATTTAAGTACATGACAAGTGAATATAATATAAATAATAAATATATTAATATAATATATATAGGTATAAATATACATATATATATAAATACATATGTACTGATAGATACATATTATACATAAAACACAAGTCTAGTAATAGGTATGGAGATTAGTAGCCACATTGTGATTCAAAGTGAGCACGCAGGAGGTTTTTGAATATAGAGAGTGATTTCGCTTGTCTGATCGGAGCCGGCAATGCGTTCCATAGACGTTTATATGTAACTATATGTAAGTGCCTAACTGTGACATTATATATAAGTGCCTAACTGTAATAATTGCAAGCCTTTCATTGTAGAAAATGAAGATCATTATACTTTACTACACTAACCTATGTGTGTATTGGAATTGATATTTGAAGACGATGACCATAAAATGCACCATTTATTAGGTAAATACTTGATAGACATTAATAAAAAACCAAAATGATGTTGTTGTTTTTGATGTTTTTATCGATAAAATGTGTAAATTGATCACGTTAACATCAGCTTGTCTTCGCTCACGGTCTACCCTTAGAAGGAGAAGCTAGGATAACATTTTTAAGGTTATTTATTATATGCCCTCTGTAGTGAAACGTAAGATCTATGCTGCTTATGATGTTGATGTTAGTAAATAGGGGCGCACTAGTCAGTGTAAGTGATTTTTTGCAATTTATGCAAAGATATTTAAGGTTTTTGTTGCCTCGCATTGCCATGGAATACCGCATCCAGTGAAATTGCATTATCCTCTCTTTTCGTAGTTCCATGCACAGATAGGAGGAACTTTTTGACGCAGTCATGCCAAAGAGGCTCTTTGTAAAAGAGTGCTCTTTTTAGGAAAGTTATGGCTTATGGATTAAATTGCCTTTAACACTTCGGTCTCGCGTGTGTATGGAGATATCTTTTTCATCAATACGAAATGGCGGCGTGCGTGTAAAAATAATCTATTCTACCTCCCTCTCATCAGAACTTCTCTAGTAAATTAAGGGTGATGTAATGTCTTAAAACTTGGGTAATGTAAGTCCAACTGTCAGAAAGTATAATGTCTCAAGGCCAGTACTATTATCAGTTAAGTAGTTTTAAGAAAGACGTACTTACTTTTGTATTTTTGTACTTCGATATCACTTACCTATATCCGGTTTGGCAAAGTATTAAAAACACTTAGGTAACTTAGGCAAACTGACTAAACTGCAATGTTATAATTAGGTATACTTAGTTTTTATTAAACTAGCCGATGCCCCGCGACTTCATCAGCATTATAAAGTATATTATTTAAATGTTATTCAAAATTTTTTTTTCCGTGCCAGGTTCTTAGTTTTAAAGTTTGTCAATAGATGGCGTTACGTGTATTTTACACCCCGCTATCATTTGGTTCTTCGAAATAAGTTAAGCAGTTTTCACCTCTTTATTATTAGTATAGATAGATTCATTTATTAGTTTGCCCTTTAACAAAATAGGTAAGGTAAGGCTTGTATCAGTGGGCATTTCAACTTAATCTAATATGTTTCATAATTTGACGAAGGTCCGACGTGCAGTATTTAGTCCTAATTACCGTGGTAATTAATGTGTTTCTTGTTTGAATATTATCTCTGCTGGGTTGGTTTATTATGAAGCTAGTAAATCATTGTTAGGAAAACAAATAATTTCTTGAAATAAGTTAGGGATACCTACTTTAATTCTAACTTTTTTCTAAATAAACAGAATTATTAGTATTTCGTCCTGACCAACGAATTTTGACGTTTTGAAACAATATCTAGATTTTTTCACGAAATATCTCAAGGTGTTAATATCGATCGTGTATTTTTAACATAATCTAATAGGTATAATTTTGTTGGTGGTATTTCCGTTTTGTCTCTTAACTCAGTAGTGATATACAGCGGGTGACTTGAAATCCGACCTATTCCTAAGGAGTTATACTTGAGGTCATTTCTTCCATGCAACAAGTTAAATTCTAACAACTATAGTTCACTCAACTTTTAACACTTAACTTCTGAAAACAAAATTTATCATTTATTTATCAGCATTATGGAAAGGTTACAAATAATTCGTTTTTCATAACAAGCCTGAAAATTTCAACAAAAAGCCGAAACTAGGAATCGACTTCCGTCCGACCCCTAGTTGATAAGGGTTAACTTGTTGTAAATGACCTCAAGGTCGAAATTCCAGTCATGTATACAGTGCATAGTTTGTGTATATTTCCTCCGTGTACATTGCATTACCACATATACACTTTTACCCCGGGAAAATACGGGGTTCTTATGGAAAAGTCGACTAACTGTTCGACGTTGAAACAGTTAAGGTCATATAAATTTTACACATTAAAATCCCAAAAACAAGCCGTCAACAATGCGAGTATGCATTGTGATAAAGACCGCGTCAACGGAAGCCCTTTGTTGGGTCACCTCATTTCCTTGATTAGGTGTACACCCGTAGGCAATGTAATTAACTCTAATGCCGCGCAGTCGTGCCTGCCTGCGCCTGTACACGGTGTCAACTCTTTTGGCGATTGCCTTTTGTTTCCGTTTTTCTTTTGTGTTTTGAAGTCATTTATATCGAGTGCTATAAACCCGAGGACGAGTGCTATGAGGACGCCTCGCGACATCGTCTACTTTAATAGTACATTATTACCCCAGGGGTGAAAATAACTTATTTAAGTCCCGAGACGGGGCGCCAATAGTTCGGGGGACCTATAAATAAGTCTTGAACCCGAGGGAAACACTGTGCTTTTCATTAAGAATACACTGAAAGTAAAAAAAAAAAATCTGTGTTAATACAAATCTCTGCTATACGGAAGTAAAACAAAACCCTTTGTATAATTCTCTGTTCTTTTGTATTGTTTTTATTTTCTGTGTGTACAATAAAGTATTAAATTAATTTATTAATTAAAACTCTACAACTCGAAAAAACAAAAGACGATCGGATTGCAGCTTTCCCGTCTATTTTTTTTTCTGTGGCCGGCCAGCTATTCTGCCATTAATTTTCATTTCCATCATTGAAAAAATGATAAATATTTTGCCCATATCTATGTTATTTTAAAGAAATAGTTGACAGTAATAATTATAATAAAGTCATTTAAAAATATATATTCTTTAATTATTACATACCTAACTTTATGTTATTTCAATTTTACATCGCGCTGTAATTGAGTGGCTGTATAGACAGTTGGAACATGGTCCAATAGAAATGTCAAAATAGTACTAGTTTTTTTTAATATAATTTGACAGCTGTCAGTTGAAAGCGATTCTCCCTAGGGCTGAGATGTATTACTTTCAACCTGCTACTCAGGCAACTTCAGACCTTCTTTCAGAGTATGAGTAATGAAAAAGTATTTAATATACCTATGTATATCTCCCCTATTTCCCCCTTAAAGTTGAAATTTAGTTTCTTAGCTGATGCTTACGTTATAAATTATAAAATATATCTATGTTCTATAGCTTTCCAGACTTAGTCGTTTTTAGCTGTGAATTGATCTGTGCATAGATCAGTGGTCATTTTATAAGTTTCCAATAAAGTTTTAGGCGTAAAGATACAAACTTCTTTGGACGCCGCCTGGAGAAAGCATGAATACGGTTGCTAGGCATGCTGGGCCCTGAGGGACCCACTCAACAAATTGACCAACGGTGACGTAGCGGGGACAAAACGTGTACGAATGCCAAAATGTACGATGGGTCAGAATGTCTCAATGTCGTAAGAATGTACGATTGGCAAAACATTGACATGTCAAAAACCATAAGTGTCAAAATGTGGTCAACTGATTTTTAACTTCATGGCAGGTGTCGAAAAAAATTTCAAGAAGTGTTTTAAAAAAAACGTAAGTATATTTAAAGTTTAAACTTTAAACATTCGATTTCACATTTTGTTATTGGTTTATTGACACTTTAATTAGACGAATGTGTTTTCATAAAGTAAGTAGGCAGTAGGTACGGTCGACCGCACGTCGGTGGAAACAAAACCAGTATAAACTGGTCTCTCATAGTATTGAAACTCCCTAATAATCTAGGCCAGCTCAAGGTCAAAGTGTTACCACTGACGTGCGGTCGACTGTACCTACATTAACTCCAGGTCATCAACTTATTATAATCCACCACACATCATTTACCCTCAAAAAGCAAGTCATGCTATCTCATTTGCTCGCCGGCCTTCTACGGCATAATTAGTATTAATTATAGCCGCTTATTAATGACTTTATGGCTATTCGTAAAACAAAAGATAATGTCTACGCTTTCTGCCTTTTCACTGAAATGTGATTAATTTTTATTAGTCGAGTTTACATGGAGTTGCTTTATAATTGACTCTTTTGTGGTAAATTTTGTAACCCTACGGAAAAATGAGAACTTTTTTTCATACGTTTTGATACCTACTTACCTACTATGTTTTATCGCACGTATGTCTATTATTATGAATGTCTAATAACCTTCGTTCAGGACATGACAATCCAAACTATTTGTACAGTCCGGAAGTCGGTGTTTATATCACAGGTTTACCTAGAATAAACACCGGAGTTACCTACTTTTACTTCACATTTTTACCTTACTCTTAGTTTTAAACAATTTTCTTTTATCAGCTTGATCTATGTTAACATGCTAACTTCAACTTTGTATCGTTTTGCATCTTTGGTGTGTACAAATAAATTATTACTATCATTATTATATTATAATATTATGTCATCAATTATTGCCCAAATATCACATCGAGACAGGACCAAACTTGTGCATATAATATTGTAAGACCGTTACATGTACTAATCTGAGCTTACGTTAGTTTATGTTTCAAGACGTTCCCAAGGCAGTAATAATACCTGTGCGCTAGGCTACTATAAGCCAGGATAATTAGACGATGCAATATTAACAGAAATCATGTACGAGTAGGTAGGTACCTAGCGTAACTCTATACGGGACTATAATTTGTCCTATATAAGCTCGTTTCTTTGAAGGATATGATCCGAAAAGCTGAAGTGGCAGTGGACAGGTCCCATCTGTCGCAGAACCGTTGGGGCAGACGAGTTCTCTTCTCCGCCAGGTGGACCGACGTCCTGAAGAGGGTGGCTCGAAGCGGCTGGATGCGGAGGGCGGAGGATCAGGTGTGGCAGCGTTCATTGATGAAGGCCTATGTCCAGCAGTGGCCGTATGACATATGATGATATGACATGAATCCTGCATCCGCTCGTAGCAAGTGTTTATAAAAATAAAAGTGATAAGTTATCACTGATAACTCAAAATAAAATGAAATTACGTTTATATTTTTTTGGTACTCAGGTATTTATGAGATATTGGAAGAATCATGTACATTATTGTAAACCAAATCAGCCTGGAGGGGAAAAGTGGAGATATTGGTTTGACTTCTGTCTATACCCGTGGTCTATACTATACAGAGCATGTTCCCAATTCTACGGCTCAGAGGCCAGTATTTGTTACTTGCACCTAATAATTAGTTCATGTTACAAATGCTCTCTAGGCATAATGGCGCTCCCGTCTCTCCGTGTAATCCAGGATAATTAGAGTGTACAATATTAACGCAAGAGCGGCTACGTAGGTCGTAGTGGAACATCGACTCTATTATTCAATGGTTAGTCCTGCACGAGAAAATTGTCTTGGTACAAGTAGTATATGCCGAAAATGCACAAAGAGGCGGTATCGTGGACTAAGTTTTTCCCGCGGGAATAGTTTATCGCGCTAAAAAGTAGCATATCTTGGTTACGATGTATCTCCACACTAAATTTCACCAAAATCCATCCAATCCATCAGACAGAGATACCTACTTTGCTATTTATAACGTTAGTAGGATGTATGTCCAATATATCTTAGGTACTGTCTGTCTATTGTGTCTGTCTAATCCCTATAAACAACCTATAGTATCCTTAGACATCTGTGTTGGACATAATTAAGTACTACGAGTAGGTATCTACAAATGTTAGAGGTAAACACTGCAATCGTTTCTCATTATGTTTGAATTTCAAATTTTATAGTTTTAAATAAGCCACGCAAAGAGATTGAAAGGAATCACCGTCTCGTTACATGTTGGCTGACGGAGCCACGAGTATCGACTAGTGTAGCTACATTAAATAACAGGAAAACAATCTAGCGGCAGCGCTGCCTATTCGCACCTCTGCGATAAATAATAGATAAAACTGCGCTCCTCTGGTGATCACGATCCGATTGCATTTGTGTCTGTGCCCTAGAGGCACTAGAATTAGTATTATTAGTAATTGGTATTAGAATGCCATCTTTCTTTCGCTTTAAGGCCCATGAAGCTAAAAAGATTTTTTGCAATCAGATTTGCAATATTATTAGCAACCTTGATACGATCGCGATGTTCCACCTCTTTCGCTTCGCACAGTCTCATCATTCTCTTCACACACGCTAGCGCGGTACTCGAGTTCTTTACTAATAATAAAAATGTTTGGACAAATTTACACACGGTTGTTTAGTCCCAAACTAAGCCGAAGCTTGTAAAATGGGTACTCAACAACTGATAAACATACATAAATACATTTAAATAATTACTTAAATACATAGAGCGTCAGTGGCGTAGGGGATAAGACGCGGCCTATCATAACGAAAGGTCCGGAGTTCGATCCCCAGCTGGGCCATGTAGCAATGGGTTTTTTCTCGAAACTTAAGTACATTTACTGACTGCTCTCAAACGGTGAAGGAAAACATCGTGAGGAAACCTGCATACGCCGAAGAAGAAATTCTTAGGCGCATGTGAAGTCCACCAACCCGCACTAGGCTAGCGTGGTGGACTATAGCCCGAACGCCCTCGTTATGAGGGTAGGCCTGAGCCCCAGCAGTGGGGACATTAATAGGCTGTTGATGATGATGATGATAGAAACATCCAAAATCCAAAAACCAACAGATATGCTCATCACACAAATGTTGGTCCCGGGTGAGAATCGAATCCACGACCTTTGGCGCAGTAGGCAGGGTCACTACCACTATGCCAACAGGCCAGTCAATCTTGAGCACCCGTTCTATCTGATCCTGGTATGTCATTGTGAATCTACCCGGCTTCTATTACCAATCACATTCGCTCGATGCGTTTATGTCGTCATTCAATCAATCAAATACCAACGGAACATATCGTTTTCATCATAATGATGTCACTTTCATCAAGTCCTGGGTGGACTGCGTATTCCCGATCGGCCAAGGTTATGCCACACAGATTACTTGAGATTACATAGATCGCATTTCTACAGCATTCATATTACTTTCATTCGTCTTCACTACCATTTTAACTAATTGGTACCAACACCGCATTGTGCGTAGTTACGAAATTAATGTAAACAATGTTTTATCACTAAATCGAATGCCAACCCGCTGCCTCAGTTTTTGTCCCTTTGTAATTGTGTCATCCAACCTCGGTCATCAAATTTCCTTTATTATTATAAACCCTGCCTTTGTCGACGACGACGCACGGAAGACTCTTTTATTTTGCATTTACGCCTGTTGACGTGCGTGTTGAATAGCTTTGTTAAATGGAGCACACATTTTCAAATGTCTCCTTTACTTTGTTTTACCTATAGAGTCTTAAAAATCATTGTCCGCTCCTTCATTCATATTTTGATGATTTGTGAAACTTTTTGCTCTTATTCATTAGATTACAGATTTTCTAAACTTTAAATTGAATCTGTTTTAGAGTTACTGATACATAGTCTGTTTTCTTTTTAGAGTATTACGGTCAATACCGCGGTTTTGACTTTGACTTTAACCGTTTATAATGTGATAACTCCAAAACAGCTGAACTCTGTCCGCTGGATATCTCAAAAACTACTTTGGCTGAAACTTGAAACTATGACAACGTTGGAAAATTTATTGAAATTTCAGTATTTTTTAGTTTAAAAAGATTCAATCCAATACGAACACTTTGCGGCATTTATTTTTACACATTTAGTGCCAAACATACAGACAGTCCATCTGGTGACACGTGACCAATGATACTAATTAATTTTTTCGATAAAATACCTACTTCATTGCAGTGATTTTGAGGCCCAAGTAAAGTAATAAAAGGTAGGTACGGCGTACGGCCACGCCGCATAACTTTCTCACTCATTCACTAATCGACTTTTAGGCCATGTACCTACCAAAAGCGATGCAACCCCAAGGCTAGGAAGTGACGCCGCGCAACGAGTCTACAAGTCATTCAATTATTTACAAAAACTTTCTAAAAATCCTCGCCACAAAGAATAGAGTTGTTCCTCAAGCGTAATACCATTAAGTTGGCCTCGGCCGGCGGACGATAAACAAGCGACAATGCACGGGCAAATCCACTCAACTAAATTAACCCGCGGTACCTACTTGTCACTGCAGAGGCCGCATGTTACATCGATGTGTAATTTACACGGGAAAAAGTTGTGAAACAAAGAGAATGGCTGACCATTTTGTTTTTTATCTGGTTGTGTTTGTAAAGAGGTCCCAAATAAACCAGGTAAGGTACTAAATAGTACAGTACCAAATATAGGTACTTAATGACTGTATGCTTTAACCATAAATATCACGCTTGGTCCAGCCATCCGGATAGACACCAAAGCGTGGTACGTCGTGCACAATGTGCGCAATACACAAATTTTAGTTTTCCAGAGATATCTCGCAAAAAAACATTTATATGTTGTAAGTTCTCAATCAATTGCTCAATCGGTCCAGTACTTTTCGAGCTAACCGCACCGCCGCCGGCTATAAGATGAATAAAACATCATTACCACAGATATCTATGGCTGTGATCATTACTATAATTATGTAAGTGTATCCGTTTTCACGGATCCCAAATAACCGATCAGAAGCCAGTAATTAATATTACAGCGGGTGCTTCGGTGTTTAAATAAACAGAGTGTAATAATGACGTCCGCTGCTGATTTCTCATCAGCTTTGATTGATACCTACTTACTTTTATAGTGTTGAAAATGTTACGCTTCGGTGTGAGCGACGGCCACATTTATTTGTATTTCGTATGGGGGAATCCGATACGCCAGTCGGCTTCTGCGAAACGACGAATGGTATTAGATCCTTTAGGGCAAGCGGAAAATGTGGGTTTGTGTGAAAAAGTTTAATGGTATTTATTTCATTTCATCTTTTAAATAAATAATTGTAATTATACGAAGTACAGTTTACAGGATATTGGTGTCGATTCGGCGTGCCCACGACATAACTAAATTTAGTAAGTATGCTCTTTTTTATCTGTAGAAATAAGAAAGAGAGTGCATGTGTTTTAGAACTGTCAAATTACTTTAGTTCTGTCAGACAGAGGGAATTTTAATCGCCATGTTCTAAGTTGCAATACCATGAGCACACCATGAGCAAACCATGGATATTTTCTTGTGTCTTGACAGGACTAAACTAATTTGACAGTTCTAAAATACATGCCATCTCTTTCTTATTTCTACAGAAGCACAAATATACAAATTTAGTTAAGTCGTGTGCACCTCCGATTGTAGGTTTTGTTGGGTAGTAAGCGAGTGAGTGAGTGAGTATAGTGAGTAGGTAGGTATACAACATAGCGATGCAGGTCAGATGAGTCGTGTCCCTAGAGATACGTTAATTCTCATTCATTTTACCTGCGGCTGCGTCGCGTAGCGGACTTTTCTAATTAAAACAAAGTGAGGTGATATTTATTAGTCAGTGGCGTCGTAGATCCTCGGCTGGGCCATGTACCAATGGGTTTTTTCTCGAAACTTAAGTACATTTATTGACTGCTCTCAACGGTGAAGGAAAACATCGTGAGGAAACCTGCATGCGCCGAAGAAGAAATTCTTAGGCGCATGTGAACAACCCGCACTGGGCTAGCGTGGTGGAGTACTGCCCGAACGCCCTCGTTGAGAGGGTAGGCCTGAGCCCCAGTAGTGACGACATGTTAATAGGCTGTTGATTTGATTTGAGGTCATATTTGTATTTTATAAATTCTAAGATATAATTAATTACTTATTGTACGTTCTTTAGTGTACCAAATATAAAACATAAAAACATGAATTATGGTATACTTTCATGCTTATGTACCTAATTCGAAAATTGTATCACTATTTCAATAAGAAAACCGAACGTCGTCTCTATTCGGAGAGTTGAACGCACTTCTGGCGCCAAAAAGTCGCGACTTCCCGTCTCGAATCTCGACCCCTCCCGGAAACAGAACCTACTTATATCTACTGTATTAAGCCACACACATACTGGGGCGGCACACATTGCGGGATTTACCGGTCCGCGGCAAAAATCAATGACCCCAGTCAGCTGGTTAGGGTTGAAATTTTACATCAGTTTAATAAAAACGGTTTAAATGTCTTAGAAAAAAAAAGTACTTTCAACAAATGCAATAGAATCTGACATTTTTAGAAAAGTGGGTAGTTGTGTCCATCCAAATAAGGCTTCGACCCTATAATGACCACTTCCCAAAATGACCATTCTCGAAATGACCACTTCCCTAAATAACCATTCCCAAAATGACCGCTTCCTAAAATGGCTACTTCCTAAAAATGACTGTTTCCTATAATCATAATCTCATCTTATTTTACGGCCACGTTCAGTTTCCAATGAATAATATTCTTTAGTATGGATGTATTTCAGTTTTATTTCATTTTAGAAAATTGTTTTTTAAAATTACACATTTCACGTCGCTCTACAAAAGAAAACCGTATTGGAAAGTGGTCATTTTGGGAAGCGGTCATTTTGGGGGGAGTCATTAACTGACGAAGCCGTAAAATAATACGTCAAACAAAATTCCAACTTATAAAATAAAGTACAAAACTTAATTTTACCACTATTTAGGTTTACAAATTAAACCACAGTATTTAGGTTTACAATGTTTGTAAGTTAACTAGAAATGTTCAAGATACACCCACTTCCGGTAAACAACGAGCTTTGTCTAGCAACCTCTGTTCACTTCCGGTCGCGCTGCGTACGCTTTTAACGACCTGCCATGTCATTACCACATTCTCAACCTTATTTGTAGCGACGAAAAGGTGTTAATCGCGCGTTTAGAACGAATGGGCTAAGATTTATGATTTTTCGGTTGGTTTTTTGACGATACTGTTTTTCTCTTTAAAAAAAGTTGGTTTTTAACGACCGGTTTGCAATGCTGTTGCATTTTAATGCTGGTTGCTTTGAAAATCATGTTTAGCTCACCTAAGTGAATCTAATAATATTTAAAAATAATATTAAATCTAAATATAGATAATAATATTTTAAATCTAAATTTAAAATAAAAAATAGTTCGTTGCTTTTATAAGCTTTTCTATCAATCTTCCACCCACCCAGGTGTCATTTTGATTTTCTCTTTCTAGAATGAGTACAGTTTGGTGACAGTTCAGATCCTTTAAAGGTACCTAACTGCGCAATACCTAGCTTATCATTTAATGTTTATACTTGTAGGTACATTTTGTGCGTTTAAAATACTAAAATTATTAAAAAACTAATTTGTAAATATTTAATAGGCACAAATAGTTACTACCCATAATAAGTACCTACGTAAATGAATTATGCGAGCAATTTATAAAAAGAAACACATTTTCTTTCACGCTTATCTACTTTACTACCCCATTTTACATCTCACTGAAATCTCAATATAAGTATAGGTATGTGTCTCTTATGGCGAATTAAAATAATTTCCCAAATGAACCTTTGACTCAAAATAAACATTAAACTGGTTACAGTGTTTATTCAACAACTTTGTCTCCCGCGACCCCTCCGTCGCCAGACTGTCTGGCGCCCAGTCTGTCTCTTCCATCGCGCTGGACCGGGACACACGACTGCTGTCCCGCTCACACTTGGCACCAAACTTTGGGGATGAAGCTCATTATGTTCTCAAACTATTCACGGTTACATCGAACCACCACGAAACTTGCTAAAAGCCAGCAAAGTGCATCTAACACAAGTATTTTACGAATGCCCTTAATGTGAAGCCTTTTAGTGAACCTGTCTGTCCCATGAATATCTCAGAAACTACTGGACTGACACTGAAGCTGAAACTAACATAGAAGTAAGAAAAATCGCGCGACAATGAATTGCAGGAATAAAAAGCTGTTGCAATAAAAAAATTGGCGGATCTAAACATCAGCCCAATAAGTCCATTATTTTTGAATTTTCTGGCGGACTGACAGACTGACAAAATAGGATATAATGTAGCTGAGTCAACGCGTTTTTACCTTTATAATGCATTGTTTTAGTAATTTAATCAACTCACGTTTTACAGACTGTCGAGCGTAACGATTACCTATCCTTCTGCGTCCTGGAGAAGTCAACGATTTTTTTTAAATGTTTTTTTTTGTATATTTTTTTATGTTTCTCGTAATGTTGTTTTATGTCCTCAAACGAGGCGGTGCCAGGAGGCTATACCTAGCAAGTATTTTTAAAAAATGCGTTACACATCATCTGATCAGTTTTAACACAGTAGACGGAACTTTAATCATCATCCCATCAACACAACATAAGTGGTGGACGGCACCAAGAAACCGTACAAAAGTATTCGTTCTGATAGAATCTGAAAATCTACCTTGTCCGTATTCCATTAGGGACCTGAACATATTTCCTTTATCGTATCTATCTGTTGAACCCCACGCCTTCTGATTTTGCAGCTAAGCTTCTTAATTACTAAGCCAAGCTCAATGTGGGCATGCAATTTGGGTAGCATTAGCGTTATCTCAGACGAGATTGTGGCCAGCGGTGGAGATAAGCGGGTAATTTCCTCCAGGGGCTGTATCTTTTTCCAGTACAAGTTGTTTGTGTTTCTTTTTGTAAGGAGAAAGATCATGTTGTAGATGTTTTAACAGGGTTTTGCTTTTAGTGATTTAAATGTGGAGTTAGTGAATATAAGAATTGGTGTAAACGGTCTTATCATTGACCTACTAAAACATACATACATAGGTGGACGGATGATTAGAAACAGGGCAAGATTTTCATACAATCGAGGTCACTTTGAAGTGAAGGATTGATCGGGGCATGATCTGATGATGGTCATCGAGAGAGTAGATGAAGTACTTTTAGATCGCTGTAGACATCCAACTGATCAGATGAGCCGTCTGGAAGCAGCATCGTCATGATTCCTTAACTTTTAGATTTTCATACATTTTGATGCCATTTTGTGGTTTTTTTCTTCATCACGATGCTGCTTCCATACAGTTTATCAGATCGGTTTGATGTCTATAGCGATCTAAAAGTCCTCCATTTACTCTCTCGATCATCTTCATCAGATCATGCCCCGATCAATCTTTCACGGAGACCCATGGCTTCAAAGTGACCTCGATTGTATGAAAATCGTGCCCTGTTTCTAATTATCCGTCCACCTAGTATGTACATCAGCCTACACGAGGAATCGCCTATAGTTAATTATGACAGGTGACTAAATAATACATTATAGTTTATCTGTATTAGTATCATTATGGCTATGAGCCTAGGCCTAGTTCTTTTTATTTAAAGTCTTAAAAGTTATTCTCTGTCAGCTAACTCGTAGGTAATAGTTAAGTATTTACATTCCTCTTTGAAACAATTTTGAAAAATGTACAGTCAACCGCACGTCAGCGGAAACAAAACCAGTACAAACTGGTCTCTCATAGTATTGAAAATTCATAATAGGCTAGTGAGGCCACCTCAAGGTTATTATAGTGTTTCCGCTGACGTGCGGTCAACTGTATCTACTATATTCTAGTCAGTAGTGGTATAGTCGCGGCGGAATTTCTTGGCGACTGAATGAATTTATTCACAGATTGTTGGCACATCGCTGACAGTGTTTATAGTCTATGTGTGCGTAAGCGAGATAATGTGATAGAGATGTCCAAAAACTTGAAAGTTCGATTCGGTTGATCGAATCAATGAACTATTTCTTGAAATTGAATAAACATCTCTAGTGAACCCCGCGCAGCCCTTTGACCTAAAATTAGTCATTGCGCAGAAATCAGCCAACTTCACACAGCCGCCAAAAAAACTCCACGGGGACTATATAACCGTCTGGCATTGTCTTTTTTATAAATAAAGGTTGTCTGGAAGAAATCGCTCTTAGCGATAAGACCGCCTAGATGTACATTACTGTATCTGTTTTTGTTTTTGTCTGTAATTTTTAAACGTGCAATAAAGTGTATTGAATTGAATTGAAATAAAAGTTATACCAATTCATACCAGAGGTGCCCCGAAAAATATAGAAAAGCCCGTTCACTAGACACAATGAATGTTTTTCTTTACCGCATTGAAGTCTCGCTGTACCCTACCATGTGTTGACAGCGTCGATACTCGCTAACGAAACGACTACGTAATTACTTAATAGTGCTGTCTCTTTTTGACTCATTACGAAACAATAATAATTGTCAGGACAAATTTTACACACGGCTGTTTTAGTCCCAAACTAAGCCGAAGCTTGTAAATGGGTACTCAACAACTGATAAACATACTTAAATACATACAAACACCCAGAATCCGAAAACCAACACATATGCTCATCAAACAAATGTTGGTCCCGGGTGGGAATCGAACCCACGACCTATGGCGCAATAGGCAGGGTCACTACCAACCACGCCAACAGGCCAGTCAAAACATAAAGATATATAGACATAGTTTTTAATCGTAATAAAGATTTTGAATTTGAGTATAATTCACTTTTCATTACTCATACTCTGAAAGTAGGTCTGAAGTTGCCTGAGTAGCGGGTTGAAAGTAATACATTTTAGCCCTAGGGAGAATCGTTTTCAACTGACAGCTGTCAATTTATTTTAAAAAAAAACTAGTACTATTTTGACATTTCTATTGGACCATGTTCCAACTTTCTATACAGCCACTCAATTATAGCGCGATGTAAAATTGAAATAACATTTATGTAATTAAGTAATAAATAAAGAATATATTTTTATAAATGACTTTATTATAATTATTACTGATAACTATTTCTTTAAAATAACATAGATTTGGGCAAAATATTTACAATTTTTTCAATGATGGAAATGAAAAATAATGGCGGAATAGCTGGCCGGCCACAGAAAAAAAACAAAATAGACGGGAAAGCGGCAATCCGATCTTCATTTGTTTTTTCGAGTCGTACAGTTTTGGTTAAACTTCCGTATAGCAGAGATTTGTATTAACACTCATTTTATGTATTTGTTTTTACTTTCATTGTATTCGTAATGAAAAGCACAGTGTAGCCCTCGGGTTCAAGACTTATTTAAAGTCCCTTGGGTGCCAAACCCTGTCTCGGGACTAAATACTTTAGTTACTTTCACCCCTGGGGTAACAATGTACTATTGTAAACCATTACTTATGCCTTCTATATTAAGTTGCAGGATGCGGACTGAAGGTCCAATATCTAAAGTCCCTCGGTTCTGAGAAGAACCTTTTCCAGACATATTTGAGCTGTTTTGGGTTATTCACCTATTTCGCCTTCAGGTTGTTGCTCGTTTAGCACGACCCAGGGGGCACGTGCAGGGTTGTGGTAGGTATCTCCTGCGGACGTGAGCAACAATCGCCCCCCCGTGAGCAACAATCGCCCCAACAGTCTCCTGCCGACCTGATCGAGCTCACACCTGACGCGGCCGATTGGCTCCAGAGCAAAATGAATGTTGACCTATGAGCTAATTTTATCTATTTTTGTTAACGCCATACGATTAAATAAATTGTAAACCATGGTAGGGGTATGGAAACTACCATAAAAAGCTCGCATGACCGCAGGCGATTAGGTTACGTTGTTAACTCATATTTGTCTTTAGTGAAAGCCCGCTAGCAGTTAATTGCGAACACTAATTCACTGTTAAACCTTTCAACGAGATTTCATTGTCAGTTAAACACCAACTTTCTGAGAATGCTTATAAAATAATCGAATAAGCGTGAACGACGAAGATGCCTATTAAAAATCTGTGACAGAGAAATTGCGTTAAAATTCTATATAAGCGAAAACTGCGACGTTTTGTAGTTTTGATGAAAATAATTAAGTATATAGTTAGGTAAAACACTGATTACAATATACAAAAGTTTTAAGAAGATTAATATGTTTATTTTCGCTGGTAATAACTATTATTTACCAGTTTTTTCAACTTAATAAATACATTAAATGGTGCACTAAACGCATAATATTTACATAATTATATTTTACATAACGGTGTTGAGTAGCAACTCATTATACCACAAATAAAATATAATTATTTTGTTAAACTGGTTTTTAACTACAAATTTCTTTAAATAATAAATAAATGGCATAATGTCTACTAAAATCTGTTCGAAACAATTTCGGTATTATAAGTGAATTGATATGATGGCACGCCTCGTTAAAGGGTAGCTGTTGAGATGCGGAAGTGGCGCTATCGGCGCCTACACCGGATGTGGGAGGGGCTAACGATTGGAGATTGCACCCCCGAAAGCCTTAAAAGATATTCGCCGCGAAAGCTTAGACTTACGATTCTTATCGAGCCTTTTAAGTTAAGTGAGTTTGGTATGAATAAATATTCTACGAGGTTTATCATAGTTTTATAGCTTCTATTTCAGTCATTGTAAAAGAATAGACAGACGAATAATTACAATAAAAATGCAAGGAGTAATAGTAGTGATCTGCCTGATATAAAGTTTATCTTTGTAATAAATTATATCTTACAAATAGTCTCACTAAATAAGCTGTCGCATCCCTAAAATAATACTGGTGATTGTACCGAACGCAACTTAATTTTTAGCCGTGTGAGTCTGTCTGCTGGAAAAACCTAAACAACAAATAAAACCTCGGATTTGGCTGCTATAACCCATGGGCTTGCTGACACTCAGGTTGACTGCACATAGGTTCATTAAATTCATCAAAATTATTGTACTGTTGTTTTGTGTGTGCTAAATAATTCTATTCTATTCTATTCTATTCTATTCTATTCTGTTCTGTTCTGTTCTGTTCTGTTCTGTTCTGTTCTGTTCTGTTCCGTTCCGTTCCGTTCCGTTCCGTTCCGATTTGATCTGATCTGATCTGATCTGATCTGTCCTGTTCGGTTCGGTTCGGTTCGGTTCGGTTCGGTTCGGTTCTGTTCTGTTCTGTTCGGTTCTGTTCTGTTCTGTTATGTTATGTTATGTTATGTTATGTTATGTTATGTTCTGTCCTGTCCTGTCCTGTCCTGTCCTTTTCTGTTCTGTTCTGGTCTGCTCTGCTCTGCTCTGGTCTGGTCTGGTCTGCTCTGGCCTGCTCTGGTCTGCTCTGCTCTGCTCGGCTCTGCTCTGTTCTGTTCTATTCTGTTCTGTACTGTTCTATTCTACAGTGTATCTTCGTATCGTATCTTCGTTTTTTTGGCTTTATTAAAGTGAGTCGTCTGTCTGTTTGTTGCAGTAGCGGCGCCCCCGATGCAGCCCCCGGCCCCTGCGTGACCGCGCGCGCCACGATGCACCAATGCTCGCTCTTCATACTCACACTGCTATGCGTGCATGTCAAAGGTAACTCGGACCTGCAACACTTTTATTTCAAAATCAACAGCCTAGTAACATGTCCCCCATGTACCTGTTGGGGCCCGACCTACCCTCTCAACGAGGGCGCTCGGGCTATAGTCCACCGCGCTAGCCCAGTGCGGGTTGGTGGACTACACATGCGCCTAAGATTTTCTTCTTCGGTGTATGCAGGTTTCCTCACGATGTTTTCCTTCAACGTTTGAGTCCGCCCTCCCCACCACCGCACAATACTACCAAGGTTTTTTTATTTAATAAAATAAACTTCAAATGTTTTTTTCCATTGGTCGGAATCACCTAGTTACTTATTAGCAGGTGACTGAATGTACATCCTGTATGAAGTAATACTAAACATTTTTGAAATTTTTGTGTCTACTTTTCTTCACAGATATATCAGGTAGCTGGGAAGAATGGTGGACGTACGATGGAATATCAGGTAATCAAATTTGAATTATTTAGCTCTAATCCTAAGTTTTAGTTATAGTAGGTAAGTGAGTAATAAAAATGTGTTAATATTATGAAATCGGTCTATCCCAGCGAAATTTAGTACTTATTAAAGTTCGCTGGTCTATCACATCTACAATTGGAGGGGTCTGCAATTTGTAGACATTTATTAAACAACAAGAAATCCAAAATAATCTTAGAGAACTCCAGAGAGTGTAGAACAGGAAATAAACGCAAATACTTGTAAAATTGTTCTAACTAAACTTTACCTGCATCGGTGGCGGCACGATCCTTAAATGACATTTTTGAGTCGTCTCGTGAGTAAATCTCGGTTAGAGTACGATGGGACTGACATGTGGTTATCAAATGTCCCAAAATAAAATAAAGATTTAAAAAAAATAAACTTTACATGTAACACTTTTTACGAAGTCCCTAACTATAGGTACTTGAAAAAGTGGTACATAGAATCCTAGTAATGACGGCGTGTTCCCGTAATGATAGAAGATAGTATCTAAATGATAGTGCGCGGTCACCCGTATCATTATCTATATTATATTGGGTATGCCGATGCTCGACCGCGTCCCGAATTTGCCTCACTTATCTATTTTTAAACCCATGTGAGGGTACCCTTATCGCGGAGTGGTTTTACACAGTCATTTTCCTGGACTATAATTAGTTAGAATCTTTGATTGCAGTTGTTGTAGTGTGTGTCTGTCAGACAACCCAGATAACTCGGAAACTACTGGACCGATTGAGCTGAAACTTAATAATGACCGAAAAAAATATTTAAAAAATCGTAAAATTTTATTTTTCTAATTCTAAAAAAATAGGTAGATACTTACGTTTGGCATAGTTCGGAAAATTATTAACATTTCAAAATAATATATTTCCGTGATAATTCAGGTTACAACAAAAACATTGAATTTGAAACGTACAATAATATTAACCGTACTTACCTACAACCTACGACCTCATTGAATGTGAGGCGGGTGCTAACCAACTAAGCTATAGTCCCCGTAGAGTTTAATGGCGGCTGTCTGAAGTTGGGCGATTTCTGCCCAATGACAAATTGTAAGTGGGGGGACCTGTGCGGGGGTTCACTAGGGACGCTCATTCAATTTCAAGAAATAGTTCATTGATTCGATCAACCGAATCAAATTTTCAAGTTTTTGGACATCTCTATGTAGCACACTATCTCACTTACGCACACATAGACTATAAACAGTGTCAGCGATGTGCAAACAATTTGTGACTATATTCATTCGGCCGTCAAGAAATTCTACGCGGACTATACCTCGGCTCTATTCATACTTTAAAAGATATCCAAGTTGTCGAGATCGTCTTTGCGCATATTTTTCATTACAACTCACTCTGTATAATAGTAGTATTAAGGACCCTACTAATATTTTATGTAACTACTCCGCCCTCCAAGGGTCGCGCACAAAAATTCTAATGTAATGATAATGGCCGCCGATCCCCGGTAATGATGTCCCGGTAATGATAGTGTCCCGCGTTCCGTCCGTCGCCGGGACACCCTAAGCGTCACATTACGCACAATTCAATGCACTATGATGGCCAAATTTTGCGGTGTCCCGAATTTCCATTGAATATCGTGAAACTATGTTAGCTTGAATAGCCTTTTAGGCCTTTTATTTGAGTTACGAATTCACGTTATATGGTTACCTATTTCAGTGGTTATTGGTGGAAGTTAAGCAGTTGTAGTAGTTTTAGTGGTTGATATTATTATTGTTTTTTTTTCTCACAGGTCCCGGATTTTGGGGACTTATCAACCCGCAGTGGAGCATGTGCAACAAGGGCAGGCGACAGAGTCCCGTAAACATCGAACCGGATAAACTGCTGTTCGACCCTTGGTTGCGGGACATACAGTTCGACAAACATAAAGTAAGTCTATCTTTTATAGATCGTTCGTCGCTGTAGCAAATGTGTTCAAAAGAAATTACCTAATACAAATTCCTTTACATCGTTAATCTCTAAAAACAAGGATTTACGTACCTATTAAATCAACTAAACAACAACAAAACATAATAAATAAACTAAAAAAATGTATAGCCTTTTTTGCCTTACAGCTTTGTAGAGGTTAATCAGGTGTTTCTCTCTCAGGGTACAAGACCATCAGCACCGCCTATCATGAGTTTACAACGTCAATACTCGATAGCGACTACTTAAAAACTATATCTATATCTCTCTGTCTTTCGTAATGAGTCGAAAAGAGACAGCACTATTAAGTATTCACATAGTCATTAGCGAGTATCGACGCTGTCAACTCATTGAGGTACAGGTCATTTATTGCGCTGCATCGAAATGTATTGATGTATGTATACGGGAGTTGTTTCAAGGCATATTTGCATCGGAACAAAACCTAAGGTTTTTGGCAATATTGGTTTTTTAATAAGTAAGGAAAGTCCTGTGTCTAGCAGTGGACATTGACAAGCCGATGAGTCGACAACATGATTTGGAGGTAACCATTGCACAGTCATGTATAACATTATCAGCAGGAGTGTTAAGCAAAATCAGCGACACGGGGCCAAATGAGCGAATTAACATTGCAACAGCCTGCGTAATCCGATGCTAAAACATGGTAAGCGCTTGCGATAGTCCACCCGCTATCGCAACAAGCCTGTCGTAGCTTACAACAACCTATTATTATAGTCCACTACAAGGCCTTTTATAAAATAATGCGAGGCTAGCTCCGATTACCACGCGGGCAGCGGTTGGGGTTAGGTAGAGGCTTTGCTTGCTTGACAAGTAAGTGATCAGCCAGAAAGCATTCCAAATAGCTCAGAAAGTTGGTGGGTACATCGAAGTGGCAAATGCTGGTAACATCTGAAGGAGAACCGATTATTGCTGGGGTAGACGAGTTCTCTAGTGGAGACCACGACTGGGCAAACCGCAGCGTGGGACACCCCCCGGCTAAATGGAGCGACGATCTGCGTAAGGCGGCTGGCAGTGACTGGATGCAGAGAACCGAAGATCGGGTTCAGTTGCGCGCATTGGGGGAGGTCTATGTCCAGCAGTGGACTAGTGCAGGCTGATGATGACTAACTTGCACAAGTAAGTTGTGGAGTAAAATAAAGACTATTTATAACTGTATTCAATCAAAACATTACATTAAGTACATTTACTGACTGCTCTCAAACGGTGAAGGAAAACATCGTGAGGAAACCTGTATACGCCGAAGAAGAAATACTTAGGCGCATGTGAAGTCCACCAACCCGCACTGGGCTAGCGTGGTGGACTATAGCCCGAACACCCTCGTTGAGAGGGTAGGCCTGAGCCCCAGCAGTGGGGACATGTTAATAGGCTGTTGATGATGATGATGAATCAAAACTATTGACATGACGGTAGAACACGACTAATCGTAATGAATAATCACTATCCTTCTATTCTATCGATACTTAGTCTTCTGTGTCCCTGCACTAGATCTAATGAATATTGTACGCGGGCGCAGCCCATGCAGAATTATTCATTTAGAGTGAATTACAACGGCGGCAATAGTATGCTAATGTATGCGCCATGATAGCCTATCGCGAACGGCTATCGCTGGGCGTTTTTGCAGTATCAACTCCACTGTTGTCTGTGCTGTTGGCTATGCTGTTGGCTATGCTGTTGGCTCATGACGTCACACATTATTGTGTCCAACAATACCTACACATGTCACGGACTTATACTGGTTTCAAAGCTCGGAACATTCACAGGTCTTGTCCTAATTAATCAACATATTTTGTTTTACTATGGAAGTTCGACAAACCACACTGTTATCCATCAAACAACTGCGCCAAAGTTCATGGGTTAGATTCCCACCCGGGACCAACATTTGTGTGATGAGCTTAACTGTTGGTTTTCGGATTCTGGGTTTTTGTATGTATTTAAAAGTATTTATGTATGTTTATCAGTTTTTGAGTACAAAAACAAGCTTCGGCTTAGTTTGGGACTAAACAGCCGTGTGTAAAACGGTGCCGCTTGGTTTGCGCTGTGAACTTTGCTTTAAACGCGTTTTTATCGCGATGATACCGCTTTGACGTGAATACAGCTTAACACTAGCGTTTCAAACAAACTGCCAACTAACAAACGACCTTGTGTAATATCGCGTCAAAATATCAGTAGTTGAAGTTTAGTTTATCTACGCACAAATCTACTTCGTGGACTGGCTGGAGGCATCTATAACGAATATTCAGCACTATCTCTTACATAATATAGTTTTCGAACAAGGGCAATCCACACCTTCCTTATCTACTTTGTATTGCTACCGATATACAGTTACTAGAAACGATAGGAGACTTTCGATAATGTCGACTTCGATGTGTTACTTTTACTGATTGTGACAAGCATAGGCTGTACCAATGATATGCTTAAAATACTGCAAGTGTCATCATAAGCGATAGTCAGAACCCGTTAGCTGCTGATCATGTGGACTGCAAGACACTAGCTGCTAGGGATGGGAATACCAATGGATCCCAGCTTACCCTAAACTGGCCAAAACAAAGACTACAGGCCTACCCTTGTACCTGAGCTGCAATATAACCTCTAGGAAGAGGACTCTAGGAAGCAAGGAACAGCGTTTAGTACAGGCTTAGAGCAATACGGCCATCTGGAGCCGTTGGCACTTTTTTCGATGCGAAACATCCTGTCATTTTTACGATACACTCAGTCAAGTTGACACTACTACCTAGTATTTCCCTTGACTGATCTCGTTTAACTTATGTTTAGTTTCTAGTTGTAGACCTTCGGTTACTTAGGCCTTTTGCATGTTTGAAGACATTTCCAGTTGCCGAACATCAGTAACTTTACACCATTCGCGTGTCAACCGGCTATATGTCATCTCCACTCAAAGCGCACCGCGAGCTTCTAGACTTTAATCAAGGTGTGACCGATTGATTGATATCACCGTCCCCCCTGCGGCGAAGCCACTCATTTTGTTGGTGATTTGATACACACCTTTTGTAGAATTCGGTTGGAAAAGGTCATTTGGACAGATATCGCGTGTAAATTACACACGTAGTTTGGACATGGCAGCTAGATATTTGTGTCAAAGATCGTGTTATTACGTTTCTGTCGTGTGTTGTTAGATTTCTAAACTTGAAAGTAGAAATTAATAATTTGATGGCTTCCTAGAGTGTGTTGGTATAATAATGGTACGTATTTAAATATACTTCTCATATCATGCATACCTACTCAAAAACAATTCAATATATGAAATCTCATAGGTATAGCTTTCGATCTGCCAGTGAACAAGGCAATGTACGGATTTGGTTATACCTACATGAGTCGTAATTGATGTAAGATTAAGAATTGAGATCATCGTCATCATCATCAGCCTAATAACACGTCCCGACTGCTAGGACTCAGGCCCACCCTCTCAACGAGGGCGTTCGGGCTATAGTCCACCACGCTATCCCGTGCGGGTTGGTATCTATACTTATAATAAAGGAGTAGAAATCGTGTGTCTGTACTTTGAACAAATTTAAAAAAAAATGAGTGTGGGCGATAAAAAAAGAGTAACAGAACACAAAAAGTTTTTTTTAATTTTTTTGTCTTTCTGTCTGTCTGTCTGTCTGTCTTTCTGTCTTTCTGTCTTTCTGTCTGTCTGTAATCGCTAATCTCCGAAACCACTAAACAGATTTTCTTGCGGTTTTCACAGGTAGATTAAGCACAGCCTGGAGCAACTTATAGGCTTTGTTTCATTGAAATCGGATGACAGCGAAAAAAGTTATCGTCATTTACAGATAAATCATTTAACGTAACAAGACGATGTCATAGACATAGGAGATATCAGTGTTTTTTTTTACCGGGACAGTATAGGCAAGTCCGAAACCATAGGAGATGCAGGGAAAGTGTCTTATGACATAGAAATTTTTTGGTCAAGCGTGTGTTGTCCATAAAAATGAGACAATTTGCACATTTTTTTTTTATGCGGTTCGACTCAGTTTCATGTAGGGATCACTTCATTATATCGGAAGAAAAAAATCTGAGCAGCAGAAGTTAGTCAAACTTAATAAAATGTTTTCTTATAAAACAGACTGTGCAAAGTACTTAGGTACTTACTATTTATTACTTACTTACCTACTTACTACTTATTCATGCATGCCACCTGAACTCCAGCTGCTCCGATTACTATGTCAAAATTGTTATCACGAATAAATACCTAAAGGTTCCTAAGACAGTTTCCCTGTATCTCCTATGGTTTTGGTTTTTCCCATACTGTATCAGTTAAAAAATACACACGTATAATAAAAATTGATATGAGAAGTCTTATGAGCAATAGAAGTGAAAACAACAATTTTTTAAATTTTTATCTGTCTTCACCAATTTGGATACGGTGTTCATAGTTTGTTCCTGAAGATATGGTATACCTTCATAAATTATGGTGAATAATATATACTTAGAATGATCCATTTTACCATTGGAAAATTATAACTAGACGATGTATGTCTGTACATAGCAGAGATAGGTACCTACTTCCAAAATCCACGCGGACGAAGTCGCGGGCAACAGCTAGTACTTAATAAGAATTGAGATACTTATCCGTAACGAGGTGAACCGATAGAGAACAAAAGTCTTCGACATAGCTCAAAAAGTTAGTACGTAGAAGTGGCAGTGGGCTGGTCACATTTGTCGGAGAACCGATAACCGCTGGGGCACAGAATAGATAATAGGACAAGCTGGGGTAGACGAGTTCCCGAGTGGCTAGATGTAGCGCGGCCTGCTGTGACGGATGCGGAGAACTGAAGAACGGAGTTTATGGACGATCTGTTATGTGGTGGTCGCTGTAAATGAATATACTATGACAAAGACATTATAAAGTAATTTTCACATTGTTATTATTAATTATTTAAATTATTGAATTACTTACTATATAAATGTATGTTAAATTATGATTATGTTTATCTAACTTCTGACTTGTAATACGTATTACCAATAAATTTGATTAAGATTACTAAAACTATGATGCGGATTCGTTTCCAGGGCCGCAAAATCGATTATAAAAAATTACGTGTATAAAGCCTCGTGTGCATGACGTAATACACTGACCCTCGTTCCCTTTCAACACAACTATCCTGTTTGGAACCATAAATAGGTAATAAGTTTCCTCTTTCCCAGGTCAGCGGTGTCCTCCAGAACACCGGTCAGTCCCTGGTCTTCCGGGTGGAGAAGGATTCCAAGCATCAGGTGAACATCAGCGGGGGGCCGCTCTCCTACCGGTATCAGTTCGAAGAGATCTACTTCCACTACGGCATGGAGGACAACCGGGGGTCGGAGCATCAGATTGATCATCACACATTTCCTGGAGAGGTAAGAAGTAGTGTTTCTTCTAATTAAGTTACAAAAAACTAATAAGTATACAAGCCTTGGCCACAACCAGGCATTGATGGATTTACACATTCGTCCATCAATATCGCAGTTGCGGGCCTCCGCAGTTATGTACTATTTTACTAGATCAAGGACTCAGGTCAAGGACAATGTATGATAATGTCAGGATAATGTGACATATTACCCGGAGGTGTCATCCTACTATGTATGTAGTAGGCTGAAAGTCAAAGAGTTAAGACTACTATTTTATCGATATTCTAGGAAACTCGATAAATTAAACAAAAAAATTTGGGTATTTATTTATTTATTTAGATTTGTCTTTGCTTGTACTTGTAGGAATTATGGAGCTGCTAAAAGATCTTGTAGGCGCAGTACACACTTGTTCTTCTCTAATCTCAAACTAGGATTTTCTGCTGTACAGTCGAACCCACGTCATTGGAAACATTGACCTTGAGCTGGCCTAACCTATAAGCGAGTTTGAATTAAGACACCTGTATGTATACATACTAGTTTTGTTTCCAATGACGACCACTTACGTAGGTAAGCATTACATAATAGTCAATATTATATAGTGTGAGTGTGTGTGATGGTTGTGGTGTTTACCTATTGCCACTACAAGTGGAAATCCAAACTATTTACGGATCACAGTCTGAATATGCCAGGTGAAATAGGTGGAATACCTGATAATAATGAACGCTTTAAAGCTGGCGTCGCAATAATCCAAACTATTCGATAGGTCCGACCGCGACCGCGACCGATCTAACTATGCGGCCGCATTCCTTGCGCTCTATCTCGGATAACATCTTCGATTTCAGAGCAATTTGCATTTAGTTCTGCTTTAAACATCGATTAAAATAATGAGTAAAGAGCGTCAGTGGCCTCGGGGATAAGACGCGACCTATCATATCGAAAGGTCCGAGGTTCGATCCCCGGCTGGGCCATGTACCAATGGGTTTTTCTCGAAACTTAAGTACATGTACTGACTGCTCTCAAACGGTGAAGGAAAACATCGTGAGGAAACCTGCATACGCCGAAGAAGAAATTCTTAGGCGCATGTGAAGTCCACCAACCCGCACTGGGCTAGCGTGGTGGACTATAGCCCGCACGCCCTCGTTGAGAGGGTAGGCCTGAGCCCCTGCAGTGGGGAGATTAATAGGCTGTTGATGATGATGATGAAAATAATGAGTTTAATTGTATCTAATTTTGTTTGGATGCTCGGGCATCCACTGCCATTTTATATTGTACCATAGAGGAATTAATAGTCTCCAAATTGTACCTAACAAAGTTACTATATTCTGTATCTAATACATAAAGAAGTAAAGTTTATATCAATCAATCAACAATCTACTAATAAATTGTATTTAAATTTTTTTTAGGTACCTAAGTAAGGTTAACCCTCTCATCGAAGACGAATGGGCTATATCCACCACGCTAGCCCAGTGCTGGTTGGTGGACTCACATGCGCCTAAGAATTCCTTCTTCGTCGTTACAGGTTTCCTCACGATCAAAAAAAAATCTAACACAACTTAATCTGTAACTACTGAACGGCCTACTAATGTAATCTTAATTTTTCTCTATTTTTCCATATCATATTTTTTATATGCTATAATTATTGAAACAAGTTAGCCCTGTCTTAAACATTTCTTATACTAAGCATTGGGCTAAGTTGAAGACGAACGAGTTCAGAAGTTTGTTTCTCCCGAGAGCAATAACGACTCGTCGATAATGATACCAACTTCGGGAGGTGTTAATTTGTTATGGCTGTTAAAACTTTTCCGTTACTTTTCCAATGAAAGGGGTTGATTGTTATTTGGTGAAATAAAAAGTATTGGAGTTATTAATAAATGATTCTTAACAATATTAGGCATTTGAGTATACTTATTATGTACTTACTTAAACTTCAAGTCTAATATATAGTCTATTGATAATCTCCATAAAATTCGCTTTGTTCAAACTACAGTAATTAAATGTGATCTTTCCTTTCATCAACTCAATTAGTAGATTTAGAAACGTTAACGAACGAAAGTAATTCCGCCAATTAACGAAGTGGCATTAAATTTCGTCGGCTACCTTTGTCCTTGTGTTGAATGTTTGAACTTGTTAAACCAACGGACCAATCAGGTTCATTATCGGAGCTGTGCGGTTTGCCCCGCGGCCGTGTCTGTAAAGCCCGTCGATATTGACTTTTTAATGTTTACTCGCGAACAGACATTGAGGATGTTTGCACGATGCCTTAATAGATTTTCCCTGGATACCTCAGGTACTTTACCGGTAGATATCTGAACTAAGTCTACCCTCCCCCCCTCTGCTCCTCCCTCTCCCCGGTATGAAATTGGTGTAGCCCGGCGCGTGGCCGTATGGAGGCAGTGTCTCGCTTATGCTCAGTGTTGCCATATCTCAAATCCGTAAATCTATATTGGATAGTCTAAAAATCTGTATGAGACCAAATAAGCCAAAATCTGTATAAAATCCACTGAAATGCACTGAAATCTGTATATTGATTTTTTAAATCGTTAATTAATTAATTAATTAAGTTAATTAATCATTAATTATTTCTATTCATTAATAATTGAAACGAACCAAGGATTTTAATACAAAAAAACCCCGCCGGTTAGTCACGAAAATGCAAGGGTCTATTTTCGTTGGTGGGTTGAGTGTGGTAAGCCTGCTTCGGGTGACATTTTTGATAATATGCGTAGTAGTCGAAATACTTTCAAGAATAAATTAAAATGGTGTCAAAAGAACCAAGAATTGATTAAAATGAATATTCTAGCTGTAAACAGATCTAAAAATAACTTTTCAAAATTTTGGAAAGTAACGAAATCGTTAAATCATAAGGAAGTTTTACCGAATGTGGTCAGTGGTGAACAGGACCCAAAAACTATTGCTGACATGTTCGCTAGACATTTTAAAGTTGACCCGCTGGACGTGGAGTGCGCGCCCGATGCTGGAGGCCCGGAAGTAGAGTCCGAGCCGACTCAGTCACGCTGCAACCTGCAGATGACTCCAGAGCATATTGCAAAGGTAGTCAGGCAAATGAAGCGTGGCAAGTCGCCGGGGCATGACGGGCTCAGCATCGAGCACGTGCTTTACGCCAGTGACGAGATTTACCGAATACTGTCTATTCTTTTTCAATTGTGCGTAAAATATAAATACCTACCGCATGACCTGATGAGAACGTTGGTGGTTCCTATAGTTAAAAATAGGACCGGGGACCTGTCTAGTCTTAACAACTATCGGCCAATTTCGTTGGGCACTGTAGTTGGCAAAATCTTGGAGAGACTCTTGCAGCCCTAACTGACGAAAAACTTTAGAATTAACGACGCGCAGTTTGGTTTTCGTCCCGGACTCGCAACGGACTCCGCTATTCTCAGTCTTAAGTATACTGTGAACTATTTTGTAAATAGGGACACCTCAGTATACGCATGTTTTCTAGATCTGAGCCGCGCCTTCGACCTCGTTAACTACTCCGTGCTGTGGAAAAAGCTCATTAAATCTGACGCACCGCGCGAGGTAGTGGATCTGTTGCGTTTCTGGTACGGAAACCAAACTAACAATGTGAAATGGGGCGACACTCAGTCTAGTGATTATAGACTAGACTGTGGTGTGCGTCAAGGAGGGCTTACGTCTCCGGACCTCTTTAACCTCTATGTGAATGACCTTATCGAGGAGCTGAGGAGCTCCGGAGTTGGATGCCATATAGGTAACCTGAGTGTTAACAATTTGAGCTATGCAGATGACATGGTGCTCCTCAGCCCCTCGGTTAATGGTCTTAAAAAGCTGCTCGCTATCTGCGAACGATATGCGGCAACACACGGGTTAAAATATAACGTCTCGAAAACGGAAATGCTCGTATTCACAGCAGGTAGAGGTCCGGATGTCGTACTGCCAGTGTTTTTGAACGGGTCGTCGGTTCGGGTTGTCAAGAAATTTAAATACTTAGGACACGTCCTAACGGAGAAACTAACTGATGACGAGGATATGGAGAGGGAGCGGAGAGCCCTCGCGGTTCGGTGCAACATGCTCGCGCGCAGATTTGCCTGTTGTACTCGAGAAGTAAAGGTAACTTTATTCAAAGCATTTTGCCAATGCTTCTATACTTGTCAGCTATGGATAAAGTATACCAAAGGCTCGTACAACAGGCTGAGAGTACAGTATAATAATGCATTTCGCATTATTCTGAGAAAGCCTCCTTTCTGCAGCGCAAAGGGCATGTTCGCTGACGCGGGGGTTCCCGACTTCTTCGCCATCCTGAGAGCTCGAACGGCCTCCTGCTGGGAGAGGCTACGCGGTACAAAAAACGGCATTCTGAGTATGGTTAACGACGACTTTGGCAACTGCTTTACCAAGCACTGGTTGGCCATGCACCGGTCTGAGAATGGTAAACTGAAATAGTATTATATTATGTGGTACCTAACTTTAGTTTAATTTTATTATTTTAATTTTATTTTTTACATTTTTACATTTCATTTGATAATCGTGCTTGTGGTTGTATGTATTTATTGTGTTATTCTTATTTGTACAATGGGTTTTTACCTGAAAATAAATGCTTTATTATTATTATTCACTTATTTATTTATATTCTCAAGTATACATTTTTTATAATATTTTTATAAAAAACTAATTACAAAAACATTATAAAAAACCTAACCTAGAGTGCCGCCGGCAGCGGGGCAGGGCCCAAGCTACCGGTGGTTAGGGCCGCAGAGTGAGGAACCTCCGGACAATACGCGCCGTGTCCAGGAGTACTGCCTTCTGGATCTGGCCCTTGATCCAGCCGTCTAGCGAGAGCCTCTCGAGGTGTTGGTCGAGGCTCTTCGCTATAAGGCCGTTCGCCGAAACGACTATCGGGACAATGCTCGTTGAATCAACATTCCACATGGCGGTGACCTCGTGAGCCAAGTCAAGGTACTTGCTGAGTTTGTCCTTCTCAGCCTTCACGAGATTATCGTCATGCGGAATGGTGATGTCAACGAGCACTGCCCGGCGCTGGGACCGGTCTATCAGCACGATATCAGGCTTATTGGCTACAATAGTCCTGTCCGTGATGATAGACCGGTCCCAGTAGAGCAAAGCACGACCATTTTCGAGAACCGGCCCCGGTAGGTACTTGTAATACGGCACCTCCGACTCAACAAGGCCGTATTGAAGGGCAAGTTGCTGGTGGATGATCCTGGCTACTAGGTTGTGTCTGTGCAAATACTCTCCGTTAGCAAGATGAGAACAACCGGAAATAATATGACGAAGAGATTCCCCAGGACGGCGGCATGCCCGACATATGTCGACCGTACCGTCCTTCATTATATATTTCCGGTAGTTATTCGTCTTGATAACTTCGTCCGCAATTGCACAGACAAAACCCTCGGTTTCCCCAAATAGGTCGCCGAATCGTAGCCAGTTCACCGACGCATGCAGGTCCACATCGGGCCCTGTTAAGGCCCGATAGAACCGCCCGTGCAGCTCCTTGCCCTTCCATACGTCCTTGCGGTCATCGGTGCTAAGTACCACCGGTTTACGCCAGTTCCCGTTGGCCAAGGAGAGCGGCGTGAGGCCCTTGTCAACTGCTACCACATCGCGATGCATCCCACACTCGTTGCCGAGGAAGTACTCCCTGAGACTGCACACTTCGCGGTTATGGAGGTTTTTGGCGTTTAAAAAGCCACGACCCCCCCACCTCCGCGGAATGTACAGTCTCATGACCGACGAACGTGGGTGCAACATGCGATGCGACGTGAGCAGTTGACGGACCCTTCTGTCCAGGGCGTCCAGTTCGGTCTGAGTCCACCTGAGTATGCCAAAGGAGTAAATCAGTAAGGGCATCACCCAACCGTTGAAGGCACGCGTCTTGTTGCCACCTGACAAAAGACTATTAAGGACTTTTGTAAGGCGACAAAAGAAACGGTCCTTCACCGACTGCTTGACGTCCCCTACTGAAATACCCAACGACTCTGACATGCCCAGGTATTTGTAGGTTTCGGCTTCCGAGAGCGATCTGAGAATCATTGTCTCGGAAAGCTGTATATTCGTAGAATTTACAACTTTCCCATGCTGTACATGTATGACCGCACACTTGTCCACACCAAATTCCATCTTGATGGAGTTGCTAAAGTTCTCAGTGATCTTTAACAGTTCCACCAAGTGCTGGCGTTGCCGTGCGAACAGCTTGAGGTCATCCATGTACAGCAGATGAGAAATGATCTCACCCCCTCTCCGAAGCCGATAGCCCAGCTTTGAGTCCTCCAGCAGAGTGCTGAGAGGATTCAATGCTAGGCAAAACCACAAGGGACTCAGACTGTCGCCCTGAAATATGCCTCGCTCTATCCTTATCAAGGGCTGCGGATCAGAGGGACTGTCTCCCCCGCCTGGTTGACGAAGGACTGTGGTCCACCGCCCCACACACGTGCTAAGAAAGGATCTCAGAGTTGCATCTATTTTATACAACTCCAAGATCCTCTCCAGCCATGAATGAGGCACCGAATCATAGGCCTTCTTATAGTCAATCCAAGCAGCCGAGAGAACCCCTTTGCTCCGCCGGACCTGTTGGCAAATGGTCGTGTCAATGAGGAGGAGCTCCTTAGTACCACGGGACCCAACCCGACATCCATTCTGAGAGAGGGCCAAAATATTGTTCGCAGCAATGTGCGAGTCTATTTTTGTTCTCAGAATGGATGTAAGGAGCTTGTATAGCGTAGGCAAGCACGTGATGGGTCTGTAGTTTTTCGCTTCCGCGGTACTACCGGACTTATGGAGCAGGAAGGTGACACCAGTTGTCATGAAACTAGGGAGCGAACCAGCCTCAAGGGCTTCTTGGAATTGCATCGCCAAACACCCGTGTGAGCATCTAATCCATTTAATCCAGAAGTTGTGCAATCCGTCCGGTCCAGGGCTCTTCCAGTTCTGGGTCGTACGGATCGCACAACTTACGTCTTCGGGGTCTATGGCGATAGACCCCATGGGTTCGATCGGCTCACACGCATGCTCGACGACACGCATCCAATCACCCTCCGTGTGCTCGACGGGCACCGACCAGATGCCACGCCAGAATTCATTCATGACGTCTGCATCCGGCAGCCGCCCGCCGGTCCCACGTTGGTCGGTCCCCTCCCAGTTACGGTACACCTTCCTTTGGTCGCTTTGGAAGAGGCGATTCTGCTGGTACCTATCGACACGTTCTCTATAGCGGCGAATACGGTTTGCCCACGCATAGACTTTCTGCTTCAGGAAGTCAATACGTTCCGTAGCACACGCCATTATTATTATTATTATTAGGATTTCCATAATAAAACAATCTAGTACCCAACCAAATAGTAAAAAATCGCACCAAAACTAAAACGAATCCTTAATTCCAAATGATTATCATCGTGGAATCCATGTTTTCTATACTTTTCTTCTATTTTAACATAGATTATGTTAAATTCCAAAAATCTGTATAAAAGTAGGGCAAAATCTAGTATCTGTATCAGTAGTCGTAAATCTGTATAAATACAGATAAATCTGTATAAATGGCAACACTGCTTATGCTTATTAACTGAACTTATAAGATCATTTGTCCTGACTAACTGGGTGAAAGTTCGTATGGGAGTGTCGGTTTTTTAACGGGAGGCGAATTTTATTAAGTACAGTAAGGTTCGTAAGTGCAGTAGCATGATTATTCTGTACAACGATGCGCACGACAACACGAAAACCAATTAGATGTAACTGACCACCCAAGTCAATAGAGTATTTTAAACCTTATTGCCATAGCAATAAGTCATCAATTCACCGTAATATTCAGGAATATATTAGTGGACAATATGTGCGTGGGTACAGATATAAAAGAAAGTCGTAAGTGAAACTGGTCGCTCAATCTATTGAGTTGCGAAACTACTACTGCACTTTGAACCTTGACTGTACATTCCTATTCATTAGATGTTATTCTCGTTGACAAAAATAACACGATAGTTATGTCAATCCAGAATTCCTCGTCATTCCTGTATTTTGTTGGCAGATCCAACTATACGGCTTCAACAAGGAGCTGTACCACAACATGTCGGAGGCTCAGCACAAGTCGCAAGGAGTCGTCGGCATTTCGCTCATGGTTCAAGTTAGTATCTACAATCTTAGATTTATTGGAAACCAAATAGTACTAGCCTCTAGTCCATGGATCCTTATATTAGGCCACTTTGTCTTAATTGATTTATTTCGTCTCGCTCGCGCGCCACCTGTTTGCGTCATTCTATCTCTCTCTATTTATTGGTATCCTTTATATATAATTTCTTGAGTACGTACGTCTTGAATCAAAAAATTAAGCCACCCCAAAGAGATTTGAAACTTCTTGACGTACGTAACGTAAAAACGTCACCCATCTCTCATAAATTGAAGCTTACAATCATGAAGGGAAAAAATTTGCTACTGCCCCAGCAGGTACTTGGTCTGATCACTATCTTCCTAATGTTTCAAATAATATAACTTGCAACATCATCATAATCATCAGCGTTACAACGTCTACTGCTAGACATAAACTTTCTTTATTAAACAAATAAATATCCAAGTCTTTGTTTTCTATAGCAGTACCTGAATAAGGATTTAAGATGATTATTAACCAATCAACCTCTTTACAGATTGGTGAACCCACCAATAAGGAGCTGAGGTTGATCACTAGTGCATTCAATAAAGTCATATTCAGAGGAAGCTCGTTCCCTATCAAGCACCTGCCCCTCAGCTCGCTGCTGCCCAACACTCAGCAGTACCTCACGTACGAAGGCTCCACCACCCACCCCGGGTGCTGGGAGACTGCCGTTTGGATTATCTTCAACAAACCTATTTATATATCTAAGCAAGAGGTTAGTATCTACTTATTTTTTATTGTTATTTGCTGCCATATTTCAATTCAAGCCAGAATAATTTTCATATTTTTTCTAAACTTCAAACTATTTTTAAAGTTCCAATTTCATGTTAGGGCGCAATTAATTTCGAATAATTCCTACTTATTATTATTTCAACAGTTTGATAAATATATTTAGTAATGAAAGACAGATAAAACTTAATAATGTTTATGAATGCCTTCACCGGTAATATATAAATGGTTAAATTGAAATATGTGCCACAGATGTACGCTCTCCGCCGTTTGATGCAGGGCTCCCAACTGAGCCCGAAGGCGCCGCTGGGCAACAACGCTCGGCCGGTGCAGCCATTGCATCACAGAACTGTCAGGACCAATATCAACTTTAACAAACAGGGACTACAGGTATGTATGTGAAAGGAAAAACAATTCCTCAAAATTCGACATTTTCCAAAGTAAAGATAGGTATTCTGGTAGGTGATACCGAAATCTAACCCGCAGCTAGTTCCACAGAGTTTCTGAGAGCTCATATACCAAATGTTGACTTATCATTATCTATCACAATATTATACTTACGGATGATATAGGATGACCTGAGACAACCTGCAGATCCTGGAATTGACCATGCATATTTTAGCAAAATTAGGCGTATTTATTTGTATAGTTACATTATTATAGTTGTCATAATTCTTAATAGTACATTGTGCAATAAGGGCAGTAAGTAGGATATTACTAACGAGAGTATGTTAGAAGCCCGACGCCGAAGGCGGAGGGATTTTAATGACTCGAGTTTGTAATACCCTTACTGCACGTGATGCACACAATGTTTTTCATCACATTTGCGAGGAAATAAATACCTACGACACAAGGGAACAAATTTATTTTCTTTGACTTTGCTGATATTATTTAAGTTTATTAAATTAATTTAGTTAAATTGAATTGAGTTAAATTTATTTACCTTAATATAACTCCAGTTAACTCAGTTTAACTCAAGTCGAGTCAAATCGAGTAAAGTCGAGTACAGTCGAGTAGAGAACACATTACAGTCCCTAGGGGTAATAATATTGTACTGATTTTCATTATTCTCCCGCGGGTGTATATAGGCCATTGTGTTTCTGTAGGAACGCATATAATAAGACCCATAACGAGCACGTGTGATGAAAATAAACTTTCTGCCATTCCTCCGTCAAATTTTACATCATAGTATTGAATAAGATTTCAGTTCTAATAGAAATCGAATAAATAACTCGTTGCATTTCCACCTAATTTCACGCAACCACCGTTCTTATCTTAGCAACGAGAGCCTTAACTACCACCACTAAATAAGCACAATAATAACGGGAAAGTGAAGTTCTTGTTTATATTTTAAGACTCTATTTAAACTTGAGTGCTGATAGGGAGTAGTGGGTAAGTTTTAATGTGTATAATTTTCGTGGTCAACGTACTCGCGAGAACATGAATATTTGTGAAGTTCATTTTTAAGGTTCTATCAAAACCTATACCCGTTTAATTAAAAAATAGTCCTTGTGTCTGTTTATCTGCTGTCCGCTGGATAACTCGTAAAACACTGAAGTAATTGTGCGAACAGTTGTAACATTATGGGATAAAATTGTCCCGACATGATCTAAATATTATGGATTTATTCATAATTTTAATGCAACAGTATTTATAGTCATTCCCAAAAGTAATCATTTTCATTTGTGGCAATTTCAAGAAGTGGTTATTTTTTAAAACAAGTTCTTAATCCGCCGAAAAACACAAGAAAAGTAATGTCATCAAAGCTTACCTTTGCACTAACTTGTAAATGTTTTAAACATCAATTACGGGTACACTTCCAGTCATTCCACTTACCAATCAGCTTCAGACATAATGGAGTTTCACAAATGAGGAACAATTCCTTCAATTTAAAAGAATAATTTAACCAAATTATTTAAACTTCACGACTAAAAAGTCGCCACAAAAATGTCAATGAAGAGCCGAGCTCAGCCGCCGAAGTCCGGCGACTTGCAATAAATTGCGAGGGAATCCCACCTAAGACGCGGCTCGTTCGAGTCAAAGCGTAAAATATAATTTACGTGCTCCCCTTGTCTGTCGTTAATTAATTTAATACGGGTGCACTGTGGTTTGGGAGACGGTGTTTATCTGCATAGCGATGCAAAATTATTCTGTAGTTTGCAATGATGTACTGCGGGTATAAATCTAATCTAGGTGTCAATCATGATAAACAATGCTAGAGGTTATTTTGGCTTATTTCTTGTTTTTGCTGAGTGTACATGTAAATTTTGTTTCAAAAACGAAAAGAGCGTTTAGTTCCCGTGTGTCATTTCATTTGGAATGTAATATAGTTCAAAATTTGCTATAGCTCGCCAAATTCACTCATAGGTATAGTTGTTTACCAACTGCAACATTTGTACAAAGACTTCAGAAAATTTTCATTCTACACAATCTAGCGGTCGAGATGTTTAGACCACTGGGGAAATTTAAGGTGCATTCGGTGTTCAATTTTAACCGGGAATTTGTTGTTCAGAATGTGTTTATTGTGTTCATACATTTTTCGCAAACAATGACATGTTATTTATCATTTTTTTGGGATTAGGCATATTTGTTTTTATTTAATGTTTTCTATTTCTTGTTAATTTTTTTATTTGTTACATGTAATAGGTACTAAATAGTACACTTTATGATCGTCCAATTAATAGGTATCCATATCCATAAGGCCTTTGCAATCAATATAGTCTGTGGTTTTTAATAGTATTTTTTCAATCTGTTTTATGGCTTTTTTAATAACGTGTTCATATCATAATTCTAATTATTATGTATTAGATAATAAAAATATGAGGTGTCAATAGAATAACCTCGACTTTCTAAGCGCCACGTTATTTAAAAATACGCCTGATCTTTGTCGTTTTCAATTCACTTTTTTCCTTTCAGGTGTCCAGCAATTGTCCCGATATGTACCGCAATATGCATTACACAGGTAAACTATTCTCTATTGAAAATTACTCCAACATCCGTTATATGAATTGCATTGGCATCTTGTGCATTAATAGAAAGCATGGATTTTTATATTATCAGTAACTGTGCATTATAGACAGAGAAAGAAACCTACTCTCTATGTACGGTTATTTATTTGAATAAATATTGATTTTTACTTTCGAGTGGCTAATATTAGAGTTAAGAATGTATTCGTGCAATAAAATCGAGTTTTAAAAACACAAAGTAAAATTTCATATCGTCAAACACCAACTGCATATTTTTACAATTTAGACGATTTCCACTAATTAACTTTGTTTTTTATGCTTTTCCACACAATAGGCATGATGACAAATTTTGAAAAACTGTTGTTCGGAAATTAACACTATTTACAACAAATATAATGTAATATTTAAAAATGACATTTTAATTTTCAAATTTAAAATTCCTACCAAAACGCTTCCGGTGTCATGACGTCACTTGTGACGTCGCGTGTGAGCACAAATAAATTGTCGTATTCGTTTGACGTTTGTTTACCTACTTAGACGTGACGTAATTTCCACTGGTGTTCAACTTGGCGGATTGTCGTATTTTGTATGTAGTTTAATTTTATTAAAATAATTATCGATCTCGCTCACAATAAAAAAATAATACATGTTTTGCAATCCATGACTCAGGTTTCATTAGATAAATACATAATTTTAATGTTTTTCAGTTAATGTAATCCTGCCTATTGCATAAAATTGATTTCATTGTTTGTTATGTACAGGTAATTAGGTTTTTTTCCATTTATTAAGTCGATTGGTGAATGATTGAGAAAGTTGTTACCTACCTTAAATTTAGAATATTAATCTGCCAACTTAAACATTTTAAATTTTATAAATGTTTTAGAAAATTTTTGGTTTTTTAATCTACTATTTTCTTGAATGTTATTCGAATGTTTTTATATATTTTTCTACAATGACTTGGTTCCAGCACGTTACGCTCGCAGAGCACGATCTAAAAAAAGTGTTGCATGCAAACGAAAGACTGTTCCTACCAAATGTCACAAAAAATAGGTATCTATAGCACTTTTGCACATACTGTATATATTTGGTGTTTAGTTGTGTGTTGTGGTAAGTTTTTTATTGTTAATTGTAGCCAAAGCTTAGAAAATATTCTTACTTGGAAATAGTGTTAATATTATAGCTAAAGCGTGACACACACTGTGCGGCGGCGTTGCGAAAGCGTTGCGGTTTTTTTTTGTAATGTTCGAAATAGTATGAAGCCCTTTACATCAAAGCGGCGGCGGCGCGGCGCGTTTTTTATACAAATCTTCGCCGCCGCAACGCCGCCGCCCAGTGTGTGTCACGCTTAAATATCAATGCTTTGTTTACAAGTTCTTACCCTGTTTACAATTTCGTAAAATGAACTAGCTAATTACTTAGGTATAGTTGTTGTAAATAGGTATAATGCTTGTAGTTTATTTTATTCATTTATTTTTGTAATTTTAATTATTGTATAGATGGGTAAGTAATTTAATACAAAATAATTTACCAATATGCTTACTTACTAACGAAAATTTATCTATTTTTCGTAACGTGGGAGTCTCAATTAATATTGTAAAAAATGTATTGAATTATTTTTTCAAACACTAAAAAGTTTCCTGTTTTTGCATTTTAGTGTGTATTAACAACAGATTTACACACTAAAATGCAAAAATAGATAATTTATTAATAATTAGTAATTTTACAATATAAATTAGATTTTCTTCACACCGACCGACTGTCGCGGCGAAAGCTATTTGTTGTGGAAAATTTGTTTTTGACAGCTTTTTTTTAAATGTTTATATCACAGAGTCTAATTTCACATTCCTTACAGCTACCCAGTGGCCGCGAGAACACAGCATGAGGTACCGGAGTGCCGAAGACCTAGATATGCTGTCACCAAATTAATTTGTTACGTACCTTGTTCTATCACTTCTACACTATTTACCTATGTTCTTGGCTTTCCCTATTAATCGTATAACTAAGTGTCAATAGCAAAACAATTTTGTTGAAGAAACAATAAAAAAGTACCTATTTCAATGCGTTTTACAGGGGTTTATTAGGTGTTGCAAGCTTTAAGATACTTTTAAGTTTTTTTGGTTGATATTAACAGTTTGATTTAAAGAAAACTGTCATTTACAGTGACTTAAAATATATTATTTTAAAGATTTAAAAAGAATAGTGTAGTTTGTAGACTAATATATATACTATATACTTAAGTCAATTAGAAGTAATATATCCTAGCTATAATTAGGTGAGCTAAAGTATACCTTAAATTAGGTGTAACGAAATACCTGGTAAAATACATTCAGGGCTTCTTTCACCACTTGCTGATAAAGTCCCAGATACCCTATCTGCAGGTTATCTGTCAGATGCCTAATAAACTAACAGCAAAACCAAGTGGCTGTAATTTATCAGACTTGAGGTGTGAAACCCGAAAATATTATCAGACAAATTTATCTGATAAATTAGTTTATTTGTCAGATTACTATCTGTGACCATATCAGCAAGCGGTGAAAGAGGCCCTCAGTATCACAAACTGTACAACTTTCGGCGATTGGGAAAAAATACTATCAATGCAGATTGAACCAATATGAGGAATTGAAATTTCGTTTCTACTTTCCAAAAGTCGTATTAACATTAGGTAGTACAGTAATTGTGACATAAACTCCGTATAATCGTCGTTACAGGTATTTGTGTTACATCCTGTCTAAGTAGATGTCTTATTATATTGCTTTATGTTACATAATCTGTAAATCGTCAATTGTGTAGACAATATCTTTTCGTAACTATTAAAATTCTAAGCAATATACACAATGTAACAAAGTAATCGTAACAAGGAATAAATAATTGCTGGTGTTGTATACCAACCTACTCGATAATCCATTTAGCGTAGGATTTAGATATAAATAGAAGCTACCTGTATATAATTATACACATATAAATATAACGTACTTGCTATAAATAAATATATTCTGTAAATATATTTCCTTACAGTTTTTAAAAGAGTATCATAATTCGTCCACACTGTAAAGACATTTACTGCAAAATTATACATAATATTAAAAATAAACTAAAATAGAAACTTTTAAGCTAATCATTATTTTTAACCAATTTAAAACAACAGTATTGTTCAAACAATAGAAGTAAGAAGGTAAATATTTGGCTTACATAGCTCATCTATGAAACTATAGCCACATGGCTAGATTAAAGTTTTTTTTTTCAACATACAATTAACTATGTATTGCAGTAGTAAAATAAAACTTAACCTGAGCTAAGGCGCAAAGTCAAATTTAATTAACATAATATTTTAATTAACATAAAATAAAATAGGTACCTATAATACCTATTCCTCATTATTATTGCTATCCCGTTAAATAAATGTTATTGTTGTTAGATAATTTAATTGGTTGTTTGAAAGTTATTTAAAGCTACGTCATAGCTGAGTTAAAGTGAAAGCCCTGTATAGTATTTTCTATTAATGTGTTAACTTGGTAAGGAATGACACTCTTCATTCTATAAAAATATGGGAGACTGTCTAAGTAAGTGGCTACGCGCGTTTTACTTTCGGCAGAAATTGGCCTAAACGTATCTACAAGTAGCTTAGCGTATTGCGCTTCGGCATACATTGGCCTAAACATCTCTACTAATAGCTTAGCGTATTGCACTTCGGAAAATATTGGCCTAAACGTCTCTACAAGTAGCTCAGCATATTCCACTTCGGCAAATATTGGCCTAAACGTCTCTACAAGTAGCTCAGCATATTCTACTTCGGCAAATATTGGCCTAAATGTCTCTACAAGTAGCTTAGAGTATTGCACTTTGGCAAACATTAGCCTAAACGTCTCTACAAGTAGCTCAGCGTTTTCCACTTCGCAAACATTGGCCGATAACGCCTCTATAAGTCAAGTAGCTAAGCCTATTATTTCCTTGAAAATTAGCAAAGCACTTTCTACTTCAGCTGGTTGGCCTAAAAGTCTCTACAAGTAGCTAAGTTCGTTCTACTTCGGCAGGCATTGGCCTAATCGTCTCTTTATGTAGCTTAGTGCGTTTCACTTCAGTCCATCCAGCCAGTCCAAGTTGTTTCTATCCCAGTCCCACATTATTATGAATATCACGACACTAATTTTAGTTCTGTCAAATTTTAAATGTGTACCTTCAGAATCCACTATGCCTTACACTTAGTTTCATTTCACCTTTATCCATTTTAAAAACGATTCAATCACCCAATACTTTTTATATTGGTTTCCCAAGTTTTAGGTTTTTGAATATCTGTGGTGTTTGTGATGTCTAGGTAAAGTAATTTCATGTAATATAAACATAAAATTGTACACAAAACGCTTATGATTAGATTAGTAATATTATCATAGCGAAGAATGTAATTGTAATTAGAAATATGTAGCAAGTACTGTACCGGTATTTTTGAAATCCGTCAAAATAGTTTTTAATAAAGTTTCAGAAGTCTTTTTGGGTTATTATCACTTGGTATTTTGTGGTTATTCCAAAACCATTTTCAAAATTAAATCAAGTGTTTTAGAACTTCTTAGTTTAAAAGAAGAATTAAGTACCACCTTACTCCTGTGTGAAAGTTACTTAACGTTAGTGCTTTTCTTGTATAAAGAAAAAATAAATATTTTATAAAACGTCATCAAAATGTACGCAGCATGCGGGATCCGCCAATTTTAGTTTTCCTGAAATATGCCGGAAAATAGTATTTTTTCGAATTTGGCATAACTTCCTCATTATTTCCAGGAAATTTCACATGTATATTACAGCTCAATCGGTCCAGGAGTTTTAGAGTTATGACAGACATACGGACAGACGGACGAAATATCTTCGGTATAAGGGTCCTGATACCTAAATACAAATATCTATGTTAACTGTAATGTTACTACGGAATTCTACGTCGTAGTGCTTAGACGCCTGTGTTTGTCTTACTTAATGAATATAGTAATAAAGTATTTATCAAAATAAACTGCTTCATTTTATAACCCACTACCTTTTTCCCGTAGAAAAGTTTTTCATGTGTACATTGTGAAACAGCGGTCTCTATGTTGGCGTTTTGTTACTTAGGGGTATTAGCGGACGCCCCGCGACTTTGTCCGAGTTAAAAAGTAGCATATATGTTATTCCAGGATATAAGCTATCACTGTACCAAGTTCCGTCAAAATCTGTTCTGTAGTTTTTCCGTGAAAGAGTAACAAACATCCATCCTCACATCTTCACATCCTTGCAAACTTTCGCCTTTATAATATTAGTAGGATAGGATTCAACTCTTCACCAAATTCAACGGCATTGGACGCACCACCCCAGAATAAAACCTTAGCAGCGCTGATTTTACAAATCTTTTATTTTACGACAGTATAGTAATACTAAAGACTAGGTACATATTTCACAAGTCTTTAACTCCACGACCACACAATGTTTACTGACTGTCTTTTATACTACAGATTTCACTATTTATACCAACGACCGCCATTGATGCAGACTACCAATTTAAGACCCACATTAAACAACAACTTTGTAAGAAAGCTTATTATAAAACAGTCGATTATCTAAATGACAAAGATGCCTGGTGTTAATGTTACTTCAGCCTCGCACAATCTTTACAAAATAATGTTATGTACAAACTTGATTTTAAAAGATGTGTTGCGGAAGTTTGTTGCGCCGCTTCTTCTTCCCAGCTCTATATAACACCTTGGAGGCGGTGGTAGATAAAAAATTTACGTTGTTTAAATGTACCCAGTGTACTTACATGCAATAAAATACTTTTGAATTTGAATTTGAATTTGTAGACAGTAACGCCAACTGTGGGCCGTGGCCCCAACTACAGGTCGCTACTAATAATGGAATACTTATAATGGAACTTAATAATATAAGGTATAATTGGCCTTATTGCAATGTAAAATGATCACCCTTAGCTGTCACCTCTGCAAGGAAATCAACCTTTCAAACATCATGCATATTACACTTTAATTTAATAAAACGTTTAAAGTATTTTAAAGCTTTATTCGAAATAAAAACTTCGGAGTTAATTCAATTATTACAACCTCTCAGTTATTTAAACGGGTAAAAGAAAAGACATAATAAAATAATAATTAACAATTATTTTCAATTAAAATTTTGTACATGTTCTTTCCGTGGCCTTTGTCCAGCAGTGGACGTCTACAGGCTGAAATGATTACATGTTCTTTCTATTTTGTCTTGTCTCTTGTTAATGTTTCGTGTGTGTAATAAATTGTAAAAAAAAACTTAAAAATAAACTAAAGGCCTATTCTAACTCTATTCGTAGGTTATGCTAACCCGTAGCCCCGTAGCGGCTCTACGGTATGTGTAGAGCTACGGCGTAGCAAGTGCCGTGGTTCCGGCGGAAACGACGGGTCACAGACAACATGGCCGCGCGGACACATCCGGTAGCAACACACGGCGCCGTATCAGACGCCTTCCTGCCTTAATATACCCTGTGGAAGTAACCAGCAGGAAAAAAATCCCCACTGTAAAAATACAGAGCTGAACTAGGGTTCGTAGCAATCTATTTCCGAGCGTCAGTGGCGTCGGGGATACGACGCGGCCCATAATATCGAAAGATTCGAAGTTCGATCCCCTGCAAGTACATTTACTGACTGCTCTCAAACGGTGAAGCAAAACATCATGACTAAACCTGCATACGCTGAAGAAGAAATTCTTAGGCGCATGTGAAGTCCACCAACCCGCACTGGGCTAGCGTGGTGGACTATAGCACGAACGCCCTCGTCCAGAGAGTAGGCCTGAGCCCTAGCAGTGGGGTTAACATGACGCTACGACTCTTAGGAGCTGAGCAAAACGAAGAAAAAATCAAAAATAACTTATAAAACGTGGGAGAGGTCGCGGGAAACAGCTAGCATAGTATAAAATTTGACTAAAAACGGAGGTCACCAACATATCTAGATTAGTAAGCTGAAGTGGCAGTGGTCTGGCCCTGGTACCGATGGTTTTTTTTGCAGACGAGTTCTGAAGCGATACGAAGACGACCTGGGGCCAACCTTTACAAACGCAAGCGAAACCTGCTCCACACGTTTGCGTTTGCCGAGGTTTGCCAAACGTGGGGATGCAGCATAACGTTTTTGGTTATATAGTTTGGATTTGGTAATCATTAGAATGTGGCTGTCAGATTTTGGTTTTTGAAAAACGAACTCTATCTACACATAAGACTTCACATAAGTCTAGTATTTGAACTTAACGAACTCTATCTAGACTTCACATAAGTCTAGTATTTGATCTTGTTTTTTGGGTCGCAAAACCCGTTTTAACACTCTGAGGGATAATATCGTTCAGAATTAGCGGGATTGGTTAGACGTCAACAGGTTGATATAATGATGATAGTTATTGTTATTTCTATCAAAAGGCGTAGATAAAGTATGATATATAAAAAGAATCTAATTACGCGTAGCTCTCGTAGAGCATCTACGAGAGTACGCGTAGCAAGGTCTACGCCGTAGCACAGATCCAGCGGAAATGACGACAGAATATTGACGTCATTCAATAGTATGGCCGGATAAGGACATCCGTAATGACCGGTATTCGGTATTTTCACATAAAAAATTGTTCAATTAAATTAAACTCCGACGACATGACTGACTGCTGCACGAAGCAATTCAACGGTTACTGGAATTTTTAGGCGGCAGTTGCCGAGATGGTGTCTGTAATTTTTAAGCATTACCATGTTCCCAGACAAAGTACCACAGACCATGTATGGAATGAATAGCTTCGATCACATTAGCTAAAACTGTAACAATTCAAAGTTTTATTTTTAAAAATTATTGAAAACATTTTTGGTCAAAATAATAGGTATTTAAAATAATAATTCTACTGTCTGATGTAATGTGAAATTAATAAATTAAGTTACCTACAGCTCGTAAACTGTGTACTATCGGTGTACGGTACCCATAATATTATTATAGATTTTTAATCGGGAGATTAAAATCTATAATATCTAATTGATATCTTTCAGCCAATTGACTGGCCTGTTGGCGTAGTGGTAGTGACCCTGCCTACTGCGCCAAAGGGCGTGGGTTCGATTCCCACCCGGGCGGGACCAACATTTGTGTGATGAGCATAACTGTTGGTTTTCGAATTCTGGGTGTCTGTATGTATTTAAGTATTTATGTATGTTTATCAGTTGAGTACCCATTTACAAGCTTCGGCTTAGTTTGGGACTAAACAGCCGTCTGTAAATTTGTCCAAACTTTATTATTGTTATAATTTGATGGAAACAACCATTTATTTCCATATAACAGCCTTTCGCAGTTCGAATAACAATGTCAGTGACGAGAAAGCTACAACTTGTGTCCAAACATGTTTCACTGATTTCTTTGTACGAGCACTTTAAAAACATGTTAGTGTTGGCGCAACTTTCAGGCAGAGCGCTGCACCGGAAGTTGGGCGCAGACAACATGGCCGCCAGCCGCTTCCGCCGCCGAGTTTCCGCTCGACTGGACCTAATAACTTTTGAATTAATGCTTTACATTACAATATCAAATGACGGAACTTCGAAAAATGCCTGTATTTAGAACAGAACAAAATGAATTCAATAAATTTATGACAACTTATAATTTTAGTGTTATTACCACAACCAAATAAAATATTGATTGAAATATAGATTGATTGATTGAAACTTTTAGCGTCGGCTGAAAATCCGTTTCAGACTGGAATTTTTATAACCCTCAGAGTGTTAAAACACCCGATCGAGTTTTATTAATATTGTCTGCAGAATGTGACGCGACCCGTTTGGGTGTCGTCGCTGTAGGCTATTATCACGTATATATATGTATAGGTATGAGTGATTTCTCGAAAATCAAAAAATGACGTGCACATTCTGCGGAGTTTTTTAATTTTGACAGCCACATTCTAAAGGTTATAAACACTTGAACCTACAACCTTGCAGAGGAACAGACAATGATAACCATATTAGAATCCATTCAGTGTTTCAAAACCGACGCAAAAAGTAAATATTTTTCATTTATTTACTTTGACTTTTGCGGCGTAAACAGCTGCCACGCCAGTGTGAGTGTCTTGTAATTTTTTTTGTAAGTCAAAGTTGAATAACAAAAACTCTAGACTTGAAAAAGTATGTTACCTATCATGTATATTCCGTAGGGAGATAATGCGATTTTGACAGAGATATATCCTCGACGGATTTCAACTGTTCCGTTTTCCTATTCCACGAAGGAATACCAAAAATCTTCTAAGTAATTTCATTGTATCTTGGCGACACGCCGAAGTGGTTCACAGCTTGGCGTAGCGTCAACAACATAAGTATTATTTATTTACTACAACACTTAAAAAAGAAGTACGTAGCAACAAGAAATTAAATTACATTATAAAAGGATATGACATTTCCTTCACAGTCGGATGTCTGTCTCTCTCACACCCGTTGTGCGACTTTGACAGTACTTCAGAACTTAATAAAAAATCTAAATTTTAAAGACTGATTGCTTCACGTAATAAAAACACGGGTCTGATATATTTTCATGTTTTAAAACATATCTTAAAGGGAAGGAATAAGTTGCATCTTGCTTTAACAACTCTCTAAAAGCGAGAGTTTAGTCACTTTTTACGACTTTGATGGTCGATTTCTCATATTATAGATTGAATTTAGGCAAATAAAAAAAACCCGGGTCTGTTATTTTTGAGTACTGTACAACATATATTAGAATAAATCAAATCGGAGCCGAACAATTGGGTACCTTTCTTTACCTTTCCTTGTGAGTCGTGCATGTTTTTGTTGACGCTACAGCGGCCGGCGGCGGCGGCGCAAGTGAGTTACCGCTCATTGACAGCGTAATGCACGGCGGCGCACACCACTTATTGCCGAACAACTCACTTAGCAAATATTTGAGAACATTTTATAGACCTACTCTATTTAGTGGTATGATGGTTCATACACATAATAATAATAATGTTATGAACAATGACACACGGCTGTTTAGTCAAAAGTTAAGCCGAAGCCTTTATGGAATACTCAACAAGTAATAAACGTATTTACACCCTTATTTATACTTTTTAAATAAATTACTTAAATGCATACAATACAAACCCCTAGTATCCGAAAACTAACAGGATATGCTCATCAGTCATTACACATAGGTTGGTCCCGGGTGGGAATCGAATCCACATCACTTTATGAGTGCATAAGTATATCAACTTTATAAGTTATATAATTATTTACGGGTCTTACACACGAAATAGTTTTATTTACCTTGCCCGACGTTTAGACCAGGTTACACTGGCCGTGGTCACGAGCTGACTGGAGAGGCGAGCTGTCATTGTTGATCGCTGTGAGTAGTTTCTGAAACTACCCTCAGCTGATCTTGTATTATTGGAAAGTCCCGGCACACAACACTCACGGTATCGACCCGGTGTGTAAGACCCGTAAATAATTATATAATTATGAATACAAAGCGCGAAAGTCTAAAATGTAACTTTATAAGTTGACTTGTATTGTCTATTATGCGCTTGCCGTTGTCTTTGGGAACGTCGCGCCGCCACGTGTCTCTGTCTAGAAGATTATTAAACGGACTCCTGCACGTCTGGAGTCCGTTTAATAATCATTTTAACTGTCAATATTGTTAAAAATGTGTGTGTGTAGCAAAAACTGAAGCAAAACTGAAAACCGTATACAGGACATCAAACCAATTTATCATTAGGTTAACTGTACAGTCAAACTGTGGAGGGTTGAAAACCTTAAGTTGCACGAAGTCGCTCGCAATAGCTATTCGTATAAACAACAGAAGTATTTTATTACACTATGCATAACTTAACAGGTTACTTAGTAGCTAATCGGGCTGCAGCCAAAACCGCAGACCCACTAATTAGGTGTTAAATCACTGGGAACGACTAAACCCCGAGGAAACTGTGGGCTTCACTGTTTACTGTGATTTACACTTGAGAGTAACACATGGTAAGGGTGCTGGCTTGATGTCGAGCGGAGCGGGCAGAGTAGCGGAATGTAGTGTGATTGGGAATATACTGTAGTGGTGATAAGGAAATGAATGTTGGAGAAATACGAGCATAGAGCTCGTCGTTCTCCAACCTCCTTCCAAGAATTTTCAGAATTATTTTTATTATTAAGTATGTGATTACATATACCCCCTTTAAAATTTAATTATTATATAAATATAAATACACAATATAAAATGTTATTGGAGTACAAGCCACCGAGCTTTAGGAGATCCCTGGTTCAGAAATGGACTTCTTATAGGATGTTAATAATGAGCAAAAATACACAGCAGTTAAAACACAAATTTTCTCTGTCACTAATAATTCATAATCATAACCCTTGAAACACTGAAATAACGATCAAATATACGCAGCAATAAAACACCAACTTTCTCAATCACAAATGATTCATAATCATAACCCTTGAAACACTGAAACCAAGAATTCAAAACATCCCACAACCTTTGCGAATGTTTAGTTGGCATATTTCTGTTCAGGAGCTCTATTTTTGAATCGGTCGAGCGGTCGATTCTATTAATTTTCTTTCCACATCCGATACAAAAATCAGAAGAAAGCGAGGAGAGGGATTCAAAAATAGTGCTCCTGATATCCTTACTAAAACAAAATGAATACAAAGGACAGTACCCGCTCCGCTTATGACTAAAGCAACACGTTTATGTATACGGCCGCCGCGGTCGTCGTCGCTCGCCCAAATGGAATTGAAACTGTGACAATTCAGTTTGCGAGCTCTTTTTCTCCTTTACACGAACTCCATTTGATTGAACCCGTTCTTGTTTGGTGACGATACGCTCGTAGATACCTAGAAAGCAACAATCAATCGCTTGAAATCTGAATCTCGTTCGTATATAAATCAAGTACTAGCAATTTCCCGCGACCTCGCCCGCGTTTTATAAGACAACGACAGAGACAAACAGAAAAACAAACTTCAGTTTTATTATATTAAGTATAGAAGTATCATAGCCAGGTGTTCTTTGAAGCTAAAATACGAATTTTATGTTTAAGTGTCACACACAGGCTATTCATTGAAAGAAAACATATCTCTGAATCAGAGATTGTCTACTCAATTATATCCTCGTTGCCAGATAAACTAATAACAAAATGTACCTTTGTATTTATATTCAAATGATAATAACTGTCAATGTCATACAATGAGTGGAAAACAGAAGGAAAAGATTTCTTCATGATTTCCTTTACAATCGAAAGCGTCTCTCTCACACCCATTGTGTTATTTTGACAGTTATTCGCATTTAAATAAATAAAAAAATACTTTACACAGTTTTTGTAAACTACACAGGTACGCATTTGTTGAAAAAAGCAACGAGACCCACAAAAATCTCAACAAAAGATTTTCCGCGGTGGGGTTGTGACCCGGCGTTTTTCAACTCCAATACAAAGGTAAGGAAAACAATTAGAGCTGACATTGAGATCCGCTATTAAGTGCAGAGTACAAACGTATCTGCGAGCCAGTAATGGGAAGCACTTCAAACAACTGGGGGATTCAAAGAAATCATTATTCCGCGAGCTTCCTCACGCGACCACTTGGAAACGTAGGGAGGGGATTAACGTAAATAGTGATATCGAAGTCTGATGTAATTAATTTCAGACGGATTTATTTTGGACAGGTATTGTACAGTAAAGCGTATGCATTGTTTTTAATTGCAGAGAGAGCGTTAGTGGCCCCGAGGCCACTAACGCTCTCTCTGCAATTATCCCCGAGGATAAGACGCGGCCTATCATATCGAAAGGTCCGAAGTTCGATCCCTGGCTGGGTCATGTACCAATGGGTTTTTTCTCAAAACTTAAGTACATATACTGACTGCTCTCAAACGGTGAAGGAAAACATCGTGAGGAAACCTGCATACGCCGAAGAAGAAATTCTTAGGCGCATGTGAAGTCCACCAACCCGCACTGGGCTAGCGTGGTGGACTATAGCCCGAACGCCCTCGTTGATAGGGTAGGCCTGAGCCCCAGCAGTGGGGAGATTAATAGGCTGTTGATAATGATGATGATTGTTTTTAATTATCATTCATCATAATGTCCACATAAATAACTCGGAAGCATATAACTTCAAATTAATTTTAATTGCTTAACTTTCCCATTCAAATGTCTGTTACGTATTCTCCGACATCTTCCATCATGACTATATCAATATGTTTTAATATAAAGGAAAATTTTAATTAACAACAATCTTAACAGTTGTTTTTTAGTTCTTTGTAGTGCAACATTCAATTTAATACAATTAATACAAACAAATGATGTACACACAAATTCAATAGTGCAGTCCTAGTTGGCGAAATAAATCGTTTGTGGCGTTTCCGTATCGTCGTATACAGACAACACACACATACTTTATTCTTGCAAGCCAAATGTGTACTCTAAGGTAGGACTGCACTTTAGAACTCAACTGTATAAAGGCTTCTTCTAAAGTTTCATTGAATTCAGCAGTAATCTATATTTGTAACTTGCATGGACAAAATAACGTGCAACAATATCGATATGAAGCTCATCCCATCACTACCTGCCGTACACGCTCCGCCGCGGGGTAACGAAGCTAATCTGTACCCAAGTGTCGACAATTTGAGGCGTAACAACTGAAAATAAGCAAGACTTAGCTTAATCCACAGTATAAATACACTCTACAAAGATTTATTGTTAATGATTTCATTCGGTCTTTAGTACTGCAGTTTATTTTTCTAACTCTATGTTAATGATCATAAATGAAGTACTTAACTTATTGTGTATCACTATTTATTTTGGTATGTAGTTTAATTTTAACACGTGTAATTTTATCATATTTTATTTTTATTTATTCAGAAAATTCAGAATACAATCAAAAGGCAATTGAAGTCAGTGTGAATGTGCCTTGGGGAAGGTCTATGTCCAGATTGGACACGACGAAGTGAAGATGTTGATTAGTTATTTAATGATGAAATTAAAAACAAACATGTAGGTACTTAGCTTAATAATAAACTAAGCGAACTAAAAATATAATGTAGGCTTCTCTATTAGTATAGATACTCATCTATGCACGACATTATTGCATCAATGCAACCGTTTCATGAAATAGACAAACATAGGTACTTACAAATACCACATGCTATATGAAATTATATTGGTACAGCGAAAACAACAAATCATTTTCTAAATATTCGAAGTTATTTATGAAAAAACGCGTGTGTATGTTTAATAATACGAATATACGCTTCACAGCGATGCTCAACCTGCGGGTATTTGTTGTATGTGATTGACCGAGCGAGCGAAGCGAGCGAAGCGTCTACGTTTCGAGACTGGCCAAAAATGCTCTTGTCCGGCTGTCTGTCTGTCTGTCTGTCTGTCTGTCTGTCTGTCTGTCTGTCTGTCTGTCTGTCTGTCTGTCTGTCTGTAATTCTCTACAGGTCGCATTTTTCAACCGATTTTGACGAAAATTTGGCATACGTATAAATTAATTAAACCTACAAAATGAGTAGAATAAAATTTTGAAAAACATTTTTTTTAGAGTACCTACCATACTCGCAAAGTGGGAGTGAACTTTTTTTTTCTTGTGAATCCCATAGTGTGGGATATCGTTGGATAGGTCTTTCAAAAATATTGCTGGTGTGTGAATACCATTTTTTCAATTTAGGGATCCATTGGCGAAATATTAAGCTTTAAAGCGGTAATTTTTGTTAGAGTCACGTGTCCCCCCCCCCTGCCAGCTAAACGGTTGCTTCTGGAAATGTGAAAAAATTCATGGCAGTAGCATATATAACGTAGTTACAAGGAAAACTATTACGGCTAAGTAGGTTCTATTAGTTTTTGAGTAATAGTGGATCGACTTAAGAAAGTTGAAAAAATAAATTATGTTCATAGAACTGCATACGTAAAATGGAAAATTATTTTTTTCCGCGTGATATCCATGGTGTGGGGTATCGTTGGATGGGTCTTTCAAAAATATCGCGGGTGTGCGATAAACATTTTTCGATTCAGGGATCCGTTTGCGAAATATTAAGCTTTAAAGTGCTAATTTTTGTCACTTTAGTAGGTACTTTTTCTGTTTCCAAAGTTGACTTTTTTTGGTTTCTTTTAGGTTTGGTTTATAAGGGCTGGCGAGGTCTACTGTTCTCACGGAACTACTAGTAATAATTGACTGGCCTGTTGGCGTAGTTCGTAGTGACACTGACTACTGCGCCAGAAGTCGTGGGTTCGATTCCCACTCGGGAATCAACATTTGTGAGATGAGCATAACTGTTGGTTTTCGGATTCTGGGTGTTTGTAAGTATTTATTTAAAAGTACATATTGTATATTTTATCAGTTGTTGAGTACCCATTTACAAGCTTCGGCTTAGGTTGGGACTAAACAGCCGTGTGTGAATTTGTCCAAACATTATTTAAATTATTATTGCCTATTATGCACTGATTGATAAGCGTTTCGGGTTTGAAAAGTCTAATTCGATTCTATTTTTAATTAGACTTCGGGCTATGGCTTTGCTACAAAATCTATTTAGTGGAACGATAAATATCCAGGTATTATTACCGACAATTATGTACCTAGGTACTTAATATAATTCTAGATATATCTGTTAATCTTAGAACTAGAGAAAACCCAATACTTATTACAAATTTTAAAAAGTTTGATCCGAACAAAATAAAAATGTTGAGTATAGCTGCCGCAGTACAATATTAAGCTTTCACAGAGGAATATTTTTTAGTCATAAATTAAGGGCACACGAAAACGAGTTTTTCATACGACACTTGGTTAAACTGGCGACTTTATAAATGGCGAAATTAAACGCCATAAATAACGAACGGAATGTTACAATACTTACTCCCTCGCATAAGTTCACATGTTCCTATTACACAAAAAGCTTTTCAATTACTGTTCAGCAAGTCCTGTGAGACGTAGGTACAAAGTAAATAACACCTTTAGTTACAACGTTAATTGATTTGATATTCAATTAACTAGTCGTATGTACATAGTTTTATCTTTGTATTTTTGTGTTAAGTTATATATAATTATTTGATAGTTATGTAGGCTTTATTGTAAAGACTTAAGTGGTAGGTTAATTAACTAAGTTAGATTTGAAACAAACATTTGACGATGCATTTTGTAATATTTGTTTATGGGAAGCATTTTAAAGCACTTAAAAAATAATAGATGCCACTTTTGATAATTACACATTTAAAGAATTGTTACCTACTTACTACTTCTATAAATAGTAAATGACTACCTACCATTTTTACTCCAATAGCTTTGTAAACGATTCAATTTGTATGAAAAGAAAGTTTTTTTTAAATTCCAGATTGCCAGATTGGACTTTTTCAGATTGGATTTTTTTCAGTTCGAGCAGGGTCGTTGGACATTTTTCAAATTGGACATTACATAAAACAGTAAATCGGTAGAGTTAAAGGATAAATATTTGTTGACACATTACATCACTTAGAATAATTTGAACACTGATGTTTGCTATTTAGCGCATCCCGCGTTGGAGGCCAAACAAATCCACTCATGAAGTTATTTTTCGAAGAAGTATGCACAAACTGTCAACTAGGTTTACAAACAGAACACAGCAGTCGACTTTTGCTAATACACGCATTAGTATTGTGAAAGCAAACCATGTAGCATATTGTGGGAGGAGATACATTCAAAGGAAAATACTCACAGAAATACGAGTATATTTTAAGTAACATGTACACATACCACATAAAGGAAATGTTATTCGTGAGTACCTGTAGAAAAACTCTAATAAAATTCGGTGCGTACGCAGTGCTCCTTTTTATAGCCGTAATTATATCTTTGGTGCCACAATTTCTAACAAATAAAAAGCAAGTACACAGCCATCATCATGCTAGGTTTGCTACGGATCTGAAGTATATATATTTCTGGAATGAACCGTCAGCGAAAAAGAAATCATTAAATTATTTTGAAAAAGAACCAAAGTTTCCAGCCGGACAAACATTATTCATTAGACAAAAATGTTCGTTTATAAACTGCTACATCACTTATGATAAAAGCTTACTTCACCAAGACTGGAACTATGATGCCGTGGTATTCGATATACAAGAAATCAAACACATCAGGCTGGACAGAATAAACTTAACTAGATCTGAGAATCAAATATATATATTTAGATCCCTGGAATCCTCGGAGAAACATCCACTGTGTTATCCATTTTTTGAAAACTTTTTCAACTGGACATGGACATACAAATTGAACTCTGACATACCCCACCCTTATCTCAACATTTACAACGAGAATAACATTATGGTTGGACCGAGTAGAAACTTTACGTGGATAAAGAAAATGAATCACACTAATAGATTCCAAAACAAGTTAAAGCATAAGAAGAAAGCCGTAGCATGGGTAGTTGGCAAATGTAAACTAAAAGCTAAACATAAAGATTTTCTCGATTATCTACAAAACGAGTTAAAAGGTTATAATTACAGTCTAGATGTATACGGCCCTTGTGGTAAAATGGAATGCCCTCACGGTTACAAGTGTCATAAAATGATTGAAAGAGATTACTATTTCCAGTTGGTTTTAGAAGATTCCTTTGCAGAAGATTATGTGTCTGAAAGACTTGTGAAAATTTTGACGCATGTAACTATACCTATTGTATTGGGTGGAGCTGATTATAATAAGTAAGTACCTATGAATATTTCTTTACAATTGCGAGTATTAGTAGTAGTAATTATTGAGTTATTAGTAATTAATGACACCTAATGACCAAATTCAGCAGCATTGATACATTTCGCTTTCTACTTTCAGCTTCTTACCACCTGGTGGCTACATCAACGCTCGATCTTTTGACATCAAGAAACTAGGAGCCATAATCGATTACCTAATCAAAACCCCTAAAATGTATGAGTATTTCTTTGATTGGATGAACCACTATTACTACACACCCAGACCTGATAACTACTTCTGTGACCTGTGTGCTAAACTTAATAACATCAGTAGCCTCAGCTATAAGCAGACTTACAGGAATTTCAGAGAGTGGTGGAACCCTGACTATAGTGATATTTGCCACCGGCTGCAGTTGTTTAACTATTTCAGCAAGGATTATTCGTAGGATTCTTTTTCTGTGAATATTAGATTCAACTATTTTAGTATGTCGATATCAGTGACATCTTTGTTACATTTTGTATAATAAATACTATCTATGTCAAGTTTTATTAGATTGCTTATACAGAGAACAAAGCAAAGGTCCGCAGATAGGCAGGAAGAACTTCTTTTTCTCTTTTTATTCGCTCAGTCTCTTTATATTTATTGACACTGTGAGTATAAATAACAATGCTTACCAATACAGAACCTTGTTAATTTTTTATTATTCAAAAAAAAATTTGATTTACTTAATTATCTTTTTGGTAATTTGTAGGTACTTAATTTTATAAATTCAACGTTAATTTATCAGTATTCTGTACCTTAGTGTATTATTTTAGTATCGATAAAGCTATTTACGTTTTCTTTTATACATTTCCCATCGGATATATCCTGTTTTGCATCACAAGGGGTGCGGATATCACTCCTTGGGAACCATCTGTGATCGACGTCTCGCAGTCAGATTTATTATTGAATACTTTTTTATCCCCAGTCTATTTCTAACAATGCGACGATCGGCCATCCATCTTCCTTCGTTTCTATGTTTTTTTCTGCGATATCTTACTCGGCGTTTGTGATAAATATTATTTTGGGGAAATTGAATTTCAATAAATAAAGATTGCAGCGAAATTAAGATTAGTAGCAATGGTAAATTATTGTTATCCAGCTTATATTATGTGTTTTTGTGATTACTAAAAATCTTTGGTACCTAATTAAACTGGTAATTATCGGCATAGTCATGATGACGATGTGATGATGTGTCCTATCACATTTCTAAATATTCGTAAACCGTGCAGGTTTTCGTATGGACGGTCCCGTACGAGCAGAGTAGTTTTGAGCTGGAAATAATAGACATGAAATTGTTGAACTCTAACTGATTACTTTTACACATATAAATAAATTATAGTTATTTCAAGTTTTCATGTAAAAGTACGTCAGAATGCATAACTAACGGTGGAGGCGATGCTCGGGTTGAAGGATATGATCCGATAAGAGGAAACGCGATGAAGACCTAATGTCACCGACATAGCCGATTGGCGATCTGAAGTGGCAGTAGGCAGGTCACATTTTATCGCAGAATCGACCGAGACCGCGGGCCAGTACGCGCAGTAGAGTAACTTCACACTAATGCCCGAATCCAACCACGTGATTTCAGGTGGACGATACGAGTAGGTCTTAAAATTTCGTGTCGATATTTGAATTCAGATTTGGTATGGGAGACGAGTAGGCAATCAAATAGCCCTCTGAAGTCACTGACAGTGAGCTTCATATCAAAGTGTACATAGACTATACAGGGTGTATAATTTCGGCTCGCGGCGGCAGTAGATTGGACGCTGGGGACACAATCTATTATTTAATAACGTCGACAGTTTCCATCACCACGCAATGAATAGATTACTCTATGACAGACATGTGAACGAAATTGGTACGTATGTGAGTTTGCAATGCGAACTCTATTGGCGACGGAAAGATTGTCAATAGATTTTCTATTTTGTGATTTTTACAACCACTTACCTTTTAGTAAGAGATTAGTTAGTCAAAGTTATAGGGCAGGAGGTAGCCTAAATTTTGATATGCTCTGTAATTTATCTGAACGTAGTTTAGATATTTCATCCAAAACTTAATTTTCAAAATCTCAGGTGCGAGTAGTAAGCACTCGACCGGTCGGTGTTAATGTAGTGAGATGTCCCTTACCACTTGCCATCTTTGAGAGATTTATTTACGAAATAAAGTGGCAAACTAATCTACAATATAAAAGGCGAACCTGACTCACTCACTCACTGACTGACTGACTGACTGACTGACTGATCCACGCACAGCCCAAACCGCTGAACCTAGAGACTTGAAATTTGGCACAGAGGTTCCTCATATAGCACTGACGTCCAGTAAGAAAGGATTTTTCAAAAATCAACCCTAATAAGTGGGTGAAATAGGGGTGCAAAGATTGTATGAAAGTCCCTCATTTTTAAAGTTGGAAACCTGAAAATTTGTATTTTGGCTTTAAGCAATTCCACCCCTAAGTATGTAAAATAGGGGAAGAAACGCGCACAGCCTAAACCACTGAGCCTAGAGACTTGAAATTTTGCAGAAAGGGTCCTCTGTGATGTATACTACGAAATGTATTTTTACCGCGGGAAAACTTGCTGGAAAACCTTTTTTACGCGTGCGAAGCCGCGGGCAAAAGCTAGTAATAATAATAAATAGTAATAATTATTGTTTATTTCGTTAACCATTAATTACATAAAAATGTTTGGTAGTTCACTTCCAGTGGGAAAATTACTTTGCCTGCTGCGATCATGAATTTCGCCTGTGACAAAAGAGCCCGCTCTTGCTTACCGCAAACAATTATATAGATTAAAACTTAGTAACTTATATATGTTTTTTTATCTAGATTATAATAATTATTATAGAACAGTGTGTGAGAATTAATATTTTAAGTGTGTGTCTGTATTAGTGAGTGTGTGAGTGTGGTGAGACTGACAAACAGGCCATGATTATGATGATGGTAAGTGGCCACTGTCGCACTGCTGCCTTCAGATTGTTGCGTGCAACATTCAATAGGTTAGAGGATTGCCTGAGCGTTTCCTCTTAATTACACACAAAATTACAAAAAATGGGTAGGATGTACTCGGTATAGCGGCATCATCATCATATCGGGCTGTAGACGTCCACTGCTGGACAAAGGCCTCCCCCAGGGATCTCCACGACGACCGGTCCTGCGCTAACCCCATCCAACTGGGTCCCGCGACCTTCACTAGATCGTCGGTCCACCTTGTGGGAGGCCTGCCTACGCTGCGTCTTCCGATACGTGGTCGCCCCTCGAGAACTTTTCTGCCCAAACGGCCGTCAGTTCTACGAGCGATGTGCCCAGCCCACTAGCGGCATCGTTTTACGTAGAACATTCTTCGAACAAAAGTTAATTATTTATATAATGTACTATACCAAGTGCTGTTATGTAATTAGTTCCTATTAATGTGCCTTTAAGTTTTTATTTCAGTAATGAGTCGGTAGTGCGTGCGTCGTCTATAAGATATTTACTTTTAAATAAGAGATACTTGAAAATCGCTATTCGAGAACCAAAAGTAAAGGAAGTTCGTACAGTGCAGCGAGCAGCAGGTGTGCATCGGTTCGTTAACACCTATCGATTGTGATATATCGCCAAATCGCGCATTCGAAACCAATTACTGTGTGTTAGTCCGCGAAATATTGTCAGTGAGGTCATTTAGTTTGTGTAGGATTATTTATCGATGTAGGAGCTGTGTGTACACTAACTTACAAGGCAAGCTCTCCGATCCAAACACTATAAAGTGGAAGAAACTTTGAGGAATGGTAGAGCTGGTGATTCTGAGCACAACCATATTACATCTGCCGAATATCTGTCTGACTCGGATATTTTTTAGTCCTATCCTATCCTATTAATATTATAAAGGCGAAAGTTTGTGAGGATGTTTGGATGTGAGGATGTTTGTTACTCTTTCACGCAAAAACTACCGAACAGATTTTGATGAAACTTGGTACAGTGATACCTTATATCCTGGATTAACATATAAGCTACTTTTTAACGCGGACAAAGACGCGGGGCGTGTTCTAATACCCCCTATGTAACAAAACGTCTACTTAGAGGGCGCTGTTTCACAATGGACACGGGAAAAACATTTCTACGCGGGCGAAGCCGCGGGAAAAGGCTAGTAATTAATAAGTATGACTGATAACCTAATAACAAAAGCAATTTTGTTGTAGTTTTCTGTAAAACGCATACTCTATGACTTTTTAATTTTAACTCATATCCTCAAAAATGAAGCATTTAATATTACAAATTCGAACGTGTGGATGTCTGTTGATCATATCACGTTATAGCGGCTGAACAGAATTTGTTGAAAAATCCTGGAATAACATAATAATATACTTCGGACGAAGTCGCGGGATTAACTTTCTTGTGGCAACAAAAGCAAAGCTGTGTACCTACAAACATCTCATTTAAAATTCATCTTCGCACACCAGCGCACTAGCACCTCGCTATCCTCTCGAGGACCTGACCAGGCATAATTCAAATAGACGGCTCAGTGGCGCCCTCTCAGCCCGCTAGTGTCGTCGAGCCTTCTCGAATATTCATCAGGTCGGCTTCATTACGGGCAGCCTCGGCGGCTTGCAGCTAGCTATGAATTCGTGGATGACATGACATCAGATCATGGGGGAAATTTGACATGATGGGACCCGTGAAGAAAAATTCATTCTTAACTTATAAATAAATACAATTTTAAAATCTCATTACTACGCGGCGGCATGCAGCTTTAGCTAGGTATGAATTCGTGGATGACATGACAACATACCATGGGGATATTTGGAATAATGGGACCAATGAAAAAAGATTTCATTCTTAACTTTTCAACAAGTTAACTTAAGATCACATTACTATTCACTTCGATACGATACATGGTTACAAAGTCAAGCCTATGAGATTATTATATCTTATGTAAGTAAGTATATGAAATTTTACGTAAAATTTCCTTGGAAAATTTTGAGAATCTTTTCCGAGATATTGCAGGGAATTAAAAAAAAATTGCCGGAAACGGCAACTTTGCTGACGGGAGGAATGGAGTTAAGGATGAAGGTAGGTACTTGCAACAAAAGTTTCACGTAAAACACATCCGGCAATGCCGTGTACAGCCTATCCCATTTCTTTTGCATTTATTAGTATCTCTTGTCTAACAATCAATTATTTAAATATGAAGTCGACAAAATCTCAAAATTCCTTATTCGTGAAGTACGATCGGCAACTCAAGTGAGGGCTGGTTAGCATACCGATCGTAGCTGCTCGCATATTCAACAGCTCTTTGTTTCTGACCCTACTTACTCCTTCAGTATGCTAATCGGTGACGTCACTGTTTGTTAGTGAATTCCAAAGCAATGCTCGATTTTCACGAAGGCTCAAGCGCACTAATTTATGTATCGTCGTAGGAGAGTGGTGGAGTCAGGGACTTTGCAATATGTCTAGAGATATGATGTAACTGTCATTCGTCCGGTTTTTTTCGAGGTTTTTACATTTAATTAATCAAAAACCTTAAAACTGAAAAAAATTGTGAGGCGGAGAGATTGTATGAAAAACAACAGCCTATTTATAAAAATATTGTTTTTTATTTTAAAAAAACTTACATTTCCATTGTGTTACCAATAGATAGACAAGTAACTGTTTTGTATAAAGGTCATTAAAAAATAAAATGTCTCAAAGGGGACAAGACAAAAGCATTGTTTCGTGACCTTTACAACATCAAGCTATGGCAAGAGCTAACCTTTTAAAACAAAAATGCTGTGTAGGCTGGTAATTATAAAGAAGGTTATAGTAAGATAATGTAATAGTTTGAGGGCGTCAGGCGTAGTGGAGAAGACGGGGCCTGTATGAGGTCAGAGTTCGAGTTCCTGACCGTGCCATGTAAGTAAATTTACTGACTGCTCTAAACGGTAGGAAAACTTACTCAAATTGGACTAAACCTAGAAAAGAAACTATAAGTCGTAATACTAAAGTAGAGTTTTAACTACTGCATGCCGTTTGCTATCATTAACATAGGAGAAGACATCAGTGTACCTTTCAGCACTTTTCGGCAAACACTTGTCTGCCAAGGAGCCGGGAAACCACCATTTCCTGAAAGTCTCGTACGAACTCGACGTGTTCACCTTAATATAACTGTTCAGATTCCTGCAGAGGTCGCAGATGCTCCTGACGGCATCTACCTCTCGGATAGTGAAATAGTTCTTCCAAAGGAAGTACTTGTAGTAAGTGTCGTTCTTTCGGATGGTGTACTGGATGATTTCGGCCAATTCGTCAGCGGGGGTGGTGTGGCCGTCGATGTAGGAACCGGCGGGTAGAAATCTGCAAAACGGTGTTCGCATTACAGATTGTCAACCTTCGATCACATTATTACTCAGATACCGCATCACTGCTCAAATAGTGACACGGCCGATTTTGCTAGCGGGACCAAGTTCCACCCTGAGAGATTCTAATCGTGGTCACCAATCGAGAAATTGTTTAACTAATCCTATTATTTAAGTCCTTCGTCAGATATTTCAATACATCTTGGTCGAATTGAAGGTGCTCAATGATGAAGCACTATTAACTGAGCGACATCTAATTAAACGTAAATTATATACAAATCCTTACTTTGTTAAATCTGCCCCACTTAACACAATCGGTACAGCATAATTATCGTAAGCTGTCAACACTTCTTTCGTCACATAATCCTCAGCAATACTGTCTTCATACGCTAAATAAAAATAGTAATCTCTTTGTATAGCCTCCAAGCAACCGCCTGGAGGACATTGCAGGTGTCCGCAGCCGTATATATCAAGTTTCAATTTCAAATGTTTTAACGCAAAATACAACTCCTTGACAAAAGTCAATCTGTTGAATTTAGTCTGACATATCTTCATTATCCATATAACGGCTTTAGTCTTTGTCTTTAGTTTATCTTTTTCTGTATCTGGTAAAAGCAGGTGCTTATTATAACTAGGCCATTCGACATCAATGCTTGGAGCTACGACCTTTCCTCTTGTATCTTTTACCTCGAAAAATGGACTGAAGATATCAGAGTAAACTTTGTAAGACCAAGTCCAATTGAAAAAGTTATCAGCTTGAACATTACATATGGTATAGTCTTCAGATGACAACATGCCCCGGAAGACGTATTTCTGTTTTGCTGACCTAACCTGAGGTAGTTGCAACTTCTTCCAATGTCTCACTATTGGTAGTTCCAGCACAAGAGCATCAAAATTTGTATAATCAGCATTAAGTAACTCCTTATTTGTTGTCCAGTAGCAATTTATGTGCGAGCAGTTATTATTTATGAATGGAACTTGCCCCTCGCTGATTCCATTAACAATTTGTTCATCTGATGTCGTCCACAACAAAATGTACTTCAAATCATTAATGAACCGGTCTCCCCCGGAACTAACAACTGGATGTCTCTGTATCTGATTTTGAACCTTTCTCAAATGAGTCACAGTCGTATAAGCCGTGTGAAATGTATAAAAAGCTAACACTACGTATGCCAAAAAACCTGTAAAACTTACTATAAAAAATAGTTTTGCAACTGTTTCCGTTTTTGATAATAAGTACATGATGCTGAAGACAATGAGGAACAATGAAAGAGATGTGACAGATGCATCTCAATAAATAGGTAGTGATATGAAAGGCGAGTCATAAGATGATGATAAGGTAAACAACAAATTCCTGACTCTCAAAATAAACAACTCGTACGCAAACGGTCAGCTATGTCCAGTCACAATATAATCGTTTCTTAGAAGCAGTATCGATCTTAGAAGCACTATTTCGATTGGTGCACTAAATTGTTCTTGTAGTTCTAAAAAACATTAGGTACTATGTTTGTTACTATTCACATTGAAATCAGAACAAAAAAAATGTGTATTTAGCCGGCACGCCCTTGGCATTGTCGAGTTATGAAGATGACAGGGGAAGTACGGTCTGTGTCATAAAATCCATAATTTTTAAACATTGTAACAAGATATGGAGAATTATAGGATTGACCGCAGTTTGAATTTCTGACGTAGATAATGATCTTTTTTCTCCTGTACTCTTCATATAATGTGTTATAAATTGGGATGTATAGAAATACTGCATGTATAGAAATGGGTTCAATGCAATTTGTATTTTAGTTTGAATTTCATGTCCTACTTTTTGGCCATCAAATATACAAACTTCCCTTCTTCCGGCCCTCTCAAAGGAGTTACGTATGTCTGTCTATTCGCAGCCAAAAAGCTCTCGAGAAAATTTTTCTATCAGTCGATGTCTCCCTCTATTTGCTAAGACCTGTTTCGTTAGAAGCGTTGCACGTTTCCATTGCGGGAATTTCTATTCCTGCAGAAAGGTATTCAGAAAATATTTTAAGTAAGTCGATGATATGAAAATAATAATTGTCCATTAAAGATTTTTTTACAATAGGATTTTTGACAGATCAATTAAAATTAGGCTGTTGATTTTTTATTTTAACTAAAATTTTTGAGATACAGGAATATTCATTGAGATTGTTGCACGTGCATCAGACCAACCCATTTGAATTGACAGAGGTCAAGGTTTGCTAGAAATTCGGACATCAGCCATCCAGAATCAGCTTATAAATTAACAGATATTGGACTTTTACAGTAACATAATAATCTACATAAAGATATGCCAAATATCTAAATAAATAAACTACTTTTTTGACAAATTGCCTGTAAACAGGTAAGACACAAATGTGCATAATTTTGAATTATTTGTACTTAGAATTATTAGAGTAAAAAAATATCTGGATAACCAAGTAGCGGTTCAAAGATGTTTGACAAGCATCACAACATGATAAAACCTTGTCACAGTGAGTTCCATTTTTGAATGAATTTACAATCAGAACCTTGTCAAAGTAAGTTCATTGAAAATTTCAGGTTTTTGGAACCTACAAGTTCTGTCATCCGTGAGTGACTGTGACAACGATGGAAACGCGCCATATCTTTGCATGTAGGACGTGGAGTCTTCGGCAAATATGGACATCGCGTATAAAGTCAAACAGAATTACGTATTCCATAAAAATATACCCCTTTTGGCGCACGTGACAACGCGGCGTCGACTATGCCTGTGACGTTATTTGTACATAATTTACTATGATTTCTCACGTAAACATTTGGCATTTCGCTGTTGCTGTTGATCAAATGACAAACTTCTGCACAGCCCGAGGCTGGAAAAAGACATGTTGGTTTTAAATAAACTGAGTATAAATTTAATACTTATAATAAGTATGACCTGGAATGAAAAAAAAATTGCTATAGGGGGCCGCGAGAGCCCACCAAAGAGATCATATCCCTGAGTATGACGGACACCAGCTATTGAAAATAATAAATAAATAGTATTTGTTTGCAGCCAGACCAGGGTGTAACAAACTGTAGTGATCGGTTGCAGAGGCTTTCAAATCGAATACGGCCTAACTTGTATTGTTACATAATATCACTCAGCAATAAACATACCTAAATGAACAACAAAATTTATCTACATATCTATTTATGGTTTTTCCCCATCGAATTTAAAACTATAAGCTGTAGCTGTGATTCCAATATTCGATATGAGAGGTGGGATTATTTCCAATTATGACATTTCTCACGCACCAGCGAACGACGTCGAAATGCGGCGACTGTTATCGAAATAACCAGTGACAAATGAAAACATTGTTATAAATTCAATGAAGACTAGATTATTTATATTGAAATGTTACTTTAAAAAATTTCAAAGCAAAAATATTAAAAACTGAAATGAATACTTATTTAATTAGATTACCACAAACAAGTTTTGATATAAAAATATTTACAAAACAATAAACTTAGACCTAAACAAGACCATAAAGTTATGTAATGAATGTGGTTTGTTTATTTTTAGGATATTTTAGTCTTACTTTAACACAGTTGAACCATTATTACTGACATTAATAAATAATACTTAATTTTGGAGCTTATTTCTGTTAATATAACTCTAGCTCTTATTTTGTTAGTGCACGCCATACGCATATATATTTTCAACTAAAGTTTATGCACGAGTTAAAGTTTATGCAGTTGGATCGTAATAGTTACCTATGTAGGCAAGTCTTAGTTCCGAAATATTCCAAAAATAACTAAAACAATTTCTTAAGCTTCCGACCTAAAGGTTTCAGTATTTTGTTTGATGCCCTGACTTCTTCCTTGTGTAAAAAACTTTTTACATCATTTTCAATTCTTGCATACTCTCGATGTGCCCTACCTTTCTCTTTGTGTATAAAACCTTTTACGTCATTTTCAACTCTTGCGTACTCTTTTTGAAGTTTATTTCTTCTCGCGTTGAAATATTCTTTGAAATTCCTATAGGTTTCATCAGTAGGTGTTTCTCCAATTTCTATCTTGACATGAGAAATTAGTTTTGACAATATTTCGCCGCTTATTAGTTTTGAATGCTCGTCTATCACTGAACCCAAATCAACTTCTTTACCTTGAAAAATGACTTTAGTTTCATTTAAAAGCTTCTTCTGTGATTCGGGAACAAGGTTAGAAAAATTATTGTCTTCATCAACTAACGTTATGTATTTTTCATCATCATAGTCAAAATCTTTAAGCAAATTGTGAATAATGTCTTCAGATATCTCCTTTTCTTCATGTGAAATATTTAAAATAACATGCTTATTTGGATTTCGTTTTAGAATATTGGTAATTGCTTTTAAAATTCCCTTAATCTCAAGAACCTTTGTGATGTTATCAATAATTAAGTAATAGTGTGTCTCAGACTTAAAAGCGTCTATGGGACAAGCCTCTGTTCCGATCAAACTTTGCAACGTTTTCAAATCACAAAATATATTTGCATCTACTTCATTGTTGGTACTAGCTTGTAATATTTTAATTGAACTAAGTAATTTGCTTTTGAAATATATAGTCAAAAGCTGTTCCTTTTCATCTTTTAAAAAGTTTTTTACTATTTCAATGACTTGAACATTATCATTGAAACTATATCCTCTTGAAATTTTGGACTTGTATGCTAATGTTAACCCCACTAATCCTATGCGAGCTAAACTTTGTTTTAAATGTTTAAACAGTTCTTTCCCATCCTCGAATGTCAAAAAGTATCCCTTCCTTTCTTTCGCCCAATCTAATATGTATCCTAACAGCCTGTTAGCTACAAATTCACCGTTAATAAAATTCATGTCTTTACCGATTTCGTCTGTAATAATACCCTGCAGCTCGACTTCATTAGGTTGATTCACTGCAAGCACTATTTTGTCGAGAAAATCATCCATTTCCTCGTCAGTAACATTTAATGATAAGTATTCCTTTGCTTCGATTGCGAAAGATTCAGGTATTTTGAATTTTGTTTTTCGCAAAACGTTATCAATATTGTCTTTTGGGTTTGCTTTTATAAGTGCCGCCATAAAAGTATGTCTAAAACATTCTAACGCCTCATCATTTTCACATTGATCCTGTAAAAATTCATCTCCAAACAAAAGGTGCCTCCCGTTACTGTCCCTCTCTATTTTAAATAACTTATTTAATAACCAGCCATGGTAACACTTCAACAATTCGTCTTTAGGCAGTGTCTTTTCTTTGTTTAGAACCATCTTGGCAAGTTTTGCTGCAAGCTTAACAGTATGGGTTTTTTTCAATGTTGATTTCAATTTCTTATAAAATTTCGAATGTTTAGTGAACTTGTATTGTCTAGACTTAGAACAATTTTTGTGACCCAAAATGGTATCTTTTCCATTGTCGATTTCATAGACTATTTTTACTCCATTTTCCTCATGTGAATTTAGGACGTCTTCATCTAGGTTAATATTAGTGCAAATAATGAATTCCTCCAACTCCCCTTGAAACGCTGTGTTTTGTTTGATTTTGCGATAAGAAATAAAATATTTTAGTATACTGAAATCGTCATCACTTTCTTTGAGTAAATCTTCACACTTGATTGTTTTAGTTTCATCTTGTTTATGCTTCGCTTGTAGAAAACGGTATACCTGGCCATCGTTATTAGCATTATCATATGAAAATACTAAATCATCAAACTTTTCTGCATCATCTACTTCTGTACCAAGTTTAAAACGGTACCCACATTTTAGACCACGGTTTAGAAAGAGCATCAGTAATTTAATTTGATATATGGTGCCATGCAGACTTGTTTTAATTCCTGATCCCTTGTATTCCGGTCCACTGGCAATTGATTCAAGTTTATTGCATATTATTATCTTTTCCTTACTTGAGCCAGATTCAATGTCTGAAGGTCCCGGTACCATTTCAGGTGTTGGCTGGTCCATGTTATAATTTCTTAAAGTTGTATGTTTTTACTTTCTCTCTTCGTGTTTGGAACAACGACTGACAGCAAAACCTGGAAAGGACATTAGCAATCTAGGTAAAGTGGTCGTTATCCAATAGCGGCTGGTTGATAACGATAATGATCAGTAAATGCAATTCACTGATAAGAGCAGTCATATTGTATTCGACCGATAATAGTAGGTAACCGTCAGGAATTCATTGACCATGGAAAATTGATGCAAGTCCATTATTATTATTATTTGTATACTGGGAATATTGATAGTAAGTAAAAAGTACGTAAAAAGTACAAAATTATTAATTAAAAACAGTCATAAATAGTTACTTTGATACATAATTTCAAAAAATATTTCAGCATGAAATGAACTAAATTTATGAACAAGTTTTAAATCGGCTGTGCTCGGGGTCCCAGGTTCGAATCCCGGCCGGGATAATCAGTTATATGCTTCTCAGGTCTATGTTTCTATGGTCTATGCTTTGGTCGATATATGCTTCTCAGGTCTTGGATGTTTGTGATTGTGTTTGTATGTGTCCATGCCTCCCGCGAAACGGAGAAGAATCCTACCTAACGCGAGGGTATGAGTGTGTCGCGTTTATAATTTATAATAGAGCTACTATCTCTGTGAGATTAATTTCAAGGTATGGACTTTAACATGTGGCGTCGAAACCATAGAGTTAGTATACCTATTTGACCTGTATTTTATATGGTCGAAACAAATTTCACCAAACGTTTATAAGCAAGGGGACTTCCCCCGCCCGGCTCGATTGCATTAGGTATATTCATGGCCAATACGATTGACTCACTATCACTTCACTCGTCTGTGTACATTTTGCAAAATTTTACTAATAACTTAATTATTATCATATCAGGAATGATCAACAAAACAGATACCTATCGTAGACAAACGAAATCAAATCATTTATTGCATTTAGGTTATAAACATTCAATTTAACATATTATCATCATCATATCAGCCTGTAGACGTCCACTGCTGGACAAGAACTCCCCCAAGGATCTCCACGATGCAGTGTAGGCAGGCCTCCCACAAGGTGGACCGACGATCTGGTGAAGGCCGCGGGACCCAGCTGGATGAGGTTAGCGCAGGACCGGTTGTCGTGGATATTATAGGTACTTATACCGAATTACGTACAATTAAAATGAAAGACTATATAGTTCTGGAGTGGAGACGATGGACCGGCGACTTCGGACGGCGGAGGACCGGCTCTCCTCGCTTCGAGTGGTCGACTCTACTGATTTTTGAAACGGATGTCGAAGGAATGGTGGCGTTCACAGGGGCAAGCCTAGATCCAGCAGTGGACAGTAAACGGATGTAAGTATACATACTTACAAGCTCGAACCCAAGCGAAGTGTGTACCAACTAGGCTACCACGGTTCTGAGTCTAAGGTATAGAATGCATTAGTCAAATGAGATAATTATAGCGTCTCGAGATTACTACACACCTGCGCGCGACTGACTTAGCACTGTCCGAGAGAAGATTTGTTACTCCTACCGTACCAACTTATCCAACTATGTACCTAGGTACGTTAAATAAACACACTATTACCTTACTCCAGTTACAATACACTCAAGGTCAATAAATCGGGTTGGGAGATAAATGTAATGCTTACTGATTACTTCCTGATTACTTTCTCATTTATTCTTTGTTGATAACAATATCGTCAAAAAACAAAGAATACTTTGTCGATTAAAACAAAGTTATCCTCCGACATGTCGGCTGTCTTATTTAATCAATCAATCAATAATATTTTATTGCATGTAAGTACACTGGCTACATTTATACAACGTCAATTTTTTATCTACCGATGTTTCCAAGGTGTTAGCGCTGAAGAAGATTGATGGAGCCTCTACAAAAATCACAATATCCGACAAATTAGTTCAATTCCACATCCGTGAAAGTAGAAAATTCATTTTATTTATTCATCGGCGGATGCAGCGCGGAGTCGCGGACGGACGCGACGCGGGTAGCGCCCGTTTTTCATCCGGGGACATTGTTTCGGAAACAACCGATAGGAAGTTATAAATGACGATTCGTTTGTTTTCATGCATTCCGTCCCCGAATTTTTGTTTCGTTACATTCGTCGTCGGTGATAAATTGTGAATTGTTTTATCATTGGGTCTTTGCTGTATACAATCGTTTCATCTGTAGGAACTACAGACGGACGGAGAGGATAAGGCAATATACTCGGCATTTTACACTTTATTGTATAGTTATTTCAAATAACTAATCTCATGAAGTTAATCCAATTGCTCAAAATAAATGACATATAATAATATAATTAACAGAAAATTTCAGATACTTTTTACTTTTTCATAATACTAAAGAGAGCAGTGACCTCTATATATTTTGGTTAGGATTATCAAATAAAATGGCATTTTTATTTTACAGGTAGTGACCGACTGAATATTTAGTTTCGGTTTCGGCAAGTTTCGGCCAAAAATCTGGTTTCGGCCACAGTTTCGGTTTCGGCGAAACCTCCATGTGCTATGCCTTATTATGAACACCTACATTTAACACACATACCATCATACAACAATCACTAAAATAAGTGCGCACTATTAGGTAAACCTATGTACTTACTTATACTATCAAACCATTTGTCTTCCGTGCTTCTGCAAAAGGCGAGATTCTGTGAAAAAGCGGGTAATAAGCATGCAGCCCACCTGAGTCGGGGAAATAACTCCCAAGTTGGCGAAATGAGGTAAAATCGAAGTTCTCCTGCAAGTTTAAAAAGTCTAATTTTCCTTCATACGCGACTTGAGTACAGGAGCCAGCGGCGCGGGTCGGAGTCGGTACGACGGAAGAATTGCGTGGATGTGACAAAATTAAATACAGATCAAAGATTTTCATGACACTATAAATAATCTGTATACCTATGTGTGTGTTTTGTAGCAGGAAATAAATAAATATCATATCATTCGTATATATAATTATGGTATCGGTTTAGCGACAATGACGACTTGGCCACCAGCCGCACTAGCTGGTTTTTAAAAGACTTGCCAAAAATTTAGTTAGGTACGTTCTTTTGAGCTTGTTCAAATTGCTCTTTATAACCCCCGACGCAAAAAAGGACGAGTGTTGTAAGTTTGACGAATTTGTTAGTTATTAGTGTGTGCGTCTGTTTGTCTGTGACCCCGTAGCTTGTTAACGAGGGGTCCGGTTGCGAATGATGTGTTTTTACCTCGAAATTGGCTGTCAGAACACTATCACAGCATTTCGTCTAAAACTCCAACTTTTTAAATCTCAATTTCTTACACTTTGCAATGGTCTTACACTTTAAATACAGTACCTAATATGCAATGTATGGAATATCCACTCTAATTCAAACAGGTAAGAAGTCCGCTACATAGACTATTTCTACGTGCCTATATAATAAGAGAAACTTGGCGATCGCATATACTAGTAGATCGCATTAGTTTTATACCTTGTCATACGTTTCAAAAGAAGACTCCAAAAAGCACTCCAAATTAATCCATACAGATGTTTTGATTGAAATGACAACTTTGTACTCGTACTGGTACCTATAAGTATTTTATATATGAAAGAATCCTGCCTTCCCATCCTGTTAGTGATATATCATATTATGAGCATGGGCATGCGATTTCTAGTAGGTACCTATTTTTATTCTGAGTTGTATGGATACAACTTTATGCATGTCCGATGAAAAGAATTAAAGATACAGAAACACAAACGCACATGGGTGGGTAGGAGGTGCTAGGCGCACCATAAATCGTCTGAGCATCTTCGCGCCGTGGACCAATTAGTACAAGATGTTGCCGCGAAGGCTTCGCGGGACGGTTCATGCAGAAGGCAACCAATGTTTTGTTGGGATCGTTTTGAAGAGTTTTATTGATGGGTTAATTGTATTTAAATATACATCTAACCGAAGTTCGATCCCCGGCCGGGCCATGTACCAATGGGTTTTATCTCGAAACTTGAGTACATTTTACTGACTGCTCTCAAACGGTGAAGGAAAACATCGTGAGGAAACCTGCATACGCCGAAGAAATTCTTAGGCGCATGTGAAGTCCACCAACCCGCATTGGGCTAGCGTGGTGGACTATAGCCCGAACGCCCTCGTTGAGAGGGTAGACCTGAGCCCCAGCAGTGGGGGACATGTTGATAGGCTGTTGATGAAACATCAAATCTACGTAAAAAATCTGATTTGCACATCAAACAATAGTGATTGCACACAAATGCGCACTCTGATGCGCAGTGAGTATATATTTGATTAAGTATTTATTTGATGTGCGCATAATAAATACTGTTATATAAAAGAATCATTTGAGTAAAATGTGCTATCTTCAGTATTTAGAATACTTTCCCTCCAACTACGGTCCATAATTTCCAACCTGTATACTTAATTATAAATAAATACTCAAATACCTATACATATAGTTTTGTGTTGTGTGTCTGACATTTATGGAGATACTAGCTGTTGCCCGCTGCGTGGGATGTTTTTAAATCAAGCGTTAAAAGTTTGCACAAATTAAAAATTAACCAATGTTCATCTCAAGCCATAGTCTATGAGACTATTAGATACCGATAACCTGTCCTACGGTGAAGGGTACAGCTTACTGTAAACCCGAAGACTACCGGCTCCTACCCCTATGCAGCAAAATAGCTTTTACGAAGAGGATACTTTAAGATGGAAGTAACACAGGGACTGAAACAAAAAATGTGTTGCCAGGCATGCCTGGTGGTGACAAGGGTCAGGTTAAAAACAATAATAGAAAAGTAATGTTTAGGCAGTAACGCAGTAACAGCAGTTGCGCAGCGTAGGCAAGCCGACAGGCGTAGGTGGACCGACGATCTGATGACCCAGTCGGATGAGATAAGCGCAGGACCGGTCGTCGTGGAGATCCCACGACCTTATCTAAAATATCATCGATAGAGTCATATTTTTAATTAATTCATTTGTCCTTGGTTCAACAAAGTGGTTCCTTGTTGCACGAGCCGTCCCGGCGCTACATCGCGGCGGCGCGAGACTAGTTTTTAACGAATGCTGTGAAAGCGTTAATTACTTTTGCAGTAATTAATTTGATTTAAAGATCTGTAAAAACTGAAATGTATTCGTAGACATTTATGATGATGATGATTATAAGTAATTGTATAGGTACAAGGCTGAAAAGAGCTTAGGAAAGAGAGTTTTGACTATTAAGGAGAGATTGGCCATAGCATTGTTGTTTTATCAATAAGAGAAGAAGCAAACTTGATGAGCATCTACTATTTCAAGATCACTACTACTTAAGTATTGTTACTCTCCTTATACAAATCTACTAAATATACCTGACATCTTTAAACCAAATAGTAGAGATACATTTGCTTTTGGAATATAACCGGCGTTTATTTTAGAGCTATTTGTTTTAAGTTGTTCTGGCGTAAGTCTGTGCATGGTAAAATTTCAAAGCATACTACGAAAAAATCATCAGAGAACTGTCAAATTGATCATCCCTAGAAATAGTGTAGGTAATCAGAAAGGATACCTCTAAAATAAACACCCAAGGCAATTACTAGGATTGAAAGTCTTGCTCTTTCAATTTCACCAAACGATTTATCAAAACAATCCTCTGCTACAGACTGCGCCGGCCGACAATAATCGAATATCGTGTAATATACCCAAACTGGTTGGATTAGACCACAGCTATCAGGTTGATGCATTGCCTGCATTGTGCGCTATGAATCGACGCACCTCGCCTCGGAACAAAGGTATCTTACCATAGATTAGAGCTGCACCTAACTAAACGTACGGCCGTGAGATTGTCTATGGACGGTGTACGCACGGGTGGGAATTTTGGCGAGCTTTCCAAAACTCTGATATAAAAATCATAAGGTCGTAAAAAAACCATATTATAAATTAAATGACTACCTAAATGATAAAATTTCATGGGCTCAATATAGATAAATATTGTATTAAACAATATGTATGAAAGCAGGGACCTGTGCTGTTGGGTTTGTTGCTGTTTCTTTACTTCGGCGACATATAGGTTAAAACAGAGTTGTTTTAGTTTTAGACAGAATTGACGTCAAAAAGAGAATATTGTATTCCAATTTTGAATAAACGAATTTTTATTTTCGTAGAAATGGCTTATTTTCACTTTCATACGAACAAACGAATAAAAAACGAAAAAAATTGGCTAGGAGTATCGCTTTCTATAAAGGCAGTAACCTGAAAATTGGAAATGTAGCATAAATAAATAATGGCGGGTTTTTGGATTTCACCTTTTAAGGGAGAGGGGTAGGGGCCAGTGGTGGAGGCGGCTAACGGGGGTGAAACTTTGCACGGGAGTATCGGTTTTTAAAAGGCAGTAACTTGAAAATTTGAATTGTTGCTTTTGACATAACGAAGTCGTTCGGATCAGCTAGTAAATTCAAAAATAAAGTTTTTAATCCGCCTGTCTGCTTGTCCGTTAAATAACTCAAAAGTTACTGAACCGATTGAGCTGAAAAAATATGTACCTATAGGTAAGTAATACAATTGTGCACTCGCCTCACGTTCATGAGGTCGTGGGTTCGATCCTGGCCCGTACCAAAGAGTTTTCGAAGCTATATATACGGTTTATTATAATACCACAGGTTTTTCGGTGAAGGAAAACATCGTGAGGAAACCCGCATACGCCAAAGACTGGTATTTACTATTCTAAGGCGTATGTGAAGTCCACTAAAAAACGGATTGGGGCACCGTTTGGTGGACAGGGGTTTAGCACAACAGATCCCATAGGGTCGAAGTGTCGTCAGGTATTCCTGGCCCCCTGATAAGATAAGATAAGTAATACAAAATATGCCGAACGTATGCACTTTTCTGACTATTAAGTAGCTGCATTTAGCCGAATTCAATGCGATCGACCAAGTAGCAAAAAGTGCGACAAATTAACTGTTCGTGTGTCATCAAATTAAATGGAGAGGTTACTAAGAGGGTTCTGGATGGTATAGAGAGCATATCAATCCGAGTATTGACACAGCATTATTCAAGACCATTTAGTTCACTGCACAGTTCATGGTATACTAGGAAATTCACTTGGATATTGTGAAAATTTGCGCGTGTTGCCCGTGGTACCACCAGTTTACATTTTCCTTACCATGGTACCAATAAATATTATTTAAATTTATTATTTTAAACCATGATAATTAAACTAGTTTTCATTATACCGTACTTACTTCGTTTAGGTAACGGTCTTCTTCTGTAAGTTTCTATATCTAAGTCTAAAAAATAAATTTCATGTCAAAAAAAAAAGAACTCATGTAATTCACATGAAAATTCCTACAAAATACATCCCACTTCGGTACACAATTGAATGGGTACGTGTATTTCATAGAGATAAAGGTGTTACTCCCATGTCGCCCAGTGTTGAGAGACGCGATTGATTCAGACATTGTCGCGTGGTAGCGCTCGCTTTGAATAAACTAAGGTATACAGTAATGGGAGAAATTGGAAAAGGCTAGGTAAACCGTGTTTTGAATAACTTTATTAAATATTGCGTACCTAATAAAGAACGAAGGAGAGAAATTCTCTTAATAACTGTAGCTAAATTCACTATAATAAGAAATGTCTGCAGGTAAAGGAATTTTCACAACTTACCCCAGGCAATAAAATAATATTGTTGTAAGCTGACGATTTCATTGCAGTTGACTTATATAGTTAATTTTTTTTTTCTTTTCCTGGTTAGGCCATGTAATCTTCTTATAAGTAAATACAAAAAAAAACTTGTTAAAGTTAAAACAATATCGGTAGGTATTATATGTACCTAAATCTACCTGAGGTATCAACGTTCATTCTTTGCTTACGTGCCTACCTGCTTTTTGTCAGTAAATATACCTTAAAATAAATCTAAGCAAAACTTTTTTCCACGCAACCCAGCATCTCCCACGCGTATTCCGTCAAAAGGAACGCGCGCGTCAAAATAAATTTCCCTACGTGAAAGCAGACAAAAAGGCTCCCCTCCAGAGCCGGCGTGAGTGGAGCGAGGCACTTGAAAACATGCTTTTTCCACGTAATGCCTTTGAGGAAATTAAATAAACTGCAACACCGCATCATAAGCATCCTTGCGGGCGTAGGGACTTGGGTACATTGTACGAGACGAGACGGCACGGTAAGTATACTTACTCAATATTTTAATAACTTCCAGGTATTTACAGAATAAACGATAATTTAATATGAATATGACAATTAGAATCTTTATATAGTAACCTATTAGACGTGCATCTGTATTAGGGATAAATTTTGATAGTAGGTACTATGATGTCCTCCCGACTAATGTTAGGGGACCATCTAAATCTAAAAGAAACGGCGTCTAGAACAATAGCACTGAATTTATTACTTTCGATATGATTTCTTTTTCAAGGGATATCTTTTTTCCGCAGAGATGTTTAATGTTTGACATTCAAGTACGAACTCTCAATATGAACTGAGTGTTTCTTCGATTTTTAAAACATATTTTTCAAATTCAAACTACTATTTAATACACTTAATTTTTACCAGCCAGAAAACTGATCTGCCAGAAGGTTTGGCTCTAACCTCATACACAGTACCTACTATAATTTAGAATTTCATTGCCATAGACTTTAGAATTTCTTTTATTCTGTTCAAGGACTTAAGCTATTTTGAAAAACACATTTGACTTGTTTTTCTAAAACAAATCAAATTTTTTTAAATTAATAAAAAATGAATATCAAAGTGAAATTATAAAAGTGTAAAAACAAAATCGCAGAATATCGTATCGAATGCGAAAACGGACACATGCGTCCCATATCGCAAAGCGCGGATGCTAGGCGCGGTTATGTTGGCTGTCTTTTATTTGGTGGCAAATGTAATTTTAACGTACCTACACGCTCCAGGTATTTTTTATACGCCAGTTAGTAGCAGTAGGTACAGTACTACAAATAAAAACCCTAAGGGCTTCTTTCACCACTTCCTGATATTGTTACAGATAGTAATCTTAGTGATAAACTAATCTATCAGATAAATCTGTGTGATAGACTATAATAATATAAAATATATAAGATATAGGCAATCAGATACCTGTGAAACCGAAAAAAACGGATATCTGGTAGATAACCTTCATGTAGGGTATCTGGGACTTTATCAGCAAGCGGTGTAAGAGGCCCATATTCTTTTTACATACTTACATAAAACTACATATTTCAGGAATATTTTAAAAAAGTGACAGAACGCGCACACTGTTATTTAAAAAAAATAACTGTACTGTACATGTCGTACACTTTGCTGACTCCATAATATTAAACATGTTCCTTCCCGACCCGGTCCGATATACCCGGACCTCCTATTAGGATCGGGATGGCTCCCAAGGTCTTCCAATTCCGACTATCCTCTTCAAATCATCCATAAATCAGTACTGGACAATAACTACCTAGTTGGCACCTTTAATTGTTTGATCTGCTAAATAGCTATTGAAAGACGAGTGACTTTCATAGTATACTTTGAACAACATTGACACAATGCAAAATATCCATTTTGTATTGAACAATGACCTATTCTTAACTACTTGTTTACGTCTATTCTAATAATTTTATAAACATGATTGTATACTATTTAAAACAAGCCAAGTTCGCTCTCACAGTTGGTGGGCGACGGACAGACAATGACATTGTGGTTCAGTGTTAGCCTGGAGGTAGCAGAAACACACACAACATGAAACTCACAGCGTCTGTGATTACTGTGCTTTTAATTTCGGTAAGTACCTACCCTTTTAATTATCCACTAGTCCCCTGAACCCGATCGGGACATGCGCCTCTCCCAAGACGCGAAACTGAATCCGATCGGAACATAGGCATGTCTCAAGGCGTGAAACTGATCTCTATCGGGACATTACGCCTCCCCCAAGGTCGTTTCCGAATTAGAGTTACATCCCCATTTAATTGACCGAGCGAGCGAAGCGTCTAAGTTTCGAGATTGGCCAAAAATGCTATTGTCCGTCTGTCCTTCTGTCTTTCAGTCCTTCTGCCTTTCTGTCTGTCTGTAATTCTGTACAGGTCGCATTTTTCAACCGATTTTGACTAAAATTTGGCATGGGTATAAATTAATCAAGCCAACAAAATGAGTAGAATAAAATCTTGAAAATATTTTTTTTAGAGTACGTACCATACTTGCAAAGTGGGAGTGAACTTTTTGTTTCTTGTGAATCTTATAGTGTGGGGTATCGTTGGATAGGTCTTTCAAAAATATTGCTGGTATGTCAAAACCATTTTTTCGATTTTGGAATCCGTTGGCGAAATATTAAGCTTTAAGGAGGTAATTTTTGTTAGAGTCACGTGTTCCCCCCCCCCCCCCCCCTGCCAGCTAAACGGTTGCTTCTGGAAATGTGAAAAAATTCACGGCAGTAGCATATATAACTTAGTTAAAAGGAAAACTATGACAGCTAAGTAGGTTCTATTAGTTTTTGAGTAATAGTCGATTAACTTAAGAAAGTCGAAAAAATAAATTTATATAGAACTGCATACGTAAAATGGGAAAGATGTTTTTTTTGCGCGAATTCCACGGTGTTGGGTATCGTTGGATAGGTCTTTCAAAAATATCGCGGGTGTGTGGAAATTATTTTTCGATTTAGGGATCCGTTTGCGAAATATTAAGCTTTATAGTGCTAATTTTTGTCACTTTAGTACTTAATCTCCAACTGCAAAGTTGACTTCTGTTCGTCTCTTTTAGGTTTGGTTTATAAGGGCTGGCGAGGTCTACTGTTCTCACAGAACCACTAGTGTAAAGATATGGGTATTGAATAGAGGTATTTTCAAATTTAGAGTTGCCATACAACATATTTTTGTCAGCCGTACCATTTGCTAGAAATATCCCGCCAAAGTCGTTAACAACGCCCCCTCCTTCTCTTGTAATTTGTAAACCGTTTAACCTAGAGACTTGTAATCACGTCACGGTGGGAACTCTCAATGAAAATAAGGTCGGTTATCCTGTGATGAAACGTTTTGAGTTATGGTGGGAAGACTGTACCTGAGCCTTTATCTAAAATCTGCTTATCTGCTCTTAGACAAACGCCTACGCCACTGACTCGTCATCAGAAGAGCACAGCTCGTTTGGTTACAACCGCCTTTACCCGTCCACTGTGAACTTCAACGAGATATTCACCAACTCCCTCTCCATGCTGAACGACGAGGCTGGCTTGACGACAGTCGGCAAGGACGATGATTTCCACATCAACAGTGTCCAGACTCAACAGTTTGCCGAGTTTCGGTCTCAAGCTATTGTCACAACTACTACGACTACCACTACTCCACAACCGAGGTAAGTTTCGTCTATTAATTAATGCTAAGTGTTGATTCCAAATGGCTGCCAGACATTTTCAAGCGTCTCAGAGTTATATTGTTTCTTTCTCGTTTCAGCTAAGTAAGTTCATTCATCATCATTACCTTCCCCTATGAACACCACTAAACCCGGTATTCCACCTTCTACATCCAGCCGCTTCCGGCCACCTTCTATAGGTCACCCTGTTCGTACCGGTTTGCTATTTCCAATCCAGAAATCGTCTGATGTAGCTAGCTGCGTAACCTACCCATTGTCACGAATTTCAATCATTTCTTCTTCTTCGCTATTTCCCCCTATATGAAAAATTTAAGCTCTATACAGCAAGTGGTTTGAGATTTGAGACGCGGTTTGAATAGGTCAGTTTTAAGTCGAGTATCCTGTAACGTAAGTATGTATTAATTAATTTTTCCTCCAGGTTCCTCACAGCAACGTATCTCAAAAAGGAAACCACTACGGATCCGGCCAGCACGACGACGTCAGTTACTCCTAAAACATCAACCAGCACCGACAAGCCAAGGGAGAATCCAGTTAGGGTATTACCTTTGAAGAACTACCAAAGAGGTGTGCTTGACCTTATCTTTCCTTCATCGAGGGTAAAAAATTTCAAAAACGTTTTTGATACTGTAAGGCGTATGTTATCTTACACTTTTCGCAAGTAGGAAGTAGCAGCGGCTTATCTTTGATCATAATAATACAGCGCGAAAAAAACGAACACTACATGAATGGTTCAATATAGCAAGTTTTACTCAAATGAGACTTTTTTAATTTCGTTCGTAAAATTCGTTTTAAAAATGTAGTCTCTTGCCTGAGCGCTACTGTAGAGAACGACCTTAAATATAGAAGATAGCCACTATAAGAAGCATATTTTATTACTTTCAATGCGTGGCACCTACATAACAGTTGTCTTTTAGTGAAATTTGCTATTAAGATCAATTGTTATTTCTTGCACAAAAATGTAATGCAAAAAATATACTTGAAGTAGGTGAAGTTTATGTTTGTTCTAATAAAGAACTTTGCGCTGTTTTTGTATTTTATTTATGATATATTTTTATTATAATTAAACGAGAAGTCCGGATTGGGTGATGATTCTACTCATCTAACAGATATTTATCCTTATAAAATAAGCCTGATATTGCGTCCATAATGGCCGCCGGCGACATTAACGGACGTGGACTAAATAAGGAAGAGGACGAACCAATCCAAGAAGCTCATTTTTACCCTTAGGGTTACGTAGCCTGCGTTGTGTACAACGCGTCACCGAGGTGTATTCCCATCTCGACCCCTTCCCATTTCGACCCCTTCCCATTTCGACACCTTCCCATCTCGACCCCTTCCCATCTCGGCCCCCAATAATTGTAGTTTAAAATTATTGGGGCCGAGATGGGAAGGGAACGAGATGGGAATCCTTCACCGACACTCACCGGTGACTAGTGTCTATTTAGTAAACGGTTAGTTTAAGAGCAACGCTGTATACAAGAGTCCTCCAGCACTCGACTGAACGTGTTTCACACTGATTGCACTAATTACACTCGACACGGCAACGCCTAGTACTCACCACTTCAACGCTCAGGGGTCGTCCATAAACCGTGTTAACGCAGCGGAGGTAGAGACGTCACAGGTAGGTGTTAAAACCATCATCACATCACAAACTTAATGTATATGGTAGTTGCGGTCTTGGACATTATGTTATTCTATTAATCTATATCATATTTTACTTTTGCATGCCATAAATTATGGTAAAACATGTAAAACCTGAATAATTATGAAACATCTGTATACATTAACCATGTTTTCCGCAAATAAATATTATACTTACTTGCTAAAACGGAACAAGCTGATTAGAAATACAGAGGACGCTTGTTTAAAACAAAAAGTTTTGTGTTGTTACAGTTAAACACATGTAAAATCCGAAATATTAAAAGTTGAAGCCTACCGAAACCTTATTTTTGATTGGCTAGACAACAAAAACCAAAGGGCTTTATTTCTATATTTTTTACATTCTACTGCAAATTACATTATTGAATTTCAAATAAAAGTGGAATTAAAAAAATATAATATGAAAAAAAATATTTTTAATTCTTAGTGGTCGTTGTTAATTTGTCGTCATCATTTATGAAGTTGATACGACGGCAAATGCAAAAGAAAGACGACGTAAAACAGAATAAATAATAGTACATACTAATAGAACGTAAAAATCCGTAGTAAAAGTAAAAACCTAACGGTAATCATGTTTATCTCTTTTTGGCAGTTGTTTGCAGTATACTCTATAACTTTGTATATTTCTTAAAACTAGTATGATGACCACGAGGAAACAGCGGTTTTGTGTAAGGGTGCAATGGCAATGAGTGGTGCCTTCCTAAATAATTGCATCAGCTGCTCCACGTGCTTTATGGCGGACCCCCAAGCTCTTAAGCACCAAGGCCTGAGCGCCGCTTGTCTCCAATTAATTTTTTGGATTAGCGCCAAATGTGAACAGCGGAGAAACGACTATTGCTTAACTTTCTTGAAACACGACTTAAAGTTATGATTACACGTAAGTAGATGCTTACCTTCACACATAGGAAGCAAGGGATAACTAACATAGGTAACAAAAGCAACTTGAACAAATTACAATAGTTTTGATCGATTTATCAAAAAATTCTGACAATATTAGCACCTACATTATTTTCATTGTAGCTAATGTTTTGTTTAAAAAGTGGTATTTACACTGACTTGCGGTCTACAGTACCTACACAGACCTTTGACCTCGAGCTGGTAGTTTATACTGGTTTTGTTTCCACGGATGTGCGGTCGAACGTACGTTCATACCGCAACTTAATAAAGTATTCAGCCAGGTCTGCGCTGACCATTTGGCAGCACTCAACACAAGTGAATACAAACTTAATTACATACCTATTACTACTACAGGTGTACCGGCCTGTACGCACACGTGCGTGTGTGCCTAATATGCAGGGCTATCAGTAGCGAGCGTGTGAACATAGCTTACTTCTTATTATGTTAACTACCTACGGGAAATGAAACAGAACGGAAAACATCGTGATTTTCATAAACGAGCGTCAATTCAATAAAACGGCAAGATTTGCTGCGAGAGAAAAAATCAGCTCAGCATTCATTCACCCGCCGCTCGCCAGACATCGGCGAGTTTTAAACATTTTTTTTCTTTCCTTTTACTTTCGAACGACCATTAGGAGTTCGAAAAATTACGTTCTTGATGAAAATAAAAATCGTCAGTAAAAAATGTATTAGACTTCAGCTATAGATGCGATTTACTCAGAAGTGCGTTTGAATCGATTAAAGTTATTGTCATTTCAATTTGTACGTAGAATCAATGACATCACCCCAGTCAATCCGACAAGTCGGTTTTGGGGGACAACTATATACTTTATATGAATACGTATTTGAATAATAAATAAATAATAATAATAATAAAATTATGCTAAAAATGCAAAATAAAAAATACGAAGTTCAATTTGTGGTTCATATAATACTCTTCGCCTACAACCAACATGTTTATAATTTCGAGATCTGCTCTAAGTAACTTTGTTTTTGTAAACATTTCCATACAAAATTATAAAATTCATTTCTTTTAATAGATATAGTAACTCGTTTTATTCGGATTTGTTTTAGATCGATTAGTGAGTGAGAAAGTTGTACGGGGTGGCCGTACCACTATTATTAAAATCGAGTTAAACCCGCTGAGTCAGGAGGTGACAATTTTATATTCACGACGATCTGGAGAGCGACTGCTACCTTTCATAGTACTTGTGAGTACTATGAATTGAGTTGAAAAAGCGTATAAATTTTAGTCACACTATTAATTGATGATTTAATATTAAATTGAATTTTATTTTATTGTATTGTATATTATCAATATTAGGTAACCTTAACTTGCTTAAAACTATTCATAAAACATTTAACTAACATATAAAACATTACTAATTAATTTATTAAAAAATATATAAATTTAATTCTTATCTCTAAGATTTGCTTAGCATTGGGTACATTCCTGTAATGGCCTAGGTACTTAATGTATATTTGACGCCATAGAGTTGATTATATAAATAAATAAAAATATTGGCGTATGTTTAAATTTATTTAGTGCAGCCGCCAAAACTGTAAACTGATACGGTTTGCCGCCATAAGATATTTGCAGAACCGCAAATTTAGCTTTGTTATTTTAAATTAATTCTACTTATTTAAATACCTACATATACTTGCGACAGATACACATACCTAAATTTTTATTATTGGTTTTCATCGACTCTCAAAAACATCAAAAACTTAATTTCACTTCACTTCTAAATTGTCATTCGAACGTAAAAACGATAATTACAATCACTACAGACGAATTAATAAGTCCAAGAGGGGGTTAACACGAAAATGAAATTTAACCCTCTGAATACAAATCCGCGGTTCGATTTAATTATCGCTAATAGGATAAAGTCGGCCGATGGCGCGGAAACAAAACTTCGACGAATAAAACCGAATGAAACGAAACTTGGGCGAATTAAAGAGTTGCTCGAAAAGTTCGAATTGTAAAAGGGCGCAGTTGTAATACTTTTGTTATTCCTCGCAAAGTGTGTTGAAAAACGTCGTATGAAACGCGTGAGCATTGATCAATTCACTCGGCTTCATTACGCACTCTCTGTTGCGCCGCTTCTTCATCCCAGCGCTAACACCTTGGAAGCGGTGGTAGATAAAAAATTGACGTTGTTTAACTCAGTGTACTTTCATCAGTAAAATATTTTAGATTTGATTTGATTTTCTCCATCAGCTCGTGCTGTGCAATCCAGTCTCGAAGGTAATGATGAAGGCCGGGTCACACCGGATGCGTATGCGGTGCAGCGCAGAGCGTTGCAGCGCAGCGCGTTGCGTAGCATGTCACACCGGCCAGTTGTCGCGACGTGCTGTGCCGCAACGCAATCGCCTCACGCGGTGTGTCGTCAACTAGTGAGGACCAATCACGGCACGGCACGCGCGCGATGTTGCCAGACCGCCAGCTGCTGTCGCGTGACCGCGTGCGCTCGGGTTGTCTCTGCGTGGCTTGACGCACGGGCACGCGCGTAGCTGCGCAGTACTGTGTAGCACCGTGCGTAGGTGTGTCCTCTCCCAATATAACCCATACATTTACAACGTCATAAGCCGTGCTGCGCCGTGCTGTGCTGTACTGCGCCGTGCTGCATTCGGTTTGACCCGGCCTTGAGAATGAACTTAGCTCACTTGTATCATGTACTTTGTGTGCGTTAGTTGAGCTTGCGATACTCGGACTCCATACAAGATAGGCGTCTTCTCCCATTATGATTCCGTGAGATTTTGACGGATCCCTAAAAACTTTGGCATGCGGGAAGCTCCATACTAATAGTGGACGCTGGCTATCAGGCTGATGACGACGATATAAAGCCGCTTCTCGTAACTAAATTACGCATAAATACGGTAAGGTAGATCCTTGCCTACATTTTAATATAAGTACATTAGAAAAATCCATTTTAACGAAGATACATCGCTCCCCACGTGATATAAATTTCAAATTCGTTCTTCGCCCGGCGGACGCGTGCAACCGTTAAATGAATGAACTTTTATAACTTGAGAGGGCCTCAAGTTAAGGGTAACTTGGTGTTTTAATACCGACTTTGAGGCTTCACCGCCGTGATGAACAGTTCCCTTACTTTTAATGACTTTTTGCTAATATTCAACGCTCCGCCTTTGGGTCGAAAAAGTTGGGCGAGCCGTGAATTGGAGGTTTCGATTTTAAAAAGTAAAACTTTGACTTCTCCTGTTTGCTTGGGTCGCTGGTGTGAAGGTAAAACTAAGGCGTGCGGTGCCGTTATACTTCGACCTATAAATGAATTGACCTGGTACATACTCTAACAGTAAGGAAAAGGAAGCCAAACAATCGGGATGTACGATTAGGTACCTACATTAAGTATCCATAATGGTCCAAAATCTCCCTTTATATTCGAGTTTTTAAATTTGTTCATTTGTCAAACGTGACAAGCACCCCAGTTAGAGTTACATTGTAATGTAAACCGGGAACAGGGGGTGTCCCGCTGACGGACTACGGGACAGCAACGGGACAGATATGCAAATTACGGGACCGTAGACTCCAGGCTATCGTCAACAGCTGTTTTGCGATCGAAGAAACAACATGGGTTTAATAGGACTGTTTTAAATACAATTATCTGTAACAACCGATGATTTACTGTGACTTTGCAGTGAAAAAACGTCGAGTAAATGAGCTCACAATAATAGGTACTAAAGGTGAATTTATTTATAGAAAGAAAAAAAGAAATTATTAATTCGACTTTTACATTCATTTCATTCATTTTATTTATTTGACATTTATTCGATTGTACGCTTCCAAATTACTTCAGAAATCATAAAATAAACAAACAAAAACATTAGTAGTGTAAGTATGATTTATCACTTTATACTTAGACATTTCATAAGAATGATTACTCGTTGTCTAGATAATTCCCTCAGGCCTGTTTGGTCTTATTTCCGAATGTCCACTCGGTTCGTAGATACCACAGAACACGAAAAAAGCGCTCGCTTCGCTCGTAGGTACGTTATCTATCAATGGTAACAACTCAATTAGATACAAACTAAAAACACAAATAAAAGTGCAGCATTGGGGAAGACGCGGAATTATATACTTAGGTATTAACATAATTTTTACTAAACGTTAAAAATTAACCTACCTATAGGTATATGTTTTTAGTAAAATTATATTTCTACCGCGGCACGTGTGGAGAGAGGGCGCCACTCGTCTATTTGTTGTCATTTACATACCACCCGCCAAGCGGGCCGGGTGCGAGCACGCGCCTCCCTACAGAGATTTTCGTATTTAATTTTATATTTAGTTTAATTGCCACATATTTCCTTTTCTCTCCGTGTTTTAAACTTAATTTGCATACGAGGATATTCTTTCGCTATTAAAAATGGAAAATGTAAAAGTTGTTTCACAACAGCAATCTGTCTACGTTGAAAATGAAAGATTCAAGAACAGATACAATAGGTAAATGTTGATTATTTACCAATATCTTTCGAGGCATTCGAAAACAACCTTCAACAGTCTTACATTGTTCTTGGTAATCATGTCACTGTATCAATGATGTCAAAGATATTGAGAGCAATTCTAGTCAGTGCGTACGGTGCTGTGTTCATACAATTAATAAAATCATTTATAGAAGGTGTACACGAAGAGGTAATCGAAACTAAATACGTGATCAAAACACCAGGGCTCATCAAAAGGCTCCAACGAGAAATTAGCAAGAAGTATAACTCAAATGTAACAACAATCGATTTAAATTTTAAACCACCAGTCAGATTCCCACTGGATTTAAAGTACATACTTAAATATACTACGGCATTCTCACATTATTCCTCTTCTGTATATCGAAACGGTCAGGGCGCATTTATAGAGGCCGATTGCGCTTACAAAAATTGTTACTTCACCAATGACAAGAATCTCTTAATTGATATGCGAAATTTTGACGCAATTTTATTCGACGTGGAAAACAATTGGGACCAGCATCCTTCGGTGCGATCTCTTCATCAGAAATACATATTTACCGCATCAGAATCGTCAGATAATTACCCAATGTGCCATCCGTTATTCGATTACTACTACAACTGGACTTGGAGCTATAGACTGGACTCTGAAATCAAATGGACTTTCTTAACAGTCACTGATAAGAACGGTACAGTTGTTGGACCTAACATTAACATGTCCTGGATCGACAATATGAAGCCGACCTCTGAAGAACTAAAGATGAAACTAGAAACTAAAAAAAAGGCAGCAGCTTGGTTCGTCTCAAACTGTTTTGCAAAAAATCGACGAGAGAAAATCGCAAGTGATTTACAAAAGGCTTTGTCAAGATATGGACTTCATATAGACATTTATGGTTGGTGTGGTAATTTGACGTGCCCTAGAGATCGCAGAGAAGATTGTTTAGAGATTCTAGAAAAAGATTATTTTTTCTACCTCGCGTTTGAGAATTCTATGTGTGAAGATTATGTTACAGAGAAGGTTCTTTCTCCGTTACGGCATTATGCCGTACCAATCGTTTACGGCGGAGCAGATTATTCAAGGTAAAATAAAGTTTCCACATTCACCATAAAAATTGTTATTGAGTACCTAACTACATGTATATAATCCTAGTATGAAACTTGAATCAGGAAAAATAAATAGATTAAAGGTAAGTTAACTGTTATTTTGCAGGTTTTTGCCTCCTGGGTCTTATATCAACGCTGCAATAACGGAGCCAAACGCTGTTGCTTCCCAGATGATAGAAGCTATTTACGATAAAGACGTTTATGCAAAATATTTCAGGTTAATATTAAAGGGGGAGGGGGATAAATAAGTATTCATTATTGTTATTGAAGATAATTACCTATGTATTTATAGGACATAATTTTTTTGTTAAAATTTCTATGTTTAGCTGCTATGGATTCGAATCCTGACAAAGCTTTCAAGAAAATGGGTAAACGATTGTGTTATCTTGCAGATGGCACAACCACTATGAATACAAAGAGGTACCAGAAGTAGCCGACGTCTGCACCCTGTGCAGGCTTCTGAATGAAAACGCAAGTGAATCCGTTGTTAAGGACTTTAGGAGGTGGTGGTACCCAAACTACAAAGAATGGTGCAAAATGGAAGCTGCCGGAAAGATTGTGTCATTTGAACGAGCCTATTAAAAATCTGAAAATTAAAAATATCTATAACTACCTAGCGTGGAAATTTTCTTTCCGCGGGAACAGCTTTTTCCGAGGTATCTCGATAATCTATATGTTATTCCACCGGTGGTACCACGGGCAATTTTTCCTTCCCAAGGTAAGCCATGTTGCTACCGGTGGTACCACAGGTAATTTTTTCTTGTAACCTATGTTACTGTAAAGTTTCATCAAAATATGTTGCGTAATTTTTGCGTGAAAGAGTAACAAATATCCCAACATCTTTACAAACTTTCGCGTAAATAATAATTATTAGGCTATTTTAAATTCTATACGTTTTGTTAAAATCTTAGCCAACAACTTCGGATTACTGTATTAAGATTATGAATTCGTTTCTCAGTTGTTAAACATGGTGTTGAAAGTTTTATAACTTTGCTTTCCAGTAATATTGACGACTTTTGAAAACAGCGAAATAAGACTACCATAGGACATAAAGCCCAAATTTAAGTAACTAGGTACTGTGTTTTCTAAACACAAATTCAACTGAAATGCTATCGATAAATACTTAGAAAATCGTGCATATAACACAATCAACAATATAAGCAACATATTTGATTTTATTTGTTAATTAGTTTCTAAGTTATATTTTGGACGGACGGACGAAGGAAACTTAAAACTTTTCCCCTGCGTCATTTCTCTTATTACATTTAAAAGCGGTGTCCCCAGCAATCCTCTTAGGGCGCTCGTTAAAAAGACCCCATTATTCAAAACCTCGAATTTGCACCGAGATAATTCCAATTACGGTGGAGTCATCACCGCCATTGGCGCCGCCGCCGCCTTTTAGGGATCTGTATAGGTAAATATATAAAAAAACCTGACTACAAAAAAAAATTAAAGTCTTAGCATCGAGCAATAGATGACAAATTAGATATATTCGTATGTACAAATGAATAAAAGTATCATTAGAATGTTAAGATTCCATTCTTGAATATCATTATTAATTTAATTATTTACCAAAATAACGACTGAAAATCAAACACCACTGACCACTGATTACTTAATGTGCGTACATGTAGGTACTTAATGAGTACCTACTCGTATGTACGGAAACACGAAGTAGAGTTCGCAAATTATGTAATTGAAAACGATTTAGGTAATTGAATAAGCTTTGGTTTCGTCTGATTGATAGAGAGATGAAGAAAATTCAATAGAAATATAATTATTTTCATGCTGTTCTGTAAAATAAATAATATTTTATTTTGGCATTTACGGAACCCTTAAACTTCAATAAGCGGAGCTCACTTTGCAAGGTTTTTTTGGTGGGACATAATTAAAATTTCCGCTGACACCGCGAAAAGATTAAAGCTATTATATTTCGATGACGAAAGACGGCATTTTTGTGAAATATTTGGACAGATGCTTTTTACTCCATTAAAAGTTACCTCTCTATTTAGTAGAAAAGATGATGACCAGAAATTTTAAATGGAAAAGTTATGGACATTAGGTTCACATTATGAAAAAAGCAGCAAAACTTACATCGTTAAGTTTATTTTTTGGAAAATATCTCTTAAAATATTATTTTTCCTGCCATGTTTTTAAAAATAATTGCCAGGACATTATATCATGTCCATGTTCAAAATTTTAACTTCATTGGAGCAGACTACTGAAAACCTCATTGACTACTGCACCTCGAAAACTATTTCGAGTTAACCGGGAAACAGAATAACAACAACCTACATAACATAATACTTATCAGATTTGACGGTTCGCTAAGAACGGATAAAAATGCTTTAAAGTATCTAAGTTACGCTTTGGTTATCTGAAGTTATAAACTTATCCGAATAAACACGAACTTTCGTAGAACTAACAAACTTAATTTCAAGTTCCGTGTTCGCACAAAATTTAAAGCGCTAAGTCCGCTGATGACATACATCATTAGTCGCAAACACGAGTACATGCGACTAGCGAAGAAAACTTTATTTAACTCGACACAACTTGGACTGCACTCAACGAATGTTGCAAAGATTTCTATGGACATTCCCGAAAAACAGCATTTTAGGAGTAAATATGGAGAAATGAATCCTAAACTTAGAAGTGACTGAGATTATTTATTACAGCCCTGCTATTCTGTAAGCGTATTTGTGCAACTCGATCCTGAATCCGCAGTGAGATCGGTCTCTAACTCAATGATTCACAGTTCAATACTCACTTTACTTCGCAAGTGAAGTGTTTATTGTGTAGCTTGTATTTGTTTACACAATGCGAAATCAAGGTCTTTCATGATCGGATGCGAAGTGAAGTAAGTGACTTGCGATGTGATGGTCGAGTTTTAATTCGTATTTTACAGAATCACACAGCAGGTTTAGGTCACCTACAATAAAAAATGCAGAGAATTTTGAATGCTAAAACCACAGAAAATTGTATAATGCTCATAATGTTAATTAACGTTTTATAAAATTTTAAATTAACAAACAGCGTTTCAACCCAATTCGCCACGCGCCACCGCGCCGTCTCGTATCGTTCGGTATTTTCCAAAACGAGACAGTCTTTTATATTTTAAATCAAAGACAACTGATTTATAATCCACTTAACACTTTGAGTTTTGTGTTAGCTTCAGACCATTTAAAAAAAATTATCTTATAAAATGCGTGGGGGATATCCGCAAGTTTCTTCCGCAAAACATTGAGAGAGGTAAGGATCTCCCAATCATAACTTGAGCACACTTTCCTGCACCGTGCCTCTAAAATAAACTCTTAGTTCACTTTGAAAATTCACCTAAAACATTTCCTTGGTTTATTTTGTACGACTTCTTAGCTTTAAGGTTCATAGTACTGTAGCCAGCGGAACAAGCTTATTACAAAAATAACGTTCTTTTATTATGTTACGTTCATGTGTGTTCATTTTGATAGACATATAAAAAATCATTTACCTTACCTTTATAGAGTGAAACAACTCGGCTGGGCAGCGTTCAGGAAGCTACGCAACATCTTCTCGTCCCAAATACCGCAGTGTCTCAAGACGAAAGTCTTCGACCAGTGTGTGTTGCCAGTGATGACATACGGTACCGAGACGTGGTCCCTCACTATGGGCCTCATAAGAAGGCTCAAGGTCACCCAGAGGGCAATGGAGAGAGCTATGCTCGGAGTTACCCTGCGAGATCGAATCAAAAATGAGGACATCCGCAGGAGAACCAAGGTCACCGACATAGCTCAAAGAATTGCAAAGCTGAAGTGGCAGTGGGCTGGGCACATCGCTCGTAGAACTGACGGCCGTTGGGGCAGAAAGGTTCTCGAGTGGCGACCACGTATCGGAAGCCGCAGTGTAGGCAGGCCTCCCACAAGGTGGACCGACGATCTGGTGAAGGTCGCGGGACCCAGCTGGATGAGGTTAGAGCAGGACCGGTCGTCGTGGAGATCCTTGGGGGAGGCCTTTGTCCAGCAGTGGACGTCTACAGACTGATATGATGATGGTGATAGAGTGAAACCCGCGAAACCTTTTATTTTAGCTGTGACTTAGATAATTTTTAAAAATGTCACCGCTAATTTCTATACTTTTTACGTTCTTACCTTACCAGAAAATTATATTTTAGATTTTTATTTTGACGTTTATTATTAATCTGGAAACACTTTCCCAACCGACTGTGCTCGCTGAAGTGCGTGGAGGTAGTGGGAGAGCAAAGTTAGCAAAAATACCAGTTTCGCTAACGAAATCTACGGCCGAGCTCAAGTTGCTAATTAGTTTCGTAACCTCTCTGTCTGTACACGGTGAGATGAATTAGGTACTTTCTAAGTTCCCTTCCCTTCCCATCGGAAAGGAAGGAAGACCCTTCAAACGAATACAGAAAGCGTTCAATTAATTAAGCATTTCATTTAACCCCGATCTTTTGTGACCTAAATATATTCTAAAACAATATTATAAAAAATACTCCCTAATGTGTACTCCGCTAGTTAGTACACATAAATTTATGTGTTTAGTATATTAATCGAATCTCAAAATGTAGTGGTACAACTAGTTGATTAACGCGTTTACCGCATGCTTTAAAATGTTGCGACGAACCGAAACTGTGATCAATCGTTACTAACACTTTTGTACTGTTTGGCAACTCTTCTCACAAAAATTTTGAAGTCAAAATGTGTACGAGCACATAGATCTATAACCCGAACAGGTTAGCGATGAGTCCATAAAAAAATAAGCTACTTAATATTGAAACATGCTATGAGGTGCTTGTTCCAGAAATTTCGTGAAATATGTTTAGTTTTTATTAGTTGTGTAGAGGACACACGATTAATAAATAAAGTATGTTGACTGCTCCCAATCTAGGAAGCGGTGGTAGCTAAAAATTGACGTGTACAAAATATGTAAGTACCCGTTCATTATCATCAGCCTGTACTAGTCCGCTGCTGGACATAGGCCTCCCCAAGGCACGCTACTGAACCTGATCTTCGGTTCTCCGCATCAGTCACCACCAGCGCCTCACGCAGATCTTGGTGGGAAAAAGTATAGGACAATTCACAGATAAATATCCGTTATCAAGCGGGCAGTTTGGTGGCTACCTAACGTTAGTGATGTACTATATACAAACTATCCAAGTCTCGACGTTGTAGCTATGTATGGGAACTACAACATTTTATTTGTGAAAATTGTAGTTTCATTGGCTGAGTCACTATATGGTACACTATCTGTAATGGTACAATAAGTTTATTTAAATAAATTGAATTGAATTGAAAAAAATGGTAGCCACTAACCGCTTGATAAAAACAAATAACATTTAAACGTAGAACAAATTGTACAAAGTGGTATGCCGCCAATGGCAATCGAACTCACGACCGAGATGCTACTACAGTCCAATAACCATCATGCCATTAGGCCAGCGATCGATGCAGTTATGATAGGTTTTTTTGTGAATCGTTCCTCTGTGTATAAAAGGCGACAGGTAACAAAGTCTTAAGCTTCGTTCAAGTTTCCAGACAGAGTTTTCTTTGAGGACCATTCAATAGTGTCAAACTGAGTGCTCTCACTAGTGAAGCCAATTTTAAACTGCAATTTTATTTCAAGTGTTTCACAAAGGCTGAAAAGAATAATGGTTACAGTTGCCCTCAGATTTAACGAAGTTGTACTTATTTTACAGGTGTTTGTTTAGTTTATCATTTCTGAGGTCAATATCACACAGTGAGGGGCCAACAATTGTGTCATTGGCAACAGGTTTTCGGGATGGCACAACTAGTTCGTGCGTTGCCGTTGTGGTACCACCGTTAATACCACGGGCAATTTTTTCTTCACATTGTACTATCGGTGATACCACAGGAAAAAAATTCTGCCCATGGTACTACCGGTGGTACCACAGGAAAATTTACAACCCATGATACTACCGGTGGTACCACAAGTATTTTTTTCTTGTAACCTATGTTACTGTAAAGTTTCATCAAAATTAGCTCCGTAGTTTTTCCGTGAAACATCCGTTCTCACAAACATCCTACCGGTGGTACCACAGGAAAATTTACAACCCATGATACTACCGGTGGTACCACAAGTATTTTTTTATTGTAACCTATGTTACTGTAAAGTTTCATCAAAATTTGCTCCGTAGTTTTTGCGTGAAACATCCATGCTCACAAACATCCTACATTTAGGTGGTACCACGGCCAACGCACCTACTATTATGCCAAGCTACTGCAGGGGGTCCAGGGGAAAAACGTGCTGAAAGAAGGCTCATTAGTAAAACAACCGAACTATTGAGACTAGACCGACAAAGATCATCCGCTTGATGTGTTCACTTTAAATTTTATACGTAGAAAATATTCCTACTTTGTATGTGAGGTACCTATAGAGATGTGTTTTTCTCTTAGGGTCTCCTAGGAACGTAATGTAGTTGGTAAAAGTTGCGGGCCGTTCGACGAGCGACACGGAATGGGCGTGCCCGTGGAACCGATGAGTCAGTGCGGTCGGAATCGAACGACTCTAATAAAACTGGGGACGTAGCCCGAACAAATTCCTGGGGTGTATGTGGTGGGGTGGTGTACAAGGTTTCAGTTGTCAAATAATTTGCAATAAGCACAGCATTAGTAATGGTTTGACAGTGAAATTAGAAATGGTTCTGTGACGTTCAAACGAATGTCAATCTTAGTGTGGTACACCACTTTTTTGGCCGTCTGTCCTAATAGGGACCGAATACATAGTATAGTTGAAGTTACTGTCACATTACTCAAGCGTTTATTAAAAGCGTTACAATTTTGGTTTTTAATTTCAAAGTGACTTTTTACTAATGAAACTCATTGGGCACATAACTACTTCAAAAATTTTTTATTGTTTCACGTTGAATATGTTTCCCGCACAGTTTAAAACCTTGTCGAAGAATCAACTATACTATAATGAAAACCTTATTCTACTCAAGTCACGACTAATTGTTTCATTACTTTAGTATTTAATTATAGTGGACCGACGATCTGGTGAAGGTCGCGGGACCCAGCTGGATGAGGTTAGCGCGGGTCCGGGCGTCGTAGAGATCCCTGAGGGAGGCCTTTGTCCAGCAGTGGACGTCTACAGGCTGATATGATGATGATAGTATGTTTATCAATTCGCAAGATCACAAGCATTGGCTTTTGGAACTATAAAGCCGTGTGTGAATTTGTAAAAACATTTTTTTTACTAGGTAAGTGGATATTATTTTTTTCGGACAAGCATGCCCGACGCAGCAGGTGCAAAACAATAAACCGTCGGATTACATTCTGTTGACATTTTCTGATGATAAGGGTGAGTGTTATTGTGATATAATATAACAATTTATTATCAGATCTTCTTGTAATTACGCAAATTAATTACTTGGGTACGTTTTGTATGCATATATTTAAGTAGCCAATGGTAAACAACATGTTATCTTACAGGACGTTAAGTTGACTTACCGACGAAGTATTATTATCATTATCTCTTGGTTATTGTGAAATAGTAGGTAGGTACGGTCGACCGCACGTTAGTGGAAACAATACCAGTATATAAGTACTGGTTTCTCATAGTATTGAAACCTAATAGGCTATTATAATAATGCTGTTTGCCTTGTATTTTTAAGCACCTCCAAGTACTGGACTCATTGATTTCAAACTGATATTTCACACATTTATGTAAAAACAATATAATTTATCTCCCTCTATACATAAAGCTCAACTGTCGCGGCTGCTGTGAACTGGAACACGGTATCTGAAATAAATATCGTCAATATTATTTTTGTTAAAAATAAAATAAACTTCGTGTTATAAAAACTTTGATTGTCTTATGGATAAGTTGGTAGTCCATAGCGTTTTCTATATCAATGCTTAAACGAAGCACATAATTGTAATAAATCGAACAATACATAACCTCTCGTTCACATCGATAAAGTAGATCGCGCATAGCCAAGTGGTCATTATCCTTGGTATTAACATATATACCTATATGATTTAAAAGTACTAACCTGATATTGGAACTTTATTTCCCGATTTAAATAAATACTTTATTATAGAAATTGAAAAGGGATGGAGTTTTGGTTTGAAGTAGTCTTTTGATTGCTCTAACATCTGAAAACAACGCGGGAATTACGTAGATGAAAGTGGAGTACACCTACTTTCTTTAATAAAAAGTACAAAATATTTGTGTTTAAAAGTTGGTGAGGTTGTTAATGTTAATTGAAGAGTATAACAAAACTTCGGTGAAAGTGCTTTTGTAAGACAATCTATTTTTGTTTGTGTTTCATGTCATTTGCCCAAAATTTTGGATATTAGACTATTGCAATTGGCACATACATCATATGGAGTTTCCAATCTATATTAAAAATACAATACAAAGTTTTGTCATCTCACAGTCGAGTACAACAACGGACGCGGTCGGCCGCTCAAATGTAAATTAAATGATGAATAGATACGCGCACGAATGCACTTTTGCGGCGCAAAAAAAGCCATTAATTTTGAGATACGCGGTTTGTGTGCTCGGTTTTTGCTGTTTACTCAGTTACCGCGTTTTGCTTTAGTGCCAAAGTTGTCGATAGGATTTATGGCTTCTCTCTTGTGCCATAGCGCAATTCGGAATATAGAATTTATGTTACTATATCTGGAGAATTGTAATGCAGGAGTGAATTTAACCAAAGTTAAAGTTAAATTAAGTTGCGTTCAACTGTTCTTTTTGTATTATTCACTAAATGAAAAGTGCGAATTCCAAAGGGTGCCAATTGCAACGTCATAATCTATTTTTGTTCGCCTTTTTTTTTTTTCATTTGTCTAATGTTTCTTAGACTTGGATTATTTTTTATTTTATTTTTTATTGAAAAATATTATTAAAAATATTAATTCTTTAAAAATATACTCTATTGCAATGGGGGCTTACACCCTTTGGAATTTCCACTCTTCAAAGGTTATACGTGACTTCGACTCAGAGGGGTGGCATTGCAGAAGTAAGTATCCTAAGATTTTGTGTGACGACTGGTTATTTTAGATTAAGTAAAGTCGCAAAAAATCGTAATAGGTATTGAACTTTACATAAAGTAGTACCACACACGTACATTTTACGATGTTTTCTATTATAGTATGCACATTGTTTATTAAGGTGGTAAGAAAATTGGTTTTTTTTCGAACTATTTGGTTTTGTTTTATATAGGTAATCAAACACAAAAGGAAAAAAAAATTTAGATACTTAATTAACATTTTAATTTTCAGTTTCATTAAGCGTATCCCAAACACACGCGGCCTGCGGTGGCGGCCTACCGCAGGCCGCAGCCTCAATATGCAAACGCAGGCCGCGCGTGTCTGAAGTCTCACATACATTGCTTATGGAATACAACAGGCCGCCGCCGCCACCGCAGGCCGCGTGTGTCTGTGATACGCTTTATGTACAGGACAGCACAACAGTTCGCAGCTCTGCCGCGTGCCAACGGTTATTCTTCACATAACACCAGCTATCTTATCTCGACTACCATTTTCATGCAAGCATCTCCCCAAGGTCCTGCTCTCCTATCCTTGTATCATGCATAATACGAAATACTCTCGTAATGTTCATATTATTTTGTAGTTTTATAGTTTACTAGCTTATGCCTTGCGACTGCGTTCGCATTAAAAAGTATTGTATAGGAATGTTATTTACTAATTGTTTCACGCGGCATGTAAACTTGATCTATAAATTTTTATTTCTCAAACATGCTTGGAAATGTGAACATTATTTTGACAACCTTCTTCGAGTTAAATCGTCATTGCTGTAGGTACTGGTCAAATAAATGAGAGCAGACGGGCAAATAATTTGAACGAAAATCCATTTATGTAGTGCCTAGCGGTCAAATAATGACCATATTAATTCTTAACATGTCATGTGACCTTGGCAACTACGGAGGTAAAATAACAACAGTTTTTTTTAAATTTCGAATTGCCTTGCAAATTGCAAACAGTTTAGTGTAAAAAAACAAATGAACATTTTGGCGCGTGGAAATTTATTGTTGTTCGTCATTGATTTTGGAATGTATAAGTATGAAATAAAATGGTGTACGTAGGTAATAGTTTAAATCTCCGCGCATTTTTTTGAGAAAACTACTACCTATACAAGTCTTGGCCACAACCAGGCATTGATGGACTCACGTATGTGTGCCTCGGCTACCGCCTCGGCCCACATGCACTCGTTCATCCATCAATGCCTCTGTTGCGGGCGCGGCAGTAATGTACTATTTCCACACAAACGTTAATATGCATTTTTACTCCTTTAGGGTTGGAATTTTAAAAATCCAAGTACACCAGATTTTAAGTCAGACCACATGCTTTCAAACAAAAAAACCCGGTTCAAATCGGATCAGTAGTTTTAGCGTGATGCGGGTTCAAACAGACAGACAGGCAAGAAAATTTTTGAAAGTGCTTTGGGGTCAGTTAAGCCTAAATAACGTATTCCAATAGTTTTTCTTCGGTTATGTATTTTTAATCTACCCACAGGTGTGGAGTATGTTACCTTGGACCACCTCACCTGGACAATTTAGAACTTGGACCCTATCGCTGACCAAGACCGCCCAAATGTATGTACTAATGTATGCTGTGATTTTTATTCTGCAATAAAGAGTACTAAATTTGTACGTGTTGAGGATGGTTGACGATAGAAGGCGACAAGAAGCGGCAAGTTAATTAAAAATGCAGAAAGTAACAGCGGATCAAAAATATAGCCACTTTATTTTCCCATGTTTTCACAGTAATTGTTTTATAACTCACAGATAGACAGATTACTGATTATATTTTCAAAAATCAGCCGCAAAAGTGGCCATCTGCAAGCAAAGGTCGTCGCCAACAGTACCCCCGTACGTTTGTCGAGTATATGTATGTATGATTTGTAAAATACAGTTACACAGATTGTTTCTATTCTATTGAATAGCATCTGGAGCTCATTTGCAGTATTGCGAATGCAAATTTGCGATAAGTGTATTGGCTGTGCAGTGCAAGATGATTTTGCCCGTCGCGTCGTTAGAGGCTGGCTGGCTCCGTGCCAGCTGAAAGCGCGGCTATCTCAATATTTAGACAGACCGATAGTAGCAATGTTATTCTATGAAGTTCTGATTTCATAATCATTAGTTTCTCTTTCATTTTGTCTATATCAAAATATAACTTCACTGTGTATGTCTTGATCTCCACTGTGGATATTTAATCTCAGTGTTATGGGGGACTTTTGCTTACAACTTACGAGTAGTTTCCGGTCATTTATGGATTGTTCTTCCTGAATCATGGTTGAGGATTACACAAAATGTACCTAGGTATTTGTAACACATAAAAATACACATAATTATGTTTACAGAACAATATTAAAGTACTTTCAGAATAATAATAATAATGTTTTCGACAAATTTACACACGGTTGTTCAGTGTCAAACTATGCCGAAGCTTGTACATGGGTACTCAACAACTGATAAACGTACATATTAATAGATACTTTAAATAAATACTTAAATACACAAAAACACCCAGAATCCAAATACCAACCGATATGCTCATCACACAAATGTAGGTCCCTGGTGGGAATCGAACCCACGACCTCTGGCGCAGTAGGCAGGGTCACAACCAACTAGGTACGCTAACCAGGCCAGTCAAGAATGTATGGTGTAACACGTTATCCTTCTGTTGTCTTAAATACCGACTTGTACACTTATTACATTTTACACACTTTCTTCCTACCCGCAGATACTTACTTGTACACTTATTACATTTTACACACTTACTTCCTACCCGCAGATACTTACTTGTACACTTATTACATTTTACACACTTACTTACTACCCGCAGATACTTACTTGTACACTTATTACATTTTACACACTTACTTCCTACCCGCATATACTTACTTGTACACTTATTACCCGCAGATAACGAGTAAATCAAGAGATGTAAAAGGGCAATGTCCAACTAACCAAACCGACAGCAGCAACTTTTAGTACAAAAGAAAATAAACAGACACTGAGTGAAAGTTGGCTAGTTAGGGCGCAGCGGTTGCCGAAATAGGGGTCCGCAGTCCGCGGGTGGACCGCCAACCAACTAATATAACAAAGTTGTAACTACTTGTTATTTATCTAATCCTGGTACTGGGGGGTGTTTGGTACAATAGCGTATGTATGGGACTGCTAATTTAGTTTTGTTAATGTGAATTTCGCGTACAACATGTCGTGTTAATATTTCGGAGAGAAAGGGTGTGATGCTAATTTGGGCCAGTATACCTAGTGCGACCGTATGAATAAAAGTACATAATTGGTACCTATTTTAAGAGATATTTCTCCTTTACCATACACTTTAAATATAAGCTTTTCTTGTAATTTTTGTTTGAAATAATGTGAAATATGTGAATCCTACTTTCGACACATTCACTAAAGATATTTGAAATATTAACTGTATTTTTATGTCCTTAGGTTCATGTCCTCCAGACAACTGTATAGAGTAATAGGTAGATAGATGTTCCACAACTACTTACATAGTTACAGAAAGATCAACACGAGGCCGCAGCTGATCGATAGAGTTACGAGACTTAACGGAACTCGCAGAGAGAGCTCAAAAAGTTCACTCATTTAGTCTCCGACTGAACCCGCTACATAACTGACCGACGAGGGTGGATTAACTCTAAAAGATAGAGGTGAAAGTTAATTTGATACTCGTTAATAATATAGCGTCAGTGGCGTCGGGGATAAGACGCGGCCTATCATATCGAAAGGTCCGAAGTTCGATCTGGGCCATGTACCAATAGGTTTTTCTCGAAACTTAAGTACATTTACTAACTGCTCTCAAACTGTGAAGGAAACATCGTAAGGAAACCTGAAGAAGAAGAAAGAAAAAGCGCATTTGAAATCCACCAACCCAAACTGGGATAGCGTGGTGGACTATAGGCCGAACACCCTAATGCCTACGTCCAACCGTGGACGAAAAAGTAGTAACGCGACTGATTATTAGTAGTGACATGGTAAACATAGACCACAGATTTGCACGAGCATAATTACAAAGAACGTACTAAAATGCAAATTAAAGAGCCTGATTTGATTACTCATTAAATCAACGTCTGTATTTAACAACCATAATGATGACCATGAGCACCAAATTAAGCGCATAATACGTAAGAAAATTCAATATTTGACATGTTCTTGCCGTCTCTCATTGTTTCCAAAGTCATTCATATAAAGTTAAAATAAAATACACTGAAATAAATAAAAGCTATTATGTTTAGTGCTATAGTGTGCGCAGTTTTTATTGCGGTTAGAAAATTTGATTTTAGTTAAACTCGCCGTTGTCGTTCTATGAAATGGAAAAAATATTTTTATAATGTACCTATGTTTATATTTTTAGTTTCAACGTGTGTCAGCACAAGATCAATATGCAGAAGAGGAGCACAATCTTTCTCAAGGTCTCTTAGATATCGTAAGAAGTAGGAGAACTATTAATGAAGAAATAGAAAGTGATACCGACTACGAAGAAGATTATGAGAAACTTAATAATACAGTTACTAGTAATGCGGAAACCAGTGATCAACCAAAAAAAAAGGATGACGATCTTATTGATCCTGCATCTGACAATACAGGTATTAGTGATGAGTCAATACACGATAAAGAAAATACAAATGATGATGTTAAATATTCCGATGTCATTGACAATTCTATTAAAGAAACATATCCTATGGCTCACCTAAAAACTGTGCATGAAAGGAGTGATAAGGATCAAAAACACGGAACGTTGGTTAATAATGCACCTGAAAATGCAAACCTTGATGATGGGTTAAATACGTCTAATAAAAAGACGACAACTAATGATATTGTTATATTAGATGAAACAAAATCAAACAACAACAATTTACCTAAAACTTCACCAATCGAAAAAAAAACAAATCCCTTAGCAGATCTGAACCACAGACCACATTTCAAAACAATAGTTTACGAAAGAGAATTAATTGAAAAACCAATTCACGAATCTATTCGATTTGATAATTTTTTATTAGATAACGTCACAAAAGCTGTCAACGATTTGATAAAGAATAAAAATAGACATAAAAAAGTGTTACAAAAATTCCTTAAAGTTGAGAGTGTGCATGGAGGTTTTAAAGTTACACTAATCTCTGGAAATGATATTGTACCTGAAAATCTGAAAAAATCCTTACTTGTAGGTGTCGTGGATGATTTAGGGAATCTGGTTAATGCAGGAATTAAAAATCATATCACTGAAACAGCAGATGGTAGACCAGTTGTGTTACAGAGCCCCATTTCCATGCGTTTAAACACTGTTCTTAACATGATAAGTAAGTATTATCCAACTTTAGACTTTACCTGACTATTGTGTGCTGGTCACATATCTGTTGGAGAACCGATAACCGTTGGAGTAGGCAAGTTCTCGAGTGGAGTCCACAGCAAGCGTACTGTGGAATGAACTCCCCCCGGCTAGATAGAGTTGCGGACTGCGTAAGGCGGCTTGCAGTGACTGGATGCGGAAAACCGAAGATCGCGTTGTACAGGCTGATGATGATCTAAGTACCTACCTTTCCTAATCTAAGCTTTGGCAGAAAAGTAGGTATGTTAAGTCTATAAAGCCTAGTTGGTACACTCATCTCACGTTCCTGAGGTCGAGGTTTTAAACCCAGGCTACACTTTTCCATACGCAACTCGCTTACGACATTTGGTCAGAACTTGTATTAGCTAGAAATTGTTTTCTTTACAGAATCCAAGCTTTTCAATGATAAGTCCAAAGCCGCCAGTCAAACTTCCAGTGGAAAAGAGCGCGACGAATTTGGGGACACTATTGATGCTGTAAATAAACTTATATATGGTCGCCAATAGAGAAATCATGACAAATAAGACAAAAAATATATAAACTCGGGTAGACAATGTAGAAAGATTAGATTAAGTACTAAAAAAAATATTTTTAGTAGAATGATCACTGCAATGAGATCCAGAAGTAACGTGAAGATAATATGATTCTTTGCTGTTTTTAATAGAACCTACAAATATTTCTCCGTTAATGTCTTCTCTTACTGTTTATTTTATTTACTTCTTACTGCTAATTTTATTTTCTTAATTAATTTATTTGTTAAAATTATTATCACCAATTAAATTCCATAGGCAACTCTCATATTAAACCAACAACCCTCGGATAATTAAAGGTCAAAAGTTAAGAGTTTATGTTTCAATAATTATGCACGATAATGAACGTGGTGGTTAATTCTGCTGAAATTAGAAACTGACTCGATGTTTGGCCGCTGGCTGCTGGCTGCTGGTAGATAAACAGTAATTTAGCTTTGACAATTTAAATAAATAAAGATAGATCTGCGAATGCTCACTCCTGCGTCGTCAAAATTGTTTTCATCATCAAGCATGTTTTCTACAAAAATACAAATCGCAAAAACATGCATTACGTTTGCGCTTGTGCACTTCGTCCGCTTTGAATCAGTCAGTAACATTCGATTAAGAGTGTTTTCGGTGAAGGGTATTTCCCTATACCATTTCAACTTCCAGTCAAAATACGGTCCGAAGAAGACGTAGAACATTTTGTAGATGTTCTACGTCTATACTAGGCGCTACAGTGAGAGTGTACGACATCTGAGTTCCGTCATCCTTTTTCCGAATATCTTCACTCCGGGACAAATTAACAATGAAACAAACTATATTACCCAATATTAAAGCATGATCTTCTATGTTATGCAAAATTAGCTAATGTTAGAATAGAATATTGTATTCTCGGCGCCGCCGATGTATCGGTCGGCAGTGAACAAACGACGTTTTTGACGGCCGGTCGGTATTTTGACGGATTCGTATCGTACGCAGTGCACAGCGCTCTTACGGTTGTAGAATCCCCAAGCCCCTCACATCCCGGGGACTACATGATTATGTATCTTAAAAGCGTGTCACTCCAACACTATTTGTCATATGCTAAGTGATTTCCCTGATATGAGCGCTGTACGCAAGGATTTGTTGAATCACTGCTTGGATGTACCTACCTACTTGGGTTCACAGAGGTGTATCTAGGGATTGTTCAAAGGGCGATGTTTTAGACTAATAATAAAATTAAGCAGTATGCAAAACATTTGTTTAAGAATAAGACTATTTCAATCTCTAAGTAAATAAATACTAGAAAATTAAAGGTTTTTGGTGTAGATTTCCAATTAACTTCCTACATTGATGACCTCGACATGTTATTATATTGAAATTTCAGGAAAACTACATTAAACGAAGTCCTCACATTGTGGTTTGCTATCTTTTTAAAATAAGTATACTATTTAAAGCGAAAAGGTTAATCAATAAAAATTAAACAGTAGTATCGTCCTCCAATATGTTATATTTTTATTAACTTAATTCAGCAACTTCAATGCGCCAAACAGCAGTGTCATTTCTTATAGCTTCGATTTATCTTAATCTAGCTTCACATGTTGCTTTATGTTCAGGATTCCACCATTGCCTAAATTGTGCATACATGTTTTTGCCTTTTCTATTCAGCATAGCACAAAGCCTGCAAACTGAGCTTGTAGCTGGACCAAAACGGTAGTGGTTACGCCATCGGAAGTATTCCAAGTATGCTGTGTGGTTTTTGATGAGGTATGCCATTGTGGCAGCTGTTGCTTCCACGCCGAGTTGTCTTGCGTCTATAAATGAATCTTGAGGCAGGAAACTAGAAAATAAAAACCGGACAAGTGCGAGTCTGACTCGCGCACCGAGGGTTCCGTATTAAAATGACATTATTTACAAACATTCCGTTTTGAAGAACTGTTTAGTGTTTAAAAGTTACCATTATGCTGAATCCTTAAGTATTGTCGCGTAGAGAGATAACTACCTACTCGAGTTTATGTAAAGTCAGTAAAATTTAGTGGAATTTCAACTTTTAAGTAGGATAAAATTAAAAAAAAAACCGGACAAGTGCGAGTCTGACTCGGTTCCGTACAAACTTGTAGGTACGGTCGACCGCACGTCAGTGGAAACAAAACCAGTATAAACTGGTCTCTCCTAGTATTAAAACTCCCTAATAGGCTAGGCCAGCTCAATGTCAATGTGTTACCACTGACGTGCGGTCGACTGTACCTATGTAAATTAGTTCGTCGTTCAGGGGAATCGAGTCAATGTCAAAATATTTTATTGCATTATGAGTAATTTATACACGTTATATTGTATCTACCACTGCTTTCAATATACAGGATGGAACTTTCAGACGCCACCTGGAGGCAAAGTAGGTAGGTACCCTAAATATAACAGATTCCAAATTTTACTAAAAGGAAACATTCTTTTATTTTCAAAATTAAGTAAAACTGAAGGTTAGCGCAGGACCAGTCGTCGTGAAGATCCTTGGGGGAGGCCTTTATCCAGCAGTGGACGTCTACAGGCTGATATGATGATGATGATGAAGTAAAACTGCATTCAAACATTTTAAAGAAACCACGAGTCTGAGTCGGGAATCGAATCTGACAATAATGTGGAAAAAATACATGCTATGTATATTTATGATACCGATCGAAAAGGTTAATCATCAGAATAACTTTCCCTCCATGTGGCGTCTGAAATTTCCACTCTGTACATAGGTGGTAGCTGTCGGGAAGTCTCGAAGATTTTTCTTGGAAATCAAAGTTCTCTAAGTATACCTATTCATTAAATTTGACCCAGATTTGTAAATGGTGACTAAAAAAATGAATAGTACCGAATTGTATATTAAAATTGGAAAAAACATTATCTATAATTGTGTCGGTTCTTGTAGTGTCAGTACTATTATTATTGGTAACTAACATACCATGCATTCTATAGCAGTATTGGTTAGACATCGTGGCGACCTTTTTAGATTCTAAACCTTTCTTTTTAAATTTCGAACTGGCACGACAAAAAGAATGCGCCAATAAATGAATTTAAAAAATAAACAGAAATAAATTGACCAATAACAAGTCAAACAAGTCCTGTCTTGTCAAATGCTAAATCACGTGTTTACGTTATTGGTCAAATGTTATTCATTTTTAAGTGATTTTATTTCCAGACTTAGCTAAACCTTTAGTATAATTTGTAAAACCTTACGAAATTATTTAATATAGATCTGTAATGATGAAATTTCTAGACGCTAGCGAATTCTTTCAACAATTATTTACGTCATTGTACTAATTTATAACGGTAGCTTGCTCATACGCAAAGTTAAGTTTGTTTGTACTTTTGTACAAAGAAATTTTTGTGATGTAAATACATATTTACGGTTTTCAGATTTTTTCCTTTACTTGTGTTATAATATCTTGCTTCTTGCCAAATTTCAAGATTCTAGGTGAACGGGAAGTACTCCATAGGTTTTGGTTACCAAGATACTCAAAAATGCGGCGAAATCGGCAATATCTTTTAACTGCGATGACTTAGAACTCTGATTTTTTCACGACACCAAGGGACTGCAGACCTGAGTATTTGGTATTGATTTCAACTTGATACCTCCACGCGTTCCTGAGAAAAATGGTCTTGACAGACGGACAGAGGACAACCGAGTGATCCTATAAGGGTTCCTATTTTCTTCTTTGAGGTTCGGAACCCTAAAAACATGAATTTATTAGCCCCTCTGTGATCATTTAATTTTGTAGTTTCAATTTCATGGACCCTACTTTTATTTTTAATATTTTTTGGATCTCTGTCTTTCCTCAATGGAAAGCTTCACTTCACTTATGATTAACAACACTGGTTAATTTATTCTTTCTATCAATCTTTAAGTATAATAACTTGTTATACTCCCCTCTGCCTATCTCATCATCATCATCATCATAGTATCAGCCTGTAGACGTCCACTGCTGGACAAAGGCCTCCCCCAAGGATCTCCACGACGACCGGTCCTGCGCTAACCTCATCCAGCTGGATCCCGCGACCTTCACCAGATCGTCGGTCCACCTTGGGAAGGCCTGCCTACACTGCGTCTTCCGATACGTGGTCGCCACTCGAGAACCTTTCTGCCCCAACGGCCGTCAGTTCTACGAGCGATTTGCCCAGCCCACTGCCACTTCAGCTTCGCAATTCTTTGAGCTATGTCGGTGACCTTGGTTCTCCTGCGGATCTCCTCATTTCTAATTCGATCTCGCAGGGAAACTCCGAGCATAGCTCTTTCCATTGCCCTCTGCCTATATATCTCACCTAAAAATCAACCTTTAACAATAACCACAAACCTCGAATAATCAGCAGCGCCATAAACAACTGGAACCGTGTCATGTAACAGTGCTTTTAAAACCTTCTCAGTTACATAATAGTCCGAAAACGAGTTCTCGAACGCAAAGTAAAAATAATAATTTTTAAGTTTCTGCACACACTCTTCGTCTTTTTCACGTGGACATTCTCCTGTTCCACATGAACCTATAACATCTACGTGTAACTTGTACACATTTATCAATTCAGCTTTTATTTCGTTAAAAAAACTCTCTCTTCTGCTGTTAGTGTAGCAGTTAGATACAAACCACATTGCTGCAACTTTTTTACCAACTAAAATGTCGTTATTAACAAAGCGATCGTACTCTGAAATCCAATCCATATCAATCTGTGGACCCACTTCTCTGCCTTTCGCATCAAATATAGCATAATAAGGCCATGTAGCATCAGAATCAAGTCTGTAAGTCCAAGTTAGATTGAAATAGTTATCAAATTTCTTGCTACATATCGGATAGTTATCAGCGGATTCTTTCATAGCAAAGACGTATAATTGCTTCAAAAATCTCTTTTCTGGCAAGTCAAATGTTGCATTTTGATCAACGGATAAATACTTTCCATTTATAATTACGGCATCAAAGTTTCTATAATCACCGCCCAGTAGATTCTTGTCTTTAGTAACGTAGCAATTATATTGAGAACATTTATTTTGATGAAAAGCGACTTGTTTATACTTCAAGCAGTCAAATTCTTCGTCTACCTTAGACCAAAGCAGTATATATTTTATTTTACTGCTGTGAAATCTCTTCTTAATGTTAAACGAATCGTAGTTCACCTTACGTATGAGAAATCTGTGTATTCGCGGTCTGAATATGTCATTTCCATCTATTAAAGAGGTGATGGCATAAACGATTATAATTATTAAACTTGTCTTTGCTATACACTTGACATATTTTAATAATTGCACCATTATTTAAACAACGTTTGATCGTGGCATCTGTTGTGAGACTGACGTTAAAAACTCTGCTTGCAATCAAGCGTTCTGCGTAAAGGAAAGACGTCAAATTCGAAGTTTTCTGAGAAGCATACCTGAAACCAGTATGCACCGTTATGATCCATAAGTTCATAACAACAATGCCGGATTCTTGGCATAGTAATAAAAACGTAATGTTGGTGTAACCTTTTGATGTGTTTGAAAAAATCAAAATAATTTGTTCGTTTGTGGCACAATCATGACATAACGACTCAACGGATTGTGATTAAACTTGATACAGTGAAAGCTTATATCCTGGCATAGCTTAAAAAACAATATAGTACGGACGAATTGTAATTATATTTATTTGTAAACATTGAGTTACACGTGAAAATATACATCGCGGGCGCGGGTATAAGCAAATTTTGATTTTATTTTAAACAACTGCGCGGGGCGAAACATATGTGTCACATTATTCCAATGGATGTCGTAAGAAGCGACTTTAAGCAGAAGAGAGAAGTAGACCACTAACCGCGACTCAAAGACTCGTGGAATCATGATAAAAATGACCAAGGGAAGACGCACGCCGTGATCAGACATGACGTAGAGACGCCTCTTGTCATGATAGACCTTCGCAGGGTAAGCTAAAGCTTAAAATACAGCGCAATACCCCGAGACGTAACTCACGTTCGCCTTGTAGCTTCTCCCGAAACCTACACCTACAGCCACTGTAGCAAAAATCTGTCACGATGCGGTGGCCACTGATGGGCAGTAATTGAGGTCTATTATAATTGGGAAATTGTTAGATTTCAGGGTGAGTAATGGGTGTCTAAAAACGAATAAAAATACACATGAAGCTATAAGAAAAACATATTTATAATATCTCGTGATTGATATAATTTAGTTTACAGACAATTATTTGTATTATTATTAAAATACGAATTTATCAGGTTGATTATTTTGATAATTGTCAAATATTTATTATTTGCTTCTACATAGAGATTTAAGTACGAGTAGGTATAATCTTATAGGTAAATATAACTACAAAGAAATACATCTCTTTTATCGCTTATTCCGATTTTATTTTCAGAAAATCTGTCTTAGATTGTCTAACCAGCAATCTTTTATAAAGTCCTTTACCCACATCAGAGTTGGAAGACCCAGCTGAGTTTTTTTTATTCTTGTCTCGTTTATTCGATCTGACTAATCTAAACCGTGATCTACACGCTTTTTTATAATCAGGATTCCACCAATGTCTGAAATCATCATAGACATTATTTTCTTTATTATTGATCAGTTCGCATAGATTGCACACTGAGCTGGTAGCAGGACCATATTGGTAGTGGTTACGCCATCTGAAGTATTCCAAATAGGCCGTGCGGTTTTTCATAAGATAAACTATCTCAGCAGCAGTCTGTTTAACACCAAGTTTTCTTGCGTCTATGTAGGAGTTCGGAGGCAGAAAACTAAAACAAAAATGTTTATATAAAATACAGTTATAGTATGTAGTATTTATTGTCATCCGTTCTTTTTTAAATATTTCGAAATTAATATTAATAACAGGAGCACCTTGAATAGTCAGCACATACCTCGAATAATCAGCACCACCATAAACAATAGGCACAGCATCATAAAGTACAGCTTTCAGAAGCTTCTCAGAAACATAATAGTTTGATAAAGAATTCTCAAAAGCAAAGTAAAAGTAATACTTTCTAATTTGCTCCAAACACTCTTTATCTTTTTCAAGTGGACATTCTCCTGAACCACATAATCCTACCACTTCTACATGTAGTTCGTATGACCTTTCAAGTTCATTTTGGATGTCAGTGAATATGCTCTCTCTTCCACTATTAGTATAGCAGTTAGATACAAACCAAGTCGCTCCAAACTTTTTCTTGGCTAGTATCTCAATATTATCAAACCGATCGTATTCTGCAATCCAATTCACATGTTCCTTTGGACCTACTTCTCCACCTTTCTTATCATAAATAGTAAAGTAAGGCCAAACAGCATCAGAATCAAGTCTATAGGTCCATGTAAGATTAAAATAATTATCAAATTTGATGCTACATATGGGATAGTTGTCAGCAGATTCCTTTATGGCGAACACGTAAAACTGCTTCGAGTATCTCTTTTCTGGTAAATCTAATGTTGAGTTTTTGGGTTTTGATATGAATCTGCCATTTAAAAGAACAGCATCCAAGTTTCTATAATCACCGCCAAGTAAATTTTTGTCTTTGGTAACATAGCAGTTATTATATGTGCATTTATTTTCTTGAAAAGTAATCTGTTTATCCTTTAGGCAGTTCTTAATATCTTCGTCTATTTTCGACCAAATTAGTATATATTTTAATTGATCTTTGTCAAACTTCTTAGGGTCGAGTGGATCATTGTTCACTTTCCATATATTTAGCCGACAAATTCTTGGTCTGAACACAATTCTTCTATTTAGAAAAGTGCTGACAGGAAATAAAATTATAAGAATAAAACTAAACTTTCCTAAAAACTTTACAAATTTCAAAATTTGCACCATTTTTTTTAGTGTTCCTTGCGCTTGATGGCCTTTGCGAGACTGAAACTTGACTTGGAACTCTTCTCGACTTTATACTTTTAACTGAAGACGTGAGAATTTTCTAGACCTTCTTGGAAATTCGTATAATGAACATTGTTCCACACGCCAATCGCATTCCCTATCAGGTCACAATAATATTGATGTATTTTAAAGAGGAATTAATTTTGAAAACAACATATCGCTGCTTCGGGGAATTATATCAAAAATCTCTATGTATCTCTAACAGATCACGTCTTAGCAGCCTTGAAAATATTTTTGCTCATTACGATATGTTAATATCTTCTGGCAATAATAAATCGATGCGGGCAAGTTTGGCTTCTCTGTACCACAGTTAGTGTTAGCTAATGGATTCCGAGATAGGTCAGGCATTGTCGCCTGAATTATTGTAATTGCCTTCGGGGACGCGTTCGCAAACACAGCCATTGGAACGTATGACCGCTGAGTACGATATGTCTTGGACTCCATGGGAGCTGCCAAATGTAATGGATAGGTAGTTGGGTAGCAATTGCAGCTTTCCATTATTTTGAAGGACATCTCAAATTATCGAATCCTAAAATTATAATGGACGGTACTCGAATCGAACCATCGCGATCGTCGCCGTTTTTTACACATCACAAAATGGCGACTCTCAGGAACAAAATGTTAAATTTTCTTAATGTTGAATTCTCAAAATGTTGGATTCTCAAAATGTTGAATCTCAAAATGTTGAATTCTCAAAACGTTGAATTCTCAAAATGTAGAGTCGATGGTATGTCAGCTCAAATTCAAATTTCCCCCCCGCATGCCTCTCCCACCGCCGCCGTCAGCGCACCTATCTCACTCGCACTATTTATGTAGGGTAAGCTACACAATATTGACCGTCCAAGATGGTTCTTAATAAAAAAAACACTATGTATTAATAATTTATTTACAGTCAATGTCAACATACTTTATAGCATAGGAGTACCACATCACCAAGTAACATTAATATCAGGCGTCTTTGTCATTCAAAGAATCGTCTATTTTATAATAACAAATTGTTACATAATGTGATTTTTAAACTTTGTGTGCTTCATATTCAAGATAGATATATATATCTCCTGGTAGTTTGTACGATAGTGAAACCCTCATCATCCATCCGGACATCACCAGCAGGCGGCTGTGGTTTTACAGCGGGTTTACTTAAACAAAATATTCTCAAATCTATATTGACTGGATACGGTTAGTATATTTATTTCTTTAAACTTTTCTCTTAATGACTACAACGCAGATTATAGATCGAGCTAATACCTAGCTCTCTTTCGCAAAATAAAAATGGTCACTATATCTGCTGCTCGACCCCACAGTAAGATGCCTTATGCCATGTTACTGTGGCAGTAGCTGAAATATACTAATTTTGCGATAGCAATATCAGTAATTGTCAAATTTTTCTAACGGCATAGGCGGCCGAACTTAGTATGCCAGCTAGTGAAGCTATGTGGGGCCCCCATTGAAAAGATGAATCTATAGTTATACCAAGGAACACAATACTTTTAATAAATTCTAGTCTATATGTACCTAAAGTCATATTATTTTCTACATGTCTTACATTTGGTAAGCAAAATTTAATACATTTAGGCCGGTTTTCCTGTCACGCGTGTTTGCGCCCGCGTCCTGGTCCGCAACTTTTCCCGCTGGAAAAATATTTAATTTTGATGAAACTTGGTACAGTCATAGCTTATATCCTGGGATAACATATAGGCAACTATTTACCGCGGTAAACTTTTCCCGCGGGAAAAATATTTAATTTTAATGAAACTTGGTACAGTGATAGCTTATATTAGTGTGGCTGACGGAACGGAAACCTCCGTGGGCGAGTCCGACTCGCACTTGCCGGCTTTTTATTTTTACTTTTCAGTTCCTTTCTTTTTTCGGCGGTTTAATTTTTTTATTCAGTAGATTGAGGGCGGACTTGTCGTCACACCTCGCCTAACTCTCGAATTGGCATATTTCGAACATGTCTAGGATCGCATAACTCTGGCAACATGCATGATAAATAAAAATCTTTTAATTTACCTTCCATAATCTGTTTCCAGAACTTGTCATCGCGTTGGATTTTTTCAAATGTTATGTCTGTGTCCCTTCCAGACCATACCAGACCATTCCAGACCAGAGTCTGGAAGAAATCGCTCTTAGCGATAAGACCGTCTAGATGTACATTACTGTATCTGTTTTTCTCTTTTTGTGTCTGTAATTTTAAATGTGCAATAAACTGTACATATTGAATTAAATTATAAATTTAATTTTATTGAGAGAGAACAATCATATATGGACGAGTGTTGTTGCCTTGCCTTACGACACAGTCAAAGTCAAAGTCAAAAATATTTTATTGCATGTAAGTACACTGGGTACATTTATACAACGTCAATTTTTTTTATCTACCACCGCCTAGAAGTCTACCTATCAGCCGTGTTATGTTATAAGTACTCATAAATTGGATAATCCCGAAATCGAAATGTTGCTTCAGAACTTACTTTTCCATGTTGTTATATATGTTAACATCTGTTTTATTCGGAGCATTCTCCTTGTCAGAGCCATGGTTATTTTCGGATGCCCCTGATCGTCGTAATCTAATTTGAGAAAGATAAGTACATTTATGATTACGTATAATAATTTAACCCGATGTGAATTTTCTTTACCAAATAAATTATACTCACTTTAGTGCTTTACTCAAGTTTTTGCCTTTTTTTTTACGCCAACCAAGTCTTTTCTTTTTTTTGTTACCTTGGTTTCCCATTTTAAAAAATTCGTTATTATACTAAACGGTCGGGAAATTATTAAGAAAGATATTGGAAAATAAATATTATCTTCAGAAAATTTCTTTTGTAGTCTTCTGTCTACACGTCGTCGTCTATTTTTGTTCTGTCAAGTCAAACAACCAAGTATCGAAACAAATTACAAACAAACATCCAGTCATTTTTCAGTCAGGGAGACTGTACTCCAAAAAACACTAGGATAGCAACAAAGATGCTACCCTATTTCAAAATATAATTTGAATAAATGACGTGTGACGGGAGTGACAGCTGGATGGCGGCGAGCGACACGTGTTCCCCGCGCCACTGGCAGAGCGGGACTGACGCGGGGTAGGGAGATGCCATGCGGCTCAAGTTGGGCTGGCTCAAAAACGCTTAGATTTAGGTTTTTCCTTTTTTTGCCGAAAGTTATGTGTATTTTGTATATTCAAATGTTATGTGATCTGCATATTAGTAAGTACAGTTAGTACTCAAAATATGGTGATTGTACGTAGCTTTATTACATAAAAGTAGCGAAAATAAATTCTTAAAATGGTTAACTTTGGAATTTTTTTTAATTGAGAAAATTTTAACGAACTGTGTTTTCGAAATCGTGAATAACTAGTAAAAGTCTTCTACTTTACTGCATATTTATTACAAAATGAATGATACAGTATTGTTGAAATAGCGACGGATCATCCGACCCGCTGTGAGATATCATAGCCCCTTAATGGCGAGTAGTGCTGGCCTGACAGAAGATCGAAGAAGAAAAAGAACAAAGCTGTAAATTTTTTGCATACAAAAACAAAAGTTTTCGAGTCTCGGAAACCTAATAAATATAGATGGAGTTATTATACAAATTGTTTTAGTATTGTTTTCGTTTGAAATGCAACTAAGTAGGTACCTAGATGAAACTAGTGAATCATGGGTTGAATAATGATTATTTGAAGAACAATTATTATCGTTTCAAAATTCGACCACCATTTTCAGAAAAATAAATACAAAATTGTCGCATACCCAATACAGCGGAATAGATAGCGGCTGTCAGAGTCACAAATTGACAGCTCCCAATGCTAAACGGGGAGAAAAAATATCGCAACACGGTCCGCTCTTGCAAAGGAAAACTGTTTATACCTTTTTTGACTTTGTAAATAATCCTAAATTGAGCCGGCATATGATACAAGTAAACTAAGTTTGTCATTACACTCGAGGCGGGTTGTAGCCCGAGCCGAAGACGATCGTGTAATAGAGCCGAGAGTGTAATGATCAATACTCACGCGTTTCATACAGCATTTTTATCACACTTGGAATATAAATAACTATGTTCATACAAATACCTATTTGAGAAAAAAATTGCGAGAGAATTTATTTCCTCGCGTGTGGTTGAGAGGCATTGACGAAGCCTCCCAACAGCCTAATATTTAAAATATAATAAACTTAATATTGATAATATTTAACACAAATTAATGGGAATTTATTGACGAAAATAATATTATTTTATTTATCATATTTTAATTACGTCACTATCTTATTAACTTCTTACTTAACTGGAAAAGTAAAGGTAAACTCCTAATAGTCCCACTAAATGCAGACTATTGAATAAAATCTCCTTTTCAAAATGCTCCCCAAAGTTTCGCCGCTAAGCCTCCTGCAGTTGGTAACTTAGGGTCTAAGTCGGAATCCCTCCGAGGAAGTTTTAGAATTTTTTTAGCATTCTATTTTTAAATCACGTCGTCGGGAACTTATGGTATTAGATGCTTGAAGAGAAGACGAGATAAGTTTTAAAAGAAAACTTGATAATGGCAGTGATGTAGCAATTTGTGACGTTTTTGTACACTTTGAAATTGTAATTAATTATGTATACCTACTACCAACAAAAGATACTTTTTTATTATAAATACATACATGAGTAATACAGTAGCCCACAGTCGAGAACAATTTGTCGAACAGCGTACAAGTACTGCAGCGTACAGAAACCATAGAGTTACGATTAGGATCTCTTTGGTGTTTTTTTTTTCCTTCATGACAGAAACGTAACAGCAACCGACTATTGAATAAAATCTCCTTTTCAAAATGACAATTTGTCCAATGGGAATTCTTTTGTTCATTTCTGGAATTCGTATGTACCCAAAACGAACAGTACTTATAAGTCCGAACATCTCTCACATATGTTAGGTTGAATGTACATCTGAAATACACTTAGAAAGTGTTATAAGGTTATGCCTAGCGTCGAAATATGCAATACCGTGGGAAGTTGCGATGGCGGCAGAAAGCATTCTGATGACTAAAAAGCGCTGCAGACATTAAATTCAAGATTATCTGCCCTTCAGCATCTGCGCTTTTATAGTTATAGGTAATGATGGGATGTGCCTTTTGTCGAAGATCGACATTTAGCCGAAATCCGGTTCAGGAATCTACCGAATCAGAATGTTCAATAATTAAGTTTTATACCTGGCTGTGTCATTGAGATAAACATATAGGTATGATAATTTTACCATGGAAAAGCAGAGCAGTTCCAAAACAAAAACTTATGTAACGCGAACGAAGCATAGTAGAAGCAAACTATAGTATACATACCCGCGACTTTGTCCGCGTTAAAAGTATCCTAGATATCTAGGTAAGTATTGTTATTCCAAGATAAGCTGTCACTGTGTCAAGTTTCATCAAAAATTGTTAAGCATTAACCAAACATTAATACATTATTTAGATACACGAGTCTTACATGCGAATACTTCTAAGTACAAAGCATAAAAGTACTAAAAAACAGACTTTTGTAACATTTATTTCTTACAAAATGTAAAATGACCCAATCATCTCGTTTTTGAACTCGTGGTTTCAGCGCTGTTTGGCTGCAAGGATATGACAATATTTCCTTGCAGGGCAGCCGCGTTATACCCACATATTAGCCTTGTTATAATTTTCTCACATAGTTGGGGCAATATCGCGAACTATTTAACGTTGCGTTTGGTAGGTAATGGATTTATGTTGGCCATGCATAGGATGCGCTAAAGTTAGATAGGTGATTAAACCCGCCCGATTAAGATGCATTACGAGGAAAATTTATTTATTAGATACTGGAGTTGACACACAATAGGATTATTGGTAGTGATGCAAGAAATTTGAATCCTCGGGACGTAATTTTTGAAGACTCGATTCGATGCAGGACTCGGAGAGCTCAAGTCTCGAGTCGGGTATAGCGTGAGTCTTGTAAAAAATTTAAGTTCTAAACAAATAAGCATTTTTAATAAACAATGACATTTTACGTATTATCCTTAAAACATAATATTAATTATTATCAACTTAATAATCCCTGTAGAGTTAATAAGGAGCTCAAAGAATAGTAAAATTGCAAAAAAATCTGTATAAAATATCTAATTTTTTCTTTTTTTTACGAATTAAATTGGGTATTCTTTTTGGTTTTTGCACTTTATGACGGGGATCCTGTGTGAATGTGTGATGTGAAATAATAATATCTATAAATAAAAATCTATAAACAAAAATTTTCACAAATGTCACACTGCTGTGTAACCAGCTTTATTTTATTTTGTGCGGTCGCATGCGTCGCATTGCAATAATTAGATGCATTGCGACTGCGTTTGTGGCTCGCGAACAATATTTGAGGAATCCCAATTATACCACGACTGTGTCCGAAGGGGTTTAAATAGAATTCCGTACGTTGCGAAATGGGGCGTGAGTTCGTAGGTTTCCACAACGTAATTCTATCGCACATAGATACTGTACTAAAAGCAGTTGACGCAATTTCCAAGGCTTTTAAGCTCTGTGTCTTCAAAATAATTAATGAAACTGCAATAATGATTCCTCTAGTGACATTACTGTCCTTGTTTGTTGCTGTTCATCACGTCATAAATAGGTAGAACAGATTTGGATGAAACTTGTTACAGTGATAATAGCTTAAATCATAAGGTTAGGCTAGGTTCCCTTATTATATGAAAAATATGAAATTCTTGTTAGTAATTTGTTTAAAATCTATCAAGTATTAAAAAACATCAAATCAACTGCCTATTAATATGGTGCCCACAGTTGTGGCGTCGCTGGCTTAGTGCTGGTTGGTGGACTACACACGCGCCTAAGAATTTCTTCTCCGGCGCATGCAGGTTTCCTCACTTTACCGTTCGAGAGCAGTCGGTAAATGTAGGTTAGTACCAACAATTACAAATGTACAAAAAATTATGTAATGTACAAAATGTACAAGAAATCATACACTAGGTAGTGTAATTTTAAGATCAATCCTCTGCTTTGGAATTTATACCTATAATTTTTTCTGTCCCCTGTGGGAATCGAACTCACGGCCTCTGGTGCTCTAGTTATTTTTTTAAAATCCATTCACCTGTACCTATGAACGTAACTGTATTAGGTATGCTAGTGGTTTCACCTCTGGCAATTTTTCCTCATAAAACATAAATTCCCCTTACAAGTTTGAGTGATCTTGCGGAGGTTATACCTAATTTTATGGCGAAACTTTCGCACTGGCGGGTGTTCCAATTTGGCTATATTTATTTTAGAAAAAAAATACAATTTTTTAAATGAGTTTCATTTTCAAATCTGGTGATGAGCTGGAACGGTGGTCTACATTTTTGTCCGTCCGGTCTGCCTGTCCGCCGAATAACTACAAAACTCCTGATTTTGAATAATATAATGATGGTAAAATTTTATGAAAAAAAATATTCACGAGATTTTCCAGGAAAATTATATAAAAACCTTTGTACGACACACTTATACTGTTTTCTTACTGTTCGAAGTCTAACAGCAAACAAAATAAATGTAATAATGTAAAATAAATGTAAATCTGTATCCAGTGTAAAATATTTTGACTTTTGACAGAAAAATTTTTTTGGACAAAAAAAAATTCTTGCATGAACAAACCAGCTGAAGTAAGTACGCCATTATGAACACGGTGCATAAGTTATGCCGCACGTTAATATAGCATACTTATTGGGGCCCCGAGCCGATGGGCACTTCATAACTCGTGATTTGGTTCCGCTAATGGGGTTTGTTCGGTGTTTCCGTGATATACGCGACCAGTATGACCGACGTTACGGGGATATGATACTGTATGGGGATATTGGGGCCATTTGGGACATTGAAGCCAGTTTTAAATTAATAATTCTTAGCTAAAGTATTGGTTCTTTCACCGACTCAGTGCTAGTGGGGTAACCAGTAATTCCAAATTATGGGGCTTTGGTTGACGTGACGGAAACTCTGTTGTAGTTCGTTGTTGTGTCAGGAGAATGAACACATGGTTATTTATGTATTTTAGGTAAGTAAGTAACTTCTTAAAAACACCAAAGGTTTGACCTAATAAAGGGACTGTTAGTACATTTGTGCGCGCCGAAAGAATCGTATGGTAGCGTATAGCGAGCTTTTTCCGTGTTCTGTGGGTAGCGCCGAAGGAGGAGACTACCATACGAATTGTTTCGGCGATTCGTCCGACTCGGCGCGTGGTGTGCGAGGTGTCATAGGATTTCATACAACTAATCTAAAATTCGATTCTTTCGGCTCCTTCGGCGCGTTCGAGCGCGCGCGTACGTAGTACAAGCATGCGGTCATCTTTAGGGCATAATATTTATAAATTAATTTCGTTATATTTTAGAATTTTATTTAGTAGCATTGTTATTAAAAATATATTTTAAAGTCACTGGTACTACATATATGAATGGCTGACTATGAAAACTACTACCTTCACAATGAAATTAATCAAATGATCTACGTATATATAAGTTTTGATGGAGGTAAAAGGCTACAGTCAGTAACATAGAAAATTACACAGTCAAGACAAGCAATAAAATAATTTCAAGCAACAACTGTCTTATCTAAGACTAGCGGCCCGTCCCGGCTTCGCACGGGTGGATCCCTAATCTTTTCTAGCAATAAATATAGCCTATGTCGCTCAGAGTGAATGTAGCTTTCCAGTGGTGAAAGAATTTTTGAAATCGGCACAGTAGTTTTTGAGTTTATTCATTACAGACATACACACAAAAATACAAATCTTTCCTCTTTAATATTCGTATAGATGTGTGCACTGCCTAAAAGTACCAAGCCCACAAACAAGGTAGAGATGGATCACTCCATCGAACCGCCTCCAACCAGTGCGCGGACAGGGTGACCACGCGTCTCGCTGCCAATCTATCTTCATCTATGCACTGCCTCGTGTTTCCACACCGTTCCCGTTGTCCAGTGACGTCGACGGAAATTTTTTTAACGTGACGGAATGTTGACGGGAACGGGATGCGAAAATCTTTGTTTGCTTCTAAGTACTCCATGGAGTACGGCAGACATTTCCTTCTGGTAATATTGACAGCTTAAAAGTTCATTCTAAAATTGAATTTCAGGGAGGATGTGCACTACGGGTCTGCGCCCGAATAACTTTAAAAGACTTTTTACAATGTTACATTATCATTTATGCTTCCTCTCTTTAATTTTTACATAAGTAGAATTTTTAATTTTATTAAGACTACTGTTTCTCTGTCAATCGGTCAATCAATGCCTAAAAAGTTGCCAATATGTATGAAGAACATTACGATGATTGCATTTTATATACAGTTTTTTTTTTATTTTTTTTTTATTAACGAAACCGAATTGAGCTATATTTTGTATGTATGACTTAATAACATTCAGCTAATATCGTCTTAATTTTTAAAAACAGAACCCATCGTGATACGATGACAAAATGAGGCAATCAATCCGGTGAGACTCTATCTATGCATTGTTTTCAACCTGTAATTATAAACATGAAACACAAGTAAATGGAAAAATAAAATAAAATAACGTATGTACAGCCGAACATAGAACCTTCTCTTTTTTTCAAAGTCGGTAAAAAAGATGGCAACTTCATAGGTAATGTTGAATATATAAAATTTGAAGTGGTGGTGAGATATGACTAAAGATTTTTTAAAAATACAAAAAGAACTAAATCCCAATTGGAATTCCCCGTATCAGGTGCAACAATGTAAACAGTTTCCAGATTGACTGATAGTCCCCATGTAATGGGGGGATTGAGTGATCACGCTCCAATCCGACAAGTTAGTTCTACTCTTACGGCCTGATGGATGGTCCACAACATTTCGGTGCTCGGGTAATGTTGCGCGAACTGTTATTGATTGACTTTTTTCCTACTTTCAGACTAATCCGTTTCAATTTGAGTTGATGAGTTTAATTATGTCTCCTGGCAAAAAAGACGACAATCCGAACACGGTTTTAAGACTAACTGAAAAGCCAAATTCAACTTGTCTTAAAATCGTGTTCGGACACTTTGGGATGTTTTGGGTTGCGAACCAAAATGCTAAACAGGATCCAGCTTAATCATCTTCCTGTCTGTCAAAGCCGCTTATTAGTAACTGGATACTAATGCTATCGACTTGAAATTAGATTTTTAACGCTCAATAAATTAAAAAAAAGAAAATTCTAACTGTTAACGGTTATTGTTTTAAAATAATATTTTTGGAGATATTAAACTTATTTGAAACTATTATTAAACTTTATTAATTAAATAAACTATTTGATTGATTATTACTTGAAATTTGGAATATTTTTAATTAATGCTTGCCCAGCTCTGTAAAAATGAGTTACATTTTTTTTCATGTAATGGGGGGATTGAAATGGGGGTCGAGATTTTAAAGTGGGGGTTACGGTGAAGCAAGTGGGGTATTGTGTGGCTTACTTTTCGATTTATGTTAGAAATTTTCAAAAATTAACGCCCTGCCCCTCATTTTATCTCCGGTAAAGACATTTACAAACAAGCTTAGATAAGCGTTCGAAATTTTAAAGTGGGTAAAAAAAATAAAAAGTACATATTACTTATAAAAAATAATTGAGTCTAGAACTAGGTATCTTCCACAAAACCGATCATCATTATACATGTCAATACCAACTGCTGGACAAAATCAATCGAATTAAGTAACTGAAAATATCTTGTGATGTTTAATAACTTATGCATTACCCGTAGCGGCCACTCAAACGAGCCTATGCCTTCACGATCCCAAAAAAACTATCATCGCAATATGGTGACAAAAAGCCTACATCTCATATCGGATGAGCAAATATATTCAAGGGGCCCATTTTGGATTCTGGCCCACGCATGTGTCATAGACAGTGGCCCCCCTGGGAGCAAGGTAGGGGGGCAAAAACTGAATACTGCAGATATGTTCGCGTTATTACTGCGCGATGCCACACGAATGGACGACACGACAGTTTTAGCTTACCTCATCGACCAGATCTTTACCTCAATAGTTATTTATGCGATTTTTTTGGTTGGAAATTCTTTCCATTGTTTAATTATAGTAACTAAAACTATAATCGGTATACTCGCAAGTAACAAGATTAAACAGATAGGCTAACTTTTCTAGTACACGTAAGTAGCAAAGTTTAGGATGTACAGTAAAGTTCATAAGCGCAGTAGTACGCTAAGACTCATTTTTCTGCACAACGGTGCGCACGACAACATGAAAATCAATTAGATATAACTGACTACCCAACTCAATAGCGTGTTTTAATCCTTATTGTCATAGCAATAAGTCATCAATCCATCGTAATATCGAGGATATGTGCGTGTTTGGGTACAGATATAAAAGAAAGACGTAAGTAAAACTGGTCTCTCAATCTTTAAGTTGCGAAACTGCTACTGCATTTATGAACCTTGACTGTACCGTGCTAGAGGGAAGGCCTGAGTATGGCGACTGCTTCTGTATTTGCTTTATGCAAAAACGACTAAAACCTAGCTACCGTGGTGTCGTGGTACAATGGTCACGAGGCCCCAAGAGCCTAATACATAATGGATAACGGTCGGACTAGTTTCAATAAAAGCATTTTTTGCATGCCCTCTTCATACGTGGGTACTACGCGCGATATTGTTACATCGTCCTTTACGACAAATTTATTCCCTTTTTTACTCAAATCATATTTTGGATGACACTCATGTCGTGAAAAGGGAACATGTCTGGTAGTCAAAATAAATTATGCTAGGTACTTAACTGTCTAATTCCTTTCACCTTTAAAAAATACTCATTAGGAATTAGACTGTATTGTCCCTACTATTATCTATTCTGTGGTATTGTACACTAACGTAGGTACCTAGTTACATACTTAAAATATGGACATTTTATTCCGTATAATTTTACATTGTTTTGTTTTGAAATAAGGTAATTTAGTAGGTATTTAAGTAGGTACTTTATTATTTTGTATAGCGGTGTAACCAGAGTGAACTCTGGTGTAACAATGGTATTTTTATGTAAAAATTTTTTTTTAGTATTTTAACGTAAAAAGGCAAAAACTTGTTAAGCTCAGGTTTTAGTAATAGGTATACTTTGCAGGTTTTTTTTCTCACGAAAATAAAAGTCTAATAATTCATCTAAAGGTAAGTTAGTTTGAAAATCTCATTAGTAAGGGAACGTCGAGTTAGGTAGTAGGTACAGCGTTAGAGACAACGAGACAGAGGGAATCTGATCTGAAATGCAAACCGCGAGCCAAAGAATCTCATTAGCGAGACGAGACCCGCTATCTAAGCACGGAACACTATTCTGGTGAAACGAAAAAGTTGTGAAAACATAGTTAAGGAAAATGGTAGGTAAACGAAGAGAAAGTACAAAATAGGTAATGATAGAAAATAGAAAAGTATTTAATTAAACTGATAAACAACTGAGAAACGAATTTATGTGATGTGTCTAAGATACACATTCGTATACCTTCTCAGTTAAAAATGGGGTAGTTTGTACTCGGTACAGCCGCAGCGTATAAGGTGAACCGTCTTTGTTGCGGTTTGTGTCAATATTAGCATCGAACCTTTTTGGTTTGGTCATTTATATAATACCTACTCTATGAAAAAGTAAAAGTTTTGAGTCAAGGTCTCCTCTCCGGCCTCAGTGGTAGGTAAGGTAACGCTTTTCATAAGTTTAGTTTACTTTTCATAGAGTTACAGACGTTTCATTTAATTATTTACCTATTTTATTTATTTATTATCTTATGGAAGACCAACAGCTATAAAAATAATGTAACATAACAAAAGAAAATTAAAGGTCTCCACCGATATAGTACTACGATTTAGATAGCAACTTATAAATAACGTAGCACTTAAAATCTTTAAAATGTACATAATAAAATAAGTAAAAAGTAAAGTAGGCTTAATGCGTCAATTAAATATGTAAGTAGAACGAAAAATATAATTATAAACTTACCCTCGATTTTACGTGACCTTTCAGATCATTATGAAAATATCATCAAAATCGAACCGACCTCTCAGTTTTGACGTATTTCAAACAGTACCGCAAATTGTTCATTTTTTGCAATATTATCGTTAGGCATCGACACCGGTATATTTATGTCTAATATACCGGTAAATGAAATCAACACCGATAAATGATCCATCCAATACCGGTAAATGAACATCTCAGAATAGTCCTGCACGGCCCGCGGTGAAGACATCGCATCTTCGCATTCGTACCAGTCCGCTCATTGGAAAATCACTGCCGCCTACTGAATACTGAACAACCGGTACAATATCCCCGCTGGAAAATCGGCTGCCGTACAAATAAACTAAGCCCGGCTTTTGTATTAGAATTCCAGATATTGGAATGGATTCCACTTTTAAAACTATGAGAGTTGCAAAATCTGATTTGAAACAGATTAAGAAACCGGCCAAGGCGTGTCAGAGACCTCGTCTAGTGTAGGGTTCTGTATTTTACAGTTTTCCCCCCATTTCGTGGGTTAAGTATTAGTAATCACTGATTACTAATTTATGTTTCTACGTCATACAGTTTAGAAATTACAAGGTAGGGGGACATTGTTAACGACTTTGTCAGAATATATCTCGCAAATGGTAAGTACAGCAGATAAAATATGTTGTATGGAAACACCACAAGCTCGAATCTCTCTTCAACGACACAAAAAGGTACGCTTTAAAAAAATCATCCCCTTTACATGTATCCCCATACACTTAGGTATAAGTAGGTACCCCTAAAACGCAAATTTGTGACTTTTATAATATTATTTATTTATTTTCTTATATCTACATCGAAAGTATCCTTCCTTGTACATAATTTCATGCATTTCGGTTCATATTTGTAAAAGTAATGACACTGTGATGACAGACTGGAACGGACGGACTGGCGGGCTGGGTGACTATATAAACTTTATAATTTAAATGAATAATTTATAATGTCTCCACTGCATTCGCAGCCCGTGGTCGTCCGATACCAAGAAATTGGTAAAGGACATCGCCACTTAACTAGACTGGTGCACGCTTCAGGGCACCCTAGAGCTGGCGCCTACTTTGCCCAGAGGGTAAGCCTCGCCATTACAACGGGGCAACGGGGCGCCAGCGTGCTCGGGTCCATGCCGCACGGCACTAACCTCGACGACGACGTATTCGCTTTATAAATTTGTACATAAACTTTTGATAACAAGTTTTTTTATATAGTATTTCTGTATATATTAGTGTGTTCTTTATTTTTATGTATGTTTAAATAAATATTATTGATCCCATTTATAATATAAAGTACTACGGAACCCTAAAAATTAATTATATTACTAAACTACCGTTCTCTCCATTTCTCCGTTTGCGTAAAAAGAAAGCTAACAAGCATTTTATCATGTCGCAAATCATCAAAATAAATATGTACTCCTTTATTCCACTTTGAGAAAGTGACGCGTATTATTAAAAGTAGTAAGTTTCAAGCACCATTTGATTCCAGATGTAACCATTTTCCAAACGCAACTTATTCATTCATCAAATTCGCCGAAAAAAGTACTTTCTAAAGCGTCCATCAAAATGATTTTCGTGTAACAACATTAATCGGGTGTCCTTTCAAAAAAGCAGACAATTCGGACAATTTTGTTCGGGACCTGTCCGCCGTGGACCCACATCATGTGCACAATACGCGCGAGGCACAAAACGACGCCATCTTCAGAAAAAAGTGCGCGAAATCACATTGTGACAAATCAAATTGAATTTTCTTTCGTTTTCATATTTCATTCCATTTATACATCCCTTTTCAATCCCCTTCCAGAGGTTGCGCTGTATTTTTAAAATCAAACGTCTGTACTCTCTGAATTAGTAACAAATACTGAACGTTTATTTTCAACGCAATCTACCTTTTAAAAAATTAGAGATTTTAAAAAACTCTTTAGATCAATTACAATCATTGCAAGCAAACAAATATAATGCAATCTATAACAGTAAAAAAAGAAAAGTGACGGTATTGCGATTAAAGTAGTAGGACCATAGACTTTAAAAAATTTCGCAGTAGGACTAATAGGTAGGCATTCGGCAATTTCTTTTTTTTAATTTCATCCTACTTAAAAGTTGAAATTCCACTAAATTTTACTGACTTTACATAAATATACTCGAGTAGGTAGTTATCTCTCTACGCGACCATACTTAGGGATTTAGCATAATGGTAACTTTTAAACACTAAACAGTTCTTCAAAACGGAATGTTTGTAAATAATGTCATTTTAATCTCCAAATGACAATACGCTATTGTGATCATCTCCAATCAAAGCCATCAACACCTCAGTTTGATCAGAGTATTGTCGGCATAGCATTGATATTTGAAAACTAACAATTTTACTCGTTCAAAGACCATTTTAATTAACAAAATAGGTTCCAATATGGCAAGGCTAAAAAAACACATCAAATTCATATCACACATATGCTACTTAATATTTCTCAGTTACATAATCACCCTCAGATCTTATAAAGTGGTATCAATAAAGCATATTGATCGCTACCTAACCGATTTAAAATACGTGTTAATTTGGACCCAACTTCATGGATTAACTGATGAAGGGCAAACGCATTTGGTAAATGAGTATTGTCCGAAAACTAACTGTTATTTTACTAAAAACCGAGACCTTTTAGGCGATATCCGATATTTCGATGCGATTGTTTTTAATTTGCAAGATGTTAGTAACAGTGCTGACGTGCCCCGTTCGCGGTCAGTGAGTCAGAGGTATGTTTTTGCCGCGAACGAATCGGCTGAAACTTACCCCGTATGCAATCCAGTTTACGACGATTTCTTCAATTGGACTTGGACTTACAAGTAAGTTTGTGTACAATTTATTTCTAGAAAGATATACATTCTAGTAACTTCCTTTTAGTATTAAAAAGGGAAAGTTTGTAAGGATCTTGGATTATGTTTCAATGTTTACTCTTTCACGCAAAAACTACGCAACAAATTTTGATGAAACTTTATAGTAATATAGATTATACATCATAATAACTTAAAGGCTATAAATACATCGGGAAAAGCTGTTCCCGCGGGAAAAAGTACCTACATTAATTAAATCGTCATATTAATTTTACATTCGTCTTCATACAATCCCATACATTTTTTTGCTTCCCCAATAATCGTGGTGGCAAAACGTGCCGCCACTGTGCTGTCATTCGGCAAATTATAAAAATAACAATAATACACATTTTCAACCGACAAAAAAGAGGTGTTGTCATTTCGACTCTATGTTTTTTGTGTTAATTACGATTGTGAACCGATTAGAATGATATTTTTTTGGTAATTACCAGGTTGCACTCAACAATCACCTTCAGCTTCTTCACCGTGTACAACATTCGCGGCGATCGATTAGGAGTCAACTTCCACTGGAGAAGAAACATGGATCCCGTCCACAACTTAATGAAAGACCAATTCGCCTCCAAATCTAAAGCCGTCGCTATATTCCTTGACAAATGCGAAAGCAAAAGCGAGAGGGAAGTCTTTATACGTAATCTATCAAAGCAGCTACAGCGTTTTAACTTAACTCTAGATATATTTGGGGAATGCGGTCCCCTAAAATGCAAGAAGAAGACGATGGCACCTTGTAATTGGAGGTTAAGAAAGAGTTACTTTTTCTATCTCGCTTTAGAAGACTCGTTCTCTGAAGATTATGTGACGGATTTAGTGCTCTATGGATACAACAATAATGTTGTGCCGATCGTGTATGGGGCGGCCGATTATGAGAAGTAAGTAAGAGAAAAGAAGGCCTAATAATCAGCCTTATTAAATAATTTCAACATTGGGCAGTGGTCTGCCTTAGTTCAAACCAACGGAGAAAGATACGGTATATACCTACTCTCTTACATTGCTTAAACGAAAACTATGCCCGGTGCAAGACTGCAATTGCACCCACACTAGTCATATTATCATGCTATCGGTCCTTCAACGTCCATTTCTGGACATACGCTTTCCCCAGTGAACAGACCCGCCGTCTCTACTCCACAACTCTTCTACCCCAACGGCCGTCAGTTCTGCGACAGTTGTGACCAGCCCAGTACCACTTCAGCTAATCCTTTCGGCTATGTCGGTAACGTCGAATCTCTTGTCCTTGTGCTTCAAAGAATCTCCGAGCATAGTCCTCACATATACCCCATAGCTCCCTGAGCGACCTTATACTTGCAAATCAGGCCCACCTCGCACGGCTGAAATCAAAGTTGCATTCGTAGTCACCAGGTTACACTTACAGTATTTTTCCCTAATTCACTAAAACTGTAAAAATTATGCGCTAGCAAGAATTTAACTTTCTGTACTCGTGCACTGAGCCTAGTTTTCGTTTATGTAATGCAAGAGAGTACCGTATTTTCTTTGGTTTCATCTAAGGTCGACATGATCGTTTCAATTTCCAGGTACCTTCCTCCAGGCTCCTACATAAACGCCATGCAGACAACAGAGGAAGCTTTAGCAGAGAAAATTAACCTTATCATGAGGAGGAGAGACCTCTACTACGAATTCTTTAGATGGAAGAACCATTACGTCATCAAAGGGGCTCGGGTACTAGACCCGTGCGCTCTGTGCTTGCGGCTGAACAACCCCAAATGGATGGTGCAAAGACTAAGTTACACGGCGTTCAGATATTGGTGGGACAAGAGTTATGTGAGGCGTTGTAATAACTATAACCAGTTTTTTATGCTTTAGTTTTTAAGTGGGAGATGACCTGTATTTCTTTCGCTTTTGACCCTCCGATTTAGGTTTTATGTGGGAGAAGACCCGTATTACTTTCGCTTTTGACCCTCCGACTTGGGTTTTATGTAGGAGATGACCTGTATTACTTTCGCTTTTGACTCTCCGGCTTGGGTTTTATGTGGGAGATGACCTGTAGGTATTACTTTCGCTTTTGACCCTCCGATTTGTTCGATACCTAGTGAATATTGGGAAAATCTAATGTCGATTAATTGTTTAAATTTCCTCTAGGAACATAATTTCAACCAAACGTCCAGTCTAAACCTCTCGTTCCCAACATATCTCTACCCAATAAATCAGAGTTAATCCTCAGACATTATAACGTTTCTAAAATGTCTATTATTCCACTTCTGACAAACCTACCCTCAATTAATTATCACAGATTACTAAGTACAATACTAAGCCTATGGCGTAGTAGTCGTGGTCCAGCCGGAAAGCGTAATTACAAATTGTTTCTGGAATACACCGATGAATAATTGAAAATAAATTATTTTTTTCTAAATTCTTTAGGCCGTTGTCGCTTACTTTGCTCGCTCCATTATGGTCACCAGCAAAACTCTAAATACAAGTATTGGCCACATATTCATAATAAATATAAGTATAGTCCTTTTTTTGCTTTTGAGGCACGGAACCCTAAAAACGCATTGGAGAAAAAAAAACGCTTATTTGTAAAAAAGGTAAGGTTTTCACTAACACCATACCGGACACTTGTATGAAGTCAACTAGCATACACAACACAGACTTTAGCAAATGGCAAATAAAAAGCTAAATAAATTATGACTGGTAGCAATTACTGATAACTTTAGTACTGAATATTAACCAAAGAGGATTTAAAGTTAAATTAACACTAGACCCGTAGACCCGGCGCCGACGGTATCCTCTCTCTGCCCGCTTTATCATACGTTTTAATCTGTTAAAATAATTTAAACTTTTAATCTCCATGCTTGTGGAACGAATGTGATTCTGTGGACCGTGCGAGAATGGTTTAATTTGTCACTATTTAAAATTTAATTTAAATTAAATTATTTGGTTTATTTATTTTAATGAATAAACAACTATATTACAGATTATAGATTTAGTAACGTGCAGCAATTACTAAATACTTAGACATAAATGCGAAAGTTTGTAATTAGATATGTTTGTGAATTTGGATGCTAAATCACGCTAAAACGGCTGAACGGATTTTAATGAAACTTGGTACAGTGATAGTTATATCCTGGAATGTATGGGATTATTTTTTATGCGGACCAGTCGTGGGGGGTCCGATAGTAAGTCTATAAGTTGGACCAACGATCCTTCTTATTCTTAGACGGGGGTGACGGTCCCTGCACCGACTCCACGAAACGGGAGTTTTGTGCAATTCCCCCCGGGCCGTCAGTCCAGCCATCGTGCTTGCTGCGTGCTCCACCGTCTCGCTCTGCTGCAGACAGCCCCTACAGAGGGGTCTGTCTGTGATGCCCAGATTGTGCATGTGTTTGTTCAGGTTGCAGTGACCCGTTATGATGCCGACCAGGAGTCTAAGGTCGCTTCTGTTGCGTTTTATTAGAAAATGTGTGAGTTTCCCATCGCTGTGAGGGAGCATGGAGCGCGCTTGCTCGCAGTCCACTCGGCACGATCCTTCAGGTGGGGGCTCTGGGAATCATTTGTCATCATCAAAGCAGTAGTAGAACGTAAAGAAGAACCATTACCATTTCTATCTTTTTGTTGATTATCTCTATAACAGTGTAGTGTAGTCGTGCACCGAGTCTAGTTTTCGTTTAAGCAATGTAGGAAAGTACCGTATCTTTGCCCTTTGGCTTTATCTAAGCGTTGAACATGCTACTTCCTACATAAAAAGGCAAAAGATTATAGGGATGTTTGTCAGTGAGGATGTTTGTTACTCTTTCACTCTGTAACGGCTGAACGGATTTTGATGAAACTTGGTACAGTGATAGCTTATATCCTGGAATAACATAGGCTACTTTTAACCGCGCTAAACTGTTCCCGCGGCAAAAAAACTTACTCCAGACGAGCAAAGCCGCAAAACAGGTAGTAGTAAATAAATGTGCAAGAGGAAAGTCGCGCAAAGAGTGTTAAGGAACTTCTCAGCTCTAATACGAAAGAGTTGGAAACGTCCATTAAAAATGAAAAGATTTGCCGCAAACAGCTTAGCTTTGGCAGTTCAAGTTAAGCTGCAACTTTGTTCGACTTACCTCACTCTTAATACAAGTCTATCGACGCCTCTGAAGTTAAGTTTGAGTTAAACCTATTGCGGTAAAATTTTTAAAATGAAAATACGTAATAAAACTAATAAATAAACAATTTGATTCCCACGTATATATAAGGTCAACCACATACATGTATGGAATGAAATTGTGATGTATAGAGTTGAAAACTTAAGTACATTTACTGACTGGCTCTCAAACGGTGAAGGAAAACATCGTGAGGAAATCTGCATACGCCGAAGAAAAAATTCGGCGCACGTGAAGTCAACCAACCCGCACTGGGCTAGCGTGGTGGACTATAGTCCGAACGCCCTCGTTGAGAGGGTAGGCCTGAGCCCCAGCAGTGGGGACATGTTAATAGGCTGTTGATTTGATTTATTATACCTATTGAAATGGGCAAGGCGACTGTGTCAAAAATTACTTAACTGGTCTAATTATTTAATTAATTACTCCTACCGCTGTCACGCCAGCCAGTAGGTAGGCACCCCTAGCCACACATACCTATACCTACGTTTAATACCGCTCGAGGCATCCGTTCTACCGCCAAAACACACTCAATTACTATGCTAAGCGTACCTCGCCTCGCCAAAGCGCTCGCAGTATAGTTTTTGCTCGATTCTCGGGGTAATCTAAATTTCTAATCATTCTGTATTAGAACGCTTCCCAAAGCTTAATAAATTCTTATAGGTATTTACTTATTTAAAGATATCTTACTGCGAAATAGGTATGAGTGCGAAGTCTTGATATTCTTTGCCTCTGAAAGTTTTTTTTAGGTTTCGTAGGTAGTCAGACAGGAACCAATACTTACCTATGCCTACCACTAATTTATCTGCATGGCCCAAAGGTCAGCTGGTAGAGAATGCCATTGGCATTAAGTTCGCCTTTTGTACAATTTAGTGCAATAAAGTTTTATATAAATAAATATTTATAAGATCGTCCAGTCTGTCACAACCATGTCACAACGTCATCAGAGTGAAGATAATACCTCAAGAACGTCATTACTGATATTAAATTTCGAATGAAATCATTTTAATATACATAAATAAATTTTGAACAAGTATGTATTTATACTTTCAATATTTAAAACAAACCTAAAGCTCAATTTCATATACTTAAGTAATTATGTAATACTTAATTTATCACTACTTACATTTAAATAAGTAATTAGAAATTATGTAAATAAATACATATTTACCCAATAAAATAGGTAGCAGTACCTCACTTTAGAGGGAAACTGTTTACGAGTTGTTTTCTCGCAAAAGTAAAATTCTAATTTAAACTATGGCGTTTCGCAAAGGAAGAAAGTTCTGAAAATGTTTAATGGCACTGAATGTTTACCTTAGGAAGTACTCGGCTGCTCGCAAGTTCAGCCTCAGAATTAGCTCTTTCCTCTCTGTAAGAAGGTATTTATGCATTTTATTTAACGCATTTTTATTTTATGCAATAATGAGGAGTTCATTTGATGTAAGTTTTTAAATATTTTTAGAACGTTAAGTTTTGAGTATGTAATTGTTTAAATCTCCTTTCAAAGTAATAAATAAATACTGACTGATTTGGTATCATTTGAAAGCCCTAAGAGAATTAAAAACAAATAGATTTTTTCGTTTCTACGTCTAATGGCGATTTCAAATATTTTTTCCACGAAAAATGGCCAGCTATTTCATAATACAAACTTTTTATTGTGTTATTCTTTACAATAAATTTTGCCTTAAAAATAGTTAAAATTTATTTTCAGAAAAATACTATAGCGGATGAGTCTAACGAAGAACTACTATAACACCTAATACTTACAAGTTTATAAAACATGCTGTGTGCATTTCGCAACAAATGAAATAATCATAACTACAGACAGAAATAAGTTTGAAATCCTATTAAAAAGCAGCACAGGCCGCAGACAGCGCAAAGGAAAGGTAAATCTTAAGTTTAAAATGGAGGTAGTTGAGAAAAAGCAATCCGCTCGGAGAGCAGCTGTTTGCGTAGGTAAATTAGTTGCTAGTTCTGTCTGTGTCGTGAAGAAGTTAGATTGCCCGTTGACTCTCTGCTTCTTTTTTCGTTATTTTTGCTGGAATAGTTTTGTTACGTTTTACCAAGTCATTATTTTTCTGACCTGCAATTTAATTTAGGTATACTTTTCAATGAAGCTGAGAATGATCCTTTGAATAATTAGGTACCTACTAACAACGAATGTGGCGGAAATGTGTCTGCCTCACAGAAATTTAAAACCCTTACGACACGATCCGGGCCCTGATCGGTAGAGGTACCCTACCAATCGGCCGGCATGTCAGGTAGGCAAGTTGGCTGGTAGAGCCGATTATTTGGCGGTTGGGTTGCCCCGACTATAAATTTTCATCGCTAGGGGCACCAGTGAGATGGACGAAGATCATTGAATCTTTGACCCATAGACCTAACTTTATGCTTTGATCTCTACACAAAAATACAGCAAAAATATATAGAGTGAACGCACTTCCAAACTTTTTCACTTTAAAACAAAGAGAATATAATCACTATGTTTTTAAAATTCGAAAATCGCGGCTTGTCAAGGCTGTATATTTTAACACCATAGCCACAGAAACTGTCAATAATTTAAAAACCATTTTGATTTTATCCAAATTGACAAGTAAACGAAAACAGCTGTGAAATAAACGAAAAATACTCGAAAAACTCGCAAAAGCATCATTTATTAGTTTTTTATTACAATAATACAACAACTGTGCAATTACACGCGATACTCCATAGTGGGATAAGAATTTGTTTGTTACTTTACTGTAAAAGTTAGGTTATGCGTTGCATGACTCAAGGCGGTTTTGTTTTGAGATGATATGAGGTTTTCGATGCCGTGTCTTTAAGTTGGCTGCCTTATATGGGTTGAAGAGGGGCTGTGCTTGCACGAAGGTAGTTTTCTAGTGATAATTCCACCATGAGCGACCGCGAGGGACCAAGTAGTTCTGAGCCGGACAAAGGAGACGATAACGCCAGAACTGCGTCGCAGCCGATGCCTACTGGATCAAGGTTTGTTAATTATCCATTGTCTTGCTTAATTTAGTTATTAGTTAAGTATATTATTCTAAGGTTAAATGCCTGGTACCTACCTATGTACCTACTTAGCCATTACATTTGTTGCACAATCATAGGTACCTATGTCATACATATCATAAGTACTTAAAAGGGCCAAAATATGACGTCGAGTTGCAGCTTCATAATATTTATTGTGTGCAATGAATGATCTAATAACAAATTCTCAAAAATATTGTGGAGCAAAGAAACAGCAGTATGGGTTGTTTCTACAGCAACCTTGTATGGACTATAGTCCACCAAGCTAATCCATTGCTTGTTGGTGAAGTTCACATAAGTACGCCATAAAATTCCTTTGGTGCCTATACGGTGAAGGTTTTCATACTGACCATATTTTTGGTCTCAAGAAAACCAAACTTATGTTCCAAGAACCTTGTTGACACATGCCCCATTTGACTTCACAACCTTACTAGTGTGAGGCGAGTGCACTACCAACTAGGCTGCCATGACTATATTAACCCAGTCATCAACTTCTTAAAATAAAAGATTTGTCATGTCTATATGTCTCATTATACGTAGGTGGACGGATAATTAGAAACAAATGAAGATTTTCATACAATTGAGGTCACTTTGAAGCCACGGGTCTCCGTGAAGGCTTGATCGGGGCATGATCTGATGACGGTCTTCGAGATAGTAGATGGAGGACTCTTAGATCGCTATAGATATCAAACTGATCAGATCTGGAAGCAGAATCGTCTTGATTCCTTAATTTTAAAATTTTCATACATTTTGATGCCATTTTGTGGGTTTTTTCTTCTTGACGATGCTGCTTCCAAATGTCATACCTGGTCAGTTGGATATCTTTAGAGATCTAAAAGTCCTCCATCTACTCTCTCGATGACTGCCATCAGATCATGCCCCGGTCAATTCTTCACGGAGAACCATGGCCTCAAAGTGACCTCGATTGTATGAAAATCTTGCCCTGTTTCTAATTATCTGTCCACCTATGTATGTGCTGATTTCCAGGGGCAACAGTTACTACGCGAGCGAGCCACTCCAATTCCGAGTGCGGGGGTCGACGATCACGGGCGCGTCGCCGCCCCAATTCGTGACCCTAGAGGACATCATGAAGGCGGCACATGGGATGCAGAACATGGCGCTGGCGCACGAAATAGCCATGGAGAATGACTTCAAACTGGAGCCGTTTGAACCCCCTGATAATAGGTAAACACAGATAAATTATTGTGAAAAAGGACATGAAAAAGATTTCCCGACTAATTAAAATTCATTGTTCATGTTTTCTGGGATTAACTCAAAATCCCCTTATTTTTACGGAAAAACTTTAGTAACTTCTAATTTATCAATTACTATCAGAATAGATAATGCTAAAATATCAGTTAAGTCACGACAGTAAATGCCCTACTGACCACTAGAAGAACATAACAGGCATATTATTCTATATTCAGACATGTGGATATATATTTGTCACTTTTACTCATAAAGTTCCTTCTGAGGTATGGTATGGAGATACTTTATGCTTTTACTTTAAAACATTTTGACTACAATATGTTGTACATTTTGACAATGAGTCAATAAAACCCATTATACATTTTGACTTTTCTACATACATACAGTACCTGCCTTGATTTACTTCTCTATCCAAATTTTTTCTCTACGAGAACCTCTAGTGGAATTACTTGTTGCATTGTTTCAGTTACCAGAAGTTAGTGAAGGAAACCATGCACAAGGCGTACTTCGATATATTGAGAGAACAACTCAACTCCGACCCTCCAGAGTACAAGCAGGCTCTTGTACTCCTCGAAGATGTAAAACTGGTAAACTTTGAACCACAAAAAGTTTTGAATGCTAGCGATTATTTAAATAATTAAGAACACCGCAATAACTAGTAAAACAGAACAGTCAGAAATGAACTAATTAATGAAGAAGAGAACTATACATTAACATTTATTCATTAACTTCTCTTCTTTATTAATCAATTAATTTCTCACTGTTCTGTTCTACTAGTTCTTGTAATCTGTGAAAACTGCCTCTGTCTATGTTTTATTATTTGTCATAATTATTATAGTATTTTCTTTGTTAGACTGCAAGTCAGTGGCGTAGGGGATAAGACGCGCGCGGCCTATCATATCGAAAGGTCCAAAGTTCTATCCCCATCTGGGCCATGTATCAATGGATTTTTTCTCAAACATTTAATCTCTCAAACGGTGAAGGAAAACATTGTGAGGAAACCTGCATACGCCGAAGAAGAAATTCTTAGGCGCATGTGAAGTCACAACCCGCACTGGGCTAGCGTGGTGGACTATAGCCCGAACGCCCTCGTTGAGAGGGTAGGCCTGAGCCCCAGATGTGGGGACATGTTAATAGGCTGTTGATTTGAAGTTTCCTGAATAAAATATGTCCAGGGTCTGTTCTCCATCCTGCTGCCGCGGCACACGCGCCTCCGCGAGATGATCGAGGAGGTGCTCGACAGCGAGTTCATCCGGCAGCAGGCCGAGAACAACAGCCTGGACTTCCACAAGTACGCCCGCTTCGTGACCGACCTGATGGCCAAGCTCGCCGCGCCGGCCAGGGACGAGATGATACAACATATCAGCACACTCACGGACACAGTGAGCGCTCTTTCATATTATATTTTATCCACAGGAAGACAGTGATAATTCAGATAGAATGGTCCGGAAACGACACATAAGGTCCCGAGGTTTCTAGTGAAATGCAACCGAGGCGATCTGGTCAGTATCATAACAGACACTGCAACCTGAACAAACAATTGAAATAAATGCGCAACTTGGGCATCATAGACAGTCCCTTGTGTAGGAGCTGTCTGCAGGAGAGCGAGATAGTGGAACACGTACATTGTCCCGCGACGCGGAAATTCAGATCCGAAACGGGGCTGACGAGCAACCTGCAACATTGCTGCCGTCGGCCAGAAGCCCTACTCCACTATTTCAAGGAGTTGGGATGACTGGACTGACGGCCCGGGGGGAATTGCACAAAACTCCCACTTTCGTGCAGTCAGTGCAACTGCCACCCCCGTCTAAGAATGAGAATAAGACACTTAGGGTCCCATGTCCACGTTTCACCCTCGCTCCGCGTCTTCCCCCCAGGTGGAGGTGTTCCGGTCCATCCTGGAGACGCTGGAGGTGCTGAAGCTGGACCTGGCGAACACGCTGATCGCCATGATCCGGCCGCACGTGCAGCAGGAGAGCGTGCAGTACGAGCGCGACAAGTTCGACGAGATACTCAAGCTTGCGGAAGGTGAGACAGCTAGCTTTTTGACAGACTTCAAAAAAGGAGATTCTCAATTCGGTTGTATTTTTTTTTTTTCTCGCACCTTTGGTACTAGGGTGCGAGCAAGTACCTTGCATTGCATTGTAATCGCGAAAAAAAGTTTTTCCAATTTTCGCGAAAATGTATTCTATATCGATAACACATATCGAAAATCCGAGTAGCTTAATTCCGTCCGTCGGTCCGTCAAGCTTGGCTCTGGAGGTATCGGACCAAAGGTTTAGCCTGAGAGGTAAAACTTCGGCTTCTCGGATAGATGTTGAGAAACTAAGAGTTACCAAACCAATAGGGATGGAGACCTTGACTCGAAAATTTTTACGTAGCGGCTTATGCCGATTATTCTGCGGAGCCCACCAAGAACTTACTTAACAAAAGAACAAATCATTCATCATCAACAGCCTATTAATCTCCCCACTACTGGGGCTCAGGCCTACCCTATCAACGAAGGCGTTCGGGATATTGTCCATCACGCTAGCCCAGTGCGGATTGGTGGACTTCACATGCGCCTAAGAATTTCTTCTTCGCCGTTTGAGAGCAGTCAGTATATTATGTACTTAAGTTTCGAGAAAAAACCTATTGGTACATGGTCCAGCCGGGGATCGAACTTCGGACCTTTCAATATGATAGGCCGCGTCTTATCCCACAGTACAGCCTACTCAATTTTCGTTCGTTTGTTGTTGCAGCGGCAAACGGTCAGATAGCTTAGCTGATATTACGTGGCCTGAATTGCTGCGAGCTATCAAAAGTGAGCGCGTATGGAATGCAAGAGATTTTTGAAACTTCACTCAAACCATATTAGTCCAAGCATGAAAGCCATGTATAAACTTCTGCCTCAAATTGCGGCTCAATAATGTACTAGGTAAAAGAAAACTATATAAAAGAGAACGTTATTTTTATTTGCAGACGGTCTCCAACACACCCGCGCGTGGCTCCAGCGGAACATAGACAAGACCGACCTGACTCTGCCCGTCACTGACGCTAACACCATCAGGAACGTCACAGCGCAGACGCTGGCGAAAGCGTACCTCGAGCTGCTCGAGTGGGACGACTCCAAGGGTTACCCAGAGGTAATTAAACCGCCGAAAGGGTCTTGGCGACGTCTACCGGTAGACATATGCCCGCCCTCTCTAGGAATAGAAGAGTTCAAGAAGTCAGGGGGGGTGGGAGCATTTTGACACCCCACATTTTAAAGGTTAACATGTTGACTGCTGTGGAGGTACACTGTCCCATGGTACACAGGTCATTACCTAGCCTAGGGTCCAGGAGTCCAACCCCTTTGTTGATTTGTACAATCTGCTCTTATTTCAACCTCGTATCTTTCGCTAAATTGTACTCTTTGGAAATAAATAAATTTATTATTATTATGTTGAAATCTCTGTCAGACACTATCCCTGGACGCACCGCGGTTCGCTGAGCTGGGTACGCAGGTGTACCGACTGGTGTGCGTGGCTTCCCTCATGCTGGTCAGCCCATCGTGTGGCAACGAGTCCGCCGCGGCGGGGCACAAACAAACCCTCAAGGAAAGGCTGTACGTGCTGATCGATAACACATCCAATGACATGTAAGTCACGCCTTATTGACTACTAGCTGCTGCCCGCGGCTTCGCCCGCGTGGATTTTTTTTTTCCCGCGGGAACCTTTTACCCCGGTAAAAATTATCCTATATGTACTAAATTATCCTATAATTATCCTATTTCCAGGGTAAAAGCTATCACCGTACCAAGTTTCATCAAGATCCGTTCAGCCGTTCTTGAGTTATAAATAGTGTAACTAACACGACTTTGTTTTATATATTTAAGATTAGAGCCGTGGTAGCCTGTTCATGAGGTCGTGAGTTCGATCCTGGCCCGTACCAATGAGTTTTTCGAAAACTTAAGTACGGTTTATTATAATACGTAAAAAACTATCTATATCTCTCTGTATTTCGTAATTAGTCGAAAGAAGATAGCACTATTAAGTGTTTACATAGTCGCTAGCGAGTATCGACGTTGTCAAGATTATGGTAGGCCCCACAGGTGTTTAAATATTTGTCATCTGTCTACTCGACCTTTTTTTTTAACGTGGGGAAATGCATTATGCATACCTGACCTGGGGGGAAGGCCGGGTGATGTGGGACTTGCACCCACTAAAACCCCACGGTGGCCATCCTCGACGCAAATCAAGGGACTCCGGGTACCGGATCTGTCCACTCGACCTTGCCTCCACTTGTTTAACCTTTCATTATAACAGTTGCACGGATAACTATTGAAATGTAATGCCGCAGCGAGCTGAAATCCGTCCTGCCGTCCGTGGCCGAGGACGTGGTGCAGCTGACGGAGCAGCTCCTGGAGGGGCTCGGCCAGGAGCCGCTGACCGCGGACACCAAGGAGCTGATCCGGACCCAGGTCATATCGCTCAGGGACCCCGAACACAGGGTCCGCCAGATTGTTCGTGAGTACACGGATATTGCTTTTAATATTGTTAAACGCAGTATTCTCCTGTAAATATAAATAAGTACAACAGTAACATATTTTAAATAACTTCGACCAGTGTGTGTTGCCAGTGATGACATACGGTACCGAGACGTGTTCGCTCACTAGGGCCTCATAAGAAGGCTCACCCAGAGGGCAATGCAGAGAGCTATGCTCGGAGTTTCCCTGCGAGATCGAATCAGAAATGAGGAGATCCGCAGGAGAACCAAGGTCACCGACATAGCTCAAAGAATTGCGGAGCTGAAGTGGCAGTGGGCTGAGCACATCGCTCGTAGAACTGACGGCCGTTCCGGCAGAAAGGTTCTCGAGTGGCGACCACGCATCGGAAGACGCAGTGTAGGCCTCCCACAAGGTGGACCGACGATCTGGTGAAGGTCGCGGGACCCAGCTGGATGAGGTTAGCGCAGGATCGGTCGTCGTAAAAATCCTTGCGGGGAGGCCTTTGTCCAGCAGTGGACGTCTACAGGGTGATATGATGATGACTTTAAAAAACAAGCTTACAATAAATATATAATAAAAACAAACAAAAAGTTCCTACCAAAACGGTAGATCATCACCTTTAGCGTCCACTGCTGGATATAGGCCTTCTGGCTTAAAGGATGAGCGCCACCACACGCGGTCCTCTGTGCACCTTTATGAGGTGCGAGAGTATTATATTTGAGTATTTGTATTGCCCAGGCCAACGGGTGCTGGAGTTTCTGAAGATGATCCTGGTGTGCGCGGGCGGCTCCCGCCAGATCCCGGTGGGGCTGTCGGCGCTGGCGCGCGAGCTGACCGCCGTCTCCGGCGCGCTGCTGCGGTACGTCATGCACAACAAGGCAGTGTTCACCAAACACTACATGGACATTGTCGAGCACGAGTTGAGTAAGAATTAAGGGGAAAAATCAGGTCAAAAGGGTAAGCGACTTTGTGGGTCCGATTCTGAAGGCACAAACAAACAAACAGACAAACCAAACAGACAAACAAACAAACAAACAAACAAACAAACAAACAAACAAACAAACAAACAAACAAACAAACAAACAAACAAACAAACAAACAAACAAACAAACAAAACAAACGACGAAACTATTTTATTGCTGTCAAGTTTGTAATGTGTGCTTTCAGAATGCCTGTAATGGGCTCCCTAAACGATCATGCGGCATGACATGCAATACGTGCTGTCACTCATGCATGATCGTCAAGCTGTAGTAATTAACGTGCATGATATGCAAACTATGTGCTGGCCGTTACTTCACTGTATTGATTTATAGCAAGCATGATGGTCCATCATGCAGCATGATATTCACGTAAACGTTGCATGTCATATAAGCATGATCGTTTAGGGACACTTTAAGAGTCTATACACACGGCGTATTTTATACGCGCCGACGATGCGCCAACGATGCGTGTATACGCGCCCTTAAGGTATATATGACTTAACTTATAAATTAAACTATACCCATAAGGTACATATGACTTAAGGTGTCATATGACTTGAATACCCTTTTTGATCAATTTAATGAATTCTCAATAACTTGCTAATATTCCAACCATCTTTACCTATGTCACAATAATGATAATTATAAATATTGGTGTGTTTGTATACTTCAAAAATAATGCATTTATATGCAAGATATATATACTATTTAAATACATTAGTTGTATAAGCATTTATTACTTGATGTTGACTTCCTAATGTATTCTAATCTATCCTAATGAATTCTGATCTATTAACATCATCGACCTACTAACCAGTAGACTTCGGGCCCGCGCTCATAAGCGTCCGAACTAAAAGAGAAACAGAACACGAATAGAGAAACTGATAACGGTCCAGAAGTTTTCTCATTATCCACCGTACAGATAAGATTGACAAAATATCTTCGCTCTAAAAACTGCCGCCCTGGCTCCTAAAGTAGTGTGGTAAATATTACGGTTTAAATTATACGTATTTTATTTTATTCAGTAATATGTCATTTGTTGACATTTCCCAATCGCTTATTACAATTTTATTATTATCGTATACTAGTGGACGCGCCGCGACTTCGTATAGGTTAAAAGTATCCTATGTTATTCCAGGATATAAGCTATCACTGTACCAAGTTTCATCAAAATCCGTTCGCATGTATAATTATAGTAGCGGAAATTAGGATAATGTCAATCTGACGCTTTTACGAGAATATTGTACGAGACTCGCAGGTCTATTGGATGGTAGGTTGATGTACTAATTAAATATTAATCTTACAGTATGGTGTCGGTTTTAACTTTTAATTTATTTAAGTTTCAAGAATTAGAAAAAAACTATGGAATCTGTGTTGCCTAGTCAGAATAAAGGTGCTGCTATAAGCCTAGGGTTGCATTGCATTGAATTGACGGAAAATTTCAAGGCTTTGATGATACTTAGTCATCATCCATCACCTATCAGCCTGTTATGTCTGCCATAACCTTCCCCAACCTGTGCGGAATGGGAGGTAAAACTGAAAGATCGGCGCAGATGGCGCCACATGCGTATGTAGTAAACATTGTAATGCTTTCATACGGAAGAAAAATATATACATTTTATTTAAACTACACAATCCGTAGACTGTCTAAGAAATCAATTGTATAAAATAACTGAATTAATGTGTTTTAGGTGCTGTGGATTTGTAATAATATAAATGTCACTTTAAGTGTGAGAGAGACATTATTACATCAATTGCTGAGCATCAATTGTAACTTCCCTTTTCCACCCATTGTATGACATTTAGTTTTCATCATCATCATCATCATATCAGCCTGTAGACGTCCACTGCTGGACAAAGGCATCCACCAAGGATCTCCACGACGACCGGTCCTGCGCTAACCTCATCCAGCTGGGTGGTGTAGTTTTACTTTTAAATAAATATGGGATTAGTTATTCGATGCAGTCCTTCAATATTTTATTAAAATCTCAATAGATTAATAAATTCAGGCTATGCTAAGCTGGAGGTAATACCGTAAATCGAAGAGTATTTATCATATTTGACGTATTTTTATATAGTTAAAATTAAAATTTCCATGTCCTAATAGAATAAAGAATTTAATAATCTTTGCCATTTTATAAAATTGTGAATGGTATTCGATGTTCTTTATTTACGTATATGTTTCGTAGAAAAATTATACGTTTTCATTGAACAAAGTATTTATGAGTGAGATTTTTTCTATTTATTGCTTAGAATTAAGTTACTTTATTCACCAGAATCTTACACACTGATTGATGTATTTTGCTTTATTAAGTTGCTAACTCTAATTTATAGTAACATAGAAAATCTATATCTATAAATATTTAAAAATAACGATGAACTCAATGTATTTTTACACATTATTGTAATAGCGTTCAGACGCATACTACCAGAAACGCAAATTACCTTATACGCGATTTACCAGAATTTCATTACACGAACTATTTGGAGCCTCTAAATATCTTAATAACTATTTAATATAAACACATGAAATTTGATTTATTTATTAAGACCCCTTAGACCAACTAAAACCCCACATTTCATAAATACAGCTCAAATAGTTTTTAGGATTTTAAGGGGCTCCATATAGTTCGTGTAATGAAATTCTGGTAAATCGCGTATAAGTTTCTGGTAGTATGCGTCTGAACGATGGATTTAGCCAGTGAGGGAAACTAGTTGAAGTTATAATTTTTAGGGTTCCGTACCTCAAAATAGGAAAAAAGGAACCTTATTTTTATTAAAATTACTATTAGCCTCTTGTTAATTGCAATAGACGAAACATAGATGGTCAATAGTGTTTTTTTAAAACAACAACTTTTTATGTCATATCAGACCGTCAGATTTTTTTATCGTATATCAAATCACATGTCTTCGCAAATAATATAAATAAAAAATATTTTAATCAAACAAAAATTGATTATTTGTTATGAATCTATAGGTATACGAGGATAAAGTATTCACTATAACACAATATGAAATGGGAACAAATTATTTTTAATGCAATTCCAATGTTGTTTGTTGCGTGTAATGAAGTGAATGGTGCACTAATAAAAGTATTGCTGTAATATTTAAAGCTTTTATTTTCTCCACTAGTCTCGTAATATCATAGACCATTTTAGAACTATTATATCGAGCCCTAACCGCCAACTTATCGTAAGTGGCAAGGAAACCTTCGAATTTTAATCGCAACTAATTTTATTAAATTTATTTTTGACGCTTACGACGGTCGGCGGTTAGGGCTCGACGTAATCGTAAGGATACGCTTTGCTCAGGATATGAAGAGTATGGAGAGCTTTATAACAAGAGACCACTACAGCGCGGACAAGGCGCGGCCGCGGAGGCCTACCGCCACCGCACTAACGAAGATATCAAAATACTTAATGGCGAAAATTTCAGGAAGATATCGTGCCCCTAAAAAACGCCACGCCAGATTGGTTGACGGATCTGTACCGCCAACCAATACCGTGTGTATCCGATTTAGAATATCATGATCACGCGGGTAACGATACTTTTTCGCAACACTAGTGTAAACTATGCTTTACCGCATTGTTTTGAATTTTGTAACCAACAAGCAAATAATTACAGTGCGGAAGTAGAAAAAAATCTACAAAATCAAACGATATTGAAAAGGTATACGTTTCATCACGGTTTTATCAATCTGTGCTGCTATGACTTTCGGTATCTATTGAAGATTTCTTTTCAATACAGATTTTCTAGTTTTCGATACTATTTTTTTTTTTCTGTTCTGTAGTACAGTCGACCGCACGTCAGTGGAAACACTTTGACCCTATTAGAAAGTTTAAATACTATGAGAGACCAATTGACACTGGTTTCGTTTCCACTGCCGTGTGGTCGACCGTACTGAAGTATTGCTTTATCCAAATATATTTAGATAATATCGTTAAAATGAGAGGCGAGCTAGTCTGAACCGCTGTGTCGGGACGAGGCGCTCGACGCCGCCGAGCCGCTACGTGAGCCCTGAAAGTACATACACCCAAGTTTATATTATTCAAATCAAGAGCTTATTAATATATCCCCACTGTTGGGATTCAGGCCTACCCTCACAACGAAGGCGTTACCACGCTAGCCCAGTGCAGGTTGGTGGACTTTACACGCGCCTCAGAATTTCTTCAGCGTAAGCACCTGCATACTTAAGTTCCGAGAAAAACCTATTGGTAATAACACGGCCGGGGATCGAACTCGGACCGGCCGCGTCTTCCCTCTACGCCACTGATATTACTAAAGCCGGTTTTTTGAAAAAACCTTGCGAGATCTTGGTCTTCTATGAGATATTTTTCTATTTCTGAGTAGAAAAAAAACGAGATGGCGAAACAGACCGTAATCATACTTTTGACCTTTATGAAGTCATATCAAAATTTGTCTATTCTCTACGTCCTTCATTTATACCAATGATGATTACACTAAGGTCAAAGATATTAATAATAATTATTATCCCGCGACTTGAGCGTCGGTCCATCTTTTGGTAGCACTGCCTACAGTACGTCTTCTGGTGTGTGGTGGTTTTAAGTAGAAATAGGCCTCTGGAGGCTCTATTAAACTAGGGCTTACCCCCTTTAAGATGAAAATAATAAAACTCTTGACGTCTGGAATAAGAATCACAAAAGAAATCAACCTAGCTAAAACCTAGGATGCTTTGGTAGATAAAAAAATTGACGTATAAATGTGCCCAGTGTACTTACATGCAATAAAATATTTTGACTTTTGACCCCAGACGTCTTACCTTCCTAGAGCCGCTAGCGGAGCGACTCCTAGACCTATCTGAGCCGCTACCGGACCCGGACCTCTTGGAGCTGGCCCGAGAGGACGCCTTGGAGGAGGCTCGGGAGGACCGCTTGCTCGCGCGGGAGGACCGCTTGCTCGCGTGGGAGGACGCACGGGAACTGGCTCTGGAGCTTGCTTTAGACCCCTGGAATTAATAAACAAAGTTATTTTAGTGTATAGGTCTTACTGCACATAACGAACTTACATATAAATGGTCTGATATCGAGCCAGCAAGGTAAACCGTTATCTGCCGGGTAATATGACATATTATTACTCTTACCGCGTGAGCCCGACACCTGACATTGTTAGTATAAAAAACTGACGTTTTAAGCTTCGGGCTTAAAAGTCAATAAACTCCTAAAAAGCAGTAGACCGATTGACGACCGAAACTAGTATGTTGTAAAAAATTCTCGGTATTTTTTAAGTGTTCGTTTCTTTTAATGTTGTTTTAAATAAACAATTGATCTGTAGTGTAAATCCCATACCTTGTCGCTGCCCTTAGAAGTGGCTCTGGACCCGCGACCGCTGGCGGAGCTGGCGCGGGACCCCTTCCCGCTCTTGGAGGTCGCGCGGGAGGACGCCCGCGACCCGGACCGCGACCGAGACTTGGATCGCGACCGCGACTTGGATCGAGACCGCGACTTGGACCGAGACCGCGACTTAGATCGAGACCGCGACTTGGATCGCGAGTGCGGGGAGCGGGACCGCCCTGAGCCGGATCTACAATATAATAGTAGTACATATAGCGACGTAAACAACAACAAATATTTATAATTAACTACACAAGGCAATGACGGGTTTTCCTGTCGGTACTTCAGTTTAGTTATTAATGTTGACATTAGATGGCGTTGCGTTGCTCTCATTGTCAATCGCGACTCGAAAACTTTAATCTAATTCCTATTTTTTATAGCATTGCTTCACGAGCTTTTGGATTGGAACTGATGTTTTTAAAAGAGGTTCTGAAAATTCACTTATTACCAATTATTATATATATTATAACAATTTAAATTTTCAAAATAGACGATTACTTGCCTTGCAGACCCAGACCGTGCTGACCCAGAGCGTGACCTCGACTTCCTGGACCCAGATCCTGAACGCGAGCGGCTTCTGGACTTGGATTTGGACTTAGATCTCGACTTGGACCTTTCGCGAGAGCCAGACCTCGACCTGTTCGGCGATTTCGATGCTGACTTCGACCGCGATCGCGACCTGGGAATTAAACATTCACGTGATACAAATGCACAAGTCTCGGAGATTCAAGTAATTAAGAGTCAATTTACAACAAAAAAAAATGGTTTCTCTACAGAAAGCTTCATTTTCCATAGTCTATATGTGGCTTCCAAATCAAAAGGGGCCTTAGCGTGGATTTTAGTTTCAGAGATAATTAGTTTTGTAAAATGACTCAAACGACGACACGAGTCGACACTACTGAAAATTTATAAACAAAATAACGATAATGGCTAGGAGGTTGGTTCTTTGACCTATGGTTAGGTACGTTTACGCCACAAGGTCCCTTTTTTGGCAACGCACCCAACGATCGTATTTCGTAGTTTGGGATTAGAAAAGTGTGTGTGCTATATACCTCTCCTTCTCTTTCTGTTCTGATTTGTCCTCCATTTCCTCGTCTTCCTCTTCATCCTCGTCGTCCTCCTAAATAATTCAGAATACATTAAAATAATCCTACTAACATTAACATTATAAATGCTTTCATTGTGCATTATAAAAAATATTAGTATTTGTCCAATGACAAAGGAAAACTGACGTACAAACAAAAAAAACATTTCAGATGCGAAAGTGTGGATTATGATGTTTGTTGCTATATCTGCTAATAATAATAATAATAATAATAATAATTTATTGCGTCATGTGGAACATGACTGGAACGACTAAAAGTCATAACAGTACCTACTTTCTTTGCACTGTATAATTTTTTTCTGACTTCGTTATGATCAGTGAACTCAGTTTGCTGGTTATGTATGTTGCGACTTGCGAAGACAACGGGCGATGGACTCTAGCAGCGATTATACAGGTAGAAAAAAACCCTGTGTTGTGCTGTGTTTTGAAAGTAATTTTGTTTATCAATCTAAACGAATTTCAATGAAATTAAACAATTTATTCACACAGTAAAACATAGTGAAAATAATACATATGTAAATAAATGTTCAACCCAAACAACTCTATGTTCCGCCGATGATGCAAATTTTGTCTTTAGTCGTGAGTAAAAGCACTTATCTAGGAGCCATGTACACGTAATTTTAGTCTTAAAACCATTGGTAAGACAATCTGGGGGAGGTGATAAACTTATACAGCGAGCGATAGCTTATGTATGATACATTTTAACGCGGACGAAGTCTCAAATAAAATGTATGTAACCTGCGAGGGCTCGAGCTGCTTCTCCCTGAGGCGCAGCATGCGGTGCTCGGAGGCGCTGAGCGGGCGGTGCGTGACCACGAGCCGCGTGAGCGCCTGCGCGGCCACGCCGGCGCGCGCGCGCCGCTTCGACAGCCGCACGCGCGTCTCCAGCTCGTTGTAGTACACCGTGTGGTTGCGGACCAGCTGCACAACAAGAGAGAGTATATCGTCGCTGCACATTAATTTTATTTAGATGATTCACCAACAATGAGGTGACAAAAAGTCCCTGTTTATCATATACAAGAACAGATCTAATTAATAAGTAATAAAATTAAATTTATTGCCAATTATAGGTACATAACAAAAAGTGTAAAAACAAATATAAAAATAGGAGTTTTAGAAACCGGCACACAACAGGGGTTATTATAACAAGAGAGTTGAGCTCAAACAAGCCATAGGCGATTTTTTAAATAGTATCACACGAGTGTTTCAACACACACTACTTTATATAAATAAACTCAAGCCATAGCTACATATTCTAAATGTAGACAAGTTTTAAAAAAGCGCGTGAAACGCGCGTCGTCTGCGCGTATGAAATACGCCGTGTGCATAGTCTCTGAGAGAGATTCACAACACACTGGGTAAAATAATCTTACCAAGAAGTAGTTCTCCTGGTATCCCTTGGAGGCCTTACTCTTGACGTTCCAGTTGTACTCTCTGGCCATCTTGTACTCGTACGTGTCCTCGTCCATGTACGGGACGCCCTCGGCGATGTCGCGCCGACGTTTCTGTATCGTGTCCTCGGTGGGCAGGCAGTACGCGACGAACTGCTCGCCGCTTTCGTCCATAACACCTCTGAAAAAAAAGGCTTCTATTTTAAAGCTACGTGGCATAACTGACGCAAGATCTAATATCAACATCTTAAGATATGACAAGAAACCGTCTGTCTTATCATAGGAGTGTTCACAGGACAATTCGGTGAGTGGCTCCTCCTACATAAGATGACTATCGGAAACCATCATTGGTAGAGCCTGTTGAGACGGCAACGAGATGATAAAATTGCGAATGCAAGGCACTAGCTGCAAGGCGATTATTAATTCAGTGCCGCTTATATTGATCAAATACAGGGACTGCCACGTTTGCTTAGGTGTGTTTTGTAAAAAAAAAAATATTTTGTGTTTTAATAATTCTGTCTCAGTTTTGGAGATCTTAACTTTTGGTAAAAAAATTGTGTTAAGTGATTATTATTAGAATAGAATAGAATTTATTTAACGTACACAAAGACAACACACAGCGAGAGAATTTAACAAATTAAAATAAAACAAACAAGAAATACAAAGAAACATAACAACAAGAAATAATAAGTAATACTAGATGAGGTCGCCAAGTGAAGTGACACCCGACCAGCCCCCACATAGGGTGAGACTGGCCGGCACTGACCCCCGGCGATTATGGGCTAATAGGCAAGCAGCAATTTCCTATTATGCCTATATCTGTACTGGTGTTTAAAAGTATTAATCAAAATATCCATGTAACTAACCGAATCATAGCCTGAGACATAGCTTCAATCTGTGCAGCAACATTCTTATCCGTTGGTGCTGGATCCGTGTCGAATATGACCTGAGCACACGGGAACTTCCACATGTCAAAGTCAGGGAACAATGGCATGACCTCCACAGGAGTGACTCCAGGTTTGCTGTAGTGCTTCTCAATTGGTTTCTTGTTGTCTTCAAATGTCTTTTCAATAGCTTTAATCTGACTTTCTCGGTCCATGTACAGTGTCTCTTCACTGAATATCTTCTTGACATTGTAACCAACTTTTGCTTCAACCTGAAATTGTTCGTAAACGATTAAGCTAATAAACCCTACTTCTTAAATTGAAAGAGGTGGACAAGGCTGGCCAAAGATAGAGAAAGCTGGAAGGAGTTAGAGGAGGCCTACGTGCCTATGGACACACTGACAACATAACACACTGATGTGCAACCATAATTTTAATTTATTATTACCACACAGTATCTTTTCAATTTATTGTAATTGCACTTGTATTTATACCTAGTAAGAACTTGTGAGCAAATAAAGGCTTATTTATTTATTTAAATGTTGCAAGTCTTACCTTCTCCATAGTCTGAGGTTGGAACCTAGTCTGTTCAGTAGAAATATATTCCGAGCGGCGCAACCACGACACATTTTTGGCGTGATGACGAGACCTCTTTGAGTCCTGAGGCGTAAGGACATCATCCTCAAGGAGTTTCTCGTCTGCTGGGTCTAATTGAGCATTACCGTCTCCCTGGTATATATCCCGGTTTATCAGGTCTATGTGAACTCCGAGGTCATGTTCTGTAAGCACCTCGTAACGGTAATTCTTCTCCAATGAGGTGGGATTGTACTGGATGAAGCGAGCGGAGGGAAATGGATATGTGATGAATTTCAAGTCAAATGGAATGTCTGGTAGCGTGTTGCAGTATTTCACGCGTGTAACCAACTCCGATCTGTAATTCAAATGTATTATTTAGGTACAATTTGATCAGCAAATACGGTTGTTTACTGACAAGAAACATTGCAACTAACCTCCTTTCCCCAGTCCGTTGCGGACGCTTTTCCCGGTCAGGTGGCTCATTTGTTTGCACTGTAGGTGGCATATTTTAAGGAACCTTGCTTTCCAAACTTGATAATGTCACCAACTACGAAATTAGATCATGATTATTCACGATGAAAATTTTCTAAAACACTGTTTGACGCTTTGCCACAGAATATTAATTTTTTTTTAGTTTTGACATTGACATTTGACTTGACAGTCGGTCGACCGACCGACAGTCAGACAGGCACGGGTGCCTGTGCCTCAATACAGAAGAAGAAGGCAAGGGTTTATTGCAGGCAGCAGCACAGGCAGCAGGAAAGAACACCACTCTTTATTCTGAGTTTAGCTCTGGAAATATAGTATTTTAGACCAATCGTAATTTTTCGGCTTCCACAAAAACATGCCACACGCGACTAATGCACAGACTATTAAGAAGATACTAAGTAGTGAACTAATGCCAGTTATCGATCCACACTAAAGTTCACATCCTCATTAACACTCTACTGAGGATTAGTATCTACCTATCTATGAAAATTTAAAGACCCGGCCAAACCTACGCGTCAAATCGGCGGGAAGCGAAAAGCGAAAACTTTTGCTGCGAGATCTTTTGAATGAATGTACATGAATGAATAGACAGATGTTGCCATGTAAGTAAACTTCCGGAAAAGTAAATAATCAAATTCATTCTTCATTCATTCAGACTGAATCAACTCCCATCAATCCAATCCATTCATTCATCTGCCGACCGCCGTTTTGGTCGCCATCTTTCTTTTCCTTCAATTTGTCGGCTGTGAGGTACGTTGAAAAATTCGCTTAATTCGCCAAATGAACCAAAAATTATAATTAAAACTAACTAATTGCTGCTTTATTTACTTAGTGAAACATTCGTTATATCGTAAATTATAATAATTTCCTAATTTCGATTAGGGCGAACCTGACCATGTGGTCGTTCACCGACATGGTTTGCAATTTACTGCGCATTATGTTTTATGAAAAAAAGTGAATTATGTGCTTTCCTCTTATTGCTAAAGTCGTTTCATATTGAGTGTTTGTAAAGTTTGCGTGTAGGACTGTTGTAGCGATACCTTTTATTGTAAAAAGCCGGTAAGTAACCAACGTGGCCTGATGTACTAACATGGTCGTATTGTTCTAGTTAACGAAATGGGTACGGTGGAGCGAGCTGGTGATGCTACATCGGAGGTGGAGTCAGGAGAGGAGGAAGAGATTGTCGGAGGCGGCGAGCTGGCCCAGCATCTCATGAAGAGGTAAGCAGCAATTTATAGGTTATGACCATTGTCCTATAAATCCAGATTGGTGATGCTGTTGCTCGAATACGTAAATGACTAGGAGTGAAAGAAATCTCGTATGTCACGATTTGACAATCAGATGTTTGCCATTTTTCATTTTAGTCATTTTCAGATTTTGGCTTCTTGAAATCTTTACAGATTTTAATGAATTACCTACTCATATAGTACATATTCACGTTATTCTTTGGAAATGTCACCTCCATGCATAAAAGGCCTACTTTTATACTTGACATAGGCCCTTACATTATTGTTACTCATATTCTGAACTTGGATGACTGTCACTTAAGGAACAATGATTAAATTTGATTATGTGTAGTTTAAAGGTTTGTTGAAATGAAACCTAACGAAGCAATAAATATTTAAGAGTTATTTAGGAAATAAAGATCTTTAAAAAAGTCTCACATTCATATTATGAAATAATGTAGGTACCTAATTTTTTTAAAAAGGTACCTAGGTGTCTTAATTTTCGAGAATTTCTTCTTGCTCTATACAAAATTTTAATTTTAGGGATCCATCATAATGGATAAATATGCTATATGGGGTATCCCTATCTAAGTCTGCCGAGCGGATAACTTGGAAACTACTAAACTGGTTGGCCGTCCCTGCACTGACTTTAAGGAAAGCTGAGATTTTGTGAATTTGATTTGCTGGTTGCCAGCGCATGCCATGCTCCACTGTCTCGTTTGGAACATTTATCTAAAAATATTTTCCTAGATATTTCTAGAAAAAAAAATTGTAAGGCCCATAGCATAGTGTGCTTAGTTGATTCCGCAGAGCTAGACCTGGCACCTAGCAATGTTCGTATATCGCTTTCTCCATAGGGATAGGCGGCGTCGGCGCCACACCAACATTTTTAGCTTGTATTATCTGATTTTAAAAAACACAAAGTGGACCGACGATCTGGTGAAGGTCGCTGGGCCCGGCTAGATGAGGTTAGCACAGGACCGGTCGTCGTGGAGATCCGTGTGGGGAGCCTTTGTCCAGTAGTGGACATCTACAGGCTGATATGATGATGATGAAAAAAAATCTTAAAATTAAATCAGCTGACAAATACACGCTTTATTTTTTCAACGTAAGTCAAAAGAATGAATAAAAGATGAAAATACTGAAAATATATACCTAAGCATGTATGAACTGTTCTGGGTAATATCTTCATGTCAATGCTGTTTGGTTCTTTATCTCCTTTTCACTTATCAGGGACATGCTGAGGTTTGATATTTATCCACAAATTTATTATTGAATAAGTCTATAACATAAACATATAAGTTTCAAAATGAAATAACACCAAATCTTAGATAGACGTATAAGTGACCATCCAGACTCATTACTTTCGCAAACCTTCGGCTGCAATGGCAAAGTGTACTGCTGGCACTCAGTGTTGGGCAAACTGTAATCGCGATTTACTGATTACCTACTTTCCCAATACTTTTTCACTTACCTAAATTACAATTGCTGTGACACCAAATTAAGAATACAGAATACCTTTAAACAAATTACTGAAATAAGAAAGTACCTAATTGGAAAGTTATACTGTTTTGGACAAATTCACACATACCGCTGTTTAGTCCCAAATTCAGCCGAAGCCTATAGATGTACGGATGCTCAACAACCATGTCAACAACTGATAATACATACATAATTATATCCTTTTAGATAAATACTTAAATACATACAAACACCCAGAATCCGAAAACCAACAGATATGCTCATTGCTCATCACTCAAATGTTGGCCAGAGGTGGGAATCGAACCCACGACCTCTGGCTCCTTGTAGGAAAGTAATTGCTATTACATTTTGTCCAACTGTGCTGGTATTACAAGAGTGGAAAAATTGATTGTAACAAGATTACATATGGGCCATTGAACTTAATGAGTCATTTCACAGTCTACCTACTTGCTCAATGCCTGTGGAATGCTCTAAATATGACTTGCATTTTAGTTTAATAGCATTCTACCGACCATGGAGAGTTTTATTGCAGAAAAAACACCCTCCACTCAATTCGCCATTTTTATTATCTCAAAACATCTACTAGTGTAGTGATGTAGATGTGAAATCTTGTTACGGACATTTGATGCAAAACTAAATAATTTTTATGTATACTAATTTTTGTATACTTTTTCTTGGTATTTATTTTTATCACTGATCTCTTTAAATAATATAAAAATACATTTACAAAAATATTAAAGGGTCTAACATGCTGCCAAACAAAAATGATGGGGTTTGGTGCTTTATGAACGGTATATAACCCTCTGAGTGTTAAAACACCCGATCGGGTTTTATTAATATTGTCTGCAGAATGTGACGCGACCCGTTTGGGTGTCGTCGCTGTAGGCTATTATCACGTATATATATGTATAGGTATGAGTGATTTCTCGAAAATCAAAAAATGACGTCCACATTCTGCGGAGTTTTCTAATTTTGACAGCTACATTCTAAAGGATATATTTGTACATTATTTGTCGGAACGACTTTGCGGACTTTTTAAATTAGAAGGTGAAACCAATTTACAGGAAGGTCATTTAGAGGGTAGGGCAAAGGGATGTTAGTGATTAATAGTTTTGCTGAAATTGATCAGATTCTACTTTAGTCATTTATTGGATGGCAATGAGTAGACAAGCTTGTTACTAGTAAACAGAATGAAAACCTATGGGGGTTCCTAGTCTATATTAACCTTGATTCTTTCCTTGAAATATGACCTTTTCACTTGAAAACCTTTTTGTCACACATTTTCCAAACTATTCTAGTGGAATGTAAATAGAATTGATGATACTTTTTTGTGGTGTGAGTGACATCTATACTAATAGGTATAATAAAGCTGATGAGCTTGTTTGAACGCGCTAATCTCTGGAGCTAAGTCGGAGTTTCGGTCGGGCGAGATGACGAATAAGTCTACCAGACAGATTAAAAAAAAACTTTTTTGCATTTGATAGTACAATTCTCGAGGAAGGTTCTAGGCTATTAATCTTTTATATTAGCTATTATAACATCGCGCTACGACCCTATGAGGCCGAGCGAAAAGAAAATACTCGGAAATAGGGAAACGGTTAGTTTTTATTATTATAATATTCCATTCCTTTACATTGTCTGTTAAAACTGTTTTATCGATATGTGAACTTTAGTTTCAAATTTTTCCAAAATTAAACGATGATTGTTATTGTTACAGCCAGTAGATGTAATTGCCAAAGTTTTTGTAGTTAGTGTATTTAAGACGTCACCAAGTGTTCCTTAAGTACGGTCGACCGCACGTCAGTGGAAACAAAACCAGTATAAACTGGTCTCTCATAGTATTGGAACTCCCTAATAGGCTAGGCCAGCTCAAGGTCAAGTGTTTCCACTGACGTGCGGTTGACGTACAATGTTCTTTCAAATAATTTTGTGAAAATATTTCTCGCAATTATTATTTTTCGGCGAGTGTGACGTTATCGTTATTCTCTTTTGTAAACGTCAGGGGGTATGCGGGGGTGCGCGGGGCGACGAAGCCGACTTAGGCGTATCCCAGACACGCGGCCTACCGCAGACCGCAGCTTCAATATGCAAACGCAGGCCGCGCGTGCCTGCAGTCTTACATACATTGCATAGGGAAGACAACAGGCCGCCACCGCCACCACCACCGTAGGCTGTGTGTGTCTGTGATACGCCTTTAACTTTGTATCGAGGTTAAATAAAAACTTGTCTATATAGTAATGACATCTGCAATTGTCACTATGAAAAAAATACTTTTTTTTTTGTTCACTTTTCCCACCCTCATTGTCCTGTGCAGCGGAATCACCCGCAACGAGATGCTCGCTGCGATCACGAACCGGCTGCACGCCGAGGCGATGGCGTCGCTGCCGCCGAACGTGCGCCGGCGCATCCGCGCGCTGCGCACGCTGCAGAAGGAGTTCGTGGACATCGAGTCCAAGTTCTACAGCGAGGTGCACGCGCTCGAGTGCAAATACGAGAAGCTGTACAAGCCGCTGTTCGAAAAGGTGAGACTGGCTACTTAGTTTATTACCTCCGGTGAGTTCAGGCCACCGAGGGGGGTAATAAAGAAGAAGAGAAACAGAGAGAGGTCGGGTATCAAGATCCCGTGAGAAAAGCTTTGTTTCTGACAAAATTGACGTCAATAATAATCTGCATGTTTACAAATAATAAATCCATAGATTAATAATGTTTATTAATAATAATTTAGATATATATATATATATGTATATAATATATATATAATTATAATAGTTTAGATAATAATAATAATGTTTGGACAAATTTACACACGGCTGTTTAGTCCCAAACTACGCCGAATCTTGTAAATGGGTACGCAACAACTGATAAACATACATAAATACTTTTTAAATAAATACTTAAGTACATACAAATACCCAGAATCCGAAAACCAACATTTATGCTCATCACACAAATATTGGTCCCGGGTGGGAATCAAACCCACGACATTTCGCGCAGTAGGCAGGGTCACTACCACTACGCCAACAGGCCAGTCAAGTCGTCGACAAGTAGCCATGGCTGCTAAATTCGGTACCAAGCGCTTGTTTCATTGCCAGTTTATTCGTGGATTGACATAAACAACCCATACCTAGTGCCGTGGATCAAAAGCGACTATTAAAGTTGTTTGCAAATGATCAAACGTTTACTTATATCAGTAGTTACCCTGAATATCGGGGATTTCCTGCAAACTCAAGATCCATCTGTTACCTATATGTTATTCCAGGATATAAGCTATCACTGTATCAAGTTTCATCAAAATCCGGTCAACCGTTACAGCGTGAAAGAGTAACAAACATCCTTACAAACTTCCTCACAAAAATTAGTAGGATTGGTGCAGTAACATTCGTTCGTTCACGCAGCGCGCCCAAATAGTGAACGGCGGCTACGAGCCCGGCGACGAGGAGTGCCTGAACCCGTGGCGCGACGAGAACGAGGAGGAGGAGCTGGCGGCCGCGGTGCAGGGCGCCGCCATCACCGACGGGGACGCCAAGCCGCCCGCGCCGGTCGTTCCAGTAGACACCAAGCCCGCAGAGTGAGTACCATAGCCTCTATATCTATAGCATCCTCATAGGTGTTATTCAAGTTTGGCTCAGGAACTGGTTTTCCGTTAGAAAAACTTAAAACAGTTAATTAAAGTAAATATCAAGACGGAAATAGAACAAGAAGTAATGCTAGGTCGTATTATATTATTTAAGCTTTAATTACACTTTTCCATAGTATTTTCAAGTGCAGAAAAGACATACTGTTTTTCCTACTTTTACTTTTGATTGTGGTTTTTAGGCATATGTAACGATAATATGCAATGCCGCAAGGTACTACTGGGCTGCCTGAATATAGTGTGGTGCAACATTCATCATCATCATCATATTAGCCTTAAGACGTCCACTGCTGGACAAAGGCCTCCCCCAAGGATCTCCACGACGACCGGTCCCGCGCTAACCTCATCCAGCTGGGTCCCGGGACCTTCACCAGATCGTCGGTCCACCTTGTGGGAGACCTGCCTACGCTGCGTCTTCCGATACGTGGTCGCCACTCGAGAACCTTTCTGCCCCAACGGCCGTCAATTCTACGAGCTATGTCGGTGACCTTGGTTCTTCAATGTAATATTTCGCCTTAAATGATTCTTTAATCAAAAAATTATCGCCACAGGAAGCCTAAGGCCACTGCAAACCGAATGATAGCGGTTTAAACCGCAAACACACATGAGAAACTACAAATGTTTTTTAATGATGAAATAATTCACCTTACTCTGAGAATCATGATTGATTTGTTTAACATGCATCACCAACTGAGGATTTGTTTCGTACCCCTCACGTCTCCTTAAGCTGTGAGCCAAGTTTTTGAGCAGCGATGGGTTTGTTTCAGACCCCCGATGGATCCAAATGTGAAGGGTATCCCGGACTTCTGGTACACCATATTCCGGAATGTATCGATGCTGTGTGAAATGATGCAGGAACACGACGAGCCCATTCTGAAGTGCTTGCTAGATATCAAAGGTAATAAATGCTTTTCAGCAAATACTATTTCATTTTGATGTCATTAAGATCGCAATACTTGGCGTTTGCGCTCCGTTCTTTCTGCCTACCCCGCCACCACATACTGAAGATATGTATGTGTGTAATATGAAAATCTGTATGACAATGATAATGTAAGTGATCTCTCTCTAGTAGTAAAAGCTGCGTTCTCCTTAAAACATTTGGGAGTCGAGAAAGTAATCTCTATAATGTATATTATTATATTCTGTGTATCAATTTAATATCGGAGCCTATGTTATTGGTGCGGTCGGAATCGACTCTCTACGCATGAAAATAATAATAAATATAATAATCATTACCTATATTACATACCACTCTTAACCCGAAACAATAAAGTTAAGTTATTTAAACCTAAACCTGGCTAATGGTTCTATTTGTTGGGCAGTGCAAATGCACGAGGAGCCCATCGGCTTCACGCTGGAGTTCCACTTCGCGCCCAACGACTACTTCACAAACACGGTGCTCGTCAAGGAGTACTCCATGAAATGCAAGCCCGAAGACGACAACCCGCTAGAGTTCGAAGGGCCCGAGATCTACTCCTGCAAGGTGAGTCACAGAAGATTTAGTAATTAAGATAAAGATAAAGTACCTATTGTAGTTTATGTATTTAGTATTGTTCTATGTAACACGTCATTCTCTTTTTCATGGATAGTATCCTATCCATTCTCAAAATGTCCTGTGGGACAGGCGGCGCATGCGGAGTATAATGTGGAATGGAATGACTTTCATTCATATGACTTTGTTCTTCAGGCCATAGTGATATGGTTCATTTGACAATGACGTCAAAAAGTGCGCGGGCAATTTTCCACTTGGTCTGCCCAGACCCATAAGGAACTCACAAAATATTTACATCTAAACTACACTATGTTCTTGTGAATATAATCATCAATTTCATTTCAGGGATGCGAAATAAACTGGAAGAAGGGCAAGAACGTGACGGTGAAGACAATAAAAAAGAAGCAGAAGCACAAGTCGCGCGGCTCGGTGCGCACGGTCACCAAGTCAGTGCAGGCCGACTCGTTCTTCAACTTCTTCTCGCCGCCCGCCATGCCCGACGACCCCAACTCCACCACCGCGTCCGACATCCAGGTCCGTGTAACTATTTATTAGTAGCCGGCAAGCAAACTTCTTGAGCATTGAGTGACGGACGTAGTATAATAATAATAATCTTTATTGATCCACAATTACATTTGTAAATATACAATGCGGCCCTGGCTCCTAAAATAGGAAATCCCGCGTGTCAAGAGCCAGTTCTGTCCCAGTCAGTGTAACAATTTTATTACCTACAGTAGGTATCTACATAAGTACAGCATAGTGGAGGAAAGTTGGCGCATGTAGTCGACTGTTCTACCAATAGCGCGCTCGATTCGGTCTGAATGAGCATTGAGTGACTTAGTGGGGGAAAGTTCGCGCATGTAAGTCCACTGATCTACCAATAGCGCGCTCGATTCGGTCGCGCCCCGCACCCCGCCGACAAAGATACCTTTAGTTCAGTTCTGCGCGGTCAAGGTCATTGTTCAAGATGTACTCTATATTATATATAACTAGCTTCTATCCGCAACTTTGTACGCGTGGATTTTGGAAGTACGAATTTTTTTCCTGTGCAGAGTTTCATCAAAATCATTTCAGCCATTTAGCGTGACTGAACAACGAACATTCAACTGTCGCTTTTATATAGTAGTGGGGTTGAATAGCTATATATTCTGCGTCTTGCTACCAGTAGTGCCAGTTTTTTTTTATCTGTGTGTGTTTACTACTAATTGCTCTAGTGCGGGGCAATTTTTATTTCCCATATTATTTATGAAATCGCACACACTAATATATAAATGACAACTCATTGCTAACTCGTTGACACCAGGCGCTGCTGACAGCCGACTTCGAGATCGGCCACTACATCCGCGAGCGCGTGGTCTCCCGCGCCGTGTTGCTCTACACGGGCGAGGGGCTCGACGAGGAGGACGAAGACGACTACGAGGAGGAGGTCAGTGCCCCCCCCGGACCCCCACACTGACGAGTCACGACACTAGTTAAATTTTTCTTTCGCTGCAAAGTCGGTCATAAGTCATCAGAGCGGTACAGCGTTATTGCGCGCGCTCTCTCCCATTTAACCAGTAGGCTACGGGCCTTATGTGTAAGCGCAGGGCTGTGCATTACTGCACTTGTTAAATGCTATCGATATACTATATATAGATAGTATGTAATTGTGAGAAATGAAAATACATAAGGATTTACAATTTTTACTATAATAATATTAAAAACTTAAAACTAGTTACAAATTCCGACTCATTTGCTTTAACCAATAACGGGCTTGCGCCCGCGTCGCATACGCCCAACACTCGCTATATCGCTCCGATGATTTGTGACCGAGTTTGCGGCGAAAGAAAAATTTAACTATAGTAATAGCATCGAGTCGAAAGCGATGTGGTTTGCATACTGTGTGAAGTTGAGGCTATGAATGTCAATTACAATCTAATGCTTAACATTCATAGCCTGATTCAATGTAGACATTTAAAATTTGACTGCACTAGATTTATTTCTTGAACCAGAACTAATTTTAGTGTTATCAAATTTGCTATGAGTTATTGCGGAATCGGGCACGTTGGCAGCATTTTCTATCGTCCATATATGTGTACGATTCATAAAATACTGTAATTAGGCTCACAAAGCTCAGAATATGCACTATTTAGAAATGTAATTTCTTTGGAGAATTCTTTACTCGTGTACTTGCTCCTTTGGCCATACAGTTTGGAAACCACGTCGTCTTTGATTACCAGTGATCTTAATTTTTGTAGCAAAAATTTAATTAAACATCGTAAACTATTAACCCTTGAAATGTTAAAAAGCCCACTCGGTACTCGTCGTAGGCTAATACTAGACTTAAGTCTAGATAGAATTCTTTTTCAAAAACAAAAAACTGACAGAGGGCTTTTTAACACTCTAAGGGTTAATCGAAATCGGGGAGCATCTTTAAAATTGACGTCATCCATTTCAGTTTTTGCTACAAAGAGTGATTACTGTTGATTACAGTATCACTAGCATGGAAGATATTTAGCACATCAGCTGGTTCATAGGCTTTGAAACAGCCTCGCTTACTTTGAGACAGTGAATTCTACAGCCGTCTAGCATTCCTTGATTCGGATTTATCTTTTAAACTAATGCATGGTAGATCTATGCTTGCCTAGTTTAGTTTAGGTGTTATTTATGAGTTGCCTTTCCTGATATCCCATTGATCAGACGCAGGTACGGTATTCTCCTATCCCTTTGAGTCCCCAGTGTATTTATGTGAAAGTTAAACGTGTGAATAATTGTACTAGGGGATGTAAGTATACAGTATCTACGTCTGCTCAGTATTGCATGGTGGCCGCACAACCAAAAGCAAGCAATATTTGATTTCAGGAGGATTCGTACTCCGATGAGGACTCTGGAACGGAGGAAGTGTCTGATGCCGACGACTGATGCGAAACTTACCCAACCACCCTTTAGCACTAGATAGTATACAATTTGTAGGCTACCATTGGGCCCTGAGGTGGAAATATCGCATTTCGTATCAACTTGGCTGACCTCAGGCCCGAACGTTTATTTTGCAACCCTAAAGTATGCTTTCGTGACAACTGTCTCATATCAGATTGTACCAAAATAATTTTTTAAATGTCTCTTTGCTGAGCGGTAGATCAACTTAATACTCATGCGATACGTCAGTTAGTCTACCAAATTGATAGTGTTGTTATGCTAGATGCTATTATGGTAGTGAATTTGGCGATTTGGTCGCTGTTCTATACATAGTTTATCCTATGAAGAGATATGAGAGTATGAAATTAATTTTTTCTAATTTTTAAAGTGATAAATATGGTGCCTTCTCATTAATGTACAATAATGCATGTCAATTTGTTAAAATATGTCTGTTATGATACCTATATTGCATTTCTAGTTTAGTTATACAATTTCTCGTTTTTACCTACTATACAGTAATTATAGTATATTTATTTACGAAGTTTAACTTTCGTGTGTGTGTACTTTGAAATTTCATGTGATATTATTATCTCTTAGGCTATGATGTTTCCATTTAAGTGCTGTCATTCCAATTTGGACTTTTATGTCTGCGGTTATCACTGACCAGCCGGCCATAAAATTGAATCTCTTTATAGTGCCAAAATGCATTTTTAAAAACATCACTCGAACACCGCCAACTGTGATCCTTAACTATCTCTTAGAGATATATTTAACATTGACAATAGCTAGTTGAGAAGATAGATATATATTTTTTTTATTTATGTAACCTTCTATTGAAGTTAGCATAATATCTCGTTAATGTATAGCAGCTCGTTAGGTAGTTTAAAATACTGGTTATGGCTTTCTTTTTGGCATGTCTAATTTTGACATTAAAATTGTATGCTTTTTGTCAATGTGTGTTTTATTTTAAACTTATTATCCTTGTTTGCATGCAATAGTTTTGTGCGAGTTTGACCACGGAATGCTGATGGTTGCAGAATTCACGTTAAATGTTGATAAACGAAAGGTAACTGAATTAACATGTAACATTACATTAAGACTTTGTTGTCAGTAGATGTTGTTTTAATCACGAAGTTATAGTGAACAATATCCTAATGCATGTGTAACATTATCAGGAGGAGGAGGAATGCTCCACTGAGGAAAGCGAGGAGGAGGAGCCAGCACCCCGGAGACGAGGCAAGAAGCCGAGCAAGGGCGGGCAGGCCGAGAACCCAGCGGAGTGCAAGCAACAGTAGCGCCGACTCAACCCCACGCTAAACCCGCTTATGAGCTCGATAAGGTCCAATTTCGCACAGGCATCAAGAAAAAACCGCGCGTACGTCTTGAGGTGTTTACGAAATTGCACGTTTGGTGCTGTCATTTTCTATCTATGGATTTTGTAAATACGCGACATATAATGCAAGACTGCGCATAGTATTAAGGGATGCGGATATGATATCGCCTAGGCAAAGGCGACTCTCGCAAGACGGCATTAAAATTATTTTAGTAAATATTTATATAGTGGGGTATTGCATGCAGTCAGTCGTATTACACAATCTTACTGTTATCAGATCAGCGTGAGATGGCTGGAACTTTGTTTTTTGAACCTCGCAAGTACTTCTTTTGTTTTGCCCTTACATTCCTAATCTTGTTGATATGAAACATTTTGCCACCCAACAAAATGTCCGACTTCGTAGGTTAAATTCAATTGCATGCAACGAATCTTAAATTTTCTAGCCATAGATGTGTTTGGCTTCTCTTTAGTCGGATATGCTAACGGTTTATTTTTTCTGATGAACTTGTCCGCCTTTAATTTTGTCATTTTATTTTTTTATTTATGTCCTTTACTGTAATGTTAATTTTGTATAGTGACAATCGTGCTAGAGGTAGATGCTAGAAGACCGGAGTAGGTCGCGACTTAACGTGATGTGCCCTATGATTGTTGGAACCGTCAATAAGACATAGTCTCTATAAGAATTTGTCTTATTTTCATACGCCCTGTTGGAACCGTCAATAAGACATAGTCTCTATAAGAATTTGTCTTATTTTCATACGCCCAATGGGTCAAGTTATATCGCATGGTCCAGATAATCAATTGGTTTTTGTTCCCCACGTCATTTGGTCGTTCTAATCAATTGGTTATTGGACGTAAGCAATTGTTAGTCTTCGAGTGTTACAAGGAAGGGACACCAGTGTTAATTAGTATGGTTTTAGTGTTACTGACGATGCATCGCGGACACATGCTAGGAATTTGTACACTTAACTTTTTCTAAAATAAATTTAATTATTGATAACTTTGGTATTTTATTTTATCCACTGCTGGTTCAATGAACGATTAAATATTGCGATATACATGGGACTGAATGTTGACTGAAGCTTGGCTATAAAAATGCGATCAAATGGAAATGCTAAAAAAAAGGTGATCGAGTCATCATATCAGCCTGAAGATGTCCACTGTTGGACAAAGGCTTCCCCTTGTCCTTTAGACCCACTTGTTGAGACTATCTATCAGGTCCCCCAGGGTAAGCCATATGACCAGTATATCGTCGGCGAAGCGAAGGCGAGTGATCGCCGTTGAATTATTGGCGTACAGCAGGACCCGAAATTACGTGGTGGTCCCCCGCTGGGGTCACGGACATGTTGGCGATCAAAGTGAAGCTTGGTAACAAAATAAATAGCACATTTTAATTTTCGTAGGATCACTTTATTTAACTTTCATTCAATGATGTAACAAATGTATATCACGATTTGTCTTTATTAACACATCAGATCTATGGTCTACAAAATTACACTTGCATTTCATGAAGATATTTTGTGACGGTTTCCATATTAACTCGTGTTTGCTAAAAATATGGATGCCAAACAGAATCCCTAAAATATTATTAAAAATTTCACAAGTTAATGGTAAAATTATATTTCTAAATTCGCGCTACAGACAAAGAAGAGTTTATTTATAATATTCTTTGTACTCTTCTCAAAAATGGTTCACATTATTAACTGCTTAAACACAAGGATGAAAATTCATCATAAATAAATAAATAACATTTAAATATAATTATTGCATGATTTGAATTGACACATTTTTCTACACAACCCATGAACATAAAGTCGCTGCATTTTTACAGTAAAAATACAGAAGAAATAAAGAAATTACTATTGTCAAATTAATATAATAGCAAATAAACAACTCGACTTCACACAAAAGAAGTATGATTATCTAGGAAAATAACATTTAAATTCAACGGTCTATTTATTTATTTCTATTAAAACGTAAATATTTCAACATACTTTCACACTAAATTGAAATAGGTACGCAGTCGAGTTAAAAAAAAATTACAGCATCTATCGCGTTAAAAAGGCGAATATTTTAGTACAAAAATTTGAGCCATGCATGGGTGTTTCAGTCTGACAATGTTCATTTAGCACCAAATTGTCTTAAATTAATCTACAGTATACCATAACAGCTAAGGGACATTGAGGGAGATGTAGATTTCACCGCCAGTCTGTGAAGCCACCCTCGTACTGGTGCGGTGTTTGGGGGACTGCGGTACAAATTTGTGTCCACCACCGCCCTTGAGTGCCTATACTCGTCTAAGGAGTCTACACAGCGAATAACTTATTAGACAAATTTTTGTCTAGCAATAAAAATTTACCATTTTCAACAGGCACTGAGAACGCATGGGATTTCAACTCTGCATCGATATCGTGGATGGTTAGTCTATAAAGCCACCCACATACTGGGGCGAGTACAAATGTTCCCGCAGACCTGCTTATGCTTCCACACCAAACTCAATGCTAGGGACAACATATATCGCTATCATAACTACGCAAACAAGGGAATGATGCGATATGGTAGAATTGTTAATAATATAAGTACCTACAGCGATTAGTAATATTCTAGCAATTTAAGTATTGCTAACTAGGTATACACATTCTAAGAAAACCACGACGACATATTTGGAGTATGTTTTGTCCATAGAGCTAGTCCAGAGGGCTAGTTCCAACTCGTTTCCCTTACAAGCAAAAATTAAAATAGAACTGCAGACTAATGATATTGTTTCCACAGACAACTCAGTCAACAATCAAAAATATTGTTCTCACAAGTTCTCACATAAATAGAGTGATATAGTTTCCGATACTTAGTAATGTCATATGAATTCAAACTATTGGAGAAGAGTTGCAACTATTAACCCTCTACTAGCCTAACAAGTCAATCGACACTGATATTTTTCTTGTAAACGACAAAATAATTGTGATATTTTTTATTTCAAATAATAAGCGGGTCTATAAAAATATGTATATTTACAGTCAAACTGTAGGGCGATTTTAATATCTCCATAAACACAGGCCTTCGCTACACTTATCTACGAATGGTAACAGAATTAAGCTTTACTCAAACTGACGCTCAAATATCGCGTATCGCACTAAAGTCGCGTCGGTTTGAACACAGCTTAGCAGACCTTATATTCAACATTTAATTTTATTTAACTTAAATATTAATCACAAAATTGCTACAGGATTTTAAAAAGACAAACAAAAAAAGATGGGTCAATTTATTAATAAATATAACGTTAATAAATATACAAGTTCATTCAAAATTTACTAGGTACACTTTTCAATTCAAAACACAAATTTTTCAATTCAAAAAAACAATTTTTTAACTTTTTTTAGTATCATTGCAAAATACTTTTTACTAATATAGTCATATCGATAATTAGTTTGTCCTCAAAATTTTTTCGTTTACTAATAATCTGGTCTAAATTAAATAAAATCCTACGATAAAGATATATCGTGGGATTTTATTTAATTTAGACCAGATTATTTTTTACCTAGGTATATACTTAATCATATAAAAATAATTATGATTAATAAATACAGTATGTAAATGTAACTGCCAAAGTTTGTGTAGATGTTGAATGACCTTGTATATAACCTAGTAAATACCAGCTTAATTCGTTAAATTATCTATGTATTTGTACCTATTCAAAGTACCAATACAATCATTTGCTATAACCTCACGTAACATATATACTTACCTACATATAAAATTATAAATAATAGGTATAAAATTTAAAACTTGTAAAGGGAAATTTAAGTAGGGAAGACTCATTCCATATAAACAAAACATTCCAAACTAAATAATATGGAGCCAAAGTTCAAAACATTTCATTCCAAATACTGTTAGAAGAAAATGAAATAAGGCGCTGGCTACATGATCCGCTTTCCCTATATATATATAGGGGTGTCGGACAGAACGACCCATTTTCCCGTGATCATTTTTTAATGGTTAGATTTAATAATTCTTATTTCAATTAAATTTCATTTTCGTTACATTATTATTGTTAGGTAGGTACAGTATTTTACAGGTCATTGACCCCGATCAGCTAGTTAAAGTTGAAATTTTACATTAGGGGCCGTCCATTAATCACGTGATCTTTTTTTAAGCATTTTTTAACCCCCCCCCCTCCCCCTTGGTGATACATGGTGAGGTTTAAGACTACCCCCCCACCCCTCACCCAACATCACGTGTATTTTTTATATCTACAAAAAATCTAAAAAATTTTAGAATATTTTAGAATATTATCTTAAATACAGGTATAAAGTAAAATCTTATTTTATTCTGAAATTATGGACCATGATAAAAATGTCTAGACAGAAAGGTTGCAGGTGGTTTTTGATTGGCATAAAAATAATCGAAACGAATGGTTTATTCATGCGAAAAACATATATTGTACTTAGCAACGGCGAGTCAAGGTCACACTACACGCCGCTTTTCGATTAAATAATCGCGCGTTTGAAAAAATAATGAAAAAATAAATACACGTGATATCTTACTACACCCCCCCCCTCCCCCTTGTGACATTTCGTGATTTTTGTCAAACCCCTCCCCCCCCTTTCAAGCCTCACGTGATTAATGGACGGCCCCTTATACGGTTAAAAATGTTAACACTTCATATATAGGTAATCTAAAAAAACGACTTACAAAAGTTTGACTCAAGCAGTTGTTGAATCAGCCCTAATAATTAAAACTAAAAAGTATCAAGATGGTTCTCCTTACTTACTTAGGCCGGTCTTAAGTGAAAACCGATCGTGTAGTCCGTACCTTACCCTAAAGAAATCAATAAGTACACAAGTCACAATGGAGTTTCTAAAACTGCAAAAATATTGTATTCACAGTACTCAGAATAAATAGGCACTAGAAATCGCATACTCGCTTAAGTACCGCCGAACAGGTGACGCATAAGTCACCAGTTAGTAACTAAAACAGTCAGTGAAACAGTAAACAAAAATGAAACTCCACAAGTTGCAATGTATACCAATAAGGGAAGGTTTTTCAAAAGCAAAAATGCGTTTTTTGGGTTCCGTACCTCAAGAGGAAAAAGGAACCCTTAAAGGATCACTTCGTCTTTCGGATGTCCGTCTGTCTGTCAAGACCCTTTTTCTCAGGAATGCGTGAATAATAACTAAAACTTTATTAACGATTTTCTAATTATGTATTTCGTTAATTAGGTTTGTACGGAACCCTCAGGGCGCGAGTCCGGTTTTTTAATACACGTTTGGGGATGCGACGTCTCCTGAGAAATTTGCGTAGGTATTTCTAGTGCCTATATGTTATTCTGAGTACTGTGGTACTATTCGATGTACGAATAATTATTATTCATACTACAAACCGCCTTACAGCCTAGAGCTTAAGAAAAACGCTCTAAAATATTATTTTGTCGAACATATAAAAAAAAATTAAGTACAACAGTCATTTGTTTTCAGAACCAGTCGAAGTTTACAAACGCGTGCTTTAAAAATAAATTCGAAAAATTTTGATAAAAATATTAATAGTCAGTCAATAAAAAAAGATAATCGTATAAACTGTAACCCCCGTAAGTTGTAGTGTATTAAAATACCTATAGCAATTCCAATCATTCCCAAATTTTTTTACGGCAAAAACTAAATCGAAAGAAAAAAATAGATATTGCTATAATTTGAAACATTTTATTCGGAGTGTTTAAAAATTTAATACGTATTATTCACAAATGTAAGAGAAAGGGGTAAATAATAACTTGACCTTGAATGTTAACTTGAATGTATTAATTTGGGTCAGTGTAAAAAGAAGAAAAGAAGTATTAAATAACCATAATCACTAAGCACTGACGGCCGTTGGGGCAGAAAGGTTCTCGAGTGGCGACCACGCATCGGAAGACGAAGCGTAGGCTGGCCTCCCACAAGGTGGACCGACGATCTGGTGAAGGTCGCCGGACCCGGCTGGATGAGGTTAGCGCGGGACCGGGCGTCGTGGAGATCCCTGGGGGAGGCCTTTGTCCAGCAGTGGACGTCAGGCTGATATGATGAATCACTAAGCATAGGTAATGAAAATAAATAAAGTTTATCATAGCGACGAGAGTGCGGGCCACAAAACCGGCATGTATGGGCCAGGAACAGAAACTGGTGTTGCATATTTAGCCATGTCTTTTGATTATCAAATTTTGTCATAAGTCATAAACGTACCGTCGACCGTTAAACAAAGCCAGTATAACCTGGTCTCTCATAGTATTGAAACTCCCTAGGCTAGGCCAGCTCAAGGTGTTTCCACTGAGGTGCGGTCGACTGTACAATCGTATAGTCCCCGTATAGTTTTTTGGCGGTGTTGTGAAGTTGGCTGGTTTCTGTGCAATAACTAATTTTAGGTGTCAAAGGGCAGCTGTGCGGGGGTTCACTAGAGACGCCCATTCAATTTCAAGAAATAATTCATTGATTCGATCAACCGAATCAAACTTTCAGGTTTTTGGACATCTCTATTTATCACACTATCTCGCTTACGCAAACAGACTATAAACACTGTCAGCGACGTGAAAACAATCTGTGACTATATTCATTCAGCCGCCAAAAAATTCTACGGGGACTATATCAGTTTATAATTTGCCGCAAAAACAGAGAATGTGTCCCGTTTGGAGACAGCACGGACAGCGCACGTGGCCGCTGGAGCGTCGTCACGCCGGTGTCTTCGCCTTCTTGCCGAAGGGCAGGTTGATGCGCCGCTTGCGTGGCTTCGGAAGGCCCTCGTCCTCCATCAGCGAGGAGTCCGTCGACTCCTCCTCGGGAGGCGTGTTGCTTGACGGCGTGGGTATGTCCGTATCTGTCAGACCAATGATTTATATTTTTAATTATCGTATGGCAGTATAAGACGCAGCGTAGGCAGGCCTCCCACTAGGTGGACCGACGATCTGGTGAAGGTCGCGGGACCCGGCTGGATGAGTCGGATTTGAAAATATATTTTTACATTTGATAGCCCAATTCTTGAGGAAGGTTATGGGCTATTTAACATCACGTTACGATCCTTAGGAAATGCCCGAGCGCTTTTTGACTATAGCCTATGATCACTATAGCCTAAAGAACAAAATGGTACGAATACCAACATAGACGTCAGCGTCGCCTCGCGCATACGATTTTGTTCTTTACGTATAGTAATAAGGTTTATTTGACAATGACTTTTTTAGCTTTTCATTGACATTTGAAGCTAGAATAGTAAAAGCCGGCTGTAGACGAACCTTCCAGCAGCGTCCTCTGCTTAGCGAACAGTCTCGGCGGCGTTCTGACGTCCTCCGGGCTGGCGGGCACTATGTCCGTGCTGCGCGAGCGCACCATGGGCCCCTGGGGCAGCGGGCGGCGCGGCGGCGGCAGCGGCGCGCCCGCCACGCTGCGCATGGACGCGCGCAGCTGCGGCTGGGACTGCGAGTGGACCGCGCGCGTCAGCTCCTTCAGGTCCTCACCCGTCCAGTTCACACTGGCAAATATTTTATAATGAGCGTACAAGTTTCACCTTAAAATGTGATATTTAATTTTTTTTTCTCTAGCACTTCAAATTGCTTCACAGGATTTTTATAAAGATTTGTGAAAATGATTACGTTTTATTTTTTCGTTTAATGCTCATCACTTAATGCTTCCTAATTAATGACCACGTGTCGGAAGACGCAGTGTAGGCAGGCCTCCCACAAGGTGGACCGACGATCTGGTGAAGTGATCAGGATCGGTCGTCGTGGAGATCCCTGGAGGGAGCCTTTGTCCAGCAGTGGACGTCTACAGGCTGATATGATGACTTAATGCTTCGCGTGCACCTCACGAGTCTAGTATTACTGTATTCATAGAAAGACTTTGGTTGGGAGCCTATGGCATTCACTCACTTGTCTCCGCCCAGCACGAAGTGCACCTGGTCGCGCCGCCGGTCGTCCACGGCGGGACTCTTGCGCAGGTCGCCGTGCGGCCGCATGCGCAACTCCTCCGTCGACAGCCGCTTGTCCTCCAGCCGCCGCTCGCGCGCTTCTTGCGCCAACCGCTCTTCGAGTTGCAACCTGCACGTCGTTAACATTTCATTCAATAGTCTTAACTAGCTGTTTCCAGCAGCATATAAGTTATTTTTTACTTTTTGATTTTGCTCGGCTCCTAAGGGTCATAGCGTGATGTTAAATAACCTATAACCTTCCTCAAGAATTGGGCTATCAAATGCAGAAAGAAATTTTTAAACCCGATTAGCGCGTTCATTCTAGTCTATTTTTTTGCAATTTTGCCTTCGAGACGTTTATATAAAATAATCCCCTGACTCGACTGATCTATCGATCAACCCACCGAGTCTAAAAACTTGCAATTTTGGATAGCCTAGAGGTTCCTCAAAAGACGACATAGACAACCACTGACATTTTTTTTAATTCCATCGTTAGGGCATTGAAATTAAAAAGTGTATAGGTAGCTAGCTAGTAACTAATTATAGAGTTATCACTATTCATAAGTCTAGAATCTCACCTAGCTTCTGCCAGTCGCAGGTCTAATGGGTAGTGCGGAGCGTCTGCCTCGCTGCCGGACGAGTCCTCGCGCCAACCGAAGTTATCAGCCACTGAAACCGTTACAATTGACTCTGTTAAAAACGTACTCAAATAACTGCCTAAATTATAGATCTGAGGCTATCAAAAGCGCGGGTACAACAGCCAGTAACAGATTTTTAAAAAACATGTTTACTTGTAGTAAATGTCACAATGTGACCAGTGTTTTCCGTAAAGTTGTAAAAAAGTGTTGTAAAGTTTACAATTTTATCATAAGTTTTTTTTTATAACAAGTCATTACATATAGGGTAAAATGCAGATGTACCGCAACGAAACTGAAATAGTAACGAAACTTATCAGTTCCGTAACGAAATGTATCAGTTTCGTAACGAAATTTATGTTTCGTAATGACATTTATCAGTTTCGTAACGAAATTCATCAGTTTCGATACAATTTCAGTTTCGTTACGGTACATCTATTCTGAATTTCACCCTATAAAATCTATCATTAACTGTAAACTACATAACCAGTTCAGAAATTTAAACTTCGCTTTCGTATAATAAATATACTAAGGGTATTATAACCACGGCTGTTGCGGCGCCTAATATATTTTGTTAATAGACCTATGTACCTTTAACATTTATGCACAATAAACAAATTTATGTGTCCTACTAGTGTAGCATGTATGAAATAATTTGGTATTAAATTCTGGCAATTTGAAAACAAGCAATAATGATATACAAAAAAATAAGGCAACGTAAAAATATCTTACCTGTATCAAAGGAAAATGTTGAACACAAACTTCTAATCTACGGCAAAAACCTTGCAAAAGGAGTGAGTGGGTGAAATGGCAAAAAATAAAACAATATCACAATCGTCAAAAGCTTTCAAACGTGCATTTGGTAAACACAATTGTTACTTTACACTTGTAATTAAAAATATACATACATAAACAACTAAAAACTCAATGAAATAACGAAAAATATTAATTTAAAAGCAAGCGTAGACTATTTCCAATCAGATAAAAAAAAGTGGCCATGTACACCTTCAATCAAACTAAAAATCACGACTTCGAACTCTAATTTTTTTTTTAAATTTCCGTGTGGTATACAAAAAATTTTGTCCTTCAAATGTTTCTTTTGTACATTTAAAAATTAAATTTCTGCTTAAATTATCACTACATTTTACACCAACTAAAATAAAACTCGGGAACGATGTTATTAGAGACATGCATAGGGATACAAAATAAGGAAGAAAACCCACACCACCAAAATCTTTCTTACCAAATTATTTCATACATGCTTTTGAGAATGAATAAAAAAAAACAAAAAAAAAACATTTTAATGCCTGAAAGCTTCCTATCGATTGTGATAACATAATTAACTTTCAAAAATGTTTATTAAAAACCAAAATATACTAAAACAATACAATAAAGGAAAATAGTGACTTAATTACTATAGGAATAAATATTCGTTAAATCTTAGCGGTAGTAAGAATCAAGATGCCATTACTTATTTCATCAAGTCTGGTCAAGATCTAGAAGTATCAGTATCCCAAATACTGAAATCGTTAAGAGGCCTATAATAATTGCCAACTCGTCCCCCATACAAACTTATTTTTAAAATGAAGTTTGTATATCAATACTCAAATTGCCATTTTGGAACAGAAACCTAAAAATGACCAGCAATCGACCTTTCTATTCTATAGACATTTGAATCCAAAGTTTGTATGGGACTCTGGGTGACAACAGCCCTCATAAGTATTGATATTTATCATAATTTAATATGCGTTTTTAAGCATTCGGGCGTTACGCGCATTAGTTTTCATTAAATCATTTAGTAATACCATGATTTCATACATTTTATTTGCTGTTTAAATATCAAAGTTAATAAATCAAAGATTTGAGCGATCTTAGGCTATTTTTTACCTACAAGGGAAGCATTAAAATGAGTATATTCCAATCCAAAGGACATGACATACGAAAACCAATTTATTTGTGACTCGGAAACAAAAAGTACATGCACAGAATTGGAAAGCCAGTAAACACAAGTTTATATTATAACTTCGGAACTCCATCTGATTTTGTTTCAGAGGCAAATGTCTTTGGTTTTCGTATGCCACTCGTGTTGCAACAGATATTAAGTGGTCGGTCCGGGAAGTGGTTCGCACAAAAAATGTATGCACTTCTTTTCCACTAAATAATCACAAGGTAAGTCGCCATATTCAGGTGTTCCCCTCTACCAAAGACACAAGACCACTTGGTCATACGTACGTGAGGTTATGAACACAGACACAATGTAACAGAATGTATCGCATGGGAAGAAAACGCTATAGTATAAAAAACTATTCAAAAACAATGCACTTATTAGTGACAATTATTAAAACTAAAGCAATGGATCGTTAGAGGGTTATGATTAGTCAGATGGGCATACAATAGTCGCCCTATAAGTGACGAACCACTTTCCGCGCTGACTGTTTGTTTCTCATTATCTATGGTCAGGAAATAAACTCATTAGCGAAATAAAACATGACACGATTTTATTTTTATTTAAAAAAATTAAGTATTATTAGTAACAAGAGCAGCGCCACAGTGGACGAAGATAGGCGGCTTAATATAGTCAGTTTTTTGTCTTTTTTATGTCTTAAGAGTTCATAACTGATATATTTTTTGGGTTGTTTATTATTTGTGACGATAAAAAGTAATCCTAAAAAGTTAATATAGCTTTCGTGTTTTACACCGGACAGACAGACGGACGAAAAAGCTTAGATTAGACGGATCCCTAAAACTGATTTTGAATTACCAATAATTAGTAGCAAGTATAACCCGTCTGAAATATCTGCGGACCTCGCTGAAATGCGGTTCCCCCGCGCTTTCAATCTCAAAGCTCATTTTCTTGTTATTTTAGTTCATTTTAAGTCGTATTTTTTGCAGTCAAAATAGTTTATATAGGTCGATTCTTTTGATACCTAGTTGATAAAAAATTTATTTTTAAATGGATGCAATTTTTTTATTTTAATTTAAATGAAAATTATATATATTATAATAAAATATTTATTATCATTATTGTAGTCTATTATAAATACTGAAATACCTACCCGTCAAAAAAATTACAGTACTTTTTACACCCTTATCTGGAATTTGTCTGCTGACTCTCCAGTTTCTATGACGTCATTTGGTCAGGTCCACAGATATTTCCGACGGGTTATAGTCATTTATATTTGGCTGAACTAAAACGCGTTTGGAGTAGGTAGTGTTGCCCGCTATTTAACGATTAAAAATATCACGTTATCACAATATCGCAAGTAACGAAGACGACGGTGAAGAAATGCACCATTGATATGGCATTTATTTTGAAAATATGGCATTCATTTTGACATTCACCGACCGCCATTATCTGCAAGAAATAAGGTTTACTGTACATCAAACAATTGGCGCCTGACGTAACATTCTCTCGTATTGATGGTTGCCAGTTATATTTAGTAAAATACAATAGCTGCATGTCATATAATTTATTTATTAGCCTCGTTTTGCAAGCATACGACGTATCTTTGGATTTACAGATCTTAACGTACAAATATGTTGGCGAATACACGATACGATACAGGCAGAGTGAACGAAAGTGCGGAAACTCGGAACAAGCGCTCTAAAACGCACACACGCATGCGCAGTGTCCACCTAAACTATCACACAGAGATAATCCCGCGGAAGTAGAACTTGGCCATAGCTTGCGACGCGCTTATCTGTGTGCTAGTGTAGGTGAACACTGCGCATTTTAGAGCGCTTGTTCTGAGTTTCCGCAGTCTCGTTCATCGATACTCCAAGTTCTACAAGTGTGGACCCAGCCTAATGTGACGACATATTACTTCCAATGTAGCGCTGCCCTCAAATGCGTTATTTTTTCAAAACTTGTACATTGTATTTGTAAATGACTAACAATTAGTATTCAATTGTGTTAGTATAATTAATTTTTTGTACAAAATTTTAATATAGCTGCTGCGATCATCATAGTTTTAAATTTTAATATACTTATCAAGTTTAGAAATTGTGCTTGCGTTTTGGGAGCCATGCTTTAATTGTAATTTTATTAATATACATTTTTTAATTAATTATATACAGAAAAGCCGCATTCGTTTCTTAATTAATGATAGATTTTTGTCATTTAAAGTTATGTTCAGTATAATTAGAACTTAAGTACTTACTAAGTATATTTTTGTCGGTAAACATCAAACTGCCAAGTCCACGGAATGTTTTTTTTTAATACGCCATTTTAGATGTATAGGTACGTATTCGTGTCGATTCGGCTGGTGGCACGCCGAATATCGGGTTCAGTGGCGCGCCTTGGGGGAGGCCTATGTCCAGCAGTGGACTACTGCAGGATGATGATGATTTATTTTAGCCGTTAATATTATTGACCACGTACAAACGCATCTATGAAAATTTTAAATCATTACTCGAAACTCGAGAAATGTGTAAAACAGCGTGTGGACTTATAAAGGTTTGAAAAAAAAAACTCAGGTTAGGGAAAGGCGTGGTGCATTTTCGTGATTGGTCGGTGGGACATGTAAGAATTTGATATAATTATGTTCGAGGCCTAAAGCGATTTAGAAAAAAATACTTTGACGCGTTGTTTCCAATTTAATCTTGAACCAGATTTTTTGACGCGTTGTTTCAAAGTTAATCTTGAACTAGATTTTTAAAAATGAATTATCAAGGGTAATTTAGAAGAAAAAGAAGAAATTTATTTGAAAGTGAACCGACTTTAAAAAACTTGCGTTGAGATTTCTGGCATTTAGATGTTTACAGACATATTTTAAGACTGACTAAATTAACAAAAAAAAAGATTAAATAGAGAATTGTTGAGCACTACGTTTCTATTAATAGTATATTGCTTGGCAACTTACTTTAAAATAAGGTTTTTCATGGCTCACAGAATACTTATGAAATACATTGGTTTCGTTTTCTTTTTGAGATTTTTCATACAAAGATCTACACAAAATACTGCTCATATAAAAGTAGCAATTATTATTATAATTTTATCACAAAAATGGACTTTTATGTTATTTGAATTTTTATGGAATGCATACCATATTTTCTGTATGAAAAAAATAGGTATTATTGCAATTAAATATTATATTACAATATTATTTATTATAATATTATATTATATTGTATTACAATATTACTTATTGTAATATAAAAAATAAATCATCATTCTAAAAGCAATATAAAACATACTAAAATAAAATAAAGGTCTCTCGCAACGCAACACAGGATAAGGGCATATAACGTAAAGAAAGAATGATATAGAAATAAAACCCGCATTGAAGAGACCTTTACTAAATTAAGTAGGTAACTACAAAAAATTTCTACACAATAAAAGTAATACAAATGCATAAAACATTCTATATCCGTTGGCACTACTATAAACTACTTGATAGACGAAATGTAAAAAAAACTGTTAAAAAAAAACATACAGCCGAACATAGTACCTCCTCCTTTTTTGGAAGTCGGTAAAAATCCAATAAAACACAAAAAGTGATGAATGCAAAATGTATTTTACAATGTAACAGGAAATGTAATTTGTTTATTAGCAAATCATTATTCATTATACAAAATATCAGATCAAGCGCTTTTAGTACACCTGAATATCCTACCGATTGTTCGGAGGTGAAATGCATTGAAAATACACATTATATTGGTGAATTTGACGTATCCCGTATACGTTCTGCATATAAGGTCTGATTCTGAAGACAAGCATTTAAAATTTGACAGAAGTTTTGTCTTTTACCCTCGAATCAAATCAAATATACTTTATTGAGCACCAAATTATATCAAAAGATTACGCTACGATAATTTACTAAACTGTGTACAATCAAAAGGCGGCCTTATCGCTTTTCAGCGATTTCTTCCAGATTTCGAAATAATGTGTGATCTTGTATCTATTCAATTTTAATGCTGGCAAATTTGAACTTTGTACCGTCAGAATTCGGACCATAATATCTGTAAATGGCTATACGTATTGGGTGTCTAGTCTAGTCGATGTGTTCGTGGATGACGGACGCGTCGTCGAGGGTCTTACCTGAGCCGCACAGCGACGCGTCGTCGCCGACGCTCAGGTCGTCTTGGGAGCTGCTCATGCGCACTGCAACAGTCATTACAAACATCAATGTATGCCGGGGCGTCAGTGGCGTCGTGGGGAATAAGCGGGCTTTCATGACGAGAGGTCCGATTCCGATCCCCGGCTGAGCCATGTACCAATGCGTTTTTCTCGAAACTTAAATACATTCACTGACTGTTCACAAACGGTGAACGAAAACATAGTGAGGAGGCCTGCATACGCCGAAGAAGAAATTCTTAGGCGCATGTGAAGTCCAGCAACCCGCACTGGACTAGCGTGGTGGACTATAGCCCATACACCCTCTTTGAGAGGGTAGGCCTGAGCCCCAACAGTGGGGACTTGTTCATAGGCTGTTGATTTGATTTTGAATATATTCAGAAACGTGGACATTGACGGTGGGCCTGATCCGCAAGCATAAGGTCGCTTAGCTATGTAGAGGGCTTGCTCGGAGTTTTTTGAAGGATATGATCCGCAATGAGGAGATCCGATGGAGAACTAAGACTAACGACATAGCCAGGATTAGCAAGGTGAAGTGGCAGTGGGCAGGTCACATCTGTCGCAGAACCGACTGCGCATGTTCTGGATGGAGACCGCGGACCGGCACGCCCGTCCGCCAGATGGACCGCAGACCTGATGAAGGTAGCCGGAAGCGGCTGGATGCGGCGGGCGGAGGACCGGGTGTGGTGGCGTTCATTGGGGAAGGCCTATGTCCAGTACTGGACGTTAAAAGGCTGATATGATGATGATGATTTATAGGTTACCTCTGCCGCCGGCGCGGCCGTTGGCGTTCCTATAGAGGGTGCTCTCGAGGAACTGCAGCCCGTTGTTGTTGATGATGTTGAACCCGCACAGACGCTCGATCTGCTTCCACCGGTGCATGCGCTCCTGAACACAACGACAATAAACTTTATTTCATACAATACATAACTTCATGCTATGTCCCTGACGGGGTAGGCAGGTAGATCGGAGCGCAAAGTTTTTTTTTTGCTACGAGGGCAACAAGCAGGCGGGCCTCCTGATGATAAGAGGTCACCGCCGCCCATAGACACCTGCAACACCCGGGGGGTGCTGGTGCGTTGCCGGCCTTGGTCGAAGAGCTCTTTTGATTATCTTCTTGAAGTATCGCGATCCTGGCATACCTCTCTCGCTTCGCTTCAGTCTCATCATTAGGCGGGTCCACACAGAGCGAGCAGCCTCCCGAGGTGCTCAAAGTTGGAATATTATAGTATTATGTATCCTAGACAACGTTTGTTTTTTAATCACTCCATATTTGAGATCCAATAAATAAACACGAAAATTCTCAGTTATGTTTAATTTAATAGGTTATGGGCCCATTTGCCCCGCGCGAGACAGCCTCGGTCGGATAAGCTACGTGCGCGAGGCAGCTTCCCTCGGTAGGATATTCGTGTGCGAGTCTTATGCGCAGGACATTGTTGTAATTAAACATTCCTGACTGAGAAAGGCAACCCCCTTTTCAATTTTGCAGAACCACCATAGGCTTGCCAGTTCATAGCTGTCGGATTACCTTTTCGAACAACTGTGTGTATGTCTGATTTAGTTAACACTTCACCTGCAACTCGACCGTGACCTCGTTGAGAGCGGTGCGCGCCTCCACTATGGACCGGTCCACGTCGTCTATGGACTTGCCGTGCGTGGACACGAACGCGCCCACCAGGCTGGACCGCTTCTTGCGCAGCTTCTCGCACTGAAATACACAAGTAACCATCATAATAGCTTGCGTACAACAACAAAGAACTAAGTCTCGTCCATTTCGGAGAGTTCGGGTCTAAAAGCTTTCCTTGTAAGGTCAAGAAGAACTAAGGTCACCGACATATCTGAAAGATAGTTAAATGAAAAGGCAGTACGTATGGAAATCTTGCAGAAACTGTCCCCAACTTCGCATGACTGAGTAAGGCTGTTTTTCCATCAGAGATGTGCGAGTAAGCTGAGCGGTGCGAGGTTGCGTAAAACGGTGTGCAGAAGAGCGGTGCGAGGATGCGTAGTGAAGTACACCGCGTCCGTCGCACACTTTCCTCGCTCGCGTCTCGCACACATTCCTCGCAAACACCCCTCGCACTAGTTCCTCCGCGTCCCTCGCACACATCTCTAGCCTTTATTTATCATATGTACAAACACCTCGCTCCGTTAGACGTTTTCCACCAGAGCTGAGAGCGGGGCTAGGAAAACGAAGTGTACTATTGGTGGATTTTTTCCTCGCGGACCGCTCAGCTTCCTCGCACATCTCTGGTGGGAAAGCAGCCTAACAGCGCGTGCACTCACCGCTTCCCTGGCCACCTGCAGCTGCATCTCGGCCTGCTGCTTCTTGCGCAGGTACGAGCGGTTCTCCACCTCGTGGGTCAGCTGCAGCCACTGCTGGAGGCCGGCGGGAGGCGCCCAGCACCTGTCTTCCAGTTCACCCTCAGCACGACGTAACTCCGCCCGCAGCATCTGGCAAACGGAAAAGAAAAATTCGTTAAAGTTATCAAAACCTAACTTGTCTGCCAATCTGTACTGGACTGGGCCCTAGGAGGGCTTTGGCCCTATTAAGAAGATAACCATCAAGTATATAGGAACGAAACGTAGTCGAGTAGTTACGGTTATAGGGAAACAAACGGTAGATCCGCATGTTAAGATTGCATGTTAATAAAATTACCTCAATTTCAGATTTGAGCTGCGACACCTCCAAATCCGAAGAGGCCGAGTTAAGTAAGGGTGTATCCCCAGCTTCCCTTAATTTCTTTTCCAAATTTTTCTTTTCAGTCGTCGCGCTCTCCTGTAAAAGCATAAGGTTTCATAAATCATTTTGTCGATTCTTTGCTAATGTAGTCTAGTCAATTGCAATCCTACAATGTACTGTTATTTTACATGCTTCTCAAGCTCCTTCTGGACATCACTATACTATGAAGCTGCTCTATATCTCGCAGCATCTTTTTCAGCCATTCATGGCATCTGAGCAGTCCTCTATCTCTGGCTGCTACGTACCTGTTCTAACCGCGCCTTCTCGAGCTCCTTCTGCATGTCATCTAGCGCCACCTCTGCCTTGCGAAGCTGCTCCATGTCTCGCAGCATCCTCTTCAGCTGGTCGCGGCTGGCGCGGCCGGCACGCAGCGCCGCCCAGCCACCGACGAGCGCGCCGAGCAGCAGAGAAGCGAGGAGCCAGTCCTTCCATCTGCTTCCTTCTGGAATTAAACGAGGACCGGTCAGTGCCGTTCGGGGATGGAAGACCCCTAATGGCCGAAGTGGCGCTTATCAGGCCGACTACATGGAGAAAGGCAAAATAGGCTCGAGGAACGACAGAATAACAGATTTGATATGAGTTGAGCGATATGAACTGATGGCCGTTGGGGCAGAAAGGTTCTCGAGTGGCGACCACGTACCGGTAGACGCAGCATAGGCAGGCCTACCACAAGGTGGACCGACGATCTAGTGAAGGTCGCGGGACCCAACTGGATGAGGTTTGCGCAGGTCCGGTCGTCGTGGAGATCCCTGGCTGATATGATGATGAGCGATTGAGGTAAGTCTCGGTAGTATAATGTAGACTTACGTACAGTCTAATTAATAAACAGTATTTTCTAAGATCTTGACTTTAGTTAGTCATCAAATTGACTACCTAACGGTTTACAAAAATATACCTAAAATGACATCAAAATCCAAACACTCTGGATTCTCCAGGTCTAAAAACAGAAAATTTGTCGTACCAGTAAAGTATCTAGTACTTACTAGTAATTAGATATACAAATAATTCTAACCAAAAATGTCAAACACGTTTTTTTTGGTATTTAATGTAACAGTATTTATTTTTATTTTTTTACTAGTTAAATATAAACTTTACCTACCTTACTAAATATATATACTTACTTAAATATAAATATTCTTTCTCGTTTTCCTATTCGCATTGCAGGAAAATTGTCTAAACAACATATAATAACTTAGAAACTCGATTCTAGCAATTAACATTGACACAATTTTCTCGTAAGGTAGACATTGTGATGGTCCATACTATGTTACAAACGTTTTAAACATAAAATTGACTAGATAATGAGTTTGAAAAGATTATTTTAAGATAAGAAAAAACTGTATTCACATAAGTGCAAACTAGTAACTTTTTGTGTATTTTTAAAGTTGAAAACCAATGTTTTATAGTAAATAAGCATTACCCACCTTGAGCAAATTATACAAGCAACTTACGTATTTTAAAAATAAAGTGTGTATCATAACTTTTGGTTATAGTTTGAAAACTACTGAAATTATTTTTCTTTGGTTTTTTTTCTCTTTTGTTTGCAACTAGGTACCTACCGTATGAAACGCACGTACTATTTAAGTCGTTATTTTCCTAACTTAAATATCAAGTTCACTCTGTCAAGAATTCCCAACTAAAATGAGTATAAGTACATAAATTTTATTTTTAATTATTTATTTAAATGAACAATATATTATACATGGTTAAGGGCTTCTTTCACCACTTCCTGATATTGTTACAGATAGTAATCTTAGTGATAAACTAATCTATCAGATAAATCTGTGTGATAGACTATATAAAATATATAAGATATAGGCAATCAGATACCTGTGAAACCAAAAAAACAGGCTATCTGTCAGATAACCTACAGATAGGGTATCTGGGACTTTATCAGCAAGCGGTGTAAGAGGCCCTAAGTCTCTAATACTAGACCCCACCACACAAACCTCTGAGGTTTATCTATGACGAGGGAGTTCGTAGGTACTTTATATAATAATAAATTTTGAGATTAAATTAGATGAATTTACAATACATAGCTTATGTCTTTACTTTGTAAATATTTTGATAATAATAAAAATATTATGATATTTCAATAATAAAACACTAAATACAAGCCAGCAATAGCCGCGGGAAAAGATTTGTCACTAATGTAATATTACCTAAATTGTTTGGACTTTGAAACACTTTTTTCAGTCAAGGTGTCATGTCCTCATCACATCGATATGGAAAGAGTGTTTGTGTAACCTTAACCTCTCAATGCCAGTACAATTTCAATGGCACTTTTGCTACATGCGATTTTCAACTTTATTGCAACGACATAACGAGCACGACAATGTACATAATCGAGTACCTCCCACGTCATTACCATGGGAATCAGCTCATGATCGCCATTTGTTAAAAACTCATTACTGGTGAATAAATATTGCAGCTACGTCATTACCGAATTGTTGAACACTAGCCGTTCGCGCTGCATTGTCCACGCTTAGTCGGACTTTCCCGTAGGACCTACGTATTTTTCTTATTTACCATTTTTATTTCTGTGTCCATTTTTTTATGTCCCTTTATTATTATCAAGATTACCTTTAAAACGAGTAACTCGCAAGCTTCACCCGCTCCATGAGTAATACTAGCTGTGTCCCGCGACTTCGCCCGCGTTTATTAGTTATTTCTAACTTATTTCAGTTTATTCTGCTCTTAAGGGTAGTGCGATTGGTAGTTTCAGAGATTCGCGCATTCAAACAAACCAACAAACAAGCAAGCAAACTATTCAGCTGTATTAGTACAGATATGGGGGCATCCGGTAGAAAGAAGTGTCTAATATACATATAATTTTAAAATAATTTTCAATAAATCACGTCCTCTACATTTTTGTTTTAAATGCACTGTTTCATGTCTTATGCACTAATGCACTGATTCAAGGTGTATTACCAATCAAAATGTAACCATCCTCGCGTATCTGACGCGAATTCAAAGTTTAAACACCGCGTCACGTAACGTTTAGGATTTCAAATACAAACTTAGAGATATTTCAAAAAAGATCATTACCATCGTCAGTCAAGTCCACATACCGTCCACTGAACAGCAAATACACAAAATACGATGCTCCCAGTAACGCCCAGGTCTCAAACACCATTTATAACGTCATCACTGGCACTAAAGCTTAGTCATTTCAACAAATATCATTCAATCACTATTAAAAAGGAAGCCACACGCGAAATATACGTGACGCCGGCCGCACTCGGCATGGTGGATGGAACTAACTTTGAATGGAGCAAAATCGCACCAACCGTGATGTAATGCTGGCGACACCACGATTTCATTAATTTGCGAGACTTAGCACAGGTTTGTTAGCGCGGACGAGCTAATCGAAATGGGCTTCCTTAAAATAATATTTACATGCAATCTATAAGTAGGTAGGTACCTACCTAGGTATTTTTAATTTTTAAAGAAAAAAATCTTGAACAACTAAATAAACAAACAAAATAAAAACAAATTATGAAATAACTTTTGAATAAATTCACACAGCATTCACTTGACATGTTGTGTCCGGTCTGAAAGCGTCCCTATTATATTATGCGATAAATATACCTACATACTTTTTCCCTTTCGTCGTTTTTCTGGAATTTTTTGTAATTTTCGAAAAAAAAAATCCTAATTAGTTTTTTGGCACTTTTCATCCCTTTCAACTAATAATAATAAATTAATAATTTTATATTATAAGCCGTTTTAGAGGTCCTGTCTGTCTGTACATAGAATGTAATATAATTTGTGTTGTATACTTGTGACATTTCAATTTGAACTGATTTGTGTAAAAGCAAATAAACAAAAACGATTTCGACCACTTAACACTTGCAATATGCATAATTCCGAACTCATTAATTGAAATCCGTGATATAATATTAGTCTACGAATCTTTATGAATACATCGACCTTGTACGTGTCATAAATATTAAATAGAAAAATTCGTCAAGGCATGACAGTCCCGTTCAAAATCAAAATTTCACAGCGCAGGTAACAAACACGGTCTTACACAATGAACAATAGATGGTGACCCTATAAAAATGATTTAATAACATGTTACAAGTTGTAACAACTCACGGCGGCAGGCAGCTCAGCTCATCCAGTAATTCATAATCATAAATATGTGAAACATTTCACGTTAACTATTGTCTTTTTGTCGCCAATGAAAGCTGAACAAACTTGAAAGTAAGTATGTGATATTATATTACCTGCTATCATCAATATCAATATTTAAAAGAAGAAACTGACTCACTGACTGATTAACGCACAGACCATACTGTACAGCTGATCCAAGAGACTTGAATTTTGGCACAAAGGTTCCTTGTATAGTTCTGACGTGATAGAAAGCGTTTTTTTCCATCGGGAAGGGATGCCAAGCCGCGGGAAACAGCTAGTAACATAGGTACTAAAGCCATCGTCCGCATCGTAATCAAATCGGCTTAACCCTTTAATTGTAGTAGAGATATTGTCCTTTCGCATAAACCATTCAAGTTTAATTTTATTTATTTATTCAACAAACACTTTACGTCAATAAACAGACAACAATAGAATAAAGCCAATAACAAAGTACGTAGATAGGTTTCATGATAGAAAAGAAAGGAAAACAGAAAAAAAAAAAGTGCAATATTTAATAAAATTCAATAGAAGCAAAAAAAAAGGTTAACACAGAATTTCAGGGATAAGAAGTATTCTGTGTTAATTCAATACAAACAATCACTGTACCAAGTTTCAATGCAATCGATTAAATTCAACAAACATTCAAGCAAACAAACATAAACACTTTCACGTTTACAACATTAGTTCGGATTTGTTATGTTGGTGTAATGACTTAGGTGAACATAGGTCATTGTTGAAGAACCGAACGCCGATAGGGCAGACCGTAGACCAGACATTCTGTGAACCGCTTAGCTCATCCTAGGATACACCACTGCTATGAAATGGACCAACGCCCTTTAGAAGCTAACTGGCATGCTTATTTGTAAACAGCTACAACTGGGCTGCCAACCAATCAGATTTAGGCAAAAAAAACTGATTATAGAGTTCACACAACAGTTATCCTGTGCAGGAACCAATAGATTTGAAATATATGAAATGAGGTTTTTGTAGGCATTTTTTGGTTGTCATGTTCGAACTGTAATCTACAGCTTCATCTCAATACGACACTCATTTGAAGTAAATCGTTATCATTTTGTATAAAACGATAATCATGCACGAGTAACATTTACGACTTAGGCCTGGTTCATATAAGACGTCTTTAAACTTTATATTAGAAACTTGTGACACGCGTAGATACGTGGTTGAGATAGTAAGGCATTGTAGATACGAAGAAATCCCTACAAAACAACCTTTTTCTCGCTGAAATATATGTGAAAGATAATATCTCGAATATCTTCCAAAAAGTAAATAAGTAGTGGTATTCCTACACACAAAAAGAAGATTATAAATGTTAACCAATATCGCCTTTAAGCACCTGAATGATTTATTCAGTCAAAAAAACATGTTTTTCTTGATTGCCTTGGATCTAGTTGTACATGTTTATTTTCTTTGTTGTTTATTGAATAATGATTAACTAAATCATTATGTTTATTTTTCATTACTCATACTCTGAAAGAAGGTCTGAAGTTGCCTGAGTAGCGGGTTGAAAGTAATACATCTCAGCCCTAGGGAGAATCCTCAGGAGAATCGCTTTCAACTGACAGCTGTCAAATTATAAATAAATAAAAACTAGTACTATTTTGACATTTCTATTGGACCATGTTCCAACTGTCTATACAGCCACTCAATTACAGCGCGATGTAAAATTGAAATAACATAAAGTTATGTAATAATTAAAGAATATATATTTTTTAAATGACTTTATTATAATTATTACTGTCAATTATTTCTTTAAAATAACATAGATTTGGGCAAAATATTTATAATTTTTTCAATGATGGAAATGAAAAATAATGGCAGAATAGCTGGCCGGCCACAGAAAAAAACAAAATAGACGGGAAAGCGGCAATCCGATCTTCTTTTGTTTTTTCGAGTTGTAGAGTTTTGTTTATACTTCCGTATAGCAGAGATTTGTATTAACACTCATTTTATGTTTTTGTTTTTACTTTCAGTGTATTCTTAATGAAAAGCACAGTGTTCAAGACTTATTTAGAGGTCCCTCGAACTATTGGCGCCCTCGCTACGCGTCGGGCGCCAAACCCCGTCTCGGGACTTAAATAAGTTACTTTCACCCCTTGGATAACAATGTACTATTATAAACAATACACTTTCTCAAGCGTTTTCCTGATGTGAAGAAAAGCTAAGTTTATAAAAAAGTTTTTGAAGCCTTTAAGTCTGTCTGTCCAACGAACAACTCATAAACTACAAATCCAATTGCGCTGAAATTTAAAGCATTATAGGTAGTACTCTAAACCTGCCAGGTCAACATGGGTAAATTATTAAAATTACAGGATAAAATAGTTATTCAAGGAAAACTTTAAATAGGATTTGACTAACCCGTTTGATGACTTTTTTCTGTGCACTCACATAAATACACTAAGAATCAATTTTTAGTAACAACTCGATTGTCATACACGCGCTATAAAACATCTCAGTCTGAACCGAGCCTACGCACCGAAAGTACTTACAACAATAGAGAGGAGTTTCGACGATTGTTGTATAATGAGCGGTGTAAAACTGTTTTTATATGCGCTCGTAATGACGGCTGATGGTCATCTGTAAAGCCTGCATTTTGCGACCGTTTTAATACTTGATTGCTGTACATAAAGTTGCATTTAAAGTAGTCGGCCCGTCAAAAAATAGTTTCCTTGTTCGTAGTGCGCTTCATTCGTTCACGAAGTCGAGACCAAGGGTCGAGAGGGTCGAGAAAGGGGTGAGTTTTTCGGAACTTGAGCACCGGTTTATTATCGTATACCACAGGCGTTTTTATAAAGGAAATCATCGTGAGGAAAACTTCAAAGAGGGAATTCTAGTGGCCATGTGAAGTCTACCAACACCGCAAATTTCTAGCCGGTGAACAATTACGTCAAAACTTTTTCTGATTGTAAAAAATAGCCTATATGTTATTCTATCGACATAGGTTTCATAATGCAAAATTTATTTGGTGAAAGTAGGTCAGGATTGAGTTAGAAATCCGGAAAAGAACTGCAATTTTTCAATATTCGTATATGACCGTATATTGGTATAGACCGTTGTAAATCAATATATTGACGGGAACCCGGAAATGTTCTATATAAACGTCCACATCGTTGATTTTAAAGCACTTTGCTGACGCCTACATATCATCTTCACTCAATTTTTTATGCTTAAATAAAGAGTGCTGAGTCATAGCGCATTTACTGCTGTGTAAAATTGACATATTTACTTATGTACATACTTAACTTGACTTAAAACTATTTTGCGCAATAAGTTGATGGTATTTACCGAGGTCAGACTGCTTTGACAGCTTCAAGAGGTTTTTCATGCAGAACAAACAACAATATACACTTACTTTAAACAAATTTCAGAGACTAAAACGACTCAAATAAGCAACAATATGAGTGAACAGTGAAGCCAAAAAATCATAAAAAACTGATGGTTGTGGGCTTCGGCTATTGGCTATAGGCGGCAGTGGTCGATAACCATCTAGCGACCGTCTGCCATTGACCTTGTAGCAATGATGATCATACGTAATACATTATGTCATAATAATAACAAAACATCTATTCCATTCACCTGAACCATCAAATTCCCACATAACTGGTTATTGTGTTGCAAGTTTTGTGGTTCACCACTGATTTATGTAGTTCTTAGAATATTCTAAGTATTTAAAAAAAACTGAAATGTCTTTATGATTGGTTGGATTGTATATTTCCTCCGTGGGTTCGATACTCATGCTGAAATAGTATATAAAGAATAGGGATAATGTAGAACGTTTACTGCGTCAAAGGAATCAAATCAACAGCCTATTAACATGTAACTGCTGGGGCTCAGACCTACCCTCACAACGAGGGCGTTCGGGCTATAGTCCACCACACTAGCCCAGTGGGGGTTGGTGGAAGAATTTCTTCTTCGACGTATGCAGGTTTCCTCACGATGTTTTCCTTCACCGTTTGAAGCAGTCAGTAAATGTACTTAAGTTTCGAGAAAAACCCATTGGTACGATATGATAGGCCGCGCCTTATCACTGACGCTCAAAGGTATATTAAGGTTGAAATTTATACTCTAGCCTACGTGTCATATCTCTACCATTATCCGTTATCCGTTGCTGATATTGGCCCGGGCAACATGTTTTTGTATAAGACGTCTTGTTCCTCTTTCTGCTTCTAAATAGAACTGGAACTCAACCGATTTGTGTACAACTTTCTCCCCTTTTCTGCTTGTATTCGTCTACCACCCGGACATAAGCCTCTCTGTGCTCTGAGCAATATAACCCCTTGTTTACAATAGAAGCATTATTGTATGTGGTAGCTACCCCCTTTCTGCTTGTATTCGTCTACCACCCGGACATAAGCCTCTCTGTGCTCTGAGCAATATAACCTCTTATTCACGATAGAAGCATTATTGTATGCAGTAGCTACCCCCTTTCTGCTTCCCATTTTCAGGTTGTATTCGTCTACCACCCGGACATAAGCCTCTTTGTGCTCTGAGACATATAACCTCTCATTTACAATAGAAGCACTATTGTATGCAGTAGCTACCCCCTTTCTGCTTCCTATTTTCTGCTTGTATTCGTCTACCACCCGGACATAAGCTTTTCTGTGCTCTGAGCAATATAACCTCTTGTTTACAATAGAAGCATTATTGTATGTAGTAACTACGGCATCATTAAAATGCACCTTGATATTACATCTAGCCCGAAGTATGATGATCGCATAATTAACACATAATTCCCACTGATAATAAACATAATTGAAGTGGTTCTGAAAAAAGAATCTTAGTATGACTTTATAGTTTGGCCTCCGGCGTGCATTGGCAACTGAGTTTCGCAACCAGTTGTCAAAAAAGAAAAATAACTTTCGTGCTACTCAACCAGTTGCAAGAGAAGATAGCCCATTCTTGTTTCACAACTTCCTCTTAAATACGTCTTGAGTTCTTAGTTGGTAAATAGTTGTGTAAGAAGAGTATAATATCTTCTTTGGCAATTGGTTGAGTAACAAGAAATTTATTTCTTTTTCGACAAATGGTTGCAAAACTTAGTTGCCAATGCAGCCAGAGGGACGGTTTCGGATACTCTCGCCCACTTTCTCCGATGCGAAAAACCCTGTAATATTTTGCGGTGGGATCCTGTCGCTATGAAACACTCATGTAAAAAATCGAACAATACATTCATAACCTATCGTAAACCTTGATACATTTCGATTAGGATTGTGACCCGGAGGTCTTGGGTTTTTTGGCAGAAAGTACCGTCTCCCTATCACAGATTAATGATAGTGTCTTCGACATTCCCTCTCACATAAATACGACTCCTCTCAGTTTCAGTCACAAAGTCGAGTTTTCTGGGGGAGATAGCATTTCGGAAAACGCAGCTACAAAGTGACTGTACATCATCCGTACCAGATCCGGTAGGTAGCCAAGCAATGCCGGATCCACCGGCATTGCAATCCCTAGTAACCGTTTGTTTCCCAGAAAAAAATCAGCCGGAATTAGTCCACTGTTGGACGAAGGTCTCCCCCAAAGAACTCTATAATGACCGGTCCTGCGCTGTCGGCATCTAGTTAGTTCCCGCACTTAATACTAGCGTATATTGATGGAATACTGCTTGCCTTTAGGGGGTCCAAACAGCACGACGTCCATGGCTTTGAGCGCCAGTTTCTGCTTGTGTATGGGGTCCTTAATGCCGAGCACGTTGCTTACGTACTGCATGTTGTTCACGGCCAATCTGACAACAAATATAATTTTTTATCATTAATGGAATACAATATAAATATAAGAAGTATAATATACGTTCGGTTATTGTTTTTATTTTTGTATTTTTTAATTTTGACATTTTTATTTTATTTTAGTATTCAAATTTGTATTGACATTTTATTTTTGACATGCAACAGAATAATTGCCAATAAAGTATGATTATGATAAGTTTTGTTAACAAAGTAAACAATTTCTATTGACGTTAGATTACAATACATGATCATCATATCAGCATGTAGACGTCCACTGCTGGACAAAGGCCTCCCCCACGACGACCGGACCTGCCCTAACAATTACAATAAATAAATTTTATAATTAAATTTCTCATTATTTTTAAATATCTACCTCGGTAAGGTGGCACCAGTAACTTTGTGCTGTATGAACAGGGTTTTGTACTGTGGCAGGTCCACCGATTGGGACAGCCACTCCACTGTCTGCTCCACCGTCCAATTGTGGACCTGAAATAAAAAAAGAATGATTATTTAACAACAATCACAATCAAAAAAAAACAATAATATCTAGTTACCAAAAAAAAATTGGCTGCCTTCGTAGACTGATACATTTGACCGCACGCGGCTCCGTCCTCATCGGGTCCTCATCGAAAAGTTATTCCCGCGGGAATATCTATATATTATACTAGCTTTATCCCGCGGCTTCGCCCGCGTAGAAAAGGTAGTGTACATTGTGAAACAGCGCCCTCTATGTAGGTGTTTTGTTACTTAGGGGGTGTTAGCGGACGCCCCGCGACTTTGTCCGCGTTAAAAAGTAGCCTATATGTTATTCCATGATTTATTACTGACTAGCTGTTGCCCGCGGCTTTGCCCGCGTGGAATAAGTATTTCTCTCAAGTTTCAAGTGCTTTATTTGCTAGAACATAGTATGGAACAATAGGTCTTAGGGTAACATTGTACAGTATCATATGTTCCGCCGAAGCGGCATGCAAGTTTTTTTTAAAAATCTTTAAAATTAAATGTTGTCATCAAAATATTCTTTTAGAGAGTAATAGCATTTGTCTAGTAGCCATTCCGTAATTTTACTTTTAAAACTAACATTAGATTTACAATTTTTTAGATTAGATGGGAGACAATTGTAGACTCGTATTGCCATGCAATATGAATTACGCTTATATAAATCAATGCGGCAAAATGGCAAATACAACTTCTCCTTATATCTCGTACATCTCGGATAAACATCTCCATGTGTTTTAAAATAGTCGGTATGTTCACGCACAAATATACACATCTGCTTTACATACATGCAGGATAATGGTAGAACTTTGGTGGCCTTGAACAGTGGTCTACAAGAGTCCATATAGTGAGCTCTACAAATTGCACGCATACACTTCTTTTGGGCTATGAATACTCTATTTATGTCTACTGAGTTACCCCATAGTATTAGTCCGTAGTTTAACACAGATGATACATGACCATGATAGGCCATGAGGGCTATTTCTCGTGACGATGTTCGGCTTAGTTTTCTTAGAACAAAAACAAACTTGTCTATCCTTTTACATACATCACTAACGTGCTCTTTCCAGCTACAAAATCTATCCACTGTGAAACCTAAAAACTTTGTTACGGCTAACGCGTCAATTTTCTCATTATTAAAGTTTAATTGTAATGAAATGTCACGAGATTTACATGTTCCAAATTGCATAAAATTAGTTTTACTAATATTTATTTTTAATTTATTAGTTGTAAGCCAATTATTAATCAATGTCAATGTATTATTAATGTCAGAATTAAAATCGTTAGGATTGTTACATTTAATAGTCAAAGTAGTGTCATCCGCAAATAAAAAACAACTATGCTCTAATATGTTAGGCAAGTCATTAATGTGCAACAGAAACATTAAAGGCCCTAAAATGCTGCCCTGGGGTACCCCACAATTGTTCGCCTTAGGTGATGATCTATACGATGTGAGAAGATTGTGATTATCAAGCTTTTGTATCTCTGTGCATTGTTGTCTGTTTTCAAGGTAGCTTTTGATCCAATCCAGTGCTATACCTCTGATACCATAATTATACAATTTTTGGAGGAGAATCTTATGGTCTACTAGATCGAAAGCCTTACTCATATCAAGGTATATTGCTACAATAGGAATGTTTTCATTAATGCTTTCTGTCACTTCTTTAATGAAATTAAAGCAGGCTAACGTCGTAGAGCTATTTTTGCGGAATCCATATTGATTATTGTGCAATATATGATGTTTTTCAATAAAATTTGTAAGTCGCTTATAAATAACCTTTTCAAAAATTTTTGAAAAGATTGGCAGCAACGCTATTGGTCGATAATTGCCCAAAAGAGAGGCATCATCTTTTTTAAATAGTGGCCTAACTATAGACAGTTTTAGTAACTCAGGAAACTTGCCTTGCGCCAATGATAAATTAATTATGTGAGCAAGGGGTTTAGCTAGTATATCGGCACAGTGTTTAATTACTTTAGTAGTAATACCATCGTAACCAACAGCATTACTGTTTTTTAGTGAGTTAATTATTGTCAAAATTTCATATTCGTTCGTTGGAGTCAAAAATATTGTACTTATGTTATTGTTAATAAAATTGGAAGTAGCAGAAATGTCATTATTACAATTATTGGTCATGTCAACAAAGTAATTATTAAATAATTCCGCGATTTTCGCAGCATCAGTGTGTTTTTCCCCGTTTATTTGAATGTAATCTATTTGATTTTTCAGACTATTTGAGTAAGTGTCACCGTTCACAATGCTCCATGCAGCTTTACACTTGTTTTTGGAATGTATAAGTTTATTTTTGTTATGCAATTGTTGAGACCGTGACATACATCTGCGCAGCAAGGTAGAATAAGTGCAATAACGTGCCTTATTCTCTGATTTATTTATACCCGAATGTATATATTTTAGGTACATTCGTCGTTTGACAATACTTGATTTTTTTATTCCTTTAGTCAACCATTTTACTCGATTAGCTTTATCTGTAATCTTTACTCTTATAAGAGGAAAACAGATATTGTAAAAGAGCACAATGATTTCATGGAATGCCTGAAAAGCATTGTTAGTGTCATTTTGTTCAAAAGTGCACGCAAAGGACAGAGCAGACATGCAGTGATGGAATTTACGCATATTGTCTTTACAGTAATCACGTTTGTCAACAGAGTATGAAGTAATTTTTACGGGAGCAACTTTAAACGTAATTGTCTGTGCTGTTTCGTGATCAGAGAGAGCTAGGAGATGTACTTCTGGCTTAACTCTACGTATGTTTGATGCAATCTGATCAAGACACGATGCTCCTCTTGTGGGGACCTTAATGTTAGGCTTTATGTTGTTATTACTGAGGATACTAAGGAGGTTAGTGACAGTTGGACTCGTCTTTAACACATCGAGGTTCCAATCACCGCAGACCACAATTTTCCTTCTCGCACGTTTTGAAGTGAGATTATGTAGTAGCGCTTCGAGCCGAAACAGAAAAGGTTCTACATAAATACTTTTAGGAACTCTATAAATATTGATTATTAAAACGTTATGATCTATTATCTCAACTCCACAACATTCGAACGCGTGAGATATAGAGAGCTCACTACATAGAGACAGCTGTTTGTACTTAATACTTTTTTTAACTAGAATACAAGAACCACCTCTTTTTTCGTTTCGTCTGGAGAAGGAATGGGCTACATCGAAATCACTTAACTTTAAATTACATTCGTCTCCTTTCCTAATAAACGTTTCAGTAAAACAAAGTACGTCAACTATTTTTCCATTATCTCTTAGGTTTTGTAAAGTAACTTCAATCAAATCAGTTTTGTTTAAGACACCCTGAATATTCTGATGTAATACAGTAAAATTGCAGTTAGGAACGAAAAAGCAACTGAGATGCCCCTGCATTAGACTCTGATTCAGGTGACTGGCCCCGCGCTATGTCTTCATAGTTTACATTATTATATGTCGATGCGATGTCAACGACTAAAGCTTTTAAATCTATGAAAATCTGGTGTAGGCCTTTATTATTGAGAGTTCGCATAGGGAACGAAAACATGATAGAAGAGTAGTCTAGATTTTTGTTAGAGTCTAGCACATAAGCATACTCATGTGTCAAATTATCAAAATACAGTAATTTGTTAAATAATTCAACACGGCTATTGAACATTGAAGCAAACTTGCTTTGTTTGTAGGTCGGCAAGCATATTATCACATTTGTATGTTGGACTTCTTGTAATTGAGTCCTGACAAATTCAACTAAGCTATGATAGTTATTTGTTGTTTCGAAGTCTGATTTGCCTATCATTATTACACATAAATCAGTCAAGTTAAAGTTCCTTACTTTTTTATCTAAGTCACTCAAAAGTTCCTTTATACCCCCATTGGTAATAATATGATGACAGGTTTCGAAGTTTTCAAAAGTTTTTCTAGCTACTGATGTTATGTTGTTCTTGTTATTACTGCTGATGATGCTTATTTTTGATGCACTGTTGTTTGTTGAATTCGAAATGTTTTGTGTCTTTGTCAATTGATTTTTGTTATCTACTTCTGCGTCTATATTGTCGATACTCAAGCGGGCATTTAGCACTTCAGTGTGTATAGGTTGGGGTTCCGAGAAGGTTAGGGTCTTTGTAATGGGTAATTTTTGTGATTGGCGCTTATTCGCGTTTCTAATATTTGGAGAGTGGGCTCTCTTAGCTGGAGTCTCTCCACATACGCTCTTTAAGTTTTTTATCTGCAGTTCATAGTCTAGGATTTTCATTTTCAGCGCGTTATTTTCTGATAGCAAATTGCACACCTCCTTGTCTGCCGAGAGCAACTGTGCCTGTAGGACATCAATCCGTTCTTGCATGTCTTCTGTGTCAATTTTATTCAGTTCAGTGTCGGGGCAACTTCTAGTTAAAATTGAGGGCGTCTGTATAGATTCATCATAATCATCTGTAGTGTCATTCAATGCGTCAAAAGAATTTTCTGTTGCGATATTTAAAACAGTGTTTTTATTCCGGAATGTGATATGGTTTTGCGTGGATTCTGGCGGGCTGGAATGATTTGTGGGTGTAAAGCTTTGTTCGTTCGGTTTTTGAGCTTTTGCGTCCGAATAACATGCTTTACACTTCCAATTTTCCCTCTTTTTCCCAGTTAAAGTAGAGTAGAAGCGCGTTTCTGATACCGTAGTGCATTTGACATGAAACCAATGATTGCAAACTGAGCATACTAGGAATTGTTTATCTGTAATTAATTGCTTGCATTTTCCACAATTCTTCGATTTTTTCTTACTTCTCGTGTTATTCCAGGATATAGCTATAATGTACCAAGTGTCAACAAAATCCGTACAGCCGTAATCAGCCGTTACAGCATAAAAGAGTAACAAACATCCTCATTAACATCTTTACAAACATCCTCACAAACTTTCCCCTTTATTAAATTATAGATATAGTATAGGTGTTAGTACCTCTGAGCGCAGCCACGCTTCCCAGAGCTCCTTGACTGATATGTGCATGTCATCGTTGTGGTGGAACGCGCGCTGACGCTTCTCGTACCCGCTGTCGTACTGCAACTCCTCGCGGAGGAACTGGAACGGAGATAGATAAATAGAAGAAATTTATTTAGCTTCACACAAAACAACATTACAAAAACTTTTACACATATATAGCCAGATTGCTGTTATGTACAGTCAACTCGGAGAATGTCGGCTAGGGCCAGGGGTAAGGAAAAGCCCAGAGAACCCCAATCGCCACCGAGGGGGTTTTAGTGAGTATAAATCCCACATAACCCGGCCTTCCCCCCAGGAGGGGGGAAGGCTAACAAACAAAAGGGGGGGGGGGGGGGAATAGGATAGGACCGCGCACAGTCAAGTGACACGTGATCCACCCCCAGTAACCCATGGTGAACACTGACCACCCGTGAGATCGACAGCGCGCGTCGGTGTTGCAATGCGGCGCCAAAAGGGACTCCATCTCAGCATCATTAGCACTGCGACTTCTCTCGCCAGAACTGCCACTTTCTCTGGTAGTTAAGCAAACCGGCAGAGCGGTACACTCACACAACCGCTGTCACGAAACGGAAAGGCCTTCGGCTACCACTGTGGCAACGAGACTGACATGACAGCCAAAAAAGCGACAATATTAATTAACGCGCGAGTGTTTTAAATTCTATTCACCACAACAACAAAAAAAACGCTAAAAATACACCATTCATCTCTTTTCCACACCCCCAACGGCTCGTTGGAGGGAAAGAGTCTTGCGCGGTTACACAACGATCGTTGCACTGGGTCTGGGTACACGCGTGATTTCAGTGTCAAAACAATGTTTGGCAGTGTGCGTGAACTTCAAACAATTCATCATCGATTAAAAATACATGCATTTTATTCCGTCGGTCGGCCGCTGAGCGGGCTGTAGTGCAGAGCGGCGACGATAGATGACTGATACGGATGGATGCTCGCAGATCGTTTGTGCCAAAACAAAATGTCGCCGAAAGAACATCAACAAAATACATGCACTGAAGAGAAAAATATGCAGTCACTTAAACGACGATATGTTGCGTTCCAAATCAAAAGGGACCTTGTGGCGGAAACCTGAAAACTACATAAAAATACATAACCATAGATCCAAGAACCAACCTCCTAGCCTTTGATTTTTTTTTGTAGTGCCCCAATCTTGTCGCGTCGTCGTTTGAATGCAAAACTTTAATTTGCTCGGAAACGAAGTCCCTTTTGATTTGGAACGCCACATCATCGCCATAATATCAGCCCGTACTTGTCCATTGCTGGACATATGCCTCCCCCAAGGCTCGCCACTGAAACCGATCCTCAGTTCTCCGCATCCAGTCACTGCCAGCCGCCTTACGCAGATCGTCGCTCCATCTAGCCGGGGGCGTCCCACACTACGCTTGCCCAGTCGTGGTCTCCACTCGAGAACTCGTCTACTCCAGCGGTTCTCCGACAATGTGACCAGCCCATTGCCACTTTGACGCGCTATCTTTTTGAGCTATGTCGAAGGCTTTGGTTCTACGGCGGATCACCTCGTTTCGGGTCGTATCTCTCAGAGAAACTTCGAGCATAGCTCTTTCTATAGCTCGTGGAGTTACTTTGAGTTTGGAACGCCACATATTTCTTATACTATCCGAATGGCCTTAGTTGGTAGTGACCCTGCCTACTGAGCCAGAAGGCATATCTGTTGGTTTTCGCATTCTGTTTGTATGTTTGGAAGTATTTATTTATAAGTTTAATATGTATGTTTGTTTATCAGTTAACACAGCTTATGTTACAAGAAACAAAAACAAACTTGTACCATTACAGTTAAGGTGTTTAGTAAGGTCAGTAAATCGTTCACGGGGCAATGTATACGATTCTACAACAAACTACCAGAAGAAATCTTAAATATAAATGACAGAAAATTTAAAACCCACATTAAACAACTAATTCGTAAGAAAGCTTATTATAAAACAGTGGATTATTTAAATGACAAAGATGTCTGGTGTTAATGTTACTTCAGCCTCGCACAACCTTTACAAAAATAATGTTATGTATAAACTCGATTTTAAAAGATGTGTTGCGGAAGTTTGTTGCGCCGCTTCTTCTTCCCGGCTCTAACACCTTGGAAGCGGTGGTAGATAAAAAAATTGACGTTGTATAAATGTACCCAGTGTACTTACATGCAATAAAATAGTTTTGACTTTGAGTTGTTGAGTACCCTCTCCACAAGTTTCGGCTTAGTTTGGGACTAAACAGCCCGAACATTATTATTGTTTGGTGCTACTTACATCGTCGCTCTCGCTAAGGTCCACGTTCCCGTTGGCGTCGTCGTCGAGCTGCCGGTGCAGCTGCGTTATCGCCTCGAGCCCGACGCGGTCCTGCAGGCACGACGGCTCGTTGTGGCACGCCTCCACCAGGACTGGAACACGTCACATATGTCTCGTTACTACCAATTCTTATGGGCCAGGCATATTATTTACTTGTTGTAATATTTTTTATTTTATTTATTGTATAACCTCAGGCTCTGGCCGACACTCTCCGGGTTGACTGTACATAGGTGCAAGCTAGCTACGTGTAAAAATTAATGTTATGTGTTTTGTGTGTGCTAAATAAATTTCTTCTATCGTTTATAAATCTATCTATCTGGCAACACATAAATGGGGATCTTTCGTGCCAAACCCCTCTCCACTATCAGTGCCCCAATCCGTTTCTTGTTGGATTTCACATACGCCGAATAGAAATTCTAATACAATACAATCATTTATTAATAAAAAAGATTTTACACGTCAATATTAATATTTGGCGTCTGAAGCTTTCCTCACGATGTTTCCTTCGCAGAAAAGCCTGTGGTATTGTAATAAACCGTTATTCAGTAACAAAAAGCTCATTGGTACCGACCAAGGTACGAACCCACGACCTCACGAACAAGGAGGCGAGTGTACAACCAACTAGGTTACAACGGCTCTTATTACTACCAAATACATTCTTTATTATTGCCGTCAAGATAGGTCTGTATTGTATGATTGATTAAACAATAAAAATAATTAAAATTATTGTTAGTCCAACTTAATCTAATTCTTTACAACTGTTTGCCTCCGCCGTACTAACTGTACCACTAAACAGTATTTTGACGCTTAAATAATTAGTCAAACCTAAATTAGTCAAAACAATGAGTATGCAAAGGTATTTAGGTTAACGTAGTAAGTAATTAATTAAACGATATTTCAATAATTAAATTACAAGATTCATCAACTATTCCGATACAATTTGGACCGAATGTAGCAAACGAAATGATAAATTGGATGGAAATAAAAACTATTTTTTTATTAAGGACGATTCCAAAAACGTTGTAGTTAAAAATTAAAATGAATGTCATTTAGATTTCAAAAAGTTAAAAAGTCCTTAGTACCATTAAATAAAATAATGTTTGATAAGCAGCATCCGTTGTCTGCTCCGTTCCATATATATGTATTTTATTTACATAGTTTTTTCTACGCTCCAACTACAAGTCAAGTCATCATCATAATTTGAAGTTAATGTTATCGTAAGTGATTCAAGTACCTACATATTATGTTTTTAGATAAAGCTACGAGAAATCTACGTGAAAATAAATAGGAAAAAATATTTTAAAACAAAATGTCTGGCTGGCAACACTCACTTAAGTCCGTTATTACTTGTAAATTTTCCCATAATAATTAAAGGTGATGCTGAACACTATTTAACTTGTAATTTACTTGTAGTGAATGAGTCATAGTAATTTGCTTTTAACTCAATCATTATGGTCTCATAAATATGGCAAAAGAATAAAATAGTAAAATATATGAGCAGATCAGGAAGGAAACACACATGAATATGAATACAAAATGAGTAAGATAACAAACATACTGTATTATGTCATAAACTGTGGAACAACAAATACAAGCCGTAGAATATTTTTTAATGAGTTTATTTTACGCTTGACTCGACAAACGGCCAGCTTTCCTGATGGTAAGCGGCCACTATTCCCACGAAAATCTTAATCGCGGTGGTACAAACCCTTGAAAAATGTTTCTGAAGAAATATAGCGCAGTCAAGTTTTAGAATCTCTCGTGAAACACTAAAAACGATTTACACAAAAAACGAGATAAAACATGGAAACGACTGTAAAAACAGTGTTTAGACATCTTGACAGTGACGAACTAGACCTAACTCATTAAACAGCAAAAAAATCTCTCAAATTATGTTCATAAATCATCAAACTACAAACAAGCGCAATGCAAGAAAGTTTTCTGTAAGCCAGCCAAGTACAAATTATTGTAGGTACGTAGTGACTGCCATTGAGAAGAACTATACTTTCGCAATTGGTTACATTATTAATGCACCGGAGTTGAATCATACTGTCGGGTTTGCCAATAAAACGATTACCATTATAACACTGTTTGTATAAAAGTGTATTCTAGTTTCATTTCAGAGACAAGGTAAAGAGAAGCATAGCTTATGGTAGATTACTATATACTGTCTACCCGCCAACTGTAGTAGATGACAGTGAGACGACGAAGCACAGGCTGTGCGAATGCAACGTAAATTGGAATGGAGATAAATTGATAACCTAGGTGGACAGATAATTAGAAACAGGGGAAGATTTTCATACAATCGAGGTCACTTTGAAGCCATGGTTCTCCGTGAAGGATTGATCGAGGCAGGATCTGATGACGGTCATCGAGAGAGTAGATAGATATAGATAACCAACTGATCAGATAAGCCGTTTGGAAGCAGCATGGTCATGATTCCTTAACTTTAAGATTTTCATACATTTTGAAGCCATTTTGCGGGTTTTTTTTATGACGATGCTGCTCCACCACCTCCACCTCCAAACGGCGCACCGTTTTCGAGATATTAGCGAAATACCTAAAAGTGGGACCTTTTTTGTCTAGCGTCTAGACGCCAGGCTTTTAGTATGTTCACACCCTAAGCACCCCGAACAAATTTCTGAAGAAATTGCTTAGGTCCCTGCTCACGCAACGCACTCTACACGCCCTTTTTAGCCTTCGTTAATTGGACTATTAGTGTAATCAAGTTTACACTTGGTTAGTTGAATTATTACCAATTCAAAATAATTTCGGCATGACTCTCAGAATCGAGGACCCAGGTGTCCAAGTCGTGGCAGCCCTTGAGGATGCGTTTGCCATACGGATTTCTCTCGATCGTCAAGGTATCAAATTCGAGCCCGGCATCATTCCGTATTCTATATAATTAAGCAATGAATTCTTCCACGCAATCGTAAAAGGAAAAGACGCTATTACCTAAATTGAATAAACGAGCTTGGAGAGACGTGATTCGTCTAATAAATGCTAAGTGACTTACATCATACTCATGATAAGTGATGTAAGTACCTGCACCAAAACATATTTGGACGCATTTCGCATTTTGATACAAGTAGAGTAGGGAAAGTAACCAGACAACCAGAAATCCGCAGATGATAATCTGCCTGAATTTCTGCCTGAAATGTAGAAAGGGTATATGTAGCAGGTACCTGTTCGAATAATTGCAACAAATGATACGCAGCAATGTGGACCGGGAACGTAGAGCATCATATCCATTCATTTAACTCCCTCCCCTTTATTGAGATCAATTGACGACGAAAACCATTTGCGGCCAAACAATTCATTGAAAGCAATAGTATGAAATTAGTTTCGACACGCGGGCCGATAAGAATTATGTTTTACTGTTTGATGACTTTCTCGAAGCTCCATATATACTTATAAGTAGGTAAAAGATAGTATTATCACATTTAAATGATAATATCATAAATTATCATTATATTAGGTACCAATGTTAATAGCATACTAATAATGTTTACAGGAAACCAACAGATGACCGCAAATTAATTTTAATTAAACTTAAAGTCGTTTTAAAGTTGTGAAACATGTCTGTAGTGATTTTGTTTAAAACATACCCCTTTTACATATTCATACCACTTTCAGGACTGTCTGTCTAAATAATACTTAGGTTAGGGTACCAAAGTCAATAACAAGTAAACAGACAGACAGTCATAGACAGAGAACATTACGAGTAGGTATTACGACTAAACCCCTTAGTTTTAAAAAAGACGCTAAAAATGTCAAGTTAGACTTATTTCGATCCCTTTCATGTCTTTTCCTCGTGCTAAGCGAAATCTTTTATTATTCAAACGGAATAAGAAGCACAAACATGTTTTTGTATGGACATTCGTATCGAGAATGTAAGTTAAATGCGTTTGCTGATATGAATGAATAGGTAGTTTGCATGATCCTAAAAGAGAAAATGTTTGACTGATTAGCCTATTACCATCCGTGATAATTATTAGACTATAATCGACTATAATAATTACCGCAGAGTAAATAAAAATAGTCCCAGAAAACTAATAGCGGATAGCAGGTTCAAGAGAAACCACGCTAGCGCAGAATCCAAGACAATGGTCATTAGAGCAGACATTATAATAATCATAAACCATAGAAGTAACAATTGGATATTAGAAAATCTTTGTAAGGATTGAGTGTAGCGCCACACCTGCGGAAGGTTCCGCGAGGACGTTCGGCTGAATACGCTGGAGGTGTTTTTTTTAGTTACTTATGACACAGTGGCCGGAATTATTCGTGGCCAAACTATGACCGATAGTTCAGTCGCGGAACGTTCCGCGCGGGACGTACGTTTACGTAAGTTAACGTTACGTTAAGTAAGTTACATACGTGTCGACGGACACACGTGTAAAAATCTACTTCTACGGCTAAAGGTGGGGAAGGCCCTGCAAGCAAACTGGTGTAATAGTATTTGCGTCAAAAATAATAACAAGTAGGCATGATAATGTACCATTGATCGATTAAATATGCCATTCTAGGCCAATGTCACGCCTTGGCATATTGGCAAATCCGGACCAACACATCTGTAAAACATTTTTTTTACATTTTCGACTTACATTCGAAGACTATATGAAGCACAACGAAGCCAGACGATGGATAACTTAGTAGTAAACTACCTACCATTTGCCTGCAATTTTGGGCAAACAATGCACTTATGAATGATACCAAAAAAAGATAAGATTACATCATTATTTTTTAATGAATAACCCATCATCATCAGCTTTATCAGTGTGGGGTAATAATATATTATGTCAAACAGGTTCTGCGCTTTCCACGTGCAATTGACTGCAGTTTCTTTTTTAGATAGTCTGTACACATGACCGGTAAAACATACCTACATGTCCAAATGTAGTTGTGCAAAATTACAAAAGAAATGCAAAGTAAGATAAGAATCCTTTCTGTGCTAGCTCGTGGAAAACCAGTTGGTCTGGTTACCTATAATTTACATGTTCGTTCGTTATTTTGGTCAAAATGTAACTTCAGTGTGAAACAAACTAATTTGTTCAACTTGGCATAAATGATGTTAGCACCTCCGGTTCTATTTTACGATTGAAAATCAATTAACAAGTAACACTGTAAAACTAATAGCGTATTAGGATCAATTAAAAAACAATTCAGTTAACAACAAAGGATAATTGGAAGAACATCAAACGGCAGCTTAAAACTTTTAAATAGGTATTTCATTAGTTCCTGGTGGGTATTTCGTTCAATCCTGATAAAATACCCATAAATTTTCATTGATACTATTATAACTACTATGTAAATCGGACTATCTATCGGAAGTCGGAGTTGAATTTGTTAACTCAGGCACTCGGTAAAATTAACACTAAATTAAATTCACTTTAAATACGAGGAAAAAACCTAAACCCAAACACCGCGATCCCGACACGACCTTGGGCGTTGACAGCCGAATCAATGGGCAAATTATGTGCGGGCATCTCGCATCGTCATGCTGCCATGCTATAAGTGTTGTAAAAACAATGTGCGGCGCTCGCGCTCCTCCTAACGACTGTTGTCGTTTCATAAAAACGCATGTAATTACCCGCCTGAAGCGTCTACAGATTGGCGGATCAAGAACGCTCCCGGAACTTACTTGGCGGACGTTATCAACACCGGGTGCCTGTTTTAAGGTCATAACACTCATCGACAGCCTTTCGCAATCTTTCCAATGAAAAGTATCACACTAGTAAGTGTGCATCACGCATCGTGTCTCGTAGATTGCGAGAAGCAAGGCACACTCATCGTCGGTTTGTCCATACAAAAAGCGCGATTAGTGTAGGATACCGTACGCATCCGCTCGCCTACGGTCGTCCCAGATATCGCCGGTCATCGCAGGCGGCAACGCGCTAATACCTATGTCGATGAGTAATGTATGTTATGTCTTGACTTAATTGTCGGCGTTTATTGGACAAAACTGCCTGCGATCCCATGCCGCGTGCTTTCGGTCGCCATATCCAATTAATAGTTTGAAAAGTTTCTGTACAGCCGTTAGCCGAGGGCAAGAAGCAGCAACAAACCGAGCAGCACAGGGCCCTGCCTTTGTTTCAGTTTTATTTCAATGTCAGCACTTTCGAAACCTATTTTCGTAGAAAGCAGATAAAGCACGTGAGTGTTGTAAGTGTAGGTACGACACGGGCGGCAGTCACCAATTTAGCCGTACGAACAATTAATAGAATTAATCAAGCAATCGGTGCGGCGTGCCAAGCTAGTCTGTTTACGTTTATGATAAATCGTCGCCCGCGCCGAAATTTGGTCACTTCCTTCATACTGGTGTTGCCAACTGATTCAAACATATTATTATTACTCAATTCTTTTAGCAACATTCTGAGATTGTTCAACTGAAAAGGTTTAGGTATTCAGTCAACTTTGGGAACCTACTCTCTCACGATCGGAGGCCTTCTCCATCAGTGATAGTTGACTTCACAGGCTCATTAGCCTCATTACTTCAACCCTGTTCATTAACAGGGTACAAGTTCGCAGACGGAATAACATACACGAATTGGAATTGTTGACAATTCATAGGCAATGCCGCGAGGGGCTCTCATGTGCCTAAAAATGTAAGTCGGCGAGTATCAAAAAGGATTCTCACAGGGTACTGTCACAGAATATATATAATAGATACTGTTGTTTATTCTGTGACAGGGTGCATAAAAGGACACCTCGACTCCTGACTGATTCATAGACGCACTTCTTCGGTTCTAGAAAATTTTTCAATTTAAATTTAGCAAAATTGAGAAAGGATTTTTTACGCGGACGATGTCGCGGGCAACAACTTGTCATGGTCTAAAATAAGATTGGGAACACGTTTCGCCACGTCACTCTGTCTGCCATTGATGGCTGGCTTGTTGACTCAACATTGCGACTAGACATTGGTTTTCTGGGTTTTCGGATACGATAAGTGACGCCAGGGTTGTCAATAACATGGCCACTACTTTCTATTGTCCTACAATTACCTTACAGTATAAAAGAAGTTATTTAAATTTCGCTACGTGGATATTTCAGCTACTGTGGTGCAGTGAGTCTTCTCCCCCCTTCCCCTTCATGTCATGTATATTTAAACAAAATTTTCAACATTCTGAACCAGGCCGCTTTTACCCCACTGTAAATCACCAAGGGTATTGTTTCACTTGAGGAACTCTACATATATCTGGAGGTGTCTAAGTGAGTACAGATAGAAACAAGAGCCAACACCAAGTTAAATTTGACTTGAACAAAAGGATTTACTCTTAGCACAAGGATAAATAAACCTAAAACCTGTTTTTACTTCTAGACGTAAAGAAATAAAGAATATCAAATTATATTGCGTAAATAAGACAATTAGGATGAATGAACAATCAACAAAGAATACAAACAAGGATGGATCTACAGAAAAAACACGTAATATGATATCATCAGCAGTTTAGAATTAATACCCAATTCTGGGCAAGACTTTCTTTTTCTTAACAATGCAATACTTAATATCATTATATTTTATTTTGTACAGTTCATGTGGGTCATAGTAAACAACTATAAATGTTGGGACATATGTTGTATATGTACATCTGATAACAAGTAAACGTGAAACTACCCAAAATGGGAGCTGTTTGTTCTGAGAAAATTTTTTAGGTAACCATACTATTAAAACATACACAGACTTGCAAATAAAGATCTATACAACTGCCTAGAAACCTATTACAGTACAGTAGGTTTTTTTAGTATTACTTTAGTTAGGCATTTTTTAAAAAGCAATGTTTTGTCATTTAATCTCATTTTGTTACCAAGTCATTAAATATAATAGGTATGGTTTATTATGCTATACCTAAATATTTTATTTAGATTTAACATTTAATCAGGTAAATTCTTATTTATGAGCATTTGAGTTATAAATATCATTTCACAGAACTTCATCAGGACAATTGAATATTTGATTCAATTTGAGCCTAGGCGCACCTAGCCTAATGTGTTAGCTGATTTGGCAATATCTCTAAAATCGGTTGTCCAGGGGTTTTAAAACGACAACAGATAGATATTTTCATGCAAGCAAAAATTATTTGTTATTCACTGTTGCTGGTTTGGCTGCAGTACTCTTTGTTTTGAACAGTTGCCTTTAAATTAGAATAGCGAGGGTGTTGTACAACCTGTGATAGGAGATAAGAGGCATATAGAGCATAAAAAGTACCCAGAGGTAACCTTTTACAGACCACACATCTACAAGTACCTAAATTGTATAAAATTAAATACTATACAAAATATTAGTTTTTATGATTTTTTCAGAAAATCATAAACCATTTCCACCATTTTGATTCTAAAGCATCTGATAGTGTTACGAGCACCGTTAGGGAGTGATTAATATCATGTGCTACTAAAACTAACATAGTAGCTTCCACCATCTGTTTAGGCTATTAAATTAAACATGTTTGTTATTTTGTGCCTTGCCACACAGACTTAAGAGTATAATTTTAAACAATGTTACCTAGTTTAGTATTAAGTAATTTACTAAAGTATATTAGGTAGGTATATAAAAACCATAATAAAAAACCCAAATGGGCTACTCATTATGCAAAATATATTTCATTCTAAAGTCTGTGCTAAAGTGTAGAAATACACAACAGACAGTAACAACAACAGATAGCAATAATATATTATAAATGTAAATCTAAATCAAGAGTGTCAACATTTTAAGATCTTATAAAGTCATGTGTTCTAAAACCTAAACAGTAATACTTAAAATACCTACAAAGCCAAATTAAATACACACATACAATAGCTACCATGAAACCAATGATATCTGCTAATTTACAATTTCAGACCGGAAAATAGAGACAGTAAAATATAAATTGTACCTAAGAACTATATTCTTCTGACACTGAGAAAACGTGAATATTGTTAGCCCCTAAAAGGTAAACTTAAGCAACCAATTGCAGGTAGGACCTTAAATCTCCTGATAAGGAAACTGGAGTTTTAAAGGTCATTGCATTACAATAAACCTTACAACTTCAATATCAATGTTTAGAGTATAACATCTTACACCAGTAATTAGCAAGTTGGTGGAGTGTGACCTAAGTACACAAACAGGTGTCGGGAGTTGTGAGGAAAATGATTAATCGTGCTATAAAAACTTACTGTGCTCATTGGAAGCTGCGGCCGTAGGATCCGTAACGAAAGACCCACTGCGCGGCATAGGGCCCCACTGGTGCCGTCGGCCACCATCCCGAGACTCTATCCTCTCTACTTCATCCGCTCTGCACAGGTGGAGAACAAACAAGCACCAATATAACACAAAACCGATATGCATCGTGATCTCTCAATGACACTAATGCGACCGCGCACGATAATACAACAACACTACAGTAACACCACACACTATACACATTCTAATATAATATCCTAATTATTGGGTTTTACGTTTTTAAGGCCACATCACAGGTTTATCAAAAAACATAAACTAGGTACGGATTTTATCACAGTCAGAGACACAGCAGAAAAGAAAAATCTGATCTGGTTGGTGAGCGAGGTCGAAAACTTTGACGTTTTCTTTTTTCTATTCTATACTTCTTTATAGGTATGGCAACATTATAAAATTTACTTGTCTATACACTTCACATTTCCAACTGGCCGTAAAACTAATATTAAAAAAAAATCAACATTATAATATTGCACTGCACCAAGGCCTCCAACAACGGCTTGTTTTTTTACTTCAAAATTAAAACTTGATGATAAACCAGCCATTAACTACTACTATAGTACAAACAAAAGACGTATGTTTGTAAATGAAAAAATAATAATAATAGAAATGTCAAGAAAATTAAATGTGGACGTCACTATCTAAAATCCATTTATTTGTCTATGGTTTATTGGAGTATCACTATTGGCTAAAATAATCTTGAAGTCATAGTTATCCAATCACCGACAACCGTCTGACAACAAAAGAAAATAAATCGCAGGTAGCGCCATCTCGTATGCGCACAGTATTAAGATTTGACCTAACTGACAGTTTTATTGCGTTTTTTTAATCATTGATATCCTTTTTACTTAGTTACTGTATTAAATAAGTAAATGTACAATTATTGAAAGGGTTATCTTTTTTACTAATGTACAAAGAAATTAATTTTATTTAAAAAATATGTATCCACGCCCTTTCCGTAATAGAAATCATTTTCTCTGACGTCACGTGACGTATTTACCAAAATATGTCAAACGACCTTGTGAGTTTGTAAACAATACTTTGATACACTCTATCGGATTTCCTTGTTATTTCGTTGTTTGTATCATATTTATTTAATATCTCAGTGTTTTGAGTCTTGAAATTGAAGTGCAATACAAAATGAACATCGATTTCGAAGCTATGGCAGTGCTCGAAGAAGAATCTCAAAATGTAAGTAGCACCCAATACCATTGGTACATACCACCACTTAGATCCTTTGTTATTTCATTTTGTCCGCGAATATTATGTATTTTAGAATGGCTTAACAAAGCTATATACAAAACGAACATCTGGGAATGCAATGGAATAGTTACATTTTGTGAAAAGTACCAAAAGGTGTCTTGTTATCAATTGACTTCCTATTCTATTTATAACTTGACACAATTTTCTCTAGTCATTGCTGTATTGTATGGTATACTCATTTAAATCGAGGTATACAATAGTATTGCACAACAAGATGACTAATTTCATCATTGAAGAGTATCGTAATGGTTTGAGTTATATCCTTGTAGGTAAGGTTTATTAAAACAATTCCATACAATTCTTGCCTAGGGTTTCCTTAAATTCTGATGTTGTTGATAAACGGCCATGCTTGTTTTGATACAAATAATGTTATCTATCAAGTACCATATATTATACATACAACAAAGATAAAAATCATAAGGATAATAATTTTCAGTAATAAACTATCTATAGCGCACTGCCAAGTATTCCCATGAATTAAAAAAAGACACCAAAAAATATGCCAAACTTGTATTTTTGAATCATATAAAAATTACTAGGAAGGTAAAGTTTTTTCGGGTTTAAAGTAGTACGCTGTACAGATAACAAATGGACACAAAACAGTATACTAATTGCTAGTTATTAACTATTTCAGTTATTGTATAACACATTTACAAAAACTAATGAACAAATTTTTTCCTAGAATTATAAAAATTCAGTTTCGCACCTTTATTACTATTTTCTCAAGATTCGTGTTTTTGTCAGTTGTGCCGTATGCGGCCAGTAATGTCTATTGACATCCACTGCTTGCCATAGGCTCTCACACCCAGTCCTCTGCTCTCAACCAGCAGCTACTAAATACTTCTCCAGTTTCTCTTCTCGTATTAAGTCTTCTTTCAGTATTAAGTCTTCTTTCTTTGATCCATCTGGCAAGGGCTTTACTTATCTTTTAACTATCTTATCTTGCTACTATTTTAGCATAATAAATTAATGTCATGTTACTTTTGAACATATATTAATGTTCCTACTGAGTTTGAGCTTGAACTCATATTCTTTTTCTTTTGACAATACATTGATAGTTTGTACTCGATCTTAGGCTTACAAAATGAATGGATACGGAAATATTCTATAGAAATCTAACTAATTAAGTTTAAAATCCAACATGTTTAGGGTTTGGTCTTTCTCTGTTTTTAAAATTCACGCAGGAACATTTAAAATGGGAGAATAAATTTTTAAAGTGAATGAAGTTGGCTCTGGACCTACTGGTCAATTATATTGAATTAACTGACAGGTATAATAAAGTTGAAACAGTATCATCACAGTATGTTATATAGTATTATATCATCGTGAGGAAACCTGCATACCTACGCCGAAGAAGAAATTCTTAGGTGCATCTGAAGTCCACCAACCCACACTGGGCTAGTGTGGTAGACTATACGTTGAGAGGGCAGGCCTGAGCCCTAGCAGTGGGGACATATTAATAGGCTGTTGATGAGTATCATAAAATCGTAATAATAACAAAATATCAATTTTCTTTCCAATTGAATGCCTATAGCGTCATCTAGTAATGCTTTTCGGTACTTTGTGTATGAATGAATAGACCGGTACAAACAAAGATTTGAACCAGTATTCTAAGGAATAATACAAGGTAAATATGTAATACACTCGTTTAATAGCTTTATGGACAGATGGCGCTTACTTGCTTTCATTCTAAACATTATTGTACAATTTCATTGATTTCCAGACACAAATTACTTCGTATTTATGAAAATAGATTTCAGTAACCAAGTTTTACATCTTCAAAATCTAGCGATATCACTAGCACAGAGTGAGTGCTTCTGTCCTGCTTATGCCAAATTGCTCAACCAATGTGTATGAGGGAGACAGTGAGTTCGAATACCGCGCAGGCGCTTGTTTTGCATTTTTTGTCGCTGAAAATTGATTTTCAGTGCTACGAAAGCTCTTTGTGTGGAAGTCAGAACGAGCGATAGGTATCGGTCCCCAGGACAATAACTTATTGTTCTGGGGATCGGTCACTTTGTGGTTTTGTGTGTTATCAATAGCCAGCAAGAAGATGCGAGCGGGCGTAAGTTTCCTACTATCTTACTCCTATTAGTTCCATTTTTCTTTGTGTTCCATTGGCCTTTGTTTGTTGGTACTCTGACTCCGAAGGTTGTCTATTTTTATTTATTTAATAATTTATTGTACACACTCAAATGTATTGAATAAAACAATACACAGATAATAAAATTATACAAAAGGTTGAGCTTGGTTCTATAGAAAATTCTTCCAGCTAACGTGCGGTGGGGTGGGAGATAAATGGTTAAAACTATAGTCAGGCGTGTAGTGTAGTGTACTACGAGTATGTATGATAAGTAACACAATAACATAGGTATAGGTTCTGAATTAATTCGAGAAGAGTTCTGATGTGAGAACGAAAAGAGACATTTAGATGGGGCGGGGTAAGGCGGGAGCGGATTTTTTAATTTTTGCCGGACTATTATACCTAGTTAGGTAAATTAGCTAGGTACATATTTTCCTATATGTTTCAATTTTTAAGTCAATGGGTCCAGTATTTTCAAGCTGGGTGGTAGGTTTTATCCGGTGGACAAACAAACGGACACTGAACCAGATCTTCGGTTCTCCGCATCCAGTTCACTGCCAGCCGCCTTACGCAGATCGTCGCTCCATTTAGCCGGGGGGCGTCCCACACTGCGCTTATATACCCAGACGCGGTCTCCACTCGAGAACTAGTCTACCCCAGCGGTTATCGGTTTTCCGACAAATAGTTTCGCTATTATATTATTAGAGATCAGGAGGACGATACTAATGTTGACTTCAGTATTGGGCCTATCCTATTCTACCTACTTATAGGTAAGTATAGTTAGTTATAGTTCAGACTTATCACGGTCGAACACTTAGGGTCTCTTACACCGCTTGCTGATAAAGTCCCAGATACCCTATCTGCAGGTTATATGACAGATAGCCTATTTTTTTGGTTTCACAGGTATCTGATTGCCTATATCTTATATATTTTATATAGTCTATCACACAGATTTATCTGATAGATTAGTTTATCACTAAGATTACTATCTGTAACAATATCAGGAAGTGGTGAAAGAAGCCCTTATCCTCATATTATTATATCTGTTTGTTTAGTATTCTTATCGCGTTTACATGTAGTAGGCGTCTAGGTACAGTATAAAAAATGAGATAGTTGTAACCTAAGAGAATAAACCTATTTTAAGGTGTCGTTTTCAGAACTGCACTCACTGCATATTTGTCCGTAGCTTGTCTTCTGTTCTTCATCTGACCGTCCTTCATCACCAGCCTGCCATTAAGTCAGGTCCTGCCACCAATATGTTGGTATCATAGGTATCGGTGTGTGATGCAGCCTTTTGTGACAATAAATGAAGTAGTGTAACAAAATACCTATGTCTAACAATATGTACATATTTCGCTGGTTTGTACAAACAATAACTCTTCAAAATCTTCAAGCAAAATTTTTAGGTACCTACCTACCTATAAAAAAAATCTTTTACAGTTCAATTCTCCTTAGTAGGTATAATATAAATAAATATTCTGGTAACGATTAGTCAATTGAAATATTTACAGACCTTAACTGTTACGTAATCGGTTCCCGTTAGAAAAACAAAGTTCCCAAATTGTTTCCCGGAGTATGAAATAATATTTGCATAAACAAATTGTGGGTCAAATGAGCCGTAGAAGTAGGTGCTTAACCTAATAAACAAGCAAAAAGTCGTTTTCCCTTCCCTGCCCCTGTAGAATCTATTTCTGACAATTTGATGAAGATATTTGTAATATAAATTATTGAGGCAACGCAAATTAAATTTAAATAAATCAATGCTACCTACCCACGAGACAGTCCACGTGTCGCTACGAGACAGGATGCGAAAAGGTGACCCACAACATAGCCGGCAGTCTGCTATAGATACCTACCTATTATAGGCATTCTCATCCATCTCGGTCGAACCAGTTTGTTTTTGTGCTATGTCGATATACCTCCGTATCCCTCCCCCTCCTCAGGCTCCCCTCTGTCTGTCTGGGACGAAAGCGCGTCGATATAGGGTTTCCCCTTTCCCCTGTTTGTCTGGAGATGAAGGAGCGTTGTTCGTTCGACAAATGTTTCCACTAAGGTAGACGTCCGTATACTCGTCAGTGTTAAAGCATATTTAACCTGTTGTACCAACATTAAATCAACAGCTCTTCATGGCAACATATTTTTGATAATACTTAGAACAATTATTAAGGCAGCAACACTAAGTCGAAAACAGGTTAAATATGCTTTTTATATCATGTGACGACTAGGTATAGGGACGCTGACGAGTATACCAGCGTCTACCTTACCTACCTAATATTATTATAATATTGGTAGCTATAATTGTCTTTCGGTGCGTATTAGACGCAATCGTGGTTTATCAGATGAACTCTTAGATAAGTACAAGACTTGGTTATATATTTTACTAGCTGTTGCCCGCGGCTTCGTCCGCGTGGAATTAGTTTTCCCGCGGGAACAGTTTACCGCGGTAAAAGTAGCCTTTATGTTATTTCAGGATACCTATAAGCTATCATTGTACCAAGCAACATCCGTTACAAAGTGAAAGAGTAACAAACGTCCTCACATCCTCACAAACATCCTTACTGCCTTAGCTACCAATCCTGGACGCATCAATAAATAGTAGCCACGGATAGTAGAGAAAAGAAGTACCTTGTAACAATCTAGAAAACGTACAATGGTAAAAATTTTTTACTGCAATAATGTCCAATCTGAAAAACTTATTAATTCTTAAACCCTAGTTTGTATGGGAGCTGCATATTTCCGCTAATATTTTACATTTATAAAAGTACTATATTAATTACATTTTCTTACATTTTTTGTACCTGTTTACATTTCATTTCTGCATAATAATAACATTATTATCGATGCTATCAAATTGAATGAGAATTTATTGTGATTATCGGGACATGACGATCGTGTCGATAGGCCTAGCGATAGTATAATTGATTTTGCCTAAAACCTATTGGACTATTGACTGCAAGTGCATCGCTACTGTAAATAAATAGGTCTAGGTATTATACCTATGTATGAACGGTCTGTTCGAATCAAACCTTGGCGTCTGAGACGGTGAGTCACCTCCCGCGATTACAATACGTCGTACCTACACTAAGAACCACCTGAAGTAAATAACTAACTCTACAAGATAAGATAGATAAACTTATGTAGGTACCTAACGAACCTCTATTCGCAGTAGTTAAATTTGGTTCAAATAAACAAATTGACCTAAAAAGTAATGGGACTTACCTGTCACATCACTACCATGCTTGTTATAGAATTAAGCACACCAGACCACATCCACTATCTTGTAGTACAGACACAAGGATGAATATGGATTATGCCATGCCGTCTAGACGTTCTATTGACGACTCATGCCAGCGTCTTCGCAGTTAGGTAATACCTTCGATCATATAATGTAGATATAGCACTTCATAGAAATCCAACTAAAAATGTGTCTCGAAATTATTCTACAATTTGAAGGGTACACGGAAAGAACATGCAATTCCCTACAAAAATGTTTATTTCAATCTCAAAATGCTCCTCATAGGTACGACTGTTCTTTGACAATGAAGAGAAAGGTGTAATGCTACATCAAGAGTTATTTCGAGTAAAGGCGGCTAAAGAATATAAGAGAAAATTAAGCATACACAACCAATTTGTCGACGCTTGTTGTACTACTGGATTCATCGACTGATAAGCCCAATTCACCTAATTTCATCACACAAACAATTATGTCAATGTATACTGGCTGTGGTGTGCGGGGGGAGATTGAACTGCACGCTGATTGGCCCAGTTGACCTGTCCGCGGCATGTCATATTTGGTCGTAACCAAGCTGGCGTGTGCGCAACTGATGCGCGGCGTCTGGCATATAAGTCTGACGTGTTGCCAGGAAGTTTTCGCCTTGTATGAGGGGTCTATGATGAGCTTATTGATCGATGCATTTAACGCCATGCCGCCAGCTACGTCCCGTCGACGACCTAGGCTAGCATCTGCGCAGTTTCGTACAACCTCGAAGCGTACGTACAGTGAGGCTCACGTTAACTTATACAGGTTAGATTTGCACCGTCTTTACGCATTACGCAATAGGAGTTAAAATGGCGCTGCATGTGTATAAGTGTAGCTGAGCTCCACTGTACAACAGTCGGTCATAACGTGTCAGAAAGTTTTTGCCTTGTATGAGGCGTCTATGAGCTTATTGATCGATGCATTAACACCATGCCTACAACTACGTCCCGTCGACGACCTAGGCTAGCATCTGCGCAGTTACGTGCAACCTCGGAGCGTACAACAGTCAGCCGTAACGTATCTGCGAATTTAACTACGCAAAGCGAAATATTCTTGAAAGCTATCAAGCTTGACCAGCGGCTAGCAGATTTGTTGTGCTGCAGTCACTTGTCGATTGAAGATACTTTGCACACTGATAGGCAAATATTGAACTCTACCACAGAATACATTGACTCTACGTCATTATTTTGAACGGATTTTTTCCGACCATCTTACATCTTAAGTTTTATTTTGAAACGGAAAGTTATACACAAAGTGCCACATAAATGCTGAAGCGGGGAGAAATTGTGTGCGATACTCCAGCGGAAAAATATCGGTTAACGTCATTTTACTGTAAGAGTTAACATTTTGCATTTTTACGTTGATTAATGTAGAACGCAAGAGTTTTAATTTAATTTAGACTATAATGTTTTATATAAGGTTTATCATATATATATATCTTATATTATATATTATTTTATATATTATAGTAGGATATGAGACGAAAAAACATAATGAATAAACTGTATTATAGCCATTTATAGCTAACTAAATTGTGTTCAAGTCAAGACCTTGCATTAATTAATTACACCATAAATAGCTTATATCGGAGTAGGTAGGTACTTAATAGATGAGAAAACAGGTAGGTATATTTTTTCCGTGTGCGTTACGTCCTATTATCTATTCTGTGGCGTTACTCCAGCGGAAAGAATTCGAATACCTATCAGTGTAAGAGTTAGAGATGAAAAATCACGATATCGAAATTAGTAGTAATAAAAAAAAAAGTGTTTTTAAATGATACAAAGCTACAAAATGTAGAAAAAAAAAAGGTTTTTGCAACTGAAAAAGACATACTTACGAAAAATACTTACATAGGTATTAGGTGTATACTTTTTGCCATGGTCTACGTTTTTGTTGCATTTTATTTGCAACAAGCAGGAACGTTCGAATCTCTTTAGTGGCGCGCGCGCGCTCCCAAATTTTTTTGATTCATGGCAACAAGCATCACCCTGTCTCGATTCTTGTTTACTAGACTTTTCGTATTGTATCAGCATTCTTAGTGCTGCTGCAGCATAATGTACCTATAGCTATACATATAAGTGCGCTTCTTGTGCGCGTATATCTCATGCCCGCTGTTACCGAGTGCAGCCAGACGATAAGGTCACTCTACCCGAGGTGGGGAGCACAAAGTTACGACACCCAGTACGTCGTGCGTATGCTTTTAGTGCGATATTCGCAGGCACACAGCGACAATATACATTCGCCATTGTCGATTTAAAAAAGTTTTGTATATAAAGAAAAGAGAGAGAACGCTTCGCGGTGGCGTTTACTGTGCGCAAGCAACGCGCAGCAGTGTCAGTTGAGGCAGCCTGTGGGGCGGACACGGCCGGCTCTAATACCAACCATACGTGAGTAACATACACTTTCCAATGAGATTCTTGTAAGAAAACTAATTTATTACCACGTTTTACCGGCGCCGGCCGCCCAAATATGTGTTTTCACAGAGCATTTAGCGGTTGAAGGTGATTTATTTTAGGTTATAGAATGACAGTTACTACGCCGCACAAATGAACACTGGTTGAGGCGAGCGTACGACGCAGTTCGGTTGGTATCGCCCGGCCTTTTGTTGCTAACCGCGAAACTAGCGAACTGCGTATATGTTTTGTTATGTATGTTATATTACTGTATCGAATGCAACATAGTTGCAGGTCCTTTAAAGTTAAATGCTTATACTAGGTATATTTGCTATATAAATTCTTATTTAATTGCGGACGAAAGATAATAATGTTATTACTTACCTACCTATGTATTTTACCGGTACCGGTTATTCGAATTTGTTGCTAGCCGGGAAGCCATCACACTGCGCTTGCTTATTTATTTGTGTATCGAATGCAACATAATTTCAGGATCTTTTAGATTAAATGCAAAAAGTCTGTCTGTCTACTTATGTTAGCTGTGAAATATATTGAAATTACTTGGTACCTAATTAGCTATATTTTGCGAAATGCGCAATAATTGCATGCATATGTACTTAGCCTTTTTTTCTAATAGAGCTCCAATTTATATTATAATTTTACATGTCATTAAACTAAAATATGCCTAATATACCTAAACTAACCCATAAGTACAATGTTAGTAGGTATTTATAAATTGCAAAATAAATAATCCACTGCAACTTATTACAATCTTGGATTTTGTGCATTTACAACTTTGGTTTATTCGTAGGTATTGAATATAAAGAAACGAATATACCTACGTATTTTATTATCTCTCCATTTAGACAATAACTAGACACCATTTTTAACTGTAAGTGACCTACCGAAGACCGAAGGTATTCAGTTGTTTGGTCTAACTACGATTGAATTTTTTGCCTATTTATACGATACGTGACAATTAAATTAATAGAAAATATTTTCTTAAACGAAATCTTGAAACAAAAAACTAAATATGAAGATCACTCACTCAATATAGTACCTATGAGAATACTTACTGAATACCTATTTAATAAATAAAAAAAACCACTCGCAAGGATTGGAAATTACATGCGGACGAAGTCGCGGGCAAAGCAATTAAACAGAAATTTTAACAGTGTGTCGTTCTGAACACAGTAAAATATATTGTCAAAATGTTCATAATAAACCTTGACAAACTAAACGCGCAGTATTTTTGGAATATTAGCTCTGTAATGGCAGTACTAAACAGGCATAGTAGGTATTCAAAGCGTAAGTCGTAGCGCAGTTGCAATTAGGTACTGCGTCGTAACACGAAGCCTTGCTTACATACACACATACACTAGGTGTAATACTAACGAAAGTGTTAGGAAGCGAAAAACTATAATTAGTTTTAAATTTGAAAATTTTATAGGAGTCTGAACTAAGGAAATCTAGGTCACTATGAAAGTTTTAAACTGGTTGTACTAATATAATAGTTCTTAAATTTTAAAAATGGTTGTGCTTTAGTAGTATTGAATTTGTCAGTAACATGTTGTGTATTGAAATAAATGGAAGGAAAAGACACAGGTGTAATTTCCTAAAATCAAAACAAATTCTATAAAAATTGGTACGGATATAATTCAACCCTTATTGTGTATTGTACAAGTTCATTGTATAACTACCTAGATCTACATATGTACGTATATTAGTACTAGTTTATGGCTTATATATATTTTTTTATTGTGGTCTATTTGTGACGTCGTGATCTATTTGTGACACAACATTAAGTTTTCAAACTAAAATTGATTTAATGCTAAGCATGTCAATAGTACCTATTTGTAAGTACATGATTATATTATTTGTGGTTATAATTATAACTTTACATATTCCTTAGTATTGCACGAAGGAAGAATTGCACAGGCTCTAAAAGCGCGACAAACAACTCTATCTACAATGATGACAAGCCTCGGTTCATTGACACTAAAACCTCATTGGAAATACGAGTAAATTCTTCAATTATATAGCTTCAAAGACCTTTTACGTTCGCTAATAACAATAGCAAACTTAAGATTAAGTATATCTTAAAGTCTAAAATTCGCTGAAATGTTTACAACTACAATATGTATGACTACACAAGCCGTACAATGATTGAAGATACGAAAGCTGACTGTTTTTAAATAAAAAATGATGTTATATTATAATTATATATATTTTTAAATATTTAACTAAACGGTTCTTTAACGGTGTCGTTTTGGTATTTTTTTCTATTTCATCATAATACGAGTATAGATGCATTGCATCATCTGTTCCATAAACCTTAATTATTTTTTTTCGCTAATCTATGATCTGTTCAAACGTAAGAACGGTATACTTACTGAAAAATTCTAAACGTGAGATTTTTTTTTCAAAGTAATATTAAAATTTACATGAATTAAAATAATAGATGCTGCTTCAATGTACACGGACAAATAACACGGACATAATGTTATTTTTATATTTTATCTTATACTAGCCGATACCCCGCGACTTCATCTGCGTTATAAAGTATACGTTACTATTTAAATGTTATTCAACATTTTTTAACCCGTTCTAATCATGCCAGTTTTTTAGTTTAAAGTTTGTCAATAGATGGCGTTAGGTGTATTTTACACCCCGCTATCATTTGGTTCTTCGCAACATATTTAAGTTAAGCGTGCAACTTATCCACCAGTTTTTACCTCTTCATTATTAGTATAGGCTCAGTATAAATATTATTTCAAACGAAATATGCACATTAGTGTAAGTAATCAGAAATTAAGAGAAAAATAAGTTAAAATCCTCAAATCCATTGTTAAAGACACTATAAACACGACACCATGTCTGAATTGTACGAGATATTACGTTATGGCGTAGTTTCATCGTCTGCGAGAAAGGTATAGTGACGTAAGTCAACCCGATTTAAAAGGTCGAGCCCAGGATGCGTGGGCGCAAACATTATTCATACGAAGTATATTTATACTACGAGTACTTACATCCTTATAGTTCTAAATCTACTCAGTTATTCACAGGTTGAGTGGAATTGATCCCTGAGTGGTTTAGCTTTCCATTTTTATGCAGATAAGCTACAACCAAGATAAGCTACGTACCACGTACTGACTGTACCTACGATACCTAAGTATCCTGAAGTTTCAATAGCATCGATAGTATGATTGATACTGCTCAAAAACTATAGCTACCTCATACGTATCGATATTTTGGCACAACCCAGCAGAGTGCGTAGGCGCATACGCACGCTAAATTCGTCTAGTTCGCGTGCAGCGATGCAATGGCGGAATTTGAGATCGAAAAATGTGATCGGGTGGGAACAAGTTTATTTCGGGAACGTTAAACAGATGATAGGAGTTTTAAAACCCAGCTATAAAAATAGGAATCTAGATACAGTAATATAAAAGTAGCAAACTTTGACCAAAGGTTTGAGGAAATTTTGTAATTTCAGAACCGATATTAGTACCTGTGGGCACTAATCTATACTAATTTAATGAAACTGACGAGTTTGTTTTATTTTAACGCGCTGATCTCTGGAACTACCAGTCGGATTTGTAAAGTTCTTTTTGCATTTGTTCGCTCAATTCTTGGGAGGGTTAGAGGCTATTTAACATCACGCTAAACCCTTAGGACCTGAACCAAAAGAAGGCAGGAAGTTGGGCGAGGCCGCGGGAAATATACCTAATCACTAAATGACTGTACTTTAAAAGTTTATAAGTTTATAGTCAGCCTGAAAATGGTCAGCCATACTGACCTGACGTCAGAATAGCTGGCCACTTTGTTTTGGATTTGGCTGTGTTTGTAAAGAGGTACCAATTATACCAAATACGTACTAAATGACTGTGTACTTTAACCTCAAATATCTTGTTTGGTCCAGCCATCCTGACGGTCACTGATCATTTGATTGCAGGAGTCCGGCGGTGGCGGCAGCGGTCTGTTCGGGTCGCTAGGGGCGGCTTCATCGGCGGGCGAGGGCGCCGACCGGCGCGAGGGCGGCAAGCGCGGCCGTAGGCCCGGCAGGAAGGCTCAGCTCGACAAGCAAGACATGAAGGCCAAGCTGGGTACGTACCACACCATACCTCGTAATACTAATAACGTTTTTGGACATAATTACGCTACGCCGGTACGCGCAGCGTGGACGCGCGCCGTTAGATATCTTTAGCGATCTATAAGTCCTCCATCTACTCTCTCGATTATCTTCATCAGATCGTGCCCCGATCAATCCTTCACGGAGAACCATGGCTTCAAAGTGACCTCGATTGTATGAAAATCTTGCCCTGTTTCTAATTCCCACGTCCGTATATGACCACCTAAGTAATGACATGCTTTACACATGTAAGATGCATTTTTGTTACGTTTTCAGCTTGACTATTCAATCGATCTCCTCAAAGTGTAGGTATGTCATAGCCTGTTACAGCTAGTATAGTACACACCCTGAATATATAACTGATATTTCAGAACGCAGCCGGCAGTCGGCGCGCGAGTGCCGCGCGCGCAAGAAGCTGCGCTACCAATACCTTGAAGAGCTGGTGGCGGACCGAGAGAAAGCTGTCATCACACTCAGAAAAGAACTGGACAAGGTCGGTGTTACCTGATGCCATTTCAGAATTTGCACACTTCGTTGTCTAAGCCTCCATCATACCGTAGTAGGGAATTGTCATCCTTGTTAGGTAACAACCATGACAATTCCCTACTACGGTAATATTAAACTAGTCTGGTGACTACTTTAATTCCCATAGTTCGAGAAAAAGTCCTTGTTTTCATTCCATTGGACCAGTGGATGTAATTATACCGGATGGGCCACAACGACCTACTATCCTGAAAATGTCAGATTATTGTTGCCTTTGTACAATTTTTTTCTCAAGTTAACTCATAATATTAATATTATTAACCGTTTTCAAGTAAAGAAATATTTTAAAGCAATATTGGTCATCCTTATCCTTACATAGCGAATTTGACGAAACAAGGACTTGACGAATGTAGAATATTTTGACGAAAAACGAATTTGACGAATGTCGTGGCTACCGTCGTCGCTTCCCGCATATTTACGCTTAGATCTTTTAAACTACGCAACGGATTTTGATGCGGTCTTCACTATTATTCATATAATTTCTTCCGGATGGTTTGTAGGTACTTATCCCATGCGGGCGAAGCCGCGGGCAAAATTAGTATCTAATATACGACTATAATGAAAGTGGGTCCCTGTATCCCACTCTGTATATACCTTGTAATACATATGAAAATATATATTTCCAGTATTACAAGTTTAATCTGGAGCTGGACCAAGGCCGCATGCCGGAGGGGCTGGAGGCGGTGCTGCAGGAAATCGGCGTCGTCAAACAGGAGGACATCAAACCTTTTTAACTTCCCCTTATTTCTAACTTTACCGCAACACGATCAGAGGAGGTCAGTACGCTGTCTAATGACTTTTTTTGGACAATCTATCTCAAGTCTTTTCTCGGATGTCATCTTGGTTTTTTAAAGAGGTTTTCTTTATAAATCTGGGTAATGCTTAGATCGTTTCAACCGCCTCCGTGACCCTCGAAAGCTAAAGAGCATTTCTGTTCACCAGTTTATGTTCTGTTTCTAGATCTAGTCCAGAATATGCGTCAGTGAAATTTTAAAATAATTATATAGGTGTATAATTTTTCATCAGTTTTATGATCATCATCGGTTGAAACGCTCTAAGAATTATACATCTGCTACTGGTACTTCATATTTTATTTATATCACATTCTGCGATATCTCTATATATTTCTATAAACATTTCTACTATTTAAAAGTGTAGTGCCAACATTTATTTTAAGGTATAAATTACATTTATTAGTTTAACTAATAAGTTTTTAGTAGTTTTGTTATCTTATGTAAGTATACTTATTTTAAATAATTTAGGTAATAATTTTAATTTGCATTTAATGTAAGTTAATATAATTTAACTTGTTTTAATTTTTGGCAAAGATTGCAAAGTTATGAAATACATATTTCAAACTGTTTTTATGTTTGCTCCAAAAATGTTATGTTTAGGTTTATTTCTAAATGTTAAGTTTGTTGGTTTATTTCTTCAGTAGTTATTGACTTATTGACATTGGTGATGGTTGAATGATTAATATTTTTAATTAGGAGTTACTATAAGTAGCTGTCTTATGTATGTATGTAATGTATGTATGTGTGTGTTTATTGGGGTATGTTGTCATAGTAGTACACATTTATTAGTGTTTATGTGACATTTAACCACAGAACAGGTAATATTTGTAAAATCGGCGAATGGCAAAAATTAAAATGTCTTAGTTTGTAGGTATACTCTGAATAAATGTCTTAAAGTAGGTAGTCATAAGTTTGGATTTCTTAGCAGTACATTTATTTACTTCTATATACTAGAGTAATATGTCTGCCGGTACGTGAAACAGCTTAGTAATGTTTAGGAGTCAGATTTTTATATTATAACTATCGGAATACACTGAGGCTTAGTGTTAAGTGTAGTGCTGCAAATACCCATCTTATCACTTTTCAAAGTGAGTACCTAGGTACATTTGTAGTCGACCGTGCGACGATTAGCGTCAGTTTGTTAAAATAGTATTTTTATCTTTATGTTTCTCTATAAATTAACATAAAGTAACATTGGGCTGCCTTCAGACCGCGTGCTAGTAACAATAACAATTAGCCATTCGTATATAGACCAGCTATGTCATTTTAGATATAAAAATACAGCCGTTATAATTATAATGAACCAGCTATAATTAACTGATGTCTAGTGAAAAACAATCTCATTACCGTTCGATCATATATTACCTAGATAAACACTTCATACAAATTCGTCTCGAACTTATTATACAATTGCACTTAAATACGACCATAATCCAAAGTGTTAATATTTGTTTCGAAAAAACACGCACGCCGCACCTATGACCACAACAACTATTATAGTCCTCTGTCACCACAGCACGCGACGCTCATAACAAAACTATTACAAAAGAATTCATACAGTATAAATATAATCGAAAATAGTGCTGAATAACCACTGTTTTGTCGTGCCACCATTTGAACAATTATGCTATGTGGGTAATATGTGGTGAAAGGATGAAAGCCATATTACCATTTCTTGAAATACGACCTTAAACGAAATCGTAATATTTTTTTCGAACATCTACATTTCGGATATTCCACGCCACAGACGTGGCGCACTCATGCCACTGATTGAAGAAAAGGCTTAAGCATTGTTTTTTCAGACCACTGTTTGAGCACTAATGCGGTATCTAGGTAATATTTATGATCGACGCATGTACCTATTCAAGTTGAAATATCTCTTCTTGTGCTATATATGAGACAGATAATCGTTATTTACTAGCCTTCAGGTGGCAGCCTTAGGATATAAGTTATAATGAATAGCCAAGGTTGACAAGTCGTAGGAGATTTGCTTGTTATTTTAGGCGTATCAACGAAGTCATTTATAAAATGACTACTCGTCAACGGAGTGATAAACGATACAATCATAGTTAGCTTTGTATCCGAACTTGATGCCATTTGAGTGTGTTTCTGCTAGGTAGTCTTTTTTGCGCTTCCTTCGCCATTATTATTATTTCCACTGCTAGACATTATCTATGCCTGTGCCACACATAAACATAGGTACGTCATTTTTTCGTGGGTAAAACCCCCGCGGTAAAACTCCCTGTTAAAGGGTCGGAACATGGAGAATATAATCCGACAAAACAATAGAAAATTGTTGTACAATGTAAATATATTCATTATAGTTAGGTACCTAGGTGTTTTAGTATTAGGTACAATTTTAGTAGGTATATATTTTTTTATTAGTTTAGTGATTACCTGTTTACGATATTGTTGAACTGAATTAAATGTTTATTTTAAACTACATATTGTGTAGAATTCAGCAAAATTATGTTTCAATAAAAATGTTACAATCTCACGTAAATTTCAGTAATAAAACTTAAAGTTTCATGATTTACGTTATTATGTTAAAGTCTAGTGAGTTACTTTACTGTGTCTTACACTTAGAGTATATTGTATACCTATACATAAGCTTATGTATACTCTAAGGTTTTACAACTAGTTCGTATTTACTTGAATTAGATGTGTATTAAATTGTGAAACTTCTCTAAAATGTTATTGTAACACTAACTAGTAGCTATTTTTAGAAGAAAAAATAATGATTGCAGATTACTTAATGATAACGCTTAGTTAAGTCGAGAAAATACGTGGAAATGAAATCAATGTGGTAGTTTAGGCACAATACGAACCTTTTTAGGTAAAAATGAATTATATAGTGAGATTATTGTATTGAAATAAATTTTTAAGAATATTCAGCATCTAATAATTAGATGAAACCTAAAGAGGAAGAATCGTTCAGCTTTTTTAACCGGCTTAAAAAATACGAAGGAAGTTCCCACAATTCGATTATGTTTTTTTGTGTGTAAAACATACCTAACATGTCGATCTTCGCCGATTGCGAACCGATTTGAAAGATTTTTTTAAATTGATTTTTTATACATTTTTTTATATTTTGAAAACAATTCGAAATCTCAATTTGAAAACAATATTTCAACTGTAAAAATGGGCAATTTAAAAAAATTAGAGGATCAACAAGTCATCGATATACATAAAACTTTCTTAAAGTCGTTATTATTTTTATTAAATAATCTAAATAAGACTATTTACAGAGAAGTCGGTTTTATTTTTTGTAAAAAAATCTGATTATGGACCGTTTGCTAATGAAAAGTGATGTTAGTGAAAAATGCTGTTCGTATAAATACATGGTGACCGTACTTAAATTACAGCTGTGTGAGTGCATGTGTGTCCAATGTATTCGTGCAAGTGTTCGTTTATGCAGTTTAAGAGAGTATCGTATCTTCGTCTCTGGTTTCATCTAATGTGTGTAAATAAATACCTTGCTGTAACAACTTAGAAACTAGTTAGGGTTTTATTATGAAAGATTGGCAAACAACGTTTTTACTAGCTTTCCAAAAAATGGCCACAAGGAAGATAATAATGTAAGACGAGTAGGTATTTAGCGGATTGAATGTTAAACTTAGATTATCCTCATAATCAACCGCTCCCTCTATTTCTTTTCTTACTACTGATTAAATCACTAGTATAAAATAGGTTGTTTTTACCTGTTAATTTAATATTGTTTGATTTGCGATTTGTACTTCCTCTTACGTTCAATTATTAGTTTTATTTTAGCTTGTAATATGTTTTTGTCACTAAGCATTGTGAATGTGTAGTCGTAATATTATTTTTTTGCTATATAACGTTCACTGACAGTTAACGATGGTGTTTTTAGTCTTAGTATGTAGTACGCACTGCTCAAAATTACCCGAGTACAGACCTGCAGCCATAATAAAAGAGATAAATTCTGGTAATTTTTTTTGTAATTTTAATGTGATTTTAGATGTCTCCATTTAATCTCCTGTCAATAAAACTGAAAATGATTTTTTTTGTTTAAAAAATGCAGAACGCAAGCCTGTCGGAATTTTTACATAGGGCCATAGGTAGGGTTATGTATGGAGTTCAGTAATTCAAAAAAATGTATTACCAAATGTAGAAAAAAATTGTAAAGTGTTATGTTATGTGTCAAACACAAAGTGTATTTTCCGTATAGTTCCGTAAATGTATTTTTAGTTTTTCTGGAGTATCTTTTTACACATTTTACATTTACTAACGTTCAAATTTTCGGCTAAGGTCCAGTAAGCTTCGACAGGTGCGGGGGACAGACAATGTTCAGAAAGACGGACAGAAAAGCTATAAATAAGGGTTCTTTGTTTAGACCTTATTATTAAAATTAATCGTTTTCAACGCTACGGTTCCAAACATAGGTAATATATACCCTTTTAGGTAATATATTCAAATTTTGCCAATGGCTTACAGGACAGTTAAGTAGGCCGTCTACTCAAAAGTGCGACATATTATTGGCTATTAATTATAATATTGTACTCTACAATACAATGTACTCCTGTTTCTTTTGAGTAGTGTACTTTTATTATTATTGTGTCGGCAATCCGCCTTAGTTTTTGTAAACAACAACCCATTTATTTATTTAATCGTATGGCGTTCGCTTAAAAAATAGGTAAAAATTAGCTCATAGGTTCATTCTGTTCTGGAGCCAGTCGGCCGCGTCAGGTGTGAGCTCGATCAGGTCGGCAGGAGATCCAGGGTAGGCACGCAGCGGGCAGCGCTGGATGACAACAACCCATGAATCAGAGAGATGCAAATAAGCAATATTTTAATAATACAAGTAAGTAGGGCACGGAAAGGGAACAATTCTTCGAAGAGTTCATTGCAAGGCCGAGCCTTAGCGATTCCGTCTAAAAGGTACACGAGGCCAAGAATTGTCTTTTAGACGGGGATACGATAGTGCTTTTCACAATTGAGTGCGAGGAAATAGAATAAATTGACTTTTAAGGGGCAAAAACGAGGAGAAAATTTCAAATTATTTCCCACCTTAATCTTTGCTTTTTTTTCTTGCCTTGATGTATTTAAAAGCTGATATTTTAGAGAAAGAAATCAATTCTTAATGATCGTGTTACGACTATTACTTTGAGTTCTTATTTTAGAATGACAATGAAGAAATTTGTGGGCAGTAGTGTCAAGGTGAATACTAGTTTGTGTCAAGTTATATATTTATGTGCAGTAATGTTAAGTTATAAGTATAGGTATCACTTGACATAACATTAACAAATTGTATAATTAGGTAAGTATGTTTAAGTATTTAGAATACTGTATGTAGCATGTGACATGGTCATTACATTATGATAAAAAATATTGGAAACCGGATCGATACTTATTCATTAGTGTTCTAAGTAGTTTATCTAAGTATTTATTGAATAATTTCATGACTTACTGTTATTTTTGGTATTAATAATATTTCGTGGTTGTAATTATTATTTTAACCTAGGTAACCGTCTCATAGTTTTTTGTCCAAGAAATAGACGAACAAGTAAAGACAAAAACAAGTACAGAACACACAAATTCCGTAAAGAAATTTTAAAAATATTTTTTTCTGCCGTCTGAATCTGGTCCTACATCAATGAAGCTAAAATCTCTGGTGGGCGCCCGGGGAATTCGAACCTACCTGGGTGTACTTACCTATTTAAAATATACATTTTAATTAATATTTTGTATATATGTACAGACATTGTGTATAATAATTGTATTGTAATAAAAATTGTGAAACTGTTGAAAAATTAAGCTAATACAGACAGTTTTTCAACTTTTTCAAGTCTTTCAATAAATTGCCTTTAGCGTTTAAAATTAATGTAAAATACAATAGAATAGAACATAGTGTGTTTATTAATTTATTCTTAATGTTTATTTATTTATTAATAAACACGCTATGTTTTAATGTGTTAAATTGTATTGTATTATATAATTAATGATGTATAATGCAATCCAATGTAATGCGAAACGATTACAAAATACTTCATACAACCAAACGGGAAACGACCTCAACTAGATAAGAATAGCATAGGCTATAAGATATTATATTTATTATTAAATAATCCTATGTGTCTTATCTTAGCTACATTATAAAATTAGTATTATTTAAGGTTTCGGAACGGAGTAAGACCGGGTAAAACTAGGATATAGATTGACACACTTGTGTATGCGTGCGGCTAGAAATGGAACTAAGTTTCGCGCGTAATATAATGTCGTACATCTGACTGATCTATGTAGATAGTAGCGCCACCGCCATCCGCACAAATAAGTGTGTCACTCTGCAATTTATTTATTAAACATACCTACATATAGCGGACGGGTGTGAAAAAGGCAATAGGCATATGTACCAAATATATAAGTAATGTTTTTTATATGTGAAATTCTAACCACGTTTGGTCCACGACCAAGGCCTTAATTAACTGCTGTGTTTGCTTATACAAAATGAATGTTTCGTATTCACACGCATCGGTCAGCATGCTTGAGCACGCGCCCGCGCGTGTACCGGCCCCTTTGTGCGAGATCGTACGCGATCGTATCAATTCAGCTTTCGCCTTTCGTATCGGTTTCCCATGGCTCGTACCGTGCATGGTCCGCAGAAATAAATCATGATCTGTGGGGTGTCACTGCCGCGCCTTTCGGTGTCAGTTAACCGCAATAATGCGTGCTGCTTGGTGGAACTTGACCCTTGAGACTCGCTTCGACATGCTGCTTCTAGTAATCTATGGGTAGTCTCACAACTGTATGCTGCTTCTAGTGATCTAAGGGTAGTCTCACAACTGTACGGGCTGCCGTAGTGGTGACACTCGCGCCCCGCTGGAACATCTTTTCACAGCGACTCGGGGCATGTGCCACTGATTGCTAACTGCTTAGAGTATATATATAGTTAGCTTATGTATACTCTAAGGCCTTAATAATTCTAATTCTTCTTTTTTATTAATTAATAAGTCTTATTCCACTATCTTTCTTCTTTAAGGCGCATAGATTGGCCCCATTTAGTTATATATATGTGTACGCTGTATAAATATGCAACTGCTTATATTTAACTTTAAGCAAAAAGTAGGTGTATGAGTGTGTGTGTGTGGTTTCGTGATGATGGTTCGAGTAGAGTATAAACTCCTCGTTACCCTTATTGGATATGAAATGGAAATGAAATTAGCTTTTAATTAAGCACCTAAGACAGAAATTAGCAGGTTAGGAACAGAAAGTGTCAAATATTACGTGTTATTTTATTACGTTAATTTTTTTGTTAACTATCAACTTTTTAAACACAAGTCGATATAGGTACTCGTTTCAATTTTTTTTAAACTGCAAAAGATAGTTACACACATAGTCAGTCAACCTACAGATGCCGAAACAATTAATCGTCCTGTCATAAATTATATTCACACAAATATATACAAGTAGTTTATAAACCACAGATTATTGAAAACAGTTTTATCCGCAAAATGTATTTAAAAAATCACCAAAATAGGTACATTGAAACGAATTGAGATTCTTTGTTTCTAACCTCTTAACATATTTATTTTTATTATTAGTTTAGCGTTTCATGGCAAAATATTATACCTAGTTCTGAATCTATCCTCATTTTCATTTTTTACCATAAAAACATTTCATGTTCTAGTTAGTTCGGTTAAGCTCATCGTAGAAGCTTCAAGGTGGCAAGCTAGTTCCAATCAACATATACGAAAACAAACTTTATATGCCTCCCCGTAAATAAAACATAAAATTTTTGTATTACCATCTTTAATGTTGTAATCGACCGGTCAATGTATGGTCATTGTGTTTACGATACCGGTACGCAAATTAAGTTTGTTTTCCTGGTCAAATGCTTTTTAGGGTCACTTACTGATTTGTTTGATTTGAACTTCGTGTTACGTATATCTAAAGAAATGTCACAAGTATGTCTAATCTAATAGAACATAAAATTGACAATTTGAAAGCTAAATCTACGTTTATATAAAGGGCTAATTAAATACGTGTACCGTGTAAGTGAACTGTTACTGAATTGGTACTGAATGCAAATATTTTTTTATTGACTTCTCATTTAAATTGAATATCTGGTGACTTGTGTATTTGTAGAACTGAATTTACTTTCTAACAGTGTATGTAAATATTTTTACAAGGCAACAAAACGCTATTTTGAGATCTTGGTTCTTTATGCAATATTTGTCTATTTCTGAGCCGGAAATGTAGACAGATTTCGAAAATTCGAAAAAATAAGTTTCGCCCTTCACGGGGCGTTCTGATCTTGAAGGGAGCGGTTCGCATAATAATTAAAAATTATTCAAAGATATTCTAAAAATGGGCAATAAAACATTGGGTCTTTTTATATTTATTTATCAATAAATCGTTAAATACTAAATAAACTATACACACTAATATAAACAGAAATACTTAATTATATATATAAAAAAGTTAGTATCAAAAGTTTATGTACAAATCTATAATGCGAATACGTCGTCGTCGAGGGTAGTGCCGCGCGGCATGGACCCTAGCACGCTGGCGCTGTTGCCCCGCTGGATGGCGAGGCTTACCCTCTGGGCGAAGTAGGCGCCAGCTCTAGGGTCCCCAGAAGCGTGTACCAGTTTAGTGGAGATGTCTTTTACCAATTTTTTTGTATCGGACGACCACGGACCCAGGGTCTCCACCGCGAAGGCGACAAATTCGTAGTGCGCGGTCAGCGCCGAGTATTTCCGCCGCTTAGTGGTCTGGGCGAGCTCGGCGGCAGCGCCGGCTCGGGCCGCCGTGCCCTTGATGTGGGACGGCGCTAGAGTGTCGACGCATGTCGCGTCCCACACCAGCGTCCGCCCCAGGCACCACGGCACCAGGGTAGCCCCATCCGGCCTCCTGCCATCGTCCCTGAGCATGCCCACTGGTTCCAGTGAGGCAGGAACAGAGGCGCTGACGAGAGCTCGCCGGATGAGGTCGTTTAAAGCCCCGTGGCGGTAAATCCGACCGGCACTCTTTACGCAGGAGAGACCGTGGCGTCCCAACTGGTCCACGCTTCGGCCGCACGGGCAGAAGTGAGCCTCGCATACTTTGACGCCGAGGCGCAGGCACACCGCTATCCGCAAGCAGGTGGGGTCTAAAACTGTTCCGAGATTGTGCGAGGGGAGGGCGTGCAGCCAATGGCCCGACTCCTTCTCGGAGACGGCACGAAGTCGCGCTCTGTCACAGTCGTCGGTAGAATGCTCGAGGAGATGGGCGTGTATGAGCTTGACGCCCGGCATGTCCCAGACGCTCTGACTTCTTAACTCGGTGGGAGTATCCTGTCCAGGACAAGCCGCACTCCAAGCTGCTCCGGCCTCCGTCAGGAACGCCACCCGAACATCAGCTTCATTTGATAACTTTAAAATCTTACTGATGAGCGTGGTCGTGCCGTGGCTGGAGGCAAGATAAGCTGGGAGCGCTAAGCTCGCCGTAGACCGAACACCTAGCCCTCCAAACTTTATAGGAAGAGTAGCCTGGGTCCATGCGCGGTCGTCAAACTCAATGTTGAGGATCCTTGACACTGTGGTTTTAAGCAGCGAATCTACACAGGATGTGACAGAAGGCAACTTCCATAAGGGGCAGCATCGGAGTAGGTACATAAATTTTGGGGTGAAGAGGCAGAGCCGAAGAATGTAAATTGCCATGTGTGGCTTAATGTCAAATAATTGATCTGATGATTGTTTAAAAATATTTAATTTTGAATTTATTGTAGAAGGAATTGCCTCCTTAAAAATTGGTGCTCCGAGGAGTGTTAGGTTATCTTTATCCAAAACTGAAATACGAGGGCAATAAACGTTAAATTGTTTGATGATCTCACTGCGTGGTTCCGGTTGTATCGTTTCTCGAAAATATATCTCGCACTTGCTAAAATTAAGTTGGAGACCTATTTCCGAGAAACGATTTATAATTGTGTGCAGGTCCTGCAGCACGGTGCTCGCCTTACCGCCCAGGGAGCCGTCATCTAAATACCACAGGTTGAAATCTGAGGTTAGATTTGATATTACAGAATTGATGGCCAGGCTGAAGATGACGGGTCCCAGGGGGTCCCCTTGCTGGCAGCCCACGCAGGAAGCTATTTCGTTATGTCCAAACATTAATTTGGTAGGGGAGCCATAACACTGCCACATGTATCCGAAAATTTCAGGTAGTTCTTTTTGAATTTCGGTTAGAAGGGCTCCCCTGTCTACGGAATTAAAGGCATTTTTTACGTCAATTTTTACAAACACCTCGTAGTCCACGGAGTCCAGAAAGATACGAGCAGCGTGCACTGCTGCCTCACAACCGCCTCTGACGCCAAAGCCCAGCTGGCGAGGCTGAAATTTTTCTGTGAGACGACCGTGAAATGCGCTGCAGCACAACTTCGAAGCCAAGCGTCGCAGAGTACTGCCGACGGCAATTGGACGAATACCTCCGTCTCTCTTAGTGAGGGCGACAAGGTTAGCGCCGTAGAGGACAGGGGTAACTTCCGCAGCAACATTTCCAGCCAACATGAGATTGATTAGGGCTGTAAGCTCTTTAAGAAGGAAATTGCCCGCATCCCCCACGAACGGCCCAGTTAGGTCCTTCAGATGTTGAGGTGTGAGTCCATCCAAGCCGCCAGCAGAACCGTTTGGAAAGGAGCGTATAGCGTCTAAAATGGCGTCCTCACTTGTTTGCAAAGGCGGCTGTGGAAATGAAGTGAAGCTTGGAAGTTGTGCTGAAGCGGAGGGTACGGGGTGTTTGTCACGGAGGGCTGCCAGTGTCTCAGAAGAGTCGGTGGCTAGGGAGTCACTTGAAAATAGGAGCTTTGCTGCTCCCTTTACATTTCCGTCACTCAGTTTATTTTCAATTGCCTTTATTTTATTGTGAACGGAAAAGGAGCACGGACGCGTAACGTCCGGGGTAAGCGTAATGTCTCTATTCAAGGAGTTATTTTTTATGATTGTGGTCAGGGAACGGTTCCCCGTACTACTTTCAATGTGAAGGACGGAGTATGTAAAGGTGAGCAGCTTCTCCCACGCTCCAGGTGTGTTTTCTGCGACTACCCGAGCCACACACTCGGCCAGACTTCTCGCGACCGTCGGTCGGGCTCCCCTCGGGATTCTTTTTATTACTTTTGTGTTTCTTTTGAGGTGTGCCAACCTCTCGGATAGGGATGTCGTACTCGGAGCCCCATCCGTGCCGCCAGGTGACAGGGGGTTCAGACTCAGCGGGATCTGCGGGACCAGCTCTACGCGCGGGATGTGGCGGCGGCTGCTGTGAATATTTAAGCCACGCTGGCCTTTATACAGCTTTCTGTCGGCACATATAGGGCACTCGAGTAAAACATCTGACGACGACGTACTCGCCTGTGTATGCATAAATGTAAATGAATCTAAAATATTAAAATAAGCTTAAACTTACGCAACATACTTATTTACATAGCAAAAATTTTAGGAAATATTAAGTAGAATGTTATAAATAAATAAAACCACTGAAGCCGTCTTGCGCACTCGCCACTGCGCACACGTTGCTTGCCGGTTGTCTAGGCGATGGCCGCTATCGGCCAATCACGAACGGCCAAGCTCTTGTTGCCTGGGCGACGGCTTGACGGCGGAGGAAATGATGGTCGGTGGAAAAAATCTTTGCGAAAAAAAGGCTGATACACGGCCGGGGGCGCACGCCCAGGGCCGCCCATACGGGCCGGTGACAACCGCACCGAGGGGCGCGACTGGCCCAACACAGGGCGGAATCTATGCGTAAAATTCCAAGTTTCTAGACTTCAAGGTTTAAGCTGTGCGTTGACGTCTCTTTTTTTTTAGCTAATGACATCCCGGGTTTCGGCACCAATAAATGTATAACCTACGATGAACTGTTAGGTTTTTTAAATGAAAAGAATTGTAAAACGTAAAATTAGATGTAATGGAACTGAAAGTTGACAAAAATGTGAGAAACAAAATATTAAGACGACAAATGTCGATATAAAAAGAAAAAAATAGAACATTTAAATAACCAAATAGATTTGATGTGTTTAACATACTGCGCCCGCGCATGGTTCGCAAAATGTATAAAATACCAACCAAAACAAATCCAACATTTAACAGAAAAAACTAAAAATCACCTGTAGGCAATAAAACAATTTTGGCAATTGACCTACAGTGCACCTTTTTATCTGGCGTTATGACTTGAACTACTCGTACCTTACCATCTTTACCCACAAATGTTTTTAATACACGGCCCATTGGCCAAAACTGAGGTCGAGTACAATCGTCTTTTAATAATATTAAGTCGTCTATATTAATATCAGACTGAACAGTTTTCCATTTTGTTCTTTTGTTTAAAGTGACTAGATAGTCCTTTGACCACGCCCGCCAGTAATGCTGCCTCGTTTGTTCAACGGAACGCCAAAAACTTAAACGATTGTTTGGAATATCTATTGCAGACGGCTGCGGAACGGCAGTTAAAGGACAACCTATTATAAAGTGCCCAGGTGAAAGAAAAGAAAAATCAGATGGGTCATTAGACATTGGACAAATCGGACGCGAATTTAAAATTGCCTCAATCTCTGTTGCTAGCGTTACAAACTGTTCGAAAGTGAATAACTTTGACCCAAGAATGCGTTTAAAATGAAATTTAAAAGACTTTACAGCTGCCTCCCATAAACCACCTTGGTGAGGACTGTAAGCCGGGATATAGTGAAACTGAATTCCCTTAGAAGAAACATAATTATTTATTGAATCTTGGAACTCGTCAGTATTATGAAGGCGGTATAACTCCTTTAACTGTCTATCAGAGCCTTTAAAAGTTTGCGCATTATCGCAAAATATGTCTGTAGGAAGCCCTCTGCGCGATACAAATCGTTTGAGCATAGATAAAAACGCGTCACTCGTCATATCTGACACAACTTCCAAATGCACCGCTTTAGAAGACATACACACAAATACGGCTACGTAGCCCTTAGTAATAACACTCCTTCTGATAGTTGACTGTTTTATATCAAAGGGACCACAATAATCAATCCCTACCTTCTCAAAAACTCTCTTTGGTGTAACTCTTTCTGTGGGAAGAGAGCCCATAAGTTGTTTAGCCGTTTCAGCCTTAAATCTCGCGCATGTTACACATTTATGAATGACAGACTTTATTTCCCGAATAGCATTTAAAATATAAAATCTCTGCGAGAGACTACTCGAAACTAGTTTGAGTCCGCCGTGCAATAACATCAAATGTTCATTTGAAATTATAAGTCTAGTGACATGACATTTCTTAGGCAGAATTATTGGATATTTCTTTGTATAGTCAATGTTACAATGTTGTAATCTCCCTCCTACTCTCAAAATATCATTAGCATCAATGAACGGATTTAATGATTTTAAATAAGTACTATTGGAAGTGCTATAATCCGTTCCCTTTTTAATGCTGTTAATTTCCTTGGAAAAATGATCATGCTGTACGTATCGTATTATAATTTGCAAAGAATTCCTAAGCTCAACGATTGTAGGATACCCTGTATTTGTTAATTGTCTTTTGCATTTAGAAATAAACCTTAAGACATAAGTCATAATTCGTTGCATCTTGTTGATGCTGGAAATATTTGTGAAAAATGGGATAACGTCACTATCGGAAGAAATGTTTGATACATCTTGAATATCAGTATCAAAAACATCAATATCAAACACATCAGTATCAAAAATTTTAAGTGGTAATTCAAGCTCAGAAAAATTGAAATCATACGAATTATTGTCACTTTTTAAATATTCTGGCCCGTGCCACCATAATGAATTATTTTTAATCTCATTGGGATCTGCGCCACGAGACAAAATGTCCGCAGCATTGGTAAAACCTGGAGTAAATCTCCATGACATATTTACAGTTAAACTATTTATTTGTTTGACACGGTTAGCCATATACGGAGGTAACTTTGTCTCAGCTTTGTTGATCCATCCCAAAGCTATTTTGGAATCAGAAAATAATGTAATTTTATGAATGTCTTTCAAAACAGAAGTAACTTTAAACATTAAATTGGATAATAGTAATGCTCCATTAAGCTCAAGCCTTGGGATAGTCAATTTGGAATCTAAACCAACAATGCGTGATTTAGCACATAACAAGTTAATGTAAAACTTATCTTGAACTTTAACTTTTAAGTAAACACAACATGCATAAGCATCTGATGATGCGTCACAATAACCGATTAATTCTACATGTTCTGCTTCATATAAATGTAAATCACGAGTTATGCATATGTCATCCATGTTACAAATGGATATATGAAAATCTTTCCAGACATTTTGAAGTTCGGAAGGAAGGGGCGTATCCCAGCCTAGATTCTGCTGCCAAACCTTTTGAAGCATCATTTTTGCCTTGACAACAATAGGACCGGCATATCCCATAGGATCGAATAATTTACTTACGGAACTGAGAACAGTCCGTTTTGTTGGAATCTCAGGATCCGATATAACTTGACCACTGAGTTTGAATACGTCGTTTGTAACATCAAAATAAAGACCTAAAGTTTTAATGGTAATATCCTGATCAAGATCTTTCTGTTGGAAGCCATACTTTTCTTTTGGAATATCGTTTAGAATGGACATGTTATTTGAACACCATTTATGTGGCTCAAAGCCACCCTGTTCTAACAAGTGTAAAAGCTCTTGTTTTAATTGCAACGCTCCTTCAAAACTGGAACTACCACACTATACGTCATCTACGTATGAACTTGTCAAAATAGCTTCACTGGCCAATGTATAAATGTCTTTGTAACGGTGGGCCAACTCGACTAAGCAACGAGTGGCTAAAAATGCTGAACTTGTTAATCCATACGTAATGGTCTGTAATTGTAAACATTGTAATCTTTCGTTTGGATTCTCGCGCCAGATAATATTCTGTAAGGCACGGTCCTCGGGATGAATCAAAATTTGGCTGTACATGTGCCTGATATCACACGTTAATACAAACTTGTGGGTACGAAATTTTAATAAAATGTCAAATAAAGGTTTTTGAACAACTGGTCCATTGCAAAGGACATCATTTAGAGCCGGATTTTTACCAGACTTCGCGCTTCCATCGAACACAACTCGTAGTTTAGTTGTTAATCTTTCGGGGCGTAATACTCCATGATGTGGAAGAAAATAAAGAGGCATGTCATCTGATAAGCAATGGTCCATATCAATGATTTTCGCGTGTCCTAATGCTAGGTACTCGTTAATAAAATCAGTGTATAATGAATGATATAACGTATCTTTTGCAAAACGTTTTTCTAGATTGTAAAATCTTTGTAAAGAAAGCAAAAAAGAATCAGTCAAATCAAAATTATTTAAATCGCATTTACGCGGCATTCGAACTTGGAATCCTTTATCTCGTAAAGTGACAGAATTTTGAAAAACCTGTTCACTGTAATCATGTTCAGGTAGAGACTCGATAAATACTTCTGGGACCTTTTCAGTCTCCCATAGCTTCTTTATATAAAAATCTTGATCAGATATTTCCTTCAAATGCATAGAAACAGATAGATTAGTAGATGGAAGTACATTACCGGAAACGACGTGACCAAACCGTGTGTTGATTAAAACCGGGTCGTTCGGACCGCCCTCTACCTTTCCATCCCTTTCCGGGTCTTTTTTAGATTTTTCCGAATTTCTATCGAAATAAAACGGAATATTCAACTTTAACGTAAACAATGTCGCGGGGCGGGGTAGTCGTTTTATAATAACTATAGATTTCGAAAAGTTACTAATGGATAAACACCTCGCCTAGATGGATGATATACTTAGGGTAATTTTTGCTATGAAACGCCAATAGTGATAAGAATTCCACATCACCTTGTTGTGATGTTTAGATACGAAATCTCTATGATAGTTAAGGGTAAAACCACTAAGTTATAAGTTGTGTACAGTTTATGGTATTTCTAGTTAAATTGATGGGTACCCCGTCTGCTCATAGGCATTACGATTAAAGGTAGGTTAAAGAATTAAATACCTAAATAATTTTGAATCAATAGTAAGTAATAATTTAATTAAGATAACCAATAATAATATTGTGTATATTTAACATTCGTCTCAGCAATTGGATCAGAATTAATATTAATACAAAAGTATTCACTAAGTGATTACGTAGTTATCTTTAGGATCAATTTAAAATATTTAATTTAATATTAAGCAGATAAAACTAAAACTCTTTATTGACCATCTTGTTGTGAGAATAGTGGGGACTTTTTTATTTATATGCTGTAACATACTTCGATCATATATTTACCTTGCCCACTTAGATACAGCATGTTATACAAACTCATCTAAAAATGTCTCGAAATTATTAGACAATTACACTTAAAATACGACCGTAGTTCAATGCGTTACGATATACTTCTGCACACAGATTTAGGTGTATCACAGACACACGCGGACTGCGGTGGCGGCGGGTAGGCCGCAGCCTCATGCAAACGCAGGCCGCGCGTGTCTGAAGTTCTCACATACATTGCATATGGAATACAACATGCCGCCACCGCAGGCCGCGTGTGTCTGTGATACGCTTTAACCTGTCTCAGGAATGAAACAAAACACGCACGTGCGACCGTAGCCCGCGACTTATAAAACAATGCTTATAGTGCATGCCACTCGTTTGACACCGACGCGGTATCTAGGTTGGCTGTTTAATTAAAATTAGATTTCGTATGATGTGAAGATGAGGTGTAAGAAAACTATGTAATCTGGTAATCTTTTGTGTCTGTAACTTGATGTTATAGTAGGTATATTAAAATATGGTAACCTAAAAATATATTACAGTATAGGTACAGCGTATGTGGATTTAATGTTAATTTCTTGATTCATTTAAAAAATATTACCTACTTATATACCTACCTATTTTAGATTGTGCCATTCTTTGTCAATCTTTGCCAAAATAAATGATGTAACTATTGTTTATTCGGAAAGTGTGTTATGTTTCGTATTAAATTTGCTTTGAAACCTAAAAAACGTTTAATTTCAATTGGTATAAGTAGGTACGAGGTGCGACCTACACAATTCCCAAATTAAGCTACGACCGGATCTAGGAGAGCAGGATACGTAGTGGGCAAGACGCGGCCTGTCAAGCCGAAAGGTCCGAGTCCGATCCCCGGCCGTGCCATGTAGGCACCAAAACATTGGGTTTTTCTCGAAACTTAAGTAGGTACATTTACTGAGTGCTCTCAAACGGTGAAGGAAAACTCCCACCCCCTTTCAAGCCTCACGTGATTAATGGACGGCCCCTAAAGTAAATTAATATTTTTGTGTTTTTGTTACTTATAAATGGTTGTAATTTATTGTCAAAATTAATTTAAATATAAAATATTTATTTTATCTCCTAAAGTTAATTTTTTTCAAAAAATTTTGACCAATTTTCAGACATAAAAACTTTTTGCTAATCGTTCGTTTTTAGACGGAGCATCTTGATAAACTGTGCGTTTTACTTTACAATAGCGCACAAGTGCGTAATGAGATACAATACGATATTGAAATTGGTGAATTAAGTGACCCTTTACGAGCAAATAAGTTATAAAATTATTATTTTATTTTATTTATGAGGCCCATAGTGAGCGACCACGTGGTTTCGTTGCTATACTCGAGTGATAAAAAATGAATTAGTTATATCCAATCAAGAGTAGGTAGTAACAGGTGTCACGTTTGGTCCCTCGCATGATGATCGTGTCGAGACGAACGTGTCCGGGGTATATTACGCACCCCTTCGCTCATGTTTTGGAGCTTATTTATTTTATCCTGTTTGTAGAGGCTTAGGTGCTACGTTATATGAATATCAAATGAAGGGAAAGTTTAATTTTTTAATAAAGACCACTGAATCCTCCCCAAAGTTCGGACTTTATATTTGTCGCCCTAAGGCTTTTCCCACTTTATCGTGGAAACTCGGAGTCTAATATTCCAATGTAAAAATAGTCTTGAAGACATGAGCTTTCCAACAATAGGTTCATCATATCAGCCTGTAGACGTCCACTGCTGGACAAAGCCTCCCCCAAGGATCTCCACGACGAGTATAGGTTACGTACTCGATTATGGTCATGTCGTCTAAAAAGCACGCCTATAAGACAAAATGCCTAAAAAGTACAAAGTCTAGTTAACAAAAGGTTTAAAAAGCATATCAGTGTACCTGAGCAGGTGCTGCACGTGCGCAGGATTTGAACCTGCGATCCAATCATCCGTGGTCACTACGAGTGGGAGTGCCAACTGAACTATCGCGTCAATGCGAGCGAGACGGTGTGTGATACCTACCTCAAATCAAATCAACACTTCAACAGCTTATAATATGTCCCCACTGCTGGTGCTCAGGCCTACCTTCTCAACGAGGGCGTTCGGGTTATAGTCGGGTTGGTGGACTTCACATGCGCCTAAGAATTTCTTCTTCAGCGTATGCAGGTTTCCTCACGATGTTTTCCTTCACCGTTTGAGAGCAGTCAGTAAACGTACTTAAGTTTCGAGAAAAAACCCATTGGTTTCCCCAGCCGGGGTCCGAACTTCGGACCTTTCGATATGATAGGCCGCGTCTTATCCCCGACACTGACGCCGTACCTACGACGATACCTACCTACTAAATCATAAAACACTGATGGTAGGGTAAGGACCCTCACAATCACAATCTTATAACACCCCAAAATTGTGCGTTGCGAATTTTGAAAGCATATTAAAATGCAAATTACTTGGGCAGCGAACCGACTCTATCAAAGGTGAGAAGAAAATATCTTGTGAAAATTGTTGCCGGGAACATCCGACTTCTAAGGACTTAATTTCATGTATGATATAATATTTACATTCACTTACCTTCGGTATGGTCAACCAAACCACGGTAAATGTAAGTAAACAGGGTGATTGGAAACGAGTAATAAAATAAACCCTCTACTATGGAGGTCTAAGACAAATCCATAAACCATACAAAATTGACGTTCTGTTCTAGGCAGAACTCCATACTATGAATATCAAAAATTTATTAATACTCGTTTCCAATCACCCCTGTTTTCAATTAGCCTGGTTGATCAATACATTGTCGTAGCTTCTTAGTTCACAACTTTCCAGACACCGATGAAAGATACCTACTACCTACCTATACTAAAGTAAGTACCTACTTATAAAACAACAGCAGAGGGTCCAGAACATTTTATGACGATCACCTCTTTATTGAATAAAGATAAAAATAGTAATTGTTAACCTAGGAGTGAAAGTAACTTAAAGTCCCGAGACAGCGAGGGCGCCAATAGTTCGAGGGACCTCTAAATAAGTCTTGAACCTCTAAATAAGTCTTGAACTGTGCTTTTCATTAAGAATACACTGAAAGTAAAAACATAAAATGAGTGTTAATACAAGTCTCTGCTATACGGAAGTATAAACAAAACTCTACAACTCGAAAAAACAGATCGGATTGCCGCTTTCCCAACTATTTGTTTTTTTTCTGTGGCCGGCCAACTATTCTGCCATTATTTTTCATTTCCATCATTGAATAAATGGTAAATATTTTGCCCAAATCTATGTTATTTTATAGAAATTAATAGTTGACAGTAATAATTATAATAAAGTCATTTTAAAAAAATATATTCTTTAATTATTATTTATGTCATTTCAATTTTACATCGCGCTGTAATTGAGTAGCTGTATAGACAGTTGGAACATGGTCCAATAGAAATGTCAAAATAGTACTAGTTTTTTTTTTATAATTTGACAGCTGTCAGTTGAAAGCGATTTTCCCTAGGGCTGAGATGTATTACTTTCAACCCGCTCCTCAGGCAACTTCAGACCTACTTTCAGAGTATGAGTAATGAAAAAACTATTTTGTCAAAGAATATTTCTTGTTTGTATTGACGCAAGCTACCAATTTTTATAAGAATTATCCTTTTCCATACAAGTTCAAAAACCATTTTCAAAAGAAAATGGCGGACAAAAAACAATAGTTATACCAAAATCTTCAAACCACTTTAAATAGCGTTACTCAACTCAAATATTCGTATCGTACAGGATTTTATTATAAGGTCGAACCCGGAAGAGTATAGAAGTATAGGTACCTACCTATGTACACGGATGCAAGTCCTGCCCTTGACACATAAACTTGGCACCCTTTCGACGCTGAGCACGTACTTCCGACATCTCCGATGGCCCGCCCTCACAGGAGAGGAAATAAGGTGGTTCCAAGGGAATTCTGATATTTGCAGATATTATGTGCCTGGATTTAAAAATAAAGTATACCATCTTTAAAATGAAATTAAAAAAAAACGTCACTACTTTAACTTATTGAACACTAGCTGTTGCCCGCGACTTCGTCCGCGTGGATTTTGGAAGTAGGTACCTATCTCTGCTATGTACAGACATACATCGTCTAGTTATAATTTTCCAATGGTAAAATGGATCATTCTAAGTACCTTCACCATAATTTAAGGTATACAATACCTTCAGGAACAAACTATGAACACCGTATCCAATTTGGTGAAGACAGATAAAAATTTTAAAAATTGTTGTTTTCACTTCTATTGCTCATAAGACTTCTCATATCAATTTTTATTATACGTGTGTATTTTTTAACTAATACAGTATGGGCAAAACCATAGGAGATACAGGGAAACTGTCTTAGGAACCTTTAGGTATTTTTTCGTGATAACAATTTTGACATAGTAATCGGAGCAGCTGGAGTTCAGGTGGCATGCATGAATAAGTAGTAAGTTCCTAAGTACATTGCACAGTCTGTTTTATAAGAAAACATTTTATTAAATCTGACTAACTTCTGCTGCTTGGATTTTTTTCTTCCGGTACAATAAAATGATTCTAACATGAAACTAAGTCGATACCCATTTTTTAAAAATAATAAAAATTATTTTTCACTGGCGTTCTATGAGAAAACATTTTATTGAATTTGACTAACTTCTGCTGCTCAGATTTTTTTCTTCCGATATAATGAAGTGATCCCTACATAAAACTGAGTCGAACCGCATTAAAAAAAATATGTGCAAATTGTCTCATTTTTATGGACAACACACGCTTGACCAAAAAATTTCTATGTCATAAGACACTTTCCCTGCATCTCCTATGGTTTCGGACTTGCCTATACTGTCCCAGTTAAAAAAAACAGATATCTCCTATGTCTATGACATCGTCTTGTTACGTTAAATGATTTATCTGTAAATGACGATAACTTTTTTCGCTGTCATCCGATTTCAATGAAACAAAGCCTATAAGTTGCGCCAGGCTGTGCTTAATCTACCTGTGAAAACCGCGAGAAAATCCGTTCAGTAGTTTTGGAGATTAGCGATTACAGACAGACAGAAAGACAGAAAGACAGAAAGACAGACAGACAGAAAGACAGAAAGACAGAAAGACAAAAAAATTTAAAAATGCTTTTTTGTGTTCTGTTACTCTTTTTTTATCGTCCACACTCATTTTTTTATAAATTTATTCAAAGTACAGACACACGGTTTCTACAGATTTATTATAAGTATAGATATAGATGATGAGACCAGCAGCTCTAATCGACAATAACGGCTTGATTATTATTATTAAATTCGCTCGTTTTTACTCTGTTGTTTGATACTTTTAAGAAAAATAATTAGCTTAGATTTAATCAATGAGGGCATATAAGTAGTAGGTATGTACTTATTTTTTAATCATTTAGCACTAAATATTATTATGCTATGTGCGAGTGTGCGTGCATGCTCACCTCTACCAGAGTGAATTTAATTAGTTTAAACGATTAATTAAATATCCTAAGTAGGGTACATTCATTATATTCAACCTAATGCAAAATTAAAGAAATGACAAATAAAATAACGAGTGATATTGTAAAAAGTGTTTTTCAATAAATCTACAAAATTTTAAAAAATATGGAGGTACGTATAATATGGAGTATATACGTATAAATATGGAGGTACGGAACTACGTATAAAACGTAGTTACAAACTGTAATTGGTATACTTACACCACCTACGTATAAATCTCTGAAAGTTTGTGTAAGTAGTTAATTCTGTATACTGTATATATACATAACACAACATAATGTACCTACATACTTACATATATAAAAAAACTTATCAAGTCTGAGTGCTTTTCGACGAGAGTTTGGTGGCTTTGAAGGTCAGCTTATAGTATAAATTATTCAACGCATTTGTAACCCAAAATTCTACATCTAACGAATCCTTTCAGGTGATGAGATGACCTTCGGTCGAGCTAAATGAGATTACATTAAGTACCTACCCTACGAGTATAAGAAAACCAATTTTGCCGGAAACGAGACAGTATCGATTTCTCCCCTCGGCCAGATATCCATTCACACAATTTGGTGGTTATAGTTCAGACCTTTGCTTCGAACGCCGTAGGTCGTGGGTTCGGTCCCACTGCCAACAAGTTGACGTGAGATAATGAGAAATGACCCGCACAACCCATTTTCTAGATAACAAGTGTTGAATATATAAAAAATCTATATAGGTACATAAATAAATAAAAGAGGGCCCCAACAATTGTAAATCCTGACAATTTTAGTTGAAGAAATAAAACTTTTTGTATATTCTTTTGTATTTTTCTAAAGTTTAACCCGGTTTCTTTGATGGGTATATTCTGTAACATGGTCAAATAGTATGGTTTCTTTTACACTAAGTTTTGAACTAAGAACCCGTTTGGTATACTTACTAAATTCAATTTTTGATTCAGTTGGTAAGTACTGGCTGCTTTAACTATACCTACTTATTTACATAAGTATATTATGTTAAATATGAAATAATTATTTATTTATGTATGTATTTAGTAGGTACTGATTTTCTTGTTTAATTTCCTCAGTACAGATAAACAGGAAATCCCAGTTTGGGATTAATCGAAAGTACTATTGAGGACGAGGTGATAGACGGTGAGAGCGAGGTGAGAATTATTAAGCCCGCAATATATTTAGAATTCACACTTTAATTAATAGGTATTTTATTGTTGTTAACTGTTAAAACGTTTCTCCAACACAGAATTATTTGTTCCCATCACTAACAAAGTACCTACCTATATAGATTTCTTCATCAGCCTGCAGTCCAAAGCTGGAAATAGGCCACCACTCAAGGCGCGCCACTAAACCCGATCTTCGGTTCTCCGCATCCCGTCACTGCGATGGATATTATGTAAAAGCCCGGACTACGGTAAATCCTGGGATCAAGTTTTGTTTGTTTTTAAAGAGTCTTTATTGGTCATAATTATACACAGTACATTGATTGACACAGTCAACAACACACAAGATTATCATACACATTTCAGCAGCAAGCTTGGCTTTTTGAAACTTATTACTATGGGAATAAACAAATTACAATGGGATCAAGTGATTACTTGTTAAAAGTCCAAATTTACCACAGTCATAGTAAACTTAACCTTAACGATTTTTATTAATGAATTAATTAAAGAATTTCGAGCTTTTAGCATCTTCATTTGGTACATCTTAGGCTTTACCGTAGTTCGGACTTTTGCAGTAACATAGCGGGTACCTATACCTACTTATTATAAAATCCCAACAATCTGTTTATGTCGACAATTTTAGTTGAAGAAATAAAACTTTTTTAATATAGGTATGTACGTGAATTACTTAGGTAAGCTAACATAAGAATAAAAAAATGATTTAGAAAAGAGTAAACATTACTCGCGTTAAAGTTAATTGATAAATTATTGGGATTTCAATTCGAATGTTAGATGTAATGCGAAAAATATAATTGGTCCTCATTTCCATACGAGTCGCTTGGGAAGTTGGGACGCCAATAAAATGGCTATTTCTGGAATGTTTTATCCCTGTACCTACGTTGAATTTCTACGAAATTGTAAGGGTTAACGAGGTAGGACCGACCCACAACAAACTTTAGAAAAAATTATTTATAATAATATTATTTCTTTGTGGTTTGGTTCGGTACCTAATACCCTTAGGTCTCTATCTATCTATATAGACTACTTCATCGGTTTGTATATAGCCATACCTCTCTATATTTTTATAATAATAAATAATTCATAGTCAAAATCAAAATATTTTATTGCATATGAACTGGGTACATTTATTTATTACCATAACATTCTGTTGGTACCTAATCCTACCGACTGCGCCATGTATTTTACTGGGTTTTTAATGAAACTTGGATTCGGGAGATCACAAATATACTTTTAATAATTATTTTTACAAATTCGTTAGCGGGAGCTGCGTGTGCGCCGCTGTCACTTTGGAGGGCAAAGAGAGGTCGTGCGTGGTGCGTTTTATTTTAACATAAAATGCGCTTTGGTGCGTTTAGTTTGTACGCAAACCTACTACAATTATGTCACTCAATGTCCAACAGTGGCAGTTGGGCCTGAATATGATTTCTCTCTCTTGCCCGCACCTTTTGACGGGTTAATGTCTCAAGTAACTTACATTTACAACTTGACACCCCTTTCAAAGCCTCATCAAGTTCGAACGTAACTTGAAGTTACCCAAACGAAGTCTATAGTGTAGCGAGTGGCGCGCGGGGTGACTGGCAACTTCGAAATTATGTCAATATGCGTAGGTATCAATAAATCTATCAACTCAAGTGTCAAAATGGTAATGGAAATTAGGTTCAAAATCAGACAGAATATTAGGTAATCATCAGATTTTGTGGAAACTGCTGATAAATAGGTATTGCCAAGAATTTCTTTGGTGGTGCGCGCGGTAGTAAAATTTTTTGATTCATGGGTATTGCTGACGCGGCTACGGTCGGTACGATTTGTAATAATATAATTTAATTTTTGACGTGTAAACTGATATTACCATTAATAAATGATTGAATTGATTGATTGTATAGTTCTATGTAGGTACGATTATTGTGTGTGTTTCACTGCGTCTGTTCAATCTTTTGTAAGATTTTGTTTAAAGGCGCCTGAATATATGTTTTACGTGTTTTGATTTATTTTAAATGGTTCATTAGGTTACTATACTTCATCGATGTCAGGTCCTGATGGAAAATTCCGTGAAAAGATGGAAAGGGAAACGGTGGGTGCAGAGTCTGTCTATATTTCAGAGGGCAAACAGAAAGATTGGATCGGAATCCTGTGGGAACAAACACTGGACCCTAAATAAATATTTCAGAGCTCAAAACCTGTAGTTACAGCGGAACTAACGCTTTCAAGTTAATATGTTGATCTCGAATACTTTATTTAAGTTAATAATATACATAACACAGTTTCTTAAGTTAGCCAAGAGCGAAGTTTGACAGACTTGAGCTGACATTATTACGACGGACGTTTTTCACCTCCGGTAATTATGATTTCCTTCGTCCAATTGTACATTCCACTGTTTATTTTCCTGTGGGATTTTTATTATTATCCGTGGTAAAAATAGTGACTAAGCAAATCAACATTCCAACCGTGATGAAAATTTAAAACTCCTGTGAACTCACAAACATTATCTCGATAAATATCCTTATCGTATTCACTAAAGTTCAGTGTATACTTACAGGTTACAGGTACCTATCGTTCCATTCCCATGTTGTAGATTAAGTAATATCTTAACTTCGTTATCACGTATCATAGTTTATATGACATTAATACAAGTAACAAGGACATAGGCACATAAGGCACCTTTTATATGTATAAGTTTTAGTCCAGTCAAATCACTTGTGTCGCTAAGCAATATTATCCTCTTTGTTGTCTCGTTTATTAGCAAAAAGAGTAGCTTACCGTAACTTGTTATGTGCTTGTGGTATAATAACTTGGTCAACTTGACACGTTATGAACTAAGTTGGGAATATATTGCGTGGCATGTTCCCAACTCGTCATTAAATGTTTTGATAGTCTCTTTGCAAATCCCTCGCTCAAGGTTGTGTGAACAAAAACCAACACTGTAGAAAAACATGCAATTTTTATTAAGAACTTTTATATTACAGAGAAATAAAACAATGGTATTTTACAAAAATGTACTCGATTAAGCATATCATTATTGTAAATGTATTTTTACACTATAACTAGGTTAACGAAGGAAACACAATTTCACTACTTAGTGTAGCGCAACACCCATCTGAATGCACTCGTTCGCCGCCTATTTCAAGTTACCCAGGCCACAGGCCACAGATTAGTTAATAGTTCAATTCAATTCGATTTACTTTATTGCACGTTTAAAAATTACATACAAAAAACAAAAACAGATACAGTAATGTACATCTAGGCGGTCTTATCGCTAAGAGCGATTTCTTTCAGACAACCTTTGGGTAGAGAATTTAGAGCAAATTAGTATAGTTCCCCAGGCTGCGGAAGGATCCGTGTGGCGCTACACGTATTTTTTTACAACTTATTGCCTAATAAATTACTATTTTACATAGGTAGGTATACGTACGGTCGACCGCACGTCAGTGGCAACAAAACCGGTATAAACTAGTCTCTCGTAATATTGAAACTCCCTAATAGGCTAGGCGCGCTCAAAGTCAAAGTGTTACCACTGACGTGCGGTCGACTGTACCTATAAAATGTTCACGCAGGACAGGCAGAAGGATTATTTTAGAAGACTATATTTTATTTACTTACGAGTATACTTTTGAATGAATGAAAACTTTACACTTCGGAAAATATTGATCCATATTTTGTTAGTAATCGACTTTAGTGTTAAATACTTCAGTCAATTAATGATGATAGTGGGGCTTTCGAATCTATCGGCTATGATCTTCTGATCTTCTGGCGCATTCTTGGCATTAATGAGGCTCTTTTTCATAACTTTTATTTATTTACTTAATGTGAATTCTAAATGGAATACCATCAATGTTCAATACCTGTATATACACAAAGAGATTCGTACGTTTTCGTACATTATATAGATGGAAGCCTTTAAGTAAGCCCTAACGCGAAAATCCGCCTTTTTGTCGGTAGATAGAGAGATGGCCACAAACATTCGATACACCTAGTACTTAAAGGTAATAATATAGAAACTGTATTTAATATTAGGCTGGCTGTTAAAATTGGATCTTCATTCATGGTCTATTGTCACCATGGAGCTAAAATCTCGTTGGTGGGCGCCCGATTTTCACCGACAAAAAAAGACTGCCGCTCGATGTCGCCGGCGTTTAGTCTAAGCCCTTAACGGCGCAGGTGGCGACAAAAGTTTTGTCTACAAACGACCTGCGACTGATTCCCTCTATGAGACCTGCCCAGAACTCAAGTACTTTTACATTTTAGGATTTAACCTCACCTTATTTCACTTCACCATTCTCCAAATGAGTTTCGTCCTTATAAAAATACAGCACGGTGTCGCCGTCAATCTTCACGTCCTGGTCTCCGCAAAACGGCGAGGGGTCCTCCTTGATGAAGTCCACTTTGTTGATGAACGCGATCCTCGACTCTCTCTTCTGCCGTAAGGATTTGTTGAAGCTCTGGGTGTGGCAGCTCGTCAGGTCGATGGCTGTGCCGCGGGAGTCCCGACGCTGGGTCTTGCGACATAGCAGGGTCTCTTGGAATGCTATTCTGTACCTGTTGAACAAACCAATATTTAGCACTAGAAAGATCACTATAAGCTCTACTAAATGGAGTTTGGGTTCAGTATGTGTGGCCAATTACAGGATATAAAAGTTCTTAACAATATTCTTCTTCGCTAAAAGAAGCGCCGCTTTTCAGTCATCGCCATTTGGTTCAAACATCGCTAAAGGCGATGTGAAAGGAAGTGGTGATTGCGTTATCTCTGCTAGAGCATTTACTCGTATAGGGGGTCGGATGTTTCGTGGTAAAAATTTATCGAGGGATTTTACGTTTTATCGACTTACAAGAGACATTTATACAAATATATCAATACATGTCTCCTTACTATAGCCTATAGGGGACATGTAAATAGGCTGTTGATGATGATGATGTCTTCTTAATTTTTTTTAAATTTGAGAATCTTTATTACCCATAGGTAGGTAACATAATTCGTTTCTAACTTATATGACAAAAGGTATTTTAAATAGATTTCACAATCTAAAAAACCACAAGTTCAGTAAACTCTAATACTAGTGCTGATAACTTTGAACTTTCACCTCACCGCTTCACGCACCGGTTGTCAAACGATAATCTTTCAATATATTCAAATTGGCGTCTATCATGAAACGTTGTAACTCGAATATTGCTCAATAGACGTTCAACTAAAATAGTTGAATATATTTATGAGACCAAGCGATGTACGCTATACCCCTCGCAGCGAAGACAGAATAAAAATCAGCAGAATGTAACATGGCGTAAAATTTATGTGGCAATATATGCTCAAAATACCTATATCAAAGAAAATGCACACCTACGAGAATGGCTACGTATTTTTACGGATCCGCTGAATCTTAGAGGATTATAGCGAACCTCTGTGAAATGAAATGAAGTTTATATGAATTATGTACCTAAAGTCCCCTACACAGTACTACGTACAGTCATACAGTCATACATACTGAACCCAAACTCCATTTAGTGGAGCTTATAGTGATCTTTCTAGTGCTAAATATTGGTTTGTTGAACAGGTACAGAATAGCACTATAGCATACCCTCTTATTATTAGGTTGCCCTCCCAAAGGGTAAATTTTGTGTCACCTATAAACAGGGTGGAATTTAAAAGCCGTACGGTAGCAAATTTTACTGAAAAACATTCCTCTATTTTTTAAAATAAATAGAACTGCATTCAATTATTATTATTTATTCATAAAATCTTATATAAGCTTTACAGAATTCCAAAGCGACGTACGATCCAAAGATGTTTTACTCGAAAACTACTGGACCACTTCGGCTGAAGTAGCCAGAAGTAAACACATAATTGTGTAGGTATGTAAAATTGCCCAGCAGTGATAAGAAAAATATGAAACTTTCAGGAGAAAAATATTGTCAGATACTTTGGTAAAACGCGTCGGAGCCCGCACATAGTGTATGAGTGCCCATTTTGTTGACATCTTCCTAATAATGGAAGTGGATTTGTGAATCACATTTTTATCCAACTGATCTCGGCATACATGAAAACGAAGTCAATATAGCAATTGGAGATAAAACTATGGATGAAAGATGAACAACGAAATATGTCACAGGCACACATGGACCGATAGCTTCCAATAACAGCATGATAAAAAATAAACCTTTGATAAAACATATCATAAAAGATGAAACGTCTTCTATACAAATATTTCACGGTACGTCATCATCAAACATCCAATCATCCACCAATAAATGAGGCTATTTCATCGCAGACGAAAATATGCGGGTTGAATTACCGCGCTTGTTGACCCGCTGGAGAAATCTGAGAGCAAGCGTTAATTTTTCATTAAAAAGGGATCAGTCATTCACGGTACGTTTCACCGTCACTTCAAGGATTAATCAAACCTGATCAGCGCTAGGAGTTGATTAAAAACTAAATTGAATTATCAACAAATTGATTGGAACATAAGGCGAGATGTGAGTGCGCTCGCGTTACGTCGTAGGACGAGCGTTCAAACCCCGGCTTCATAGTGAGTTTTCTGACCTCATTACCACTGGTGGCATTTAGAAATAAACCCGTAGCTTATAGAATAGAAAAAACCATGAATCAAAAAAATTTTTCCCACTCCCATATGGATGAGGGAGCGCGCGCGTGACCAAAGAGATTTGAAACTTTTTGGGAAAAAAACATGTTGAGAAAACCTGCATACACGCTAAAGAAATGCCAGAGGTGATGGCACGTACGGCCATCAGTGTGGGTTGCCAAATAGTGAGGCTGCCAGCCCTAAGGGGTCCTGGTGGCAGGCTGCTATGAACCTTCACAAATATTAATAAATCAGTTTCGATAAACAGTTCTCAAAATAGAAAAATCTTTCTTGCTATATTTCATCATCATCATCAACAGCCTATTAATCTCCCCACAGCTGGGGCTCAGGCCTACCCTCTCAACGAGGGCGTGCGGGCTATAGTCCACCACGCTAGCCCAGTGCGGGTTGGTGGACTTCACATGCGCCTAAGAATTCTTCTTCAGCTTATGCAGGTTTCCTCACGATGTTTTCCTTCACCGTTTGAGAGCAGTCAGTAAATGTACTTAAGTTTCTAGAAAAAACCCATTGGTACATAGCCCAACCGGGGATCGAACCTCGGACCTTTCGATATCATAGGTCGCGTCTTATCCCCGAGGCCACTGACGCTCTCTTCAACTATATTTACTATTACAACTATATTGCTATATTTACTTGGCGGTAAAAAAAGGTGCAAAAGAATCTAAAGACAGTCATTTATTTAAATCAGTCCTATAGTTTACTGCAATAAAATGTGATTGTGTAGATATCTATACTTATAATAAATCTGTAGAAACCGTGTGTCTGTACTTTGAATAAATTTATAAAAAAATGAGTGTGGACGATAAAAAAAGAGTAACAGAACACAAAAAAGCGTTTTTAAATTTTTTTGTCTTTCTGTCTTTCTGTCTGTCTGTCTTTCTGTCTTTCTGTCTTTCTGTCTTTCTGTCTGTCTGTAATCGCTAATCTCCGAAACTACTGAACGGATTTTCTTGCGGTTTTCACAGGTAGATTAAGCACAGCCTGGCGCAACTTATAGGCTTTGTTTCATTGAAATCGGATGACAGCGAAAAAAGTTATCGTCATTTACAGATAAATCATTTAACGTAACAAGACGATGTCATAGACATAGGAGATATCAGTGTTTTTTTTAACTGGGACAGTATAGGCAAGTCCGAAACCATAGGAGATGCAGGGAAAGTGTCTTATGACATAGAAATTTTTTGGTCAAGCGTGTGTTGTCCATAAAAATGAGACAATTTGCACATATTTTTTTTAATGCGGTTCGACTCAGTTTCATGTAGGGATCACTTCATTATATCGGAAGAAAAAAATCTGAGCAGCAGAAGTTAGTCAAATTCAATAAAATGTTTTCTCATAGCACGCCAGTGAAAAATAATTTTTATTATTTTTAAAAAATGCGTATCGACTTAGTTTCATGTTAGAATCATTTTATTGTATCGGAAGAAAAAAATCCAAGCAGCAGAAGTTAGTCAAATTTAATAAAATGTTTTCTTATAAAACAGACTGTGCAATGTACTTAGGTACTTACTACTTATTCATGGATGCCACCCGAACTCCAGCTGCTCCGATTACTATGTCAAAATTGTTATCACGAAAAAATACCTAAAGGTTCCTAAGACAGTTTCCCTGTATCTCCTATGGTTTTGGTTTTGCCCATACTGTATTAGTTAAAAAATACACACGTATAATAAAAATTGATATGAGAAGTCTTATGAGCAATAGAAGTGAAAACAACAATTTTTTAAATTTTTATCTGTCTTCACCAAATTGGATACGGTGTTCATAGTTTGTTCCTGAAGGTATGGTATACCTTAAATTATGGTGAAGGTACTTAGAATGATCCATTTTACCATTGGAAAATTATAACTAGACGATGTATGTCTGTACATAGCAGAGATAGGTACCTACTTCCAAAATCCACGCGGACGAAGTCGCGGGCAACAGCTAGTTATTGAATAAGGCTGATCCTTTTAACGTCCACCGCTGCCGCTGAACATAGGCCTTCAAATAATATTTATTATTAAATAACGCCACATTCTTCATTATAGGTATATTTTTAAGAAACGAATAAAAAGTTTAATAAATATATTTATTTCCATGACATTTTACAATAGTTACATTTGTAAAGTTTGTAACATTAATATGATAACTTTAATAGGTAGGTACTATTAAGTACTATAACAATCAACTTCTCTTTTACAAAAAAAAACCATCAAAATCATAACGAAAAGCAAAATGTCTTCGTAAAATAGGTAGGAAGTGATTTTATTGTTGAGTGACCAAAATTTGTTCAATGATGCTAAACAAACAATAAACAGCGATCTCCCATCACATTTATTATTGTTTGCATTACGTAAACTTCAGTTCGGCGAGTGGTCTTCGCTATTTCCGTCGAAATGAACTCGTGGAAGGAATTAAATTTCAATAAAACTTGAGCGACCTGAAAATACTTAACTTGAACGAGCTTCATTTAATTTGGTTCAGGATCGAAGATTTTGTATTCCCAAACGAGGAAATTCGTTTATTAATTATTTTATTAGTAAGTACAATTTTTTTATAAATACTTATAGACTAATGTAAGTAGAGCGTCTGTAAGTAGATAATGATGTACTTAGATCTTACTTTATTAGTTAGGGACCTTAATAATGTTACATACATAGAAATACAGGGAGCATAATAAGCGGGAGCGTAGCGAGCTTTTTCCGTGTCCTGTGGTTACATACATACATAACTTCACGCTATACAGACAGCGCAGTGTATAGAGAACCAGTACTGGAGCTCTATTTTTGAATCGCTCTCCTCGCTTCAAGCGATCGATTCTATTGTTTTTCCTTTGACATCCGATACAAAAATCAGTAGAGTGGATCGCTCGAAGCGAGGAGAGCGATTCAAAAATAGAGCTCCTGACTGTCTTGTTTGACCGCCTCATAACGTGGTGGCTTCGTTGTCGCGGGTGAAGAGGCTAGCGAGCCTAGAGAGGCGTCTGAAAGGTTCTAGGTTGTGAGGCGACTTTGACCTTTCGGAACCCAAGACCCAGAGCCCATATACTTTGCTATGAATTGATATATTTATACTGTTTTACAATGGATAAGGCTTTCGTCCTCTAGACTGTACAATGAAACGTTTGCACAACGTATGAAAATACAATTAGCATTTCTAATTACTTAATTTTGAATTTAAATTGTTTAAAATGGCAGCATTGGAGATTAGACAAAACTAAGTATCAATTTTAGTAGAGTAATAAAATTCTGTAAAAATATTAAGTACCTAGTTAAGAGGAGAAAAAACTTTTTTTTCAATAATATATTTATTGAAGTGTTTTTTCTCAGTCGTTAGGTGCCTATAGGGTAGGTACTTTCCCGCTTCCGAGGTCATTTAAATATATATTTTTTGGCTTTAGGTACTATTAGTAATGTGTAGGTACTATCAGTGAGCGAGATTAAGGTCAAGCGTATTCCAATCTACTGAGGCAAAATGAAAATATGAGAATGCTTGTATTCACTGCGTAGGCGCGGTGAAAATTAATAAGCCTCAAATTAATTGAACTGAAACAAAGAAGCTATAATTTGTTTGCCTTTATATTACTTGTTCAACAGTCTACTTTTCTAAGAAATATTTCGCAAAATATCAATTCCGTCAAAACAGAAGCGTAGCGAAGTTTTTTTACGTCTGTCTGTCTCTTTAATGGCTAACAACTACTGAGCTGATCAAATTGTTAATTAGAACATTTAAAGTTGCGCAGCATTGATATTTTTTAGAAAAAATGATTTTACTAAAAAAATAATCTACTTAATCTATTTATTTCCGAAAGCGGTATTGTTCCATTTACCTAGCCGTGTTTAGGTTTACAATCAAACCGTTAGTTTATACATTTTCACGACTCGAATATTCATCCGATCTCCATGAAATTTATACACTACCTACATAGCCTTTATGAAATATGAACATAGGCTAATTTTACCAAAAGAAAAACAGTTCTATTCCACGCGCGCGAAATCGCGGGCAAAGTCTAGTAAGTTATAAATTGACTTTCGCTGTTTTGTAACTTTATTTACTTGATAGAATTTTGACCAAAGAAAAAGTTGAACAACTTTTACTGTTAGAATCGCCAGAAGCCAGTTGAGATCAGTAGTTGGCGTGGGATAAATGCGTAGGAGGCTGTTACAATTGAAAATATCGTCACTACTCTAACAAAACTTATACCTACTTACGATCAAATATATTTTTATAAAGATCTTTCTGAATATCCATATTTGTTTATTTGGATTTTTCATATTGTTAATAAGTCACACTGCAATTTCACTGTTTGTTTCCAAAATTTACAAAAATCGTAGAACAAAAGTTGTATAGGGCACGTACCGGGTATTAAGTGAAACCTAGTCACTAATGTATTTTGTTATAACCTGATAGCATTCCCTTTATAACCAGAAGAAGTTAAACCCTGGTTTCATAATGCCCTTGCGTGGTTATTCAAGTTTCTCTTGGGCATTTAAGTTTTGCACATAATATACATTTCAGCGCAATAAAGAAGTATTTTCGTTGGTACCTATCCAATTTAATGAACATTTTCGAGAAGACGCCATTCTTTCGTTCAAAATTTAATAACAACGTGAAAAACATAATGTCTATATACAGCAGGCATTTCCATTTCCATGTTGTATCACAAGTCTCTAAATTAAATAAAAGAAAAAATATACACTGCCTCACCTCGCTCACACCTGGGAAATTCGGATTGTGCGGTTGACAACTTGACATAGGATCTGAGTAAACAAAGTTTTCCTCACTCCCAAGGGATTGGTCGAGGTTTTGAATCTGCTTTATTAAAATACAATTTAATATAACAAGCGGATAACACCTAGGAAGCGGTGGTAGATAAAAATGTTGTGGTTGTGTATGTACTCATTATAAGTATTAAAATATTTTGACTTTGAATATAAAAGCGGTGTTTTTCAATTATTTTTATAAAGTAAATTTGACATTTAAAAACCAAACAAACAAATTTTAACCTGAAAAACCTTTCTTGAAATAATGTGTTTAAAAACTAAAAAAGCATCAAGATCACTCGTTGATGAGCTACCGAGCCACGAGGACAGACAAACTCACATACTTACGTGTCAAACTTAAAAAACAATATCCCTCCTTTTCTTGCAGACAAAAAGTTGAATTTCGTCAAGATTGACGCTTCTTTTAACCCACATTTAATAAAGGGGTTTGAGAAACCCTATAAAAACGCGCTCTGACAAAACTTTATGGAACACTTTCCCAAAATATATTGGCCATAATAAAATGTAAATATTAAACTGGATGACTGCTCGACGCTGTAGCGTTCCAAGTTCCAAAGCAAAACAGTCTGTCATTTTCGCGAGCGGAGCTACTCACACATGCACACTTACACGCACTATGCAAACCTCCTCCAGAGCATGAAAAACCAACATGTAACAGTAATTCACTACGCGTAGCAAGTAAACAGGTGAAGCTACGCCGCGTAGCGTAGCGATCCCAAAACTAGCAAGGACCGGGAGACAACTACAAGAGCACCAGCCTGTGTCTATGTATGCGTAAAATGTAGGACTGTCGGTAGCGAGCGTGCGATCATAGACGAAATTATATCAAATGTGCCAGGATGATTGAGAATGACCGACCCTATGTAATGTGCAGTATTGCCCATACCTATTGCTCATGAGATACGCGAGGCCCTTTGATCAGACAATAAACCGTCACGAGAGAGCGCAGACGAGACGCGTGACATGGACTCGAGATCAGGCGAGCGAGACGAACGATATCATGTTACTACATTCTCGTGCTCGGCCTGTCTCGGGGTGTCTCGTGGAGAGTGTAGAACCGGTATAAGGGCGTTAGTCCACCGACCGCCGCCGTCACGCATGGAACTAATAATAGGTACTACGTACAACTAGTACATATTATCTTATCTTCTGAGGGTGCCAGGAATACCTGGCGACACTTCGACCCTATGGGATCTGTTCACATACGCCTTAGAATAGTAAATACCAGTCTTTGGCGTTTCCTCACGATGTTTTCCTTCACCGAAAAAACTGTGGTATTATAATAAACCGTACTTAAGTTTCGAAAAACTCATTGGTACGCGCCAGGATCGAACCCACGACCTCATGAACGTGAGGCGAGTGCACAACCAACTAGGCTACCACGGCTCCTAGTACTTAGTAGTTCCATGCCGGGACGTCACCGAGAACGAGATGACGGCGGCGCCGAAGTATCGATAGGTAAGTACATTACATTTCATAGACATAATACATTTACTATGGCCGCTTGTCCACTCACCGCCCGCTCATGACGTTGTAGAGTATGGGGTTGACGGTGGCGGACACGTAGTAGAGCGCGCCGGCCACGTTGAACAGGTGCTCGTTGATGACGTGGAAGTGCGGCAGGCCGTAGCCGTACACGTAGAACACGCGCTGCACGTGGAACGGCGCCCAGCACACGAAGAACGCGATCACCACGGCCACTACAACAAGAAAAGCTTTATTGGCATAGGTCCTCTTGTTCATCATCTTCTTCTATCTTAAGGTAGCAGTCCCATCTGAGCAGTCGCTGCCCGGCAGTCGCGGCCGAGCAGCGACGGCCGTGCCGCGTCGTACCGCTCTATATGAATTTGTATGCAGACCCTTCGGATGCAGGCGGCTGCTAGTAGACCACGACCCCCGGCCGCGCGGCACAGCCGCCTGCATCCGAAGGGTTTCCATACAAATCCATATAGAGCGGCACGACGCGGCACGGCCGTCGCTGCTCGATCGATTGAGCGACTGCTCAGATCGGACTGCTACCTTTAGATACAGAAATATATTAGGTATTATAGAAACTTGTGTCTGTTCTATTACATTAATTTTTTTTAACAAGTATGTGAACGATACCGAGACCGAATACTTATACCATTTTTTAGGGTTCCGTAGCTCAAAAGAGGAAAAAAAACCTTATAGGATCACTCCGTTGTCCGTCTATCTGTCTGAAAGTCCGTCTGTCAAGACAATTTTTTAAATTGTCTTCTGTCTATTCAAGTACCACTGAACGGATTTTGACGAAACTTTGAATAGTGATAGTGGTTCCCTGGCCAACATGTAGATAAAAAACATCTCGAAAATTGGCCGAGAAAGTAACCAGCAATAACAAAACTCGCATATCACACAAAAAATAACTTTTTGCAATCACAAACTTACGTGGATGATGAACTTATATCTACCTACTTACTTAACTAAGTTTGTACGGAACCCTCGGGGCGCGAGTCGTGCTCGCACTTTGTCTTTTATGTGAATAAAGGGCCATTGTCAGTACCTGCTGTTATGTCTATACCAATACGTTGTTGTAAGATTAGATTACAATCTTGCGACGACGTCACAAATATTTCCGAATAGATATCCGCATTTCACTCTGCGTTCCCAACAATGTACGAACACAATTAATTACAATTAATTTGTGCTCACTCATATAATACCTATGCCATTAAATTGAATTACGGCGCACATATATTGAAACCAATTATTAGAATGTAGAGATGTGTACAACCATGTAGGACCTACGCAAGAGTAACTAACCGTTTTAAGTGTATAGTTGAAAATGTTATGTGATTTATTAGGCGTAAAGAGATCATTCATTGCTGATCAAAGAACCTCAGAATAAGGAAGTAATGAATGTCTACCTACGCCTAATAAATTCAGAATATCAAAGAACATAGTTACCTAAGTTGACCCTGTACATTGATTGTTAATAATATTTTAACATGGCATGATTTCAGTGACAAGTTATTATTTAATTAGGGTTCCGTACCCGAAGGGTCCAAATCCAAACTAATGCCAACACTGAGCCAACTCCGACTGTCCGTTCTGTCCATCTGTCAAAAGCCTCTAGCTCAGAAACGTGAAGTTACAGAATCCTAAAATCTTCACAGTAGGGACTTTGATCCAACACAAAATCATGTTTTGATAAAAAAAAATATATGTAGGTACCTATATAAGCGGGTATCGTTGTTAAGATCTCCTTTAAGTAGAATAAGAGTAGGTAATTAAGACAGCATTTAAGCGTAACACACACAGCGCGGCGGCGTTGCGAAAGCGTTGCGTCGGCGAATCTGCGGAAAGCGAATAAAAAGCGGAGCCCTTCAGACAGGAATACCGCTAGCGGCGGCGGCGCGGCGGCGGTTTGTATGAAGAACGCTCCGCACCGCGCCGCGCCGCCGCCGCTCTGTGTAGGGGTTCTCATACACTACAAAGGAATACAACGCGCCGCCGCCGCTCCGCAACGCCTGTCTGCGCAAATCTGTCAAATCAAAACGTCAAATCTGTGCGCGCGGTTTTGTCGCTTTCGCCGTCGCACCGCCGCCGCGCCGCACCGCCGCCGCGCCGCTTTGATGTAAAGGGCTTCGTAAGATCGACCGCACGTCAGTGGAGACAAAACCAGTATAAACTGGTCTCTCATAGTATTGAAACTCTCTAATAGGCTGGGCCAGCGGTCGACTGTACTATTTCGAACATTACAAAAAAAACGCAACGCTTTCGCAACGCCGCCGCTCAGTGTGTGTTACGCTTTAATCTGCCCCTATGCAACCACTAGTAAATGTCAATGCCCCTATGTTTTTGAAGACCGACCGGAAAATGTTATTAAACATAACAAAGTTTGAAGCTCGTATTCAATAGTCAAATACAATACACACTTTTTGGGTTGACATGGTACGGCACCCTTCATGCGCTAGGCCGACTCGCACACTAACCACATAATAAATAGATCTGACGCAAATTTATGCGGGTGCTTTTTGCACTTGATATTTATTTACAAAATTAAAAGGAATGATGATGGGAGAAGACCATGGCGTATTAGTCCTGTGGCGGTGAAAAAGAGATCTTAATTAAGGCCTGCTCGAGTTTTAACCCCATTACGGCAAGTCTTTGTGCAATTAGACAAAGCCTCCGGACAAAATGTTGTGGTAATAATAATTTTCATTAAAATCAAGACTAATGAAAACTTGTGGATCAGGCGCACCGTCAGTGTCCACGATTTGCGCCGTAAGTCATGACTGGAATGATGTACTGGTTATTACCATCTTCATATTTCATTACAACCCATTGAAAATAACTGTTTTTGTTTTAACTTTTAATTTGTCTATAATTTTCTACAATTTTGTATACGTTTCCTAAATATATTTTTAATTATCCTACTAATTCAAAATAAACATTTCTATGCGATTCACTCAGAAATGGTTGAAGTGCTTTAATGGTCGTCATAGAATTTTTTTAATGTCACTTTACATAATACAATCATTACTAATGATTCATTAGTAATGATACTTATACTAATGATTCATTAGTATAAGTTAAAAATACAAAATCCAATTTGCTGTTCATCAAATACTGTAGGTGTACCTACAAACCGTACGTATGTTTACAATTTCGACAGCTGCACTAGTAATTAACTTTGTTTTTGTAAACATTTCCATGGTAAATGAGTTAAATCCGTTGGTTTCTGTGATAATGTAAGTAATATAAATCGTTTTTACGTTTTCGTGTGAAAGTTGTGCGGTGTGGGCGTACCTTTTATTATATTTTGTACACAAACCGGATATTCTAATAAAATCGCTCTCCACAAACATCAAACAAATTAATTTTTAATTATTTTTGAGTAGGTATCTAATAACTTGACTAGGGGTGTCGTTACGCCGCGTCTTCTTCTGTTCAGAGCTTTATTTGAATTCTTCGAATAACAGACATTCCTGAGAGACTAAGGACAAGCTAAGGGGGTCATGGCCCCCCAAGAATCTGCAACTAATTCTAAGGATAAGAGGAATGTCAATGTATGCAGAGTGGCGTCCGCTTTAACTAAGTCGCTTTGAGAATGCTAAGTCTAGAAAATGTTTAGATGAAACCAAGAGCAGGAAGATACGTTATTTAGTTACTAAAAATGGTGGTAAAAATGGCGAATGGGCACATCGCTCGTAGAACTGACGGCCGTTGGAAAAGAAATGTTTTCGAGTGGCGACCACGTATCGGAAGACGCAGCGTAGGCAGGCCTCCCACAAGGTGGACCGACGATCTGGTGAAGATCGCGAGACCGAGCTGGATGAAGTTAGCGCAGGACCGGTCGTCGTGGAGATCCCTGGGGAGGCCTTTGTCCAGCAGTGGACGTCTACAGGCTGATATGATGATGATAATAGAGATGAAGATTTATATGAAGTAGTGGCTTCTCAAGGCGATGGTTAGTTGAAGCGCAAATAATCCTCTGTCAATATTCAAACCCGCGCGATCATTTATCAAGTGTCATATCATATCACCAAGTTAAAATTCAGGGGATATTTTTAGGGCTACGTGAAAACATTTATAAACCTTTATGGTGAAGATATTTTCTCCGAGTGTTCGTCTTTCTGTCCGAAGAATAAATCGTAAACAACTGGATCGACCGACACAGTTGGAATAGCATATAGAACCAATTATAGAAATTTCTGAAAGAAAAATTCCGTAAAGGTAAATAAAATAAATTATAGAAAAAAGAGACAATAGAGAAAAAGAAAAACTACCCAGCGAATAGCATGGGAAAAGTGCCGGCCTAGTTTCTTTCGTCAGTCGAATCACTAAGGGGCGTATCTCGTAATTTGCTACTTTTCTGAGAGCACTTCACAATGTAAAACATCTACTTTTGAATAGGAAATGGCTTATATTTGATCGAAAGGTCATCAATTTCGATAAACTCTCACATACGCCCCTCACTAGCGACCTATGAATTTATGCCTAATACATCACTACCTACTGTAAAACATGCAAATAAATAGGTATTTAGCATAATTATTCACTTACACTACTATCACCGACTCCTCCACACCTTTGTATAGCCGTTTCCTATCTTCCGAGGCCATAGGCCAACTGCGTCCAGCAGTACCTAAACGTCAAGTCAACAGGTTGAGGTTGAAATTAAGCAATTATAGGGCGTGTGTATGTGATTTACTCTTTATGTTAGTAGGATCCATGATAAAAGCTTGGAACAAGATCCTGACAAGCACGTGATATGTTCGAGGCCTGACACTTCGATTAACCCTTCATTCGACTGTAATGCCGGCGTTAACCCTTGTAAAGGGGTAACAAACTACCCACCTGTCATGTGCACGTGGCTGTAACCACAAACAACTCGGTGGTAGGCACTCACGTTTCTAAAAATACCCATGGTACATCTTGCCATGTACTTGAACCTCTATACATATACACACACATACCCTAACCTAACCTATGCTACACACAAACACACTTTCACACTTCTATAATGGCTAGAGTGCCCATTGATGGCTACTAAACTACTCATACGTACATTCATATATGTAAGGTCACCCGGGGCTATTGTAGCAGGGGGCAAATGTACCTAGTTCACTGAAATAACTTGTGTTGAAAGTGGTTGTGGCTTTACAGAGTGATCAGTGATAACATTTGCCCCCTAGCTACAAATCACCAGCCTGCACCAGTCTACTGCTGGACATGGCCTCCCCCAAGGTGCGCCACTGAACCCGATCTTCGGTTCTCGTTGAGCCGGGGGGCGTCCCAAACTACGCTTGCCCAAATGCCCTGCCTAGAACTTCGAGCGTAGCTCTTTCTATAGCCAGTTGAGCGACTTTGAGTAGTCGGTAAAGGTGGGTAAAGCAAGTAACGATACGCTGAGCCTACGACATAATATCAATATTCCCAATACCTATATGTATAGCAGTCTAATTAAATTACAATAGACAAGAGACTGATAGAGCCATTGGATTATGGGGTAAGTGTACTCCACACATTGTTCACTCAATTCCGAGTACGTTGTCCCCGGATGCCGCTTGTAAGGGACGAGATTACCAGGTGTTTTATTTATAACACCTAAAACAAAGGAAAAATTACTGGCAGTTATGTTATCATAATTAACAGTAATTTTGTTGTTTTTGAGCATTTAACAGGGAGGAATTTTCGAAGCGTATATACCTGGTGGGAAAGTAAGCAAATTTTACGTAAAGGAAACATTTCTTTATTTTCTAAAATAAGTGGAAAGATTTTCAAGAAACCACCTGTCTAAGCCGAGAATCGAACCGGGCAAATGTGGAAAGAACTTTTATGATACCGATCGAAGGGGTCAATCGTCAGAATCAATTCCTTAAAAGTAGGTAACTTAGTAGTACGGTCAACCGCACGTCTGTGGAAAGAAAACCAGTATAAACTGGTCTCTCATAGTATTGAAACTGTAAGTATACCTATCGTAAATTAAAGGAAGACCATGGAATAAATTAATATATTTTCTCAACTCGTGTGACCCGTCTATAGTTGCTTTTGTTCGCGCTCGTTGTAAATGTATGTACCTAATACTGTTTACTTTATGCTTACATCATTGCCATCAATCACGTGTCCATTTAAGCTGGATATTGATCTACCAAATTTCATAAACAACAAAGGGATCTCGTATATTTTGTATCGCGAGGTGGGTGCCAATCATTAGGCGGGTACGGGTATCCATTGGAAAATAATAAACCGAGCGACAAAAAATACTAACCTAGCGATTAAAATACTTAGCTTGCGACAAAAAAATGGTCATGTTACGTCTTCTTGAATTTGTATAAGTATCTTGTATTCGAAGTTCGCGCTGTTTATCAGTTCAATAACTCAGTCGCTAGGTTTATTACTTTAGTCGCGCAGATTATTATTTCATTTGCTACGTTTAATTTTAGTCGCGCGGATTATTACTATGTTTCATAGGTCACGCAGTTTCTAAAATTCATGATTTGTTTAATTAATTGCAGACGCCGTTGTTCGTTCGTTCGTTGAACTATTAATTTATATATTTAAAGCAGTATTAATTATTCTCTGGGTATAGAAACGTATTAGTTTCATGTCAGGATTTAAGTGTAGGTATAAATGTCAGAGCGATACACCTATGTATATATTAACGGCATTTGGATAGATATTTAGATAGAAAGCACAAAGTTGGAATATGACAGCACTAACATTGTTTCTCTCCATCCATGTACATCATGCAGCACCATGATATGAAGCTGAGGCCGACACTAATTTTGCGAAAACTATTTTTAGTGCCGTCAAATTTTAAATGTGTGCCTTTAGAATCGGGCCTAATATTTATTACTAGCTGTTTCCTGCGGCTTCGCCCGCGTTGATAAGTTTTTCCGGAGGGAACAGACTTTTCCGAGGTATTCATAGCCTGTATTGTGTTATTATGATGTATAGTTATCTATACTACTATAAAGTTTCATCAAAATATGTTCCGTATTCATTGCGCGAAAGAGTTAAGGCGAAAAAATCCTCGTAGAATTAGTTGTCTACACAACTAATTGTAAAACACAGTTGCGATCACAGACCTAGATATAGGTCTATATAGACCTAGTTAAAGGTTGCGATAGCGGCCGGCCGGAAGCCAACAAACTTTTTCAGATTGGACATTATTCAGTTTGGACATTTTTCAGTTCGAGCATGGTCGTTGGACATTTTTCAGATTGGACATTATTACAGTAAATCATACATACACCCATAGAGTTAGTATACTAGCTATAGAGCGCGCGCAACGCTCATTGCCATTGTGCCAAGTGTAAGCAGGTGTTCTATGGACGCTTCTATATAGATTTTTTCTAGATCGTTCTTTTCCGTGATCGTGTTTACAGCTTGGCACTGCACATTTCACCATGATTACTCCAAATCTAAATAAATACCGGCGAGAGCAACAATCAGCGCTACTGACGTGTTGTGACTAGTAGCGTCGCCCCGAACATATCGAGACTGTTCAGACCCGTGCTTACAGTTCAGACTTGCTAACGCGCGCTCTATGTATACTAACAACTCTCTGCATACACCTTACAAACTTTCGCGTTTATAATATTAGTAAGTACTTAGTATAGGATTATTATTTCAAACATCGATTTCGATATTACTATTTACGCACCGCCAAAATCATTTTGTTGTAAGAATAAATGAATAAATCAATACCTAAAAGTAAGTTTCGAAAAATTCCATGCGAAAGCTTTCCATGTCGACGTTAATATTGTGTTTAAAAGCGAAAGTTAAATTCACGCCGGTTTGAAGTTTGATGAGATGCTCACCACAAAATGATAAAACTTTGTGTTTACATTAACATGTTTATAACCGCTTTGAATTTAACATTTTAACATCACTGAGAGTCCCGATAGATTCATTCCAGCTTGACGCTATGAAATAGAATAGACAGAGCCCTTGAAAGCTAATTTTAGGATTCCGTACCTCAAATATCGAGACCAGAAACGGTATCAAAGGATCCCTTTGCAGTCAGTCTGTCAAGACCCTTTTTCTCAGGAACGGGAGGAGCTATCGCGTTGAAATTAATATCAAAAATACCTCTAGTCCTACAAAAAATCTGGTTTCTACAGCATTTCAAATTCAAAGTGTATTTTCATACTGACTGACTTACTGACACAGTTTGCACGTTTTTGACCTTAAGCGTGTGGACGATGTAGGTTACGTCCCGTTGACCTAGAATTTTGAAAGGTCACGAAGGAAGGGTACAAGTAAAAGAAGCACACAAAAAAAGGATCCCGTATAGTTATTGTTCCGTCATTATCATCATTACAGCCCAGCCCTACTGAATCTCTTCGGTCATCAACATCCAGTCACTGCCAGCCGCCTCACGCAGTTCGTCGCTCCGTCTAGCCGGGGGGCGTCCCACACTACGCTTGCTCAGTCATGGTCTCCACTCGAGACTCGCCCCATCAGCAGTTAACGGTTATCGTAGGTAACTAACTTTTTGAGCCAAGTATGTGGAACTAGCCAAACTTAACCTGGGTATGTTCCATCAGGCGAAAGATGTATGCTCGAGGAATACTAGGGCTCATGTTCGCAATAGATTAGTTTTTCCAATGGTTCCTAGAAGTACACGTTATAATAAGAATTGTTACGCGATGTGCAAATTGATTTATAATAAGCTACCCACATATTTACAAGATCTACCTGCCACTAAATTTAAGAGTTAGCTATTTAATTTTTTAATAGACAATGTGTTTTACTCAGTCAATGACTTTATAAACATATTTAGATGACATTACTAATGATATTGAACAATCTTGGACATTATGACGTTATTCTAATATTGTATTTCCTATTTTACTTTTGCATGCCATAAATTATGGTAAATCATGTAGAACTTTATTAAATAAGAAACATCTGTATACAACCATGTTTTACGCAAATTAATATTACTTACTTAAGGCTTTATTTCTCTGGCGGATCACCTCGTTACGGATCCTGTCTCTCAGAGAAACTCCGTGCACGGGCGGAAAGCCGTTGATTGACTTCGAGTATTCGCACTAGTCATACGTGATAAACTCAATTTTGCGATTATACATTATATAGCGTAACTACATGAAATAAGTCACATTTTTTTTTTATATGGAACACTTACAGCTAAATTGCGACACGCTATAGGCTCTTGAAAATATAAAGAAATTAATAAACTAAAATGTAAAAACCTAAACAATTATAATAAAAACACTGCGCTAGCGGGGTAGGGGATCAAAAAACTAATGGATAAAACTAGGGGATAAAATAAAGCAATAAAGATTTTAACTGAATTGAAAATTAAGTTTATCACGTCGTTATTTCTTTTTACGGTAGGAACCCTAAGGCCGTGAGCCTTACTTGCATTTGTCCGTCTTTTTTCATAAACCTGGTACAATATCCCAAACGCTCGGAGCACGTCCTAATGAAATAGATGAGCGATGCGTAAAATCGACGCAGCTGTTTCATCTCCTCGGCCTTCTTTAATTACTGTACACGAATAAATATATACGGATAGGTACCCTAAATATTCGCCCTGCATATTTGAAAGTAATTAAAATGATGAATAAGCCCCACGAATTATGAAAGTACAGACTTAGAAAATTGTTAACTTGAAGTGGATTTTAAAATGAATCAATATTCATAGATAGAGATTTAATTTCATTGCTTCACTACAAAACTTACCAATACAAAACACTTACGAAATCACTCTGATTCAGGCGTTAAACTCTGCGACACACAAGCACTTACACACACACACACACCTATCTGTGAGATGCTTATATTTAATTGTTACAAAGATATTAAATAACATATTTTTTAAAAATATTTGTGCACTACCCTTAAAGTTATTAAATTTTAACTAGGTACCTCTCCTAAGGCGTGCCGTACACGATAGGTTTTGCTGTCAGTTTTACCATGGTTTTACCACAGTCAGTGACTGACGGATGAATGATCGTCTAATGTGGTGACTGATGAAAATCTGCAAACTTTATTTTTTTCATCATTCAACCATCAGTCATGCATGACTGATGGAATTGAATGGCGCTTGCATGATTGTCTAATGTACCCATAAGGGTGTTGTTTTATTGTTCGCCTATACCTGTATAGGTAGGCGAATGGGTTGATTAGGTTTTTGAAAATATTGGGGGTAGAATTGTCATGGCATGATTGCCTTGGTAAACAACCTAACCAATAGCGAGAACGGGATCGAAATCCATTCAATAGATTACAATCCATTCAATAGATACATACAGATCCTTGTACTGCCTATGTATGTAGGTTTATTGATCGATACACTTTCCTGAAAAAAGATACGCCTACGCTTTGATGAAATAATCCTTAAACGATTCATTGAACTAAATTTTCTGTAATAAATCACATGGAACCTCGTGAACTGTACGCAATTTATCAATAGCTATCTATTGCTGGCTCGGCGACGATCGTGGCGTTTGAATCAAAGGAGACATATTCTTACGGCTTTTTTGCACTACACGGAATGTTACCGTTCTAAAATTACAGCGTGTCAGATCAAATAATAATAGTATGTAGGTTAGGTACCTACGTCTCCTTTATATTATGAATTTAATATATGCGGGTGCAACAGAGAGGTCCGTCCGGAATCCATCAAGTTCAGGTAAACGGCTTTTGTGTCAGAATTTTACCGCTGGTAATTTTTTTGTTGACTTCTGTCACTGGCCATGAGAACAGTCTCCGGCTCCCGATCCCAGAATTAGAATTCCGTGTAGTGCACAGACGCCCTTACGGGCTGATTTGGTACACACAGGGCGGCAGAATTCTAGGAGAGGGCGGCAACTCTGGCAATAATAAGGCCGAAGGAAAACATCGTGAGGAAACCAGCATACGCCGAAGGAGGTTCTTATGCGCATGTCAAGTGCACCAACCCGCACTGGGCTAGCGTGGTGGACTATAGCCCGAACGCCCTCGTTGATCGCCGAAGGCCTGCCCCAGCAGTGGGGACATGTTAATAGGCTGTTGATGATGATGATGAAGGCCAGAGCGATAGGGTCGCCATCGTACATTACCATAAATAGCCATACGAGTATCATTTAGTTTTTTGACTGTTTGAATATTTGCTTGTACTACCTTTGTCTCTAACTTTGGCATCACATATATTGAGAAAATCGTTACACCTCCCCAATTATAAGATTCAAAAACTTTTAAATAATACTAGCTGTTGCCCGCGTGGAATAATATTTTCCCGCGGGAACGGTTTACCGCGGTAAAAAGTAGCCTATAGGTAACATACCTATAGGCTACTTTTCCAGGATATAAGTTATCATAAGTTTTGCGTGGAAGAGTAACAAACATCCATTCTCAAAAACATCCTTACAAACTTTCGCAGACTATTAATTCCTCTGTGCTTTCGCCTTTATAATATTAGTAGGATACACAATTATTTATACCTCTCTCTATTACTTTAATTTCTTACTCTAACATTTTTGCAATAAATCGCTAAATGAAAAAATTCGCTCGCGGAGGGCGTCCACAAAAAGTTTCTTTGTTGCAATAATAAAATGAACAAAACGATCTTATACAAAACCAGTGTTTCAAATAGGGGAAGGGGCAAAAATGCGTAAGTAGGTAGAGGTCTCATATAAAACACTTGCGGCTATACCGAGCATTGCCTACCCAATTTTCTTGAAAATACGGCAGGGGCGGCAAATTCGAAAAGCCTGGGGTCGACCGACACTGAACTTCGTTACGCCACATCAAAGCATTTGTCAGAATCAGTAGACACCGTATTCACCCGTATCCTTCAATCAATCCCTGACAAATATATCTGAGATGTATCCCATCTGAGTACGATCACAAGAAGGGTAGATCAATAGAAGGCATCCAATTAGCTATCCAAAAGTCTCTAGAGTCACCCTTCCTCCATGTTTATTAGATAATAATTAGTGACCACGGATTTATATTTTAGATCAAGGATGATCTAATTTCATGAAAGAAGAAAATTATACCTATTCTGAAGGATATGAAGAAAAAGGGGAAAGAAAGGAATGTAATTTCAAACTTAATTTTGATATTAATTTAACGTTACTTAAAAGTAAACTTAAACGTAACTTAATTTAGTGATATAAAAGAGTAAATGTACATATTTTCATAACATCATTATTAGTGCCAGAAAAATATTCTAGGTCTCATCATCATCATCATATCAGCCTGTAGACGTCCACTGCTGGACAAAGGCCTCCGCCAAGGAACTCCACGACGACCGGTCTTGCGCTAACCTCATCCAGCTTCCAGCATTGAGCATTCTAGGTCTGATATGACCATATCAAAGGACCAGCTGGTTTTTAGTCTGTTTTGTTTGTACTATGAGATTACGCTTCACACACAAAGGTCGGGAAGGCCTATGTTTAGCAGTGGACTTAGTGGGCTTACCCAGCATCCTGATAATGGCTTTCCTGGACTTGGCTTGTCGCGTCTCGCCGTGGACGTGCCCGTTCAGGAGCGTCAACTTGGTCTGCTCCATCACCCGCGTCGACCTGCGCATACAAATCTCGTTTCAATAAAGTAAAAAGACAGACAAGTGCGAGTAGGATTCGCGAACTGAGGGTTCCGTACCGTTATATTTAATTATCACTCGCAGTCGCTCAGCATATGTTGTGGAGAGATAGATAAAGATTGACGTTGTTTATTATATACCCCCATATTATGCAATAAAATATTTTTACCATACTTTCTTGCTCTTTTTTAAAGTGACAATAGGGCTGACTTTTAGTATAGCTTTAAAAGGTCTTGACAAACAGACGGACAGACGGACAACAAAGTAAGGGTTTCGTTATTTTCATTTCGAGATACTGAACCCTAATACATAATTAATCACCTAATCTGTTGTATCAGACGTTATTTTATACTTGTTTAATAAATCCAATCAAATGATTAATTAATTTGCTTATGCGTCGGCTTTTTGGTAAAGTTCTGTTCGCGGAACAAGCAAATTGTGAAATTATTCAAGCGTTAAAGCCAATTATACTCGTAAGCAATAAATTGAATATGCTTAGAAATTTACTACTCAAATCCATAAAATGCGTTCGTCTTCGTTCCCTCTAGTACCACCTTTGATTTTATCATCTGGTAGGTATATTAGGAATACCAGTGGTATAGACAATTAATATAAAGAATACAATTATAACGATGGATTACAAACACGAGGGCGTTCGGGCTATAGTCCACCACGCTAGCGCAGTGCGGGTTGGTGGACTTCACATGCGCCTAAGAATTTCTTCTTCAGCGTATGCAGGTTTCCTCACGATGTGTTCCTTCACCGTTTGAGAGATAATTTCTTTAACAATTAAGTTTTCATTGGCTAAAGTGTCACTCAAATAAAAAATGCATGCAAATACTAAAACTAACAATAATTGTAATAATTTGTAAAATATTTTTTAGAAGACAATAAAGGCTTTTAGGGTTCCTTACTCTGACAAGTATCCAGTGTTTAATTCGCAGACGATGCTGCTGTCAATCACTTGTGAATTTACGTATCCTTTAGGTCATCTTTAATTTTTAAATATTCCTAGTGAAACTCTAAACGACTAAATTTTACCAACAGTTTTTTCCTCTCTGAATAAAACAGGCACTAAAATATCAAGCGATATTTTTTCAGACGACAACTTAACTTTCTCGTAGAAGCGTCTTTCAAAACATTCCTGGAGCCTTTTTAACACACAACCATCCATTCGAACATTGAAAACATTGAAAAATATGGACCCACCTAAAAGGTACTCTATAGGTGACAACTCGTTCATCGTGGTCCCACTATTTTATCGAAGGTCCAAGCCTTTTTTCTGTCCAAAAAGAAATCATAAAACCTAGAAAACTATTTATTTACTATCTGGGATAATTAGAGATATTTATTTATTTTGTGCATAATAACAAGGAATTTGTTTTGTTTGTGGTCTGATAAAAATGTCTAATTTATTATTGAAGACACAATACACGTGACAAATAATTAAAATGCACGTGTCTGGTTTGCCAATGAAATCAATCTGTCTTCAATTTAAATCAACAAGCCTTGAGGAAGTAATGTAACACTTACATTACAAACTTATTATTGTATTAGACTGATAAGAAGACTGATTATGATTGTATTAGACGTGCCAGCTATAGAAGTACATTAACCCCACCGTGACAGCTCGTCGCCTTCCTCACTTTAACTGACATTTTTGGCGAAACTTAAATAAATGCCATTCATTTACTTTCGATGCCGAATCGACCAGTGCAATCGTCGTATCTATATTTTTTAAGACTTCAACACTACTGCCAACGTTCCAACATCGTACAGAAACAACACCGAAAAGCGCTTGAAGGCGACAAGCTGATACGACATTGAATCTAAATTCCAGTTCTTTATAGACAGAAGGGCAATGTACATTAAAAAAAAGTATTTCGTCACGACTCATGACATGTGTTTATTAAGATTGCAGTTATTTTCTCTACTAAAGCAGTGGAAACATCCCTAAGTTAAAAGGTCACTAAATCTTGTTAGTGTGGAGGTTGACGTTGACAAACAACTTGCGATCTGCCGGACCGAGTGAATTAATCTCGTCACGACTGTTTTTGTTGTCTTCAGACGTTTTCGGGCTATTTGTAGACAACAAGATTATGTGCAGTATACAATTGCATGTAAACACACTAGAAAAAAGAGCGTCAGTGGCGTAGGGGATAAGACGCGGCCTATCATATCGAAAGGCCCGGAGTTCGATCCCCAGCTGGGCCATGTACCAATGGGTTTTTTCTCGAAACTTAAGTACATTTTACTGACTGCTCTCAAACGGTGAAGGAAAACATCGTGAGGAAACCTGCATACGCCGAAGAAGAAATTCTTAGGCACATGTGAAGTCCACCAACCCGCACTGGGCTAGCGTGGTGGACTACAGCCCGCACGCCCTCGTTGAGACGGTAGGCCTGAGCCCAGCAGTGGGGAGATTAATAGGCTGTTGATGAGATGATGATGACACTAGAAAAATAAATTACTTGACATTAAAGAATTGATCCTTTTGATGAGCATCTTAGACCATTATTTTAGTTTAAAAGTTCTCTACTAGGTACCTTATTTCTGTATTGTGCTGTAGTGAACAGGAAAAATCATGTCAAATCAGTCAAGAAAAATAAGAACTGGCACCATTGAGCGAAAATTGAAATATTGACAGCTCTAGTTGAGTTCGAGTTGATCTAGTTGATCGTAATCTTAGACATAATCTCATGGTAATAGGTTAATATTTTAGTTGGTCTGCTTTCATGTGGGTTGTACAATTCAAATAATTGAATTGAATTGAATTACAATGAATTGCGAAGCTGAAGTGGCAGTGGGCTGGGCACATCGCTCGTAGAACTGACGGCCGTTGGGGCAGAAAGGTTCTCGAGTGGCGACCACGTATCGGAAGACGCAGTGTAGGCCTCCCACAAGGTAGACCGACGATCTGGTGAAGGTCGCGGGACCCAGCTGGATGAGGTTAGCGAGGGACCGGTCGTCGTGGAGATCCTTGGGGGAGGCCTTTGTCCAGCAGTGGACGTCTACAGGCTGATATGATGATGATGATGTACAATTCAAGTAGGTACTATGAGTGTGAAGATAATTACTTTTCGCTAAAACCTCTTGTGGAAACAGGATTTAAAAAAACTTCAACCTTAGTGATGATATTACTTCATTAAACAGGGATATGAATAGTGAGTGATCGGTTACTCAGTACAGAATAGCAATTTAAAAATCAAATTCTTTTAAGTTGCGGTTAAAATGACAATACACTTAGAAATGTGCACGTGGAATTAAGTTATTCTTAGTTTAGCAACAACAAAGTTGCTGAAAACAGGAGCGAGGTCAATCATTGTTTACTTACTGGTGTGCACATGTTGCCCTAACCGTGATTGATCTGAACATGCCATTAATTCGATCCCTCGAACTTTTTTAACAATTAACTACATAACGAAAACAAAAGAAACAGGGTCAATCAGTGGACATTAAGGTTGTCTGGAAGAAATAGCATGAGCGTCAGTGGCGTAGTGGGGAAGACGCGGCCTGTCATCCGTGCGGTTCGATCCCTGGTCGTACCACACAGTCGTATGCATAGATTTTCAGCGTAGGGAAATTTTTTTAAGTCTATGGTCGTATGTGTTTTTCTCGTAAGTATCCTTTCCTGACTGCTCTCAAACGGTGAAGGAAAACATTGTGAAGAAACCTGCATACGCCGAAGAAGAGTTTTTAGGCGCATGTAAAGTCCACCAACCTCACTGAGCTCTATGTTCCGTTTTTCCTTAGCTGTCTTATGAAAACAAACGCTATTTGCGTCTAGTCCACATGTGCGTGCAAGGTACCCGCAAAGTAGCAGCAAAAACAAGTTTGTATTACCATATGAACTTTGCGGTCCACTTAGGAACATCGTCTATCGTACATTTTGCTTTCAGTCGCGAAAGCGTTTGTTATGATATGAAACCTAAGAAAAAGCAATATAACGCCCTCGTTGAGAGGGCAGGTCTGGGCCCCAACCTATATCGACATTGGCAAGTTGGGTGATTATTATAATAATCAGACAATAATATATTAGCAAAATTATTATGATCTTTAATTTTGGATTGATTCGCTGTAGGTACTTCATTTGATATAGCCAGGTAATAGCCAGTAAAATTAGGACATCAAGTTTAACACAGGGGTTGTATTTTACTATGCGTTAGAACAATTTCTATTATAAATTATATGTATAGATTATAACACTAATAACAATTGATATAATTTATTAGGTAAGTACACCTGCAAAGTTTGGATTACAAATCGTCGCAACCGTTCGAGTTTGACAGCCAGCTACACCAGCCACACCAAGTTAATATTTTTCCAATAAGAATATTCCGATCCAATTAGAAACGTGATAGCTAGCAAACTAGTAAAATTCTACCAAATTTTGCATAATTTGCTGAAATTATACAAAATCAATAGGGAACATGAGTTCCCAGAAAGGTTGAGTGAGTGGCTATGGGCAACGGCTTCTTTATTTATCGTATTACCTATGCTTATGACGTTTATTTAGGTTTAAGCCGTGAGTTCAAGTCAAGATGGACAGGGGAATACGCTTGAACATGTAGGCCAATCCGGCGTTCCGTTCCGGCGGTCGTTTAGGCGCGCACCGCCCGGTTTTTATCGCTGACATAAAACCCCTTTTATATTTCTCAATAAAAAATGGATTTCACACATAAAGGATGAATAGATTACCTACACAAAAGGATAAGCTCTTATTGACTGGTAACGCGGAACCTTTTCGTTGCCTGTGTTAAAAATCATCAATACCACGAGGCCATACGAGGCCTTCCGTCCAAGTCCGCGGGGCGGCACGCACTTGTTGCCTGCAGATTCTTGCACGTTGAAATAGAAAGGTTACAAATGATTTAACGAAAGTGCGATTCTTAATCAAACGAGAATTATGAATTGCATACGTTTCAGATTGGACATTTTTCAGATTGGACATTAATACAGTGAATCGTATTTTTGTTAGTAAAAAGTTCGTGTTCCGTAGTAAAAAATACCTATAGTTTCGTCTTGTCCGTCTGTCTAGATCTATCTGTCTGCCGGCGTTTTACTCGCAGACTATTGGTATACTCAAGGATCGACATTTATTGTTTATTTATTGCATTTATCCCCGCGGACGAAGTTGCGGGCAACAGCTAGTCTACTATATAACGATGAATTTTTACATGTACTTAAACATATTAGTTACACCTACAATAGTGCATTATGATACAAGTAAGCTACGTATAACGAGGTTGTTACACTCGAGGCCGAGCCCAAAGCGAGGGCTTAAATAGTAAATCATCATCATCATATCAGCCTGTAGACGTCGACTGCTGGACAAAGGCCTCCCCCAGGGATCTCCACGACGACCGGTCCCGCGCTAACCTCATCCAGCTGGGTCCCGCGACCTTCACCAGATCGTCTGTCCACCTCGTGGGAGGCCTACACTGCTGCGTCTTCTGATACGTGAAGTATAGTAAGTATAGTACCTTATATGCAGTCCCATCCTCACATAGAGGCACAGTATGAGGAGTGCTGGCAGGAAGAAAAAGAAGATGCTGCTCAGCTCCAGAAGAGGAGATGGTGCCATCAGCGCGCAGAAAGCAGACTGTGTCGATATGTTGCCCGAATCTGATAACAAAAATACATAAAACTAATGGTGGTGTCTTCAAAAATCAAAAAAACATTTAGGTATACTATAAAGACAAGCACCGCAAGCAACGTTATCCCTCTTGCAACGAATTTCAAAATGTTAGAGTCAATAATCAGGTTTGTTTCTTTAATGGTTTGATCTAAAATCAAGATTTCGATGGTCCATATCAGCAACTCTTACATTTAATAGCTTACATTCTTGGATCCTAAATTCCCGACCTAAAAATACCTTCATACTCAGTTTATACCTCTCCGAGAAGATTTGAGGGAGTCATTCCACAAACAGCCTACATGACATTACGTATTCCAAATAAGGGACTGAAAAACTCATTTATTTTGGTATCCTTGCTTACAGCTACCCTATAGGGTGTGAATAAATTACTCCTGAAAACGGAAGACTCAAAGTCTACTTACCTATACACTATGTATTCACTTTACTTCTAGATTGCAACAAATAAGACATCTGGATATACCTACAATTGAACGGGTACCTACACGAATATGACAGGATAGTTGACCTTAGCTAATCCAATTAAAACCTTTTGATATCTCTAAACTTCCAGCCCTTGTTTGTAATCGACACGTGTGGAAATTTCTAGCCATGTACGTGTGGAAATTTCTCACTGTAAATTACTGTAAATCCTAGAATTTACCGGTAAAACCTAAGATTTACCAAATAATCATGGTAAAAGTCCGAATTGTTATTTTATAATCGGTTATGTTTGTCATGAGCATGACTCCGTGAAAAACCTAAGATCTGCCGATAAAAGTCCGAAATTAACGATCAATTCGATTATTATCATCATTTCCGGTCATGCCCTGTCCGTATACAGACTGACCAGATCGTGGGTCCATCTTCTGCGAGGCCATAATTCCTACAGTGACGCCCACGCCTTCTAGTGTGTGGGCGCCACTCGAGAAACGCTCTGCCTGACAATGATGTGAAAATTTTGGGAATTTCCGAAAAAACATATCGAGATTACGCGGAAAAAAGTCACGTGGCTTCGACGGCACCGCATTTCAACAGCTTAGGAATGGATTTCTAGGACTCCAGAACAACGCAAAATTCAGTGGGTACAGTGGAGTTTAAAAAATATTTTATGACCTTGCTTCCCGCAACCTTTGCAACCTTTTTTTATACAAGTGTGTTATCGAAGTATTTAGAACTATTTATTTTTACTCTTTAAAATTCACTCATTATGCGTTGCCAGCCAAGGGTCCGCGCACACCTGGCGGATAGGTCTGCCTGCACTGACCCGAATGGCTAGGATTTCAAATCATCATCATCATCATATCAGCCTGTAGACGTCCACTGCTGGACAAAGGCCTCCCCCAAGGATCTCCACGACGACCGGTCCTGCGCTAACCTCATCCAGCTGGGTCCCGCGACCTTCACCAGATCGTCGGTCCCACCTTGTGGGAGGCCTGCCTACACTGCGTTTTCCGATACGTGGCCGCCACTCGAGAACCTTTCTGCCCCAACGGCCGTCGGTTCTGCGGGCGATGTGCCCAGCCCACTGCCACTTCAGCTTCGCAATTCTTCGACCTATGTCGGTGACCTTGGTTCTTCTGCGGATCTCCTCATTTCTGATTCGATCTCGCAGGGAAACTCCGAGCATAGCTCTCTCCATTGCCCTATGATTGACCTTGAGCCTTCTTATGAGGCCCATAGTGAGCGACCAAATTTCAAATATATTTTTGTAATACAGAACCCTTCGGTCAAGTCACTATTGTTGTGTACAAAAGTCTTAATCTATATTATTTATACAAAACATCAACTCAAATTCAAAATTGTTTACCCAGAGTCTATCGACATTCTATCAAAGAGCAGCATATTAAGGAAGATTGCTCCGGCATCTTAATTTAACATTATTAACGTTGATGGAACCACCTCGCAGAGTAAACAACAGTCTAAGAGCAACACGGAGCAAATCTCATACAAATCGGTACATTTCGATAGGCCCCTGGCAGCGGGCAACGCGGAGTATTTCCAGTGTTACTTTATTTATAAACGCAGTGAACAAGGCATTTATACTGGGTGGGACAGATCGACCAACTTTCCCGAGAGAGTCGTATTAGGTATATTAGATGTGTGAGCGAACCTTTTTAATATAGTTAGACTGTTTAGAGGGACGTAAAATCTACTAAAAAAAAATAAAAAATGATATGGTGTATCACAGACACGCGTTCTGCGGTGGCGGCCTACCGCAGGCCGCAGCTTCAATATGAAAACGCAGGCCGCGCGTGTCTGAAGTCTCACATACATTGCATAGGTGTTGTATATGCGCAGCTAGAAATATGTAAAAGCACAGAATAGATAATTAGGTAAAAGTGAAAGGGTAGTTCATAAACAAATCAGTCTTAGCTCACACGCACAACGAGAATCATTTACTACATTCACAATATAATAAAACGTATATATAGAATAACTACATAAACTGTTATTACTAGATAAATATTATAGGTACTTGCTTATAGGGCATAGTAGGAATGTTACCCACTTAATATTAATAAGTTCAGTTATCCCTTTGTCATTAATTAAATTAAATAATTGTTAGTATATAAGGAAGGAGATGTTGTATATGCGCAGCTAAAAATATGTAAAAGTGAAAGGGTAGTTCATAAACAAATCAGTCTTAGCTCATTAATAGCCGAGCCGGGGAAAAATCTTCACCCGATATTGGAGTATTCCTGAAATTTAATATAGCCAGTTGCCAATCGGTGCCCTCCTCGTGTGCTTTGATTATCAACCTCTTGGCCGTTTGAACAATAGGGAAGACAACAGGCCGCCTACGCGGTCTACGGTGCACCGCAACCGTACACCTAACAGAACAGACTAAGTTTAGAAACAACGGAACATCATCAAATTCAAACAGAATACAATACTACGAAGGTAATCAAATCACTGAGCTGAACATAACATAGTCACAGTTTAGTCCAAATATATAGGACAGAGTAAATAGTCTGGGGTCAGATTATTTTCGGTCTCCGAATCCCGATCAACAAATAAACATAGGTAATTTTATTTCCGTCCCTACAAACATATTCAAAATATTATGTTACACTGCTTTTACCCACCAATTCCTCAGAGCGTCGAAATAGAACGCGACGGAGCTTTTGCGTAGTATAGAACAATGGTAAAAATACATACTCCGTTTAGAAGTTTAGAACGTAAGTATTATTTTGTATTCTGTAACGTAAACAAGTCAAAAACTGCCCATCAAAAATACTAACACTTACTTACGAAATACTTTTAAAATTTTAAACTTTTCTCAATTTGAGCGGCATGACCTAAAATCATCATCATAGTTATCAATTTATCACTCCTTTGTTGGTCAGACATACCTATAAATAATAATACCAACATGATGTGCAGACCTGCAGTTAAATAGCAATACTATCCTATTTAATAACATCAATAACTTATAAGAAAAAGAAACACCTTATATTTTTATTAAAGCAGAAACCGTGAGAAGATGTAGAGCGAGATACTATGCGGGAACAAAGTTTTAGATTTTCAACAAACATCAATTACGTAATTAAGTACTCTCTTAAGTTAAGGTCATGATTGCGGTGATAACTGCATGAAAACTTGGAATCGACCGTACCCCCCAAGTTTCACCAATCAAACTTCCTATCTTGTAAAGTTGGAATCTCTCGCCGGAGTCCGCTAGAACTTCGTTGAGTTGAATACCTACAACACCCTTGGGCGAAATACTACGGGAATATATGGTACCAGTAAATATACAGACAGACTGAAATATTTAGTTCGCATGAAGGTAAAAATTAAATGCTAACTGCAGATTGACAAAAACGCAAAACGTCCTACTTAGGAGCACAAAACGTCCAAATCGCAATAAAGGTAAATATGCAATATACGACGGATGGGCCTACGGAAGTACCTAGTAAGATCTGTCAAATTTGGTATTTTGGAGGAGAATCTGTACTATTATAAAATCGTAATGGGATTATTTCTGTACATTGAAAGGATTTAAAAAAAAACTATTGAAAATACGTTATTTAGACTTATCTGACCCTAACACACTTTTTAAAAAATTCTTGTCTGTTTGAACCCGCATCACGCTACTAACCGCAAACTACTGGTCCGATTTGAACAGGTTTTTTTTAGCTTGAAAGCTGGTGGTCTGACTTAAAATCTGGATTTTTTAAGTTCCAACCCTAAAGGGGTGAAAAGGGATGTTATGGTTTGTAGGAAACAAAAATTACAGATCAAATTTATATGCCGCGGCAACAGTTAGTAAGTAACATAAACGATACTTTTTAATGCGAACAAAGTCGCGGGGCATAAGCTAGTTTATTATAATAATACGTATAGCAGATCACGAACGAATTTTTGTGTCTGGCATTTATTTAACGCATGATTACCTATATACAGAAGCTAATCTTACTAAGACTATTTTTAGACGTTCGAACCATATTCCGAATATTATTTTTATACCAGCTTCTTCTCAGCAGAATGCTACCTACAAGTTTCCGGAATACGAGCAAGTAATATTTTTCCTCTTGCTAAAAGTAGCCTATATCTATATTATTTAAAGGGTCTTATTGCCATGGAAACAAAGTCCTTGTAGCAAAGTCGAAGTTTTTAATATTTATAATTATAATTATAATATAATGTACTTATTTATTTATTTAATAATAATAAACGCGGCACACTCACACCCCCGCATTAGGTAGGATTTTCTCCTCCAGTTTCGTGGGTCGCATGGGTTTGTTTTACTTGTTTGTTCGTTTGCTTGTTTTATCTTTGTTCCTTTATTTATTTATCTTCCCAATAATACAAGGCCTTCACGGCCTTAAAGTTTCCGCCGCAACCGATTACGCGGATTAAGCGCTCCTTAAACCGTAACACCATAGATAATGAATTTCAGTTAGAGCACGTGTAGTAGATTAACTGTTACCTAATTAACTGTAGGTTAATATCCTGTTGATACGGCTTTTTTGACGTGAAACGTCGGTAACTTCCTTCACATGTTGAGAAATATATGGAAGAAAAACGTTCCAATAAGAGCGGAGACACGGGAGTTTGACTCGACAGCTTTATTCAGTTTCAGTTATATGAACCTAAAAGGAAGTAGGTTGAAAGCAATGCAGCTGTACCGAGTACAGCCTACCCAATTTTTGACAATTGATTTTATGACGGTCTACCTAGTCTACTTGAGGTAGCACAGTCGACCGCACGTCAGTGGAAACACTTTGATCGAGATGGCCTAGCTTATCAGGGAGTTCCAATACTATGATAGACCACTTTATACTGGTTTTGTTACCACTGACGTGCGGTCGACCGTACCTACATATTATTTAATCTGTAACAAATTTGATAGACCATTACATTAATTGGACATTGGGCAACGGCCTGAGTGAAATGATGTATAAAATTGACCTCATCAAACGAAACGTTTAGAAAGGTCATCTCAGCCTCCAGAGTATTTATCAAATCCCTATTGATAGGGGTGGCTTTAGGTGTTAGACGAGGCGACTTTAATGGGCTCCCTAGACAATCATGCGGCCTGACATGCATTACGTGCTGTCACTCATGCATGATCGTCTAGTTGTAGTGATTGACGTGCATGACATGCAAACTACGTGCTGGCCGTTGCTTCACTGCACTGATTGATAGCAGGCATTATGGTCCATCATGCAGCATGATAATTCACGTAAACGTTGCTTGTCATGCAAGCATGATGATTGATGATGGGACCACTTAACACTCGATGAGCAGCATTTTACTTAGATGAAGAAGACATAATATGTTTCATTACTGAAAATGGACCAAGTATTTGATCAAAATCAAGTCAAATACCAAAGTAAATCATCACGCAACGACTATGATGCCACGGCTTCAATGCATCATATCAGTCTATCATTATTACTATTTCAGTGGAAAACTGTACATATAATACTGGTGAATGTATGTATGAATGCAACTTTAGAACGATCATAGCTTTATCAGTGTGTGTATATTATATACTCGTGAGCCGAGTTTAATTTTCGTATTAGTAAGCAATTAGAGAGTACCGTATCTTCCTCCTGTGGTTTCATCTAAGGTAAGTGCCGTTGTCCCTTAAATAAATAGAGATAAATCGGATTTTGTAAAATAAATAAATAATTTTATAATAGGTACAGACTACAGTTCATGGAATCAAAATGGAATCTGTATAAATCTCCTCAACGACGACTCTATGTGAATGGCGATTTAATTTCGTTTGTCCTCTTCAATTTTACACAAATCGTACACAAAACGCCACTTCAACTCCAACTGTTTCTGGCTTTGCTTTTCATGCCATTTGTAGGTTTCTACGACATACAATTATTTTTATTTATTTTTACTTAGGCAGAAATATCGATATGCTATACAGTATCTCGTTACCATTACAGTACAATAAATATATTCATACTAAGCAGGTGCCTAGTAATTCTAAAGACAGAAAGTTCAAAAGCCGAAGCACAGGGTATATAGGGTGACTTCAAATTGGTACTTAATACAAAACACTTGATTGTGGCTCAGGTAATGACAAATAGTAACGTTTACTCAGTTTTAATTATCGTTAATATTCTAATAAAACAAATAGGTAAATAAAGTCTCGAAGTTCAATATCTAACTGTCATACCTGTCACTCGATTTTATCAATGTCAGTTAATAATTATCGATATCAATAAAAGAGACACTATAAAAATGGGATAATTTAAAACTAAAAAAATATAAACTTTTGGTCATTTTAAAAACATGAGACTTAGTGGAGGGGCTTAGTTTATGGAAGATGTGTGTAAACATTGATTTTGTATTACCAAATTGAAGTCACTCTATAAATGAAACTTTGTCCAGCAGTGGACGTCTACAGGCTGATATGATGAAATGAAACTGACTCCAAGACAGATTCAATTATTACTGATAGTAGGGTAAATAAATACCCATCCCGATCTTGGTTAATTGGGGTACTTACTTCGATATGATATTTGACTTCTCTCGCTAAAGATCAACCTGACATTTGTCATTAATCACCGAGATAGTAGGTATTGTTGCTGGCAGCTTTATTGACATCGGCATCGGTATGGTATTAGCTGGGTATTGGCTCTTATACATGATAGGGATTGTAAAAAACTCTAATTTTGAGAAATGTTAGTAAGTAGACAAATATTATCATATAAATTCAAAATATACCTATAGGGAATGTAAAAAACGTTCTCCAATAAGATTTTTACAATCCCTATAGGTATATTTTGAATTTAAGTACATGATAACATATGCCTACTTACTTATATTTTACAAAATTTGTAAAATTTTCACTTTTACAAAAAAAATACCTACTTGAAAAAGAACTTAGGGACCTACCTACCTTACCTACTAATATTTTTTTGTTTTCTGAAACGACTAAGTGCCTCCTTTAAAATAAACGAGTTGTGCAGTGCAGACTGCCAGAGTCTATGGTTTTTATGCTCCTCACTCACTTCACCATGCGCTGGGGTGTTTTACAATCTGTTTATAACACACTCGTAAAAAGAAACAACCCTTCTAAAGTGATGAAATGGCAGCGGCAACAATTCTTTTTTTACAGCACCTCTGGAGTCGATTAATCCAATTCTGTGATTACCTGTGCTATGGAAACTAGACAAACACGAAGACAATATTGTTTCCAGTGGGTATACCGAACTTACAATATACCTACTTTAGATTAAACTATTGTTTACTTTACATGACAACACTAGCGTTACACGTGCCGCCCGTCCGAAAGACTCATTAGGCGAGAAAAAAAGAAAAGTTTACCTATGGCTATGTAAACACAGTTTTTGTGAGGATGCGAGAGTCATGTGCGTAGTACTAATTATCTATAGGGTAAAACTCGGTAATACGCCCCACTTGACAAAACGCCCCACTCACCTAGCGTTTCTATTCGTGTGCTGCGTAGCTTTGTTAAAGAGTGCGTGCTAGGTGAGTGGGGTGTTTTGTCAAGTGGGGCGTATTACCGAGTTTTACCCTACTGTCACTATAATTAGATATATCCCGGCCTATCGCCGTCCACTGCTGGACATAGACCTTCCCCAGTGAACGCCTCCACATAGGGTCCTCCGATTCCGGCCACCTTCTTTAGGTCGTCCGTCCACCTGACGGAGGGGCGTCAAAAATTAAATATCAACCCTCGCTAATATTGTGCGGTGGCGGGGAGGGCGGACGGACGGTGCAAAACAAACAAATAGCGTCCGCGTACCAATTTAGGAGAGCATCCCCGATGTCAAATTCAAATATTTATTGCATCCTGCCTTACGTAATTTACTTAAGACATTTAAGTGATTTAAGTTGCTCTACTTAAAAACACCAAGTAACAAATGAGCATTGAACAATTTTACTGATCTTGTAACATATTGCGTGATAATGACGCCCCTCACTCAATTGCTAATGCCACCGTATATCGTGTTAAGTACTCCAATATTAATAGTGCAGTACACTTACTTGGCGGATAATCCCTGTAACTAATGTCTGAGTAGACGGCGAAGGGGGAGGCGCACACCACGGAGACGACCCACAGCACGAGGATGATCCTGGAGGCGCGCGTGAGGCCCGCCATCGCGTACAGGTGCAGCGGGTGGCAGATGGCCAGGTACCGCTCCAGGGAGAACGCCGATATAGTCAGCACCGACACGTACGTGGCCCTGGAATTTGACATTTTTGTAGAAACAACTATTTATCAGCGTAGGCAGGCCTCCCACAAGGTGGACCGACGATCTGGTGAAGGTCGCCAGACCCGGCTGGATGAAGCTAGCGCAGGACCGGTCGTCGTGGAGATCCCTGGGGAGGCCTTTGTCCAGCAGTGGACGTCTACAGGCTGATATGATGAACTATTTGCATGCATGCATACCGTTGAAGAACCAATAACAATCATCATTTTTTACAGAAAAATAATACCAATTTCTTTGTAAAAATTTTAGATTTTTTATTTGTACAAACTTAAGTACCTACATTTTACTGACTGCTCTCTAACGGTGAAGGAAATCATCCCGAGGAAACCTGCATACGCCGAAGAAGAAATTCTTATGCGCATGTGAAGTCTACCAAACCGCACTGGGCTAGCGTAGTGGGCTGTAGCTCGAACGCCCCCGTTGACCCCAGCAGTGGGGACAGAACCATGTTAATAGGCTGTTGTCTTGATTTGTTTTAAGGATTTTTGTACACCGACGACATAATCATCCACATTTTTTTCCACCCTTAGAGTTGAAATAATTTTTTTCCAAATGAAATCGGACCGCCCTCGAAATATACGTAACTGTGCTACCCTTTCTTTCGGGAAAGTAGGTCGATCTGTCCCTGTACGTACACTTAACTTGTATCATGCGTACTCTAGTTTCTACCAAGCTGGTACCTAACTCACTTCATTAGAAGATTGTGCCAGCTTTCTAAATGTTCTGGGTATTTAGTTAAATTGGATTGACAAAAGCATGTCTGAAAATTGGAAGTGATTTTGGGTAAAGCCTGACAGTTGAAAGGGCTTTCCGACTGATAAGATTAGGTCTGCAGACGGCAGACCTACATTATACTGTCGTCGTGTTGTTAGGGAAAAAGGAAATGAAAATCATTTCGTATTTCCTTTTCCAGACATTCCGGTGAGTAAAAAATACAGTAATTTTATACCCACTGATTTTAAGATACCCCATAATTCAGTTACGATCAAATGCGTAAAACTTCTGTTTCACGACCTGCTCAGAAATGTTCTCGTTATCTAAAATGAGAAATCAATGTTTAACTTTGCCGAACGCGCTGGTCATTGAAATAACCCTTGTTCCGTGTTCATCAACTGAGGTTCACATCGATCGCCACTTTCTTTAATCATCATCGGTTGATGAAAACGACACTTGTAGACGAACCATCATCAAATTCCGACTCTCGAAATCCTGAATGTCCCCTCCAATATCTTGTTACAACAACAGTTGGCAACTGAGGAATTAATAGTGTCATGTTTGTATTTTGTACATTGTGCAAAAAAGAAACGTTCCAGGCGCCAAGTGTTCTGATAATATAATTTTTGAAGGATTTTTAAGTAAAAGCACCTTTTTAAAAAAAACTAATATTAGGTATATCTTCTTATGTATCATCCTTATGTGAATCTATTTCCTCATTATTTTCTCAATTTTTAGACTCGCTATGAGGACGACTTGTAGGTAGGTACTTAATCCTTTGCAAAATTACCGAGCACGTCCCAAACTTTTGAAACGTGTCGCGAACAGCTAATGTTGCTAAATTGAGTGTGGTAAGTAATTAATATAGCTATTGACCTAAGGACTTTCTAAACGCTTACAAGTAAAGGCTCGTCGTACGATTAACAGTGCAACAGCCAACTGGTTGAGTGTGAGGACTTTAAATAATATTTTCATTACTCATACTCTGAAAGTGGGTCTGAAGTTGCCTGAGTAGCGGGTTGAAAGTAATACATCTCAGCCCTAGGGAGAATCGTTTTCAACTGACAGCTGTCAAATTTTAAAAAAAAACTAGTAGGTACTATTTTGACATTTCTATTGGACCATGTTCCAACTTTCTATACAGCCACTCAATTACAGCGCGATGTAAAGTTGAAATAACATAAAGATAAATAATAATTAGAGAATATATTTTTATAAATGACTTTATTATAATTATTATTGTCAACAATTTCTTTAAAATAACATAGATTTGGGCAAAATATTTACCATTTTTTCAATGATCGAAATGAAAAATAATGGCAGAATAACTGGCCGGCCACATTTCCGATCTTCATTTGTTTTTACATCTGATCTTCATTTGTTTTTTCGAGTTGTAGAGTTTGGTTTATACTTCCGTATAGCAGATATTTGTATTAACACTCATTTTATGTATTTGTTTTTACTTTCATTGTATTCGTAATGAAAAGCACAGTGTATCCCTCGGGTGCAAGACTTATTTAGAGTCCCTCGAACTATTGGCGCCCTCGCTACGCGTCCGGCGCCAAACCCCGCCTCGGGACTAAATAAGTTACTTTCACCCCTGGGGTAACAATGTACTATTAAGATCTTGTTTACCTATTCTAGAGCGAATAAATTGTTTCATTTCATTCATTCCATTTCAAAGCGATGGAACAAAAACCAACCAATCAAAATCACGTCACACCGTGATGTTACTTTGGTTTTGTTCTCGGTTATGGTTTCGGTGTTGACTTGTAGATTTTGATGAAACTGACAACAGTCCGTTCAAAGTCACATTTTTATTGGGATCAGCCATAACGGATATCCTATCCTAAAGCGAGGATGGTTTGTCCGTCTGTCTGTCCACCGGATAACTTGAAAACTACTGGACCGATTGAAGCTACATGGAACATATTCGTTTAATTGCATGCCAATAATAGGAAAATTATGGAAATTGTTTTAAAAAATATATTTCCGATTTTATTAGTGTAATAATTTATTACAGACTGTGGTACGTCTAGAAAAGAGGTCAACTTAAAGATCCTCGGTAAATAAATTTGTTTTTTGCCTGTAGGTACATTTTTATTCAGCTCAGTGGACGATTTACATAATCTTAATTGGACATTTAAATTGTTAATAGGGTGACGTTACGTGAATTATTTTTTAAGCATATTTCCATCAATTTCACAAATAAATCATACTATTTTTAATAAAATAGAGATATTACAAAAAAACAAATTAATTGACCGAGCGAGCGAAGCGAGCGAAGCGTCTACGTTTCGAGACTGGCCAAAAATGCTCTTGTCTGGCTGTCTGTCTGTCTGTCTGTCTGTCTGTCTGTAATTCTCTACAGGTCGCATTTTTCAACCGATTTTGACGAAAATTTGGCATATGTATAAATTAATTAAACCTACAAAATGAGTAGAATAAAATTTTGAAAAACATTTTTTTTAGAGTACCTACCATACTCGCAAAGTGGGAGTGAACTTTTTTTTTCTTGTGAATCCCATAGTGTGGGATATCGTTGGATAGGTCTTTCAAAAATATTGCTGGTGTGTGAATACCATTTTTTCGTTTTATGGATCCGTTGGCGAAATATTAAGCTTTAAAGCGGTAATTTTTGTTAGAGTCACGTGTCCCCCCCCCCTGCCAGCTAAACGGTTGCTTCTGGAAATGTGAAAAAATTCATGGCAGTAGCATATATAACGTAGTTACAAGGAAAACTATTACGGCTAAGTAGGTTCTATTAGTTTTTGAGTAATAGTGGATCGACTTAAGAAAGTTGAAAAAATAAATTATGTTCATAGAACTGCATACGTAAAATGGAAAATTATTTTTTTCCGCGTGATATCCATGGTGTGGGGTATCGTTGGATGGGTCTTTCAAAAATATCGCGGGTGTGTGATAAACATTTTTCGATTCAGGGATCCGTTTGCGAAATATTAAGCTTAAAAGTGCTAATTTTTGTCACTTTAGTAGGTACTTTTTCTGTCTCCAACTACAAAGTTGACTTTTGTTGGTTTCTTTTAGGTTTGGTTTTTATGGGCTGGCGAGGTCTACTGTTCTCACGGAACTACTAGTTAGTATTATTTCAGTATTTTGTGCATTGTAGATAATTAGTAGGTACTTGCTTTACAGAAGTAGTAGCAAATTAGTAGTCAATTTTAGTTGCTAAAATTGACATAATATGGCCTTGCATTGAAATTGTCAAGTGCAGAAGTCGTTATACTATTTTGTTATTTAGGTTATAATTGATATGGTTCATTTGACAATGACGTCAAAAAGTGCGCGGGCAAATTTCCGCTTGGTTTGCGCAGTCCCTTATTCGCTGGCCGAGGTAACTGCCCGCCTGCCGGTCACCTGATGCCTCGTTGAGACGCTTTGATAGGTCCATGAATAACTGTAGGGCTTCAGGGCCCCACGGTCCCATTGTTTCCACCCCAAACGGCACAAACTGATAAACGTCACTGATGCAAGCGTAAGTTCTTAGTAACTATATTTGTAAGTTCACAGCCACTACACTACGCTCAATACGGTATTTGTTTAAAGCTTTAGACAGCCACGGTTACTTACGCTTCGGATATCAAAGCCCTCAGCTTGCAGAAAGCGATCCCCAGGCTGTAGGGATACTGGTGCCAGTATACTGTGAGGTCGTTTGGCAGGCCTGTAACAAACATTGAGTACATAACAATAGAACTTTTTGTTTACTTTCCTAAACGATTACGACGGGAGGTCTACTTTACTTACAACAAAAAAAACTTGTAGGTAGGTGGTATGTGAATGAATCGGCGGGTTCGACGCATGGTGCCGTGGTGCCAAAAAACGCAAGCATTTTTTTGGTCATTTACGTATTTAATTTTTTTTAACCCGAATGGTCAAATTTAATGTAGGTATACCATAAAAAAAGCAATTAAAAAAAACACACATTGTTGGCCATTTGCTTAAACTCGGGACCTTTTCTTATGTATGTTTATATATGGATTGTAAATGATTATAGGATGACGTTTTGTGTCTAACAATTTATGAGCATAATATATGCGTTGATTTTAAACGTTGTAAGTATAATGTATTTGTACAAAATATTGTATAAAGGCTGAACTTATCATAATAGAACATTTCTTCCAGCAAATAAACTACTTACTCACTTTTCCTTATCAGGCTGGAAAGGGCACAATGGCCAACTTTAGCTTAGCATCGGTTTATTTGAAAAGATCTTCACTTCCCCACTTGCGATTCGAACAGAAAAGAAAACTTTCTTAATGAAAGCCTTCAAATCTCTACATTACGTAACACCTTGGAAGCGGTGGTAGATAAAAAAATTACGTTGTGTAAATGTACCCAGTGTACTTACATGCAATAAAATAGTTGAGCCTTTGACTTTGCAAGCACAGTGTATCTCTACGTAGTTAACTGCTACGACGGGCTACGCACGCTACGCTCCGAATCTACGCGTGTGCTACGGTGCCGGCGTAACAAGAAAGTAAATAACAGAAAAGAAATATGAAACGCTGAAAACTTCATCCTTTTTTTCTGTATTTTTTTTAGTACTTTTTTTTTAGTGCATTTTCTATTTTGGTATTATTTATAAACACAAAAACTTAAAATAATACTAATTAAATTGAAATTTGAATTGAAATTTCCATGTAAATGTAATGGGCGATTTGAAGAATTATATTTTTTAAGATATTTTGAAAGATTTTTATAACAAGCGTGTTAAAAGTGACTATTATAAAACGAAGTAGTTTTTTGTGGATAAAAATTCCATTAGAAAAATTAGTTTTACAAAAATGATTCAAAAATAAATAGCTTCCAGATTCAATTTGCAGCAATTTTTCATCTCTTTGAAGACACGAGGACCAGCCAATATTCCTTATTCATTTTTAAGTCGCCTGGAGCGCTCGTTTTCTTAGTTATATATCCCTAAACTTGAAAATGTCCTCTTTGAGACCAATTCTATTCACATAATATTTAAACGCAAAAATGTGGCAGATTAAAACTTTAAAAAAGTAGGCATTCTAACGGTGGCTGGTTAATTAATTCTTTAACAAAATCACCACTGAGTTGATTATTTGTTTGTCGCCCAATCTCTTACAGACGTCGTCGTTTTCTATTTTTATATTTTTTAAGAATTCAAATCTTTCTTAGATTAAATAAATATAATCACGCTCTAAGAATACAACATCTGTGTGCAATTTATTGTTCTAATTATTTTTTTGTATTAAAAAGTACAGAATGTTTTTAGGCCTTCCTATTCTCATTATGGGAAAGTAATCAGAATGGTACCAAGCAATTTTTTTGTCCAACTATGTAAGGTATAGGTATTTCAAAATTAACTAACTTATTACACACACGAAGGATTCATTTAAAATAAGTTGTACGTACCTATTATGTAAAACTCAATTTTTTTTTAATTAGGTACCTACTTACCTAAGTATTATTTTTAGAAACACTTTTTGCTATGTCATAATCATAATCGGTTTTTTTTTCATGCTTGCAGTAATTGCGTCATCTCAAATTTATTTTGCATTAAATAATGCGGGATATTTAATTTAGACAATTTGAAGTACCCAAGTACTTTGTTTTGTAACCAGCAAGGTACACGGCTTGATCGCATGTCAGTTACATTCGCTACACTAGTTTTTCTGTGATCTGTAAGAGCGTATACCAATATCTTCCATCTTTAGTTTCATCTAAGATGCGAGGTTTGATATCCACATACGCGGGTATAATGTTATTATCACGACATTTCGTTCAGAATGTTAATTATTTCCGTAGTAGACACTTGTATCTTACATTTTCTCAGCGCGCGTTCGTTGATTGTACTTTGTAATTATTGCTGCATTTAATAGCGTATTAAAAACAAGTGTCGTGCAGATAACGTAGACAAAGTAAATATTTTAATTACCTATCTATATTATTTTAAATGGAAAGGCCAGCTTAAGCTGTTTCTTATTTTCTTTTTAAAAATTGTCTGGGCTGTTCTTAAAAATGTTTATTGATAAGGCAGATACAAATTGTTCGATCTGGAAACAACCCTGTTGCTAATAATATTTCTTGGAGGGATCAGGTGCGCACTGGATCGTAAATTTTAAATTAAAATAACTTTTTCATAGGTAAGTACCTTCTTTTAAATTTATACAACGAGAGTTATCAGTCTGTCGTTATAATGCAATAACGGCAACGGGACAATGTCATTTACATTCGCTCGTTATTACTGCTTTTCCACCAGATTCAATTCAAATTCAATTGACTGGCCTGTTGGCGTAGTGGTAGTAACCCTGCTTACTGCGCCAAAGGTCGAGGGTATAACTGTTTGATTCTGTTGTGTTTTGTTGGATTCTGGGTGTTTGTATGTATTTAAATATTTATTTAAAAGTATTTATGTATGTTTATCAGTTGTCGAGTACCCATGTACAAGCTTCGGCTTAGTTGGGACTTATCAGTCGTGTGTAAATTTGTCCAAACATTATTATTATTTATTATTCCTCGCTTGCGCCCCTTGCACACATACCTCGCTTGCGTCCCTCGCACACATCTCTAGCTTTCAAACACCTCGCTTCGCTAAACCAGAGCTGCACTGAGCGAGGCTAGGAAAAAATGAAGTGATATTTGTGGATTTTTCCTCGCGCACCGCTCGGCTTCCTCGCACATCTCTGGTGAAAAAGCAGCCTTACCGGAAAATATTGGACATTTGTGCTGGTGATTGTACGAACGCTACATTGATTACAGCTTCGCTTTGATTTCATCTATGAAGTTAACTAATCCATTTGTCCACATCCGGTCTTAGTTCCAAATGTATGAAGATCGAGCGGAAACCGAGCCGAGATATCGCGTGATGTAAATAGTTCGACTTAGAAATGATCTCTTTAGGGAAGGAAACTATATAAAAAAATTAAGATAACAAACCAATAACACTCCAAGAATACTTTATTTTTTAATTTTTAAAATAAAATACATTGTATTCATAAACGAAAAAAAATCACCTGTATTAAAATACCATTGAATACTCCTTTGAGTAAAATTTGCTATCTTCAATTTTGATACTTTTCCATGTAACAATATTGTGGTTATTAATTTGCTTTTCCCGCGAATAAACTTTATGTTGTTATATATAGTAAGTAATACAGAATACGTTCGTTTTTCCACCCTGTATATTATCAAATCAAATCAACAGCCTATATGTTGGGACTCAGACCTACCCTCTGAACGAGGGTGTTAGCACTATAGTCCACCACGCTCGCTAGCCCAGTACGGGTTGGTGGACTTCACATGCGCCTAAGAATTTCATCTTCGGCGTGTGCAGGTTTCCTCGCCATGTTTTTCTTCAACGTTTGCCGGAAATCGAATTTAAACCTCTCGACATGACAGTCCGCGTCTTCCCCCTTTTCTGCTTTCGATATAATATTTTATTTCAGTCAGTCGACATAGATTCAGAATTAAATAGTTGAAATGGAATTCAGAACTTTACCAATTAAGTATGATTTGATAAGTCTATGCTATGGGCAAAGTTAGACTTTTCTCATTATTGGAAGTCAAGTCACTCAAACGTGAAAACCTTTAACAAAGAATTCGCGATGAGGAAAAATCAGGGGCACCCCCGATAAAGGCAAAGGCATAAACAAAGAAATTAAATTTAAAAAGTCAACAAAGTGTAAAGTACGTCACAGCCATGCGCGGGTTCCGTCAAATATTAAATATCTTGTTTACAAATTTTCATTTGAAAGTGAAGTAAACGAAAAGGAACTTATAACTAGCTGTTGGCCTCGGCTTCGTTCGCGTTTATTTGTCTATTTATTTATGTCATAGATTAAAACAGAAAATGTCCTTATACAAGTAGGGGAAAGAGAATTAAGAAACGGTTTAATAAGAAATCAATAAGTTTCACGTATAAATATCGCGTATAATATATTAAATAAATAAATGTTTTTTGGACAAATTCACATCTGGCTGTTTTATAGTCCCAAATTAAGCCGGAGCTTGTCCTCCCACTCAACAACTGATAAACATATATACATAGGTGGACGGATAATTAGAAACAGGGCACGATTTTCACACAATCGTGGTCACTTTGAAGCCATGGATCTCCGTGAAGGATTGATCGGTGCATGATCTGATGACGGTCATCGAGAGTGTAGATGGAGGTATTTTAGGTCGCTATAAACATCCAACTGATCAGATAAGCTGTTTGGAAGCAGCATCGTCATGAAGAAAAAAACCCGCAAAATGGCATCAAAATGTTCGAAAATCTAAAAGTTAAGGAATCATGACGATGCTGCTTCCAAACGGCTCAGCTGATCAGTTGGATATCTATAGCGATCTAAAAGTCCTCCATCTACTCTCTCGATGACCGTCATCAGATCATGCCACGATCAATCCTTCACGGAGAACCATGGCTTCGAAGTGACCTCGATTGTATGAAAATCTTGCCATGTTTCTAATTATCCGTCCACCTATGTATACTTTTAAATAAATACTTACTTACATACAAACACCCAGAATTCGAAAAGCAACAGATATGCTCATCACACAAATGTTGGTCCCGGGTGGGAATCGAACTCACGACCTTTGGCGTAGAAGGCAGGGTCACTACCAACTGATACCAACAGGCCAGTAAATAATAAGTTTCTCGAAGGTTTGAATATCAACGTGAAAAGCCATTTAAGTACAAGTCGTAGTAATAGTGTTATATACAGGTGTGATGGCTCTATTATTGAAGGACTATGTCCAATAATTTACATTAATGGGCTTAATAGGGAAAGGATTTATTTAAACCCCCTAATTAAAAGATCGCGTTTGTATTATTAATAAGAACAATGTGAAACTTTCTCGCAGAGAACTTCTTACGTAAACATCCAATTATAATGTTATATTTAATTAAGAAGCTCGGATGAGAACTCGTTCTACCCTAATAAATAAGTACTTAATTATATTTACATTTCAACTTAACTAGATGAAACCAAAGATACGGGTTTCTCTTACATGGCTTAAACGAAAACTAAGCTCAAATACCATAATTGTTATTACTGTCAGATTAGATAAGTTGGGTTTTTCCGAATAGCCTACGTAATTTGACACATCTTAACCTAATTTTGGTTAAGTTAAGTTGTATTTGTGTACAACAGAATGACACCCGAACGTTGTATCCACAGCAAACAGTGATCAATTGCTAAACCTAAAAGCGACCCCCACGGGCCAGGCATAGTCTATGTGGGTCTCACTGGCAAATTATTTTTGTACAGATTCTTTTGCTCATACATACTTAATTATGTATTTCAAAAATATAATACGAGTGAAAATGTATAGTCGTTTCGTGCTGAACTGACCAACTATTACCAAAGATTTGGTATACTTGGTTGTAAGACTATTTTCAGTAAGTTAATCAACGTATTTTCGTCTTTTTCGTTTCATCAGAACACTTGAATTAAGTATGAAATCAACAGCCTATTAACAATTATGTCCCCACTGTTGGGGCACAGAGTCAGGCCTAACCTCTCAACGTATGGCTGCTATAGAATTAAGTTATACATTAATTTTTGTTAAAACGCGTAGCAATAATTTTTGAAGTCTATGGTTAAACACTCTAAACGGTTTTGGAGGTGCTACGGCGTAGCGCGCGAAGCAAAACGAAAGATTTATTGTTATGTAGGTATTTTTTATTGTATACAAGAAAGATTCTAGTAAGTAATATAAAATATAATTACCAATATAGTATGATTATGAGGAATTTTAGAAATTCTTAAAACGGAACAAAAAGCGCGTGCATTTATAGGAAACACAATTTTTACGAATACCTATCCTTAAGTTGCCATTTAAGTAACAGTTCTTCGGTATCAACTGACTGCCCCTGCAATCTGTCACTACAGGTATTTTACACAAAAAAAAATTATTATAATAATATTAGTATTTTAACATCACAGCTTCATTGGCGTTAGCGCTGCCTTTGAAGAAGACGCGGCGCACAACACAACAAGCTTCCACAGCACGGAATATTTTAAAATCTTTGCATAAACAATATTCAAAGATTGTGCGGAGCTGATTTTGTAGCATTTAATACCCAGGGTGTTGTTCAAATAATCGCCTGTTTTAATAGGCTTAAATTGAATTTAATAGGCTTTCTCTTTAATGTCTGTCCGTCATATAACATTTTATACAAGTATACTAGCCGCGCCCCGCGGTTTCACCTGCCGTTTAATTTAATTTATTAGGTAGGTACTTCATTTTCGCTTAGCGTTCTTTCTGACTTTTTTCTATTTCCTCGGTTCTTAAGAGTGGTACCGTGGTGTTAATAGCCTACAACCTTCCTCAAGAGTGGGCTATCAAACGCAAAAAGGATTTTTCAAATCCGACCGGGTAGCAAAAGTTTTCAAAAGCGTTCAAACAAGCAAAACTTTTGCCAAATCTGTATAAATTTAGAGTACCTAGAAGATTTTTTTTGTGTTTTGTTATTTTTTATTTCAAGAATAAATAAATTATAAATAAATACCTACCTAAATATAACTATACAATTAATTAATGCTTACCAAATATAAGCAAAAGCAAATCACTGACAGCCAAACTGAAGAGGTAATAGTTCGTAGCGGTGTGCAAACCCGGGTGTTTAACTATGACGACACACACACACACATTCCCTACCACACCAGTCAGGAATATCACCACCAAGACTATACTGATGGGAACTATTTCGGTCAACGGCAGTCTCCGAGACCCCATCATCCACCATAGCATTTCTTCCTCACTGCAATCGAACATAGACAAGTTGTTGCAACGATTGTAGAAGTCGTCAAAAGTTTCGTTTTGGCGGAGAAAAAGTTTTAGCGACATTTTTTTTTATTTTTTTTTCTTCAGGTCTCAGTCCATTTTTGGTTTTAGATTATAATTGTATAGTAGTTTTTTCCTATACTACACTTTGGGATGAGATCGAATGCAATGGTAGCAAAGGACATGACCGCTTCAGTCGAGTTTCCGCGCAAACTGAAGGTAGCCTGAATGCACGGTATAGGGATCCAGTAGTATCGCTTGTGGTTCGGCATTTCCATTACCTATTACAGCGACTAGCAAAAATAAGTACCTAGTTACCCAGCGATTTACGTTTTATTTTTTTATTCTCTGTAATATAGGGTCTATAGGTCCACTATCGCTTCTTCCACTTACCCCGGTTGATAAAACCTCCCTGGGCCGCAGTCTATACTAGGAATCAACCGTCATTTAAGTACAAGACTGAAGTCACAGTGAGGAGGATATTTCCTAATAGTCTCTCGTAGTTTGTGCAATAAGAGAGCAAAGTTAATTTTTGTCTGCAAGTGCTGATTTCATTTGACTACCTTTTTTAAAATAAGGTAGGTAATGTCACAGAGGATTACAATAGAGGTTTTGCTCAGATTTCTTGCAGCAAAAGCCACAGAGTACATTATATATACTGGCAAAAGCTGCCTGATAGTGAAAAGGTAAGTAGGTAACATAAAAAGTGTATATTTACACAATAAAAACAGCACTTTCTAACTGCTAACAAAGGTGAGATTTTTGACCTATTTAGGGCTAAATCTAATAATATGCAGATGAATGTCTGTAGGGAATGTCTCTTGCCGGTGTAAGTCCTTCGATAGGATACTAGCATGGAAAACGGCTAAAGGAAACAGGTCATTACAAATTACAAAGGTGCGGGAAATTAAAATAAAATAGTAAACTCTTACCAAAATTGGCCGTTGTAAATTTTATCGCTTTAATGAGGATTTGAACCTTAGTGGAAATCGCCTACACCTTAGCCGAGCCCTTTTTTTGTCATTTATATATGAAAAAAAAATTGCAACTCCCGCGCGCCCACCAAAAAGATCCCAGCTCTATGGTTTTTGTTGAGGCAACAAACAAATCAAATCAGATCAAATCTGGCCAAAAAGGATTTTGTTTCCTTCCAGGGCCGTAAAATTCATTATAAACATCAAAATGGGCTTTTTGGCGGGATTTTGTCGGAGACGGTTGTGTTTTTATTTAGTTTTCCTAAAAAATGTGTAATAGGTTTTGGTGTATATCTGTGATAGTTTTATATGCAACAAGGGCCTATTATTATTATAGTGTTTATTGTGCTAGTTAAATAAAAGCGTGTAAATGACTCTACCCGATCTTTCCAAAATGTACCTTCTTAAAACTTCATTAAACCTACTATCAGTTTAATGAAGTTGTTTAGTTCAGTTAGTTTATTTAGTCGGCACTAGTTGTGCCCTCGTGGAGGCCGTGCTGCGGTTTTATTGAAAATCGCCGACTAACTCTAGTCGTGCTCTGTTTTTGTTTGTGGAGGCCGTGCTGTAACCGCCGGTAAATATAAGAAATAATACTTTAAATAAGATAGGGCTGTATGTACAAAGCTTCCCTTGCCCGTCCTCAATAGAGGACAAATAGACAACAACACAAAAAAAAACAAAATGTCGCTTCAGTACGGCAGAAGTGCTGTGTGATTTATAATTCAGTTTTATTACAAAAAGAAATGCTAATACAATTTTCATAGCATTCGAGAGTGACTAACGTTGTGTGTAGGTAGTGAATATCTAGGTACTAGACAACATTCCTCCCTCCGAAGTCCGATGACAGACGACATAGTTATTGCCATGACGAGCACGGAAGCTGATTCCTCGCAGACACACGGACTCGAAGGTAAATAAATAAACTGATATGTTATCTACTAGGTACTAAACTAAATCTTCTACAAAAGGCTAAAGCTATAGATTTTGTATTTCAACTACACTTGTGGATGTGGTAGGCAGTTCTTGGTCTCTCGACCATATCAGCTGACACAGCTGATTATTGTATTCTATAGAATTACATGTCTTTTGGACCTTAGATGAAACCAAAGGAGGACAATACGGCACTTTCCTTCATTTTTTAAATAAACTAAAGCTGACCTCTGTGCTGTTCATGCAGTTGAAATCAGTATTTTCCACTAAAACAGTAATAAATCAAGCTGGTAATCCACGCTGGACAAAGCAAAACCAGGTACTTGGTACATAGTAGGAGTACTCATAATCATATTTATTGGTAAAAATTTACATCATACTCATATCTTCCTCTTTTTGCCTATGTATTCATTGCTAAATGTAGATCCTACCTATGGGGACTTGAAATATTTTGATATTTCAATAGTGAAATGTTCGACAGTATAAATACTACAGTACATACAATATTTTTTATAGACTTTGCCAAGTTGCCATATTTGAGTCAGACATAGAAGCAAGCTATCTCAATATTGAGATAAGTGTGATGGAAGGATTCAGATTGGGTTGCTCTTTCCCCTAAAACATCATTTTCTGAGTTGCAATTATGCCTTTATAAATATTTGATGCAATCTTCCCAGCGTCTTCAAGTGCGGCCAGTGATGACACAGCGTCCGGCAGTGTGGTCACACCTGCCGGCGGGGAGGGGCAGGCGTCTCGGCAGTCTAACCTGCAGCGCATCCAACAACGCAAGCAGCAGGTGTACAACTGGCCACACAGCAAGAAACTCCTCAAACTCGCCATTTACTCGGCTTGCCAGGTGAGACAAATCAATGTTATCATTACCCTGATAGTATAAATAGGAAACTGTACAGTTCCAAGTAGGTACAGGTTCCAAGTTGTTGCTTTATTTATACTTTTTTGTGGAAAAATGATATGAAAAGTATCAACTATCCTATCCTACTGATATTATAAAAGCAAGTTTGTGTGTCTAAACAGATTTGGATGAAACTAGCTTATATTCTGGAATAACATATAAAAGCTACTTTTTATCGCAGTAAACTGTTCCTACGGGAAAAAAACTTGACTGTATGTAATAAATAACTCCTATATTAAAACATCGGGTGAGCTATGTTTGTTTTATAGATCCCTGAATGTAGCTGCAATGGTTGGAAGACCCCAGTACCTCAGCAGGCTGGCAAGGGCAATGCTCGGGCCGACAACCAGCCCCTGGCCAATTTTAAGGACCCATGTCGCAACTGCGACCATGAACTAGGTTAGTTCTAAAATCAATTTTTTAAAAGCATTTGAACCTTTTTATTTTACTATTTTTTAAAATGCAATGATAAGTTGTACTTCTAGTTTTTACACTTATTCTCCAGACTTTGTTGTCCATTTTTCCCCATTAATTTATTATAATAAAATGAATAAATTAAATTATCTCAGAATCTTCGTTTCCTGTTTACCAACCCGCCTGTCGAATATGTATTATAGATTTATTGCCTGAATGATTATTCATGTTTAGAAAGCCACGTGACCCAACTGCAAACATTGTCTGTGGCGGAGGTGAACCGTCTGCTGGGCGCAGTCGTAGACGTGGAGAACATCTTCATGTCCATGCACCGGGAGGATGACCACGACACCAAGAGGGTCTACTACTATCTGTTCAAAGTGAGTTCCACCTTCTTTTCTCCATCCCCTTGCCTTTCCCAATTCGCAAGCCTTTCTCAAATCCCCAATCTAACCCCTCTTATTAGTCAAGAAGACAATTAAGACAAATTTTAAACCATTAATTCTAAAGCTAAGCTTTTAAAAGTGGGATCTATTATTGTTATAGTTCTGTACTTTACTAATTAATATATCAGTTGATGAGTTTTTTTTTGTTTAAACGCGCTTATCTCTGGAACCAGTCGGATTTGAAAAATTCTTTTTGCAATTTAGCCCAATTCTTGAAAAAAGTTATAGGCTATTTAATTTCATGCTACGACCCTTCGGAGCCGAGCAAATAGAAAAAAAGTCAGAAATAACTTTTAAAACGCGGGCGAGACCGCGCGGCAAACAGCTATAACCTAGTCCTAAGATATATCGATTGGTAGGCGGGGAACCGGGCGTAGTGGAGATCCCTGGGGGAGGCCTTTGTCTTTTGGCTGATATGATGATATATCCGCAGCTTCTCCGCAAATGCATCCTGACGCGCAGCCACCCCCGCATCGAGGGCCCGCTGGGGCAGCCCCCGTTCGAGCGGCCCTCCATCGCCAAGGCCATCACCAACTTCGTGCTGTACAAGTTCAACACGCTGCCGCAGAGGGAGTGGCAGACCATGTACGACCTCGCCAAAATGTTCCTGCACTGCTTCAACCACTGGAACTTCGAGGCGCCTAGTGTTAGGAAATTGGTGAGCATCTCACCGACTCGTTGGCAAACGGAAAACGCAAGCAGTTTTCCGTTTTAAGCTTTATTACAAGTACAATAGAGTTGTTTTTACTTTACCGGATAAAGTGCTCGAGCAATTTTTCCAGCTAGTCTGAATTGACCCTTGAGGTTGTGGGTTCGATTCCCACTGAGGACAAACAGCTTTGTTACAATTTGTTCCAGGTCTATTTGTGATTGTCCTGCCCTTTTCTAAGTCCCATAGTACTGTACAAAATTCTAGTTTTGTATTAGGGAAGAAACGCCAAATCTTGTACCCTATCAGACAGACCTTGCTTCACAGTATTGTCTGTATTCTCAAACAAAATTCTGGCTACAGCCTGTCTGCTCTGCGCTAGGCACACAAGAAATGTTTTCAAAGTGTCAAAGATAATGTACAGGTTATCCTATTTTCAGCAAGTGTCAAATCCAGAGGACATATCGGCATATCAAATTAATTACACGCGGTATGTATTTTTATTTATTCTTAAAATTATATTTATTAATTTATAGTTCGGTCTGTGTAAATGAATTCTAAAAGTTCAGATTAAACTCAGCATACGATGTAAAGGAAGTGAAGTATGGTACAAATTAATTAAATAGATTGAAAATCGCAGCGATTGACAGCTGTATGGCCGATGCAATTTTTTCTTCAATAAATTCAGTTCAGAACTACGAGTGTATGTGACCGGCCCTAAAAGCTAATGTGCTATACGTTTAATAATAGTTAATTAAGTCGGAAGCTATTCAAGTCCATTTTATAGATCTATTTAAAGGGATATTCAGGCTTTTAACTTATCATAATTTTTTAGTACGGAACGCCCATTATCGCAGGCTAAAACCCCACGCAAGAACAAAGAATCAGTGCCGCCATTGTCAATCCCATTAATTAAATGCCTGAGCTATATATATTTGTACGTGGTCAGGTGGCTGGTGTTCTGCCACGTGCCGGCGTTCTGCGACTCGCTGCCGCACTACGAGACGTCGCTGGTGTTCGGGCGCACGCTGCTGCGCGCCGTGTTCAAGTCCGTGTGCCGGCAGCTCATGGACAAGTGCCACTCGGAGCGCGACCGCATGCCGCCGGAGAAGCGGGTCAGTATGAGTCGGCGGCGGCGTCCCCCAACCACCCCCATTAGCCCACTGGCCTACCTTCCGTACAAACTTAATTTTTAAAAATTATAGTACTTAACATGGATGATTTGGACGCAAAATTAAGTTTGTTGGCAATAGAAAAAATCTTTTTTTGGGCTACAAATTTACTGTTTTCGGATTTTTTCCATTACTTGTGCTATAAGACACTTCTCTTGCCAAATTTCAAGATTCTAGGTCAACCGGAAGTACCCTATACGTTTTGATTACCAAAATACTCGAAAATGCGGCAAAAACGGCCATATCTTTTTACTGCGTTGACTTAGAAGTTTGATTTTTTCACAGTTCTAAGGGATTGCAGAGCTGATTATTTGATATTAATTTCAACGCGTTCTTGAGAGATAAGGGCTTGACAGACAGACAGCCAACGAAGTGATCCTATAAGTGTTCCTTTTTTCCTTTCGAGGTACGGTACCCTAAAAATGTTTTTTTTCTTTTCCCACGCTATGTGCAGGTGCTGGTGCTGACGCACTTCCCGCGCTTCCTGGCGCTGCTGGAGGAGGAGATCTTCGTGGCCAGCTCGCCCATCTGGGACCCCGAGTACAAGCAGGTGCCGCCCAACCACCTGCAGGCCATACTCGACAACAAGACCACTAACTGTATGTTGGTTTTTTTTTATAGCCTATAATCATATCAACAACCTATTAACATGTCCCCACTGCTGGGGCTCTGGCCTACCCTCTAAACGAGGGCATTCGGGCTATAGTCCACCACGCTAGCCCAGTGCGGGTTGGTGGACTTCACATGCGCCTAAGAATTTCTTCTTCGGCGTATGCAGGTTTCCTCACGATGTTTTCCTTCACCTTTTGAGAGCAGTCAAGTAAATGTACTTAAGTTTCGAGAAAACCCATTGGTACGTGGCCCAGGCGGGGATCGAACTTCGGACCTTTCGGCATGATAGGCCGTGTCTTATCCCCGACGCCACTGATGTTCTAATAGCCTATAAGAACTCGATTAATTTAAAAAGAAAAACTATATTATTAATAGATAAGGCTGAGTTTTACACAATATGGTTCATGTCACCTCCAAGAGAATGAGGTCAGTGTTCCTTCGCACCGCTATTCTACAGCCTAAGTTAATTGAGGATAATCAAAACTTAAGCACATTGTAAAGCACATCCCAACTGACTTACTGATCCGGTAAAGATCATCTCAAGCTGATCGGTTAAACACTAAACGTACTCCAGACACACGCGGCCTGCGGTGGCGGCCTACCGCAGGCCGCAGCTTCAATATGCAAACGCAGGCCGCGCGTGTCTGAAGTCTCACATACATTGCGTATTGAATACAACAGCGATAGCTTATATTTTAATAGTTACTAAGTTTTAAATCTATATTGTTTGCGCTAAGGAAGAGTGGGCTCCTTTGTCACAGGCAAAGTAATTTGCCCATGGAAGTGCCCAACTACCAAACATTTTTATGTAATCAATGGTTATGCAAATAAACATTTATTATTATTATTATTATATCCTGTAATAACATATTGGTTACTTTTTACCGCGGTAACCTGTTCCCTGTACTCCACGCGGGCAAATCCGCGGGCAACAGCTAGTATTCATCGATATAACTTCAATAATAATAGCTACTTCAAATCCGCTCTCTAGTAATGTAGGTCAATATTGTCGATAGTCGAGATAGCTGGAAGCGTATCTGTGGCAGCGATGTACATATGTAGCACGTGTTTGTTCGCGCAGCGGCGGCGGCGACGGCGGCGGGGCGGCGCGGCGAGTTCGAGCGGCTCACACCGTCCGGAGACAGCAAGGATGGATTCACCACCGTCACCTTGTCTTCGGGTAAACATTACCTTTAAGTGAATTGACGTAGGAGGCTGCTACAGCATCTGACTCTATCTCGCAATGAGCGTGGGAACGGTCGACCGCACGTCAGTGGAAACAAAACCAGTATAAACTGGTCTCTCATAGTATTGAAACTCCCTAATAGACTAGACCAGCTCAAGGTCAGTGTTACCACTGACGTGCGAACAGCGCTAACACGTTGGAAGCGGTGGTAGATAAAAAATTGACGTTGTATAAATGTACCCAGTGTACTTACATGCAATAAATAGTTGAGCCTTTGACTTTGAATCGCTTTCTAATAAATCGCTGTCTTCTTAAATTGAATGTGTATTTTGTTGTGTAGGTTCCATAAAGAGTGAGTGTGTGAAACGCGGGGCGGAGTCCCGGTCTGGCGAGCAGCCGTCGGGCGGCGCCAAGCGGCGGCGCGTGGTGGACGAGGCGGCCGACGACGTCAGCGAGCGCACCGTCGCGGACATCGTCGCCACCATCAGCGACCCCAACTACATGTGCGGCCCGGACGTGAGTACACGCATCCGTCCGTGCCTGGGAACAAACAAACACACACAAACACACACATATACACACACATACAGTTATACACATAAAGTCGCTGAGCGACCTTGATCTTGACCTTTCATATAAATATTCTAGCTGTTTTCTGTACTCTTTTTCTTTTTGCTCGGGTAAGGATCGCAACGTGATGGTCTGTGATCAAATGCAATAATAAACTTTCAAATGTTGTTGTTCCAGAGATTAAAAACAAACAAACAATAAACAAACTCCTCAGTTTTATTGTATTACGTATAGATTTATGTGACTGTTCAGGCGTTGTTCCAAATGCAAGCGCCGCGCGACGAGGCGGCCAAGCTGGAGGAGCAGCGCAAGCTGATCGAGTTCCACGTGATCGGCAACTCGCTCACCGGGCCGGTCGACAAGCAGACCATGCTCTGGCTCATCGGTGAGAGACATACAGTTTTGGTTGAGGCACCATAAAAAAATTTATATGTATTTTTTTTTTATTTAAAAGAGGTTAGTATGTTCGTAATTGTTTAACAAATTAACAAGGAAAAAGATGTCGTAAAATTTATTAAAAATGAAAATATATATATCTTGTTCCCACATAATTTTTTGAGCAGTATAGAATTGCAAGTTGAATTATGTCAAAAGAAACTATTCCTGTTTGATCTGAAATGAAATATTCTACCAAAAGTTCATTTATTGTATTATCTTTGCAGGTCTACACAACGTGTTCTCGCATCAGCTGCCTGAGATGACAAAGGAATACATATCTCAATTAGTTTTTGATCCGTAAGTATGCAATGCACCCAACCGCCCATAGTCACAAATTGCTGCGGAAACTTGTAAAGGAGTATTTATTTTTCAGCAAACACAAGACCTTGTCTCTGATAAAAGAGGGGAGGCCGATCGGCGGGATTTGCTTCAGGACGTTCCATTCTCAGGTAATTCAATAACGGCTAAGTGTGAGTCGATCCCGCACACCGAAGGTTCCGTACCGTGGAAGGAAACGTATAAAATGTTATTGATATCAATTTTGCTGCTGCTAATAAAAAAAAGACTGTACAATAGGATTATGCTACAGTTTTTCTATAAACTTTTAGTAAGTCTAGAAACCATTTCATGAAAAGTTACTAGAACTTATCGACCTGCTATAAAACAAAAAGACTATAAAAAAATAGTATTATGCTACAGTTTTTCTATAAATTTTTAGTAGGTCTAGAAACCATTTAATGAAAAGTTGCCAGACCTTTTATATATATATTTTTTCATTAACGATCACATTAGCTATGACGTTTTACTTGTAAAACTCTGTTACTTCAGTGGAAACAAAACCATGGTCTCTCATAGTATTGAAACGCTTAGGGCTAGGCCAGCTCAAGGTCGAAGTGTTTCCACTGACGTGCGGTCGACTGTAGTATTAGTATTTGTAATGTGGAATAAATACATCTAAACGACTGTAACGTAATGACCAGGGCTTCAGCGAGATCGTGTTCTGCGCGGTGACTTCCAACGAGCAGGTGAAGGGCTACGGCACGCACCTGATGAACCACCTCAAGGACTACCACATCAGGAACAACATCCTGCACTTCCTCACGTTCGCCGACGAGTTCGCCATAGGTGATGACAATAAACAAGCGGTAGAGTGGTGGCTATCCTCTAGCTAGCGCATTGACCTCATATATTAATTAATTAATTTATTTAATAACAACATTAAAACACATGATACACCATATATATATATAGGTACCCTCTAGGGGCGAGCGCGTGTACAAGTGACATTGGTGTTGCAGTAACTGCCCGGTGCTGGGGCGCTGGTACGGCTGCATGCGGTCAAGAAGCCATGCCCCCCCCCCCCCCCCCCATCACTGGGTGTCTACCTGTCCGGTCTTTTTATTGTCCTGAATGTGTTATACTAGCATTAGTGGATAAGATTGTTTACTAACACTATGGATGTATTTCCGAAATAAAATTTAATTATTATTTTTTGACTTACGTCATCTTGCTCGCGCGCTAGAAAGTTGGTGAGGATGGATGTTTGTTACTCTTTCACGCAAAAACTACCGAACAGATTTTCATGAGACTTGGTACAGTGATAGCTTATATCCTGGAATAACATAATGCTACTTTTGTGACGCGGACTATGTCGCGGGGCGTCCGCTAATACCCCCTAAGTAACACCTACATAGAGGGCGCTGTTTCACAATGTACACGGGAAAAACTTAAAACATTTCTACGCGGGCGAAGCCGCGGGAAAAAGCTAGTATATTATAAATCAGGTCCATGGTCCATTGCTTGAGTACGTAATGTAAGCACGTCACTAATCTACCGCTTGTTTTACTTATATCGATGTTCAATCGTATTTCGCACGAACGATACTTCGCACAATCGTACATCACGCTCGACCGCACGTCAGTGGAAACATAACCAGTATAAAGTGGTCTCTCATAGTATTAACTCGCTAATAGGTTAGGCCAGCTCAAGGTCAAAGTGTTTCCACTGACGTGCGGTCTACTGTACAATACACATCTCTAAGCTCAAACTAGGATTCAGCAATCGAAACTACCTCGTCTCAAACCGATTAGATCCTATTATTACAAGTGATTCTTTAAACAGCTTTGTGTTGTTGCTGCGTCCAGGTTACTTCAAGAAGCAGGGCTTCAGCAAGGACATAAAGCTGCCGCGCGCCATGTACCAGGGCTACATCAAAGACTACGAGGGCGCCACGCTCATGCACTGCGAGCTCAACCCGCGCATCGTGTACACACAGTTCACGGGAGTCATACGCAAGCAGAAGGAGGTTGGTGGACACACTTAGCTCGGCTCTAGCCCCTTACTCCGTGATTAACGATAGTAATGTCCAATCTGAAACATTTTTAAAATTAATAATTGGTTTTGAAAGACTTGGACAAATTGAAAAACGTCCAATCTGTAAAACGTCTGAAAAATGTCCGTTCTGAAAAACGACCAATGCGACATTGTTTACTTAGGACTTGCTTTACGAATGGAAAATAATGAGGATTCAGACGAAACTACAACAAAAACATTTTTATATTTAAGTTAAAATAATAATTGTTTAAGTAAATTTCCTATCAGGAAACCAGTTGTCTACCAATGACAAAATCTCAGTTAAAAATACATGGTGTAATGGTTCTAGCGCCATGTACCATTGCGATTGCACGACCGATAATTATTAACTTTTATGTATTAAATAAAGGAAGCTGATATTTTAATTGTTTCAGATTGTAAAGAAACTTATTGATATGCGGCAGAAGGAAGTTAGGAAAATTCATCCCGGGCTCACGTGCTTCAAGGAAGGCGTAAGTGGATAATTTATCTCTTTCCATTTTATGTTTTCAACATTTCTGAGTACTTGTATCTTAAAATAAACTGTAACTTTATACTTTAGGCTAGTTATGCAGAAGTGTAACAACGTGGTTACAACCCATACTTACCCATTTTTGTGATATACATATGGGTTGGTGCACTATTAGTGATTTTATAAGAATAGTATAAAAGCTAGCCTTGAATGTATCTACTAGAAGATTTTTGGAATTAAAAGAAGCAGTTTGGTATACTAAATCCTATTTTCAACCGACACTTCAAAAAATGAGGAGGTTCTCAATTCGACAGTTTTTTTGTGTGTGTAATGTTACGCGATACTTTGAATGATTTTTTTTTGATTGAATAGACTATCGAGTTTGATCCTCCCATTTTAATTTGAAAACAATATTTTACCTCTAAGGGTGGATAATTTTAAAAATTTTGAGGATCAACAAGTCATCGATGTACATATTTCATATTTTTTTTACAAATAAGTCCGGAAGTTTGGATCATTTCTGTAAACGAAGGATTTCCCAATTTGTTGGTACCCCCAGGTGCGCAGCATCCCCGTGGAGTGCATCCCCGGGCTGCGCGAGACGGGGTGGCGCGGCGGCGGGGCGCGCGCGCCGCTCGAGCCCGACCCAGAGCCCGACGTGGCCCTGCTCAGGAACGTGATGCACGCGGTACGTACATATAGTATAGTATCTATACTACTTATAAAATCGTAACGGGAGTAAATCTGTACATTGAAGGGATTTAAAAAAACTTTTGGAAACGTTATTTAGGCTTATCTGACTCCAAAATACTTTTCAAAAAATTTCTTGTCTGTTAGTCTGTTTGTGCCCGCATCACGCTGAAATTTCTGGTCCGATTTGAACCGGTTTTTTTTTTGTTTGAAAGCAGGTGGTCTAACTTAAAATCAGGTGTACTTGGATTTCTAAAATCCCAACCCTAAAAGGGTGAAATGGGATATTATAGTATGTATGGAAACAAAAAATTAAACAAATAAAATTTACATGCCGCGGGCAACAGTTAGTAAGAAAGCATGTGGTCTGACTTAAAATCTGGTGTACTTGGATTTTTAAATTTTAACCCTAAAGGGGTGAGAAGGGATATTAAGGTATGTATGGGAACAAAAATTTACAAATCAAATTTACATGCCGCGCGGGCAAGTTAGTAACACATAGGTACGATACTTTTTAATGCAAACGAAGTCGCGGGGCATAAGCTAGTTATATATAAATATATAAATATGTATATATTTTTATTTATTTATGTATACCTATATACTAGTGGTTCTGTGAAAACAGTAGACCTCGCCAGCCATTGTGATTTTTTTAAAACTATGATTTGGACTGTAAGGACTTGTTTCCAATTGGCCGTAAAACTATATTTTAAAAAATGTAACAGGTGAAGAACCACGCGGCCGCGTGGCCGTTCCTCAAGCCGGTGGACAAGAGCGAGGTGCCCGACTATTACGACCACATCAAGTACCCCATGGGTGAGTCGACCCCTTGGCTCGCACGATTCACAGCGCAATACCTTTGAAACTCGGACGGACTCCACGTCAGTCCGGACACCCTGACATGGTCACTCAAAATAACTGTCATTTTGAAACGTAACCCGCGACATAATTGGTCAAGACAAAGTATGACAATGACAGGTGCCTGAGTGACTGCGAACTAAATAATATAAGAATAATATGACATATTACTCGGCGGCATAACTAGCCTAGCTAGCTGTCATCTTGCTACATGTAGCAGGCTGATAGTCAAAGAGTTAAAACACTGTTGCATTGAACCTCATATTATGTTGCAATCTTATTGTCAATCATTTTCAACCGGCTTCAAAAACAAACGCACCACTCGCATCACTTCCCATTCGGACTTTGTCCCGTTCTTGGCTCTAGGTCATTTTAACCCCTAACCGACATTTACGTTTAACAACACCACTAAACTAACCCCTAGGAATAAGTAGTACTAACAAATTATGGATCTTTGGTCTAAAATAAATATATTTTATTTTCAATATTACTTAATGTATGAATAATATTGACGAGTATGTTAAGTTATCAATGAATATGAATATGTGTCGCAGACCTGCGGTCGATGGGCGAGCGTCTCAAGTCGCGCTACTACGTGTCGCGGCGGCTGTTCGTGGCGGACATGACGCGTATATTCACCAACTGCCGCCTCTACAACTCCCCGGAGACGGACTACTACAGGTACCTGACTACCCACGTGCGACTTTGTCTATCATATCACGTACACGTATCCTTGCGTATTCATAGAATACCCTTCATTTTCATCATTATCTAGACTTGCAGACTTTTATAAAAATTGGTGTTTTCTAGTTCCGGTACTCTTAAATTAAAATATATATATATATATAGGCACTTGTTGCTGAAACTCACAGATAAACGCCAAAACCTACAATAAACATTTTTTAGGAAAACTTAAAATGACAATTTTATTTTTTAAAACAAAAGAGTAAAAAACTTTTAAAAATATTTTTTTTTTTCAAAATCCCGCCAAAAAGCACATTTTTAAAGATTATGTTTCCAGCACGGAGTAGGATGGAGATGCCATATAGACTTTTGTCCTAATAATAAAATGTCTCAGGTGAGCGGGGTGCAATAGGTATTTAATATTAAAAAAAAAAATATGTATCCTTTGAGTACAATTTGTTATCTTTAAATATTTCAAGTACTTTCTTTGTTGCATAGCTGTGAGAGTGAGTGCCATAGAGAGGAAGTGAGTATAATGAGGTGTTAGTAATAATATTTGATTAAATAAATGTAAATATTGCAGATGCGCCAACACGCTGGAGAAATACTTCCACGGCAAGATGAAGGAGGTGGGCCTGTGGGACAAATGATCGGAGTTTAACTTCGACGCGTTCTTCGTGCGCGAGATCGCGGCCGGCGCCAGCGCGCACGCGCACGCCGCGTCGCCCGACGCGTAAGCCCACTGCTGGGACTGGACACGGACAAGGAACGGCGCGAATGTAACAGACAATATCTACACTAATATAATAAACAGTTTGTGAGTGTTCGGAACAGAGCTTGGAGCCGGTACGGCACCAGTATTACTGATATTTTAATATATTATACCGGTATTTGGTAACAAAATGCATGCAGTGACCGGTTATAACGATATTACCGGATACTAAACAACTTTTGTATGCGACTTTCGAAAGTACCAAAAAATTACACGAACCTTTTTGTATGAGTAATTTTTTTAGACTTCCTTCCACAACCGGTCACTACATGTAATTCGTTACCGTGTGAATAAAATATTAATAAAATGACAGTGATTCCCACTTATTAATGAAGAAAGAATTGACATGACATGAAATTTTGTCTAGGAAAATTAATTCCAAGGGTTTATTTTTTGTTTTATGTCAACATTGACATTGTTTTAACGCACGTGTTGCACCTTATTCCCGATTTTAATAGTGTTTACCGCCTGGTAAGTTTATTTTCTCTGTATTTAAAATATAATAATTTATTATTAAATAATAAATAAATTTTCATATGTACATAATACTTCACTTAATAAAATAAACCTTAGCACTCTAAAATGTTTAGGTGCTAGTTTCATTTCTATACCATTCTTATTCGTCTTGGTCTTAGAGTATACATAAGCTAGCTATTGGTATACGATCTATTGTTAAATTGATCTTTACCTATTTATGTACGGTCGACCGCAAGTCAGTGGAAACAAAACCAGTACAAACTGGTCTCTCACTAGGCTAGGCCAGCTCAAGGTCGAAGTGTTACCACTGACGTGCGGTCGACTGTATAAACCACGCTAATTCTAAACGATATTACCAAATCCAAACCATTTAAACCAAAAACCTGTACATAGGTTTGCCAAACGTGTACATGCAGCATAACGTTTTTGGTTTGGATTTGGTAATTATTATTAGCGCGATTGGATCCCTGGTTTTACGAGTTTTAAGTAAGTACCTGTCTCAGTCTGTAAATAATTCCTATTGTAAATATGTCATACATAATGTTTTGCAATTTAATCTGTAGGTAGCCAAAATGAATCATGAAATATTTCCTCTTCAATAAAATAAGTCTTTTACATATATTTGTTTTATTTTTGTTTTTAGGGATCCGTCAAAATATATACCACCCGTAGAGTGAAAATATTTTGTCTGTCTGGCGAATAACTACTGGACTGGACCTAATGAGTTGAAACTTGGAACAAAATACAGGTATAATTTACCTGGTAACGGCGCCAAAGGTCGTGGGCTCTATTCCCACTGTGGACACACAACTTTGTACAAGTTAGCTTTTAAAAAAACGCCAACGTTATTGTATTTGCTTAGCTGGTGGCTTCAACTATCTATTCGGCGAAACTTACAAGGGGGTAGTTATATGATGTACCAAGTTATCTGTGAAATGACAGAATTAGGAACTATGCAGAATGTCATTCGGCCGTCAGCACAAACTATACAGAACGACGGGCATGGAACGATTGCAGCCAGCCTTCAGTTCACAGAGAACTAGGTAAGTCTATACGACTTTTCTACTGCCTGTTTATGTTCTGTGGTCTCAATAAAAGTCAAATAACAATACTGTATTGGTTTTATTTCAACACTATGTACTCGTCAGTACCACGTACAACATTTTCAAGGGAATGTAAATACGTTTGCTACTTATTTAAATGTAGTTAATAAAAAGTACATACCAGTCTCCTTGTTAATATAAAATCCAATGGATTTCGCGTATAAGTACCTTATATGTACTGCATAGTAACTTAAATGCTCACTTAGTTAATTAAACTTAAAAATAAAATTCTTAAAAATAAAGTTTGAACGAATAACATCACTTTTGAATTCAACTGTAGTCGCTTTCGTTGAAATTGACACTAATATATCCAGTAGCCGCGGACAAAATGGGTTTCTTTATACCTTTTGGCACGGAACCATTGGAAGCATAAAAGGCAAGACGGTGAAATCATGGTTTTACTTAATCATTATACCTACATATTGTTACAACCGTTATTGGCTTGGTCATTATACTCGAACGACAGGTCGTGGGTTCGATTTTCACTGGGGACAGACTACTTAGTTGGTTGGTCTCGATTTGAGGATTGTTTTATTCTTATTAAATACCCATAGTACAGGAGAATCATAGTAGTATATTTTTCGTTTGACCATCGTATGTTTCGAGAAAATAGATAAACAGCAGTCTAAATGAAAATTCTGTATTATTTGACGTAAATGCAAAATAATTAAAGAGATTAATGAGGTAACTAACTGTAATCATGAAAAAAATAAAGATTACAGTAAAAAAAATGTGATAGTACTACAAAATTTAGAAAAAAAATTAACTAGATTTTTCTGTGTTTAACGTAGTATAAATCCCTCAAAGTTTCTGTAGTTAGTTTTGAGACCTTGTTAAAAAAATTTTTAAATACGGTTATAAAAAATCTCTCTGATACTCTAAAAAGGCTAATTGGAATAGAGAGAGATAAAGTTCTAAAAAAGAAGTTACAATTTTGGAGTTTAATCTGGGCGGTCTTGCCACTATGAGTGATTTCTTTCAGACAACCGTATGTTGTTTAGTATTATGTTATAAGTATGCCAGTGCAGCCGATCTTGATAAACTCCATTCCAAATGAAATGGCATATGAAAACAAAGATATTGTCTCGGAACAAAGTGGAAGGGGGACACTAGCTAGCTGTATTACCACGTCTTTGCAGTTTACTTCTGAACACATTATTGTTTATTTTGTTTCTGAGACGCAAATGCTTGTTTTCTTGAGCCATTGGTATTGGGAACAGATATTTATTGTTTGAACAACGTAATTATTTTTAGAATTGAAATCAAAAGCGATATCATTTTTTATAATGAGTTCAGACTAGACTTTATTAACTACCATTTCTCAGCCACGAAAATAGTGTTTAAGGTACATTACAACCGCTTTACCCAGCCTTAATAAAAACGACAATATTTGGTTGTGTCATGGCCCCTTTTCCACAAAAAGGTGTACCGGGGCAATTGCAACGAAGGGGCAAATACAACTACAGAGCTCATTATGTTATGAGTTTAAATGACTATGACATAACCGGATGGAGAAAATCAATGTTAACATTTTATTAGGCAGTTTGCCAGCCTCACTAGTTCCCCGCGACTGACCAGATCGTGCCTACTTTGACAGCTATTCGCATATAAATAAAAAACTGACTTTAGATAGCCATTATTTTTCAATCCCATCATAGATATAAAAAGTCTAGTTTTATTTGCCCCTAGTTGCGATGGCCCCCTTTTTTATATATCGTCCCTTGCGCGGTAGGCAAAGAAATAATGAAGTTTCCAAAAGAAAATTTGGAAAGTGGAAACCAGTTAATTTAGGAAAAATGAAAAATATTTTGCTGAATGGAATATCATTTAGCGATGCCGATTTCAGGTCCACTTCAATGTTCTAAGTATTTTACTTAAATTACCGATTTCCACATTTGTTAAGTTACCATCTACTTATTAGATATATACTCGTATATATGCAAAAGTATGCAGTTACCACAAATATTATGACCATAGAGTTAGTATAATTATGACATTTACAGAGATTTCTATTACATATTAATTGTTGTGGGTTAAAACATAATCGATTGGAAAAGTCTGTAGTTTAAAATAATTTGCTCGATAAAATAACTTCTTTTACATTAGTTTCGTCTCTATCTTCTTTCAAACAAAAGACAGGGATATAATTTTGTCAAATTGTGTGCGAAAATTGTAAAATTCCAAAGCTTTAAAATACTATAAACAAAACGCCTCTGTAACGGGTTAATTACTGGTATTACTACACTTGTTTAGTACAATACATCAATTACTGTTAATTCATAATATTGTATGAAGTTTTAAGTAGATACTTGCAAGGGTTTCGGATGAAGTTTTGTTGTTTTGTTTGTATGGACGGATATTCTTTACACAAATATGAGAGGTGGTTTCATTACACCTGTATATATAATATAATACACTAAATATAAGCACACTTGCACTAGGGCCAACCACAACCTTTAAAATTATTTCCAGGCAATAATTATATGACTAAGTCTACTCCCTAGCCAAACTGAATAACTCGTGAGGTTTTTACTTATTTAAATTAATAAACTTTTTATTTGAGGAAACACTAAGATTTTATTAGGTGGAAAAAGGGATAATTATACAGAATGTAACAAAACACCATATAGGTACTCTGATTTTCATACAAAATTCACGGCTCGGTGCATCATTTGTATTTTCCTATTTCCAAAAGATTGTCACTAGAAGTGGTTCAGTATCCAATACTGCTTTAACTGATCACAAAAAAAACAGGTGAATGCATGAAATGAAATGGTTATCTTTCTCTAGGTAATTCATGCAAAAAAATTGCTTTCTACCTACTTTTTTAAAGTTTTTTTTCTTACAATCGGCGATCGATCGCAGGTTACAATTTAATTTTTTCAATCTTCATTTTCACACTTTTTAACTTTCATGTGGGTAATTAAAATATTTAGAGACTTCATGAGCAAGCGAACCGAGAAACGAGTACAAGAAAATATTCTGTAAAGTATACCTAACTATAGGGTAATTAATAGGTATTATTTATAAACCATAATAAATAATACCATCAGCTTTTCTTGTAAAAAACCGTTTATTTTTCAGTGTAAGCAAACCTACACTTTGTAGATATGAGATCATAAACCAATTAAATATTGTTTTAAGCACTTACACGTTTTATTAAGTTTTTAACTTTATACACAGTACAGTAATTTATCGTTAAAAAAACGGAAATTACCGGAGTAGGTACATACACTTTAATGCACGAACTAAGCTGCCGCCCATCCTTTCGTTTCTTACGACATGGGAATATATTGCGTAATATTGGTATTAACGTTGGTATCTCAAAATACTCTAGTTTAACATTTTATTTTATATATATTGTTGTCACAGAACTCAGAAACAAAAAGACACTAGAAAATGTAATCACACCGTAATTTCTAACCATCGCCACTTGCTGTATTTTATTAATAACAGCTTTTTTGCTTTAAAAGTCCTTTGGTGTAATGTTATCTAATGCTAACACAGTATTTTAGACACTGATACACTTTTACTTTAAAACTGGTGGGTTATACACCACCTGTGCGGCGACTAAGTCACCGCGGGTATCCCAATATCTTGTGCCAATTTATTGTGAGTTCTGTGATTGTATGCAAATGGCGCTTGAAGACACAAGAACACTATTTCGTTGACTAGGCGGAGTCGCGGCATGCTAACTAACCAACTAACTACACAGTTACAAAACTAAAAGAGTCCTTAACAGTAAAATATCACTTTTCATAAACGCAGCGTCACTCACTGGAAGTTCCCAACTGATATGGATATTATTTTCAATTTTGAGTATTATCTCTGGTTATTGATGAACACGCTGTCTTATAACTTATAATTATAACACTTATAAAGTTATAACACACTGGACGTTCGCGCGGCCAACGCCTGCTCGGTCGTCGGTCGGTGGCGAGTCAGTGGGACGATCAGTCGGTTCCGACACACTTTGGCACGGCGGGCAGCTGGGGCGCGCTCCCGGTCCTAAGGAGTGGGAGACGAGCTCACGGAAGCGGTGTCCTGCCTCGAGCTCTCCGCCCTGGGACCGGACGGCGTGGATGAGCAAGATCTGGAAAGGATAAGTTGCAATATTCAATTGGTATCATTTTAGGGACCCGGCTGGATGAGGTTAGCGCAGGACCGGTCGTCGTGGAGATCCATGGGAGAGGCCGTTGTCCAGCAGTGGACGTCTACAGGCTGATATGATGATGATGAGACGTGAGAACTCATCTACCCCAGCGATTATCGGTTAAATGCCGACGCATCATGAAATGCCTAGGCATATCACGATCTGCCCAATTCTATGATCCGCCCACGACATTTACATTGGTCAGAATCACTTAGTTAATTTATTGCAGGTGACTAAATGTGCATCGTATACATTATATAGTCTATGCCTTGAAGGGCATATAGGCACTGACGCTGGTTACCTGGAGAGGTGGGCGTGTCGCTGAGGCGCGGGCGCGGGCGCGGCGTGCGGGGCGGACGCGGCGGGCTCGCACGCGCGCAGCGACGGCACCAGCTCGTCGGGCGAGGACGCGCGGCTGCTGCGCTCGCTGCCAGCCTCCTCGTACGAGTTGTCGCTCGTCAACTGAACAATAACGGCATCAGTTGAAAAATAAATTAAGATATAAGTTGGTCTCTTTTATACATTACTAGCTTTTTTTCCGCGGCTTCGCCTGCGTAGAAGAGTTTTTTCCGTGTACATTAACAGCGCCCTCTATGTAGGCGTTTTGTTACTTAGGGGGTATTAGCGGACGCTCTGCGACTTTGTCCGCGTTAAAAAGTAGCCTATACGTTATTCCAGGTTATAAGCTATCACTGTACCAAGTTTCATCAAAATCTGTTCGGTAGTTTTTGCGTGAAAGAGTAACAAACATACATCTTCACATTCTTACAAACTTTCGCCTTTATAATATTAGTAGGATTGAACAGTGGCGCAAAAGGGCCACCTGAACCCGGAGCCGTAAAATTTTATTATTGCGATCTAATAAGCATTATAAAATCTTATTACGAAACGAAAATTCGTTTATTTAATGAAGGAATACAATCTTCTCTTTTTGACGTCAATTCTATCTAAAACTACTGTGTTTCCACCTGTGAAACAACAACAAACCCAACAGCACAGGGCCCTACCTTTGTTTTATACATATTTGTTCATCATTACAAATATTTATCTATGTTGAGCCATCAGGTAATTGAATATCTTATCACAAATAATAACCACGTAAGATGCGCTAGTGTCGGTCGGTCGGTCGGTTGTTTGTCCGCTCACCAGCGTGAGGGGGTGCCGGCTGCGCGCGGGGCTGAGCGCGCGGCTCCTCGCCTCCTCCACCTCCAGCTGCAGGATGCTCTCCTGGCTGCCGGTGAACTGCGCACACCAAGCAAACACATACACATCATCATGACAGCCCTTCAACGTCCACTGCTGGGTATAGCCCAACGAACGCCTCCACACCCGGTCCTCCGCCCGCCGCATCCAGCCGCTTCCGGCCACCTTCGTTGGGTCGTACACACACATACATTAACAATTATAAATTAAAGTAACACAGAAGTAAACTGATAATGAAACATTTTCTTCCCACTTATTTTCTATGTTTATTATTAATTAATTATTCAATAAACTCCAACTTCCTTGCATACTAGTCCAACATGCAAGTGAGTTTTTTAAGCTCAAAACATTTTTGTATCATTTTACGGGATTCTGGACATCATTGACATTGTTCTGACACAGAAGAAGAGTTACGTTCTGATTCTATGCAAGCCACCTTGAGCGAAAGCTAATAAGAGGTGACGAATCAATTTTTGTTTTGCAAGTTACTCGTCTCCGACGTAAATAAAATAGAAAAAAAAAGTAGATTATACAAGAAGTGAATTAAAAGGGAATTTAATTCGAGGGACTAAGTTGGATCCCGAGAGCAGCGAAAGATTTTAGAGTAGAATCACGAGCGTAGCGAGTAAAAGAGAGTTTTATTCACTGTTTTCGAGGAACAAAATGCTCTTTTTAGAATGACAATGGTATAAAACATTTTTTTAGCTCAAATTATTTTCAAGTAATACACTAACAACAATGTAATAGATATTGCAACTTATTTTAAAGGAATATTCTACGTAGATTGACTCACCACAAACCCATAGTACTTGAGGATGTCCATCTTGCACATGGGGCAGGTGCGGTGCTCCAGCAGCCACGGGTCTATGCAGTTCTTGTGGAACTCGTGTCTGCAAGCAAGTCAACGTCATAATATTTAGATAATTAATAAAAATAAACAAAATTTGAAGTGTAGGTTGTTACCGGTCGTTATTCTCGAAACATTTTATCAAATACATTTCTCTAATTCCAAACCAGCATAGAGATTAATTTCGCATGCGCCGAGCACATTTTGCAGGTTTTTTAGAGCAATGTTCGGGAGTGACGTTTCTTTTCGGTGGTACGTACTATAATGTATTCTGTGGCGGCGGCCTGCGATACAATTTTACACGGGGCGGTGACCCCTTGGAAAACCTACCACAGAAGAAGTAAGAGTTACTAGCGTGGAATAGCTCCAGCAATGGACTTATTATAATCTGTAGATATATCAATATGCGTGTCACTCACCTACAAGGAAGAGATCTGAGCGTTTCAGACACTTTGTAAGGCTCTATACAGATGGCGCAGCACTCGCCGTCTCCTTGCACCTCCTGCGGTCATCACACACCAACATTAACTTACAACAAGAGAACATAACATAACTAACAATAATATAGTCACAAATCACAATTGACAATCCGTAGAGTTAGGTAAAATGCAATAACTACTTAACTAATTACTTTTCAAAGTCAAAGCTTGATTTAGTAATTCAATTCAATACTCTTTATTGCATAAAAAATAACAAAACTGATACAATAATACGTAGCATTGTGCATCTAGGCGGTAAATAAAGAGACTAGATTAGGAGTCAGTCTAGATTAGGAGAAACTTACTCTGTCATCAGTCTTTAAACTCTTGAGGGGGATTCTTGAGAGCGCCTTCTTAGCGGCACAGCACAGCCGCTTCTGTAAGAATAAAACACGAAAAATTACAGTGTCAATTGATAAGAACACTAACTTTTGAGCTATGTGGAATCTCTGGATAAATGGCCTAATAAGACCATATTGGCTGATCAATTTTGATATTGAATGGCCTGTTGGATTAGTTGGTAGTGATCCTGCCTACTGCGCCAGAGGTCTTGGGTTCGATTCCCACGCGGGACCAACATTTGTGTGATGAGCATATTTTTTAGTTTTCGGATTCTGGGTGTTTGTTTGTATGTATTTAAGTATCTATTAAAAGTATAATATGTATGTCGATTAGTTGTTGACAAGCATCGGCCTAATTTGGGACTAAACAGCCGTGTGTGAATATGTCCAAAAACAAAACATAGAATGAAGGTGATAAGATAACTTTATTCTGTATTTCCTTAGCTGTCTTATGAAAACAAACTTTATTTGCGTCTCGGCCACATGTACGCGCAAGGTACTGCAGCTGCAAAAACAAGTTTGTAATACCATATAAACTTTGCGGTCCACTTGGGAACATCATCTATCGTTTATTTTGCTTTCAATCGCAAATGCTTTGGTTTTCTTAAGACACCTAATGAAAAACGATTATACTTTAAATGTACTAACGGAGAGGCGGTCCTTGGCGTGTATGTATCGGAAGCGCTGTATGTAGTAGAAGACGAGCCACGCCAGAGAGATGACCATCAGCACGATGAACGAGATCGACACGAACAGCACCGACGTCCTGCCACAAATAAACAAACCATGTCAAAAAACCTGCTAGATGGACCTACGACCGGAAGCAAGAAAAAAACTGAAGAACCTTGAAAAGGTTCCGCAACTGTAAACCGTTTCGTTGTTAGGTTGTTAGTGAAGGTGCGGGATTCCCTCATTCCTGTAGACACCGACACACCTCTACATTGGGTAGGTATAGAGTCCCCAAGAGTATGAAACTAACCTTAGAAACCGACTGAACTCTACATTGGGTATAGAGTCCCAAGAGTGTAAGTACTAACTTGTTGATGTTGTTGTTGATGTTAGTGAAGGACCGGCCGCGCAGGATGCCCACGGTCACGCGCGTGCCGTTGTCGATCAGACGCGTGATCTCCTCACCCTTCCACTTGTACGTGAACACTGCGCTTATGTTGCCTGCAACAACACACAAACAAACAACTAAATTACAGACCTTCAAATTCTAACAAACAATATGACCCGGTGTAAGTACTTATACTTGATTTAAATCACTGATTAAAATCATCTCAACCCTCGAGATGACTAAGTTGATGAGACGTTACCGATAAGATTGTATTTTGGTGACGAAGAGTTGCGTCCCTGGATGAGTTGATAGGATGATTCAACGGAACTCAAAAACTGCCACATATACCGATAAATCTAAGATTTACCTACCAAGTGAAGATCCAAGATCAAACCAAGACCGAATTCTTCTTTAAAAATCGGTTAGGTTAGGTTGGTTTTGTATAAAATTCTATGAAATTCGGACTTTTACTATCATCTAAAAAGAAATAAATAGTAAATTGTAGAATTAATGCAGAATTATTGAATAAGAATGGTAGTTTGGGCCTTTACAGTAACAGGTACAGTCAAGATTTAAGAGCAATAGCAGTTTCGCAACTTAATACTTTGAGAGACCAGTTTCACTTACGATTTTCTTTTATATCTATTCCCACACACGCCCATAACCACTAATATATTCCTGGATATTACGATGAATATCTATGACGATAAGGTTTATTAAAACACGCTTTTAACTTGGGTGATCAGTTCACGAAAAGCGATTAGATCAGAATATCTAATCGGTTTTCGTGTTGTCCCACACTACGCTTGCCCAGTCGTGGTCTCCACTCGAGAACTCGTCTACCCCAGCGGTTATCGGTAATGTATAGTCCTGCAGATAAACCGGACCCCTTTACTGAGTTTTGTAAAGTGAGGGGTCCGGTTTATCTGGAGTGCAGGTGACCGCACGGTTGTACAGAAAAATGACTCTTAGCGTGCTACTGCACTTATGAACCTTACTGTACCTACACTAAATCAGACCTACAGTCACCTAGGTAGTGATATCATACGCTGTCACAGCCGCATTAGTACGAATTCCATTGTTTACTCGCAGATAATGAGATAACACACGCGGTTCGTGCATCGCTAATGTACAATTCGTTATGTATTCTGTTTATTTAATTACGAACTAGATTTTTTTCCGGTAACTGCATATTTGTTTTTGCGATATCACTGTCTAGGTCTATCTACTTGCGTCCTCAAAAGGAATCAGTTACCTCTTTGTTACGGTGAAACTGAGATTATAGAACTATCTAAAGATTATTTTGCTTCGTTCGCGTGACTTTCATCATCAACAGCCTATTAATATGTCCCCACTGCTGGGGCTCAGGCCTACCCTCGCAACTAGGGTGTTCGGGCTATAGTCCACCACGCTAGCCCAGTGCGGGTTGGTGGACACATGCGCCTAAGAATTTTTCATCGGAGTATGCAGGTTTCCTTACGATGTTTTCCTTCACCGTTTGAGAGCAGTCAGTAAATGTACTTAAGTTTCGAGAAAAATGGCCCAGCGTGACTTTAGGAGTAGTTAAGTTTAACCGTGAAATTTCAATCGTTAATGTATTAGTATGGTACTTATAGTTAGTCTGTTGTGTACATTAAGGAAGACCTATGTCCAGAACAGAAGTGGACGAGGCTACAAAGTGACAGTGGCTATGATCAGTAGTGCCTAACACTTCATTAGGTATTTAGCCTTTATAATTTTTTTTCTCAGTAAATGCCGGTTTTTGCGTTGAACAATGTTTTATTACCGAAAAGCTTGTACCAAATGTATTCTATTTTAAGCATATGGGCGATAATAGCAATAATTTAAGCCTTATGAAAAAGATTAAAGTCACCAAATCAATCATCGTTCGTTATCCTGAGTCTCGTAAAATAATTTTTACATGTACAGGTATGCTCCAGGTTTTAACCTCAATCGGTCAAGTAAGTAGCCGTAAAGTTATCCGTTGAGACCATAGAAAAATGAACCATAGAACCGTAATCAGCGTATAGCACGAAATAGCAATAGTCTTTTACCCCAATAATTTGAGAAGACGCTTCTTATATGGCGGGGTCCAACTGAACAAACACTATCTATTTTAGTCGGGCTGTTGTTTGTTGGGGGGCAGTTGGTATGTGGTTACACTGCCCCCCAACAAAAAATTCACATACGTAAACCGAGATAGAAGATATTATATCTGTCTTGCTTACTCTTACCACTTTTGTAATAAGTGTGTCCCTCTCTGATTATTATTGTTATTTTAGCAGCTGTTCTATGGGATCCTTGTTCAATGGTTGAGACAGATAAACAGACGGACAAAATATCATCGCTGACTGGGTTAGATTGAACACTCGATTGAACCTCATCCCACTACGTAAATGCTAAAGTTTGTATTGGATGTTAGTTGCCCAATCACGCTATAACGGCTGAACATATATTGATGAAACTTGGTACAGTGATAGCTTATATCCTATAGACATATATAACATACATGATGCTTTGTAGTGGAATATTATGGCCCTTCTAACTAGGTCGCCGCGTTCAAAGCCGTAGAAATGCGCAGTCCAACGCATACGCACCCCTTTAAAGATTATAGCGCAAGTAGACGAAGTATTGTTATTTTTAACGCGTGGGTGGTCGCAACATTGACACAATTCTGATGTTAACGCGATCATCTCGGTCGGGTTTCATTGCCAAGGTAATTCGATCGCCCGTGCCCGCTGCCACGTCGATCTGTACTACTCGGCAACTATAATGAGTCTTTCCGCGTCTCCCGCTTCCCCCTACGTCCCCCCGCCGTCATAGATACAGAGTGCAAAAACGATTGAGAAAGTATTGAGCGAAAGTGTGGGAATAAATTATTATTTATTTATATTTTCAATAAAAAATAAAACATTGTGTAAGAAGTAGTCAGATACTTAAAGAAATCTTCATCTTTATCATCATTTGTTAATGGCACGACGTCACTTGTACCTCTTGTACTCACTTTTATGCGAACGGTACTGTCACGCTATGACGAGAGCGGGCCGCGAGGTAGGGAAGCGGGAGGCGGAGGGAGGCCAAGGCCAAGTGACTCGTTTCAGGTGTCGGGTAGTAGGTGGTTTATAACAACAGCAGGCAAGAGAGGTTGCACACGATTTGTGATGTTGGTAGATCAGTGACGTGGTCGGACGGTGGTAGATCCTGGCTAGATGAAGAGCTGTGAGATGAGACCCTTGGGTAGGAGCTGTCCTCCTGGGATATGTACTTGTATGTATGTAAAACAATAAACTTCACCTCTCTATACTCTATTGCAAAATAACAAATTGGGTTACAGGCTAAGTAATGGATGCAATAATATTGTGTTTTGGATTTGTTGTTTGCACGCATGGGAGATATAGATCATTCAATATATAATTCAGTATTACACAACGCTAATGAGGAGCGAATACAAAATTAATGATAATAAGGAAGTTATATCAGAAACCACATCATTAAATACGTTTAGCATGGTAATGCACTAATGCGGACATATTATTATAATTATGTTGTAGCATGGATGTAGATTTTCTATACTATGTAATAATAAGGAAGGAGTAAGTAGGTATGTATATTCCACATCTTATTACGATTCTAAGGTAAATTTTCACATAATAAGACTTCCATTGTGTTGAAAACTGGTTTAACCACTTTGAAATTTTAATAAAAACTATGTGTTTACCCCGACTTCGCCCGCGTCTTCGCCTCTTTTCCGCGGGTATAGTTTATCGCGGTAAAAAGTAGCCTACGTCCTGCCCCAGGGTTCGATATATCTCCACACCAAACTTCATCAACACAGACAGAAATACTTTATAATTTACCTCTATATAAATACAATATGTCACACATTACCCTCACATCACTCATCACTTTGATGATGATAATGATATTATGATATTGTATCGCAAATCCATTCAGCGGAACTTTAAGGTAGACGCTGGTATACTCGTCAGTGTCCCTATAGTCGTCACATGATATAAAAAGCATATTTAACCTGTTGTACCAACAGTAAATCAACAGCTTTTCATGGCAACATTTTTTTAAACTTAAGTACAACAATTAGATAGCAACACTACAGGTTAAAAATGTGCTTTTTATATCATTTGACGACTATAACTGACGAGTATACGGACGTCTACCTTAGGCGACGTACGGACTTTCTTCTTTATTATCGTAGTTGGATGTACTGTTGTTGATAATACAAAATAACCCAGCATTGTCTATTAAGATAACAACAAAGGAGTGATCTGTAAGCTCGCCCGCTGACCGGACGGCCTCGCCGCGGCATGCAAGCCTTGTAGAGAAATAACTTGGATAAGTCTCTAGTACTTACGTGTACTTCAATACTATTCATGACAAAAATCTGCAATCTGCAAAGTGTGTACATCGTACATAATGTACGGTTTCCGTTTTTTTAGTTTACATTTACATTTTGCTCATCAATGTTGGGAGATTTTTAAAATATATTTTTTGTAAAACAGTAAAATTTTAAAATACAATACATAGGTTTAAGTAAATCCAAACTGTACTTTTTAATAAATGTGGAACAATAAATACATTACAAACAATAAATTTCAATGTCAATATTTATAAAAACAGACTTTGCGTGTATAAAAGTAACAAGAATAATCCATTTAAATTTCACCATCGAACCTCCAAACACCTGTATATAAATATGTTGCAAAATATATCATCTCAATTAGTCCAGTAGTTTTCGAGTTATCCGGGGCGTACAGACGGACAGACAAGTTTCGTTTTAAGGATATCCGTTGTAACGGAACCCTAAAAAGGTAGACTTGCGTACAAAAGGTGGGCCGTTGTAGCTGTTTATTTATTTAGTATGCCGTGACATCTATTTCTACTTGTTTATTTGCACAGCCTATTTGCACGTCACAGTGGGCGTGGGTGGTGGGCATCGCGTTACGTCACGCATCCACCTCCGAAATATTTGAACACTCACACTCGGAAAGGAACCTTCTTTTTCTTCTAAACCCTATCCTAAACATATCAAACATTTTTTTGTTTAACCTTTGACCCAATGTATAATTTATATAAATATAAATAAATATAATTTTGTTTAAAAAAATGTTTCATTTGGATAAATTAGACAGAAACAATGCCCAATGCTGGTAGATAACCTGTATTATGTATGGACATTATTGTTGCATTCAAAATATCAAAAGGGAGTTTGTGGCTGAAATATACCATAGATCCAAGAATCCATCCTAGCCCTTATGTTTTTTAAAATTTGTAGTGAGCCAAACGTGTCGCGTCGTCGTTTGAGCCATTTTACAAAACTTTAACGGAAACTATATGCCACGAAAAGTCCCTTTTGATTTGGAACGCCACACATGGTCGGAACTAAAATTTGGATAAATACTTATTAAATACATAGACTACAAACAGCAATAACACAAGTATGATATTTAAGATGAAAAAGATTAATATGAGTACCTCTCGAGAATTTGAGACTGGTAGTAGAAGGAACATTACATTTCCATACAATGCTTCACATGTTTTTTTATCGGAGCCATGTAAATAGGTACTTACCTATGTATGTTATTGTTTATGTGCATACGAGTATGTACCTGACGCCATTTAAACGTTATTTATGTATGTTTTAACGCTTTTACCGGAGCCATTGAAGAAACGGATGAAAAATATAATACACTTTATTTATTTCTTTTATATCTTTACCGGCCATTAGTATTTTATTTATAGCTGTGTATGATAAGTGGCTATGTTGAATTTGAAAGTAATGTTATAGGTATGAATAATATCAATATTTCAGCGTCTACGAAATTCATTAAGTATATAAAATGGAAGTCTGATGAGAGACGATTATAGAAAGACTACCACAGATGCTTGTTTTTAAGATTAAGAGTGAGTGCAGCAGAGTATTATAGTACTAGTAGTACGTTAGTATTATTTAGGTATCTGTTTTATTTTTCATGCAGTAAAATAATAAGAAATGCTTAAATAAATACGCCAAATCCAACGGTAGGAAAATCTGTGATGCAGTCAATATGACGGTTTGATTTCACTGAAAGCTGGCTGTAGGCCAGGTCAAAAGTTTAATGTCTTTGGGGCTTCTAAAAGCTGTAAAGCGAGCTTAGCTCGGAGTTCCTCTAAAGGATATGAACCGAAATGAAGATTTCTAAAGAAAAACCAATGTGACAGACTCTTTCAAGCGCTTTTCCAGCCTTGCATCACTGCGACCATTGGTGATCTATTGTGATCGACGCCTTAGTGCTAAGCTTTGCATCCGTTGGGAACTTCAGTACGCTATTGGCACTGATTTGTTTTACTTCGTCAGGTCGACAAGGATAAAAATGTAGTGATACTTACGACCCTTATCAGTGGAGAGTTTCATCTTCTCTAGCACGGTGGTGTCTCTGTCATTGTATATGAGGACAGCCGTCGCGTTGGCGCGCCAAGCGTTCTGCACCTGTAAGGCGAAACAATAGTTATTTATTTATACATGGTCCACTATTCTCAGAATACACTAACTTAGCAAACATTATGATTCCCTGACAAATTTGAACACTGACCCACCCGGGTCATCCGCATGGAAAGAGTTCGGATATGATGTCACAAAGATTAGTTTATACCTTTGTTTCTGCTTCATGGTTTATACCTATCGACTACGTTATAGTTTTGGGAGCAATTCGGATTTGAAGCAAGTTTTTATATCTAAAAATATGGTAGGTATCTGTGGTAGGTATACATGGTGAAGTGTATGTTTATGTTTTATCATGTCCGATGATTCAAATTTAAGCCAACATTGGTTGTTGTGTTGTGACCTAATATGAATACTGTAATCAAACAATCAATCTTCGATATGAAGAGGCGAAACGTGGACAATAATCCGCACCAAAATATCAAAGATATCTACAGATAAGCATTGGCGAATAAATTATGAAATGTATAAATACAAGGAAAGTTTGAAATATGTAAGGATCCTAATAAAAATGCTAATAAAGTTCGCAATAGAGTGAGTTTTTAAAACTCGTACCTATATATGTATACAAATCATTAATTAAAATGTCTAACATCAAAGCAATGGAAAATAACTTGAAAATAACTGAAATATTAACTGAAACATTGACAAATTAATCAATAGTAATAATGATGCAAATACATTTTAAACAATCCACTTTCAAACGTATCGACTCACAATAAGATCATAATTATATAATTATGAATACAAAGCGCGAAAGTCTAAAATGTACTATCAGAATAAGATCGTTACAATTTAAGAATTGATGCAAATAGGTAGGTACTCAAAACAAAAGGCATATTTACATCGTTATCGACGTACTATCTGTAGATAAGCGAAAAATAATGTAGGTGTATTTATATAATGAATGAAAGTAGATTCTAGATATCACGTACGTGTACCATGAGTGGGCTATGTAATGTGTAATCCATGGGGATTAGAATTTATGGAACGCGGGATATTGGCGGCCCACATCAAGGATTTTGTCCATAAGTTTAGTTATATTATGTTAGGCAGATAGTATATTTTAGTACTTGGATAATAATGAATAACATTTTACTATGCGCTTTTATTGACAATCAAAGGATTATTATATGAAAAGAAGGATCACGGTTAGATAAAACCCGAGGAAGGATAGTTAAAGTACCCTAGTTAAAACTTAAGTAAAGCTTAAGTTAGACCGGCTGGACCAGGGGGCCAATAGGCGCATCTAAACGATATTACCAAATCCGAACCATTACCAAAAACGTTATGCTGCATCCACACGTTTGGCAAACCTTTCCAAACGCAAACGTGTGGAGCAGGGGTTTGGCTTGCCCCCTGATGACCGCTACGAATGTTCCTATTGTCTTATTGACAGCGGGTAAGCGGGGGCAGCGCGGACTCCAGGAGAAAAGTGTGACTCGTGTACCGGGGCCCTACGCGCGGACGTACTACTCAGCAACTATAATGAGTCATTCCGCGTCTCACGCTTCCCCCTACGTCGCCCCGCGTGATAGGTACAGGGTGCAAAAACGATTGAGAAAGTATTGGGCGAAAGTGTGGGAATAAATTATTATTTATTTATATTTTCAATAAAAAATAAAATATTGTGTAAGAAGTAGTTAGATACTTAAAGAAATCTTCATATTTATCATCATTAGTTAATGGCACGACGTCACTTGTACCCGACATCTCACATTTATGCGAACGGTACTGTCGCGCTATGACGAGAGCGGGCGGGCGAGGTGGGGAAGCGGGAGGCGGAGGGAGGCCAAGGCCAAGTGACTCGTTTCAGTGTAGACCTACCTTGATCTCAAAGTTGCAGCTGCCTCGCCTGATGACCGCTACCCAGGGCTCCGTGGGCAGCGGGTCGGCGGGGGCGGCGACGGACAGCAGGGGCCACGTGCACCCCGTGTGGTCCCGCTCGCCGCCGATGCCCTTCGCGCGCACGTGGACCGCCACACCCCGCGACGAGCCGATGAAGCCCTCGCCATATTTCCCGGACTGTGGACATATAGGAACGTTATTGATTAGGCAATAAAAAAAGGTAAAAAGTAGAGGTCGGAAAGAGGGAATGAGGAATGAATCGTTTTGTGAATCTGACTTTTATGTCAGTGATGCTTACCTCGCAGAAATAAATTATGACAGAACGGTAAAAGACCGCCAACATGAAAAAATATATTACGTTGAAAAGTTATTTGCCTAAAATTAATTGTTTTTAATTATGTCTTAGCTGAACGGGTGATTAACTTTACGTGTTGTCTCCAAAACTATGACAAACTAAAAAAGGGGCGTGGTTCAACCAAAAAAAAAAGCTGCCACACACGAAATGTAATGAAAACAATGGCATGGCCGTTTATCTTTATTCTGTAACGTATCTATTTCAAAAGGTTTGAATTTCAATACTTTTAGCAATAGGTACCCATAAAGCGCGAAAGTTTAAAATGTACTAATATAGGTATCGTTCCGTAGTTTTATAGCTAACAACTAGTGCTAACAACATTGTTTTTTTGAACTGCTTTCAAAGCGATACAAATTAATCATTGTAAGACCTTCCGAGCGATGTCAGTGACTTGGATATCGTTTTCTCTATTGGGTGCCTATAAATATCCCATCGATAACACAGTTGTACGCCATGTTATGATACTAGTACGTTAGGTTCTTTGTAACCAAGTGCTGGTTTTATTATTTAAATACACTTTTACTTCAACGAGCTATCTTGTCTAGTTTAGGAAATATCGATTGAATTATTTAGGATCGTTTTAATAGCAACTCACTTTTTAGAGACTGTCGATCGTAACGCATCGCATACCTATACCTAGCAAGCAATATTTGTGAATTCAATCTCATCAATTTTCGTCAATTTTAATCATCGTCCTATCAACACAGCAAAAGTGGTGGACGGCAGCACGAAACCGTACTTAACTTTGGTCCTTCGAACCGGATGATTTATTTTTGCTCATCAGTGTAGGTTGATACAATATTTACTAGTAAGTTTACTTCGGCATTTCACGATTATACCCAATTAATACCACTCTCCCATTGATCCTAATACGTTTCTTTTATCTCCCGCTATCTTAACCCTGTATCCAGAAGGTAACGAACGGGGCAAATGAACAATTAAATGCGAGCGATAACCCGTGACTCAACGTTGACACGTAATTGGGTACAATATAACATTGTACCTCGTTATCTGTTGTTTAGACCCCGAGTCAACTAAAAACACCCGATTAATAACATAATAAATTATGAAAACAAGTTTTTATTACAATCCTTGTGTTGGTCTCGGCACGACGTGCGTGTATTTGATTGAATAATGCGGAGTATGTGTGTGTAGTGGGTTAAAAAAATATAGGAGTTTTTTTTACGAAAAACGGTTTTAATCATAAGTACCTAAGCTATAGAAGTAAGAAAAACTCGGGGTGCGAGAAGTCATCATCAACATCAGCTGTATGGAATGTCTAAAGGATGGAAGGGAGTGGCGATGCAGAGTTTTTGTGATGTTTTTTTTTTTTAATTTTTAATGTAATATTTTTATTTTTATGTCACAGGTTTTAGGTGGGACGCGGTGACTGGTGAAGAACCGAAGATCGGGTTCAGTGGCACGCCTGGGTGGCCTGGGGTAGGCCTAGTATGAGCAGTGGACTAGTGCAGGTTGATGAATTGATAACACATTTTTAGTTTGATACAAAATTCTATGATTTAAGGTATAAAAAAAATACGGCACTGAACTTAAATAATTATATATGAGCTTCTATCCACGGAAAAATCTAATTGATACTCGCCATTGAAACAAAAAATAACAAATTAACTGCTCTTGTTGGACGAACTATTTTCTCATCACTACTCAGTCGCAATCGTAAGCGAATTTATTATTTACTTTATTAATCATTGATAACGCTGTGACGTAGGCACCAGTATCACGGGGTCAACGGCCGGGCGCGCATGACCGGAGCGGATCAGCTGATTGATCATTGGCTGGCGCAGTGATGCGCATACGCAGTTATCGCCGGGCTATTGTGATCATCATGAAATGAACACCGGATTGTTTGTAGTGACCCGGAACTGTACTGTTAGAACACCGCAATCACTGGGTATCAAGTATGTTCAGGCTGCAGCCGTCTGGGGATAATCAGCACATAATAGGTACTGAACAATACTTATTTATTTTTTATTTAAATTAAATTAAATAACTCTTTATTTCAGACTATTGTCCATATATTATTAGTTTGATTAGTACTTATAACTATAATACCTAATAAATACTGTTAGTATGGTTAGTATCTTATTGCAAAAGTTTATTATTTATTCCGCCCTGTTACTACCTCCACCCAATGTTTTTGGATGGGGCAGTCAAATCGTGCAGCAATAGTCTTCAGAATGCTGTTGTTACTGTTACGCAGGCGATGCAACATGGACGCGGCTTTTTTGCGGAGGATCGCGTAGAAGTCGTCTGTACGCGCCTTTAAAACTAACTAAATTGTACAAAAGGCGAACTTAATGTCAATGGCACTCTCTACCAGCTGACCTTTGGGCCATGCAGATAAATTAGTGGTAGGCGCAAAAAGAGAGATTGTTATAATATTTCCACTTCCAAAACCAATATTCCGAGCGATGTCGTTTGTATCAAAATTAAATAAAATAAAAATTGCCAATTAGACGGAGAGACCATCTGCGTAAGGCGGCTGGCAGTGGCTGGTTGAGGAGAACCGAAGACCGACGTTCGGGTCATGGTAAAGTCAAAATGGCACCACGTGCTTTATGAATGCTCCCTTACTTATTACATCATCATCATATCAGCCTGTAGACGTCCACTGCTGGACAAAGCTTACTTATTTATTACCCCCTTATTGATTAGTGAATAAAAAACCTCCCATATTGTGGAGAGTCCAGCAGATTATGTAAGCGGATTATGCGCTACAGATGATGATGACACTATGGTCAATATTATGATAGAGCAGCTTCCAACTTTAGAGTGACACCTGACGTTAGAATGACCATCTAATACCGTATGACGTGCGAAGGGATTATAAGTTGTCGAGATCATGTCCCTAAGGTTATGATGATGCAAGATGTCCGGCCTGCTGTGCTGTTTCAACATTGCGTCAAGGGCCCGCTAACGGAGACCTTGGTCCACTAATATTAAGAGCCGCAACGCACCAAATGCGTTCACGTGTGCGGCGCGTCGTTGTTATGTATGAAAACGTATGGGAGACGTCGCACCGGCTGCGTGGCGTGTGCGGCGCGTGGCAACAGACACCGGTGCGACGACGGTTCCTGTACAGTTTCGTATATTACAAAGCTTTATTGACATAAGTCATTACCACAAAAAACACAGTATAGGTAAGTAATACTAATATTATAAATGAGAAAGTAACTTTGTCTGTCTGTTTGTTACCTTTTCCCGCATAAAAGATGAATGGATTTTAAAGAAATTTGGTGTGGAGATACATCAAACCCTGGGGTAGGACATAAGCTGCGTTATACTGTTCCCGCGGGCATAACTTATTCCACGCGAGCGAAGCCGTGGGCAACACATAGTAAATTACATATAACTAAACTGACCTATATTTTTGTAAGTCATGCTAATAAGTTCATTGAACGAGAAAACGCTTGTTTACCGTTCCAGGAAGAAAGTAAACAAGGTAAACCACTAAGCACGGTGATATGATAACCAACCAACGGCTCTCTTTAATAAAATGTATGTTATTCATATAAAGTGACAGCATTTTAAACAGCAGTCAGTAACATTGCCAAGGTTGTCTTAAAAAGTTACTTGCGTAAAACACAGTAGTAGAGATTCCTTGTAACGTTGATTGACGCTTATGTGTTATTGAACAGTAACTTTAGTTTAGATTTGATAAGTTTGAAGTCTATATGATTTAATTATCAATATGTATAGGGTATACGAGTTTATTTATTTATTTATTTTATTTAAAAACTTTATTGCACATAATTGTACAAAAGCGAACATAATGCCAGTATAAAAGTATAAGAAAGCTAACATTACAAATGCGAAACGTGCGAAAGTGTGAATGTCCGTTTATTTGTTTGTTGCTCAATGCTCAATCACGCATTAACGGCTGAACAGATTTTAATGAACTCCGTACAGTGATAGCTGATATCATGGAAGTTGCGGGTATAAAATCAAACTGACAATAGGTATTAGCTGTGAATCAGGCACTAACAATGCCACGGCCAAAACCGCCTCTGTATACAAACAGCACCGTATAGTCAAGTACTTCTAAATATGGTGGTCTCGTTCGTTCCCCGTGATCGCAATGCCAATCAAATTGTCAGCAACGTGCCTTCCGCTTCCTTCTATACAAGTACATTAATGATTAAATCAGCAAAACTTTAAGGTTAAAGGTGATTCTTAACTGATATGCAAATAAGTTGACACAAGCCAATTGACACTAACTGTAGTTTTTAATAAGGCATTTAATAAGGTGAACTACAGTGTACTAGATTGCCATACAATCCGGTAATTAAAATTAACTTCTTCCGAAGTAAATACAGTAAATTTAAGTACAAAATACATGGTATAAATTAGAAATAGATGTAAATTCTGTTAGTAAATTTAATTAAACTTCAGTCCGCACCTTGGGTTCAAAAAATCAATTTTTATTTTGGGAACTAATATGAATTTTAAATTATGTTCATAACTGAACATAATTTAAAATTCAAATAATAATTATTCATAATATAATTATTCATAATTTAAAATTAACATAAAATGCATTCATTCTATATATTAAACGAGGTATTGACCTAACAATTTCGTAACTACGAAACTGCTCTTTTGATATTCACGTAGGAATACTCTTGTAGTGCAAATGCACTCACAATGAAATTTCGAGTACAGTATAGTACAATGAGAATTCAGAGTACATTTCAACAAACTCACATTGTCATGACCAAATATAAACTAAGCATTACTACTATGTAGTAGATTTTGTTTTGCTCACGGCTATAAAAATATAATCAACTGAATAAATATGAGTATTCACGCGTGGAACTAATAAAAACCACAAGCCACAACAGAAGTCAATAACATCAGTATATATATTATGATACTCGTACAAGTACTTTGTCCCATTTCCGCTGGTCTGTTTCAGAATGCACGCACTAATAAAAGAATCAATAAAACCACTGCACTTATAAAACACAATGTTATTTTATTGTATGTTTTTTTATTGTATGCTTATAACTCGGGTACCGTTACAGATATTGTCTTTCGGGGAAGACTACAGTATTTATTATTCACCAAGTTACGACAAAACAGAGCCGAAAAATAACGACTTTAATTAGAATTTAATTGAGAAACAGGTCGGACTAAAAATCCACCCTTCGGCGACATACAGCTGGAAACAGAGTAGTTTTAGAGTCAAAAAGAGAATATTGTATTCAAATTTTAAAAAACATACATACAGCCGAGCATAGAACCTCCCCCTTTTTTCGAATTAATAAACGAATTTTCATTTTAACGTTTACTCGGTGCAGGCAAAATGCAGTTTTTACAAATAATTCGTCTGGTATTTCTAAACGCTATCTAATTAGAAAACTTACCGCTCTAGTTTAGAATATCGAACCACCTACCTATATATATCAATTGAACTAGGTACGTATTAACTAGCTGCAAGGCGAATGGGTGTCCGGGAATAGTTTATCCTGAACCAAATGACTACAGGCTCGCCCCTTAGCTGCATTTTATGCAGTGAACAGTTGGGAAGGAGAGCAACAGGTAAGCACTGGGGTTAACATTATCGATCCCGTAGGGTCACAGTGTCCCCGGGTGAACCCGGCACCCTATTACAAGATAAGATAGGTCAAATAGCAACCATTTTGTACAGAGGGCAAAAAGGCGGTAATGTGAAAGCAGACGTTTAATATGTAGGTGTGAGTCATAAAGTCATGATTGTGAGGGCGACATAGTGGCTTAACAAACATGAGTACCTAACTAAACAATAACGTGCTCATGGTAGATACTCCATTGGCTGCTTTATGTTTATGATGAGTCACATAAGGTATCCCTTTAGCTAACGCAGATACAGTAATCCTTTGTGCAAAGTGCACTTCTGTTAGCACTTCTTGTTTGTGAATTGTCCTGTCCTTGTGTAAGGAAATATTAATTAATTTATGCTTAAACTGAAGTCATTTTTGGTGGAAAAGTGTTTCTATTCCATTGATAAGTTTCTGGACAATTAATTTATTATCTTACTTGACATTATTGACATTAATTATTTTTATTCTTATTATTAAGTAGTTGCTCTGACATTTATCACCTATCTTATTATTGTTGTATTTCCGTGATTATTGTATTCGACACAATGAAAATTGTTATATGAATAAATAAATGAAATGCTTGTGCGTTCTTACAGTATAAGGTAGAAATCCTATTTTGGGATAAGACGTGTAAGTATGGATTGACATGACTGGCCTGTTGGCTTAGTTGGTAGTGACAATGCCTTCTATGCCAGAGGCCGTGGGTTTGATTGAAACACGCACCAACATTTGTGTGATGGGCATATGATGTTGGTTTTCGAATTACGGGTGTTTGTATGTATTTAAGTATTTATTTAAAAGACTATGTATGTTTCAGTTATGATCAGTTGTTGAGTGCCCATCCACAATTATCGGCTTAATTTGGGACTAAACAGCCATACTGTCAATGTGTAAACTTCAGTAAAAGTTCGTAATATAAACCTAATAACTCAAAAATATGAATTCTAACTCGATGCATAACAAACGAGGTGCACTGCATTTTAAGTATTGTACAGACTGAATTTGCATCTGAATAATTTGTTTGAAATGCAGTTATAACGTAGTCCACATTTTCATTATTAGAAACTCCAGTCTCGTTGTATGATGCTGAACTGAGTGATATCAATACCGGTACACTGAATCATATGCAATAAAATATTTTGACATTGACTTTGTAATTGTAAGACAACCAGTCACACCTCACTGTTTTAAACTTTATCCATGTTTGGCACTCTGCTTTACCCCGAGCATTGAACACCGACATCTGTTAATCGTAAACAGGCTAACCCACATTCGGCCAGAGTGAATGGCACACGGCCAGCGAGCCGAAACCATTTATAAGGCCAATGCACCGTGTTCTTGTAAACAAAATTAGATTTTGGAAAATCACGCAAAAAACCGAGAAGGGAATGACCAAGCTTTTATCGTGATTCGTGAACAGTTCAGCTTACGAAGATAATTGAGGGTCGTGGCACCAAAAAACTTAAGATCTTACTTTGATCATTCAAACGATAAAACAAAATTAGATAGGTTTTGTACTCGTTGAGTTCTTTTTCGCAAAAGATAAAATCATGCAAACCGTTGCTAAAATGTCTCAGAAATAAGAAAAAGCCGAGACTTATAAATAATTCCTAAATCCTGTTTAAATTGATATAATCTGCATTAGAATCTGATATCAATACAAACGCTACATTGGTGACTATTGAGCATTGAGCGAATAAAATAAAACAATAAACTCATGCTCGTATGGAGTAACAGTCGAAGTAACGTGAAGTCATTGTCATCTACCACAATAGGTACGGTCGGCTGCTGCAAGACAATGTAGGCTAACATACAATGGCTTGCGACATACATAAGAAAACATATGTATACCTATATGTTACCCAAAAGTACGAGTATAACTAATGCCAAAAGTTCAAAGAACCAAAAACTGTTCGGGTGAGGCCTGGATAGCAAAACAACTCTAGACTACTTTAGATTGTTTTAAAGAGAATTCGACATCGATAATTTAGCGCGCTGGGCGAAGATAAAGTATTACATTATATCTGTAGATAGAACAGATACCTAATCATAGATAGATAACGTATAGAAATAAAGATAATTTATTCAAAACACGTATATTTTATAATAATATATTCCGACCACAACTGTAGATTCTAGTTTTGTTCGGTGATTTAATAAGTATAATTAAAATAATACAAGGCAATATATTCATAGCGTATTGCACGTTGTGAAATTGCTGCATGGCATTTGGAGCTACAGTCAACCATAGCCCTTTATGTTGCGACCCGTGACAGGTAGCTTGCTGGATCAAGCCATCATCACGGGCAAACAAGCCAGGCTTATCTTTAAAAAAGCTCCGTCCTCAAGTTTAAGGATGTTCAACATTGAATACTAAATTATCTTGCATGAAGACCAAAACAACGGTTACCCTACTTTATTTTAGCTCTCGCATTGCGTTAGGCATAATCGCTGCCGTTGGATAGCAAAACCATGTACAAAACCGTAATCGTGAGATATGTTAAGTTTCAGATACGACCTTAGAATGACGTTGGTATCCGGTACAGAATAGTGACACTCGCATTCCTGCTGAAGTCTAATGCGACACCTAAAAGATAACTAGTAATAAATAGAGGGACTGAAATAATGAACTTGGCATCTCAAAATTCAAATTCAAGCAGCTAACCTAACCTACCGTGAGCACTACCTCACTCTCTGTAAATAACATTTAGTTATATATATGTATTATATAAATATGTATAATTTTATTTATTTATGTATCTGTACATTATGTTTATTAGTATTGTATGTATGCTTATTTTATATGTTCATATATATATTGTTTTAAATAGTACACGCGACTACTGCCTCTCTTTCATAATGTATCTCAACCGCGGGTTAGCTGGAAGAGATTTCATAGAAATAAGCTTAACCCTTTGCATAATTCTCTGTTCTTTTTGTATTGTTTTTATTTTCTGTGTGTACAATAAAGTATTAAATATATAATTAACCTACGCAGTTCTATATTTTTAGCTGCTCGGTTGATTGTATCCCAAAGATAAAACAGTAGGAGCATTATGTATTTTAGTAGGTTTAGTATGTGCTACTGCGATTTCCAACTAACCCTCGTGGTAGTTATTGCATATATTTTAGCTGCTCTTTTCGAACCCAGGACCTCAAGAACGTGAGGCGAGTGCACAACCAACTATAGGCTACCACGGTTTTAAACAATATATGTAAGGGCAGCGTTCTGCCAGTCAACGGTGTCGATACCAAGTGAAAATAAAAGCTAAAACTAAATCTCACAACACAATCATGCCTTTCACTAAGGACGATTTTGTAACGAAGAGTCGTGACCTACTTGCCAGCCAGTTTTGATGTGGTGCGGTGCCCTTTACTAGGCTGCGTACGCGCAGCCGTAAGAAGAGATTGTAAACATATGGCTATTGAGTTCGACAAAGTTGTCTGTGAACTTCATCGGTAGCGCTATGATGTCTACGCAATACGGTTGGACTATAATAGAGTTTGTTGCTTTTAGCTATTTATAAACTTTCAATAGCTTCGATTGTCTATGATCTACATTCGCCCCGCGGCGTTGCCCATTTAATCGGCTTTCCATGGGAAATCCCCGGGGAAAAAATTGATCATCTATAGAGAATGAGCATTTCAATAGCGAAAGTGTTTAAAATCCAGTTCCGTTACCACGGGTAAATTCGCAAACATTGCCTCTTTATGTTTTAAGTAAGTACGTAAATAAATATATTCTTATTATATTCTTTGGCAAGTTGAGTAGCAAGAAAATATTTTCTTTTTAGACAACTAGTTACGAAACCTAGTTGCCATGGCGGCCGGATACTTGTCTATGGCGTGGTCCTGTTTTGACAAAGTTAATTAACTGTCGCGAGCCGATCAACACTAAAAATACTTTGCTAATGAAATTGTTTACAAATGGGCATCAAATAGACGGACATTTTGAAGTTCTCAAAGTTCAATGTCTTCCGACAAGTTGTTTATTTCAATTAATTTATTTATATAAGAATTTGGACTATTTCCAATCCCATTTTATACAATTGCCTTAGATTTGTTATACGGGAGCGGGTAATTTATATAATTACTTCTAGGTTTCGATACGATAAATCCAAGTAGCTTAGTGGAAGTGAGTTTGCATTTTCTTGAGGTCGAGGGTTCAAATCCGGGAGTTATTAATTGTCTCTTTGGCGATACCTGCATACGCCGACAAACCAATGTGAACTGCGTCCATACAGGGTGTTGTAAGTGTAACCCACGCCCAACAGTGAGAGGTATACTAGGCTGGATTTGACCGAATGTCATCAATACAAATAAATAGCTATATACATATGAAATAAATAGCTAAATACAATAACCACTGATACATATATAGGTAAAGTACCTACCTATATAATATTACGTAGGTTCGTCGCGTATATATCAAGTTGTTGCAACAGTAATTGTTACAACCAGATTCCGATTGCATTGTGAGTAAATGCTACTGATGCAACTCTAGGAAATCTTTATTTATCATCAAATGATGACTATATAGACTACTTATACTATAAGTACTATTTTTTTGATACTTGCGACTCTTTTTATTTCCTGTTGTGTAATGTGGCTTACGGTGATGCCTGTTTTGTTGGTTAAAAATAAATAAATAACGGGAAAAATCGTCATTAACAATCATAGAACAGGAAATCTAAATTGTTAATGCTCGTTAATATGCTCAATGCTCATTAAATCAAACTAATTCCTAATAAAATCAAAATGACCTACGTGTATCTGCAACTGACTGAATTTAACTTGGTACAGTGGATAACTAAATAGGGTAAAACTCGGTAATGCGCCCCACTTGACAAAACGCCCCACTCACTTAGCACGCACACTAACTAAGCTACGCAGGACGCACACGAATAGAAACGCAAGTAACTTTGATAGTGTTCGTGCTAGGTGAGTTGGGGGTTTTGTCAATTACCGAGTTTTACCCTATCATAACAAAATTCTGCTTGTTTCGATTCGACGTTTGTCTATCATTTTACTCAATCACTTGAAGTGATAGATTAGCCCTGGATTAAAATGACAGTAGAGTCATTGGAACCCATTTGTTCCATAATTCCAACTATTTCCAACCACTAAAGAAGTGCAAGCTAACCGATGAAATTGCATTGCATGGAATTCAATACTACTTATTAACTTAAATTGTGAATTCAAATGCCTACAATATCTTAGGTAATGCAAGCGCTTTAAAAAATAATAATAATAAAGTTGAAACGCCTTTATTTCCTTTATATTCACTCTAAAGGTCATCAAGCAGCAGATCTTGAAACATCACAAATTTGTTTTTAAAACCTGCGTTAATTCTATAAATAAATTAAGTTTTGATATAAAGTTCACAAACACCATTGTAAGATTTAATGTTATTACAATCGGTTAAAATTGAAACTCACCTCCGACGTTTCCGTATACAGCTCTCCGTGCTCATCTTCGTACGTTATGTTGATGTTAGCGACAGTGTATGTGTCGCTTACGAACTTCTCGTCCCCCGGGCCGTAGCGCACCGACTCCAACTCACTCCCAGGAGCGTGGCACCCGACCAGACCGGCGACCCAGCCTAACGTCGCTAAACTAGACCACAACTCTTCCACACGCATTGTCTCATCTAAAAACGACACTACACGAGTAGTTAAAGTTGTCTTGATTATCCGAACACAATTTGGAGTTTTTAAACATTAACGGAACACAACTCGTCACCGCGATGTAGGACCGAGCACTGATGACGCTAGAGCCGATTCGTTGTTATCATCTGCAATCGGTTAACGAAAACAAACTTAACGGATTAGGCTAAGACCGCTTTATCGTTATCGTTATCTTGCACAACACTAGCTTCCTGCGGGAACTCTGCTGTAGCACTATTATGAATATTGCACCTTCAAACGGCGCGACGTCAGTGATTTTTACGCGATACTTTTCGTCATGAGTGCGTGGACGCAACCTTCTCGCGTATTTGCGTCGTTTCTCTACGGCTTATAGAGTTTGGCTCGAAGTCGACTGCCGCTCCATAACCGGCCAGGAACTTGACTGCAGCGGGCAACTGGAACAATAGAATTGTGACGTTAATATTGCTAATTAACAAGTGCTATTGAGTCATTGTACCGACGGCCATTAATACAAGCTACTTTGTAGGCCGCAGGTAACTCATACAATACTTACTAATGTTGATTTAGATATTTAGTTGCGGAAAAAGTTGATAGAAAGTGAGTACCCCATGTTACAGAAATCTAACTTTTATTCACTTATGTGAGAGAGTGTACTTACGTACTTAGCTGTTATTAGTTAAAATATAATATACCTAATTTTTATTATACAAATAAAAACAAAACCAGTCGGGTATAATTTATAGATAAGTAGAACAATTTATTTTACTACACAATCATGGAAAAATTACCTAAGAAAAATTATGCTGGACTAATTTTTAAGTTAGACGCTGTAAAGAAAATAAGGACTAACTTTGTACCTGAAAGAATTATAGGCTGAAGTGGCAGTGGCCCAGGCCGCATTGCAGCGTTATCTATCACCGCTGGGGCAGGCTTTGCGTAAGCAAATAATTATATTTGGAATTATTTATTTATCATAATAAACAGCTGATAAAAAGTAATGTTTATGTCAAAACTCGTTATCCAGTTCCTGATAATGACATGAAAAAAACCAAATGATAAAACTGTCTGCAATTCTGCATGTTGTAATAGTATTTAGAAATATGTCGTAAGTAATACCTAGGTACTTATATACCTAATAAACGGCGGGGTCAACAACTTTGGGTCAATGACCATTGGCTTTCTTCCTTTCTAGGTAAGTATAGTTATACTACATCATAGTTATCTATCAAAGCCGCGATACTAGGCACGTTGATTCACGATGCAAATTGCTGAATAAATTTAATTAATTTCAAGACAAAATGTGTACACCAACTTTATTAAACTTAAAAACAGTAAAGACACGTTCTCTGTACATTGTAATTCATTTCTAAATAATCCTTTTTTCATCTTTTTCATTGGGTCATATCTACTATGCAGACATTGATGGGGTTTTCACAATCACAAACCTAGGAATTTCCCAAAAAGACTGGTGTGTTTCATTTCGACACGGTAGCATTTCTATGTAGTAGGTACTTACCACAGCAAATAAAGGAGGAAAACTAAACATTGCTACGCGCGCTACGTCCGTAGAGCGTTAATAATTCTAGTGCAAAATGAAAATTGCAGGGAAGACTGGTCTAAAACCACAAACTATTTAATTAGTATTATAAAACCGAAAGTGAATATAGGCTATTTGTACCATAGGAAAATCTGTTCGAGCGAAAAAAAATGTATTCCATGCGGGTGAAGCATAATTCAATCTACCAGGTGCTCTCTGTACAGTCCATGTTTTTTCTGCCAGGCTGTCATTATCTATATCTATTGTATTTTTTACTATTATCCTAGTCTCGTAAAAACCGTTGTCATATGATCTAATGATAAGAATGACTTCAGCTATTGTGACGTCCACAAGATAAATACAATCTTTGTTCACTGCCATCGAAACTGAATCTATTCAGTGTTGCCACTTTTAAGTTGAAAAGAAAACGACTTTTATCAATCCGATGGGATGTTTTTCAGATTATTCCGTTTTTGGATCTTCTCGAACGCTTTATTATAGGGTATCGTCATATAAAATTGATAATTCAACACTAACAATTTTTAAATGTAAAGTCATACATACATCATGAGCTGTGTCTGTCTGCTCTGACAGTGTGTTGTAACTGAGGTCAAAGACCCTCTCTCTTATAATTAACCCCAGGGTATCGGTCAAAACTCTTTAATAACATTTATATTAAAATGGGTTTTGAACGATACCATTGGGTTCAACGTGGTGTTACGACAGAGCTTCGGTCATTGATCACATGACTTTGCACAATGCACAATATTCTTTATTAAGGTAATTATTCTAAAAGCTATAAACAGTATTGAAATTTTACATAAAGTATGTAGGTACATATCCCCGTAACCCTTTTAATAATTAAAGTTCAGTAGTCGGTCAGACCCTGGGAGCGTAGCGAGCTTTTTCCGCGTTGTGTGGTCAGACCCAGAGCAAATTTTTTGACATTATTTTAGGCTATATCTAGTAACTCTCACGTTTGCCTAGAGATGCTAGTTAAGGAAACCCTCCTGCATATTACGTAGGTAGTGTAATGTTCCCTTCGCCGTGGTTTGATGACTGAATTACAGTCATCAAGACTGCGTCACCGCACCAAAGTCAAGTTTACACCTCCATATCCGGAGACGCCTCATTTCTTCCGCGCGCATACCTTATCGCAAGCATCGTAACCGCTTATAAATAAAGCGACACGTATAAAAACAAACTTTGGGGAAATCGCTCGTGAAATTGTCGTAAAACGCGAATTGAGTGTTGGTATAACAAGATGGCAGGCGACGGAAATTGGGACGCCGTAAAATGCATGCTATAAAACCAATTGTGGCAGTCTAGTGTCGCCGGCAAGGACTCTAACAAGCGATGATGATGGAAATTGCAGGTTTACTACTAGAGTTTCTTACAAAAAAGTGACACTATACCGTAAAATGCTACAAATGCCACCCTCTGGTTAGGGTTCCGGCAAAGAATATATTTACTAAGTTCCGTCCAAAATGATAAAATGGAACCCTGAAATAAGGAACATCTGAAATAATTAGAGTTGATAAAGGTTGATGTAAATATTACGAGAAAAAACAGCAATTTTTTTACTAACAAAGATAAGTGATCCCAATAATGAACACTACAGAAACTATAAAATACGGTTTGTAAGACTATACCTACCTACTCGGTCTTATTGTTTTATGGAGTTCAAAGAATTTAACTAAACAACTTCCTAAACGTCTCCTTTAAAGATACGGATCCCTCGGTGCGTGAGCCCGACTCGCACTTGACCGGTTTTTTTATCATAATATATGACACTTTATAAAGGGGACCTCCCTCGGTAAATATAGAATCAATTTTAGATGACCTTCTTTTTATTGTAGGTTAAGTTAAGTTATGTACTAGTATATCATTATGAAGCATGTGATGGAGTAACAAACATCGAAAATACTTGTATAAAGTACATCTATAAATATTTATATTAGTTGTAAAATACTGCCCGGAAAATGTGGCTGATGTGATGAGGATTGGTCGCCGACACTTCGCTACCTCTCAATCTGTACCAATCTTCCTTTCTTAATCTTTTCGTGTCTTAGCACATGTCCAGACACTTTGTTCTTTGTGTCAGATGGTCTTCGGGAGGGCTAAAAGCTGACATATTGACATTAACTGCAAATAGGAATTGTATGTAGTTATATATGTATAGCTTTCACGTAAGCAAACTAAGCCCATGGATGAGTTTAGTCAAATAGTTCCTGCATAACACCATGCGTCAATCATACGTTAATACCTAGGAAATTTGAAAGAAAATCTCATTTCTGGTGATTACACCGATTACGATGTAATCACCCGCAATGTCATACAAAACTTCCTCATTCAAAACTTACGAAACAAAGGTTACTAATTTATGTAAGAGGTGTGTTATCACTTTTCATTAATGTTTTGTATTTGTCTGGGACTTAAATTAAATGAAAGAACGATATAGGGGGCCTTGCAGGTGATATGACAATGATTACTCATTCTTAATTCGACGTGAAGTAATCATTTGTAACGTCAGTAAGTATTATTTTGATATGACAGTGACTTCCTGAATTATTTTTCCGCTACATATTTTCAATGGTGCCAATATATAATATAGTCAGTGATTCTTTTGTTATACTGCCGGGTGTTGGTGGACCGACACCACGAAGGGTGTAGCATGGCAAACTCCACAACGCTGTAACTATGTAAATGTTGTAAAAATCCGTAATTTAAATGGAAGAAACTCATTGATTTGAACCCTCGAACTATAGGGGAGGGGAACAAACATCTAACTACGCATAAACTATCTCATGTACATATATTATGTAGGTACTTACACAATGAAACTAGTCTGAAATACTATGAACTATGACACATCAATTAGAAATAAATTCAATATCCAACATTATTATTTATTATTAATAACGTGGTAACTGTATTTCAATCACGATTTTATCTTGGTAGCGGAGTCCTTGGGCAGTACGGTACAATGCAGCTATGATAAGAATGTTTATTGCCATTTCAGTAACTATGTCAATCGCTCTAGTTAGGCAGTAAAACAACTACCATTGTAACTAGTAAAATAAAAAAGCCATCAGATTCTGCATCAATTACATTATCTGTCAACCATGCACCCTCGACACAGTTTATAAATCCCTAAATAGCTTAGGTAGACGTCCGTGTACTCGTCAGTGTCCCTATAGTCGTCACATGATATAAAAAGTGTAATTAACCTGTGGTCGACTTAGTGTTGCTATCTTAATTGTTCTAAGTATTATCAAAAATATGTTGCCATGAAGAGCTGTTGATTTAATGTTGGTACAACAGGTTAAATGCTTTTTATATCACGTGACGACCATAGGGACACTGACGAGTGTACTGTACTCGCCTCACGTTCATGAAGGTCGTGGGTTCGAATCTTGACCCGTACCAATGACTTTTGGAACTTAAGTACTATACGGTTTATCCACAGATTTTTCGGTGAAGGAAAACATCGTGAGTAGACCTGCATAAGACTAGAATTTCTTTCTTCACGGGTGGTACGATCAAATACTTAGATCCTTACTCGCGGACTACGACCGGAAATGTAAACTAACCATAAACGAAACGTGCGCACGCCCACCACTTTGCTCGTTATTGCGACCACAACAATGCTATCAAATGCTATAAACGTTTTTCAAAACACTAGCTCGTAAAGTGGCTCTTATTGCACCGCTTTTAGGTTCATAAAGCAGCTTATAAAACACGCGTGCTTTTTACTTTACATTAGTACCGCACTAGATTTTCTTTACAGTTTTTTAAATCTTAGTTTTTATGTCTTAAAGATAGTAAACTTTTAGTGGATAAATAAACTGTGTTACTTAATTAAAATAGACAAATAAAAATTTGTTTGTGGTTTAATAACTACTTATATATTTACTTTTATTATATTTTAATATTAGCTTGTTTTGCGGCTTCTTCATGTGACTCTACTTCCAGCTCCGTGAATACCACAGACAAGGCGCTCGAAAAAAGAAATCCGCGCGCATACATAATTTTTTTTCTCGCAAGTGTATTACAAAACGTCGTATGAAACGCGTGAGCATTGGTTATTAGTCCTTACACTCTCGACTCAATTACGCCCTCGCTTTCGGCTCTGGACTCAATCCAGTACCAAGTGTAATGACCAACTTAGCTCACTTGCATCATAAATTATGATTCATAATGTAAAGTGATGGGTAACTAAACAGTGTAAGGAGGTAGTGATTACAGATTTGACCCAGTTTCCAGTCCTTTGTGTTCCAGTCTACATTGGGATTTGCACACCGGTTTCCACTGTAATATTTTGTGCTATTTAAAATCATTGATCTATAGTTGTTTGTGTGCAACACATGTGGTAGGTTTAAAGTTTTAAATTGTTATATTTGCAAGAACAAAGACATCATAGTAAACGTCAATAATATGTATGTGAACCATGTCTTTTATTTGCATATTAGTTTGTGTGTAGTTTGGAATATCTGTCATAGGTGAACGTACTTTGTCACGGTTGCCATATTATTTTTATTTCTGTACCGTTACTAACCGCAGACTTAGTTTTTGACCTGCTTTACTAACTTAAAGACAAAGATTTTGAATACAAACCTAATAAGAAGTCTACGCAGTGTGAGTGGTCTAACAGTAGACGCAGTGTAGGCAGGCCTCCCACAAGGTGGACCGACGATCTGGTGAAGGTCGCGGAACCCGGCTGGATGAGGTTAGCGCAGGACCGGTCGTCGTGGAGATCCTTAGGGGAGGCCTTTGTCCAGCAGTGGACGTCTACAGGCTGATATGATGATGATGAAGAAGTCTACCGGCGTTTTATCACTTTTCATCGCCAAATTTTTTATCGTGGTAAAAAAATTAAGTACGAATGTAATCAAATCACTGTAATATACTTACTAAGATTAATCAAAATCATCTCTTTCGTTAAGACGACGTCAACAAACATCTACAGTAAATAAACTGATCATTCTCTGAAGAAATTACAAGGGCAGGGTAGCCTTCAAAAAGGAGCAATGACATTACAGAGTGGTGTTTTCAGGCCTTTTGAAAGAAACAAGGCCGGTAAGCGACCGTGACTGGTTGTCCTTCGGCGCGGGCCCAGGGGTTGTTCGGGATAGTGATGCGGCAGACAATTTATCGATATTATAGGTATAATTAAGGGCTTGACATGGCAAGGTCTCGAGGGGAAAGAATATGAGCATTATCTATGGACAGTGCTCCGTACGATATATCGATAATAGTAGAGTATTGATAAGATGTTATTAAGGTATTGATAAGTAGAACCAGAAGACCAAATCTAACAAACTATAAAGTTAAACTCTATTAGAAGTCCAGTCACCTGACCACCATAGTTATGACCCGTGTCCTATGTAATAATTTACATTATTTTAAGAAACATGTAATGTTGTAACCCAGAGTAACTCCTAAAAACCATGAATTACTATTGTGACTTACAATTGTTACAATAAACATTTAATATAGAACATTATGAAAGTAATAAATTTGAAGCTGAGAAGCCTACTCACGATTCAACAAAAGACATTATAAGCGGCGATAACAATAAGTGCGAGGAAGTCATATATAGGTACTTACTTAAAAAAAATATCTATCACTCACTTCATCGCATAGCTCCCGTCACTAGTTCGAAAGGGGGTGAGCAGGGATCGCGTGACCGGCCGGCGGGGGCGTCATGAACTTCAGGCGGTATACGTGTAGCCGTTTCATCGAAGGTTGCTCTGAACTTGCACCCTAATGATACGCGGCGGCATTGGATCGGCCACGGAAGTAACTCGTCAATGGAAAGTTGAAGGTTACTTGATAAATAAGGCTTTTTCTGTATCACAAGAAACCGATATCGGTATAAAACCGTTCTAGAATGCGTTCTGTCTTATGAGGGTTGTAGCCAGGGTCCGGTATCTTGACGAATGGAAAAACAAATGAAACGCTCATCATCATTTCAGCCTTTCAACGTCTACTGCTGGACATAGGCCTTCCTGAATTCCACACCCGGTCCTCCGCTCTCCGCATCCAGCCGCTTCCGGCCACCTTCCTTAGGTCGTCGGTCCACCAACTACTAGCGCCTATTAACAATCTTAATACTCATTATTATATTGTGAAAATCTATTATTAGTAAGTATGTACAATAGTATAAGTAGTGTAAGTAGACCTGTCAGATGAACGAGTCAATTTTAAAGAAAATTTGAGGCAAGTCTGCGCTCCAAAAGTCGCATCGCGGACGTGGACGCAAGACTGAAGTAGGTTGAAGTGGAACTGATCAGAGCATATAAGTATAAGTATGATGCACAAACCTCAGAGATGAGCAAAGGTAGCCTCGCAATGAAAGGCATAAGCCAAGCGAAGTGGAAAGTCCGTACCTAATTAGTGATGTTCTCCAAGTAAGACTATACAAAGCTCTAGAAAGAGGTGGAAGGTGGGAATAGGCAGCTTGATGATTGGACTATACAAAGCTCTAGAAAGAGGTGGAAGGTGGGAATAGGCAGCTTGATGATTGGACTATACAAAGCTCTAGAAAGAGGTGGAAGGTGGGAATAGGCAGCTTGATGATTGGACTATACAAAGCTCTAGAAAGAGGTGGAAGGTGGGAATAGGCAGCTTGATGATTGGACTATACAAAGCTCTAGAAAGAGGTGGAAGGTGGGAATAGGCAGCTTGATGATTGCAGCACAGACGATGCTGATGCCCATTTATCCTTGGATCACCGCATATGGCATCCAAAAGAAGATTATGTTACTTTAATTTTTCTGTTCCATATATGGACAATACATAATATACCGCCTATAAACTTTCAGTAACGTAACCTTCATGTAATATTCTAACGATCAACATCCTCATTGCCTCACACCTTAAGTCGAAGACGTGGACTATCTATTTACTGGAGTGTACCTAATGATAACATGTCCATTCAAATAAAAAAGAATATGACGCAACGTAGGAGTTGTCGTGTGATTTCATGATACAACAATTAGATATTCCCTGCTGGCGATGGTTGATGGAAACCCTATTGCGCAACCTTACTTACTACAATGGACAGATAGACCGGCGACCGAGATGGTTTTCTTGCCTCATCATACTAGCAAGCAAAACTTAGCCCGAGACTACACGGGGCCGGTTCGTCTGGCCCCGGTTCAGGGTCGATCTGCGGATTCGATTCGTGCTGCTCGTGCCATACCAGTCTCTTGTGGTCCGGACTTTTTAAAGGATTTTAGCGATTTTTAGAAAATCCCAAACGAGGAACATAACCATGAAGATTTTCAAAAAGTTTCTTTTTACGCATTTGTCTAAAAGTACTATTTCAAAGTAATATGGGGTAATGATTTGGTCTCGGCCGCCGGTCATATGTAGTTCAAAATGCATTGAATGCGCGGTTATACAGCTGAAAATTAAAAGCGTTATGTTACATAACTACCCATTTACCGTAACCTAGCATTCAGGTAATAACCGCAGAAAGTTATTGTTTCATAGTTTGTAATCGATTTCGCGCTAATAATCGAGTGTTGCCATTTAAGTAAAATGTTGTTATTGGACTACTGGTAGTCACCTACCCGAAAATAACCCGAGACAGCATAAAGATATTGACCGTCAAGATTTGACAGTCTTATTGGCCTATACGAGACACTTTAAGAGTCAGAGGTCGTGGATTTGATTCCCACAGGGGACTACATCTTTGTACCATTATACCATTTACCAAAGACACGATCGCTTTTGAATAAATGGGAATATTCCTAGCTTTTTCGACGCTAATAATTACAGACAAAAAATCTAAGTTTAAAACGAAATAAAATTTAATTAGTTACCCATTCTCTCAAATCATACTCCCTGGGAGAAAAAAAATAATACCATCATTATCAGTATTTCCACTGTTAAACATGGCCTTTGTATTATTTGCAGGTTTTCTAACAAAACGCGCGTCAATGAAGTTTCATAAAAGAAAGGAAAAACTTCCACCGCAGATGTGCGTTTTCATTTTTGATGCAGCGATCTACACCACACGCCTACTGGAGTGTTAACATTTTTTTTCACACGGAACTCATCCGGCGAGTGGATGGAAAGAAAAAAAGTGACCAATTAAGTCGGCTTCGCTCCATTTCGCGTTCTGATTGGATGTGGCAGAAAAACTTCAGGAAATTATCTGTTGTTCTGACTGACTGGTGGAAGAAATGATGGGAAAATCGCAAATTCGTTTTCTATTCAGCGGTTAGTAGCAAAAAATGCCTGTGGGTTCAAGTTGGTCATCATAGTTAGTAGTTCCTAAAGTAACAAGGAATGCTCCTGTACTTATAAATAATTAGGACTACTCAAGGTAGGGTATTTGTTAAGTATTCGGCCAAGACATAGAACTTTATACCCAAGTGATTGACATACACATCTCGTAGGCGACAAGATAGATAGATAAATAAAATATTGAAGGTCAAAACGACTTCCGGGTGGCCAGGCAAAGTAACTTTTCAAAAGAATTCGATGCAGTTGTATTATTTTCGAACTTTTCTATATTGATAATGTATAAAACATAATGAAGTCGAACTACTCTGAACCGTCCGTCCCACAAGGTGAAGAGTAGCAGTTTCAGAAGCATTTTACGGACATTTATTGTATATGATGAGTAGGTGGGTTGTAAACATTTACAATAGCTCCATGTGCATATAGTTAGGTACTATAGAATATGCACATCATGAAGGTATTGTATGTACAAGTTTGTAAGGATATCGTATTTTTAGTAACCAAATAATGCTTTACAATAGAATATTCTTTGTTGCACAAAATATTTACAAGAATTTCAATAAAACTCAATTCAGTTAGCGTAAAACTACAAATTCACCAAATATACGTTTTCATTACATTACTCAATGTACATTTCCTCTCTTTTTTTTCAAATTCAGTACTGTTAATAAAACATGCTGAATTTGATTTTATTGTGTAACTTTATTGAAATTACAGTAAAAGTAAATTGAAATAATCTTACGAAAAAACGTTTGCCGTGGCCAGCGTATCAGGAAAACGAAAAAAAGGGCTGGTATGCCAGCTACATTCAAATTGTTTTTAATAAATTTTATGGCTTGGGTTGCTTAATAGTTTGGTCAATGTATTCTACAAGAAGTCTTGAATAATATCTAAGCTAAGTATATTTCTCTCAATGCATTTTACGCCGCACATAGCTAACCGAGGTTCACCTATCACCTCGCAAGATAATTGTCCCATTGTGCTGAGCTTGCGTGGTCGCGTCGATATAGGATGCATGACACATTCAAGGATGATAGTTTCGTAATAGTTTGTTTATGTAGCCTAGGAAACATGCGCTAATCAACCTGCAATTGCAAATAATAAACAAAAGGAAGGAGTGGGTTAGGTATCTCCCAGCTGGATGAGGTTAGCGCGGGACCGGTCGTCGTGGAGATCCCTCGGGGAAGGCCTTTGTCCAGCAGTGGACGTCTTTCGGCTGATATGGTGATGATGTGGATTAGGTATTAAACTCAAGTCCTATTATATATTCTGTACCGAGTGGCCACCGCCGCTTCGACGCTGACAAGAAAAAGCTTTAATTTTTTAAATATTCCTGTTATTCTTACTTGTTACTTACTATTTTATAGCCCAGATAGCCAATGCGTAAGCATGCGTCTGATACTGAAAATATAACCAGTGACATATTACAAATAGAAGACACGATCTTGTAGCCGCTTTCGGTAGATATTTTACTGGATCTTACCTAACTACATTACATGTAGCTGGATTGCTGGAATTTTTGTTCCATGACTATGTGACTCATTTGGTGATCTAGATGGTACCAACGAACCTTGTGGTCGTTGGTCCTTAAGTAGATTTATAGTCAGAGTCGTCTGAAACTAGATTATCTAATGTGTTATCACTATGACTATAATAATATATTGTGCAAGCATTTGTTAATCCCTATAAAAATAAAACCCATGCAAATAAAATTATTCAGCGAAGTAAACTTTGCCATAATCTTACCGCAAAAATAAGATAAAGAAAACAGCTACTCGTAATGAAGCGGAAAACTGTGTTTATTTACTATACACTATTAATAATTTAATGAGAAAGTTAAACGAAATGTTTTGTCGATTTTAAGCGGTCACGATTTCAGTTTCACTGTATTGTATTTATCAGTAGTATTGATAATTTAACATGTTTACTTAGTGCAATATTGTTCATGTTTATTTTTCTGTTCGCTGAATGGCTCAGAAGAATACAGTAGTGATATTTGGACTGCAGCTGATGTAAAATTATCCGGCATTGATGGGAAAATTATGGAAATTGCAGGAAAATAAAATATGTATCAAATTAACAACTTTTCTTAAGTTTAGCTATTTTTTATATTACCTACTTTTAATAAACTTTAGGACCGAAACTGAAAGAAAAGAACACAAAATTACCAATTTAAGTTGTGGGTTTCATTTTTTTATAAACTTTCGTTATATAGCTTGATGCTTGAAATGAAGTTGCACGTCCAAGTTTTAATTTTTCATTTCTAGCCTCACAAACTGATGTTAGAGATAGCTATTTATGTATACACATTGAGAATGGGCTTGTTCTAACCCGTTAGCTCATACAGCTGTAATTCAATACGCCATTGTCCTCCATTATACATATTTACAATACATATCCGTACAATGCCCACTTTCCCACTGTAAACACATGAAACTCTACACCTAGCTGTATTGTAATGCTTTCTTTGCACATTCTGGACGCGGGGTCACTTGATATTCCAGGCTGGAGATAAGGGTAGCTAGCCAAGTAGCCACTGTTACTACGCTACCTAGACTAAATAACTAGACGCTTCGCCAACTTTGGTTTAAAAAAGTAATTATTCAAAAAATTTTTTACTAGTAAGTAGGTATACCATTAATTTTAAATGTAATAATTTTAAACTTGGGCACAATTTTCATAGGCCGACTGGCAAAGCATATCATGCATGGCCCTATACTATTATTTATTCTGTGGCATGGCTCTTAGAAAGTTGACCACCTACTTGTATGCACCTAGGTATGTTTATGAATAAATATGATTTGATTTTATATAAGTACTCCCTAGCACTTGTAGGCAACAATGTATATCGACAGTAAACCAGCACACCAACAAAAATTGTATGTAGGTATGTTCAAAAGTATATGACTTAAGAAACTTTGTGTCTTATAAATTAACATGTACTAGCAAGTGCATTGCATAATTAAAGTCTCTAATGAGTTAATGACAGTGTTAAGATTCAATCATTGATCGAATCATGTTTCATCATCGCCCACGCCATTATTCGTGTGGAACGCCAATTCAAAGTCTTCACGGATTGTCGACCGCAAAACAATATAACACTAAGACCGGGCTAGGTCCTTCGGGTCAAGGTACTGAAGTCTGGGTCAGGAACATTGAGAATAAAGTGCAATGACCCCCCCACACTAATGCATTTGAAATGAAAAGTGTGTAAGTCCTTAATCGAATTTTAAAAATCTGAAACATTAATGCATTTGAAATTAAAACCAGGGGGTAGCACTACTTGCGCTTTATCATACTTAATTGCATAACCGGGGTCGATATCCTTTCTAATTCCTATCCTGGCCAGATTTCGAGTACTTCGACGGGTTAGTTCTTCATGTATATTATGTCGCGGATTTATGATGAAATCCGGCTTTGAGTTTGATCAAAACCCAGATACGCCTCCATGACATAGGCTATGTATGCAAAAATGGAGATCAGTAAGAGGACCGGTCGTCGTGGAGATCCCTGGGGGAGGCTTTTGTTCAGCAGTGGACGTCTGCAGGCTGATTATGATTTAAGTATAGTAGGGATAAGTGAACTTTCAGTTTCCACCTGTCGCAACGGTAGATATAAATGTTTTTTTTTGCCACTTATCCCTACTGGTAGGTATACCTTAGTAGTGATAGGTGTACCAGCCGGAGTAAATGTTGAGCCGTGAAAGCACAACAAACAGACAAACAAACACATTCGCTCATAATTAGGATTAGATCAATAGTGATCTACATGTGATAGCAAATCTATTGTGATGGCAACGTACAACAGGTGGCCAACTGTTTACACGCAGCTCGACAAAAACCAGCGGGCTCCAACAATGAGGCTTGCCGTATTCATGTAACCGATTAGCATCGAATTAGCAATGCATTAGCACACCGCCCAACAACAAAACATGGTGATTCACGTACACGGGTCAAAACAAGAACCCAGGTAATGAAATGCACACGAATTTAATGAACTGGAAAGGTGTCAGATTGGGTTGCGTAAACAGTTAAAAGAACAATGACTAGGTATGCAAACTAGATAGCTAAGTCCACATACAGAAGACGGACATAGCCTTAAGAAGCAGCGACACTAACTACTACGATCTCGCTATGTCCATGAAGGGGTAGGCAGAAAGAACGGACCGCCAAGTATCGCGATCCTGACACACCTCTTTCGCTTCGCTCAGTCTCATCATTCTCTTCATACACGCTCGCCGCGAGACGCGTCACGCGAGTGCTCTCTACGTAAACAGTGCAAACTTTTAGCTGTATAACCCAATCTGGCACCTTTCATTCGAGGCCTCAAGATAATCGTAATTTTGAAGACAAGACTCGATCTTTCTAGTCTTGTAACTACGACTGAAGTCTGAAATAAAACAGGTCACTCGAGGTGAATCGAGATTCGACTCTTTATAAGAATTCGAGTCTTACAGGAACTGAAGTTCTTTAACTCATTGTAATAAGTCACACTTCTGGCACGTGCTTGTTTGTGTGTATGTGCGTACATGTTGTAGGACTATTCGCAGCGAGCATGCAAGCATAGCAAATAGAGATACACGAACGGCGGTAGTTCAGTAGTACTCCCAGCCGAACTTCTAATTTACGGGCGAAAGTGTCGCTTCTTTACTTAGTAATAGTAAAGGTACTAAGCTTGTACTGCGATGGGCAAGACAGGGAAGGCCATATAAGGGTAAATCTATATCCAGCAGCGGTCGTTAACATGCTGATGACGATGTAATTATGAGATGGTTACTTTTATTTACGATCCTGATATAAACATTTAATTATCCATTGTACTGTATGACGGCATGGTCGGCGTAGGAAGATCCTTGAAGACACTAGGAAGTAAGCGAGAGGTACTCACATAGCTTGTCATAAAAGCGGAGTGTAACCTACAAATGCCAAGCCTCCATGCAAATGTATGCTAATAAGCTCATGTCCTACAAATGTACTTCTTTCTGTTTATTTTGAACTCTTTTGACACCAGGCCAACAATAGTCAGTCATAATCTCCAAAACTGCGGAACCGATTTAAAAAATTTCATTCACTGTTCGAAAGGCGACTAGTTCTAGACGAGTATAGGCTTACTTCCATACGAATCGTACACGTGCACGAAGTCACGGGCACCCGCTAGTCAATAATACACGCCAGCTATATCAATATAAATTCTATCTAACGTATGTGATTAATCTCGCGGAGACCGGCGGAGAGTGATAAAAGCAGTCGTTGCTGATATTATAGTATCGATAGTTACGAAAGATGTAAAATAAAACAGACTATTACTTTAACAGAGTTAAAGAATATAATTACCAATAAAAACGAACCTTTGCACAAATATCTAATAAAATATGTACATATAATATATTATATTAATAAATAACATACTTAAAACAACACCACACACATACTCACACACACACACACACAAACATACATGCATACAGACTGTCTATGATATGTATAGGTACTGAGAGTAAAATTAGCATATTGTAAATCCTCCATTATTGCCAGTATGAGCAATGTAACCTTAATAATAATAATTTTTCTAAGTGCTGTGGATTTTGTGAAAATAAATAAAATAAAACTAAATCATCGATATCGATAGTATTGTGATTGAGACGTCACACAAATACTATCGATAAAGTCACAGGGAAAAGTTATTTGATAATTGTGGTGGCTCGGGTATTGAGGCTCATAAATGATACGATATTTAGTTAAGGGTTTGTGTGACTCGACCGCTCAGCGCAGTGTCGGTCGTAGCACTGCTCCAGTGCTGCCAATGCCCCAGCATAGATAGTAATTGTTGCCAGTTTACTCGATTACTCGATGCAATGCGAGGAGCGGCGAGTCACTCCGACTATTTATTATGTGTCAGTATGCCACAATAATAAAAGCCAAAATTTATTTATTCAGAATTATATTAACATTGCATTATTATTATTACTATTGCATAAATAAATATTTAGTGATTATTTAATACTTTAATGACACCTTACTTCACTTGCCTTACATCGATAGCCTAATCGATCGTTAGCGTGGTCGATTTTACTCAAAAATAAATTTCAACTATCGATATTCGGGCAGAACTATAGTAAGAGCCGGTCTTACAGTGTTTAGTAACACCTCGGTAATGCCTTATCAAGATATTTACTAACTTCATTGTAACATGCACACTTAATTTCAGCATGACGTTCAATTCACACTATGGAACAATTTACTTAAGTCTGTTCGTAAATTACACGATAATGGTGCATAAACACCACTATAATTGGAGATATCCGGTTCGAAGGATCATAATTTAAAAGGAGTCAAACAGATCAGGACGCCAGTTAGGTCAGTCGCAATTGATCGAACTCGCATCTTGATAATACGTTTGATTTTCCTCTCAGGTCATTTTTCTATGAGCGACTTTTCTGAGAAGGTGCAGAATTTCGATGCCACTACGGGTTCAAACTGAGCCATCGTAGGAAGTTAGCAAAGGCCATATTTCGACAAATATGTAGTTTGCTAGCTATTTATAGGAAAGGTACACTGGGTAAGTTTAGCAACTTGAAAGAAGTTCTTAAATTTACGTAGGTACATTAGGTTATCTACGTTATTATGAAATATTTTTTTAATAACCCTAGCTGGCAACGAATGATAAACTTTTTCTAGTAGTCCGATTCATAATACTTTAAAGTATCCGGGCAGACCATATACCTACGTATACGGGATTTGATGTCATATAGTTTTTCTATCAAGTTTTATGAGGATGACTTAGATTTTAGATAAAACAATGATGTGTTTATTATGGAGGCCTCTTCACAAGGGTTCTGGCGTCAAATTACAACTAATGATTCAAATGAGTCAGTTTTAGAAGCAGTTTGATTTTAAGTGCCCGTTTTTATGACAATCGTGTCAACCGAGTCACGATTTGCATATTGCATAAAATTTCAATTGAGTACAAACTTTACTACAACATTTTTGTCTTGTAATTTCTGTCGTGACTGCAAATGTATGAGTGCGTAAAAAAATCATGAACACTCCAACAGTGTACCGTCGTACAGTGTACACAGTCCTGAAAACGCAGCAACAAGTAGTACAAAATAATATTAATTAACAATTAAATATCATGTGACATCGTTTTACTTACAGCCAGTATTGAAAAGTTTCACTTATACCTACTCGTAAAAGTATTTTAAGTAAAGTAATTTTTTACAACGCTACCAGCGCTAACAACTTGGAAGCGGTGGTAGATAAAAAATTTACGTTGTTTAAATAAATGTACTTACATGCAATAAAATAGTTTTGACTTTTGACCTAAGCCTAAGGTATTGGTAGAGAATACCTTCGTTAGGCATTAAGTTCGCTTATTGCGTGCAATGATGAAGCTCAATTATATAGTTTAATTTTACCCTACTCAACTCAAGTGAATAGTTTTGTCTGTTATCAAGAAACCGTCCAATTTTGCCCTTAATGCATATTTTGCCCACTGGGCCAAATATAAGCCAAATTGAATGTTTACCAATTTATTTACCATTTAATTTCAGACAATTTTAAATTAAAATAATTTGAAATTAAATGGTAAATTGGTAAAAAATCTGTTGGGGTTATTATTTGGCCCAGTGGGCAAAATATGCAAAATTGGACAAATTGGAAATTGGACAAATATTTATGAAAAAGTTGAGTTTCATTTTTAAAATCGGCATGTAAACCCACCCAGAATTCAATAAACATAAACGTCCGACCAAATCAGGTTTTGGATACAACATAACACAGTGACACGTCATCGTCATGGATTTAATACAAACAGATAGAAAAGAACGGTTTGTCCTGTCGTATCACGTTTTTGCCGTTGTAAATATTAAGCTTAATTATAATTATCTATTATATTATGTTATGTATAATTTACGCGGAAGTAACGGCGCAATCACGCGAAGCGCGCGCCCATAACGCCTTGACCGAATTGCTGCATTTGTTTACTTTCACTGACTTGACAGACATTAATTATTAAGGTCAGAGGTTAAGTAAAGGCATTTAAAACATTTCACGAGTACATAGGCTGACGTTTGCGTATATCTAAATATTAGTCATCAATATTAAGGGAGAATTTTATATCGACACAAAATATTGAAAAAAGTAACGTTTCACTAATTTTGCGCATTTTTTCACTGTTCGTTAGTCCGGTGGCATATAAAAGATTTGAAAATTGAAATAAAGAGTAGGAAAAAAATTATGCGGACGAAGCCGTGTGCGTCGATAGTCTCGATATGTGAAGCATTTCAATAATAATAATATTTCTCCTTATTAATTTCCTTGAGGTTAACAAGCTTCAATAAAAATGACAAAAAAAGAACAACATCCTGTGCATATTATTATAAATTGAGTATTAACGCAATACTCAAATAAGGATAATCAAATCCGGTAACAAATGTATCGTAAACAATAGAACAAGAATATATAACATTCTCATCATTCAGTGTCGTTCCCTTCCTTATTTATACTTAGGTAAGAAGGTAATTTGTAAAATATATAATAAATTTTATTTCAATAGTTTTAGTGCTTTCGAAATCATAAAATAAAGACACAAACATTCATACACGTAAAATTCTATCCTACTAATATTATAAAGGCGAAAGTTTGTAAGGATGTGAGGATGTTTGTTACTCTTTCACGCAAAAACTAACGAACAGATTTTGATGAAACTTGGTACAGTGATAGCTTATATCCTGGAATAACATATATGCTACTTTTTAACGCGGACAAAGTCGCGGGGCGTCCGCTAATACCCCCTAAGTAACAAACACACATAGAGGGAGCTGTTGCACAATGTACACGGTAAAAACTTCTCTACGCGGGCGAAGCCGCGGGAAAAGGCTAGTTCATATATAAGTAATAAAAACAATACAATCACACCTCAGTGCGATGCCCTGAAAAGCTACGCTACCGCCATCTCGCATAAAACCAAATATACAAGACCGGTCTATTTTTTTTTTTTTTTAATCTTATTTTTATTGAGGCTTGTGACTTATAGAAGTCAATGCCAGCCTCGTAAGGAATCACTGTTGCCAAGTTACTCAGACCTCAGTCTGAGAGATAACTTTATAAATTTATATAAATTTTTTGCCTTGTCTGACAACGGGCTGCTCAGTATAAGGTTAATTTCCCCATTGTGGCCAAATATGTCATCTCTCATAAACTGCCGCCTGTAGGCTGCGTTCCGGCCACACTCCAATACGAGATGAAACAAGTCTTCTATTTGGTTGCATTCGCTACACAGTGGTGAATCAACCGACCGGTCTAAATAACAGATAATTAATGGTCTCGCTCGCGTGCATGTATTTAGTATAATTGCGATGCTACTAGTTTTATATGCTGCGGGAAACCCCCCTAAAACTACAAGTTTTCTCGTATTTTTTTGTCATTGTTGAGCCACAACAAGCCAGGCTCATAAATAAATACACTAAATAACTGTATTTAAAGATCGACATTCATAAAATAACCTTAGAAAGGTCACTTGTGTTCAATAGGTAACCTTTGTAAACCGGAACTATTTGTGTGGTTTTGTGATCTAGCACGCGCAGACTGAAGGAGAGTCTAGTGAGGTGCCATGGCGCGATGCATTCATTGCTTAAAGCTGCAGGAATATCGATGGGTCTATCCACGCCATCGTGTTGATGTGAATACATTGGTAAGTACCTAACGATACATTGATTTATCTAATTTAACAATACTCTTCCAGGCATCAATGAACACTGTTAATACCATGAATCAAAAAATTTAGCCAGTTCCCATATGGATCAATAATGAAAGCATTCTATGGGTGTCAAAATAATCACAAAATTATGACTCACTCACACATTCTCATTTTCAAATTCAATAATGAAAAGATACTTCCACCTCCTCCCGCTACTCCGCTTCCTTTGTCCGCACCCCCCTGTAAATGGCACCATAGGTTCCGATACTAAGGGCTTCTTTCACCACTTCCTGATATTGTTACAGTAGTAATCTTAGTGATAAACTAATCTATCAGATAAATCTGTGTGATAGACTATATAAAATATATAAGATATAGGCAATCAGATACCTGTGTAACCAAAAAAATAGGCTATCTGTCGGATAACCTGCAGATAGGGTATCTGGGACTTTATCAGCAAGCGGTGTAAGAGGCCCTAAATATGCAAGAATCGATCTCCACAGGGAGCGCGCGCGCGACCAAAGAGATTTGAAACTTCTTGGTTAATACGCACTAAAGTCTCATTTTAAACAACGATTAATCGTACAATCTTTCAAACGTGCCACCTTACCGCGCCGACTACTGTAAGACATTAAACAGCCCGGGTTACATCAATGCTAATATTGTTAACGTAGGTCAATAGTAACGCTACAATTTCAATAGCATTATCCGCTTCATTATCATCAACAGCCTATTAATGTCCCCACTGCTGGGGCTCAGGCCTACCCTCTCAACGAGGGCGTTCGGGCTATAGTCCACCACGCTAGCCCAATGCGGGTTGGTGGACTTCACATGCGCCTGAGAATTTCTTCTTCGACGTATGCAGGTTTCCTCACGATGTTTTCCTTCACCGTTTGAGAGCAGTCAGTAAATGTACTTAAGTTTCGAGAAAAAACCCATTGGTACATGGCCCAGCCGGGGATCGAACTCCGGACCTTTCGATATGATAGGCCGCGTCTTATCCCCTATGCCACTGACGCTCTCATTATCCGCTTATCGATTAATAATTTCGCCTTAAAATTATCGATGTATTGATTGACTGTCTAGATTTTCCGCCAACCGTCTAGGTATGCATGTCTATAGTCCAACAACAACAAAAAGTTATTGCATGCTTATTGCTTACCAGTCAATAAAGGAATATTACTTAAATCGTAACAAAAACACGGCTCCCATTGTCACTTAGGCGTGGGATTATGATGTATCATTTAATTGATTCATTCATCAATATCGATTCAGCCGTGGGAAGAAACTATCAGATTATTATTTTAAAAAGTGTTTCCTAATTTTCTCGACCTCCAGGGGTTCTCCATAAGCAGGGTGACAGCTTGGTATAAACTGGTTGGCCATACTTACTGTTGACTGTTTTAGTTAAAACTACTGTACAGGACTGAGAAGGTTAAAGAAGAAGAAAGATCTAGGTGTGGCGACAGCGCAGAGGCAGCTTGTAGTAGTGGGTAGCTCTAAAGATGCTGCCTGCTCTACTGCCCCGAAAGAAACAGAAATACATAAAAAAAACAATGAAGTGACTATGGACTTAAATATTTTATCAGAAAGCGTATAAATACAGTGAACCTTAAGGAACAAGAGTGGCTGGACCATAGACCTGAATTAGTTTCAGGTCTGTGGGCTGGACTGAAGGTACAATCTGTATTGTGCTGAAGGGTTGGTGGAAAGTGCAGAGACTTCCACCACAAATCTAATAATACTAAGGTACTGAAAAAGCATTATTCCTGGCCTATCGCAAGCTTCATCATCATCATCTCAGCCTTTTAGCGTCCACTGCTGGACATAGGCCTTCCCTAACGAACGCCACCACACCCGGTCCTCCGCTCTCCGCATCCAGCCGCTTCCGGCCACCTTCTTTAGGTCGTCGGTCCACCTAGCGGAAGAGCGTCCCACGCTGCGCGTACCGGTCCGCGGTCTCCACTCCAGAACCCGTCTGCCCCAGCGGCCGTCGGTTCAATCGGTATCGCAAGCTTGATCATAGAAAAACTTTTGGAAAATCTCAAATTAAAATAATAAAAAACTAGGTACAAATACTGTATAAGGACTGCTAGCTCTAAAGCTGTTAGAGTTGACCCTCCCCAAGTTCGCGAGGCAAATCGAATACGCGAGGTCAAGTGAGGTCGATTCGACTATTAAATGACAAACGCCTGCACTGCACTGTTATGTAACCAATACAATAGCACAGTAAATAAACAAGGAAATTGACTAACGTAGAAATGAAGCACGTACGCACCAAGTTTGGTTAGTTATTGTGAGTGTGAATGGCGGTGTCACGACTTCACTCAGAAATGGTTTTATTTTCGTTCAATACAGTTACTTATGTTATGTATGAGATATCTCAAGTTTAAATGGTAGTTTCGGTAAATTTACGCGATATCTCAGTTGGCTATTTAATTGGGAAAAACATTCTAAAACTGTTAAAAATCCTAGTTACAGAGTGTCCAATTACCTACTCGTATTAGCAATAAAAAAATCGAACATAAGACGAAATGTCCTGGGGGTCAATCACGCTAATTCTGAACGATATTACCAAATCCAAACCATAACCAAAAACGTTATGCTGCATGTACACGTTTAGCAAACCTTTACAAACGCAAGCCAAACCCCTTCCACACGTTTGCGTTTGTAAAGGTTTGCCCCTGCTCTAACAGCGCAGTAACAGGCTTGTTTTATGGAATGAAATGACTGTTGAAGACGCCTTCCATCAAAAAGATTCAAGTGGATTGGATACCATTCCTTAAACGTGATAATGAAAGACAAGGCAAAGCGTTCTGGGTATTAAATGCCGTGTCGAGAATTTACTATATGTGGGTGTGAATACACACGCAAAATGCCTGATAGTTGAAGATAATGGAGGAACAAGGGTCGCAGTCACGTCATGTGAATGTCTAATTGTCTACTACTCTTGCTATTCACGTCTACAGCGCGTTGTTAGGTAATCTCTCTGTCCAACCGTATGTAATTCTACGTAATTCTCAAGTTTTGTGCACAACCAAACTTAAATTACAAATGGAGAAAAGTAAGGATGTGTGTTCATTTATTTTGATGTTTGTTGCTCAACCTATAAGCTGACTTGAACAACATTGAAACTTTAAATAGCATAAAGGTATCCTGAAATAACTCATAGGATTTTTTCTATGTTATGTTTTATTCCTCAGTGTCTTTCTTGTTTGTTTTTCTTTTAATTTGTTAAATTCTCTCGCTGTGTGTTCTCATTGTGTACACGTTAAATAAATTCTATTTTATTCTATTTATCCAAAAAAAGTTATTCAAAACTTTTCACATCGCTTGCTATCCGATAGTCGGCCAGTCTGTACACTGGCCGTCATAATGATGTCCTGTGCTGCCCCCCCCCTTACTGGTAGGTACGATTAACACATGGAATATTTTTATCCCGAAAACCTGAACAGCATTCAAATGTCTTGATTATTTTCAAAACGGTTAAGTTTCTACATTTGACAACGGGAATAATGATTATTAGATATAGTTCGGCGGCATACCATGAAAGACGGTAACAGATATTTAATTGTGTGGATACGCCAAAATTAGTTTGGCTACGGCAAGATGTTTACCTCGCGTTTCTGGCAGCGACACCGGCTGTTTCATTTCTCAATTAATTGTTTTGTTTTAGCTGGGTGATGTTTTTGTCGTCACCGTGGTGAGTAGATATCATGATGGCACTGCAAGTCAGTAATCAGGTTATTACCCATGGTTATTACTATCAATCATGTTCTTTCTATGTAGTAGGTACTTAAATTAATGAGATGATCAATTTGGTTGGAATCGAAACGTTTAGTAATTTATTTAAAATTTATTCCTCGTTTCGATGTCATTTTCTCATGAAACTTCTCACGTAAAGGTAAATTATATTGACATTTCCTGAAATTTAGGTAGGTATTATTAAATTAGAAGAGCCAAGTTTTACGTCACGGATTTCATTTGTATCATTTGGCAGCGCAGAGCGTCGAACATTACCAGCGATGACGTCGTAGACGGTCTCTATAACTAGTTATTTAATTACTATCAAATGGGCTGTTTACTTATCTATATTTCTCTTACGTACTAGTGACTGCTATCAACAAAACAACTACAGCTTAATAATCCAGACGATGTTGCTGTCCATTACCTGCATTAATCATTTCACTCCGCATTAAGAAAAAATGCAACGTATACTTTCCATATTTTTTTTCAATTGTTTTCCCAGACAGGGACAGTAGTCCCTGACCTTTTGCATGATTGACGATTTTACATTATGGACATTTTACTAGCAAGTCGTTTTGCCATTAAGTTTTGTCGTTATTACATTGTCACCTAACAGACGTTTTAACATGTGGACGTTCTGCAAACAATGTCATTTTCCCGTAAACACCTTCTGACTCGTAGCGAATCATTTAGTCGCCTTGTACGACATTCAGCAGAGAACTGGGAGCGGTGGTATTCGGATCCGGTTACCACACTGCCACTTCTTAGAATTCGTAAAAATAATAAACGCTGATAAGTGCTCGCCAAGCTAGATCCCTTGCGTAAGAGCGTGATGTAAAAGATGTACCTACCGCAGACGTTTACCGGGACCTTGTACTACTTAAGAGTAAAAGTTCTATCAAAACCCGTGTATTATTAGTAAGGCACAGAGTGTAGAAATTTCGATTTCGGTAGTACTGCGATGACTAACTCGGCTAACAAGCGTCGCGTCAAAATCAAAAACACTGGGTACATTTATACAACGTCAATTTTTTATCTACCACCGCTTCCAAGGTGGGCAGGAGCGGCGCAACAAACTACCTCAAGTTTGTACACAACATTATTTTTGTAATGATTGCACGAGGCTGAAGTAACATTCGTCATAACATCGAAAGGTCCGGAGTTCGATCCCCAGCTGGGCCATGTACCAATGGGTTTTTTCTCGAAACTTAAGTACATTTACTGACTGCTCTCAAACGGTGAAGGAAAACATCGCGAGGAAACCTGCATACGCCGAAGAAGAAATTCTTAGGCGCATGTGAAGTCCACCAACCCGCACTGGGCTAGCGTGGTGGACTATATATAGCCCGAACGCCCTCGTTAAGAGGGTAGGCCTGAGCCCCAGCAGTGGGGACATTAATAGGCTGTTGATGATGATGATGATGAAGTAACATTAACACCAGGCATCTTCGTCACTCAAATAGTCGACTACTTTATATTACGAAGTTGTTGTTTAATGTCGGTCTTAAATTTTCTGTCATTCATATTTAAGATTTTTCTGGTAGTTTGTTGTAGATTAAAAGAAGGCACTATTTTTTTATATTGAAAACCTATGTCGTCTAGCAGTGAGCCTATGATAGACTGCTAAGAAGTAGGTATACCTACTAATATGACTAGTTAAGATACTTTAAACCGGTTTTTCCTACGTATATGTCGGCGATATGATAACTGAAAATCGAAGGTTGTTTTTATCTAGTTCCGTGAACGAGTGCCCTCCGACATCTACGTTTATAACTAGACTAAAGCCGGTTTGTAGATATCCAGGCAGATAGGTGTACCTATGCACAATTAATTAGCAACGAAACATTGTACAGTCGACAACACTTCCAGCTATCTATACACACCAGAGACCTTTCGCAGCTGTATAAAGGGATACATTGCAAAGGTACAGCTTGAACAGACGGTACTAAAAATACGTACTCATAACAAGAACATCTGCCAAAGCTTGAATAACGTGCAGTGACCTAATACCCGAGTATCCGAATACCTAAGATAGTACATTGTTACAGTCAAGAACGTCTGCCAAACCTGCATACTATACCTAACTAAGCTGTCGCTCGCGTTTTTCTGACTTTTTCCATTTGCTCGGCTCCTAAAGGTCGTAGCGTGATGTTAAATAGACTATAACCTTCCTCAAGAGTTGGGCTATCAAATGCAAAAAGAAATTTTCAAATCCGATAGGAAGTTCTAGAGATCAGCGCGTTCAAACAAAATGACAATACTTCTTCTGACCCTCAGTACAAACTCATTATTATACTATCATCATCATATCAGCCTGTAGACGTCCAGTGCTGGACAAAGGCCTCTCCCAGGGATCTCCACGACGACCGGTCCTGCGCTAACCTCATCCAGATGGGTCCAGCGACCTTCACCAGATCATTGGTCCATCACCATATATTAGTATAGATACTTATAGATAATACCACAATATCGGGTAAGTGGGTCGACCCTGTGTATTAATAAGTTTGATTGTTCCGTGAACAATAAATACTTAGGTACTACATTATGTAATGTTTTTTTTGTTATCCCGGGGGTCTACCCTACAGTTAAGTCAGTTTTTATATCCACATGGTGGTATATAGACGAGTATTCTGACACAACGTTACTCCCGCTACGCTGCGAAGCTAAAAATAAATTGACCCGGCGCCACCCCACTCGCTTACAATATGTACCTACCTACTTGTTAATTAAAATATGTTAAATTTTGTGGTAAAAATTAATGTTATATGATTAAGTATGATAATTAAATAATTATGTATTTAAAAAAAATGAAGAAAAGTTCATTAACTGGAGACATGAAAGTCTAAAGATAAAATAAAATTCCGAATAACGCCGATTGTGATATTGTAACGTTTAGACGTTTAGCGAGAATGCGAACAAAAAATTAGAATTTGAATAAGACGTACAAGTAAGTAAAGAAAATCTATTGTAATTTGGAGGTGGCATTATGTAAATAAATCACAAATAATTAATAGTATTATAATACGTATATCTAACGTAGACGTATCTAAGTGCACTCTACGTGCCTAAAGATAAGATGATATTATAATAAAAAATGGCGAGGCATTCTCAGTTGCTTACTTCTAAGTTTCTAACTCAGCATTAACGAGTTGTCTTCCAAACTAAGTATGTAATTATTAAAAGTACGTAGGTACCTACTAATTAGTTCAGTCAGGTCATAAAAGCCCACACTATCTACTAAGACCAACTCTTACGTATTTCCATGCTAACTGATTTGTTAAGCTTTTCCGCATCACGTAGCAAAGCGCAGCTTCGTTGTTGGTCATATTATAATCTTACTAGGTACCTACAGGCGCCATCAATTATTTTGCAACTCCCACACTCGCATGGCTAGATTTCCGTATTTAAACAGGCCATAGACAACTTTACTCAGCAAGGTTGACGACAAAAGGTGTGTCGGTGTTTGTGCGACGGACCTTCTAATCTGATCCAATTTATCGATAGGAAAATCAGAGAAATTTACAACAGGACGGTCTCTTACAATAGTCTTAGTACATATTGCGATCCAAAAAATTAAAGATTAATTAAAACGCCCTATATTGCATATAGCTGGCGTGGTATGAATCCTAAATTAAATTAATTCGGTTTTTTCCAATGTTCTTAATGTAAATTATATTTCAGTAGGATCACGAGTATACCCCGTGGTCATTATATACTAGTAGGGACAAAAAGTAGGGAAATCGTCCTGACAACCTTCGGACCAATATAAACATGATATAATCGAGAGGTCTAAAGAAACGTGAATTCAGAATCAAAATGGATCTGTTCACTCTGGTGATCCCAGCTTCCTGTTAGAACTATGTTCTTCCGCGCAAGATCTTCCGTCTCTGTGGTCTGTTTTATAAACTTGCCAGGAACAAAATGTTTCTCATTCCGCCAGCAGCCGTCGTCGAGGTCGGCCGGCTTCCGGTGCGCCATATTAGTTTATTTATAGCGGTCCATCGTCGCAGGAAGTGCAAACAAAACGAGTTTCTTAATGTTGCGCCATGCGCGACCAAACGGATACTTTTCCCTGTGGCAACACTTCCTCCCATTGAATACGATGTTTAACGGTAACCTTTCCTTTTGTGTGATATAAACAGTCAAGACGTGTGTAGGTTCCTCATCTTTTGCTTATTTATAAAATTACATTTAAGTTTCTGCCTTTTACGGACTATCCATCCTTGCTGGTCGTCTGTGCACGATGCAAAACGATAGTGCGTAGGCTTGCACGACGGCCAGCACGGATGGATAGTGCTATTATGTAAGTCAATGCAATGCAAGCGCTATTAGTAAAGGGCTATTATGTAAGTCATATATGGGCAACCCCCGAAGTATTTTCAAATCGCGTGTGAAAAATGATATTAAATTCTCAGTTCACGCCAACTTTTAATTTCGTCTAGGCCCTATACGAATGCTAGTCTCTTAAAAGTTGGCCTTGTGGGGTCCAGCCATCCTAGGTGGGCCCCAGCCGTAAATTTCAGTAAAAATTAACCCCACCAAAAAAATTTGCGGCTCCGCGCTCGCCACGTGTCATAGTTTTCCTTTAAAGTATCATCATTTTGGCAGGCCGCTGTCATAATTTCTGAGTTGGTATCTAACGTCTCTGAAGGGGTGGGGTAGGGGGTAACTTTACTGTCAAGTTCCTAGTGGCCCTGGGTCTCTAAGTTCGGACCTGTACCTATGACCCGTGACTTCATTAGTATTTTAAGGTTTGGCCCGCAACTTCCCAAAGGTTGCCCATCCCTGATGTAAGTACTTCTAGGTTATCATTTTCAGGCAGCTTTGCTTGGGGTACCAGGAATTGGAGTTAGCAATGCGTCAGGCACAATATTTTGCTCGCCTCTACAGATGTCTATAGCTTCACCGGCCTTTTTAAATTATTAAATAAAAACATTTTTAGACCCTTGGTAATTTGATTTAAAAAACGCAAAAACAACTTATAAAATTGCACAAACACATCAGTGTTTCAAATGCCATCCCCAGCTGTATTCGGTACCGGAAAATATCGGTAATGGTGATGATCTGAGGCCGCATGGCCACTAGCGCCGCAAGAAGAAAAGTAGAATCCAAGAGAAACGTTCAGGCTATGATGATGCTATCAGACCGAAATCCTGTATATTATTACACCTAAGACGTACTATTTACGTAACACGTATTTAATTAATGCGGTAAACAATTAACGTAACTTAATTACTGTGTTGGTTAACCGATAATGGTGGGCGTAGAGTAAACACATTTATATTTGGATCCCGTTCTAGAATTAGCTTGTGACCTTATTTAATATTCCAGAGGGTGCTCAAACGAATAAGAAACAGGAATTATTACTGTTCCAGAAATAACTTTTACTATTATATATACAGGGTATTTTAAATGGGACAGTATACAAAGTAAAAATTATAAAAATAGGTAGGTATATTCATTTTTATAAATTTTACTTTGTATATAATTTATATATTTGTATATAATCTGTATATATTATTAGTGTTATATTTAATTTAATTTGTTTTTATGTTTATAAATATATGTTTAATTTTTACTTTGTTAAGATTAGAATGGGACAGTAGAACACTTTTTAAACTATAGCGCTTACAGCAATCTCGTGATCTCATGTTTTAGGGCATTCCTAATTTTTGAACTTTGTGTAAAACTGTGGACTTTTCAAAAATCATGCGTGAACCTTTTCCACAAATCGCAAAAGTTATGATTTTTTTTTATATAAACCGATCTAGTTTTTTATAACGTACAATGATTTGATCTAAACACGAAACTGGTTCGATTTTTGTAATTATTTTTTCCCAAAACTTTCGCGACTTTATGGAAAAAGATTACGTTCATCTGCTTACCCCGTCCGTCACGGACATAGTGTGAAGAAATATGTATGTATGTGTGTATGTATGTTCACGCTTGACCAAAAATAAGAAATGTACTCATACACGAGTTTGCTGTAAGTGCAACGAGCATAGTTCAAAAACGGTGAACGAAAAAAACGTTTTTTTCGTTCATCGTTCATAAAGTGCACCGTCCCATTTAAAAGCACGACTCTATATAACTTCGTTCGGGCCAGAATTATATTACAACCTACACCCGTGAAGAAGTATTGAGAGAATTTCTTAAAAATACCGAAATAGCACCTACCACCCACGCGAATTATTACAGATGGTCGTAAAAAATTCTTTTAAATTATGCATCCTTAACTTAACTCGGCCACGTTAAAAATAGAAGAAGCGAATGTCATTCAACTCGATGCGGGGTTCGCGAAAACCATTGACCCGATACAAGATAAAACCCAAATCTGGGTTTAGGCTCGCCCGTTTTATTGCTAGCATACATTATCGTCCACCGCCACTCAACTGTGTAATGCGAGGGAAATAAAGTGGTCTAGAATATTAATAAAAACTTTATTATTAATATGTGTATTTAATTTTTTTTTCTTTTACATTTATATAAAGTGTGCCTACAGGCGGATCACAGAGAACTACTCAAATATAAAATTGTACCATACTATACCTGTGTATCACAATAAAATAATTTGATTTGATTTGATTAATTCCCTATAAATAAAGACTTAATTACGTGCTTCTTTGTACGCAATGTGACGAAACGGGCCTGAGGGTACGCGGTAAATAACGCGGTATCGTAAAAGTGGACCAACTTTCTGAATAGTAAAAATTGCACTCTGGAAGGTTGGAGAGAAGAGTGTCTTAAGCCCTTTCTTTCAAGCTGTATTTGTTTTGGGCTTGTTATGATGAGAATATTGTTGCTATTGCTAAATTGATATTTTGAGTATGTATAGGTATATTTTGAAATTTTTGAAAGAAATGAAATATATTTATTAGCAAAAGAAAGAATTTGTACGAGAGAAGTTTACCAGTGACACCCACAATAGGCGCTGTCCCGTGTGAGTCGCTTTTTAGGCTTAACAATTGAGTGATAAGTACACAAGAAAATACAGATACCTACAAAAAATAAAATAAAATAAACAAGAATCAAGTTAAGTTAAAAATTAGGTAAAAAAAAAGGTTAAATAATTATATATGGAAATACGGCTGTTAACAATTTTTAGCGTTCCATACCTCAAAAGGGAAAAAGTAACCCATAAGGGTCACTTCGTTGTCCGTCTGTCTGTCAAGACCCTGTTTTTATAAACTGTGTACCTGTACACTGTTTAAAATTCAAAAGAGTTCGTCCAATCCCTATTTTTGATTATTCCACCTGCAGACAGGCAATGACGCATAGGTACTCATTATGGCCTTCGAACCGTGCGTTGCGAAATGAACATCCTGACGCGTACGAGCATTCCATATTGATCCATCGTCTACCAACTTCACCTACCGTGTCGTCAATGTAAGTACACAACCAATATGCTTTGTTTAAAATTACTCTAAAATATTTCCGATGTCATATGTAAGTATCTGAACATATTAACAGAAGCTGACTCACGGACCGCCTAATGTAACATTTACCTGGGATGCGTTGGGCTGGGATATGAAAGCAAAGATCCACTTTATTTTAATTTACTTTGACATGCTACATTAAGAGACTTATAGACTTGTATAAAATATTATATTTGACGATCCCTTTTACAGATAAGACTATTTAACAATGTTGTATAATGTTTTATGCTGTGTTAGTGAAATAAATAAATCCAAGACTACCTGCCGTAATAAAAAATTAAAAAAACATTACATTCTCCAATTTCACCTGCCAAAATGGGTCATAGATATATTTCAATTATAGGTTTGAGATAATTTTGAAGCCCTGGATCTGCCATGCAGAAAATGAATGGAGGATGTCTTGGATAGATAGATCAAAGATATATCAAACTTTATAATAAAAATTGTTTTAAAATATGCTACTCTGTGTGTGTATTTTGTTATAATGCTCGGATTTAAAAATTGGTACAGCGTTTTTGAGTAGCAATACGAATTACATGAATTGTATGTACAACAATGTTTGCAGGCAAGCACAGTAATTGAATCAGAGTATGCTGAATCCTCACCAATGCAGTCACATGTTACCATACATGTTCTACTTAGAACACGAAGTACGTAGCTAGACTGTTACTAATCCCATTACTGCCGCATTAGGTGTGAATCACGTGTTATTCGCAATATATAATATACATATAAAAATAATCCGTTTTGCCAAATAAACGGATTTGAAGCTCTACTTCACCGAAAAGGTGCACGACCTCTAATATTTACTGCGCAAGGATGTCTGCATTTAATTATTTGCCAAAGGTTTTTACGAAATGAAGTGGCAAAGTCCAACTTTTTGATTACTGCGTTCCAGTCAAAAACAACGACCAACTTCGCAAACTTTATCTAAATAATAATAATGTTTTGTACAAATTCACACTGGCTGTTTAGTTCCTAATTAAGCCGAAGTTTGTAAGCATGGGAACTCAATATCTGATAAACTTTTACACTAGTTAAACACATAAACACCCAGAATTCGAAAACCAACACATATGCTCATCACACAAATTTTGGCCCCGTGTGGCGTGTGAGACGGCCTCTGGTGTAGTAAGCAGGGTCACTACCAACAAAGCCAACAGGCCAGTCAAGCCAACTGGTCCAGAGGTCGTAACTTCGCAAGCTTTGCCATCCTTTAGGACAAGGTCGAAATGCCTGTGTATTCCCCATGCAAATACTACAAACACAGGGTATCTTGTAGACCGCTCGTCATTGGAAACACTTTGACCTTGAGCTGGCCTAGCCTATTACGGAGTATCAATACTATGAGAGACCAGTTTACACGAGTTTCTTTTCACTGACGTGCGGTCGACCGTACAACTTGTTGTGATGTTAACTTAATATTATTGAGAGATGTTCTGTTAGCTTAAAAATACAGTCAATAATATGTCTTAGTTGAACTGTATATGGACATATTATAAGTAATATACGTACCTATAAAATATTATAATGGACAGCGATTACGTTGAATAGATTCGTTAATTACCCTCGTTACTCGTACATTATTATGAAACGAACGGCTCTTCCTGCCGTATTGCGTCGTTGGGAGTTAGAATTTTGAGAAAATAGCGTAGGGGTTAAGAAAAATGTAAAAAAACTGTTTGAACTCTCGATATTTGAGATCAACCGGAGAAAAAGAACCTGCTAAAAAGTCGAAAATCAACCCTTTCGGTAGAATGTTACCCCCCAATTTGGTCTAGATGCGTATGCGCAACACAGTTTCGCGTATACTGTTTTACCTACTAACTGGTTGGTGGCTTATACGTCACCTGTGCGGCGACAGTCACCGCGGGTATGCGATTTCTAGTTACCTTCTGAGTTCTTTGCCTGCCAACAAAACTCATGCCGAAGCCGCGACTGAAGCCGCGGGTATAAACTAGTTTGATAATTAATACTCAAACATTTTGCAACGAATAATCACTTATAGATATACCAAGTTATCTGTGAAGTGGCAGAATCAGGAACTACGCAGAATGTCATTCGGCCGTCAGCACAAACTTGGTAACAAGTTAACTGTGAACTGAAGGGTGGCTCTGCCATCGTTCCATGCCCGTCATTACTCATTCTATATATTTTGTGCTGTCGGCCGAATGACATTCTGCGTAGTCCCTGATTCTGCCACTTCACAGATAACTTGGTAGATCTATAAGTCTTTAAGTACCTATTGCAGGATATTTATTTAGAAACTTTTTAAAAGCCGGAATAAATATGAAATGAGGTTAAGCACGTCGAAAGACGTGGGATTCAAACCAAATGATAAATAAAACCTGGACTCCTTCGTTCTATAAAAGCATTCATGCGAACTTCAAAGGTTCAGTTTCACGGAAGATTTATTTTTATTCGAATCGGATTTCTAGCGATTTGAATGTAAATAAAATACCTACTTTATGAAAACACTTGCGCTAACATATGCAATTACTTTTATTCGTATTATCCTGAAATAAATGACTTATTAGAGTTAAGTGCCCTATCTTGCACCAAACGTAAAATAAGACAGCAATTAGGTATACTATACTCCGTCAACGCTAATAAAAAGAGTTGTTACAGATTTTTGTTTTTTTTTATCCTACCTACGCCCGAATGTTGCAACGATATCGTTTCTAGGGCAAACAGTCATAAAATCTGAAGAGGTAAGATAAATATGCATAAAAACGATATCGATTCTAAAAATACCGTATGCAAATAGGTACGTAAATGGTGCCCTAATTCGCTAGCTGTTACTAAGCGATAACTAAACTCTGTTATCTTTGATGTTGAAGTGTTCGGCGTTTCGTCCATATTTGTTGAAGCAATATTTACGATATATATGAAAAGTGTGGACAGATAAGTCAAACTACCTACACCCATGAAACCCCACTTAATCTGCAAATAAACGCTGATTTTGAATTTTGTACGGAGTTTATTACTTCCTCTGTGACGGAGTTCAGCAATACATAATATAAAGTATAGACATAACAATATATCTTTCGCTTCCTTCATTCATTACTTATCAAATCAAAAAAAATATCAACAGCCTATAAACAATATGTCCCCACTGTTGGAGCACAGGCCTACCCTCTACCATTATTTTATGCTCGCCTATATAAACATACATGCATGCCTATATAACATGGGTCTTTTCTCGAAACTTAAGTACATTTACTGACTGCTCTCAAACGGTGAAGGAAAACATCGTGAGGAAACCTGCATACGCCGAAGAAGAAATTCTTAGGCGCATGAAGTCCACCAACCCGCACTGGGCTAGCGTGGTGGTCTATAGCCCGAACACCCTCGTTGATAGGGTAGGCCTGAGCCCCAGCAGTAGCAGTGGGGAAATTAATAGGCTGTTGATGATGATGATGATATAAACATAAGTACCTACTGTGTCTTTGTTGCTACTTTTTTCGTGATTTTTCACACAGTTACACTTTGAGCTCCGAGCCGATATGGTACCTATCTTGTTTTACATCAAAGGCACAAGAGTAAACTTATGAGACCCATTTGTAAAAGTCTTTAAATAACGATTTTCGTGGGACCCAGCTTCGCCATACGGACTACCTTCATAATAAATAACACAAAAACAGGTTTATCAAGTCAAAAATCGAATCAACTTGGAAATCAGGTATTTTACGGTACTGTAGCTACTATTGCAATTTAATTAGAGAGTGACCTTTTAATGTCTACTGGTGTACCTGAAAAAAATAACTTAATTGGATGCGGCGACGACGCGACGCTATGACGCTTTGCTACGTCAGTCGGCGATAAAAAAAAACGTAGTCAGTGAATTGACTTAAGTTTGTTCATCTCAATGGTTGTAGTAAGTAGGTATCCAAAGTACAAGTTCGTTTAAATGTGTTTTTCTGCAATTTTCGCGGAATGAGATAAGTTTGCATCTTCGTTTGTAACTGAGCTCCGATAGGACACACAGATTCCGGTTGGCGAAGAGTAGGCCAGGTAAAAAGGTAGCCGGAAAGCAGAGGCTTGATTAGCACCGGATGTGACAGCGTTAAGTGAAGGCCTATGTAGAATAGTGGACAAATGAGGGTAGCAACGCACTTGCGATCTTTGAGCTACAGTGACCTCTCACCCAGGCGGGTTAGTGGCGTGTGCCCCCGTTCCCGTGTGCCCCCATCTCGTTTGCCCCCGATTCCATGGCGTGGCGGGCTATCTGTCTGTTTACCGTACAGACTTACCGTAAAATTAGTCGCTGATGATGTCAAATGTATCTCAATCAGTCACAGGTTCGTAGAACTACAAAAAACTCCACAAAAGGGTTTCCATTTCGACGAGGCAACCCTGAAGACGGAAAACGCGGAAGAGTGGAAACTACCAATCTATGATACAACTTGGAACTAGAGGGTAATGAATTTATGATTACCAGCACATTATCGAATACATGCTCATTTCATTATGCTATGTACATAACTACTATTAGTTACAGCTATAGAGCTAATTTTTACGTAACGTCTAACTAGGTACTTACTTACCAATGTTTTTTTTTTACTTTCCATGTTTTGATAATCCAGGTTATGAAGGTCAATTTGGCATGTGGGTGGGTTTGGTATAATGAGCTAGCGATCAATAAACTGACAACCCAAAAATGTGTTGCTGCTATCTGTCTATATAGATATTTACTGTCATAATAATATAGAGCCTAGGTACAGTGATGGTACAGGTCACAGTCTGCAACTTACCCTTACTGTACTACGCCTGTAATTATACTGGATCTCCTAGCCTCCAAACTGGAACACAGCAATGCATGAATTGCTGTTTAGCAGCTGAAATAGTGGTATCCATCCAGTCGGATCTTCCACTAGAGAGAGTCCTAACTACCAAACTACTTTGTAGTCAGTTAGCCATAGATATATAGATATATCTGTGTCTATATCTGTGCATGTTATTAATAATGAAGTCAAAAACTTTTACCAGACTGAATTTTTTTTTATCTAGGTACCAACTTCTACTTGCCTGTAGCAAATAACTTTAACAAATTAATTAATATGCCAATCAATCAATACATATCAATTAATAGTTGATTCCTGTCATAAACAGGTAATAGTTTGCAACTGCCAAGTAAAAAAAGTTACTTCTATGAAAATTAACAATGAATTTATGGGTTTGAATTACCTTGAATTGCCTATGGGTTTGAATTACCTTATGAAAATTCATTGTTGACTCATTTGTATAATGACTAGAAGCCTACTACAGGAAGTAATAAAAATCAGCAAAGTAAAACAATATGTGGTACCATTGTTTATGGTGTCTCGACTGAATTAGCTAGCTAATAATAAATATAGGGGTACCCATGTCTGGATGGGTATTGTATGCCAACCATCAGGCAAGAACCCACTTCTACTGTCAAATAGCAATGCATGCATAACTGGGCCCTGGTTTGGAGGACTGGCTCACTCAGTGTAATTACAGGAACACCAGGTATTCCAACATAGTCTGCAGAGTGGTAACACACTTGAGGCCTTTAGGCTTGCCACAGGTGGAATGTCTGCCGTTGCCACTTCATTCGGTGAAAAAATCTGGCATGAACAGGACTACTATTGGACAAATTAGTACGACAAGAGTACTATTCTACTGAGTCAAAGTTTATTTGCAGACTAGGTGGTGGGTCCCTTTCTTATGTTATCTAGATTATGTATATGGTATTCAAAAGCCCGAACTACTAAAACCAAGTGGTATTAACAGGTTATTTTTTCACTTTTGCCATCAACATTTGGTGAATTTTAGGATATGGAAAAAGGCATGGTAGGCTGTTAACATATAGGTACCTACATGACATGACAACTATATTGTCAAGCTGGCAAAGAGAGGGGAAGGTAACTTTAGGCAGTTTCATGCTTATATAAAAAGTAGAATAATACTTTTGACACTCAAGATAGGTAGGTCCCTAGTATTTTCTGGTCTGGCAAATTGGATAAACATTTATCAAAAATAGGTGAGAAATGGGAGTGTGTTTAGTAGATAGGTACCTACAAAAGATTTTCTTCACAACCTTTTTCATAGTGCCCCCTTCCTTGACTCTAAATTGAAATGGGGGAAAATTGAAATTAAACAAATGTAAAAGGGGCACGCACGACATACCTAGTCATAGGCCTAAGTTCAGAAACTATTCAATTTTCAATAAAGACTTAATATCTACTATAAGAATTAGCTTTATGTTTTTAGGATTGTACGTACCTGCAGGATTATTACAAATGTATCTCTAAGTATACTAGGTAGGTACCTAGTTTAGGTAGGTATGTAGGTACCTACACTTTTGTGAATTATCATAATTATTCTACCTACAGACAATTATTAGCTCGTCAAATATACATATGAAGACATAGATACTTACTTGAATAGCTTACCATTTCAATTTACATAAATTTATCATAAAATGCGTGTTCAAATAAATATAGACTGGACGGTAATGGCCCAATGGAGCTATTGATACTAAACACAAATAGTTTTTCATGAAAATACTAATAGAATTTGTATAAAATGTAACGTACTTACAAAATGAAGCATACTATGCACGAACAGCTGTTAGAAACTGCCTGGTCGGTTTAATTTATATCGCAATCTATCGCTCGAAGCAACACCATACGAAACGAAAACAACACTGCTGTTTGTTTAGTCTATTTTCTCTAAATAATCACACTAGTCTTTATATACATTTTGCGTCAAATTATTGCTTCATGCACAAATACTTAAAATAAACACGAAGAACTGTAATATTCGTTTGAGAAAATAAGAAAACGTAAGAACTGCGAGCGCACAGTAGCCGACGGTAATGCGACACACGTCTCGCTCGCCGCTGTTCTCAAAACAGTTTGATTTTAATTATTGAATTGAACTGAACGAACGACGAGCCGAGCGGCCGGCGGCGGCGGCGGACGGGGCCCACGAAACGTCAAAAAGAACGAACCAAGAACGAATTAGTACAAGCTCGTTTGATAGTCTGTTAATAAAGCTACGTTCACAATTCTTTTTCTAAGGCCCCGTACACGCAAGGTTTTGCTGTCAGTTTTAATTACTAGTCAGGCGGTGACTGACGGATGATTGATCGTGTAATGCGATAAGTAACGAGATTATACATTATGAGGGGCATAAATGACTTTCCAGGGGCGTAAAACCTATTAACAAAAAAAAGTTGCGTCTAAAAATATTTCTCAATAGATGGCACTGTCAAGTCGCGCAAAGCTCCCCGCCAGAGTTGTTAGTATACATACTAACTCTAGTGTCCGTTCACCTAGCGACACATAAGAGTGCTCCCCGCATTTTTTTCGGAATATATTAGTTTAGGTAATAACGATGACGCCGCGAATTGTTCGCTGGCATACACACTAAATAATTGAATACATTTATTTGTTAAAAGGCACTTTATTTGAGTCTTCATTTTACTTAATGTAAATAACAACTGTTACGCTTACATGCTTAATCTAAGGTGGGATACGTTTCTGAAATAGACGAAAACACTTGTGATCGAAACATTAGAAATATAACTGCCAAGTAGTGCCAAGGGTGCCGTTTTTTAAAATTAAAAACTTACGCATTCAACATTCGCACGGGCGTTCTATCGCGAGATATTTTAACGCCTAAATAGAACATAAATGAGCTTCTACTATGTTCACACGGACGTGATTTAGTAAAAAATGCGCGTCAGAATTACGTCCGTGCGAACGGGGCCTTAGACTGTTTTCACTGCTATGCGCAAGTGGCCATGCTTAATACAACTTCTAAAAAGTACTCCAGCTTATTTCCCCAGCGCTTAAAACTGATCATAATGAGGCTTTAAATCGCTCTCAAATTCAGCTGTTTCAGGTATTTTACTGACGATTATCTCCTTGGCTCTTAAGAGTCAGCGCCGACCTGATGAAAGCAGCGCGGCGGATTTTTAGCTCACAAATTAATAATCCTCAATAAAGTGTTCACATAAAGTTCAAAATTTCATGGAGTAATTTGTGCCCTGTGGTTAATTGACCAGAGCAAGGAAATTGTACAGCGCTAGCCTGGGTTCTTTGATCTTTATTCTATCGCTTTTAAAGACGATTGTTATTAATTGTCTTCGAACAATACGCCGCGCTGTTCCCTGCCAGGTATGCGCTGACGCCAAGCTATGGAAGTAATAACATAAGAATGGTACAGAAGTGAAACTGGAAGAAGTAAACACCGTATAACAGATGAGGAACTCAATAACACATTAAAGACAGTGACGCCAGTTTTGGTTCTTTACTATTCTTACTCAAGTCTTATTCTTAATACATACTTCCATGCTCTAACTACGCTTATCGGACGAGTGATGTATGTGTAAATAGTATTTTTTATATATCTAATACTACAGATCTTGTACGTACAATGGGATGTTTTACTAAAAGCTCAACTCAGATGGCGCCACTAGCCTACGCAGTAAACATTAATGTTTCCCTTCGATCATCATATACTTTCCATATAAAAAGAAATGAAAAGCGAATGAGCGATTTTCCTTCTGACCAAAATTATCGTAACAAATATGATATTTGGACCATTTTTTGTGGACTTCGAACTCAAAATTTTTTGCAGTTTAATTATTGCAGGTGACTACATCTACACCTGTATTATTATTAGCTAAGGAGCTTTCAGAATGAGAGGAAATAATTTTAGATTTGCTTAGTTACTAGTGGCGCCGCCTAGCAGTGAGCAGTGGCGTTTTACCTCCCATACACAATTTCTTAAAAAAAACTTTTTAGGACACAGCCGGAGCTTGCGGCAGCGTATGAACAATGACCTTCCGCTTCTGATCGTAGCTGAAATCGTTCATTTTAAATATCCGGCTGTCGTAGAACGGCTTGAGGTCGCTGATGTTGATCTGCCTTGCCCTCTCCAGCAGGTCTCGCTCCGATATCTCTATGGTGGACTGGGAGTGTTGGTGCAACCCTCGCATGTACGCGAGCTGGTCCATTGCCAGCTGCCGCAGTATGTAGTACAGGAGCTCGCTGTGGTCCTTCTTGTACGATAGGTACTTCTGGAATGTCTGCAAATGAAAGATGCGAATATAACGAAGCTGAATACTTTGTTTTTGGTTTGAATGCGAAAATCTCTGGAACTACCAGTCTGGTTAGAAAAATTCTTTCAGCATTTGTAGGCCCAATTCTTGAGGAAGGTTATAGGTTATTTAACATCACGCTACGATCCTTAGGAGCCGAGGAAAAAAAACACAAATAACTTATAAAACGCAGGCGAGGGCACGTAAACCGCTGCCACTGGTGTAGATATAAACTCGCTTTCATTAGAAGTTTCCAATTAGGTAAACAAAGCACTTGATAATAATGGGTATATGAAAGGATTTTTATGTCAACAGATCGTAATCTGAGGATCTGAGAGCTTTAGTGAGAAACGCCGACTAGCTCTGGTCGTGCCCTATTCAACCACCGGTTTAATAGACAAAAAATGGCTTAAAGGTCTAGTAACCAAGCCAAAAGCTCTTTAAAGAAATGAACACTATAAAGTGAAGTGACCTGTCTCATGGAGCGCATGACGCTGAACTTCTGCGTGTCTATGAAGCTCTCCAGCATGATGCGGATGGCCATGTTCACGTCCTCCTCGTTCACCTGCGGCCGGAGGTGCATCCGCGCGTTCGCCTCGCTCATACGTATCACTGGGTAACAGGAAACATAATATATTTTTATTTTTAATTACATGTCCAATACATTTATTACACACTTAGTAAACATAATATGTGATTCCTTGGCAAATCCCTTACCGTTACATCCTACTAATATTATAAACGCGAAAGTTTGTAAGGATGTTTGTGAGTTTGCTCTTTCACGCAAAAACTACGAAACAGATATTAATGAAATTTGATGGCGGCACCACACGTTTGCCGCAAACACCAACGCAAGTGAAGCAAACCAAACCTGTACAAACCTCTAGTGCACACGTTTGCGAGCGTTTGCTAAACGTGTGGATTGCACGCAAACCAACGCAAACTTCCTTTGATATGTGCCTGAAAACCGACAACGATCGGAGCGGCGGCAAGCCTACGCAAACCCTGCACCACACGGCGTTTGCCGAGGTTTGCCAAGCATTACAGTACTTATTATAGATTATACATCAGAATAACGCATAGACTATAGAAACCTCGGGAAAAGCTGTACTGCAGCTTCAGAAGACCACTTACCAGACTCAATGTGTCTGACGGTGATGGGAAGGCTGCCAGTGGCCAGGGACTCTTGACGCAACTGACTGTACATTTTCGCCACTTTGTCTTGGTCCATGTTCTGTAAAAAGTAAACCATCAAGCTAGTAGAGTTTTTAAAACTTTTTTAAAACAAGAGTACATTTTAGACTTCTGTTTACGTTTCGACCAGACTTGCCGTGGTCACACGCTGACTGGGCAAAGGTAAACAAAAGTATTCGCATGTAAGACCCGTGTAGAATAAAAATATTACGTAAGTGATATTATTACTAGACGGAGCGACGATCTGCGTAAGGCGGCTGGCGGCGACTGGATGCTGAGAACCTAAAATCTGGTTCAGTGGCGCGCTTTGCAGAGCCCTATGTACAGTGGACTAGTACATACAGATGATGATGAATAATGCCAAGATGAAATGAAATGGCCCATGACTAATAATGCCATCACGAATGGCAGAATAAACTGGACTTCATTTAAAAACATTCGATTTTTTCTATTCTAAAACTAAAAATCAAAACTACAGTAGAAAGTGACCTGCAGTTTAGGATGCACGTTCTCCCTGGAGTAGACGATGTATTTCTTGAGCAGATCTTGTTCCAATATGAACTCGGGGTCGGGGCCGGCGTTGTCCGCGAGCACGGTGTCGCGGTTCGACGGGTGGTGCCGTATGTGGGAGCTCACCACAAACCTGGAACAGGACGACAGGACGGATAATTAGAAACAGGGCAAGATTTTCATACAATCGAAGTCAATTTGAAGCCATGGGTCTCCGTAAAGGATTGATCGGGGCGTGATCTGATGACGGTCATCGAGAGAGTAGATGGAGGACTTTTAGATCGCTAGAGATATCCAACAGATCAGATAAACCGTCTGGAAGCAGCATCGTCATGATTCCTTAACTTTAAGATTTATTTTGATGCCATTTTGCGGGTTTTTTTCATCATGACGATGCTGCTTCCAAACGGCTTATCTGATCTGTTGGATATCTATAGCGATCGAAAAGCCCTCCATCTACTCTCTCGATGACCGTCATCAGATCACGCCCCGATCAATCCTTCACGGAGAACCATGGCTTCAAAGTGACCTCGATTGTATGAAAATCTTGCCCTGTTTCTAATTATCCGTCCACCTATGTATGTCGATTCGGATGGTGCCCGCCGGTAGACCTCCTCACGTTGCTAACAGTACATTTTTGTTTTACATCTGGTACACGGTCTCTAGACTCAACTAAAGGTGAAAGGTTCTGAGCTACCCAGGAGGCGGTGGTGCTGGCTCAACCGACTGAGAACTGGGCACGGCCGCTGCAACTACTTTAGGCACACGTGGGGATGGAGAGAGGCGGCCCTGTGCGACCTCGGCGAGGACCACACAGTGGAACAAATCCAGAGCTGCCCACTACGCGCCTATCCTGAATCTCCTGCCTACCTGATCGATCTCACATCTGACGCTGCCAGTTGGCTCCAGAACAAATTGACTTATGAGTTAAATTCTTCGAGTAGTATAGTGTGACTCACTTGGCGAGCCTGGCGTCCTGCATGGGGTCCACCTCGTCGCGCACCACGCACAGCACGTCGAACCGCGACAGGATGGGCTCCGACAGGTTCACGTTCTCCGAGAACGTGAGCGACGCGTCATACCGCCCGCCGATCGGGTTGGCCGCCGCTATCACGGAACACCTGTATCAATCATAACATTTATGCAGTTATGTTCGAATAGGGGGCCGCCCACCAAAGAGATCCTAACTCTATGCATTTACAGGGCCCGGCCGCCCACCAAAGAGAACTCTATGCATTTATGATACATTTAAAAAAAACATAAAACCAACAAAATTTATGATTATTGTACACTCAGACTATGGACTAAAAGCATTGTTCTGAGATTGTACACTAACGACTTATTTATCATTTTTTTTAAATTTTCGACCCATATAATTAGAGTTGAAATACTTTTTAATCCCACCTGGCCTTAATTTTTTATTATTGCTCATATTATTACGCTCTTTCGAGAAAGTAGGTCGTTCTGCATACAGGAAACGGGCGCGTGTTATGTACGCTTACCTAGCGTGCAGCGACGTGACGATGCCGGCCTTGGATATGGAGATGGACTGCTGCTCCATGGCCTCGTGAATGGAGGTGCGGTCCTGGTCGTTCATCTTGTCGAACTCGTCGATGAGGCACACGCCGCGGTCGGCCAGCACCAGCGCGCCCGCTTCCAGGGTCCACTCCCTGAAGAGAATTTTTAAATAAACTATTTATTTTATTTTTAATGGAAAGGCAGTTTAAAGCTGATGCTTCCATATCAGCAGTCGACTTCCTTTCATAATAATTCATTATTTATTTATTGCGGTTTTTTTTAAGTTTGAAAAAGTTGTCTAGTCTGTTCTTGAATATGTTTACAGAAGTGGCAGATACAACAGATTCTGGCAGATTGTTGCATTTGGGTGCAACCCTGTTACCTAGAAAATTTCTGTAGGGGTTCAGCTGAGCATTGGCTCTTTGTATTCTCGTGTTGTGCTCTCTGATTAAATAAATAAATTACCAAATAAACTGGACACTAACTCGAACTTTTTACAGGTCAATGATATTATTATTAGTATATTCACGTAAAAACTGTACCGAGTACAGCCTACCCAATTAAAAAAAACTAATGCCACATTTGAGGCGACACACATTGTTAACTACTTTGGTAGAATACATTATCTCGCAAATAGCAAGACTGAAAAAAAAAATTGTATAGAAACTCTGCCTCATTTAACTTGATTTCAAATCACACTTTCCAGATAAGGCAGATGTGGATTTTTTCTAAAGGTTGTAGAACTCTAGCTGTTTCTAGAATTTATCAGAACATGCAATGCTTTTTATTCTTATGGCGTCTGGGTGGCGGTTTCTGCACTGACTCCACGAAGGAGTTTTGTGCAATTTCCCTGGGCCGTCAGTCCAGCCCATCCCAACTACCTGAAGTAGTGCAGTAGGGCTCTGGAGTAGTGGAGTAGCGCTGCAATCAATGTTGACAAAACCATTATTGGTGCTTATATACCTGGTTGTAGGATTCTTGCGCACGTAAGCTGTGAGACCGACGGCGCTGGCGCCCTGGCCGGTCGTGAACACTGCCCTGGGCGCGATCTACACAACAAAATTACACTATGAATTAAATTAAACTTTTTAATTGACAATTTAGAAGCAATCTCGATGATACATTTTAATGAATTTACAGCCACAGAATAGCAAAGTTCAAACTCAATCACTAGCCAATACTGGTAACATCAAAAGATATAAGCACATACAAAAAGAGTCGTCGCTTTGAGCCAGCCAAATTCAACCTAATAAAAAGACAAGCAAGCTCATAATTCATTGAGAACGTCAGCGCATGACAATCTTGCTGCATCAAGTAAGGACAGTCCTGCATTCGAATCCTAATATAAATGGGAAACCATAATTCGAAACCTAACCTAAACTAGTTAGCTTCAGAACTAGTGTATTATTCGTAAAGTATTCACCTTCTCAGTGTATTTGAGGAATTGAGACTTGGCCGTTCCTGGATCACCGCATATAAGTACATTGATGTCGCCCCTCACTTTGTGCTTTTCACCTGAAAATTGAACGGAATTAATAACATACCAACTGTTATTTTAAAATAATTATAAAAGGTAAATTAATGTGTGGCTGCATTCGCCTGATAAGAAGAACAGGAAAAGGAATTTATTTAATTAATAAATAAATAAATAAATGAAAGTATTATTTATACTCAGGCTCCAATACAGAACATAAGTAAAACTAAATTTTAATCTAATTTTCCTTTTATCTATCTTCTAATAATTACGAAACTAGGAGCCTACTCCACGAAGGTCTGCAAATATTTACCTGGATTCTTAGCCTCCCCACCAAACAGAGCCATAGCCAGCCCCCTCTTGATGTAATCGTGTCCATATATGGAGGGCGCTATGCTCTGCACGATCCGCTCCCCAATCCTGGGATCCTTGGACAGCTTTACGATGCTGGCCACATCCTCGTCCGTGAGCGACTCCACTATGTGTTTGCAGTCCTTCACCACTATATAGTTGGCTATTATCACGGTCGCAAACACTGGGAAACCCTGGGGAAAGCAGGCAGAGTTCACAAGAAGTTTATAAGAAAAAACTGTCTGACTCACTTGACTGATCAACGCACAGCCCAAACTATTGAGCCTAAAGACTTGTAATTTTGCACAAAGGTTCCTGAAACAAGGTCCACTAAAAAGGGTTTTACTCGCGGGAAAAACTTTTCTACGGGGGCGAAGCCGAGGGAACAGCTAGTCAAAAGTCAAACTATTTTATGGCTTGTAAGTACACTGGGTACATTTATACAACGTAAATTGTTTATCTACTAGCTTAGTTAATAGTATAGCTAGCTAGTAATAATAACCTGTTCCGTGTTTAATGAGCCATCGTAGTTGTTTGTATATATGCCCGTCAGGTCGACCTCGTCGCCTGGTTTGCAGCGGTCGCACAGGTCCGCTAGAAGGATGCAGTCCTTGCTGCGTGGGATGCGCCCAGCCGGGATGCGGCCCGGGGACTCCTGAATGGTCACCTTCTGGTAGTTGCGGTATATCGTTTGCTCCATGTTTACCTGCAGAGAGGTATGTCAGCATTAAACATTTTAGTATAGATGATATACGCCTGTTACTACATCATTTAATATATTTTAATTTACAGAAAAAAATTATCAGTCAAAATTATCTGTGAGCCTCACAGGCAAAGGCCTTCCCTAATCTTCTCCATTCCTCCCTATCTAGAGGAGTAGAGACACTCTGGTCCATGCCCTGCCAGTCTCTTTAACGATATCCTCCCATCATTCAATCAATATAAATGTGAATGTTTGTTCCTCTTGTACGGTCGACCGCACGTCAGTGGAAACAAAACCAGTATAAACTGGTCCCTCATAGTATTGAAACTCCATAATAGACTAAGCCAGCTCAAGGTCAAAGTGTATCGACTGACGTGCGGCCGACTGTACATACTTTGTGCACCAGAGTAATATCGGCTACATTCAAACATAAGCTTGACCATGTCTTTTAACATTGGGGCCATGGAAAAAGGATTGGGGCAATTAAAAAGCATTGTAGATAGTTGGATGAACTTACCATAAACGGCCCTCTGCTCTGACACTCAGGACAGGATCCAGGTTTTAATTCTGACGCCTGCGACTGTACAAACGGTCCCATGACGTAGCCACATCTGTTACAGTCGTATTTCACTACAGACAGCTGCGGCAGGACTCCAGTCGTCGCAGTTATAACCCCCACTGTCCTCACCAGCTGATTTAAATGCAGCTTCCTGAACGTCCTCAACTCTTCTATCAACGGCAGATCGGATATACGGACGTGGATTTCTGAGGTCACGCGCTCATAACTGGGAAATATCTGCAGGACGATCTCCTTCGCGACCTCGTCAAAGATTTCGAGCATTTGCGCCGGGGCTTCGGGCAGGAAGTAAGCGAGCACTTGCTGGCTGCGCGCTAACACGTTGAACTCAACGTGAAATGAGGACTGGTTGAGCTCACACATGCGTCTGATGCGGTCCTTATAGACATACTGATTGTTGTCATTTTTGAATGTACGAAGGAAGTTTTTGAATCTGAAAATGAAATGATACATTTAGAATTGGTACAGTTTTGCATAAATTGCGAGCGAGAGGATATTTATGTGGAGGACTGGTGTAATGACATTCACTGGGGATGACCTATGTCCAGCAGGGGATGTCCAGCAGGGGATGTTCAAGGTCTGATATGAGATGAGGATAGGATGTGTAAACAGACCTGGAAGATTTTTTAACAAATCAACCAGTCAAAATTCTATTGAAACTTACCTGTTAGCGATTTCAGTTCTTGGTCCCAGCATGCAGACCCACTTCTTGGTGGTGAAGCCTTTTGTGTCCTCAAGTTTCTCAATGCTCTCAATTCCTCCCTCCATTGGGTCATCTCCACCATCAGCCGCCTTCTCAGCGGCGCGGCGTCGCTTCGCGCGCGACGCCTCTTCCCGTTCCTCATCTGAGTCATCTGTTATGGACACAAAGATAAGAAATTTTTCAGGTACCGTACTTCTTCTACTGTCTTGGTACCACGGGCAATGAAAATAATTGTGGTGGTATCTATCGTACCACTATGTAGGTGGTTTACAGCAATGTTATTTCAAAGTATTACGTAAGACTAATGTATAACTGTGACGAGGTCAGCGTTAAAAAGTACCCTATATGTTCCAAGATATAGGTTAACTATCACTCATTGTATCAAACTTCATCAAAATCAGTCTTGTGGTGTGACTGAGCAACGAAACAGACAAATATCTACACTTTCACATTTTTCTATAGTGGATGGATTAAATGCACGAAAAATCAAGTGTTATTATAGATATTCCTTTGCAATAAAATATTTTGACTTTGACTTGATCTTAGGGGGTTTAAATACTTTAAATACAGTAAAAATAATAAAGTTAGTAACTGAAACAAAGTGAAGTAAAACTAAAGGTAGGTTTTTTATGAAAACTTTGTTCAAAATATGCATACCGTAGAGTAAGCCACGGTCATCCCTCCTCACACGGCCCTGTTCGCGATCCCTTCGCCGCAGCTCCTGCTCAGCGGCAACGCGATCTTCAATAGACATGGGGTCATAGTCATCATTGTCCAAGTCCTCATTGTCATAGCGATCCAAGGCAGGCATTGGGCGGTAATCCCTGTAAAATAAATATAAATAATAAAGATTCCCCATAGCTTCTCTATCTTCTTTAGAAGGTAGGTAACTGGTTAGGAGCATCAGTGGTACAGTGGAGAATGAGCAAGTTTAATCACCAGTTTTAACAATGAATTAGCAAATTGCGGCTCAGCTATTGTGCGCATGGGTTTTCACAGGCAAGTTGAGCAACTTACGCTTCCATATTATCGCCGAACAGTTCTTCGCCATCCTCCTCCTCCTGGTCAGCATTGTCTCCGAGGATAGCCCCCTCATCTTCAAACTGCTCGTAGTCGCGTGCCGGTGACGTCATACGGGAACGGGCCCCATCTCTTTCGGATGGCGTGTCGGGTACAGGAGAACTCTATGAGAGACGTAAAATTTACACCTGCTAAAATTGTAAATCTAACACAAATGTTTCTATTCCATGGCTAAAAACTATGATCCCTTGTTTACGAAAGAGGCCCTGACCTTTATCACATTGCCGGTTTAACCAGAGGCCAGATCACAAAACTTTATCGACATAATGAGATACCTATAGATGGATTCAGAATGTCCTTCTTTACGAAAATAGAATCGTAAAAGCAAGATAATATTGAGTGAAACATCTCAAATTAGAGAGTTATCAAATTATAGGTTTTGTGGTTCACGAGTAATAGATTTTGAAAAATAAGAGAAACACAAGTTTCCAGGAAAAAATATCCACTTACCATTGCAATGTCTTTTAACGATATAAAAACAGAAAATTTACGAAAGAAACAAATAAAACTAAAATAAAACACGCTAAAATTAACACAAATAAACAGGTTATGACCACAAACTATATTTATGACATTTGTAAAAATGCGCGCGAGAACGCAAAAGTATATGATTGTCTGTCACTGTCAAGCAAGAATGAATGGATCTTGATGAACCATTCGTTCGTACATTATGTGACGACGATGAACAGTATCCACCCACAGCCAGCGGTTGTGCAGTGTGCTGCTACCGTTAGTGGTGGTTTGAGCCCAAGTAAATCAAGGGAGTCAGCCAGAGGAAGATTCCTTCTTGCATCAATCAAAAGCAAGACTAGATCTGTGCTGTGCGGCACGTCCGTTAGAGGTTTAAATACATCAGTTATACCATCAGGTTAATCTGTTTGATGTCAGTTGCTTTTGTCCTTCTCTATGAAAGCAATTATCATAAAGTTAATTTTGTCTATGATTTTCCGTCCATTTTCGTTTTGCAAACTCAAAAAAACGACGGAAAAGAAAAAGATAATTTCTTTTGTCGGTTTAGATTATTAATTCCTTGTTACTGTATAATGTGAGTGGTTAACGTTTATGTTGTCGATATTTCGTTCTAGTTATTTTCTTATCCGGACAGCTGTGTAAACGGTAAGTCTGTGGCATGTTACTTGAATATTGTTTGTGATAGAAAGTAACCGTTGTCGGGCGTTTTAACCAGAGTAGATGTGGTCCAATTTCACATCTTGTTTTATTATAGCCACGGCTATAAATGTACCGGCACGCAATTAACTATTTGTTACGGAATATTGCAGGTAGCCATTTCTCTGACACTACTCATTGTTGAATCATTGTTTTGTACTTCTAATATCGTTTGTTACTTACCTGTGCACAGAATATACTCCTACGCGTAAAAGAAAGTAGGTGAAGATCCAAATTACCTAGTTATGTACCTAGTCTTATCATTCATTTACTAAAATAGTGAACTAAGGGTAGGTAAGTAGAATAAAGTACCGAAACTATAGTAATATACCTACTTACTATACAAGTGCCTATAGCTCAAAATAACGTACTGAAATATTAAAACTTACACCAAACAATTGTGTATTAATTCAACAATTAACTTAATGCCTTGACCTTGCTAGGGAAACTGCTTGCATTCATTACAAAAAGGTCAAACAAGCATATGTACTTTAATTTACATTCACGGCCAACTGGAATCCTTTTTAAGAAAATTACAAAATATACAATGAAACATCATGTTTTCCTGTATTTCATTGTGTCACAACAAAAAACAAGTAAGTAGGTACTTAGTACTTATATTATTTTAAATGAAGGCAATGAAAGGAAATGGAAAAGTTTTAAAAATATAGATTATATGAAATAGGGACCCAAAGTCACAACTTGTGACTGAATTGTTATATTATTTGCAATTGTAATAAACTAAACTTTCTTCGTGCAGCCCGATATCAAAATTCACCATTAACCACATTCTGAACAATTAAATATTTGACAAAATGGAAGACGAAAATGAATATAAGAAGTTGCCGACAGAAGACAAGTGTGTACACAAATTGTGGAAAGCCAGAGTAGCAGGGTATGAAGAGGCCATCAAACTCTTCAACCAAATTGACGATGAGAAGTCTCCAGAGTGGAACAAGTACCTGGGGCTGATCAAGAAATTTGTGACGGACAGCAATGCTGTTGCTCAGGAAAAAGGTTTGTATATTTTATGTACTTATATATTTTCTTCCTAACTGACTTGATCAATGTCCCAACCAATATAATTACATACAGTTGTATAATCCCAGATTTTCTCCTGTATTACTACGGAAATTAGACAATAATAAAACAATTTTATTAATAATAATTTATTTGTACACATCAAAGGTAGAAGACGATACAAAAGTTCACAAATATAACATCCAGACTGAAACAAACTTGTACAAAATTGTCTGTCTCCAGTGAGAATTAGAACCTGCAACCCCTGGTCCAATTAGCTAGTCCAATGGCCAAACCACTAAGCCAAAGAGGCAGTCATATAGTGAAAGACCCACTTTTGATTTTATTTGTATAGCTTTAATGATTGTGATTGATTCAAACAATGTTCCATAAATTATTTTCAAGCATTACAACTAACCAACAGTCAGGGCATTGATAAATTGTTCTTAAGTTATCAAGATTGTACTGTAATTGTCAAAGAAAAGGTTGTATTCCTAAAATTTCTTTCTTCCTGTCACATTTTCTTTTATTGACCTGCCAAACAAATGTTTGCAGTAAAGTAGGAAGACAAGACAATTAGATCACCAAGACATATGGTTAGTAATTATATGGTTACATCCAATTGAGCTGTCTTGTCCCAATCATGATAAAGTACTTCCTTTACCAGTTTGAATGAGCAGTCAAAGTATTAATAGCCAGCCATAAATACAATTTGTTCTTAGGTGAATGACTTTCAAGCATTTGCTGTATTCAAATTTGACCTGCTTATTTAACAATAATAGTAAATAATACACTGGCAATACGATTTTTATGTTAACCCAGTTTCATTCTAAGGATTTCTAAAGACACCATGTTTTTTGTAATTTGTCAATCATATAAAAACTTATATCAATTTTAATAGAGACTTCACACTATTTATAATATACGTAACAAGTAGGTGTGTATATGTGTTATCTGCATACGGCGTTACGGGCTGCGAAGTCCACGTGAATGCTAATATCAACAGTACTCAGTATACATACTCTAGGAAGCATGATATAGACTGTATGTACATACTGTAAAGTGATTTCTGGACGAAAAAAGTTTTATAAGAGGTTTTGTTCTCCTGAGCGAATTTATTTTTATTTGGTTGAACTTTATACTGAACTCCTTTGACCTTTAACTGGTTCATGTCGTGCGGGAATTCAGAAACTTACATTCACTAATTACAATCAACAGCCTTAATCGGCTGTTAATATATGTCCCCACTGCTGGGGCTCAGGCCTATCCTCACAATGAGGACGTTAGTCACCACGCTAGCCCAGTGCGGGTTGGTGGACTTCACATGCGCCTAAGAGTTTCTTCTTCCGTTTGATAGATTTTCATTTGACTAATTACAACAGGTTTTTTTAACAGAAAACTTAATTTTCTGAGTTATTTCAGGAAAGCTAATTTAAAAAATGTAATATTGACGGAACCTGCACATTGTGCGCAGGACATATACACTGCTGACTTTCTGATAAATTATCAATTTTGATGTCAATCGCCATAAAAAAAACTGTATTTGTACAGAATGCCGTTGTCATCTCATGTTAATAAACCACTCAGATCTAAACATTTTACGGCATACGGCATCAATCTCGCGTGACATTAATACCGGTCAAGTGAAAGTTAATCTAATAAATAACAACAGAAACACGTGGGTCGAATGGCTGAACGATTATGGCCGGATAATATCACGAAAGCAATTGGAATGTAATCTGATTGAATCGAAACTACCTATTTGTCTTCTGCCGATCGATATTAGACTATTTTCGGGTAATAATAGGCAAAGTCCAACCTACACACGTGCTTGATAATAATGCGTCATTGGCTGTTTATTTAATGCCGATATAAAGCAACCGTTACACCGGGGCGGTAGCGCTGGCTGATTGGGATTGTATGCAAAACTCCACACCAACGCTATCAGCGTCCTAGTGACCGAAAAATTTTTTTTTTAAAAAAAGCCTTATATTTCCTGTTACAAAAAAATCAATAGTATAATAATATGGTTATTTTATTTTGGGTCAGGAACCCCTTTCCGGCTCCAGGTTTGCCCAGTTCTGGCGATTTTTTGCTCTATCGAGCCATTGGTGCCCCGCTGTTTGTCTTATTTCGTCGTCCCAGCGTGCTAGTGGTCTTCCCTTGCGACGTTTTCCCTGTGGTCCTTTCCACTTTGTTATTCTTGCTGCCCATCTTTCTTTCATTCGTGCAACATGTCCTGCCCACTTCCACTTTAGTTTTTGGGCGTAGCTTAGGGCGTCTGTCGCTTTGGTTGCTGATCGTATTTTTGTATGTCGTATTTTTTGGATTTTCTTTATATTAAGCGTGCTGCGTTCCATTCCTCTTGAAAAAATTTATATGAGCGTAAAACTCAACAATCATCATTGTTATCCAGGTCTGGAGGCGGCCCTGGTGTTCGTGGAGAACTGCGCGTTCGCCGGCAAGACGACCGGCGAGGTGATGTCCGGCATCGTCGCCAAGTGCGTCGCCGCGCCCAAGACCAAGACCAAAGATCTGGCGTTGCAGGTAAAGAGTTCCCAATCCTAGAGCTCCGAGAGGAGATCCGACGGAGAACTAAGGTAACTGAACATAGCCGAAAGGATTAGCAAACATCTGTCGCAGAACCAACGGCCGTTGGGTTCCGGAGTGTAGACCGCGCACCGGTACGCGCTCCTCCGCCAGGTGGGCCGACGATGTGAAGAAGGTGGCCGGAAGGCGGGCGAAGGTCCGGGTGTGGTGGCGTTCATTGGGGAAGGTCTATGTCCAGCAGTGAACGTTGAAGGGCTGACATGATGATGATGTTTCTTAGAGCATCTTCGAGCATCTTCGCGCATTGTTAACCGAATGATTGAATGATAATTTTTTATTGAATAGGCTAGAGGGTGGTCCCATTTCAATTGTCATCTCTAAAGGTAGGGAAAAAATTAGGGGATGAATAAATCGTCGGTGTAAAAAAAACATATATTTTTACAAAGAAGTCGGTTTAATTTGTTTCGCAGGTGACACTGATGTACATAGAGATAGAAAAACACGAGATAGTCGAAGATGAGCTCCTCAAAGGCATGGAGCAGAAGAACCCTAAAGTTGTCGCCGCGTGCACTGTCGCCCTGACCACGGCGCTGAAACAGTTCGGGAACAAAGTGATTGCCATCAAACCGATGGTGAAGAAGATACCGATCCTGCTGTCTGACAGAGACAAGGGAGTGAGAGATGAGATGAAGGCGCTTGTCGTCGAGATGCACAGGTAAGTCGTTGACATAGAACATGGCTTGTAACAATTTTTTTAAATTACTTTATTGCCGTAATCTATTACTCATTGACATTGGCAGTTTTGAAGTAATTCATTGATTTGAAGCGAATAGTAGTCCAGGGACTAATTCGCCTACTAGCTGACAAGCCCTTGTGGGGCTTTTCTTTTTAGTTTTGTAAATGTCCTTTTCGGGCGCATTAGGTCCATTGCCAGTGTTAAGATGGTTATCAATTCCCTCCTTGTATGATTTCAGTCTCATTCTAATTTTCTCACTGATGGTTTGGACGTGTAAATGAAATAAAAAAAACAACCACGTCATTTGAGAAACTTCATATTTCTTTTATTCTCCCGTTGCTCCAGATGGATCGGCGCCGCCATAGAGCCGCACATCGCCTCGCTGCAGGCGGTGATCCAGCAGGAGCTGCGGGACGCGTTCGGCAGCACCGGCGGCGCGCAGCCGACGCGCTACCTGCGCTCGCAGCAGAACCGCGTCAGGGACGCGCCCGCCACAGACTCTACTGACGGTGAGGACCTTGAACTTTACATGTTCTGTATACCTACTCAGATGTGTTAGCTAGGGATATCTCTTTCACTCTGCCTAGGGGGATATCCCCAATGGAACACTTTTTGTATTTCAAATGTTATAGTATCGAAATTATACTGGAAGACGCAGCGTAGGCAGGCCTCTCACAAGGTGGACCGACGATTTGGTAAAGGTTGCGGGACCCGGCTGGGTGAGGTTAGCGCGGGCCCGGTCGTCGTGGAGATCTTTGGGGGAGGCCTTTGTCCAGCAGTGGACGTCTTTCGGCTGATATCATGAGATTTTTATTATTTATTTGAGATTGATAGAGTTATTGAAGTAGTCCGTAGTAAAGTGAATGGGAAATAATAAAATTTCTGACTATTGTCACTTTTTTTTTTTAATTATTCACAAGCAGTCGACAGACTTTAATTGGATTTGTTGATGGAGTTAGACAAGCGTTTTAGGGAGACGAGGCCAGTGCCTCGACTGCCCTGATCATATGACTTGGCCCCTTTTCAGCCTCTTGACCAGTTTTGAGTTATCCACCAGCTCAGCAGCAAGTGGATTTGGATGAGAAGCACATTCTTGTACTAATCAGACGTTCGTTGCAAATTTAGTCGGAATAACAAGTCGCGCATGCCTGTCTGTTTATTGTCGCTTTCGTCTGACATTTCATGTTGGCGTGATGCCACAACTGTTTGTTTTGTTCAGTCCGCGAAATTTAACTTGAGTCGGTGGTGAATCTCAATATCTATGTTGATAAGTGCTATTTTTGATCGAAACCTGTCAAATATTTGTCGGAAAGTTAATTTGCGGGCATAAGTAAATCGGAATTTATATTTTACATACTAATTGCACTGCGCATAACTGAACGTAATTCTTTGGAAATGGCATTTAAATACTATTTTTCTTGTTTTTGTTAAGAACTGTCCAAATCTAAATTAAATTTAACGTGAAACGTTAGGGATTCGTCAAACAAAACATACATACATACATTCATTTTTGAAATACATTATTTTAAAAAAGATAAACGTATATTAAATCACTTACTTTTACTTTAAATAACTTTATTTTCGTTAAAACACAAATTTTAAAGAAAAATAATCCGTTATTGTTCAACTATTTCGTGTCCTGCTAAAATGTATAAAGTTTCATTAGGATTGGCCTCGCCTAGTCCGCTGATGGCTACCTACAGCGTTGACATCATGTTAAGAATCGTAAATAATCTTACATAGCTATTACTAGGATATTAATCAATTACATACGTGCCCGCCTGGAAGGCCTGGACGTTAAACGTCACAATACGGAAGACGCGGCCGAAGCCCTACTATACCTACACCTACAACGCCTGTTGGCGGGCAGCTTTACTGCGCAACCTGCGACCGGACTTTCAAGATCAAGTTTGGTTTCGCGAGTCATATTCGGGCACACTCCAGACGATGACTGACAGGGTGTCGCCGTCGACGGATGCGTCGAGGAGGAAATCATCATCATCATCACAAGAATATTTGAAGTATTGATTAACACTTGTATACAGATTATAGGGCAGATAGATATATTCAACGTTTGAATCAAATTACATCTGATTTTTTTAACATTTCCTTCTTTGCATGGTCGATGAGTTGGCAACTCTTAACAGGGCTTTTTTTCCAGGCGCGACCGAGGATGATGACGCTGAGACCGGCGCCGGCGACTCCGGCGACATGGACCCCTACGACCTGCTGGACCCCGTGGAGATCGTCTCTAAGCTGCCCAAGGACTTCTACGAAAAGCTGGAACACAAGAAGTGGCAGGAGCGGAAGGAGGCGCTGGATTCGCTGGAGGCGCTATTGAAAACCGCACCGAGGTTGGAGCCCGGGGACTACGCGGATTTAGTGAGGGCGTTGAAGAAGGTAATTATTTTTTGACGTGAATTCGATGAACGTTTTCCTCGTCGTCCCGGCGCCGGCGGGCATTTCGGAATAATTGTGTGTGTTTTCAAATTTGTTGAAACACGTCAACATTGTCTTTGTCTAACTTTAAAAATGATGGATTTTCATACAATCTTTGGACTCTTATTTCACCCACTCAGGGGTTGGTTTTTGAAAACCCCTTTCTTAGGGGAGCAAAAATTCAAGTATCCTAGGCTCAGCGGTTTGGGCTGCGCGTTGATCAGCCATCACTGACTCAGTTACAGCTAGTACAGATTATTTCTTTTAATTCGGCTGTTATATGCTTGAAGGTGATCTCCAAAGACGCGAACGTGATGCTGGTGGCTCTGGGCGGGCGGCTGCTGGGTCTGGTTGCGAGCGGGCTGCGCGGCAAGTTCCAGCCGTACGCCGTGGCGTGCGTGCAGGCCATACTCGACAAGTTCAAGGAGAAGAAGACCAACGTCGTCGCCGCGCTCAGGGACGCCATTGATGCTATTTATCCGAGTGTAAGTCGCCGATGGTTCTAAACGAACGCTTTTCCATTGGCTTCCCAAGGAAGCAAAATGTATGTAATTTCAATGCATGTTTTTCCACTTACCGGCGCAGTACATGGGGTCGTACTTACAGGACGGGAAAAATTCGAATAACACTTTAAACTAAAATACTTAGGTACAGGTACTTAAATACAGCAATCCGGACATGGGCATACCAGCAAATTGCTGCTCGCATATTACCTCATGATAATAATGACAATATACACTTTTTCAGGCACTTGTTTGCATGTATACAATAAACCCCACAGTATACATGTATGAAAACTAAATATGGCAGTCAAACCCTGACGAGATCCCGCGAAAAAGTCCCAATACATAACCTCTTGTGTTCCACAGACAAACCTAGAAGCGATAATGGAGGACATGATAGCCGCGTTCGACAACAAGAACCCGTCGATAAAGTGCGAGTCGGCGCTGTTCCTGGCGCGCGCGCTGAGCCACACGCAGCCGGCCGGCTTCGGCAAGAAACTCGTCAAGGCGTACGTCGCCGCCCTGCTCAGACTGTTGGAGAGTGCTGGTAAGTTGGATGCACAGATAAAAAATATTATTTTATAATTTTGTAGTAAGTGTCCACGCCGCCCGCGAAACAGGGCGGAGAAAATCTTACCTAATGCGGGGGTGTCGCGCGTATGAGTGTGTCGCGTTTATTTATTTGATTTTCCTTTTTTTACTAGCCCTGACTAGGTCAGGGCTGCCTTTCCTTACATTCGAGGTCACTTTGAGATCCTAGTTCTCTGTCAGGAAATGATGTGGGTGAATATAATGCCATACACACCTAATTGATCAGACAAGCCGTTTTCTGTCCCTTATGGTAGTATGGTAATATGGTACCTAGTAGTATGGTAATTACAAGCAATAAAATGAGCATAACAAAATACATTGAAATAAATACATGGTAATATTTCCCTCCAGATCCCAGTGTCCGGGACGCGGCCGCCGAGGCGCTCGGTACGGCGACCAAACTGGTGGGCGAGAAAAACATCGCGCCCCACATCGGGAAATTGGACAACTTGAAAGAGCAGAAAATTAAGGAGTTCGCAGACAAGGTGGGCATAACTCCATTAGCGAGGTTGCATAAGTTTCATATTATGCAATAACTATTCCGTGTTATTCCGGGCGCAATAGAAAACTAGCGCTGCTGACGACTCTTATGTCCACAGCACTAAGCTGACACCCTTTTCAAGGCAACAACTAGATTCAACACAGACCACCCAACCAATTGACTGCGCATTAACGGTGAAAGTGTTCACCGAACATAGGCCATCGCCTAGGAATATTACCGGCGTCAAGCCATACTTGTTTTAGTGTGAGTATGATTTTGCCTAATGTAAGAGCTCCCGCAATAGGTAGTTTTGTTACAAGGGGACTTTGTTCCTTACCTTAGGTAAAATCAAACTCACACTAGAACAATTATGGCTTGATGCGGGTAATATACCAAAGGGAAGATAACCTTATGTTCGGTGAACGCTGTCGCCTTCTTATGCGCCGTCAATGCGCAGTCAATTAGTTTGGTGGTCTATGAAATTCAAGAAACCTAATAATATGTGCAGCTTCCTAGTTGATAATAACAGCTATATATGTCAAAAATATTTTACTTATATAATTAGTTGTTTCATTAGTGACATTTAGTTTTAGACAATTAGATTTTCTATGTTTATTTAGATTAGCTTCAATCTTGTATATGCCTGGAAAGGTAGAATTAAGGTGATACTAATACTAAGCAAATTAAGCTGCAAAAATGCTACATGTAATTCATGTATTAAATTTCATTTATTTTATTTCCCTGAAATAAAAGTATTACTTACTTACCTTTTTTTTACTTCCACAGTAGACTATATCGTAGGAATACAATACGTTAACATCGAGTTTAAACTTGCAGGCGGTGATCCAGGTGAAATTGGCGGCACCAAAGAAGGAGACCAAATCGAAACCATCGCAGCCCACCGCTAAGGGTGACACCAAGCCTGCTGCCGGCTCCTCGCAGCCGAAGCCTGTGAGACGGCCTGCTGCGGGTTAGTACTGTTTATCATCCGCTTGTCAAGGTTCACTGCTGGACATTATACCTATAGTCTGGGAGTAAAACTCGTTCTATCGATAAAGGTTTAATATGCATCGCATTATGAACGTCAACTTTTTTATTTATGCATTTTCTTATAATATTCTTAAACACAACCAAACTATCAGCATTTACTAGATTGAAGTTGAAATTCTAGTAACTTTTTCCAGTGAATAGTGTGAAAATTTATGAGAATATTCAATTTGAGGCAATCACATAGCAGCCTATAGTAGATAAAATTATTATTTATTAAGTATTATTAATATTAAATAATAAAAATAATATGTTATCTCTAAGGAGGTGCGAAGAAGGCCGTAGGTGGTGTGAAGAAAGGTGCGGCGCGCGGGCAGCCCAGCCCGCCGCGCGAGCTGGAGCTCAGCCAAGAGGAGGTGGACGCGAAAGCTGAGGAGCTGTTCGCGGCTGATGTCGTCACAGGTTTGTTATCCTAGACTAGCTGTTTCCTGAGGTTTCGCCCGCGTAGAAAAGTTTTTCCCGCGGGATCAGTTTTTCCCGAGGTATCTATCTACAGCATGTGTTATTCTTACTGTAAAGTTACATCAAAATCGTTTCCGTAGTTTTTGCGCGAAAGAATAACAAACATCCTAACTCCGAACATCCTTACGAACTGTCACGTTTATAATATTTAAGTATGATTAAACCCACCCCCGCACTGACGCGTTGTCAAATGCACAACATTTTGATCTCCCGTCATCTGTAGCAATGAGGGTTGGCTGGCAGAGATCTCTTGCAGAGATAAGTCCTCCTTTGTACACTTTTCTTGTTAGTTTTTAATGGGAATTTATTTGTCCAATAAAAAATATTTCAATCAATTAATTACCCTGATTTGAAAATGAAACCGCCTAGCTGTCTTGACGTGTGATTTCGTTACCCAGGCCTAGTAGACGGCAACTGGAAGACCCGACTAGCGGCCGTGCAAGGCTTCCACTCGACCGTGCAGGGCCTCAGCACGGGCGACGCGTGCGCGCAGGTGCTGTACCGCGTGTTGAACAAGAAACCGGGGCTGAAAGACACCAACGTGCAAGTACTGAAGGCGAGACTGGAGGCGTGCAGGCATATCACGGAGAATTTCCCTGTTTCCACGTGAGTTGTATTGATTGGTATATTGTAGTCGGAAAATAAGTAGCCTGTATGCTATGATTATAGGTTGATGTAGGTTGGGCACATCACTCGTAGAACTGACGGCCGTTGGGGCAGAAAGGTTCTCGAGTGGCGACCACGAATCGGAAGGTGCAGCGTAGGCAGGCCTCCCACAAGGTGGACCGACGATCTGGTGAAGGTCGCGGGACCCGGCTGGATGAGGTTAGTGCAGGACCGGTCGTCGTGGAGATCCTTGGGGGAGACCTTTGTCCAGCAGTGGACGTCTACAGGCTGATATGATGATGATTCTCCCTACAGCACAGCAGCCGACTTCGTCCTTTCCGACGTGGTGTCGAAACTTGGCGAGACGTCGTGCTGTATAATCTCCGCCGAGTGCCTCACGTCCCTCGCCGAGGGTTGCGGCCTGGAGCACGTGATCAACGAGGGACTGCAGTATGCTATGGACGGGCAGAAGAACCCCAAGGTGCAGTCGGAGATGTTCAACTGGATGGCGACTGCCGTGAAGGAGTTCGGCTTCTCGTAAGTTGACTTCTTATTTCTAAGTAGGCGTTTTTTTTGTTACGCAGCCTGGTCCGTGGTTATTTGAATTTCTGCGTATAACTGAATATTTATTCCGAGCAATAATATCGTAGGTCTATCTAGAACTAATATTACAAAGAAGAAAATCATAACAGTGAGTTGAAACTCTATAATAAGAACTAGAAAAATGTCTACCTAACTTATATCCACCTGGGCCGTGCAAAAATATTTTAACCATCTACAAAACCAAGGCGGTCACAATAAAATCTGTGAGAGGGAATTTGGGAAAAATAACAAAAGTTAAAGCAATATAATTTCATCTTCTTAATTTTAAGATTGTTTTTTTTCCAACAGAATGAACATAAAATCCATAATAGCGCATGCAAAGAAGGCGCTCACCGCCACCAACCCTAACGTGCGAACATCGACGGTCAACTTCCTCGGCATACTGTCCCTGTACGTGGGGCCGTCGCTAATAAACCACTTCGACACAGAGAAGCCGGCCACCAAACAGCTGATCAGCTTGGAGCTGGATAAATACGCGAACAGTACGCCGCCGATTCCAACAAGACAGTTGGGGACAGTTAGCAAGGTAAGGTTGTATCTAGTTTTGCCACAATTATCTCGCTGAGATGTGTGTGAACTGATGCGTCTTATCACGTAGATCTGCGATATTGATGTGTCTATCACAGGCATCTGGTATATTGATGCGTCTTATCACGTAGATCTGCGATATTGATGCGTCTTATCGCATACATCTGCCATATGATTATATTGTATGCTTGCTAACTGTACAAAACTCATATTTTGCATTATCTGCAGAAAATGTCATCTCAATCTAAGAATAACGTCTTTTCGCAGATATTTCCCTGCTTTTATTTATTTATTTAATGATTTATTGTACACACAGAAATAAAATAAAAACAATACAAAACAACAGAAAATTATACAAAGGGTCAAGCTTATTTCAACGAAATCTCTTCCAGCTAACCCGCGGTTGAGATAAATTATGAAAGAGAGGCAGTAGTCGCGTGTACTATATTTAAAACAATCTAAATACAGCTTTTGATGACCGTTATAGCGTATTGTTGTCTTTTGCTTATTATATGAATACTATTAGAAGACGACGTTCGGCTTCGAACCATAAAACTTATACACGAGCGAGACGAGATCTTAAAAATCAAAAAACTTCATCACTTTCTGAAAGTTAGAAATACTTTGAGACAGTCCATGCTGTTGGTCTGTGAATGAGTCGTTATCGACCACCGACCGCTTTGAAAGAGTCAACAGCTCGGAGTTTTAAACATATCTATCATCAACAGTCTGCAAGCAAAGGATCCATGGGCGACGAAATTGAGGAGGCGTATGAAGATGCAGCGGACGATGAGCCGGCGGTGGTGGACGATAACCGGCCGCGCACCGACATAGCTCCACTCATCACCGAGGCGCTGGTCGCTGAGATGAACGACAAGAACTGGAAGGTAAACAAGCACTCGACGAGACAGAAACTCTAGTTCGTTACAACCAGACCCTGGTTAGGTCGGTCGGAGGCTCATATTGTATTTTGATACAAAGGTAAATGATTGTTAATCACAGGACTCCGAAATTAACGGTTATTAAAGGGATTCTCATAGAGCATGGTGCGTTGTGAGCACATTACAGTGCTCCGTGGATGTGCCATTAAAAATTTTGGCACTCACAAGTTCAATATTATTCAAGCAATATTACTATTTTTAACAAAAAAATTACAAAAAACAACACATCAGAATCATCAAATGTATTATTTGTCAGGTGCGCAACGAAGCTCTTGACAAAGTGAAGGCGATCATCACCAACTCGTCCCCCATCAAGTCATCCCTGGGCGAGCTGCCGGTCGCGCTCGCCGCGCGGCTCGTGGACTCCAACTCGAAGCTCGCGCAGAGCGCGCTCGGCATCTGCGAGACGCTGGCCGTCGGCCTGGGGGTGAAGAGCAAGCATCATGTCCGCACTTTCTTCCCGGCCTTCTTCCAAGGTGCGTTCATCATAGTCGTATCGATAGTAGATTATAGTCCCGCCTCCTGTTCTTTCCTGCATCACATCATCGTGGTCACCTGTGGATTCACGAAGCTAACATTATATAAAATAAATGTATATTGATGTATGTTGGTTGCAGCGCTCGGTGACAGCAAGCAGTACATCCGTGGTGCGGCGGTGTCGTGCATAGAGACGTGGTGCCGCGAGGCGGGTCCGTCCGCGCCGCTCGAGGGCGAGATGGTGTTCGACGCGATGAAGGGCGGCTCGCCCGTGCTGCGCGGTTCGCTGCTGCCCTGGCTCGCGGACCACCTGCCCAACGGTGAGTGGCGCTCACTGACGCCGCACAATGGGCCTTAGAAATATACACAAGAAACAAAATGAACAACCAAACCACCAGGCTAATAGGGTTGTCATACTAAAGAATAAAAAAGCTGTCGTTCTTTCTCGTTTGTAATAAGATGTGTCTGATTGACGCGATGAACGGCCGAGATTCAAAGGTTATTGAGCTCTGGGTCTTGGGTTTCGAACGTTTAAATTAGTACCTATACAAAGAAAGTTTTACGTAAATGTCATTAAATCTATGTACTGAAAATATGTAGGATAGTCATTGAGCATGGTGCATGGAGCAAACTAGCACCTCTGTCACGTGTATCAAACTGTACTTTCCCCTCCCCAGAAGCGCCCATTTGACCACCACCCACTACATACTTCAACCTGATGAAGTAACACAAATCAGTGCCAAAAGCGTGCTGAAGTTTCTAACGAATGCAAAGCTTAGCACTGAACTGTAGCAATGGCGGCGATCAGAGAGCCGTGGTAGCCTAGTTGGTTGTGCACTCGCCTCACGTTCATGAGGACGTGGGTTCGATCCTGGCCCGTACCAATGAGTTTTTCGAAATTTAAGTACGGTTTATTATAATACCACAGGTTTTTCGGTGAAGGCAAACATCGTGAGGAAATCTGCATACGCCGAATACTGGCATTTACTATTCTAAGGCGTATGTGAAGTCCACCAAAAAACGGATTGGGGCACCGTTTGGCGGACAGGGGTTTGGCACAACAGATCCCATAGGGTCGAAGTGTCGGCAGGTATTCCTGACCCCCTAAGAAGATAAGATAATGGCGGCGATTACAATAGATCAGCAATGGTCGCAGTGATACACGGCTGGAGAACCATCGAAAGAGCCCCGCCATAAATAATAATTCCCCTCCCCCAGTGGCTCCGAAGTCGTTCCCCCGCGAGGAGCTGGCCGTGTGTGTGCCGACGCTGTACGCGTGCGTCGAGGACCGCTCGGCCGACGTGCGCAAGGCGGCAGCGGACTGCGTGTTCCCCTTCATGCTGCATCTCGGATACGAGTCCATGTACAAGCTGCTAGACAAACTTAAGGTTGGGATTGTATGGTATTGTATTTAGTGCGTCATGCATGGTCAGCGTGGTAGACAGTTCCGTCTGATAGCAAACTACTACTGTCGGCCGTGCTGCGGCATCAACTGATGATGATTTGATTGATAGTTTTAACTGTTCGACGTTTAATTTGCTGGGCCATGTACCAATGGGTTTTTTCTCAAAACTTAAGTACATTTACTGACTGTTCTCAAACGGTGAAGGAAAACATCGTGAGGAAACCTGCATACGCCGAAGAAGAAATTCTTAGGCGCATGTGAAGTCCACCAACCCGCACTGGGCTAGCGTGGTGGACTATAGCCCGAACGCCCTCGTTAAGAGGGTATGCCTGAGCCCCAACAGTGGGGACATTAATAGGCTGTTGACGACGACGTTTAATTTGCATGCTTATAGTTTTTTCTATAAAAAAACGTAAACAATACAAAAAAAAATTGAAAAAAAGAAAAAGAGTTTACTCAGTTCTCTTTTTCCTTTAACATTTCCCTGTTATGTGTATTGCCACTGCTGGTATAGCTATGGTAAAAAGGTATTAAGAGCAAACATCACACAAAATCTTCTTGTAGTTGTTTAGGAAAAAATCTGATATGTTTATTTTTTATGTAGCCTGGCTCCAAGGCAGTAGTCCAGGCGGTGCTAGACAAAGCAAGGCCACTTCTGCCTATACAGCCTCTGCCGGCGAAGAGCAAGAAGGAAGACCCTCGCGGCGTCAAATCCGCTGGTGCACTCAAGAAGGACGCTGAGAAGAAGAGCTCTGCACCGGCCAAGAAGGTCAGCCAGTGTTTGTGAACAGTTCATTATAGAATATACCAAAATAATCCGACCAAAAGACATTGAATATGTGTCTAAACCAGAGCTATAATATGATTACGGCGGATTTCACATTTTTAAATACTTAGGATATTATATTTCTATTATCCCGCGGCCTCGCTCGCGTTTTATAAGACAAACAAACTTTTCAGCTTTATTATTCAATTCAATACACTTTATTGCACATTAAAAAATTACAGACAAAAAAAGAGAAAAACAGATACAGTAATGTACATCTAGCTAGGCGGTCTTATCGCTAAAAGCGATTTCTTCCAGACAACCTTTATATTAGTATACTATTAAATAAGTATAGATAACATAAACAACACAATTTTTTGTAGAACAGTTGCAACCCTATTAAATAAATAAAAACCTTTTTAACTTCTTTCGCTGGTTACAGTACTATAATCCTCGTCTTCCCTAACCCAATAGTAATCGGTTATAAAACAAATATATCATTCAACTTTAATTAAAAAACATAACATAATACATATTGCCTCTGTGTTCCCAGGGTCTGGTGAAACCGTCCTCGGCATCAGCGCGAGCCAAGAAAGACGACGAGGATTGTTCCCCGTTACTGCCCAACAACAACGCGAAGAACCAACGCATCATCGACGACCAGAAGCTGAAAGTGCTGAAGTGGAACTTCACAACTCCTCGCGAGGAGTTCTTCGACCTCCTCAAGGAGCAGATGACGAGCGCCGGAATGAACAAGCAGCTTGTTGCCAACATGTTTCATAATGATTTTAGGTAAAATACGTGCTAGTAATCGAAAAAAATATTTCACCTCTAAAAGGGTGGAAAGTTTAACAAAAATTAGGGGATCAATAAGTCGCCAGTGTACAAAAATCATAAATTTTTATAAAGATAAGATTTTTTTTATAAGGTTTTGTTTTTTGTAAAAACTCAGATTTTTTTATAATTTTTCTGTAACAGGTACCATCTTAAAGCAATCGAGGCCCTATCCGAGGACCTGAACGACAACGGCCCCGCGCTGATGGCGAACCTCGATCTGGTGCTAAAGTGGCTGACGCTCCGGTTCTTCGACACCAACCCGTCGGTCATCCTCAAGGGTCTGGAGTACCTGTCCGTCGTGTTTCAATACCTCATGGACAGCGATTACACCATGGCGGAGTATGAGGCCAACTGTTTCATACCCTATCTCGTGCTAAAGGTTATATTATTTTATTATATCTTTATTAGAGTTTCTTTGAAGGACATGATCCGTAATGAGGAGATCCGACGGTGAACTAAGGTTACCGACACAGCGGAAAGGATTAGCAAGCTGAAGTGGCAATGGACAGGTCACATCTGTCGCAGAACCGACGCCAGTTGAGGCAGACGAGTTCTGTTGTGGTAAAAATAGTTATGAAAAACAGAACAATATAATCTTCTCTCTGGAGGCGTCAAACGGTTTACTATTATCGACGAAGTTTTTATTTTTTCGCCATGGTCCCCTATTAGACGGTGCTAGTTAAATCAAATACTTTTTATTTAGCGTTTCATCATCAACAGCCTATTAATCTCCCCACTGCTGGGGCTCAGGCCTACCCTATCAACGAGGGCGTTCGGGCTAATAGTCCACCACGCTAGCCCAGTGCTGGATGGTGGACTTCACATGCGCCTAAGAATTTCTTCTTCGGCGTATGTAGGTTTCCTCACGATGTTTTCTTTCGCCGTTTGAGAGCAGTCAGTATATGTACTTAAGTTTCGAGAAAAAACCCATTTGTACATGGTCCAGCCGGGGATAGAACTTCGGACCTTTGGATATGATAGGCCGCGTCTTATCCCCGAGGCTACTGACGCTCTAGAATTTAGCGTTTACCAGCTATAAAGTGTCAGTGTTAACTTTTTGTGGCGCTTACAGGTGGGCGATCCAAAAGACACGGTCCGCAACGGCGTCAAGGCTCTCTTCAAGCAGATATGCGTTGTGTACTCTGTCACAAAACTGTTCGGATATTTGATGGAAGGACTGAAGTCTAAGAATGCGAGGCAGAGAGCTGGTAAGATTTTCGTTGAGATATATATAATTTTAGTGTTGAAAATGAATATGTAGGAATTTATAATGCATGTGACCTAACCACAAAGGGTCATGTTCCTTTGTAATATAACAGTGACTTACCATGTACGAGTATCTAATCTATTTTCTTTTCAGTCCTGCAATGTGTTTTCTGCTAATTTCATTTTATAATTAGAAGCTATGTGATCAAATCTGTAGACATTATACTGGCTACAACAAAACTTTTTTATATACTGTTTTGAAAGCATTGGCGTTAGTTTTTCTGGTGGTGTTGGTGGCATATTAGGGTCCGTTTTCGACAAAAGACTTTGATCACAGTTTATGAGGACATTGAGCTATTTCATGAGAACCATACCACATTGTTCCGTTTTCATAACTTGTTGTCTACGCTCGGTTGTACATTCAAGTTTGAAGTGCAGTAACAGTTCAACAACTCAGTGCAACTCAATAGATTGAGAGACCAGTTTCACTTACGACTTTCTTTTATATCTGTACCCACATACGCACATTGTATATCCACTAATATATTCCTGGATATTACGATGAATTGATGACTTATTACTATGACAATAAGGTTTGAAACACGCTATTGACTTGGGTGATCAGTTATATCTAATCGGTTTTCGGCACCGTTGTACAGAAAAATGACTTTTTCACCTCACAGGCTCGGAAGTGTATACTTTCTCATTCGAAATCTGCGTGGAAAACTGCACCTGGAAAAAAACTTTTTTAAACTTTTCTTCTAATTTGTAGAAGGTGGACATTTAAAGAAGTGGTCAATTCTAATTTGTTATGGTTATTTTTATTTGTGGTTCTAAACCGCCGAAAGGATTCAATTCGCCTAGTATTTTCCTCGCTGTAGTGAGGTGAAAAATTGTGTGTTGCGCTCGGCAGCAAAGTTATTTTGCGTCTCATACCTTGAAACCCTCGCTTCGCTCGTGGTTCAATCCTAGAACCCTTCGCTTGCTCAGTTTTCAATACTAGTACTCGCACAAAATAACCAACTTTGCAGCCTTGCATAACAAATAACTATTAGCGTGCTACTGCACTTATAAACCTTACCGTACATAAGTAAGGCAAGTGTTTGCGTGCAGAATGCCTGGAGTGCATCGGGCACCTGATCGAGACGTACGGCACGTCGGTGATGACGCCGACGGGCGCGGGCGCGCTCAAGGAGCTGGCGCGACACATCGGCGACCGCGACAACGCCGTGCGCTCCGCCACGCTCAACTGCATCGCCTCCGCTTACTTCTTAGAGGGGGAGAAGGTTTACAAGATGATCGGACAGGTGGGTCGAAGTCTAAATCTTTTATTGGATGTAGCTGCACACGCATATGCAACTACTGATCCCGCGCACTGTGCTTATGATCGGCTGACTGATATTGTCAGCTGCGCCGACATCTCGCTAGTTGCGAACCCTTATTTTGTACTTAAGTGGACTATTTTTGGTAAATAAATTTTCTCCTTATTCTTCTACACCGACTAGCCAACACAAGTATCTTGCATGTAGCTGCACACGGTACGCACTGAGGGTAGTGGTATATGCGCGGACCGATCGCGCAAAGCGCCGCCTCGTCCCGCGCACTGTGCTTATGATCGGCTGACTGATATTGTCAGCTGCGCCGACACATCGCTAGTTGCGAACCTTTATTTTGTACTTTAGTGGACTATTTTTGGTAAATAAATTTTCCCCTTTTTAGGAAATCATCATTGCCACCGATTTAGAGTAGGATAATTATGTTTAGCCTGCGATGCCCTAGTGTTTGTTAACCCGAAGTGAACGTTAGCCCGTTGTTACAGATATCTGATAAAGACCTTTCCCTGCTGGAAGAGCGTATAAAGCGGGCGGGCAAGACTCGCAGCGCGGAGGCGCGCCGCTCTATGGTCGTGCCGCTGTCGGCCTCCGGCAAGCCTATCCAGCCGCCGTCTGAGGTACGTATTTGAATGATTTCTTTATCAAATAGGCTATTATAATATGTTTTTAATTTGTTATATGTACCTAAAAATCGCTTTTTTCCTACCACTTTCAACTACTTGTAACATTGACCCTTTGGCTCGCAGAATTCAGAACGCAATACCTTTGAAACTCGGACGTATTTCACGTCAGTCGGACACCCTGACATTGTCACTCAAAAAAACTGTAATTTTGAAACATAACCGCGATTTAACTGGTCAAGACAACGTATAACAATGACAGGTGTCTGAGTGACTGCGAACTAAATAATATGACTAGCTTTTTCCCGCGGCTTCGCCCGCGTAGAAAAGTTTTCCCGCATACATTGTGAAACAGCGCCCTCTATGTAGGTGTTTTGTTATTTAGTTGGTATTAGCGAACGCCCCGCGACTTTGTCTGCGTTAAAAAGTAGCCTATATGTTATTCCAGGATATAAGCTATCACTGTAACAAGTTTCATCAAAATCTGTTCGGTAGTTTTTGCGTGAAAGAGTAACAAACATCCTCACATCCTTACAAACTTTCGCCTTGTTAATATTATTATTATTTCCCGGCGGAATAACTAGCTAGCTGTCATCCTGCTGCTACATGTAACAGGCTTATAGTCAAAGAGTTAATGAAATGCAAAAAAGGTGTCCGAACATTATTTTAAGCGTTCTCAAGCGAACAATTTAAAACAAGCGAACTCTTTGATGTTGTTGCCTTTACTTAACCCTGGGTTGCTTCTCCCAGGATGTGGAGCCGATGCGGCGCGTGATATCAGTTGACACTGAACCCATCAATGAATACGAAGAGGAGGAGGAAGAGGAACCGCTCCCGCCGCCGGTGATACCGTAAGTACTAAAACTAACTTCCACGATATCTGCCTTCCATGACATCTAAATATGTAGAGGAAATTACACCAACAATTGATTCACACTCGCCAAATACGCTTTCGGCCGCCATCGCAACTGTGTTTCACAACCAGTTGCCTACGAGGATTTTTTTGTCTTGCATGGCAACCAGTTGTGATAGAAGAAAGGATAAGATAGGAAGTTTCTTAATGTTTGTGGGTACGGAACCCTCTCCAAGCGAGCTCACTTGTCCGGTTTTTAACTTGCCAAAGGTGAAAAGGTGCATCACCCATATTCATTTTGTTTGGCATACCTACTATGGTTGTGAGTTGTTTATCACTTTTATCGTTTCTACTTTCGACGCTGTGCTCTTTCGAGTTGACTTGTAAAGGAGGAGATAATGACATCATTTGCGATGGCGATATGAGACAGTAACTTTTTGTCGAACATAATAATTAATAAACGATAACATTGTATACTAATTCGTTAAACAAACTCCAGTAGATCGAATTTCAGAAAAAACAGTCTCCGACAAAAGTAACTATCTAATTGTATATATTTAAGTATTTATTTAAAAGTATTTATGTATGTTTATCAGTTGTTGAGTACCCATTTACAAGCTTCGGCCTAGTTTGGTAGTTGACTAAACAGCTGTGTGTAAATTTGCCCAAACATTATTATTAAAAAAAATTGTCCTATTCTTCAATATCCATATGTCGCAAGGCACTCATCTAAATAAGCTTCACGTGATTTATGGACATCCCCCAAATCAAGGTCAAAAATTGTGCAGGGTAGGCACCAGTAACCTAATATAGTCTTGTTTTTATTGCATTTGTTCCAATCCTTTATTTAGTTTATTTTGTCTAATGATCATTTATTGTCGCCGATCACTGTACTTACTGTTCTTTATCTTGAGTAACATGAGACGCCTGGGTCATCGGTCAAGCTATCTTTGACTTAATATGTCAACAATGCTGTCTTTATTTACAACTTTCAATTCAGCCCGGCCAGTACGACGTTCGCCATGTTGCGATACAGTTTACTCCTACTTTTGCCGAGTGTTCTACTCGCCCACGCATTAAATCTCGACTATTTGGACCCAACGAAACTGCAAACTAAAATCACCGCTAAAGCCCAACAAGATGCAGCATCTCAAATAATATCGAAATATTTAAATTCAAATCAATTTACTGTTGAAGTCAATCCGCTGTTGTTTAGTGACAAAAAGGATATGTTCGCGTTACGCACTTCTCAAGGGCAGTTGCACATCAGAGCGAGCACTGGCGTCGCAGCGCTGTGGGGCTTCAACTACTACCTCAAGAAGTACTGCAAGAGCCACATAGCGTGGCAAGTGCAGCGCGTGGACATTCCCAGCGCGCTCCCTGAAGTGGACGAGGTCATCGTGGCCAACGACCGGTTCAGATACTATCAGAACGTTTGCACCGCATCGTACAGTTTTGTCTGGTGGGATGTGGACCAATGGAAGAGGCACGTGGAATGGATGGCGTTGAATGGCATCAACCTGGCACTCGCCCCCGTCGCCCAGGAAGCCGCCTGGGCGAAGATATACCGCGAAATCGGCATGACAGAAGATGAAGTTAACGAACACTTCACCGGCCCAGCTTTCTTAGCGTGGCTGAGGATGGGCAACGTGCGAGGCTGGGGAGGACCGTTGCTAAAGTCCTGGCACGATTGGCAGAGGAATATACAATATGGTATTATCGACTACATGTACCAACTCGGAATGGTTCCTGTGTTTCCAGCTTTCAATGGACACGTTCCAAAAGCATTTGCAAGAGTTTACCCAAACAGTACTCTGTACTCGGTGGACGCGTGGAATAATTTCAGCAGCGAATATTGTTGCGGCGCCTTCTTAAACCCAAGCGATCCTTTATTCAAGACAATCGGCAAAATGTTTCTCAAAGAAATTTCCGCTGGGACAGCCGTCAGTCACATATACGCAGCTGATCCTTTTAACGAAGTAAAAATAGAGCCATGGTCGACAACATTAGTTGAGGAGACAGCCAAAATTATATACACGACATTATCTGAAACGGATGAGAACGCTGTGTGGTTACTACAAAACTGGATGTTCGTTCACGATCCCGTCCTTTGGCCTAAGGCTATGGTTAAATCTTTCCTGACGTCCGCACCTAACGGCCGAATGCTTATCCTTGACTTACAATCTGAGCAGTGGCCACAGTATTATCTTTATGACATGTATTTCGGGCAGCCGTTCCTCTGGTGCATGCTGCACAACTTCGGAGGAACATTGGGCATGTTCGGAAACATGCAGACGATCAACAAAGACGTGTACGAAGTGAGAAGTCGCGTCAACAGCACAATGATCGGCACCGGACTCACACCAGAGGGGATAAACCAAAACTACGTGGTGTATGACTTGATGCTGGAGTCTGCGTGGCGCAAAGGGCAAGTAAAAGACCTAGATACTTGGGTGGCGGACTACGCCGAGCGACGGTACGGATGCAACTCCACGTCCTCCGCTTGGAGACACTTACTGCGAAGCGTGTACAGTTTCAACGGACTCAACAGGATCAGAGGTAAATACGTCATCACTCGCAGACCCAGCTTCAAAATAAAACCGTGGGCCTGGTACAAAAGCTACCACCTGTTCGAGGCGTTTCAACAATTCGCCTCTAACAGTGATTGTGACAGTGATGGATTCAAACACGACCTAGTCGACGTCACGAGGCAAGCGCTGCAATACAGAGCAGAACAACTTTACACGCATATCCTAAGAGACAGATTCTCGAACACGTGGGTTTTCAACGCTTCGATAAATCAGTTCCTCGACGCGATGGGCGACATGGAACAAATACTGGCAACGAATGACGATTTCAAAGTTTCGAATTGGCTATCACTGGCGAGGCGGTTCGGGGCGAATTCCCAAGAAACGTTCTTATACGAGAGGAATGCCCGAAACCAGATAACTTTGTGGGGACCCAACGGAGAGATCGCCGATTACGCGTGCAAGCAGTGGGCAGAAGTGTTCCATTACTACTACATACCGAGATGGACTGTATTTTTATCGGCTGCCATGGATGCGAAGATGCGAAATGAGATTTTCGACGAGAGAATCACGCAGGATATGGTGAGATCGACAGTGGAGAATCGGTTTCAGTATGTGAAAATTGATTCGTTACGCATAAGAGACGCGCAGTCCGTAGCGTCGGTTTTATATGAGAAATGGGCGCATGTGCCGGGTCTTGTCGACCTGCCGCTGAACATAATCAAGGCAGACTCCGGAAAGACGTTCCCTGATACAGCTTCCGAGGAAGATGATGGACCAGATGATCGGCCGACAGTCTTGCTGTGGCCTTTCAAAACACCTGTCTAGTTAGATGGGTATACAACTAAACTTGATACAATTTAAGGTTTAGCGTAGATGATACTAAGGAGAAAGATACGGTATAGGCACTCTCTTACATTGCATAACTGGGCTCGGTGCAATCAAATCGGTGCATCGGTTGTACAAATACCAGTATTATACGTACAGTAATTTTCACTAGAAACAGTTTTAACGAGCTGATATAATTGATATGCAATCAAGCCTTTGTTTCTTGCTAGACTGATCATTTTCAGTAACTAACGTATCTTCATGTCATTTTTTTCATTCTATTTTAATTTATTATAGTTCTTTAAATTGAGTACAATCCATCTGAAGAAATCGAAACTTGTATTACAAAATATAATTTTATTACGTGTATTCTTATAAGTTTAAAAATAACAATGTAGTTTTAATGTAAAGAAATTAATAAAGACATTTACTTAATTTCTCCCAGATTTATTTATACAGAAGAGATAGATACTGGTACACACGTATTCAATAAAACAATAGCTCTAGCTACAGGGGTACTATTATATCTTCCATTGGACAACTTTTAGATATTTTATGCAGTTTCTATGAAAGGTCACAATATGTCATTTACTACCAAAAATGCTATCACTAAACCGCCTCCTCCATCGTGATGATTAAAGCATGAACATCTTGCCATTTTGTCCACCAACCCGCACTGTCAGCGTGGTAGAGGAACGTCCTCATTTAAAGGGTGTCTGTGCCCCAATCATCATCGTCTTATCAGCCGATTAACGTCCACTGCTGGGCAAGGGCCTCCCCCAAGGTTGTCCAAGACGACCGGTCCCGCAACATCTGCAGATCGTCGGTCAACCTTGTGGGAGGCCTGCCCACGCTGCGTCTTCCGGCACGTGGTCGCCGTTCGAGAACCTTACTTCCCCAACGGCCATCAGCTCTACGTGCCTCAATAATGGGAACCTATTAATACCCTTTTTAAGTCTATTGAATCATAGCTGTTGGTTTGGTTCTCAGCGTGTCCGTGGAGCCTCGCGTGGTGTCGGGCCCGTTCGGGCTGGACCCGAAGCTGATCGCGCAGCTGGACGCGGCGGTGCCGGTGCTGCAGCGGCCCGCGCTGCCGGAACTCGACCTTCGGTTCCTCGACGAGCCTATCCCCGCGGCGGGCGTGCCGCCGCACCGCGCGCGGCTCGCCCCCGCCGCCGCGCTCAGGCAGAGGTGAGCCTTACGATTGAGATTGGTTGCTCGTTACTATTTTTTGGGGATTTTACGGTCGTGGAGGCGAGGCCTTTTGAGGACGTCATAAATTCATTCATATCAAAAAACAGGCTTCCACAATAATAATGTAAACTAGTGGCTAGGCTGATTAGTATTGTAAATATATCATTATGTACACACATACACTTACTAATTCCAAACTAGAATGCTCTCCTGTGCTATGGAAACTAGACAAGGGAGCCTTGTACAAATTACCCCATGCCCTCTAATAGTCAAGTCTAACGACCGGCAGTCAACTATTTACAACTTACATATCGGCCCTCAACGTCCACTGCTGGACATAGACCTTCCCCAGTAACGCCACCTCACCCGGTCCCCGCCGCATCCGGCTACGATTCGCAGCTATTTGTCGTAACAACGCTCTGTGTGCGGCAGTGTGCTGCCGATGTCCCCGCCGCGGCTGCCCGCGCCGCACGCGCTGCCGCCGGCGTCGCACGCGCAGCCAGCCGTCGACGACTCGCAGCTCGCTGACATCATACACTCCATCGGCAGCCCCGATCTCAACGTGAGTGTCACCTACGGATTGAACAGCGTATTTTATAGATAGTATAAATTCTAATCTATGCAGGTTTTCTCACCAAGTTTCCTTCACCAAAAAGCCTGTGGTGTTTAAGTTCCGAAAAACTCATTGATACTGGCCAAGGTTCAAACCCACAACCTCGCGAACGTGAGGCGAGGGGTAAACCAACTAGGCGCTACCCCTAGTGGGTTAAAATTCTATTGAAAGTCATTGGGAACAGCTAGACATTATCATCAATGTACATACAAGAAAAAACTGACTCACTGACTTATCAACGCACAGCCCAAAAATTTAACTCTGTCGTCCACCAAGAAAGGGTTTTTCCCGCGAGAAACAGCTAGTAGCCTAGAAATGTGCAAATGAAACAAAGACAGGGCCCTGTGCTGTTGGGCTTGTTGTTGAATCTTCCCCTATGCTATACAGGTGGAAACAGAGTAGTTTTAGACAAAATTGACGCCAAAAAGAGAATATTTTATTCCAACTTTGAATGATGTGTATTGCAGGCCGCCGTCCGAGCGCTGTCGCACATCTCGAGCGTGCTGGTGTCGGGGCGCGGCGCGGCGCTGCGCGCTCACGAGCAGCGCCTCGTGTGCGCCGTGGCCGCGCAGGTGCGGCACCTGCGCACCGGCGCCGCCGCCGAGCCGCGCGACACGCTGCCCACCTACAAGTATCTCGCCAGCACGCTTAACACGGTGCGTCACCTACTTATACCTATGCTTTATCCCTTATCCCACTTCTCCCTCATTCCCCTTTCTTCTTTTTTCTCGTCTAGTCACATAGGCAGATAAAAAAAGATTTAAAATGGCATCCAAATGTATGGAAACCGATTAAACGATGAAACGGAAATGATTCTGAAAAACATCGCGCCGGATCAGTTAGGTTGTGTATGGCACTCTGAGCGGATAGAGGTATCCGTACGCCGGACAGCCACCTTCAGATCTGACCCAAATAGTTCCCTGATGGAGATTCTAAGCACTCAAAGTGACCTCGATTTTATGAAAATCAAGAAATTTTTTGAAATGTGTTTTGGGGTCAGATAAGCCTAAATAACGTATTCCAATAGTTTTTTTTTAAATCCCTTCAATGTACAGATTTACTCCCGTTACGATTTTATAAGTAGTATAGATGTGGCCCTGGCCCTTATTTTGCGTAACAAAACGCGAAAGCATTATTAAATGTGCAGTCGACCGCACGTCAGTGGAGGCACTTTGACCTTGAGCTGACCTAGCCTATTAGGGAGTTTCAATACTATGAGAGACCAGTTTATACTGGTTGGTTGCCACAGACGTGCGGTCGACCGTACAATAATATGATTGTTACCAGTTCTACGAGACCGGCGGGTGCGGCGCGCACGTCGGCGAGTCCGCGCTGAGCTCGCTGCTGGGCGAGCTGCTCCGCGTGATGGGCGGCGGCGCGGGCGCGGGCGGGCTGGCGGGCGGCGCGGGCGACGGGGACAAGCTCGCGCGCATCCTTAACAACGTGTGCGTGCGCGTACTAGAGCACTCGCAGCACACGGCGCTAATGTGGTCAGTGTCAACTCTATACTCGCCGTCCGCCGTCAATACTACGTGCGGACTCTGCAAACTAACATACTGATATTTCTTCAGGATCTTTAATAATGCATTCCCCAAATATGGTTTTTATTTATTTGGTACATACTACGTGCGGACTCTGCAAACTAACATACTGATATTTCTTCAGGATCTTTAATAATGCATTCCCCAAATATGGTTTTTATTTATTTGGTACATACTACGTGCGGACTCTGCAAACTAACATTTATACTGATATATCTTCATGATCTTTAACCTTTTAACCGCCAGTCTTATACATACGACATAGAATTTGTACGATATCAAACCTTAATACACTATATTTAGAATGTCATTTTGATCACGTCAATCAGATGACATGGCGGTTAAAAGGTTATTAATACATACCCAAATATGGTTTTATCTATTTGGTACCTACTAGCTGTCAGCCCGCGTAGATTTTTTCCCGTGGGAACAGCTTTTCCTGATCTATAAGCCTATGTGTTATTCTGATGTATAATCTATGTTACTGTTAAGTTTCATCAAAATCTGTTCCGTAGATTTTGTGTGAAAGTAACAAACATCTTTACACGCCTTTATAATATTAGTAGGATATGAATATACTATGAAAGTTATATGGATGTAGTAAAGTTCACGCTCATGACAATAATGTTACAGTGCGATCATATCCCTGCTCCACGACTCGATCGGCGTCACCGACCCCGCCTGTCCGCGCTACCAGGACCTGCTCCTCAAGTGCTTCTGGAAGACCCTCAAGATGCTCTCCTCTTGGGACGTGAACTCCATCGACTACGACTCCATGCTATATAAGATACACCTGTTCTACAAAGCGTACCCAAATAGTTACTGGAAAAAGAATCCGGACATAAATGATACTCCGTATAGGTGAGTCGGAAATCTAGATAATCTTCAGCCAAACTAGAATTTGACTGTACCCACAATTGTTTTATTTCCTGGTGTAGTTTTACAGTCTTTGTCAGTACCTCTTTTAGCATCTTTATGTTTTACTAGCTGTTCAGTCTCGTAGAGGCGACTTGAGACATCATCATCAGCATAAATAAATAAAATTAAATCAGCCTACACTAGTCCACTGCTGGACATAGGCCACCACTGAGTCCGATCTTCGGCTCTCCGCATCCAGTCACTGCGAGCCGCCCTACGCAGGTCGTCGCTCCATCTAGCTTTGGGTCGTCCCACACTACGCTTGCCTAGTCGTGGTCTCCACTCGAGAACTCGTCTGACTTGACTTGTCGTGTTGACTTAAGACATCTTATAATTTAATGTACAAGGAAGCAATAATTAATCACTAGCTGTTGCCCTGCGGCTTCGCCCGCGTAAATGAGTTGCCTATATGATATTCCAGGGTATAAGCTATCCCTGTACCAAGTTTCATTAAAATCCGTTCAGCCGTTCTTGAGTTATAAGTGGTCTAACTAACACGACTTTGTTTTATATATTAAAAAATAAAAATAATAAGAAGACGAGGGCGCACCGTCTACACTCTTGCTTTGCTCACATGCTGATTGGTGTTTTGTTACTTTTCATACAGGACAGTGAAAACGTTGGTGCACAATCTAGTCAAGATGAAGGGCGCGTCTATCACGAACCACCTAACGCAGATACCGGACGCGAACGAGGCCGATCTGTATTCATATCTCCTTAAAGTAGTAAAGGTAAATATTGTTACGAGGGCGTTCGGGCCCACCACGCTAGCCCAGTGCGGGTTGGTGGACTTCACATGCGCCTAAGAATTTCTTCTTCGGCGTATGCAGGTTTCCTCACGATGTTTTCCTTCACCGTTTGAGAGCAGTCAGTAAATGTACTTAAGGTTCGAGAAAAAACCCATTGGTACATGACCCAGCCGGGGATCGAACTTCGGACCTTTCGATATCATAGGCCGCGTCCTAATCCCCGAGGCCACTGACGCTCTTTACAAAGTTACAAGACAAAGTACTATACACCAGTTTACTGTGGTGTGGTGTACCGACCGTCGGATACGGCGCCCCCGCATCCCGCGACTTTTTTTTCTTTTTGCTCGGCTCCGAAGAGTCAGTGTGATGTTAAATAGTCTACAACCTTCCTCAAGAATTAGGCTATGACATGCAAAAATAATTTTTCAAATCCGGCTGGTAGCTCCAGAGATTAGCGCGTTCATACAAACAAACAAACAAACAGTTGTGTACGACTAAAAAGTATCTAAAACCCTTTGTCGGTGTAGCAATTAAAACTGGAGGACAAGAAAGAGAACACGTCTGACGCGATCAACGGCGGGCACGTGCTCGCGTCCGTGACATCGAACGCGGCGCTGAGCGCGGGCCGGCTGCCGCGCGCCGTGCACGACGAGCTCGCCGCCATACTCAAGAGGATCGGCACGCACGAGCAGAGGGACGCGCTCGCGCAGCTCTACGACCTCAGGGTACGTACGCGTAAACCTTTACGTCCGTTCAGTTGACTTCTAAAATGTAGACTTTTCAAAATGTAGAATTCCTTTTAAGTTGAATTCCCGTAATGTTGAATTTTTTTTACAAACTGGCCCGGTCAACGTTAATTTGCAAAAAAAACCTCCGGAATCAGGCATGCGGTGTAGTTACGCATGGCGAGCTGAAGGCTTGTATTGGCTTCCCTATCTAATTTCCCTACAATATGAGGGATTCCACATTTTGGGAATACACATTTATATCAATCCATCAACATTTATGTACAGTCACGAACCGGGATTGTTGAGCCACTAGCTTATCATCTTAACTTGGTTGTGTTACTTGAATGCTGCCGTTTTTCGTTATTGAAATGTGACCATAGCAACCCTTTTGTAATCAGATTTGCATTACACGGTCAAAAGTCGGCGCAACAATCCCGGTTCGTGACTGTACCTAGATTTTGAAAGGCTTCAGGACACTACGAATAAAGAAGTTTCGTCGCAGTCCCGATCCTCACTGCTTGAGCGACTGAGTAGGAGACAGTTTATTGAAATGTGTTTCTCGTGCCAGGAGCGTTACCCGGAAGTGGACATCTGGACGTTCATGCAGGGCTCGTCGTTCTACTTCCGCAAGTACGTGGAGAGCGGGCTGCGCGAGATCGCGGAGCAGCGCAAGATCGCCACCGTGCCCATGTTCAAGCACGACTACAAGGCAGACAATATTGGTAAACATTTTAATAATGTATTTTTTGCAATATTTTCGTTCTGAAAAAAGCGCCAAATCTTGTATCCTGTCTAATGAAATTAGGCTTAGATATTTTATGCATTATTTTAATGCATTTGTTGTAGTGTTACTTTTTAAAATGTTTATACAAAAGGTCACAATCATATGCGCAAATTCCAGGACCTAATCCAAATTAACTATCTTTAATTTCACGCCTTTTTTGGTGGTAGTATTTGTTATGTAATGAAAACTAGTTGTTTGTAAAGACATCCTTGAATTACGACTACATAATGTTAATTACTGATGGTAGTTTTTTTTATTTTTTGTTTGTTCGACAGAAAATCCATATAGAAACTACCTTAATGAACCTATATGCTAAACCTTTCTTATAGATCGTGTATTATTTAATTTTGTTGCAGACATTAGCAATGAAAATGATGAGAAATCGCACGTGATGTTCTTAGAACGACTTAGAGCTTTACAGGTAAGCTTTAGACAAACATTTTGCTTTTAATTGTTACTTAGTTTTTTTTTGCTTGATCATCATATCAGCCTGCAGACGTCTACTGCTGGACAAAGGCCTCCCCCAGGGATCTCCACGACGACCGGTCCCGCTCTAACCTCATTCAGTCGGGTCCCGCGACCTTCACCAGATCGTCGGTCCACCTTGTGGGAGGCCTGCCTAGGCTGCGTCTTCCGGTACGCGGTTGCCACTCGAGAACCTTTCTGCCCCAAAGACCGTCAGCTCTACGAGCTATGTGCCTCGCCCACTGCCACTTAAGCTTTGTAATTCTTCGAGCTATGTAGTGACCTTGGTTCTCCTTCGGATCTCCTCATTTCTGATTCGATCTCGCAGGGAAACTCCGAGGATAACCAATTTGCTTCATCAATTTTCGCGAATCAGGAGATATAGTTTGTTCTTTCTCTTGCCCCCGCGCCAGTTTAGTCGAAGCCTTGCCGGCGGCGGCATGCGGTCCTATCCCTGGGCGCCTCTCAGTGGTCACGTCCTGGGTACTCCAATCCCGTTCGCCGTTGGACCACGGCTTCGCTCCTCACCTTCCTCCTACCCGGTGCGGGATGTTGAATGCCTTGCCTAATCATTAGACGCCGCTAGCGTCGCTCCAGCGTTCAAAATTTATAGAAATTTACACGGCGGCGCTACCAGCGCGTATAGTGAGCAATTATTAAATAAAAATGCGCTATCTGAAAGCACTGACCTCTAATATTACCGTGGACTGGTTAACATACATAAAAAAAAAAAAACACACTAATATATACAGAAATACTATATAAAAAAACTTGTTATCAAAAGTTTATGTACAAAACTATTTATATGCCTACTTGGTTTACGCCATTTTGTCGCCTTCAGGCTATGGCGACTAGTGACGAGTGTCCATGGAGCTAAACATTTTGAACTATTTTGCCGCTGACTTCTATGTTAAACGTCAAAATTAGTTCCCTTGACACTTACTACCCTAGGGTTGCTACAAAATTAGCTGTCATTTTTATGGGACAGCCAGTCTTTTTCTCGTATTTTTCGGACAACGACAGATTGCCGCCTTTGATTGTGCGATTCCTATATAAACGTGTTATGTCAGGCCAAGGCGGGCATGAAGACTGACTCGAACCCGTCGTCGCAGCCGCGCACGCCGGTCGGCGACAACCGCGCGCTCGCGGACTCCATCAACGAGAACACGCTGCCGCGGCCCCACAGCATCGACCCGCAGTTGGACGTGAGTACACTTACACGCAACCTCTATTGGCGACGCGAACATTCGCACCAACGCCCCTAGCGGCCGAAAATCGAATCATTCTCAATGCTGTAGAGATATACAACCCTTATATTTACTAGGTAATCTGCAGCAGCGAGGAGTATAACTATAATCAAAGTAAAAACAATTTTATTGCATGTAAGTACAGTGGCTACATTTATACAACGTCAATTTTTATTTCATCATCAGCCTATTAAGATGTCCCCACTGCTGGGGCTCAGGCCTACCCTCTCAACGAGGGTGTTCGGGCTATAGTCCACCATGCTAGCCCAGTGCGGGTTGGTTTTATTTACCAATTTTTAATTACCAATACTGTCCTGCATTACCATTGGATGTGTATTATTATTATTCCGTATTAGGGATAGTCTATACTAACAATTGATGCCGGCAGGTGATATAAAAATTAATTGATGAATATAATAAGTATTTTTTATTCCTTAATCAAAAAATCTTTACATTATTAATGCTTTTCAAAGATATTTAATGATAAGCCCATTCTGGAGAACTCTGTTCATTATTTTTTTGAGCTTATCTTATCATTATCTCAGATAAGTTCATTAAATGATACTTGCTTGTAATTTTCTTTCTAGAAAAGAGATGAAATTATATTTTGAAAAGAAATTATATATATTTTTACAGCTGCACACTACCCAACCAATATCACATAAGAACGAGGCGGCGGTGGACGCGCTCCGCCTCAAACTTCAACAGATCAAGAGCTCCTCCAAGAGATAAGGCCGGCCCCGTCGCACGCGCATCGGATTCGGTAGCTCTCTCACGCTCTCACACTACAAAACATGTGTCTTTGGTGAAGAATATAAGTAGCTTTTGTGAAGATAAGTTTTTAGTTTAAAATTTGATCGTAATCTTCTGAAGGTGGTACGAAAATCTCACTTTTCATACAAAATCTCATTAGTTCCTATGATTGTGTAGTTAGGTTCCATGGCCTATGTGTCTTCGAGCTGTTAGCGTCCATTGTCTTGTTGAGTGATATGTTACTGGACATTTTATTGACAATATCGGTAAATAAAATCAAATATAGTGTCTTAATAAGCAGTTGTTATAACCTCAAACAGTACTTGATTTTTGAAACGTGGTTAAATAATATTTAACGAATGTAAAAGTGTTCTTAAGTGTGATTTCTAATCTGTGATCATATGCTACCTAGATAAAGAACTATACAAAAAAAAACACATCACAACTGATTTGAGTATGCGTCGAGAGACTAGCACTGGCAATCTAGGTAGTGCTTGACCTCAGCTTATTTATAACACAAAGCCATCGCCTCCGCCTAATCTCGAAACACAAATCATATCGAATCATAAACAGTCGTAACCATAATAGTAATTATTAATAATAGTTTATGAGAACCATAAAATTATGACAAGGGTAGTGATCCTGTTATTTTAGAATGTAGAATGGTACGGTTGGGTACACTTCGAGAAGTCAGAATTCAGAAATAAAAACGTGAGCTTTATGCACGGTTGTTGAGTCACAAACCTGAATACTTGGATGCTCATTAATGTTAATTGCCCATTAAGTCTTACTGTTTTATGCTGTCCAGTTAAACTTATAGACGTAAAGCTGTTAATGGATAGTTAATGCTAATAAACGTTCCAGTATTCAGATAAAGATCTAAAACTCTGGCCTAATTACTTTCGTATTTCTATAATAAACAGCAAAATTATTTTTGACTGATTTTTTTGTGATTTCAATTAGATTTGTTGATAATTTTGTAAACCAACGTTTCAGCAATCAAGTGTTGTGTTAACTGTTTCGGTATAGTTTTCTGTATATCCATTGGAGGTAATATTTGCGTACATTTGCTTGCCATGTTTTGGGTATTGTTAAAATATTAAGTGTTTTGAAATGTAGGCGTTATTACATACGTAGAAACACTTAGTGGACAAAACATATATTAAAAATTGTGTGATGAAGTTTGTCATGAAATTGCACGTTTGTTGTATGCATATATGGCAGTTCTGTACGAGTTTCAAACTCAGACTCCCGCGATAGGAGGGATTGTCGCGGGGAGGGTGTGTATTCTCATTAAAGTATGTAATAACATAATTAGTAATGTAAAGCGATCCTGCCCCATCATTTAATGTCGCGGCACTCTGGCAAGATAGTGATGATTATACGTATGAAATACAGCCTTTTTGAGCCAGTTGACGACAAATCTGCAATAGTGTTGCCAGGCCGAGGCCTTGTTTTAATATTAACCCTAATTTTTTTATGCCGAGGATTCATTTTTGAGGAAAATAAAATTCTTATATGAAAATGGTGATACACAAAAATTTTTTTCCTCCTAAATGAATTCTTAGCCTTTGTCATGCAGGGTGACTGGTAACATTGATTAGCGGGTGTTGCCAGACTTAGATGCAGTTAAAATCCTAAGTCATCATTCAGTCCAATTTTATAGTAATGAACCGTTTTTAAAATAAGACATTTTTTTTTTAAATATTGACATTGTACGATTTAGCATTTATAGAAAATTCACATTAAATAGTAAAATAATTAAATTTCCTTCAGTAATTACGCCAAGTTATGATCTAATAGATACATTATAAATTTATAACAAATGACACTAACTTTAGTCAATAATACAATAAATTAAAATAAACAATAACTACATGATGGTATACAAGAATAGTGACCCGTAGTGAGAGTAAAAGAGTACTTTTTGTATTTATGAATAAATTAATGTAGTTTTCAATCAATTTGAAGATTATAATTGATGATAATATTCGCTTGGAACGTTATTTATTACCTAAAGTCGACGCCACGAAAAGTGATAAAAAATGTAAACAAACTACAGCGGTTTGGGACATTATACTCGGCAAATTTAAGTTGGCGAAATTGTTGTTAACATTGGAACTAATTTCAAAGTAACGTGTATGTCCACCAAGGCGAGGCGTTCGCTCTTCGTACTACAGACACGAGCTTGAATAAAACTATTGATCATTGACAAAATGTACATAACCATAAAAAAATTTACCAGTATGGAAGTGAAATATCATCAAACCAGTAAATATTAAAAGTGAAGTATTAACCCTTGTGTGCCCTGGCTTGAGAGTCGTTTCAAAAAACAACATAACTGTAGATACAAATTGGACCTCTAGTGGCGCCAGTTTTACTTCTATACTATTCTTACTCATAAAACATACTTTGGTACCTACTGATATCGGTTTACATTTTTTATCACTTCGAGCTGGCGCGACTTTATACATATTATGTTGTATTGTTTTTGATTGATTTGTATAGTTTTGATTGAAGAGTTTTAAGACTGCCTTTGAGTTTGTTCTTTGCAATTTGCAATGCTCATTGTTTAATTTTTATACTCATGGTTTGATTGTTCGGTGGCTAATATTTGATAAGTAGTGGCTTGTTAAATTAGTAGAGAGGATTTGTAAGAATATAACATTCTAGTAGCATTCTAGTACAGGTCGAATTGATAACCTCCATCTTTTTTTGAAGTCAGTGGCAAAGGGGGAAGAGGCGAAAGGATTATGCTGTTTCTAAAAGATGTTTAGCATTTCTTGTGTTTGAAAAACGGCCTTTATAGACAAATCAGCGTTACTAGTGCCAAATCGGGCGCGCCATGTGAATTCCCCTTTCATCGCATGGCTAACAAGCACACTCTCTACTAAATTGTCAAGCTGCGGCAGTCGTCATCCAGTAGGTTTGTTAAAAAACTTTTCGAGCTGAGATGAGGCCATATATTTATTACATATTTCATATTATCATTCACGTTTAGTTTTAAAAATGTAAATCAAACATTCCCCCTGCAGTATTGGTTTCTGGCATACCGATTTTTTCATATCTCATGTTATTTATTCTATCATTGTATTCATTTTGTCATTTTTCACAATCATTACATAAAAAGTGATTTCAAAGTGTTTGCAATCGGAACATGAAGTTATTTGTGGACTGCGAATAGCAAGTTGTGAGACATATTCATTCAGTGGACCCTAAGGGGCCATGCCTCAAATGTATATGTAATAATTATTAATTATATTGATGACGAAAATTAATTGAACAACTTCTTGAGCTAAGTTATTTGGTCGACTTACATCTTCCTAATATTCGATTCGTGTTAACGTCGTTGTGTTTGTTATTATCTTCCATAGCATGAGTTGTTTCTCATAAATTAAAAAGAACTCGAGGAAGAAAACCTGATCAGATTTTACATGAAGTTATGGATATGAGGTTTGTCTGCTAAAGTGATTGTTATTTTAATAAACTTTGTTCAATATTGTTATCATAGAAACAACTGAGTTCAACTCGTGTTATACGTGACGTGTATCCAATTTGCCTTATTATATTTAAATTATAACTGACAATTTGTTACCTTTACTTTTTCAATTTTTCATTTTACTATTGTTAGATTAATTTCTTATTATATTCTCTCTAGCGTAAAATATGTTTACTTTATACGAAACTTGACTTCTTTTATTATTATTGTGAGCATTTATTTATTGTATGTAAATTGTGTAATAAAATCATGATGTAGTTGATAAATTAATTAAAGTTCGTACAACATCTATTAAGTTTTTCTTTTCGAACTTTTAGTTAGATACAGTGGATTGATCTATTTAATGATAGAATCTGTTTTTTGGCCACAAAATAGTACATATCTACTACATAGCTGGTGCCCGCGAATACGTCGGCGTCAGAGAGTTGTTAGTATACATAGAGCGCGCGTTAGCAAGTCTGAACTGTAAACACGGGTCTGAACAGTCTCGAAATGTTCGGGGCGACGCCACTAGTCACAACACGTCAGTAGCGCTGATTGTTGCTCGCGCCGGTATTTATTTAGATTTGGAGTAATCATGGTGAAATGTGCAGTGCCAAGCTGTAAACACGATTCACGGAAAAGAACGATCTAGAAAAAATCTAAATAGAAGCGTAAATAAAAGCGTCCATAGAACACCTGCTTACACTTGGCACAATGAGCGATGCGCGCGCTCTATAGCTAGTATACTAACTCTATGGTCGGCGTGGTTATATGAATGACAAATTTAAAAAATATATTACCAAAAATAATTCTGGACTGGAAAGCATCTGTAGCATTTTCAATAAAAACCAGTCCATACAAATAGGAAATGATAGATTTTTATTGCTGGTCGGTTTTTCTCGGCCAATTTCCGAGATGGTGACAGCCAAAAACATGTTCCGAGGTTTTCTCAAGCGTGCGAACGTAGTGCCCGAAAGCACAGATTAATGATAGTGTCTTCGACACGCGAAAGCACAGCTCGCATTTATGCACAATTTGAACTCTGGTTGCTGAAAGAAATCTTTGAGACATAAGTCCGCTTCGCCCATTGTACCGACTTAAGTTTCTCTTTATGTATCTATCATCTACCCTCAGATTAGAATTGATTCTAATCTGAGCATCTACCAAATAGAACAGTACAACCACAGATATAATAAAACCGGAGCTTTTTCTGTGTGCTATTCAAATTTGGTTCTGTGAGTACAACCAAGAAGTACAACCATCTAGACGTATACTATCTAATTTGTGATCTAGCATACGCTCGGCTTCGCGGCTCCTCCGCGAGAGTGACGGACGATAAATTTAAATCGTGATAATTTCTTTGATGTATGGCAGCATAAGAGCTTTTTCGCCCGCGTTTTATAAGTTTCTGACTTTTTTTCTTCCTGCTCGGCTCCAAGGGTTGTAGCGTGATGTTATAGATATTAGTTTGTGGTTATATTATAGCTCAAGCCCTAAAGAATTGAGCCATCAAATGCATAAAGAACTTTTCCAATCCGACTGGTACCTACCTAGTTCCAGAGATTATTGCGTTCAAACAAACAAACTCGTCAGCTAATATTTTACTTGTAAACATGTACCTATTTAGTTTTATACTGTAATTTAATATTAAAGTAGTATTTTACTTGAGGTGTAGTGTACGGGGTACTTTATAAAAAGTTACAATAGACAATCATTGTTTTATGGCAACATTAGTTTTTGACAGCCAGTGGTGCCAATATTACGATTGGAGACTGGTTTTATTGAAGCCATATAGAATTCTACGCAAATCGCAATACATTGCGGTATTGCTACTCAGTCTTGGAATTTCAGTTTTAATATAGTACGCAATGTAACTTCGAAAAGTATTTTGTTATCGACTCTATGGTACAAGAGCCAATGAGGGCGGATGGAAATGAAATGAAAGTCCGCCACATGTCCGCCATATCTAATACATCTTCTTTCTAATAGTGACGTTCATATTATTTTGTATTAGAATAGCACTGTTGTGTAGATATTTGTTGTTTAATTTAAATATTTTTTAGTTTTTCTAGTACACGGTGAGTACCTTGTGTAAAATAATTTGACGTATTGGTACTTTTTAATTTGGAACTTGTTTCGCCGCGACGTGCTTTACGAATTGTCAAAATGGAAAAATCCCAGTTTTTGTGTATTTGATGGCAATATTTATGTGTTAATTCTAAATAAAACCCATCCACATCATCAGTGGCGTAATTTGTAGCGATTTTGCGGCGACCTTGTGGGTGCTGGTGTTTATTTTGTCGGCGTTGTTGGTACATGCTGTAATCGTAATTCGCAGGCCCCGGACGGCGGAACACACCATGGAGTCCCCGAGGAAATTCAACGATTGTTATTTTTACTACTACTCAACATGCACTAAGGTTAGAATGCGTTTTATTTCTTCTAATGTCAATCATCAATTTGACTGAAGGGTATTCATGGATCTGCAGCTTTTCTAAAATTATTGATAGTGTACAGGTAAATAAAGTATACTCCGATTACGTTTTTGATTACTGATAAATTGAGACTTAAATTACACATGTGGTATTTTCCTTTTAACCTATAGCACATACGTTTATGTGGAGTTATTTTAAATTGTACACAGCTCATTTTATTCTACCATTTTTTAGTTCAGTTTTGCTTAGATTCTGTCTTGTTGCAGCGGCCCTAGCAAGTCCTATGTAACACAGTGTAACTCGCTAACCTATCCCGGATATTTATCAAAAATCTTTACCTTAATAAATGCCTCCCATCCCATGTCATGTATAAGCACATACACCTAGTAATTATTGTCCTAAAACCAATTTCTAGTCAGAATTAATGACAGAGTAAAGTATATAAGCTAATTAAGTTGATCTATGCTGCTGTTGACCATGACGTCTGCAGGCAATTTCAGAAGCTGCTGGAATTTCAGATAATGCTGTTTTAGTGGTTGCCTATGTCATAATATGTGGATAGTCTATGTACAAATTTCAACAGCGGTTTGAGATGAGTTGATAGTGCACCCAATCAATCCTTAATACACAGCTACCAGCTGATACCATCAGAAATCTGTTAGTCATAGGCAAAGAGTGGATTGTTTAGGACATTTATGTCAATTTTGTACCTGGGCTAAAATAAAAACCTGAAAACAGTTATAGTTAAAGTATTCTACAGTTTATGAATATGTGTATTCAAGGGGGACAACTGTGTATTCCGTCACGAGCCGTCTGCGCTCGGCTGCGAGACAATGTGCTCGGCCTGGCAGCAGGGCAAGTGCCTCGATAAACGCTGCAAACTACGCCACATGGAGCTCAGGGTATGTACACAAAAGAAAAGTTAATAAGTAGATACTCAATGATCAACTATATTGAGCATGTAAAGAAAGCATTGGAGTTGTGAAACATGGTAGGACTGTAAATAGGGAAAGTAAAGGGAGGTCTATCTTCAATATTATCACAAAATTGTGATACTAAGCGCGTCAGTGGCGTAGGGGATAAGACGCGGCCTATCATATCGAAAGGTCCGGAGTTCGATCCCCAGCTGGGCCATGTACCAATGGGTTTTTTCTCGAAACTTAAGTACATTTACTGACTGCTCTCAAACGGTGAAGGAAAACATCGTGAGGAAACCTGCATACGCCGAAGAAGAAATTCTTAGGCGCATGTGAAGTCCACCAACTCGCACTGGGCTAGCGTGGTGGACTATAGCCCGAACGCCCTCGTTAAGAAGGTAGGCCTGAGCCCCAGCAGTGGGGACATTAATAGGCTGTTGATGTGATACTAAGTGTTTTTACATTTGGTACTAGTTATATTTTTTGTACTAAAACCTAAGTGGTTAGGGAGTAAAATAGTTTTTTACTGATGCATAATGACAAACGGGTTCGAAATTATGAAGATAATGATTTTCTCTAATAAAGTTTTTATCTGATAATTATTTTTAGTTTTGATTCTTAAATTCACCTTTTTGTTATCAATACTTAGTTGTAATGTAAGTTATCACTTATCCTCAAGCAGTGGATGACGAAAAACTCCTTTTGACTATTTACCAACTAATTGTCATGGAACAAACAAATGGAGAATTTTAATTTTAATGCTAACATACAATGTTAAACTTCAGTATTTACGAAGTACGTTCCTTCCGTTTGGCATGGCCGTGTATACAGGTATATTGTAGTTTCTTACATATTTTTTATGGTATACGTGTATGGTTGCAGAAAAACCGCAAGCAGATCCCGTGCTACTGGGAGAACCAGCCGGGCGGGTGCCGCAAGAAGCATTGCCCCTTCATGCACAAGAACCCCGAAGCGCGCACCGACGGCATCGCGCCCAGCCAGCCGGGGCCCGCGCTGCCGGTCAGTACCGCTCATTCACGCCGACCATACTTAGGACGGATAGACCTTCAAAGTGTGCAAGCGAGAAAATAGTATATTGGGGCAGTGGTGCAAATAGGAAAGAGAAACAAAATTAACTCAAGGTCGTTGTAAGCTGTTTTTGAATGACAGGTTCGTTTACTATGAGGCACGCGTAAACGTATTGTGTTTGTATGTTATCTTGAAAACAAAAATCGTCACACGCCAATGAGTTTTTTGTTTGTTGTCTGTAAATACGCTAGTCAAAGACATTTCACTGCCTAGACCAAAAATGATTCTATGATATTAGAAGACTGGTTGGGGTAAGAAATAGGGGAGCGGGAGAGGGCAGCAGGAGAACGAACTATTATTGGTTACGTTTTGGCGAACGGCGTATCTGACGTTTCAATTATACCCAATAGCAGTTGCTACTCGACGCTGCATGACAATTGTCGTATTACGATTAACTAAGAGCTTGAGCTAGCTATAGCCAATGTGTTATTCTGATGTGTAATCTATAATGCTGTAAAGCTACATCAAAATCTGTTGAAACATCCAAACATCATTATAAACTTTCACGTTTATAATATAAGTAGGAAGATAAATATAGTTGAGTGAGTATGTAATAATGCTTGTATTGTAGGCGCAGTCGGGCATGAGCGCGTGCGAGGGCGGCGCCGGCGAGCAGCCGGCGCTGGGCGCGGGGCTGGTCGCGCCGCCCGCCGCCCTCCCCGCGCCGCAGCACGTGGCGCCCGCGCCCGTGCCACTACTCTGGCAGCAGCAGCGCCAGGGTGAGTACTCTAGACATGATATTTCGTATGTCCGCAAAAATATATCAACTTCAACTTTTTTTTTTTTTCTTTTTGAAAGGTATGGCATGGCCTTTCATGGTGGTTGTGCACTCGCCTCACGTTCATGAGGTCGTGGGTTCGATCCTGGCCCGTACTAATGAGTTTTTCGAAACTGTAGTACGGTTTATTAAAATACCACGGGTTTTTCGGTGAAGGAAAACATCGTGAGGAAACCTGCAAACGCCAAAGACTGGTATTTACTATTCCACAAAAAAAAACGGATTGGGGCACCGTTTGGCGGACAGGGGTTTGGCACAACAGATCCCATAGGGTCGAAGTGTCGCCAGGTATTCCTGGCCTCCTCAGAAGATAAGATGGCCTCTCATTAAAGAATTCTGCCAATGTAGAGTCAGTCATGGGAGTGACACAAAAAAAATAGTCTGTAATTAATTGGCATTCTTGAGCACCCTGACACCATTATCTCAACTCAACCCAATATATCTCTCTTTTTGAGACACTGCGTGACATAAACACAACTTATGATACAAGAAACAAAAGTACCACCACAGTAAGGTCAGTAAATAGTTCACAGGGCAATATATCGCTTCTACAACAACCCACCAGAAGAAATCTTAAATTTAAATGACTCCTGATGAAACTGCGCTCGTCCCAGCAAATTCTGCCATAGTTGAGCGTGCCAACAATTGTTAACCGTGTGCGCACATTATCATGTACTATGTCACCCAGTTTGCTGTTCATTAAACCTGCGTGTACGCTGTTGCAGTAGTCCTGGACTCTGCCATCCTGGGCGTGCTGCCCGCGTCGAGCGACCTGCTGGGCGGCGCGCGGCGCGTGCTGCCCCCCCCGCACGCGCACGCGCACCCCCACGCGCACGCGCATGCGCACGCGCACGACGCCGCGCCCAACCCGTACGCGCCGCTGCCCGTCGACCCGCTCGTCGTCAATTTCGAGGAAGGTATGAGACTCTACTGAAACTATATGTACTAAGCCCCACGGCTCGCGATTTGGGAATTCGTGTGAATGCTTCATGAGTGCTTAGACGTGCTTATTTATTAGATTTTTTTATTGAATGAAATTGTAAGCCCATGTGACAGATTTTAAGCAATTTTTAGTAAAATATTTACGAATGAAATAAACGAAATGATTTATTTGTTAGAAAAGTGAATTAAGTATATTGAATAAAATTCGGAAATCATAGTACTTTGAAATAATGAAATATCATTTGCACATTTTTTTGTCATGTGTTGGACCTTGACATTAGTCAACAAAACTCAAAAGTGAAAAGATGCATTGGATATGGATTTCTTTTAATTTTTAATTTAATCATAACTTTTCTTATAAAAACTTCTCAACAACTGCATTTTAATATTTCAAGTCCAATAAAAATTTCATCATATTTAATCCAAAATTCATAGAAATGAGAGTGTAACATATTTTATAAAATAGTACGAAGCATTCACATGAAGTGTCTCAAACCGTTAGATTGGGGCTTAGGGCTCGATTAATTGCGCCTAGATTTTTGAAACTCATCGCAAATGTTCAATCTATCGACCAGTATAGAAAATTTACACTTTATGTTACATAATAACAAAAAAAAATGCTTTACATTTGTAGATGAGTTTTAGAAACATGCAGTGAATCTGTAGCCCATGGATAAACTACAGTTTATGCAATGTAGGAATGCATTAGTTTTCATTATGGATGTTTTGTGCAAAGAAGTATGATAAATGCAAAAGAATAACTGTAAGTGTATTTATTAGCGGCTCTTTGACGTATTGAAAGCTTTGGTGTTCAAAGAGTCTGGCTTTGAAAGGGCACTATGAGTATACCAAACTTTTAACCCTAATAATATTTTTAATATAGTTGAATTCATAGTTGAAAACTCTGCATTCGTAACCAAAGGGTGTATGTAGGGATAATATTAAGCTATGTTTAGAAACTTTCGTGCGCTCATGTATTTATTTTATTTTTAACTCACGCTTTGAGAATGTAAATTCGGTCAGGCTCTTGTGCTACGAAAATTGACACGCAGGTGAACGGGGATCGTATTTACAATTTTGCCTAATTTTATGAAACAAGGGCAGAATTGTTCATTGTTTAACGAAATTTTATAATGCTCGTTATTAGTTTTCCTCTTCCGTCGGTCCCCCCATCGTTTATGATTATGCATGATTTGACCCGTGAACTATTTGTAAACCACTATCTACCTATGCCAGTGCAAAGTTCAATGAAAGAATCAGGTTGTAGGTTGTCAGATACCTGTACTTTTGAGATAAATTTAATGAATTAACAAACAATTGGCCTGGTTCTGAGCGTTCACATTCATAATTTGATAACCCTTCTATCTATAGTGAAGTTAAAAGGAACTGGCTGATGTCACGTTCTGAGACAATTGTCACTCATTACGTTTCCGATGCAAATATTGAAGTAGCGTCTTCAATATTCGCAGTCTTTTCAGTGACACCTGTCAGGAATGCACTTGTCTAGTTGGCTATTCCGAAGTCGCAGGTGACAGATGTTACAAATGGTGTCGAGAAACAAATACTTTGTATTACTCTAGTCAGGTGCTGTCTGGGCACCAACCTCTTTCTTGTTTCCGCCGTCAAACAGCATGCATGACTATGTTAAGACTTGTTAAGTAATAATCCTGAGGGTGGCATCACCCTTGAGGCGTTTAGACTGTGGCCCACAACACTATAAAGGATGCAGGTTAACGGGCGACAGTGCCGACTTAACATCAGAACCTTATGCCAAATATTTCCGTAAGAAGGAAAAAAAAGGATATAATGCACTCAGCTGTGTTCGAGGTCGAACTGATTAAGTAATAAAAGGCGGGACAAGATCACGTAATAGTGATTACGCGATCATGCGCCTGTGTGTCTATTTCCGTCGACGAGAGCCGTCATGGCGGCACATTACGTTTGAAAAAAATCTGCCATTGACGAAATATTTGAAGACGATAAATTTATGGGTTGTACATAGATTTATTGACAGAATTTAACTGACCCATTCTGTTGCATTGTGTGCCAATAAAAGAAAAAAAATGTGACAGAATTCACTCACGAATGTGTTAGATTAGTTTAAAAAGTAACTATTTATTTTATCACATGTTATTATTACTTGTTTAAGGATGTTTTTATTTAACTTTTAGACCGTCCGCAGACTGGGATTTGATTTATATATTTTTTATTACGAGGGGTTGGGTTTTTATTTTTGATTTGAAACGTGTTTTATAGAAAGAAAATACATATATGATTTTGGTTTTCTCGGTTTGCGGTCGGCCGGACAGCTGGTTATTGAAGCGTAGTATTTTGTTTTTTTTTCGCCAATAGTCAATTAAATAGTATTTATAGCCAATAATGTTGATTTGGATTCAGTTTCGGCTGTTTTTTTTCCAGTGAGTATTCTAGAAATTTCGAAGTTTTATTATGAAACTGAGTCCAATATATTTAAAAGATGTCTAGGAATATTGTTTTAAGTTGTCAGAAGAGGCGGCGTTTTTGGTTTGATTCTAACGTTCGACTTTATTGCTTTTCTCTACACCATAGACACAGATTAAAATATGATGATGATGATCACAATTTCTGAGAGATCAATTTGAAGCTCTCTGTATCCGATTTACAAAAGCTGTGTCGAAGATGGAGTCGGTGTTTTTATATGTGCAATAAGTAAGAGAGCATAATCTCTCTCATATCTTAGCTAATTAGATTCATAAAAATATCTCTCGCTTTTTCATTTATATAAAAAATGTTTGTCACCGTGCAAAGTTGTGAGCGCACGGTGAGCAAGCATTTCTTGTAACTGTCATTTTGAAATAGATGTTGATGTAATCTTTGTCTATGATAGAAAAGTACATAATAAATAGGTTAAAATAACATATGAAAATACAAAATAAAAATATATATACACAAATATTATTGTAACTCATTAATTTAGGTGAAGAAAAAAAAAGAAAAAAAAAGAAGCTTTATGCCTTTAAATTGTTTGTATGTTAGTATGTAGGATGTTTTAAGGGGATTTGGCAGTTTATAAAAGTACCCACTGCCCAACCCCATGTACTTTATATTCGCACCGTGAGAGTTAGATAGAGATAATAAAATGAAAAAAAAAGTATCTAGGTATACAGATAGAAATGACAGTCGTATAGAAAAATACGAAGTATACTGCTGCGATTTCTATTTAAAAAAAACAAATTTCCGTGCTTATGTACGTATTACCAAGTTTAGGAAGATTAAAAAATCTAACAAGAAAAAATAATTGACTTGTGTAAATGCTTAGCGGTTTGGTAATACATATTGGATAAGGCTTCCGATTACAGTACTAATACTAATAGAAGCACTTTGGCATAATTAGCTAATATGATTAGGTGAATTATTTCTCGTGTCAAGCATTCTGGAAGGAAAACGTTTTTTTTTATATTGTTGCACTGAAAGTAAAGTTCCTATATTTATTACAAAAAAACAAGAATGAACAGGACAACAATTCTTTAAATTAAAATAATTTGTCTATGGTCCATGGTACGCCTAGTCATTATTTATGTATGAAGCTAATTTATTGAATAATATTCAAATATTATTTAAATAAAAGTAAACAAAATAGTCTCGATTGATGGAAATAGTGTAGAGCTATGAGCTGTATGATGGATGACTTTCTCATTTAATATTATCCGATTTTGCGAATAAAAATGTGTTTTTTTGACGGTCTGAATATTCGCGGTGTCTAAATGAGATCAGTAGGTAGTAAAGGAATTAAGGTTATTTATGCTCATTTTGTGTAAATACTAAAATACAACAATTATTTGCTCACCTACAAAAAAAATTCTGTGAAAATATTGTTTATAGTCCGAAATTTGTTGCGTTTTACATATAGTTTTTTAGCTGAAAACAGGAAATTCTTGGAAAAAGATCAGAATTGATTAGTACAAACACGGTTGCTTAATTCTGGCAGCTCTTTTTGTACTAAAGGGTGTTCTTTATTACAGCCACAATATCTGTATCGATCGTATGTTTTAAAATATTTAGAAGTTCTCAAGAAATTGTCTTTCCACTGACATTATTTTCTATGGATTATTTTGTATCGAATTTTTGAGAATTTCCGAATGTTCCAGTACGGAAATGTGTTCAATATTCATTAGGGAATGTCGCTGGCGAGGGTCAGTACAGGTATTTTGGTACACCCTGTTTGCAACTGGTTTCAGTCGTACTCTAGAAATACTTTTTATATTTAGTAACTTTATTACTAATTATTTATGCTTAGGTTAGTCAAATTGTTGGAATGTTAAAGTTTTTTCTGTTAAAAAGTTTTATTTGCGCGGTTTTGCAAGTTTTTAAGCTGCCCCACACGGGACGGAGCGGCGGCAGTGGCTCGAAGTAGCATTTAAAGTAAATGTACAATGCAGAACATAAGTAAAGTTTTCATCGTGGCCATTTATACTCGATTTAATCTCCACTGCGTTGCTCTTTATAGCCCTGTACTCTACTGTGACATCGGCAGAATAAATGTCGATACGGTGGAGCTATACACTAATCGGAATTTAGTTTTCATACATCTAACTATTTTGGCGAATTCGCCCAATAATATATTTTGGCGAATTCGCCCAATCATACATTTTGGCGAATTCGCCCAATCATATATTTTGGCGAATTCGCCCAATCATATTTGTAGCGATAACATCACTGTGGCCGACGGCATGTTACAGATGAAAAACTCAGCAAGGGATTTTTTGCACATTGAGTTGTGTACATTGAGAATCCAGGTTTAAGCGCTCAAAGTGAGTGCACATCCCTCATCGCGCCTCTGTGTCTGTCTCTAAGATTATGCGCGGCTCTGCCCTGCTCCGCTTCCAGTGTGAGGGAAGCTTAACTGCATATACATTTGTAGTGTTAGGAAGGTTAACCGATTTATTAAATGTAGGTTTTGGTGGTATTTTAATTTGTTCAGAGTCAAGTTTTTAGTTAACATTTAAATAAATCGGTTGTTAGATAAATGTCGTGTGAAGTGGGTCTTTTATAGCGTTTGTAATGCGAGGGAATGAGATGTAATATGAAAGGAAGCCCTTTTGATATTTATTATCTGTACACCATGTCACTTCCTGTCAGTCTATGGTTTACCATTGGAAAGTTGGGAGCGAGGAGTGCTGTATTATGTAGCTACATATAGTTAACTTGTTGCAGGCCTAGCACGGGTAATGACTGTATTAATTACAAAAGTAGCTTTTGTGAAACATCGTGCTAGCCCTGCAGGTTTCTTGTTTGCATTAAAACGGGGTTGTTGTTATGTTAATCTTAGTCTTACGTTGTATAAGAATTTTAAAATATGTTTAATACTAGTAACGCGTGTTTAAGACCTTTCTTTTAAGCTAATAAAATTAACTTTTCAAACTGATATAGGAACTCGAACGTGTCTGAACAGAATATGGAACTTTGGCTTTGTTTAATCAAATTGTGTTTATTATACCAACGAGTAAATAAAAATGTTTCGTAAATATGATTTTTGTAATTATTTTTGACCACCCCGAGTCGCTTTCAGGTCGAACAGACAAGAACACACCGCAGCTATCGTGAGACGGGTCGTTTCAAAATTAATTACGAAAATCATAGCTCTGATTGCTCGCGGTCGATCCATTAAGCGGTTGCTTCGTGTGTTCTTGCAGAGTCGGATAATGAAAGCGCTCCATCCTCCACTCCCACTAAAAACGCGTCGCCCGACGACGAGCAGCGCAAGTCGCAAGAGCTGCTGCTCCTGGAGAAGATCCAGGCGGAGGCGGCCGCCTTCTACAGCTATGACGTGCTGCCGCCCCCCGAACTACAGAAGGACAGGAAAATCGTCAGAACAAACTTGAACACCAAGTACGACAGACTGTCCCTAGACGAGATCGCAGGTAAGAAACAGTGCGCGGGCGAGATACGAAACTCCTTGGACTTTAAAGTTCTCTCGCTGGATGAGATCAGAGCGAAAAAGAAAACCGATGCCATCGTGCACAGTACACCGATCACCCTCAATTTGAGTAGAAAAAGAAAATTGTCCACACAAGAGACTTTAACGACGTCCGGCAATAAAATTATCAAAGTGGTTAGAAGTAACTCTATAGTTTATAAGAAAGTTGATCAAAACGTGTCTACTGCTACCAATCAGTCTAAAATAGATCAAAAACAGAATGATAGTTCAGAAAGTAGAAAGCGAACTTTGTCTGAGATGAGCGCCGATATATACGACATTCAGGTAGATGAATTAGTAGACAATTGTTACGAATTCAAAAGAATAAAAATCGCGGAACAAACTTCTAAACCTAGGCTAATTAGAAATAGGCATACAGATAAAACTAGTACAGAAACTGGAGGTGAAGAGGCAGACATAAGCAACAAGACAGACATCGATTCAGACTCAGAAGTACAAATTGTTAGCGTAGAAATATCTGATAATATAAATATAGATTTGTCAGATTGTGAAGTAATAGACGTAGATTCAGCCAATATGGGCGACCAAGTAGATATAGTTGATTTGAGTGACGACGTCGAGGAAGATGATGTTATAGTTTCAGATCTCGATTTAGGTACGAATGTTCCGGACGTAGTAGCCAGCTGTCAGAAGAACAAAGTTGACACTGGTACGGAAAGAGATCTGCTAAAAGATATCGATACAATTTTAGATGATGAATTATGATTTAGATATCGACTTAGGTCGTAAGTTTACAAATACCTGTTTGTATTTTGTCTTTTTGAACTGAAGTTTCTTAGAAAAATTACATAGGCATATAGAAGAAACAAAGATTTATTTAGGTGATTGCCAGACAAGTCTGCCGTTCAAATTGGACTTTATACTTTTTAGATATGGACGGCAGAAGTGGCCTATCAAAAATTCCTGTTTTTTATACAATTTCATAGCACACAAAAATGTTTAGTTTAGAGTTGTTTCTGGAAATGCTAGTTGATGAAGAAAATTGTTTGAAAAAATAGGATAAAAGTATATTTTTGTGAATGATAGGTATCAATACAACAATAAAATAGAAATATGACTGATAGCTACCGAAAGAATAAGAAAAAAAACTGATTAAGATTTTTAGCATAAAGGAATGTGCTTTAGGTACTAAAAAAGAGTAATTGTACATTAGTTAGTTTGTTTTGAATACAAAGCAAGGCTGTTAGAGCTAAGATGTAAAACTAAGTACAGATTAGCATAGGATCACTGGGGCGATAAAACTATATTATAATTTTGTTAAGAAACTAAAATTTTTAGGGCAGATTACGCATGAAACTGCACAGATTGTTTTTGAAATTGTTCAAAGATTATGAAACTTAAAATTGTTGGGACAACAAATTAAAATTGTTAGCAAAAAAATTAAAATTTAACATATTATTATCATGGAGATAATACGGCAGTATGTAGATATAATTTAGTCGCAAGTTTGGTTTTGTATGAATGAAATGTCAAAATGGTTAGGCCACAGATTGTTAATAAGGGCGATACATGAAACCGCAACAGGTTATTAAGGTAGAGGTGAATGAAAATTGTTTGGGCAAAACATTGAAACTTCAACAAACTATTAAAGCAATTAAATAAAACTACACTATGTAGTTACTGTTTAGTAGCTAAGGTAGATATGTAAGTTTTTTTAGTGTTGACACTGTTGGTTGGCGGATTCTTGGCTCACTGCTGTAGAATGTTACAAGCTTTAATTATGTAATTGAAATGATTACAATAATCTTGCTATAATACACTGTTATTTATTTTATTGGACATATCTCTTTTACAATCAGGAGAAAGGATAGGACTCGTCCTTTCGGCCGCGTACGTAACTGAGTTTCGTAATGTTGGCTGGTTATAGTGTTTACCACAGTTGAGCATAACTTCACTATATGACAGACGGTTATAAGACTGCGGTTATTATAGAATACATAGTGCGTGCCTAGCGGTAGATGGAAGAATATTATTTTGCTCTGTGCATACCTAAATAAAATGGCTAGAGTATTGTGATTTTGCCTTCGCACTTCGTTATTCGACTTATTTCAAGTTTCCTCTACCCGTCGCACTATGCGTTCATCCTTCGATGTCCACTGCTGGACATTGGTAGGCCGCATTCAGCTGTTTCGACCACATGCCGCTGCATTAGTAAGTAGTACTTTATTATAGTTTAATCCGCGAAATAAAATAAAAAACTTGATCCAAAAATGTATTATAATAATGTTATGGTTGTTAATAAAACATTTTATCGACATCACACAGTATTCACAAGTACCTATACATTTTAAAACTAATATAATAAATTCGAAATTAACACCTCAAATATGAGATTCATATTTTTACTCTAGTGAAATGAGAGTATTGATTACTAGAGCACATTAAAATGAATTGTAATTGAATGGGAACCTATTGGTTCTAGCAGTGAAAATGTTAAGCTGAAAAAAAGTACAACATTAGGTTCATCAAAGAAATTATATACACCTTAGGTCATGAACCTGCTACTTGTATAAAAATCTAAAGATACATAATTGAAATTTTGGCTGCTATGGACAATTTAGCACATTTTTTGAAAGTAATGGACTTTTAGAAACTTTTTAATTCTTGCTTACATTACAAACATTAATTTACATTTACAACAAATATACAGAGCGAATTCTTAAATAAACTAGTCGCTTAACTACCTATCTACTTTGTGTTATAGTAAAAATAAAATTCAATTTAACACTTATACATCAAAATATTATTATTTCATTCATACGTTATCTACACAATATAAGGAGAGATACGACATTAAATGTGTATCATCACATAATAGAACATGGTTGATTGTAGAATGAACTTTAACTTAACGTTTTTGTATGAAATAATCTACACTTACATAAATACAATTTGAGCCTAAGATTTGTGCTCACATTCCTGTTTGTGTCTACTGGATATGTTGATTCTTTATACTATATGTGTTGTCCACTAGTCGATAATATATATTATATTGACAAGTTAACAGAGACAACGCCTGAAGTTAGGATGTCTGTTCAAAATTATATATGTGAAATTTAATTTAATTAGGACGCGGTCTGAGTAACTCCAGTAGTTGAAAAAATTGTTTTTACAACATTTAAATTTGAGCACTATTTTACATAAAAATCAGTTTCGCCAGCCAAGTCAAGTTAATGATTATTGATTAGATTGACTAAAATGACACTGAAGGTTTTGTTTGATCAGAAAGAGGTTGATCTTTTAAGGGAGATACGAGTAGGTACCCACCCCTTAAAAGATCAACCTCCAAATATTAAACTATGTTGTATTTGTTCATATTTACGACAGCCTAGCCTAACCGAGTAAGAATTGTTGTTTACAATGCGTACTTATGTGGATCTTATGCCCGGCATTGAAAAAAAAGAAACCGCACGTATTTCACTGTTTACTACTACACCAACACTTTTCTCGAAGGTTTGGAGTCGAGGTAAATTCAAAGAAGGAAAATCTACGAAGGAGAATTTTCATTCCTTGATGATTCCTTTGTGATTTCTAGGTGCTTTATTAACTCGACCATTTTGCGAGTAAAAAAAATGACAACAAGTTCACCTTCAGATCAAAAAGGAGGAAAAGCCCACCCAATAGATTCCTAAAGCTAATAATTCAAATAATTCTGTCAAAGTGCTGAGGTGCGCGGGCGGTGGGAGCTGTACGCTGATTGGCCCGGATAAGGTCGCGTAAGGTCTTGATTGGTCGGTACAATTTTTTTTATAAGATGTTTATGTCGGTTGTGTTTGCCTTTCATGAGAGAATTTTATTCTCAGGTTGGTTCTGATGGCAAGTTTCACCAGGGTTTCATCAAGGCTCCCCAAGTCCCGCTCTAAACACCATTGTTTTTGAAAGTTATGATTACCTACGAAGGAGAATTTTATTCGCGGATGTTTGATTCTCGCGGCTAGTTCCACCAGGGTCACTGCAGCCTCGACCAGTACTGCTGGGAGTCCTGGCCCGGCACCGCCAGTGGGACCGACACCCCCGCACCCAGCAGGCCGCCCAACTCTGCAAAAAATGTTGTACCTAAATATTCATGCCTCGCAATAACGTAGACTTGAGTTTTAGGAATCCGTTTAAAACTAATTAGGTACTAGATTATGATTTGGTGGCAAAAAGCGGTAAGGGCTGCCACTGTTTTTTAAATAAATGAGTTGTTTACTTTGATATGACAATCGACCCTGTTCATAATAAGTACATCGCAAGCGACAAATATGAAATACCTACTTTATATTATTTTTATTGCTCGGTATACCTTGCTGGCTCGATACCGAGCCGGCGGGTTTCGAGGGGTCGGCGGTTGCTGTAGGCTCATGTGTACCAACCTGGAGGCGGCGACGCGGGCTCGTGCTGGTACGCGTGGTGGTTGACGTAGGGGTGGTGCGGCTGCCGATAGCCGAGCTCGTAGCGCGGGTAGCCCAGGAACCCGCCCTTGCACAGATCCGGGTCGCCCCCCTCGCACGCGGGGGCCTCCACCATGCCGCCCCCGTATCCCATGGGCGTCAGCGGGCTGCAAGTAGCACTCATTGTTTAAAGTTGCATTTGCATAGTTTCTCACGTCTAATACAGGCGCAGAATGTCCCGCTTGCAAAATGTCACGGCGAACGCAAAATATGACAACAAAATTAGGGGGATGGTTTTCCTTTCATTTAATTTATCAAGTTCTTTAGAGAGATTTCATCCTTATAAATTTGACCCTAACGATCGATGCAATAAAAGTACAGGGTGTAATTTTACAGATTTTAGTCGGTTCGATTCCCTGGTGTGGCAAGCGATTTTTCGAAAATCTTTGAATGCAGTTTTTTTTCCTTTCAAAAATAAAGGAATGTTTCCTTTGAGTAAATTTTTCTATCTACAGTAACTTTCCCTCGAGGTGGCATTACAAAATTCCACCCTGTATACTGGTGCCTTAGTAGTGTAGGTACTGACCTGTAAGTGTCCAGCGGCGGCTGGTAGGGCTGGTGCGTGGCGTGCGGCTGCGCGGCGTGCGCGGGGTGTGCGGGCGCGGCGGGCGGCGGCGGGTGCGCGGCCGGCGCGTACGCGCACTCGGGGCTGCGCCGCTGGCTGCGGATCTTCTCCTCGCGCCGCCACTTCGCGCGACGATTCGAGAACCACACCTTAACGTCGGGCTTAGTTAACACTACGCGCGGTGGCTGCGCGCTACTTCTACTGTTGTATGTATTTAAGTATGTCATCATCAACAGCCTATTAATCTCCCCACTGCTGGGGCTCAGGCCTACCCTCTCGACGAGGGCGTTCGGGCTATGGTCCACCACGCTAGCCCAGTGCGGGTTGGTGGACTTCACATGCGCCTAAGAATTTCTTCTTCGGCGTATGCAGGTTTCCTCGCGATGTTTTCCTTCACCGTTTGAGAGCAGTCAGTTTATGTACTTAAGTTTCGAGAAAAAACCCATTGGTACATTCGGACCTTTCGATTTGATAGGCCGCGTCTTATCCCCGAGGCCACTGACGCTCTCAAGTATGTATTTAAAAGTAGGTATTTAAGTATGTGGAGTGGTTGAGTATATTTACAAGCTTCGGCTTAGTTTGGGACTAAACAGCCGTGTGTAAATTTGTTCAAATATTATTAATTATTACTGCTATTAGGATAATCTGCGTTGGTGTAAGATGAATGGTGACCAACGCAACTGGAACCTCAACATGAAAACAGTTACAGACTTTCGTTGCAAGTAGGTAGGTACACATAGTTTTAAAGCAATTGTTCGTGCTTTATGTGAGAGAGAGTTTATTCATTCAACTGCGGATCCACCCTTGCTATTACATAGGTACCTACTGCCCCCATATTGTTCCAGTTTATTCGTATGTCGCTGGTAGGCGAATAGTGCCACCCATTCTGCTAGATAATGGGGATACACTCGCACTATAATGCCTCGATAGTCTACGATCGTAGACAACCTGTACAGTTATAACATTCTCACCTGTATTCTAGCCTCAGGAAGACCAATTTTGGCGGCCAGCCGTTCTCGGGCGAACACGTCTGGGTAGTGGGTTCTTTCGAACTCTGTAAGACAAACATTTGAACATTGAACATCACTTGGTAGAATTCTATTCAGTTGTCTTTTGCCAGCTTTAAAGTATATTTTGGTGACAACAATCGCTGATAGCATAGTGAAGCCACAACTGGTTAAAATAAGTATTGGTAGGTAGGTAAGGTACCTACTCAATTTTAATTTTAGTAGGGGCGGGGGAGGGGGGGAAGCGGAAGGAGAAGGGAAGGTGAAGGGTATGGGAAGGGGCGAGGAGAAGGGAAGGGGGAGGAACTGATACTCCACAAATTCTTGGCTGACTGCTAACCTCTCTCCAAGCTGTCGATCTGCTCGTTAGTGAAGCTGGTCCGGTTCCTCTGCAGCTTCCGCTTGAGCCGCAGGCGCGCGGCGTCGTCGTCCGCGCCGCTCGAGCCCGCGTTCGAGTTGTCCCCGGACCCCGTCTCGTCGGAGTGCAGCCCCTCCAGACCCTCCAGGCCTTCCTCACCTGCGGACACGAACGGTTCATCTCAGCAGGTACAATCACAGAATGCAGAATAAATAGGCAGTGAGACCTTCCTTGCCAAAGAACAATGGAGAACTCCCCAAATTTTTTTTGTTGATTTTTTATTTATTTATTTAACAATTTATTGCACACACAAAAACATTAACAAGATACAAATACAAAACAGAAAGTATGTACAAATTTTTTTGCGTCTCTGTATGAAAAATAGGTAAAAGTATAGAGTTTGAATTCTTGAACAAATTAGGTCTTAGGTTTACTTACTACTAAACGAAGTCTGGAATCAAAGATGATGCCATGTCCACGGGAAGACCCTACAGTGTTTGGTGATTTAGTTCGCGAGTATATCCAAATATCGTCGGTGTGTACACCGACGTTATGTGACTTATATGGTCCTATCTTTTGATTGCGTTGACTCTAAGTCTTCGACTTCAAATTTATACACCCTTAAAGGGACCGTCCTATTTGATATTAATTCATATTCATATCTTTACAGAAGTTATAGAATTTAAACTTAATACCTCTGCCATGTTGAAATGCAGTATAAATCGAGAAAGAAAAATTAATTAAAAATTCCCAATTATCTTGGGATTACGGCACAGATTAAATAATAAGAAGTTCCTAACGATTTACGGTTAACTATTGTTTTACGTAATTAGGTAGTTATACCTGCCTACTTATTATTCAGCGGAGGTTTGTAAACCATGATTGAATTATTGCTACACAACAAACACTAGAAATACATTATATAAATCTTACAAAAATACTCGAAAAATTGACAAAACTATATTACATTGTTATTATTTTCTCTAAGTAGGTATCCCAATCGTAACTACACAAAGGGATTCCGAAGTATCTAAATCTAACTTGCGAAGACAAACTTCCCAACTCGCAGGCAGCTCATCTCGCCTCCCTCAACCATTCCGATAAGCAAACCAAAAGCGCAGCTAAAGTAACAATTAAATCCCCAAACATTCGATAACTTGAATTTATTAGAGTTACGGAGATTTTCAGCTGAGCTTTACTTAGTTCGCGACTTAGCTTAGGTTAGGGAGGATCTCCCCCTACTATGAATGGTGATTAAGTTCGTAGGCGTGATAAATTATATTTTATTTATAATTATATAGTCAGGTTTAACTACAAATCACGAGATAATCTCGTTTCTATCACAAAGTGTCTAGGTACCGATTTAAGCACCCTGTCTATAGTTTTTTGTTATACATTTTGATTTTATAAAAACCAACTTTTATCTGATAAAGCGGTGCTGTCTGCGGTCTTTCAAATGCCCTGTATGTTAGTCCCGGCTATAATCTATCGCTATAACAAGTTTCATCAAAATCGGTTCAGACGTTATATAGCATAATTTGAGTAACAACTTCGAATCTGTAGTAATTTCCTTTCTAAGGCTCCGTCATACAAAATGAATACCCATACACTTCTTTGTCCGTCTCTCTGTCCGCCGGACAACTTGACCGATCGGCCTGTAATTTTGTACTCAAAATAGATGATATGGCACTGAAGTGAAAATTATGGAAATTTCAGGATTTTTTAAATCTACATGCAGCTTCAAGTAGGTCACCTGCCGGCTCGCTAAACTTGGTCGTTAATGCAAAGATTTCTATTATGTTCGTTGTTTCTTGCGGCGTGTCTGCCTCGGTGATCCGTAGGCTTCGCGGGACCGTCGCGCGAGCGGACGCGGGGCGGAAGTATACGTCGACTCCATGCTGTTGACCTTTATGGGGACATTTCGCCGATGCCGAAAATAGAAGACAATGCCATCTGTCTGTCGAAACATATTATTTGACCGTCCGCGGTGCACTATGCTTGTCGTTACAATAATTTCCTAAAAGTTACGTATTTAAGCTCCAGGTTGAGTAGCATGAAACCTTTTTAAATGATAATTCACAAAATATATCATCTTTCTCTCCATAAAGGTACTCAAAAATCGATTCTACACCTACCTACGAGTTCCTAATTTGTACTGGGCAGTCATTTCATTACATTACACTTTTAAAGTAGGTACTTAGGTGATGTAATTACGAAATAAAACGCTGCGGTTCTTGTTCAATCTTCAATGAGAGTTTATTAGAAACAAAACACAAAAGTTGAAAAAAAAAAACAATAATTAAAGAAAAGAGGTGTGATTCTACACGGGGTAGGTACCTGTAGATACTCTTTAGTTATTCTTTTCTATACGTTTTTTTAAAATTTTGTGTTTTGTTTGTATTAAACTGTCATATTGAAAATTCAATAAGAACCAGCGTTGTGATTCGTAATCTCTAGTCGTCTTCATTTTTAGTCCTTCGAGCCGGATAACCAGGGACCTTTAAGAAGCAATAAGTATCATAACAAAGCTTTCGCTTTCAGTTCAGCTTTCAGTGTACGTACCTACGTTTAAACTGTACGTAGGCATTACACGAACAAGTATTTAAAGATAATCAATTCTCTGTCAGCGCCTGTTCAACAAACGGGTCTTAAAGTAACTGTTATCTACCAACTCGAGTCTGAAAGTTAGTACACCTAAACTAAACTATCGCGGAATCAGAGAATAAATTAAATTCAAGTGTCAAGATTCCGCGGCGGTTGTCTCATGGCGGGATGTCGAGGGAGGACGGGGGGGAAGGGAGACAGGGGGGGCCGTAACGCGCGCGTTCATGCAGAAACTGACGATAACGCGGCCCGGCCTACCACGTAACCCTGCAGAGTATGATAGCCTTATCGTGAGCTTAAAAATGTATGGCCAATAATGGAGTGCCGCTTTTGACAGCGCGCACTTTAGTTCGGTAGGTTATTACCGTTTAGGTACCTGGGCCAGATAAGGGAATATAAATTTGAATTAGTGGAACTTTGTCTGCCTTTTGGGAAAATACCGGTATTTATGTGGGCATTTTGGTTGAGCTGCGGGGGAATGTGGGGTTTTATGAAATCGGTTATCAATCGCTGATCCATGGAATAATCAAGTTTTTATACCTATACAGTCCACATTACAATTTTAGTCATTTTCTTTTATACTCGTTTGAAAAATGTATGTTGCACCTATATTCTGTATCTATAGACATTCAAACATTCGCAGTTACATAATAATTGAAGCCTTTCCTAGTAGTCTTGCCGAATAGTTTTACCAGTTGAACTACTGGGAATTTCCTTCCCAATAATAGACTTACCAATATAAATAGTAAGACTTCGCTGGTCATAAAGTTTCCCTCAACGATCATGCTTGCATGACATGCAACGTTTACGTGAATGTCATGCTGCATGATGGACCATCATGCTTGCTATCAATCAATACAGTGAAGCAACGGCCAGCACGTAGTTTGCATGTCATGCACGTCAATCACTACAGCTAGACGATCATGCATGAGTGACAGCACGTATTGCATGTCATGCTGCATGATCGTTTTGGGAGCCTTTTATAAGTCTATAACTCTGCCAATATTTATAAACCATAGACCTATTAATTGTTAGACAACCTGTTACATATGAGAAAACGTCTAAAATTGATGGCCATTGAAGCTAGCCGCGTTACGTAGTAGGGCGCGGGCGGCGGCGAGGCCTGGAGTGTTTTTGCAGCGGAGGAATTATAAGGAGTTTAGTTTTGCTTCCCTTACCAGAGGTGGTCAATTCGTTCAAACTCTTGGCTGTAGGCTAATCCTAGGTGCCACGCCGTGACAGTCCGTCCGTGACAGCCTGTCAAAGCATCAGTTAACACAGGTATGAACCGAAATAAGTATCTACTTACATGTAACTTGACACTATGATGTTAGTATAGATCTCAAGTTATGAGAATGAAAAGTGTTTTATGGGTAAGTAAGTATAATAGTATAATACCACATACGTTTAAAGAGGGGATGAATTTTCTTGAGCACCCCCTCGTTGAAGAGGTCTTAGCACCAATGACGAGTGTAGGGACTGTAGAAGCTATCGACTATTACCTGTATAGGCTACCAACGCTTTGTTGAATAAAATAATTTTATCTGAACATTCAGACACAATTACCTGCCACCCCTCAGCTCGACGTAGACAGCTCTCTAAGGCAGGGGTGTGCAATTAACAGCTCATAATTATAGCTTTTTATAAGTAGGTACCTATAGTAAGTAACAATCCGATTAGGAAATACATCGGTACAGTACCTACTTACCTAGGTATATAGCTCTGAGTAATATTCTCTGTAAAATTCATCAATAAATACAATATTTGTATTGATATACCTATTTTTTAAAAATCGATTTAGATACTTTTGTCCATTGGACATGATAATGCTATACTTATCCTTATACTTAGCTGTGAGAATCAAATACCTACACCTCACGAAGCTCTTTGCTGCATCAGAAGTGGGAAGCCATAGGACTGTTTGCAATACCACATCCGAAACATTCAGAGTACTGTATTGCACATAAAGCATTAGATATTATTTAAATTAAAATTACAACGCTATCGTAAACGATTCATCCCAGCTAATTTAAGGGAAAATAAAACTCATGTTTGTTTGTAACTTTGTAAAGTCATGTAGCCAACGTTTTCGCAACTCCCTGTCACTGGCAGACTGACAGACTGACACAAAATACCGACATGTCTATTATCTGATACGGATCTGTACATTACGTGCCGCCTTCATGAAACATTAATGTTCTCCCTCTGACAGATGGGCTTCTGATAGCGCCAAATTACCTTTTACCATCAATACAATGATGTTGTTGAAACTTGTGCTCTATTCTACATGGCTGCACGGTATGTTTGATGGTTGTGGTATTGGTTTTGGGGTTTTGATCATATATTCGTGGTGCAAGAAAGTGGGTGGACCACAGTTTCTTGATGATAAAATATTATTAAGGTCGAGACACACTCATCGACGGCCGCGATTGACCGTGTCTTCATACAAAAAGCATGGTTGGCTAGGATGCCTCGTTGCGCTACCTATACTATTATTTATTCTATGTCCATACTAAGGACCATGTCTGTTATCACCCGAGTGTTTTGAGTATATTTGTAGGACTTCTTGCAATATGAAGTACCTAGTAAATAATTTTCTAAGCCCCTGCGTTTTGACTTTTCAAAAAGTCTTAAAATGTAATCCCCCTATTAATTAATTACTTTGCCCCAATTTTATCTAAATATTTTTGACGATTTTATGTCGATTTGGCTGTCGACTTTCTGTGCAATGAGATAGAGCGTATAGATACAATTGCAAATAGGACTATAATATACTAGTCTCGCAATTTTTATAACTAGGTATAATCTCCATCATACATAAGTGCCTTATGTATCTAAGATATTTAGGTATACATACCTACCTTAGATACATAAGGTACTGTGTCTATATAAAAATATATTAATGTACTGTAATGTGCCTATACCTAGTGGTTTCGATTACATTTTTCCGTCCTAAAACACAAGATGGCGGTAGATAATAATTCATAAATAAAACTCGCATTCCAGCAGGCGCTATCAGAAAAATGTCGCCGCTGTGACATATATATTCCATTCCCCGATTCCCCTGTGTCTTCCCTCCCCCTCCCCCGGCCCCGCGGGGGAGGTGTTTTGTTTGCCGCAAAATCTACCACCGTATTTATGAAAAGCCTATAGGTATCTATCGATTTATTCGCCTTACATTACCTACCTTATACCTATACCTAAGCAAAAAAATCCTCCGGGCTCCGTCAAATCGGATACTCATAGTGGACGCTGTTTGTCCGTCTGTCTGTCGGAGAACACCGATCAAGCTGAAATTTAGAATTGGTTTGGTTGGAATAAAATTTTGTAAAAGGTTGGAAAAATTTTGTAAATTTCAGAAAAAAATTGATTAAAGGAAAACTTTAAACGATATTGCTGTCATTACAGCAATAATAATTAATAATAATAATTTTAATAATAATAATAATTAATCTAGGAAAAAGTATATTTCACAATAAAAATATTATTAAATAGGAACAGTACCAATATATTATAAAAATTGGCGTTGGATTCGTGAACACACCTTATTTTTATATTTTTATTTATTTTGACGAGACTTTTTAGAAAATCTCCATTTTTCTCTTTTATTTCTTCTAAAATTCATAGCAGACACTTGAATTAACATCAACAGGTTATGTACGAGTGGTGGAATTATGATGATAAATTGCGAGTCTAGTCACGCGTCGGCCATTTTGTCGGAAGCGCCGGGAAAGGGCGCGTCGCGTCGCGTCGCCCCGGCGTGGCCGGCGCGGCGCGCACAGGTGTTTAGCGAGCGATACGGTCACGCACACCGAATTTAATTTAAATAAACTTTTCAACACACTCGCTCGTAACGTAGCTCTTATTCCACCGCTTTTAGGTCCTTAATTCAGCTTATAAAACACGCGCTTACATTATCGCAGTAGTGCTGTTTACTTTACAGTTTTTTTACAGTTTTCTTAGATTATTTTGTGAAATTCACCCATGGCCTTTGGGCGGCAGTTTACAATTAACAATCGATCATTAACAATCGAATGAAACCACGTAATAGAAATCGTTTATACCTATGTGAATGTTAGAGCGTCATTGGCTTAGGGGATAAGACACGGCCTATCATATCGAAAGGTCCGGAGTTCGATCCCCAGCTATGCCATGTACCAATGGGTTTTTTCTCGAAACTTAAGTACATTTACTGACTGCTCTCAAACGGTGAAGGAAAACATTGTGAGGAAACCTGCATACGCCGAAGAAGAAATTCTTAGGCGCATGTGAAGTCCACCAACCCGCACTGGGCTAGCGTGGTGGACTATAGCCCGAACGCCCTCGTCAAGAGGGTAGGCCTGAGCCCCAGCAGTGGGGACATTAATAGGCTGTTGATGAATACCTATGTGAAAATATAAGTAGGTACATACCTATAAGTTTGATAGAAAAAAAATTTAAAGGAACACCATGAGAGAGCGAAATCGACTACCTTAAGTATAAAGTAGTTTAAGAGACCTTAGACTTACCTTAACCTTAGACCTTAAGTCTAATCTAACCTACTGATTCGCGACTAGTGTTGTGAAAAGGCTCAGCCTTAAAAGCTATCGAGCTTTGAAGCCTCAGAGCTTTGAGATTAAAACGTACACATGCGTATACGTACCTTCTTATATATTTTTTAAAGTAAGTTTTGGCTTGGTAACGAGACCTTTATGCCATATCTTATCAGTGAGGATAACAACCATAGTGAAAATCGCCGACTAACTCTAGTGGTGCTCTGTTTTTGAGGAGGCCGTGCTGTAACCGCCGATGTAAATAGATATAAGAAATAAGACTTTAAATTCAAAATAAGATATGGCTTAAAGGTCTCGTTACCAAGCCAAAACCTACTTTAAAAAAATGTATAACTATTCGCGACGGTCATGCAGTCTAATTCGGTACTGACGATTTGACGAATGGCTAATGTAAGGTGGCTAATGTAAGGTAGGTACCTACTTCTCTACACATGTATGTTGTGCCGCACTTGGCATATGTCGCACGCCGGATACGAGTGGCATATAATTATATGTTGTTTGCGCGGCGTGTGGGAGGGGCAGTGGGGCGGCACTAACGCGCGCGAGGCGCCGCGCCCCGCCCGCCCCGCCCCGCCCCGCGCCACAGACTGCTTTTTATTTAGCTTTTTTTACACACACCGGATTGTTTCGGCGCGTCGGAGGAATATTGAAATATTAAATTGAAATGGAATGAGGTGGGCTCTTTTTTTTACTTTTTTTTTTTTGGTAAAATGTGTCTTCTTAGCTCTTTTTATCCCTTCACCGTTTCGTAGACAAATTTCGGAGTCCTAAAGCTATGGTTTCCTCCAGTAGCGGTGCCCGTCATTTAGCGGACGTAATACAGCGGTGAATGACTTCACTAGAAAGAACGTTGTCTATGTAATCAAAATGGCGCGGTTTCCTAGAGAGCGGTCGTCGTTTAGTCCATTTGTTCTAGTAACGTCATTCTCCGCTGTGTTACGTCCGCTAAATGACGGCACCGCTACTCTAGGAAAACCAAGCTTTACCATTTTGTCGATTTAGATTATGGTAAAGGCCTCTATTAACGACACGATCCAGGCCCCGATCGGTAGGGTCTCTACCAATCGGCATGTCAGTTGGCTGGTAGGGCCGATTAGCTGTTGGCGGTTGGGTCGCCGGTCGCCGCGACTCAAACTTCATAGAGATTGGCGCGTGAAATCGTCCCGATCGGTAGGGCCGCGCTCATTCACGTGCCAATCAGTAGGGCCGATCTATAAGGTTGGGAGTCTGCCCTACCAGCCAATTTGCCTACTGACACGTCGATTGGTAGGGACCCTACCGGTCGGGGCCTGGATCGTGTCGTAATAATAATAGGCCTCTAGCCTTTCAGTACCTAATGCAATTTGTTGATGAAGACAATCGTGAAAGAAACAATGAAATCAACCAAAGAAATCAGCTTTTTTGAAAGAAACGGCTTTATATGGGGAAGAACTAAGAAATTTCTTTAATCGTTTATTCTGAAAAGAACTTATGTGACACCTTTCACAAATAAATACCTACAATACAAGTTCGTACAGATCAAAATGTTTTTTTCTTGGCAACAAATTAACCAAACAAATAGGGAATCTTTCTTTCCGGCCTTTTCTATCGCCGGTGTGGAGGAACAATCCCAGTCACAAACTCAATAAGCAAGCTCTATATATCCAAATTGCTAAATGTTACCTAAACCATTTTAGTGACAATGTAATTTGAACTCTTTGAGGTTTGTGACTTACAACGGAGGCTTCGGACCCGAACTCCCCGAAATGGACGAAACTTTGTAGCCTTTGTAGGGATGTACAGCTGGTGATTCTGAGATATGTGGTTGTGAATCACCAGCTCTACATTCTTACCAAGTTTCGTCATTTTGGGGAGTTTATTTGAAGTTCCCGAGGTGATTTACCCAAGACAGACGGACGTAGACATTCAGCAGATATAAAAGATTTACTGTAATAATGTCCAATCTGAAAAATGTCCAATCTGAAAAACGTCCAATCTGAAAAACGTCCATTATGAAAAATGTCCAATCTGAAAAACGTCCAATCTATATGCGGTTGTACTCAGAATCACCAGTTCTACATCCCTATAAAGGCTACAAAGTTACGTCCATTTCGGAGAGTTCGGGTCTGAGGGCATCCCTTGTTAGACCGTTCTTCCATCAGACTCATATGTACTCGTATGTATAAACCAACTCTCAAATTAACATCTATAATTACACGTAAACCGTTCGCACGGGGGACGTTCCAAAACCGCCCTTTACGGAGCGTTTTCATGTTTTATAATCCTGTTTCATGCGTTATTGGCCTCAGTAAACCCTTTGTATAGGCCGTTCGCTGTGGTATGGTGCGCGCTTTGATTATTTGGGATTGTAGAACGCACGCATTGGTGTTGTCTTATTTACTGGTAATTCACTATCAGCAGCTGAAGTGAGGAACATTTTAATTATAATTATTTTACTTATTTCATATATATATATATATATTAAACTCTTTTGTGAGCCGAACATTCTTTTATCTATGCTTTTAAGCTCAGTCTGAAAAGTATTAGGTATATATATTTTAAATGTATCAACAATGTTAGATCTACCTATTAAGTCTAACATGAGGCATCGAGATTACTTACTATATAGTGTGCAATATTCTAAGGCATTGTTAAAATTGTTACAAAAATGTATTTTTGGCTTTAAAATTTTAACATAAATATGATGATAAGTATCCGATTTTTATACTTTATTACTTTAACTGAGACTTTTGGATTATTATTACATTAAATAGGTAGTGAACGTGGCAAATAATAATATCAGTATTCTTGGTAAATAACTTAAGTGCAAAGTAATTGTCACTAGTCACTACCCAGTGTTTTGCTTTTGTGTAGTTAAAATTAGGAGAGCGCACCCTGCACACGCGAACGTTTATCACCGTTTGGAAGGGTTACACGTAATGAAGGCGGATTTAATTGCTATTTTGCTCGCGTGTGTGCCTCCCGGAGGCTGCGAGGGTCCCGGCCCTTTCATCCTGTTTCGGGATTTAGCGCGCATCCGGGTTGGTTATGCGAGTATTAATCCGTTCAGTTTTAGGTATTTCGTTTGAGGTTTAGCGCTCATTAATGTCGGCTGTGGTTTTGTGTCAAATAATCTCCTGTTTATCTATATTTAACTAATAATAAAAAGGTAAATTTCCCTTAAAGAGCGTCAGTGGCGTCGGGGATAAGACGCGGCCTATCATATCGAAAGGTCCGAACATCGATCATACGCATCATACGCCGAAGAAGAAATTCTTAGCCGCATGTGAAGTCCATCAACCCGCATTGGGCTAGCGTGGTGGACTATAGTCCGAACGCCCTCGTTGAGAGGGTAGGCCTGTGCCCCAGCAGTGGGGACATGTTAATAGGCTGTCGATGATGATGAAATTTCCCTTGGCAAACAGTGCTTCCTTACGAGGCTGGCATTCACTTCCTTAAGTCGTCCGAAGGGTCATTTACGCCTCAAAAAGGAGATTATTAAAAACAAATAAACGAAAAAATGGTTTTATACTTCTCACACAAACGGTCGACATATAAATGCGGCGTAACTTGTAGGAAGAATGTTTTATTTTTATTTGTTTCATAAAGTTGCAGAACAAAACCGTATGGTAAATAAATCACAGACTGCTGCTGCTGGTTAGAATAAATAAAAAATATATTTTATTTCAGGCTTAGGCAATACTAGTCTACTATTCGAATAAAAGTCAATACGTTACTAAGGGCCTCTTACACCGCTTGCTAATAAAGTCCCAGATACCTGTTTTCTGACATCTTACAGATAGCCTGTTTTTTTTAGTTTCACAGGTTTGCTGATTGCCTATGATATCTTATATATTTTATATAGTCTATCACACAGATTTATCTGACAGATTAGTTTATCACTAAGATTACTATCAGTAACAATATCAGCAAGTGGTGAAAGAAGCCCTAAGTGTCCTTTTAAATTAACATTAACATCAGTTTTGTTTCCCATTATTTGATTAAATAATCATTGTTAAGTACCATAGCTCCTCAAAACTCATTTACTATTTTCATCTCAACAAGTCTAGTAGCTATTGGGGGTAAGCTTAGGTATAATAAATAGATAAACGGTTAAACAACAACTTCGTTGATAAAGTTTCAACGTTGGCAGAACCCTAATACGATATCAAATACTAGTGTTGTATACAAGCCGTATAGTCCTGCCAAAGCGTGTCTAAATCTATGAAAACAAGCTGGGATTAGCGCCAACATACAGCGTGTATGTATTTATGTAGTACACAGGGCTTCCTATATACCGCGCGCGGTATGTCGGCTTGTTCAAAGAGCGGCGGGCGCGGCTCTACCCTTTGATCTGCTGTTATACCGTTTAGGTATAGACTATAACCTAAACGCTGAAAGCCCTTCTATTTTCGTAAATCGTCTTAGGGTTAAAATCTGGTTTAAAATTTAAACTGTGGAACTGTGAGCGAGTTGTATTTTTCAGGGCTTGAAAAGCGGTTAAAACTCAGATTTCGAATTCCTAAAACCGGTTGAGTTTCGTTCAGTTAACCGGTTAATTTTTTTTTTATGTCTATGGGTTTACCGTTCGATGATGTTAAATTAACCGGTTAGGCGTGACAAATTAACCGGTAACGAGGCGACCTTCGATGGCAAGTTACACCAGTAACCGAAATGGTATTCAGGATTATATTTTACCGGTTTTTTAAATGTATTTTAAAAATCGGAGCCGTAGTATTTTTAAAGTGCAGCGTAGCAAATAATGTAGAACTAAACAAACCACTACACTACAGGGCTACACTGCCGTAGCACTTATAAAATTGGCTTGTAAACAGTTATTATAACTATTTTACCGGCTAGAGTCCTACCTAGTGAAGGGTCCGTCTATTTGAAGGGCAGGGGAACATTAACTTTCAATTAAATGTACTTTTAATTATAGTTTCACATCGCCATTAAATTGCCTGGAAGTATATTTTCCAAGCTATTCTACCGATAACAGTGTAGAATAGAATACTTGGGTTATTGGGTTATATATTTTTTTAAATATTTCTTCTGGCAGAACAGCACACGGCTCCACCACGCCCTATCCTCTGTCTTGTAGATTTCTCAATTATATTCAATTGAATCAATTCAATCTATTGATTGATTTGATTTGAATCTATCATTTGACACCACTATTAATTGTCTACGGTCAGCAAGACCAAGACGCCATGTTTGTTTAGATCTAAAAATAGTATTGTAATGAATGTAGATCCTACACCCTTCGGTGTCGTGTCGGCGTCGTATCGTCCAATGTGCAAACGCCTCCCTTCTCCCATTTGGAAAAAAATGTCTAAATCGACAATTTATACACGCGTGTGATAGGTAAATGGCAACTATATATCCTGGGCTGTCGGCCGCCGCACATTCCGCTGGCAAACAAGTCGATATGGAAATATGCCGATATGTGCTCCGGTAACATGCTGTGACATTAGGTACGGGTTGTTTGTAACCGCCTTGTCACCAGTGACTTGGGCGTTGGACTCGAGAACAAAACATACAATTTTGTACAAATATAGAAGTATAGACAGGGTATATATCTGAGATAGGGATTAGACAACTGCATGTATTTTGTTATTTGTTTTATTTAATCCAGTAACTAATATTATAAATCTGAAAGTATTCTTTATTTGTAATATCTGTTTGTTTAATACTATTCAATCGATCTCTATGAGTTTTTCATATGTACGTAGGTATTGTGCATCATGAAGATGAGCATAGGTTTAGTTTTACTATGGGAAAACCGGTACGGTATAACCATTTTTTAGGGTTCCGTACCTCAAAGGACGAAAAAGGAACCCTTATCGGATCACTCCGTTGTCCGTCTGTCTGTCTTGTCTGTCCGTCTGTTATTATGTAAGATTTATAATGTTTGCGGTTATGAGTTTCAACATGTTTCAGACTTTGGGAACAGCTGTCATACAAAAGACATCAACGAGTACATGTACGCACTTCCAAAAACTAATTACATGGTTTCTAAGAAGTTGAATAAAAAGTAGAATCGTGGTATTCGGCGACAAATGTCGCCACATTCCCAACAATCTAACATTCGCCACCGAAATGTCCGAGACAATAACTTACGCGCAATGAATACATATTCAACACCGCACCACGCACGCCATACATCTCACTAATTTACTACTACTTGCCACTACGGGACCCCATAATAACCATTTATCCCGGGACCCTGGCGAATAAATATCCCTGCGACATTTTTCTTCGCCTTATCTAGAGAGGCCAGACGGGTTTTTCTCTCACTCTCGCGTGTACAGCTCTGTATATACCGATCCCGTTCTTCCAGCATTTATCATGAGGTGCCTTCACCTCCCTCTATACAGTACGTTTTATTTAGTTTAGGACTCCTAATGGATTCATTCTGAGGTCTCGTACTTTGACCTTGTCTGTTTCTCTTTCTTCAAGAAAGTTTTGGAGTCAGTTTGACCTCGACTCCACTTGAAATAGTTGAGGCTTCGGTAAGTGGCTCTCTGATGGAATTATGGCCCTACTTTAATTAATACTATCTATTGCCCGCGGCTTTGCTCATGTGATAAGTTCTGGACCAGGATCCGTCTGCCACAACGACTAATCTAAATTTATTTCTTGAACTGAAAGCAGCCTGGAGTACTTTCAATTACAACCTTTTTATTCTGAACTGCAAATTCATATTGGAACGTCTCCTGACCAGATAAACCATACCGATTAAGTCTTCTATTTAAATAATTATCTTTTTAAATCTTGCAAATTCGTTTCAGTACGGTCGACCGCACATGAGTGGTAACAAAACCAGTATAAACTGGTCTCGCGTAGTATTGAAACCCTAATAGGCTAGGCCAGCTCAAGGTCAAACTGTATCCACTGATGTGCGGTAGACTGTACTTCTAAGATTAACCCGTTATAAACATACATATACACAATCAGACGGACAAGAAAAATTGTATGACATAGAGTTTGAGTTTTTATTATATTACCGTTCAAAAAGTCATTGTGTCGCTACGGACTCACCACACATTCAATCAATGCACCGTAAATAAGGCGACCCCTGCCGCTCGCTCGCGATGGGGGAACCGAAAATAACATCAGTTACACTGCTTATCACCGCGAGGAGGACCCTTAACTGAGTACTTAGTCGATACCCTTATTTGGAATATTCATTTGTAACACTTAGTTATTTTTATTTCGTTGTAATTGATTTCTGTTTATACCGGGACAAACTTCAGGTGGTGTTGCATTTGCCCTATTATTCTTCCAACGGAACTATGTTAACATTTTAAAGTGTTTCCAAGTTACTCGTTGCCAAGTTACTCGTTTCCAAGTTACTCGTCAAAGTTTAAGATTTTTAATGCGAAATGTCAACTCTAACTAGCTGATCGGGGTCAGCGACACTGTAAAGTACTGTAACGATAAAAAAATTAATTTATTGGAAAACAATTTAATTAACCGTGATATAAAATTATTGCTCATTTATCTAATGTATTACGACTCTTTCGGGAAAATGGGTTGCTAAGTCCCATCTCAATAATCTGTCTTTATTAAAACAACAATTTAGTAATAAGTTCTAAAAGCATATTTTGTTTGTATTTTTGCCGATAAGGATATACATAATTCTTACATCTATACTTATAATAAATCTGTAGAAACCGTGTGTCTGTACTTTGAATAAATTTATAAAACAATGAGTGTGGACGATAAAAAAAGAGTAACAGAACACAAGAAAGCGTTTTTAAATTTTTTTGTCTTTCTGTCTTTCTGTCTGTCTGTCTTTCTGTCTTTCTGTCTGTCTGTAATCGCTAATCTCCGAAACTACTGAACGGATTTTCTTGCGGTTTTCACAGGTAGATTAAGCACAGCCTGGCGCAACTTATAGGCTTTGTTTCATTGAAATCGGATGACAGCGAAAAAAGTTATCGTCATTTACAGATAAATCATTTAACGTAACAAGACGATGTCATAGACATAGGAGATATCAGTGTTTTTTTTAACTGGGACAGTATAGGCAAGTCCGAAACCATAGGAGATGCAGGGAAAGTGTCTTATGACATAGAAATTTTTTGGTCAAGCGTGTGTTGTCCATAAAAATGAGACAATTTGCACATATTTTTTTTAATGCGGTTCGACTCAGTTTCATGTAGGGATCACTTCATTATATCGGAAGAAAAAAATCTGAGCAGCAGAAGTTAGTCAAATTCAATAAAATGTTTTCTCATAGAACGCCAGTGAAAAATAATTTTTATTATTTTTAAAAAATGCGTATCGACTTAGTTTCATGTTAGAATCATTTTATTGTATCGGAAGAAAAAAATCCAAGCAGCAGAAGTTAGTCAAATTTAATAAAATGTTTTCTTATAAAACAGACTGTGCAATGTACTTAGGAACTTACTACTTATTCATGCATGCCACCCGAATTCCAGCTGCTCCGATTACTATGTCAAAATTGTTATCACGAAAAAATACCTGAAGGTTCCTAAGACAGTTTCCCTGTATCTCCTATGGTTTTGGTTTTGCCCATACTGTATTAGTTAAAAAATACACACGTATAATAAAAATTGATATGAGAAGTCTTATGAGCAATAGAAGTGAAAACAACAATTTTTTAAATTTTTATCTGTCTTCACCAAATTGGATACGGTGTTCATAGTTTGTTCCTGAAGGTATGGTATACCTTAAATTATGGTGAAGGTACTTAGAATGATCCATTTTACCATTGGAAAATTATAACTAGACGATGTATGTCTGTACATAGCAGAGATAGGTACCTACTTCCAAAATCCACGCGGACGAAGTCGCGGGCAACAGCTAGTACTTAATAAATAAAAAAATCACCTAATATTCAACAAGTTCATGTAGGTACTTTTATCAAAGCCTGTATTAAAAGTACAAAGTTCCCGCCAAAAGAGTTCCACACTCTTTCGGGAATGTAATAAAACTGTAGTTTGTGGGTACTATTATTTATTCTGTGGTTTGAGCCTAAACGAATAAACAAGTACTAGTAGTACACATGTGCAAATAGGCCGGGATTGGTCAATTTATTTGGTGGTGGCTCGGTGGTTGTTTGCGGATGTCGTAACAGACGCTTAGCTCCGAGGCACACTTTGTTACTGGTAACATTACCTGTGGGGTCGGCGGTTTGGTGAGCGCCAGCCTTTGTAAACTAATTATCTGTTCAACTTATAATTAACTAGTGTAAGCACTACGTCCACGTTTAATATCCCACCTCTATTTTTTTTTAAAGTTATAGCGGGATTATGAAAAATACTGTCGCATTTATAGACCTATCCTTACTTAATTATAATTGGATTGTGGAGGTAGCTTAGGCTTAATTTTCAAAACTCGTGGGTATTAATTTTTAGTATCGTTTTCCTGAGATCCCTAATAAATAGATTATTTAATAGTAATCGATATTATAGTAGATCAAAGGTACTGTTGAACAGTGTAATTTGATGAGTATTTCACCCTTAGAGTATACATAAGCTAGCTTAGGTATGTGTTATATGTATACCTACTCTAAGATTTCACCTATAAAATAAATAGACCTAAAACACTAATAAATACTCTGTGCCTAAAACATGTTTATGCGAATGTTGCTACAGTAACAGTCGTATCAAAATGGATTGTATTTAAATGAACATCTAACCACAGAGTATATATCTAACCTAACAACCAGCATCAAGAAAATCTCACTTGTACCTACATCAAAAAATACTGATCGCTCTCTGATGCGCAATCAGTGTATTTGGTATTTATTTGTTGTGCACTTCAATAAAATCGTATCAATATGAGGTGGGTACCGGCCAACCACAGGCTTCGGAGTCCGGGCGCGTCTTATCGAATAATCGACTAAATATCCGGTGACCATTGAACCGAGTCGAGAGCTATCGCCTTACCGATTTGCTGGCACTTTCACGCTCGCTGGCCGCTCTCACCGGCCGCAGCGTGATGATATCGCGTCTCGATGACAGGTGGGGTTTTGATAATATAATAATAACTAGTGGTTCGGGCAGAAGCCGCGGCCCGCAAGCGGACCGCGGAGATCGGCTGTGTTGCCAGTTTTTTTGTGACAGGAATTCCTAATTGAAATTTGGTTTTTGACTGGAACGGGAATCTTATTTGGGGGCACCTCAAGCCCGTGAATAGACTGGTAGGTGGATAGGTGTGGTGGAAATTGAAAATCGAAGAAAAGAAAAAGTACGCTCGTTTCGCTCACTTCGCTTCGCTCGCTACGCTCGCTTAACTCGTTCGGCTCCGCTCACTTCGCTCGCTGTGCTCGCTTCGCTCGCTTAGGCTCCGATTTCAGGAAAAAGTGCGATCCCCTTATATCTCGGAGAGTGGTAAAGATATGATATTCAAAAATGTCTCAAAAGACGCGTATTCACGAGAGCTGTAAGGTGACAAAAACGAAAAAAGTTATGGCCAAAGTAGTGAAAAAATAATTCAATTTTTTCCGAATTTTTGATTTTGGTGCTCGATATCGATATCAAAAATTTGAGTAATACCTCTCTGGACGATTTAGTCGGCTACAATTTGAGCCTAAAACAAAGACGATGGGGCTAAGGGTTTGATCTGTAACCTAACTTTTTTGGAAAAAGTGAAAAAGTCCGAACGACATTTTTTTTTCGAATTCAGTAGATACATTTCCAATGTGCTCGATAGTCGTGTGAAGCACGAAATCTGTGAATTTTTTTCATTAAAATAAATATGGATTTTAAATAATTATATTTTTAAGGTAAACCTATTTGTAATATAAGGTATATACCCAGTATAAATAAGTGTCTATTTAGGAATTTGTATCCAGGAATTTGAAAACAGTATCGTTGAGTTCTAGAGTCTATAGAGACGAGAAAAACGAATAATACTGAATTCCAAAAATATATATTATGCGTTTGTTAAGATTGTAACAGATATTGCAGTATAGGTTATTCGGTATTTTGAAATTACCCATATACCTAAAGTTAACTTGGGTATGCGTCGATGGGGTAATTGCGAAAAATGAAATTTCACAGGGTTGACCCTGTGAAATTTCATTTTTCGCAATTTCTAGTTTAAAATACACTAATCCATTTTTCAATAGATTTCTATTACTTATCAGGATTTTCGTTTGCTTGGCTCTTCAATACTCTTCACTGAGTAAGTAATTTCATTTTGTCACTTTTGCTACTTGCCCCATGGACGCATTTACCCAAGTTGACCTAACCTTTATATTAAATACTAGCTGTTGCCCGCGACTTCGTCCGCGTGGATTTTGGAAGTAGGTACCTATCTCTGCTATGTACAGACATACATCGTCTAGTTATAATTGTCCAATGGTAAAATGGATCATTCTAAGTACCTATATATTATTCACCATAATTTAAGGTATACCATACCTTCAGGAACAAACTATGAACACCGTATCCAATTTGGTGAAGACAGATAAAAATTAAAAAAATTGTTGTTTTCACTTCTATTGCTCATAAGACTTCTCATATCAATTTTTATTATACGTGTGTATTTTTTAACTGATACAGTATGGGCAAAACCAAAACCATAGGAGATACAGGGAAACTGTCTTAGGAACCTTTAGTAGTAGTAGACATAGTAATCGGAGCAGCTGGAGTTCGGGTGGCATGCATGAATAAGTAGTAAGTTCCTAAGTACATTGCACAGTCTGTTTAATAAGAAAACATTTTATTAAATTTGACTAACTTCTGCTGCTTGGATTTTTTTCTTCCGATACAATAAAATGATTCTAACATGAAACTAAGTCGATACGCATTTTTTAAAAATAATAAAAATTTTTTTTCACTGGCGTTCTATGAGAAAACATTTTATTGAATTTGACTAACTTCTGCTGCTCAGATTTTTTTCTTCCGATATAATGAAGTGATCCCTACATGAAACTGAGTCAAACCGCATTAAAAAAAATATGTGCAAATTGTCTCATTTTTATGGACAACACACGCTTGACCAAAAAATTTCTATGTCATAAGACACTTTCCCTGCATCTCCTATGGTTTCGGACTTGCCTATACTGTTTCAGTTAAAAAAAACACTGATATCTCCTATGTCTATGACATCGTCTTGTTACGTTAAATGATTTATCTGTAAATGACGATAACTTTTTTCGCTGTCATCCGATTTCAATGAAACAAAGCCTATAAGTTGCGCCAGGCTGTGCTTAATGTACCTGTGAAAACCGCAAGAAAATCCGTTCAGTAGTTTCGGAGATTAGCGATTACAGACAGACAGAAAGACAGAAAGACAGAAAGACAGAAAGACAGACAGACAGACAGACAGAAAGACAGAAAGACAAAAAAATTTAAAAACGCTTTTTTGTGTTCTGTTACTCTTTTTTTATCGTCCACACTCATTTTTTTATAAATTTATTCAAAGTACAGACACACGGTTTCTACAGATTTATTATAAGTATAGATATAGATATAGATAAGTACTCGTGTTTACCCATAGAGTTAGTATACTAGCTATAGAGCGCGCGCATCGCTCATTGCCATTGTGCCAAGTGTAAGCAGGTGTTCTATGGACGCTTCTATATAGATTTTTTCTAGGTCGTTCTTTTCCGTGAATCGTGTTTACAGCTTGGCACTGCATATTTCACCATGATTACTCCAAATCTAAATAAATATCGGCGCGAGCAACAATCAGCGCTACTGACGTGTTGTGACTAGTAGCGTCGCCCCGAAAATTTCGAGACTGTTCAGACCCGTGCTTACAGTTCAGACTTGCTAACGCGCGCTCTATGTATACTAACAACTCTCTGTGTTTACCCAATAGGTACCTTTCGCCGAAGTCAGTAAAAAAACTAGAAAAATCCCAATGTACCTACGTTTATTCCGTATTCTGAGTGCCTATACGCTAACCCCCTACTCATAAACCCTGCCCACAGACTCGGTAATTAAAAAACAAAACCACCAAAAAGGCACAGACACCCGCTATGCAGCCTGTCCAGTCACACTGTCTGGCAACAACAACTTTTTTCAGCATTTTGATAGTCGATTTGCGGTTCCCCCCGGCGCAGGGGGAGAGGGGGCGGCCGCCTCCGGTACCGTCAAAAACATTACTCTGCCCATCCGCTTGGAAGATTTAATTTTCATTTTTATCTCAAACATCCCCTTTGTGGCGGTCTGTACTGTATCCAATTAGGTAGCTTTGAGAATTCTCTGGATCTCCCAACATAACTGCTGGAGTTATGGAATTTTTAATTTCGATCCCTTAGCAGAGCGTATATCTAAATTTTATACACAAAATAAATAAAAATACGAGGGAAACGCAAAAGAACAAAGTGAAAACCAAATGGATGCACCTTTATATAGATAGAATTAAAAATGGTTTATTGTTTCAAAGCATCCGGTTATTATTTTAAAAACTGTATTCGGTCGGACCGAACAAAGTAAATTGCGGTTTTAAATCTAGACTGAATTAAAGGAAAAATAACTACGCAGCTGAAATTAGACTAGGTAGGTACCTACAAGAAGTATTTTAGATTGTACATTTCTCTAAATAAACATAACAATGGTGCTAGAATTTTTTCTGAGTAATTTCAAAATTTTTGTGGCAGACAAAAATTACGTAATATTCTAAACCAATGAAAAACCAAAATGACTGTCAAACATCAAAAAGTTACTGTTAAAGTTATCATAAAGTTACTAAGTAAAACAGACCTCCAGGCACCATCTTTCGATCAAATTCTGAAGGAAGACACACCCAATTTTTTACTAATGTTCGTCAGGAAATAGAAATAGGAAGTAGTTTTTTAGTCATTTATATAGGGTCGTTATTAGATTTTAATGCTGTCAATATTCAGAATATAGATAAGTATGTACTTCAAAATTAAAATTGTATGAACTTAAGCCTTATTACTTAATGGGAAACTTCTAGTGAATGCGAGTGTACTTATATTCTATTAGGTATATGTATTACTCACCTTTCTTCATTCCCATATCGCCGCCGTTGCAGCCTATCGCTTGAGGGCCCGGACTGAGGCTATGCAGCTGGTACGGGGGGGTCCTGGTGTCTATGTGCGAGGGCCACGGCGCGCGGGGCCACGCCGGCGCGCCCCCGGCGGGGGTCCCCAGCAGCCGGAGCCGCTCGTACACCGGCGTCGAGCAGTCCGACGGGGACTGGTTGCTCGACTTCTCCTTCTGCGCGGCCAGGTTTCGCAGCACGCGGTTTATTGACGACACCTGTTGAGAAATAATAAATACCTATACATTAAAAAAACAGCAAAGCGTACTTAGTTACGTATAAGTACACAATGTAATTTAAAAAATTTGAAGGTTTTGGCTTGGTTACTAAACCTTTAAGCCAATATATAAGTCAAAATTTCTTAATTATTAAACCAGCGGCGATAACATCACTACCACAGAACACGGAAAAAACTCCCTACGCTCCCGCTCGCTACGCTCCCAGTAATCTATGATCACTACAGTCCACAAAAATACGGCACAAGGCGCAACTAGAGCTATGGTGATTCGCACTAAGATTTACATCCTCGCTAAAGTGGTAGCAGCTTTATTGGAGTAGGTTTTTATTAGTCAGTTAATAACTATTTATGTACACATACCCACAAACACGACCAAATAACTCCTAACTTACAAGTAAAGTAACGGAAAAAATACTAATATAATATGAAACCCAAAAACAATCGACGTTACGAAACAAATGACTACGGGTTGTTCAAACTAAGCCGAGGAAGAAAGACAAACTATAAAGTCTTTAAGACATGAAATTGATCATTTATTTCATAATGAAATGTATTAGCCATCTTCGTGTCGGATGTCGCGACACGATAGCCGATGTTTCTGATAAAGGGCAGCGCTCGACGAGAAGGAGTCGGAAGGGCGTGCTTTAAATAAATTGATTAATAAAATAATAACAAGCCATTCGCCAGCGGGAGATATAAGTACTTGTAACTTTTCAAATGAGAAAAAAATATATCTCATTTGTTGAAAATATAGGAAACATCGACGTCGACAACGATCTTCTAAATTAATACGTCAAAATTATGGAGTTGTAAGAAAACATACAGACATACGTAGTATTTTGTAAACGTAGTTTAACCTTCAAGAAGCTTATTGTAAGCTAAAAAAAATCGGTCAAATGCGAGTAGGATTCGCGCCTTGAGGGTTCCGTAGTACGGAATCCGTATATACGTAAACTTAATTATGTAGAATCCATTACTTACATGTTCGTAATCGAATAAGAATAAAATGTGATATAATTACAAATTAACGATTTCAGGTTTTTTTACTGGTGTCGTGAGAGCTTGCGTCTTGCCCAAATTTTATGATTCTAAGTCAACGGGAAGTACCTCTATAGGTTTAGATTGCGAGTATCAAAATATGTGTCACAAAGGTCTTCTCTTTTTATGGCGATGACTTAGTAGACAGAAGCTTGAAAATTTTATACCTCCAAGGAACCGTAGCACTTAGCATTTGATATTAATTTTAACTTGATACCTCTACCCCTTCTTGAGAAATAGGGTATTGAATTGACAGACGGACAGACATACGGACAATAAAGTTATCCTTATGGTTTCCGTTTTTACTTTTAAGGCACGGAACCCTAAAAATAAATATAATTAGTTAACACATCGAATAAAACGAGTCGCTCAGCCCACCCAGACCAGCTCAAAAAGACAAAGGAAAACCAAAAAATGTCCACCAACTGTCACGTTGTAGGAACAGTGACGTCACGGGCGGACGTAACTTAGACGTAGGGCAGGAAGGCCGTAAGACGATAGATGGTAACCCGATACGCGGCCGCGCGGTGGTCCGCGCCGCGCGCTGACTGGCAGCTGACGCGATGCCCGATGGACCGCGAAAGCGCGGCACGATCGAAAAACGAACGCGGTTTTTGTTTTTTTAGCCTAGCATGGCAGACAGAGGTTTTGATAGTTGACATCTTTCTAAAACAAATCTTGTTTTTTAGTTTTAGTCCTAAAAAGTATTGTTTGTTGCACTAAAGTCTTTAATTAAATGCGTATAACTGTCAAAGTAACACAATGGGTGTGAGAGCTAGAGACCGACATTAGTAGAGTTATTGTAAAACTAATGTAGTTTCTTTCTCTCTCTTTGTGACATTGACAGGTAAGTGCATTTAAATAAGAAACTTACAGACTTTACCAGATCTTGTGAACGTGGTTTGTAACTTTATTTGTTTCTAATCAGCTTCAGTAAGCACTGACAATTTTATTTTCTCTTTACAAAATCCATAAAAACTTTATTCAAAAAGATCTCGATCACTGTCTGGCTGTACGAATTCACAACAGTTTGTTCGATTAGAAATTTATAACAAGTCGCAATTAAAGTAGGCAACAAACAGTATTCAATAAGAAAAAGAAAATTGAAAGAGTTGCTTCACAAGTCAGAAGTTTCCTTACAAAATGAAATGGAAATTTTTAACAAGCTCTTCTTGACGGAATGACCGTGGGCTCAATGACTTGCGTCAATTAGGCATTTTCTTATAACTTTGTTATGCTTGTTAATTGACAATTGTTATGAGCAATTAGTATTTGTTTCACGTGAATTAACAACCCTTGTTCTTCTTAAATAACAATCAAATGACACAGCTTCATATAACCCTCTGTATTTACAGACTAAAATAAAAGAGCGAACAATATCCGAACATCGGACGATTAGAGTGAATGACAATCATCGGAATATTCTGACAAATAGGCAGTCATAAAATTAAAAAAAACTTATTAGTCTCGTCTTAAATTCCGGATCTAAAAAAATTTGATTACATATCGCATCAACGTGAGTGATGTACGTACAAGTTACATTTAAAAAAATTGCATATGGAGCTTGATCCATGCTAGATCAGAATGTTTTGTCATTTATTATAATAGTCTAGAATTATACATCTTATTAACTACTTAGCCTCGTTCAGACGATATAGGTTTAACAAACTAATAATCCCGATAAGGAATCATTCTCAGTAAACCTAACTGCAATGTAGGCTGACGAATTTCTATTTACCGATGTCACCATAAAAAAAAACTAAACCAAACGGCGTATACAAAGCGTGGCCATGTGTAAAAAGCGTTTGTACGCTGGCCGTTTGTAAAAAACAAGCTCAACGCAAATAACAGACCTGTAGTAAACAGTCCCTTAATTCGAATTACACACGCCGATTGACTTGTTTCCCTGACTATACTCAGCTAATGCCTCAATTAGTACATAACCCTTGTAAAATTTGTTTACATGTGTTTACATCGAATTAATTTTCTTAAAAGGGATGCATTTAGACAATGTCCAGCTAACAATGGGTGCGTTATTCGTACGATTGGATTTAAATGCGTTTTAATGGTTTTCGAGAGTTCATGCCGAATTAGGTTTTATTTGATTTGATTCGGTTGTTGACGTCTGCGGTAGCAGTAGTAGGCAGTGCATTAACGAAATAGGTGCCTTTTAATCTTCTTATACGTTTCAAAGCATTAATTTAAAAGAAAATATGTGTAGGTAGAAGAACTTTTCCAGCTAAGAATTTCAATTTATAAAAACTTCGATTTTATCTGTTTGTCGGACAATAAAAAAAATGAAAATTGCCTGGCAATGTTAAGAAAATGTAGCATTTTAGGAAAAAATATTATTTTTCGTTATACTCAAGAAAAATTTATTACCTACTTAAAAAAATAACAAAATTGTGTGTTGACTTTCTTTTGCTTTCTCTTATAATTTACAGGAACTCCCTGAAAAGATTTTTTTATTGTAAGAGTCATTCCTAAAATTGTGACGGATTCTTTTAACAAACGCAAGAATACAACATCTGTCGGCAATCAAATCCATTGCGTTCCGTACTCACCGACACCCGTCGCGTCGCGTTTTGAATACAAAATAAATTACATTAAAACGGTCTCTGGTACCGAGCTCCTGCTACCGTCAAACGGCGCCGTGTAAAAAGTATGAAAGGTGCCCCCTAAATACCAAGTGAGGTGAAGCGCGAAAATTATCTTATATTTGCTCAGACGCCGTGAACGCGGGGCGAGAATACTTTTCAATAAGCTTAAAGAGCGATTTTTTTTATTTTGCGAGATGGGTCTTGTACAGCGCTCGCTGTGCGAAACTGAACGCGCAAATAGAGGGTGTCGATTCTATTGATCGGTTCGATTTCTTTGATTGCTCTAGGGTTTTATATTTACTAATATTTTGTCGCTATGCTATGTATGAGTGGTTTTACTAACAGTCATTATGGTGCCATAACCATCAAGGTCTTTCAAAATTGAATACACAAACTTAGGCAGTAAATACATGTAAATATATGAATATGATTATGCTTGAACTTTAATTAAAATAACGATTGTAACAAAGAAAAAGGTTTTGGTAGGTTTTGACATGATTCCACATTTTTATTTTCAATTTAATTCATTACTTTTATAGCACCAAAAACAATGAAAACACAAATGTACCTACATTATTACAGCAGCTTACATTTAATTATTTAAAACTTTATTGCACACAATATTATGTAATATGTACAAAAGGTGAACATAATAATTAGTACGTAATAGGGCTTATTTAAATATACAATTTCTTGTATTTACCTGATACTGGGTGTTCACTTGGATGATAAGTACCTACCTATTAGGTATAAGATTGTTTTGTATATTTTGTGCAACATCTGTTGGTAAACCATTAAATAAAAATAAAATAAATAATTCCCTACCATAGAACTTTTGTACCGGAAAAAGAAGTTTTTTTGATGATGTAAATAATCTATACTGCAGGATCAGTGTACGACACACTCAACAGGTGTAATCAAGTTGCGTTCCGTCCGTTCAATCACCAGTATTATAAGAACTGCATTCTCCACTAAAATCTATAACAAACTAATGTAAACGACAAGCAATCAAGACCTGGACCGAGCATTTGCAGTAAACGCCTAAATGACGTGTCTTTACTATGTTTGGTTTCATCTTTCTAGGAAGTTTCTCACTATCAAATCCAACACTCGTCTAGTTCACTCGCCATTTTAATGTGCACCGAATAAAAAAGCGGTGCATTACTCGTAGCATTGTTAGGTACAGAGGGGCGCCGACAAAAGGCAACCTGCTGGGTCCATTGTGCGCGAAGTCGGCACTTTGCGCGAGTCAATATTTTGGGTGACATTTTCCCTCAAGTTTCCGAGCTTTTTGCGACGTCAGTGAACAACTGCGCACCTTTTCGAGGCGTATGCATTTTATTAATTATTCTATTGTTTTTGAACTTGTGTTTGTTTATTTGGAGAATAAATGGATTAGTTTGTTTTCGATAGGAAGCTAAAAACGTTGGTGGGTGCCACCGCCCCTATGGAGAAAGCATGCATATGGTTGTTAGGTACCAGACCCTGTCGGACCGACTTAATGCATGCGAATAACATCCATTGAGATTCTCCTCCAAAATTGGCACCACCATCTGTCAATGGCAACATTGCTTTCATGGTTTTATAGCAGTGTTTTTAATGTGATGGCTATTTTACGGATTTACTCAAACCTTAGACAAAAACAACATTAAAAAACTAAACTTTCGTAACGTAAAACCACTCGAACAAAGATTATTTTACGCTCAGCCTTTTTCTGAAACAAATTCATAATTAATAATACTTTTAAAAGATGACGATTACTTTACAAAGAGGTAGGTAAATTAAATTCACAATCCAAGCAAATATGCTGTATAAAATGGAAATATTTCACAATACTAATAAAGGCAACCACACACCGCCCCGTCTCAGCAACAATCAACGCCTCTTCGAGAAAGGAACTTTCCCGCCCAAACCCGAGATGACAGCACAAGTCAAAACTCTTAATTCGAACCATTCCCACGATTCGAAATTTAAATTTAATTGTCGATTTACTATTGTTGGCAATCAAAGAAATAGGTCAATAATAAGACGCTCAGACTATTGTTTGACTGAGACTTATAGGCAGTTTGTCAATAAGTGTGCGCATTGTGGAGCCACAGGGGGCGGTGTGTTGGGGCCCTAATACTGAAGACTAAGGTGGGTCTCAATTTATTGCATTGTGAATCATTTGAGAGTGAAATGATATGCAACGATTTATTAGGTGCGTTCTCATAGGTGGGGAGTGAGTGAATGAGAGAGTGAACGGAAGGTAGGCGCGATTAATGAGATTTATTGTCGTTCAATAAATCTTAATATTGTCAACGACTTGAACTGCAATGAAAAGGTGAACATAATAACGTACCAGATAGGAGGGTGATCTGATCATCGTCGAGATATACTAACTCTATATAAGTAACTGAAATATTATAATACCTATCTCTTTACTAAAATTTTCTAGTTGCTGCCACAGAGCCTTTCTTAAAATCCTTCTATTGTCACTATACGAAATAGTAAAAATACTATAATATCTTTTACTATATATCTTATATTATAATTATCTTTTACTATATAAACTAAATTAAACTAGGATCTTTGCACGATATCCCCAAATCTGCCGAAGCGCACAATCTCGTTGTCATGTTCGTAAATAATAAATAAGTATGATTTTCCCGCCTTCTTCCGACCGAGTCGGCGGCAGGACGCGATTTTCCACTAGATGTGATGTCCAGTGACGCATCCAGGGCATTAATAGCGCCCGAGTGTCACACAGTCCTATCGATAGCTTTTCTTGAATTACTTCTCGCTTTCAATCATACTGAGAAATAATTTAGACTACAAACGTATAATTTTTAAAGGCGTTTAAACGTTTCTGCCATTCAATATAAAATTCGAATCGATGTAAATGAACGAATGGCATGTTGTAGGTAGTTATGACAAAACATTTTAATAAAGACTACCTTCCGCTGCTTTGATATTTTTCTACTGATTCCATGAATGATCCTTACATGAAAGTGAGTCGATCGGCATTTATTTTTTATCAAGTGTCTCAATTTTATGAAAAACTAACGCTTGACCAAAAAAAATTGACTATGTCAAAATAGTTTTTACAAAAAAAGATTTAATTTAATTTATTAAAATTAATTCATTTAATAAAGATTTTAATCTAAAACAGTATCTCCTATGGCTTCGTAGTTGCCCATGCGTCCCAGGTAAAAAAACATAGTGCCCCAGACCTAAACTTAGTCCGCTCCTGTGTTACCAGTATAATAAAATTCAGTGAAAAGTACACTCGGACCGGACAGGCTGGCGTAAAATTGATTATTGATTTATTTTATATCTGTGAGTATATTTATTGTATTCTCGGTGAGCTGGGGTGTCGTCTTCAGCCCTCATGCATGGCTTGCACGGTATAATGGGGTCTGAAGTATGACGAAACGATTGTGACGGTCATAAAAATACAATAAAAGCGTGTGGAAAGGAGTTTCTAATTGTATTTGTGACGTGCGGAAGTGAGCCTTAACTGGCGGACTAGGGTCATTCAAAGTGTCAGCAATAAAGCTTAGCTGTGGACACTAATCAATGGCTAAGAGATATTTAAGTTTTGTATGTATTAGTAAATATTAGCTGTGTTCCAAAAAAAAAAAAAACTAAACACCATTTCAAGATCACCAAATAAAATTATTCAGTAGGTACCTACATATATATATAAATATTTCTTTCAGTTAGAATAAAAACATATTTGGGCTATATATTTTCTTAAATCATCATCATCATATCAGCCGAAAGACGTCCACTGCTGAACACCAAAGAAAATAGAGTTTTCATAAATAATCGCTCAGATTTATGACTTCTTCGTTTACTATAGAAATCCGAGGCATTTTGAAATCATTGTAAAAATGGAGTATAAGGTGGTTAATCTGAGAGTATACTGTATACTCATCATAGCCAGCTGTCATTATGATAAAATGCTAAAGAGTAAATAATGTTTTAACTCACAGATTAAAATTGAGGCACAATAATGACATTTGACGCGAAATAGCCGAAGGGTCAATACAATTAAATACCTACATCTTTGAGAGCCAACCAAACGGCAAAAGTCGATTGTGTTTATTTTGTGAACCGCTCGCCGCGCGGCCCAAATAATGATTTTATTTTAATGACAATAATGGCCGTTATTATTATTTATTATCATTAAAATAGTATAATAGTGTATTATTGCGCTCGGCACGGGGATGAACGCTCCACTGAATCAGAAAGACAGCCTCTCAACGGCTTTTCACTTTTTATTTTACTTCTTTATTTTGTTTCATATTCGTAACTTTCTGTTGTGTTAAAATAATTACGGTTTGATGCGTGCGCCGGCGGCGGGCGGCGGCGTGGTGAGGTGTAAGTAGTTTAATTAAAGATTTTTAATTTGGGTGATTGTTTTTGCTACTAACGAGGATGTAGTTATACAGTGAGCAAAGCGTCTATTATAGTCTTCCAAAAATATCTCGAAAAAAAAAATTACTCTCAAAAAAGTAGTCTTTTCGCATAGGTGCCTGGCAAATTTTAGATGAACAGTCAAAAACTGTGCAGGTACCTACCATTTAAGACATATATAACGTAAAAAATCAACACCATCATCAGCTTATCGGGTCAATGACACTGTAAATACTGTATTTAAAAGTCTATTTTTAGTTTTTGTGTCCTACGACCCAAGTGTCATTGAAAAGGACCAATAGTTATTGATTGATTAGGTCCTACCAAATAGGACACAAATAATGACAAAAATACCCTTGTCTACTTTAAAACTACGACCAGAAATTCTACAAAGTTTCCAGTGGAAATCGAACCCACGTCCCACCGACCAAGCCAACGCGGCGGCCAAAATTCTTTTTATTTCTTTAAAAGTCCACAGCACAAGTCCAATGAAATAAAACAAATTGGATCACCGCAAACCCTATTGTACTATGTAACCCGAAACTGCAATTACAGACTGCAATCTGTAATCACCGAATTAAATCTCGCATCGATTCCGCCGAAAAAACTCATAAATATTCAGTGGTAACGCCGCGATCGCGATAGTTGCTGTTATTACATTTAATACTCACCCTCTTGTCACAAGGACATCATTTAAATACACAAAGACAGTGTCGCGGACGCCGCATAAAATTATAATAAATATCTACAGAGCGAGACGCGTTCCGAGGGGGGAGGAGATGGAACTAGTGATGCCTGTATTCTATCGATACTATCGTGACTTCGAAAAATAGTCATAGTCAATAGTGATGTAGATTCGGTTGGTGCACGCTAAAAACTAAAGTTTAGTCTCTTGTCTATTAATTCAGTCCTGTCAGATACAGACAGTTCTAAACTATTGTCTCAATATGTCTTTTTTGTTTTCTAATTTTTATAGCTGGTAAGTACTACGTGCAAAGGAAAAACCAAATAAATTGTTTTAATGTAATTTACCTAAGTCATTCTTTTTTTCTATTTTCGATGTGCCGATACTATCGATATTGTGACTGATTTGTAACGTCAAATGTCGATAGTTAACTATCGATAGTTCCGCAACACTAGATGATACTACCGGTCATTCCCTCGGTTAGTTTATGCAGTGTTGCCACAGTAAATCGCGAAGGTGACAATGCATTGACATGTCATTTGGACGGTGAACAGGGGCTATTAGATGTCGGTCCATGTGGGGGGTACTGTATCGCTCGTAATAAGTCATAATTCATAGTGTTAACTCGAGTCGCGGAGGGTAGGTAATGACTATGAATTCTGATTTAGATCGAAACCCATTATTATCGGTTGGGTGACGATTTCGCGCTGTCACTGAGATGAGAGTTCTTTTTCCTAGGGGACGGTGACTGTGTCATCTGTGAAATTATTGTAAAATGGCTTTAAATTTGATAAACAGATGGGTAAATGCCAAATTATGCCTTACCCCGATACGTGTAGAGGTACTTATATCAGAGTTTATAAACAAATACAGTAACTAGTTGTTTTGAAGGGTCAATCTACCTACTCATGTTCCACATTTTGAAAAAAAAACTTCACACTTAAAATGGTTAGAATATTTTATACAAATCTTTTTTGTAACATAGTTAATAATACATTAATAATAGTTATTTTTGCCATTTTTTCAGCTGGTCTAGTTTATTGTAAAATAAAGTATATAACTAATTAAGTAATTGTAAGAATTTTATTTTAATTTTTATTTATTTAAATAAGTATGTATTTGTATTATATTTAAGTAAGTTTATTTTTAAGTTAGATTATTTAATTATTATTAATATTATTGTGTTTAACGTTAAGTGGATTTGTTAATAAGTATTTAACTAGGTATAGCTTCGCTAATATACACGTAAGCTATACTTGGCTAAATTTCCCAACCGGCATGGCACGCTCGGAATGCCATTGATTGGGTAACGAAAAGCCAGCAAATATCCGCCGCGTTTGGCCACGTTAGCTGCCTACAAATGGCTATAATAGCTGCATACAGACGCAATTAGCCACAAATAGCCAATATCAGGCTGCGCTTTGTGTAACTAAATCAGCTTTTCGTGGTTTGGTTAGACAGCTTAGTTTCGCATTAGTGATAAATATTTAGAGTTAATGTTTGTGTTATCATTAATTCATTACTTATGAATTAACAATGACATTATTATTATCCGACTCGAATCAGAATAGGACAAAACTTTGTCATTGATGAACTTACAAGGTCGATTACACTGTATGTATGTATGTATGTATATTGTATGCATGTATGTGTGTATGTATATTTATTTTTTGTATACCTATGTATTTAGTGTATGTAGATTTTTAAAATATGCCTATAATTGCACAACCTACCTTCTAATTTGCTGTAAATTCTCTACCCAAAGGTTGTCTGGAAGAAATCGCTCTTAGCGATAAGACCGCCTAGATGTACATTACTGTATCTGTTTTTGTTTTTTGTCTGTAATTTTTAAACGTGCAATAAAGTGTATTGAATTGAATTGAATTGAAGGTTAGTCAGAAGTAGTTAGAACCAATGTCTTATGTATGTAGTAAGTCCATTTAAAAATGGCACTTATTGTCGTACTGGGCGTCACATAGAGAAGCCAAATAAAGTGCACCATCTTCAAATACTGTTAACCACCTATGTTTACGAATAAAGAGTTTGAATTTGAATTGTGCCAAGGTTTTGTCCTAGTCGGATAATTCAAACATTTCCATTTTCTTTTCAGTATTTCCCGTCAAATAGTATTTGTAAGCTTTAAAGATGGAAAGAAGGTTGGTTATTATTCTGTTCCGGAAAACACAAGTAAGTAAAGTTTAAATTACATATATGACCTTTTTTTACATACATGACGGTTTTTGTTTCACTGTGCAAAACTGTATTAAGACTACAATTACTAAGACTAATATAATTAATATATGTATGTTTTAAGAGAGGCAATTATAGATATAAATTGAAAAATAATAACCGTATACGAACAAAAAAGTTGGCAAGATGAGAGTCATACGTAATAATTTCGCAAATTTCAAACGTATACATGTTACCGTTAGGTAGATACAGCCCGAAATGTATAATTAAGGTTCCTTGTTTGGTCCCCCTTAGATTTTGACTTATTTTAATTTTGAGTATGATGAGCGAAAGCAATAGGTTTTCGTTGCCGAGCCAAGCTCGAGAACGGAAACCTAAAAATCAATATTCATAGCTCATCTCATGTGTAAAGTGCATAAAGTTGATTAAAACGAGAAATCCGTGTAACGCACAGCATATGCCGATGTTTGGAGCGTGCTAGGGGAGCGCCCTCCCCAGCAGCCCAGCGGTGCCACCGGTCCCCGGCAAACAAATAGAAATCAGTGCTTTAAGGTGCTGCAATCTAATAACGACTGTGTAGAAAAAAAGAACGTAAATTTAATAGGGTGATGCTAAATAGATAAAACAAACTACCTAGTGCGTTTTAAAAATAAAAATTTGCACGGGATTGGTTTCTTTATATGCAGTAAGTCACTTGGTGGAAGGAAGAGGGGAGGGGGAACGGGGGGTGGGGGGTTCCCATTAATTTTAATTTATTATTTTGTCTAGATAGACTATATTTCTGTAGGTATAGGTCTGTTAAATCTTCTGAATTATTTCCTTTTGCGTAGACAAACTGCCACAGTTAAATACCTAGCTTTTGACAGAACGACGTCTGTCTGGTCAGTATTTCTATGAAATGAAACTGGCCAAATCTACTGTGACGATCTGCTTGAAATTGTTTAATAATTATCAAACTATTATACAAATCCAACTTTGAACAAAGTAAAAGCAAATTGTTTTTGCTATCAAAGAAACGTTTCTATGTAAATCTCAAACCATAACTTAGTTAAACTTTGTTGGACAAGTGAAAACAAATTAAATTCCTCTAAAGACGCCACTGCTTATCAAAGAAGCCCTAAACGTCTGATTATGACTGTTATGTAGTGGAGGGAGTCCGTTTGATGTCCGCTCAGCCGAGAGGGCCTTAAGAATGCCTTGTGGAAACGTCCCTTCCAAACTGTGTAAACTTACAATTTAAATATAATGTATTATATACAATCCACCGAATCCATACCTAAAGTTCTACTTGGGTTTTACACACGAATAATATAAAGGACCCAAACCAATAAAATTGTTACAGTACACAGTTTAATTCGACATATACCCCAATATGTTTGTTTAGTGTACAAGCGATGCGTAATCTAGTGTTATCTTATCTAATATCTGGCGATGGTATCGCCGTTTAATATGGCTCGGGAGCTGGGGAGGCTAGGTACGGTCGGCAGAGCCAGCCGGAGTAGTTTTACATCCAATCGATTTTAATAATCATAAAAATCGTTCGAAGCGTTTCAATTTACGTGTGGGACCAACGTCTTGTAAATTTTTACTTTCTTTGATTTAGTTAATATAAAATAGCTATTCGCTAGGGGCAGAAGGCATTTTATTTATTGTCGCGTAGTGTACACTTCATAAAACCAAATTATGGCGTACAATATAGTATATGTACCATAATCGGTACAAATTAAAAATCAAATCAACAGTTAGGGCCCAGGCCTACTCTCACAACGATATACGGGCTAGCCCCATCCCAGTGCAGGTTGGTGGACTTAACAGCTTAAGCGTCTAAGAACTCCCTCTTCGGCGTATGCAGGTTTCCTCACGATGTTCCTTCATCGTTTGAGAGCAGTCAGTAAAACGATTTTTTTTGGTATACGACCGGGGATCGATATGCCACTTGCGCTCTATATGTCATCATCTCAGCCTTTTAGCGTCCACTGCTGGACATAGGCCTTCCCTAACGAACGCCACCACACCCGGTCCTCCGCTCTCCGCATCCAGCCGCTTCCGGCCACCTTCTTTAGGTCGTCAGTCCACCTGGCGGAGGGGCGTCCCACGCTGCGCGTACCGGTCCGCGGTCTCCACTCCAGAACCCGTCTGCCCCAACGGCCGTCGGTTCTGCGACAGATGTGACCTGCCCATTGCCACTTCAGTTTGCTAATCCTTTCGGCTATGTCGGTAACCTTGGTTCTCCGGCTCTCTATCTCCGGCTCTATATGTACATGTACAGTATTGAACTAATAAAATATTATAATTATTGTTGTATGTCTGTACAATAGCAATTTGCTGTCTATACTCTGGGATCGCGGCGTCGAGTGGACAGCATCATTTCGGTCGAAACCCAGCGACGCAGCGGGACTTAGAACTAATACGCAATTCAGTAGGTTAGACTATGTACCTTAGTGGCTTAGTACTTGTTTGTTTCAAATTATTAAGCTAGGTCAAAACGGTAAACAGGCCATTTACTTATGTCGTCGAACAGAACACATTAGAAGGAGTGAAAGGGTTCGACGCAACTCGTACTGGGCCCAAAGGTGGGTAGGTATGTTGTGGATATCTTGGTAAGTTAAGCCAAAGTATAAGCAAAACGAAATAAAGCTGGTAACGTGCCTGAAAATTTTCTAGGTCTGAAGTTTTAATATACACTTCACAGCTCCAATCTTTTATGACAATAACAATGATAGGTACTAGGAATATAATACAAAAATTGCACGTCCCGGCTTACAGCGCACGTGGCGAGCGAGCGATACTTATCTCGCTTCGCTTGCCACCCTCGCGCGGTGGACGACGGGCCTTACTACAGCAGGGAGTGAAAAAACGACAAGCACTCGACACGATATTACTGTAGCGCCGTAAAAATGTTGAACAGCCTGTAGTTTTTAGTCGCAAACATATTAGAGGAAAACTGGCTGGAGCAATGATGTTCTTTTACGTATTTAACTAGATTTCTAATTTCTAAATTTCTCAAGTGAGTTCACAAAACTAAAGGTAGCTGTCTAGATCGTGCGACGCCTTTACACATGCCAAAGTACCTATCCTCCCATATGACCTCAGAAATTGTAAATGAAACAAACAAGACTAATAATAGATGAGTGTATATGATTTATTATTTACACATGTAGAGCTTTAGGTATGAGGCATTTGTCCAGCAGTGGACGTCTACAGACTGATAATGTAGAGCTTTAGACATTTCCTCGGGAATATTTTGTTCGGAACTCGTTGTCTAGTTTAAATAGTAAGGCAATGGGCACAGAGTAAGTAATAGGCTGGAATCCAATTGTGAAAATTGTCCCACATCTGTGGTCCGATATCATATCCTTTATCCAATTAAAATATATATAGTAGGGGCTGACTGAGCTGTATATCCCTTAGAGTGTTAAAACGGGTTTTGCGACCCAAAAAATAAGATCAAATATTAGACTTATGTGAAGTCTAGATAGAGTTCGTTTATCAAAAACCAAAATCTGACAGCCACATTCTCATGTCAGATTTTGGTTTAAATGATTTTCTTAGGTATAACTTAATAGGTTAAACGTTCTGAGTATCAATTATTTTTTATGTAGGTACCTAGAGATTCACTATGGTTTTTATATTATTTGAAAAACAATATTTCTAATAGTGTGTAATCTCCTTCGCAAAGCTATTGTAGTGCACTTTGCCCACGTGTCGTGGGGAGAGGAAGGCCAAGGGAACCACTTATTGGATGTAAACCTTGTAATTAACTCGTTGAGGGTTACATCTCACAGGGGGTGTTTAAACACATGTTATTGGGGTAGGTATTACGTAATTTTCATGGAAAATAATTTTGACGAAGCATTGGAAGGGTTTATTTTTATATTACACGAAAAGTTCGTTGTAAGATATTTTTTCAAATATGATTTTTCAATCTCAAAGTTCCTCATACCACAGAATATATAATAGTAGTACTCATACGATCGTCTATATATGGAATATTTTATATTCTGATCATCATCGTCAGGGTTCACTAGTCCACTGCTGGACTACGGCCTCGTGGTCTCCACACGAGAATTTTTCTATCCTAGCGGTCGTCGATTCTCAGATAGATGTGACCAGCCCACTCCAATCCAACGTAGTAACTTTTTGAGCTTATATAGGTAGGTACCTATAAATGGCAGTCTACGCACTATTAAAGGAAGGGGAAACCCGAAAAATAAACAGTAACTTTTGTGATTTCCCTGAAGGCATGTTTGCAAGTGACACCGACATGAAACACTGACAGACAAGACTACCGCACCTCTACATATCTATTTGAGCTTCCGATTACACTCAACGACAATGTAAGCCTTAAATCCTTCGATTGTGGTATTAATTTCCCTCCAACACTTCTTACTTCTAAGTAACTTTCACGACTTTCTCGTTTGTACAAAAAACTACCGAAACACAGTTCTATACAATACACTTTTCTGTGTCATCGCAATGACTTGCCTAATATTTTACTAGCAGCTGCAAAATGAACTTTGTTGGTGGCGACGTAAGGTATGTTATCGAGTGGCAGCTAAGAAATAGGGTGGACGACACTATCACCGACCACATGCGTGTCACGTGCGGCGCACGCGCCATCTCCGATAATCTTCTTTACCGGCCTCCTTTGTTACAATTTGTTGCAGCGCCGATATATTCTCGCAGCCCCCACGAGATCGGAATGTCAGATATGACGGTAATGATATTTTAAATCAGCGCGTTGAACGGGCTATTTATTGGGTCCGTCATTGCCTCTACGGCAAAACTGTTTGGTGGCAAATAAATATAAACACAAATATTGTTTACGACATCACTGAGTCGGCGCGTTATTGCCTTTAAAATACATTGTTTGGTATTTAATTGTATCAGGCGTTACTTTGCGGAAATCCATTATATAATAATATTGTGGTTATTAATTTGCTTTTCCTGCGAATAAACTTTATGTTGTTATATAAAGTAAGTAATATAGAAATTAAATTACAATTGTAATTCTAATATTAAGTAAAAATAAATTTTACAAGTCTAAATTTATAAATAATATCATGCAAATTAAGTACTATTCTAAACAAAATGTTTTGGTCAAAATTTACTAATTTATAAATTACAAAATAATAATAATACTAGCGAAAAATATACTGTATAAAACAACATAAAATAATATAAAATCGACACGTGTTTCACCTCTCTACGAGGCATCCTCAGGATGTTAAAAAGCAAATTAATAACCACAATATTATTACATTGTTAGGTATTTTAATCAACTAACTTGTTAGAGACTGTCGAGTCTAACAGTACTTAAAGAATAAACTAATGCTTTAATCAACAGTTTTAATCATGATCTGATCAACATACCTACCTTAAGTGGTAGATGGCAGCAAAAACATTACACCATACACCATGCGTTCAGCATTTCATAGTAAGAGTAAATAAGTAATCCTTTTATTTCAGTCAAGCAACCAGTGACTTGACAAAGTAGTTTAAAATCAGATTACTTTTAAGTACCTGTTAAATAATAATATTACTTTAAGTAATACATATTCAAGTTAGGTAGAGGTACTTACTGATTTTGCAATATATAAAAAAATCCTATTTTTATTTCTTGCCATACAGTGAGCACATTATAAATTTTGTGCAGCACCGAAATGAATTGTATAAGCAACATAAACCATATTTAAATATATCGATCTCTAAACATAAGCGGAAGTAAATTTAAATCAGCACAAATTAGTATAATTTAAATGCTAGACATATTAGTATCCAAGAATTTTGTCCAGCATTTAAAGTAAGAGTGGCAATTCTAAATCGCTATTTTCAACCATACAAAATTGAATAAATACGCTTCAAAAAAAATTTAACTCCCGTCACTGACGTTAAAGTGACAAGAAAGTATCGCGAGACAATGAAATAAAGTTGTCATCCCCAGCCGAAGGGCCGGGGAGCGTGCTAAATGCATTAATTTGGCCTGGATTTAGTGGCCCGGAAGTGATTTGCTACGGGAACGCATGTTCCTCGCGATATGACCCCACGCGACAACATTGACCCTCTCACCACACTTATTTAGAATCAATCAAAATTAAACTTTAACGACTATGAGTTTAAGCACAGAATTGAATGACAAAGTAAAGCGTTTAGGGTTATATGAATAGTTAATAGGGCTTAGTTATCGTTACTAGTTTTTAGTTAAGGGTCGTTACTGTAAAGACTTAACGACTGTTTTTACGCTATTGTTTGTTGTTAAGCTACCATAGAAATGATGAATTGAACAGTAAAATTTTGAAATGAGTATTTCTGTTATTGAATTGTACATATTGAGCTTATTATAGACCTGAACTTATGGTTGGTTGTAAGGTAAGTGGAATGTGCCCAAGCAGGACGTACCTATACCTACTCTTTTAAAATCGTATTTGGCGGCTGGATATAGGGAAGAACGGAGGATCGGATGAGGTGGAAAAATCGCAGGTTGGATTAGACAAACAAAATAAAACAAAGAATAAATAGAAGTGGGTAGGTAGTAGAGATAATAATTTGTATAGCATATATTATGTATTTTTAACCACGAAATATTTATTGTTACTATTTAATGGCCATCTAAGTCAGTCAGAAATGGTTAAAAAATATAAAACTTAATTTATAGTTGCTAACATGAGATTGGCAATGTGATGTTTTAAACACAATTTCAAAATTTGCGACACAAAACTTTTCTTCTCAGACTCTCCATTTTACGCGGTTCATCATCAACAGCCTATTAATCTCCCCACTGCTGGAGCTCAGGCCTACCCTCTCAACGAAGGCGTGCAGGCTATAGTCCACCACGCTAGCCCAGTGCGGGTTGGTGGACTTCACATGCGCCTAAGAATTTCTTCTTCGGCGTATGCAGGTTTCCTCACGATGTTTTCCTTCACCGTTTGAGAGCAGTCAGTACATGTAGGTACTTAAGTTTCGAGAAAAAACCCATTGGTACATGGCCCAGCCGGGGATCGAACCTCGGACCTTTCGATATGATAGGTCGCGTCTTATCCCCGAGGCCACTGACGCTCATTTTACGCGGTTAACATAATATTAAACACACTTTAAAAGTAATTTGATCAATATTGATATACTTAAGTCTATAGAAGGTTAAAATAATTATAATAACTTTCACAATTCTCATCAAACTTAACGAAATCCGACACGAGTGTACCGTAAGCAAATCGATCCCTTGACGTTAATATATTCAACGTTGGAGAACCCTCATAAGCAATATACGTAGGTAAACAATATAACCGATATTCGATAAATACGAAGACATCAAAGCTCTCATACATACCTATGTATAAGCTATACCTGTATAAATAGGTATAATATAACCTCCCAAAACGGTCCCCTCGCTGATAACTTAAAGACTTTATCCCCTGTACAGGAATTTTTACGGCAACAAAAGCCTTCATATTTTCTTTATTCATGCCGTGTCAAAATCGCCCAGCTTCCCCCTTTTTTAAGCGAAAAAAGAGATAGCCACCCAACTCTTTCGTTCTCATTAAGATCCCCATAACTCGGTCTCGTTTTCCGGTTTCCCTCTGTTTCGGTTTTTATGTTTTTCTCGATATTCTTGGCGGAGAGTACTTAACGCTCAGCTCCTTTTTAAGAAACCGTCACCAACAGGGTGATTGCGCGAAATTCTTAATTAATTTATGATAAGTATTTGCAAGGGAGATTTGTAAAGGGTGTTTAAGAATTCCGTCTTTACACAGCGGGTCGTAAAATGGCGACGTCGTCTACGTTTCGCTGTATTATTGCTTGGATATTACTGTATCTTTTTCGCTACGTTAGTTTTTAAAGGCGGTTTCATTGACACTCTCTTTCATAGGACGTTTTTATTGTTTCCAAAGAGTTAAATATGCTAGACACATTCACTGATAGTTATTAAGCATTCACAAATACTTATTATATTTTTATTTAGATACTTATTTGTAGTGATAACTGTGCGAGTCAGTTCAGTTACCAGGAGACTGTGAGTTTCAAATATCGGATTCGTTAAATACGACTATCAGTTGGTTTAGGAGCCTAATATTTTGTTTTATGGCCGTAGTACTTATTTAGCAGAAATAATTAATTAATATATTAATTAAGTATTACCTACTCCATCACATGTATGTTATGTTTACCGTTCCAGAATCATGCTTAAACAATGATATCATATACATAGGTGGACGGATAATTAGAAAGAGAGCAAGAATTTCATACGATCGAGGTCACTTTGAAGCCATGGATCTCCGTGAAGGATTGATCGGGGCATGAGCTGACGACGGTCATCGAGAGAATAGATGGAGGACTTAAGATCGCTATAGATATGCAACTGATCAGATGCTGCCGCAGGAAGCAGCATCGTCATGAAGAAAAAATACCATAAAATGGCATCAAAATGTATGAAAATCTTAAAGTTAAGGAATAATGACGATGCTGCTTCCAAACGGCTCATCTGATCAGTTGGATATCTATAGCGATCTAAAAGTATGAAAGTCTTTCTCTGTTTCTAATTATCCGTCCACCTATGTAGGTAACATATTTCAATATAGTTTATTTGCAAAACTAAACACAACTGTACTAGATAAAAGAATACCTTTTCCGAACAGCCTCAAAACATTTTCCGACATAAAGAAAACCCTCGTTATTATCATAAAAGCTCAACCTCTATATCCGAAGACGTATCGACGACTAGAGGATGTCCCGGAGGGGTGGCACCCCGTATTCAAAAAAGGGAAAAAATGAAGAAAAAAGTTATAAACGTCATATTGTTTTGCCACGGAGTGGAGGGGGACGGGGGAAAAGGGAGTCCTGTATAGTGCTGGGGAAGATAAGGTATAGCATACTGTATATACCTAAGTATAGAATAAATATAGATACGGTTGTGCTATTATGCTTTGCATCTCTCCCTTTTGTACGCTCGTGTTTTTGATGGCGTGATGGTGTGCCTACGATTACTAAGTAGTCTAGGAAAAAAAATTCATGCATTAAATTCAAAGGTCTTTTTTCAACGACACTTTCTTTCTGTCAACATCGTATAGGATAGGAGTTATGTAGCACATTTTACAGGGAACCCTATTATGTGCGCAAGCTTCGTTTCGCGATATAGGTACATAATTAGTACCGTTCTCGGATTAATCACGACTAAATACGAAGCTCGAACGTGGTGTTACAATTCTCAGTCGCTCGCCACGACACAGTTCCGCCCAGCATAGTATCTGGTTAGTTGCTAGTTCGCGGGTTCCGCCGTACCGGTAGTAAAACAGGGTTCCCGGTTAAAATAGGCAGAATCACAGAACTCAGAGTAAATAGCAAGAAGTTTCAAATCTCTATGGTCGCGCGCGCGCTCCCTGTGGAGATCGCATCTCGCATATTTAGTATCAGAACCTATGATGCCATTTACCGGGGGGGTGCGGACAAAAAAAGCGGAGTAGCGGGAGGAGGTTGCTGATACAAATTTATTATGGAGTTTGAAAATGAGAATGTGTGAGTGAGTCATAATTTTGTGATTAGTTTGACACGATTTTGACACCCATAGAATGCTTTTGTAAAGTGTGTACAACACTAGCCTTACGTATGCCCAACACTATGCGATCGGGTCACTCATGCTCGTTCGTCATGGCCGCCGGCCTTTGTGTGTTCTAACAATTTATATTAAAATAATTACCAACCAGTGAAATGGTCTTTCACTAATTAGTCAGTACACTACAGCTTTTATTACTTATCCTTATGGGAGTGACTAAATTTTTTGCCTCCCTGTCAATCAAAAAAAAAACTGTCAAAAACATGCAAAAGCAAAGTGATGTGAATTACTCACGCTAGGAATATTATCGGAAGTGCAGACCCCTTCGCTGAGCAGGCGGTCCCTGATCTCCCACGCGAAGATCGAGGGGCACTCGCGCTTGTACTGCGCGATCTTGCTGACCACCTCCGCCGTCGCGACCCTGGGCTTGGAGCCGCCGATTGCCCGGGGCCTTATCGACCCGGTCTCGTAGTACCTGGGCAACGCAGGGTTGGATTATAATAGTTTTCTATAGTTTCGTGACGGTTTTTTTACTGTTGGGAGATAAAAATGGAAAATCAGTTTAAAAAATTCTAGTAAATTATTAGTAAATTCTATAAAGTACAATACTTCTTCATTACCTATAGGTAGGTACAATGAAATTAATTTTCCTAAACAAAATTTTAAATTGAACGTTAAATTTCATGGTCTTCCATTGGTTTTAAAAAGGTACTACGGTACATGGAAGGAATTGATGCTTATGATAGGACCTGTTTGATTGGTTTGACAAATACAGGTGTTTTTTTTCACATTTATCCTCAGGCTCAGACATGCAGGCAGGTGGTTTCCTAAAAATCTTTGAATGCAACTCTACTTAATATTGAAAAGAAAGAAATGGTTCCTCTCAGTTGAGTTTGCTGTCATATATTATTGTACTTTTCCAACCAAGGCTTCTTTTTCCCACCTGTATACCTATCGCATCACTTTTTCGCAAGCAAACTGGCGCAGTATGGTATATCAGTTCTGAGGTGGGGTGAAGGGATATCTGGTTGCTGCCACGTCGCCTCGCATACGGTATCAGGTTCAATACCGGGTACGTACCAACGAGTATTTTGTATTTTTTTTATCGACTGACCAGCTGACGTTCTGTTATAGTTTTTGTAAAACATGAGCGGAGTCGTGTGCAATTAATTAGTTTAAAGTTAATGAGTTCGGTTTAAAAAGTTCGTTGTAATAAAAATAGTTTAATAAATTGAAAAGTTCGTTAAAAAAGGTTTGAAATTTCTAAAAGTTTGTAAAGATGCGAGGATGTGAGGATGTTTGTTACTCTTTCACGCAAAAACTACCGAACAGATTTCGATGAAACTTGGTTGGTACAGTGATAGCTTATATCCTGGAATAACATATAGTCTACTTTTTAACGCAGACAAAGTCGCGGGCCGTCCGCTAATACCCCCTAAGTAACAAAACGCCCACACAGAGGGCGCTGTTTCACAATGTACACGGGAAAAACTTTTCTACGCGGGCGAAGCCGCGGAAAAAAGCTAGTAGTTTAATAAATTGAAAAGTTCGTTAAAAAGTTTAAAAATTCTAAAAGTATGTATGAAACGTCAGAGGTAAGAAACTTGAATTGAATTGAATTTTTAATTGTTGTGTTTTTTTTTAACATTAGTTTCGTTATTAAAATGTAGTTTCGTTAGTAATTAAAATGTCATGCTCTGGTCCTAGTTTTAGGAACATAGTTCATTAGTTTTCATTATATAGTTTTCTAAGGGCTTCTGTCACCACTTCCTGATATTGTTACAGATAGTAATCTTAGTGATAAACTAATCTATCAGATAAATCTGTGTGATAGACTATATAAAATATATAAGATATAGGCAATCAGATACCTGTGAAACCAAAAAAATAGGCTATCTGTCAGATAACCTGCAGATAGGGTATCTGGTACTTTATCAGCAAGCGGTGTAAGAGGCCCTTAGTGAGTTTCAAATATCGGATTCGTTAAATACGTGTACCTAAATGTACCGTAAGATTTTTTCTTCACTTCTCAAACCGCATACAAATCAACTAAAATCAATATCCTCTCATATTACAAGTCTGTCTGTCACCTAACTTCGACCTTCATCAACATTTTGTCGTTTTACCAATTCAAATAAAGCGTCAATTATTAAGTCAGAAGTAGGTATTTATAATGTTATTTTGTTTTGAACTAACATTTATTAACACTTTAGTTACCTCCTTGTAATTATCGAGTCAAGTAGGTTTGCTGTGGATTTTATTTTTGGCCACTAAATCATACAAAAGCAAAAACACGCCGCCCACACGTCCCCTTGCGTATTAGTGGATAAATTGCAAACACAGATTTTTAAATTACTAAGTTAGCGTGCTTAATTTTGCTAAGTTATACTTATTTTTTTATAAAGGACTTTATCAACTTTATAACAATTTAATTGTATATTCTGGAGGTCCATGTGTACAAGTATTCCTGTACTTACAAACTTTCTTACTGTAACTGTTTTATTAAAATACATAATATTTATGACTATATGCAGGGTGGGACAGAACGACCCACATTTCCAAAAGAGTTATCTATACCTTCATACCTTGTATACCTATTTAACCTGTGGTTTACAAGTATGAGGTGCGGTCGACAGCTATGACGCTGCGGTCGCGACCAGTTAGAGCGGGGATATGTTACGAACGGCATTTTTGGGATAGTTCGGCGTAAGGTTGCCAGGGTTAGGTAGAATGTAACCATTTGATTGCGGTTTAGATTACATTCGTAGGTAACATAAATCCTAATGCATGGTTGAACTTAGCTGACACAATACCGTGTTCTTAGATGTTAATAATAAGGGAGGAAATAGCTTCTGGCAAAAGTTCAGAATTCTCCTGCTATCTATCAGTGATTTGTCCAGTGGTGACATAGAGGCGGTAGCACAGAATACAAAATATAAAATAAGGCTGATGTCGCACGGCCGCGCGCCCGAGTGCGCCAGCTCCATTATCTTCTGTCTCGTGGAATATGGCAGCCATCTCCCTACTACAGTCGCACATTGAGCTATGAACTAACCTGCCGAGTATCTTGGAGACGGAGCCGTTGGAGACCTGCAGGATGCGGCTGATGTCGCACGGCCGCGCGCCCGAGTGCGCCAGCTCCACTATCTTCTGTCTCGTGGAGTATGTCTGCCATCTCCCTTATACAGTCACACATTGAGCTATGAACTGACCTGCCGCATATCCTGGAGACGCAGCCGTTGGAGACCTGCAGGATACGGCTGATGTCGCACGGCCGCGCGCCCGAGTGCGCCAGCTCCACTATCTTCTGTCTCGTGGAGTATGGCAGCCATCTCCCTTCTACAGTCGCACATTGAGCTATGAACTGACCTGCCGAGTATCTTGGAGACGCAGCCGTTGGAGACCTGCAGGATGCGGCTGATGTCACACGGCCGCGTGCCCGAGTGCGCCAGCTCCATTATCATTTGTCTCGTGAAGTATGGCAGCCATCTCCCTTCAATAGTCGCACACTGAGCTATGAACTGACCTGCCGAGTATCTTGGAGACGCAGCCGTTGGAGACCTGCAGGATGCGGCTGATGTCGCACGGCCGCGCGCCCGAGTGCGCCAGCTCCACTATCTTCTGTCTCGTGGAGTATGTCTGCCATCTCCCTTATACAGTCACACATTGAGCTATGAACTGACCTGCCGCATATCCTGGAGACGCAGCCGTTGGAGACCTGCAGGATACGGCTGATGTCGCACGGCCGCGCGCCCGAGTGCGCCAGCTCCACTATCTTCTGTCTCGTGGAGTATGTCTGCCATCTCCCTTATACAGTCACACATTGAGCTATGAACTGACCTGCCGCATATCCTGGAGACGCAGCCGTTGGAGACCTGCAGGATACGGCTGATGTCGCACGGCCGCGCGCCCGAGTGCGCCAGCTCCACTATCTTCTGTCTCGTGGAGTATGGCAGCCATCTCCCTTCTACAGTCGCACATTGAGCTATGAACTGACCTGCCGAGTATCTTGGAGACGCAGCCGTTGGAGACCTGCAGGATGCGGCTGATGTCGCACGGCCGCGCGCCCGAGTGCGCCAGCTCCACTATCTTCTGTCTCGTGGAGTCCGGCAGCGGTCTGCCTCCTACAAACACGCCGCCGAGCTGGTTAACACCGCTGTGACCTGCCGCACCATAAGTCTGCTTACTCCAATTAATCACGTCTCTGTACTGTGTAGACTTGGTAATGCAACAGGTGGTGCGTTACTCTACCGACAATATGCGTGATGGGTTACATTTTAGGAAATATACTAGAACGAATAACCATTGCTTATTTATAAGCGAGCTACTCTGAATGAGCCAGGGTCTCAGATTCAGATACTTTTCGCGAATTATTATGTTTAAAGAATTATTTATCCGTTGCTTCCGTTTTCATAGGGCAGCTTATAATTAAATATAATATCAGTCGAATAAGCAATGATCATTCGCTTATTTGGGGAGATTCTGCTCTTTAAAGTTTTAGAGATATTGTTACATTTAGACAAGTATTAATTGTCCATAAAAGTTTTAATAATTTAATAATTATTACCAGGACTAATTTCTACGGCTTAATTAAAATGTTTGTGGCAATATAAAATACATGATGCTTAAAGCAATACGGCCGCCGACCCGACCCCGAATGTAGAAGACGCGTTATCTTACGTTGCAAAACATTGATAACGCACCAAGTGGATCAAGTGGTCTTATACCTTCGGCAGAGTTTTGTTTGGTGACTATCCTCCGTGTTGCTTTAAGACATGGAGTAACAAAATATCTGTAGTGGAGAAAACATTCAGACATTCTACATGATTTGTATTGGCGACTTTCAGGAATTCATAAAAAAAATTGACTCCTCGTTTTGATTGTACTTTTAGGTTTATCGTCTTGGAATACATGTTTGTTGGATTGTACGGGAAATCATGGTTTATACAACAAAGATGTTCTGAAGCAAATCCTCACAGCGATCTAGATTTGCTAGCTACAAGTATTTTGTTACTGCCTCTTACTATACCTAGCTTAGTGTAAATAATAAGGAATTAATGGTAATAACCATTACCTTTACCTTTGTGCGCCAGGTCGTCCATGCGGTCGAGCAGGTTCCCGTCGGGCGGCCACGGGCTGATGGGCGCCAGCTGCTGCGCCGGCAGCATCGTGTACACGCCGTACTCTTCTATGGTGGCGCCTGCGGGAATACCCACAGTTAAAGGTACGGTTCTCACAGTTAAAGGTATTCGAGGCCTAAGAAACGCATGTGTGAAATCTACAAGAGGTCTAAACATTCTGATTGGCGCCAGTTGCCTACGCCAGCATTATGTACTGTTAAACGCCTCGTACAATGGTGGTGCCTATGAGAATACCATGATGTTTCGAATCTCTTTGGTGGCGCGCGCGTTGGAGATCGCATCTTGCATATTTAGTATGGGAACGGATGGTGCCACTTACAGGGGGGGTGCGGACAAAGGAAGCGGAGTAGCGGGAGGAGGTTGATAATACAAATTTATATGGAATTTGAAAATGAGAATGTGTGAGTGAGTATAAGTATTGTCATTCATTTGACTCGATTTTGACACCCATAGAATGCTTTTATTACTGATCCACATGGGAGTGGCTAATTTTTTTGATTCATGGAGAATACTATCCATTAGAGGTCTATGAGAGTTGTATGTATTACATACTTAGCTATCCGTTGTCTATTTGTGACAAAAGGAAACAGATAATGTTGAACTCATTCATGTTCCTCCAAATTTGGAGGAAGCAGCACGCTAGTGATTGGCTATTTCATGGTCACTTTACCTACCTGACCGTGGTCACCACAAAAATAAATCTTGATACATTTAGTATAGTATCATAATGCCACATAATCTATGTGGCATAGAATGAACAAAAAGATGATACAAGAACTCATCACGACAATGTGTAAGATTTTCTTTATTTGATTACTGGGTCATTTTTCAAGAGAGCTTAACCTTTTGGCCGCCAGGTCATCTGATTGAGGTAGGTAATCAAAATGACGTTCTAAATTGGTTTTAAGGTTTGATACCTATGCTTAGGAACTATTATGTAATCTGTGGTAATGCTATGTCCAACTAAGTATACATAAATGTATAGGGTCATTATGGTATTTATAAAGGTTAAATTTAATTGGTTATCTGTTTTTAATTTAAGTTTTTATGTTGTATTTGTTTACTGTAGGTTTTCCTAAGAAATTAAAATAAAATTGTTTATATGAGGGTGGGTAAGTATGTGCCATCATTTTTTCACGACAAAATTACAGCTTACGAATTTTATATAAATAGTTGCGTTTTAGAAAAAGTTGTTCAGTAATTCGATATATAATGTTTCTGTAACAGATTGCATATTTTTCAGTATCATAAAATACTTGTATTATTTTTAGAAAACGAATTCTAACAATTCACACGTGTTGCTTGCTATTGTTTATCACGCAAGCCAAGAATTAAATTTCAACAGAGCGTTCAGCCGAGAAACTCGTTAGTATTGCACTTTAACAAACAAAATATGCAGTTTCGAAAATGTTTCTTCTTTATGAGTTCCGAATGGTGGTATTTTTTTCAATTTTACCATTTGGAAATAGCGTGTTTGGGGACGCAGTGAACTTCACTAAGCCGAAAACGATGAGTTTTAAGCATGTGCCAGTTGATCTCGTAAAGAATTTGTATGAGAAATATAGGGATGCGGTAAATAATGGTGAGACTTAACTACCTTTACCTATTACTTGCTTACTTACAGTTGGAAAACAGTTTGGAGATAAGACTAATTTAATTATTTTTCCTTATTCATTTTATTTTTATGGGTATCGTAAAAATTAACCACATGGTGTATAAAGATCGAGGCCTGTTTGTCTGACTGCCGGATAACTTAAATACTACTAAAGTGGTTGGTGCTGAAATTTTTTTTCCGCAAAAATGGATGAAGTTACAAAATAATCGTTGACAAAACCCAGTTTCAGTTAATTTGCAATTTTAAAGACATTAACCATATAATTTTGCTAGATCATTGAAAAAGTATTTCTCAGTTAAATCGATGTGAAAATGTTTAATGTTCTAATAAGTATCTTAATAAGTACTAAGTATACATAGCTTAGATAAGATAGAAAAAAAATGTTTTTATGTTTTACTGTAGGTATATTGTTTCTATATTCATTAGTTTCAGACAACAACCAGGAATCGATGCGTCGCTTATTCTCAAAAAATAAAGCATTTAATATTCACGTAAAGAGGCTAAAAGATGTGAATGGATACAAAATACACAACTTGCTTATCAATGAAGAAAACACATCAGGCAACCCGTATATTTACATAAACAATCCCGTAGAAGCAAAATTTCCCAATCCTTATTTGACTTTAGACGAATTTCAACATGCATTAACAAATAGAATTAAAAAACAAAAGGACACTTTAAAAAAAATTAACCAAAGATTACTATTATTGGGTGATAAAATGCGCACAGGGGTGAAAAAAGAAGTGAATGGCCGATACAACAAACCAACAAGAACGAATTCGAGATCAAGATCCAATGACAAATACACACGATTATCTAAAACAAAGAAATCTAACGAAAATGAATTAAAAAACAAGCAAACTGATCAAAGGCAACAAAGTATTAATGAACCGCAGGAAACAGTAATTCCTAAATCAACATCAAGAAACACTAAAACAGAATCAAGCGTGTTTAATAAGCCAACAATTAATAGTAAAATTGAAAAATTGGAAATTAACAGAGAATTAATGAAATCAATAGTTGACATACCAAATACAGCGGGTAATAGTAAACTTGAAAAGGTTAATAACACAGATTCATCAATTATGATAACAAAGACGGGCATGGAGACAAAAGTATCTACTCTTAACACTACCGTCGCTGATTTAGAAGATACTACTACAGTTCCTTTGGAAATAAAAGAATCTACTGTAAACACTGCAAGCTCCGCAATAGCTACAGATACTACTGATACTCAGACAGAAGATACTATGACTACACAAACTGAATCACCACAATCTACTAAAGAAACTACGAACACCGGGTTAGAAGATACTACTTCATCATATGCAGACGTGAACGAGGGAGAGCAAGTAGATTTACATACTAGAAGGACTGTAAGTGTGCCAACAAAGCGGACATGGCACACGTTAGGGGTAGGTCAATACAAATTCGTTGCTACCGGCGACTTTTTGCAGTGATGCAGTCACAGATAACCCTCAATTAAATTAAATACCGCATGTACAGGGCAACTGCTGGTCACCACACATCAATACATTGCGGGTTGCGGGTGGCGTAACGGCGCGCTGTGATTAGTTATTTTAAGATCGCACCAACCGGAATCCTAGCTAACTTGTTAAGGCGTCAGGAATATGTGGCGACACTTCAACCGTATGGTATCTTTTGTGCCAAATCATGTGTCCATCAACGGTATTCCAATCCGATTTTTGGTGCTCACATACGCACAGAATAAATATTCTATTCTTTGGAGTATGAAGGTTTACTCGCGATGTTTTCCTTCATCGATAAACCTGCGGTATTAAAATACGTATACGTAGCGTGGGCTAGCAAATGCACAGATATGTGGTGAGCATGATCTGTGTTGTAGGTAATGATTTTGCGAGCGAATGTAGACAGCGTCGCATTAGAAGTTAGCACTCGTGGTGGCTTATGGGCCTTGCCTGAAGTTCGTGAGGTCAAAGGTTCAAATCTGGGCCCATTGCTTTATTTTATCACATAGGTAAGATGATTCTACCACAATGATTATACCACAGGCTTTTCGGTAAAATATCGTGTCATATATTTTGGGGAAAAGACCATCCAGTGTTTTAATGTGTCTCTCACGCTCATTGTATTAGTTTGAGTTTACCGCAATAATTCGCATAAATAGGTACATATTTTATTAAAAAACAGATATTACCAAGCAGTAAGTAAGTACCTGATCCAACGGATTTAAATTTTAGGCTACTATTTCTGTCCAAGTATCTTATAGGTATTTGATTTAGATGTCCGTCCTGGGGTCTGATAAATCGAATTTAAGAGTTCTGTCAAAAATTAATTACCAATTAGCATTACGTAGCTGTAGGTACCTATTTGTTTTATTTTACTTACATTACCTATCTTACACCTGGCATATAGCTAAGCGAGAAGCCATTTTGTACCATAATAAATTTAATAAATAATGTGACAAAAATCTCGAAACGAAAATATAGTCAAAATTATTATTATTTCCAATTATGTAGTTATGTAGGTACCTACCTATTATTATTTAGATACTTATTAAAATTGTTCATGGCCTATGTCTAACAGAGGGCGTTGACAGGCCGATGCTAATTAGATATTCCTTGCTTTTAAGTTTAAAAGATACTTAATTTTTTTACAGAGACCTGCAGTCTATATGGGGTGATACTATTTTTATTTGTAAGTATTAGAAAAACTGATGTAAATAATTGCTGGTTTTTAACGTCAAGAAGCAAGATCACCCAAGAAAGTGAAATAATAAATGGCTTTCATATTTTTGTGTGTCAACATAAACTTTATTCAGGTAATTTTATATCTTAGTAACAAAAAGCAACACTTAAACTTATGTCAACTTTACCTTAACTTACTTCCCGAACGAAAAATCCAAGTTATTGCCTTAGCAATAACTGAAACAATCTTCAACTGGCCGCATGAAACATCACTTTAACAATATTTTGTTATTTATTTCAAAAAGTCCACAGACTTGGCTGTACGGAAGCGTACCTTTGCGTGTCCGAAAACACGCAAATTGGTTTCCCGCCAAACGAAACGTCAAACTGTCAAACGCGCGAACATTGCGCTTCTGAATAAAGGCGCCACTTCACTGATTACAAAACACAATCTCACGTGGAACTGCTGTATAAACCTTTATAACTATGAAGGGACGTCGAGATAGCTCCATTTCACTATGGCCAAACCAAAAGGAGACAACACTACAACCAACAGTCGACTTCCATTGTAAGCCGCTTACTGCATGTAGCGACTGCTCATTTGTGCGAGAGGGACACCTAGCTTTCCATCTGTTGTTTTAATTTAAAGCCCCGCCCTTTTCTCATTTTAACCCCCGGTAGTGGGGTAAACTTGGGCAGTTTTAAATTATCTATTATAATAAAATTATTTCATGAAATACGGGGTTGGTTTTGGTAATGATGTGTTTAATTTATGTCGATATCTGTATCGTCGAATGGACCGTTACGATGTAGCTACCAGATTTAGGTAGGTACCTACCTACCTATCAATATTTGATAGGAATTGTCGATTTTACTTACACTAAGATTTGATGAAGTAAGTAGGTTAACATATCAAGTATTAAAAAGTATGGAAAGATTTCTCTTACCTTGGAAAAATAGAGCAGGTCATTTCAATTGGGCTAAAAGTTAAGAGAACAAGAAAGAAATAGCCAAAAAATAGATAAAGTTGAAATATCTTTTATTTCGAGCGCTGTATTTTGCATCTTATAAAAAATAAAATAATAAAAATACATTCATTATGCAAACCCTTTAAAACCTCTCTGTCTCTGTTTCACGTTAACCAAAAGGCTTCTACGGTCAATTTCCCGTCTCATTCATGCGCATATTCGTTATAATATTATTCCTGTAGACCTCGGAAAACATTTGAATATGCACTTTAACACTTTTGAATACAGTTTATTTTAGGGCAAGAGGTTCTCTTAGGGTTTCTGTCAACATTTGCGGTAGAGTTTCGGTTTATCTCCCCCGCATAAAATTGTTATAGTCACACAAACATTTATCTTTGACCAATGGGACGTAACCGCCAACCTTTTTGAGCCAATCAATGTGCTCAAAATGTTCGGTTTCGCGCCATTCTGTATTTGAATTTATTTTATTATTTTTAAAATCGGCGCATTCTTTTTTGGCACCAGTGTTTCTGCTGTGCACATTTTATGTGCAAATAAGATGCATAGCTTCTAGTGCTTTCATTTAAAAATGTTTCCCATTTGTGCACCGTTACTTAAATATTATAATAGTAACTGACACTAAATTCAAAATCTTTTAAAGCACATGAGTACACATACCTACATATTTTGTACACGTAATTTTTAATTTAAATAGTACCTACCTAGGTATAAAACAAAATCGCTTTCCGCATCTGTTCCGAAACTATACGCAACGGATTTTGATGCAGTTTCACTATGATTCAGATAATTTCTCCCGGATTTTTTATAGGTCTTGCATGTTATAATTATAGAAAATATAAAAAAGTCAATGTTTAGTTTATATGCGAAAGTTTGTAAGGATGTTTGGATGTTTGTTACTCTTCTACGCAAAAAATACTGACACAAGGCTATAGATACCTCGAGAAAAGCTGCGTTTCCGTGAGAAAAACATTTCTACGCGGGAGAAGCCGCGGGAAACAGCTAGTAAGTAAATAATAATTAAGTAAGTATTATAATAGTTTTTTTTATACCTTCCTATGAGATAATAAATATGATATCCTTTTTTACAACTGCATTGTATGTATACCAAGGGGGTCCATTTTCGAAAAATCCAACATTTTTGGATTTTTTTTTTAGAAGCCACCCGATTTTCAGGTTTAATTCATCATCATCATATCAGCCTGTAGACGTCCACTGCTGGACAAAGGCCTCCCCAAGGATCTCCACGACGACCGGTCCTGCGCTAACCTCATCCAGCCGGGTCCCGCGACCTTCACCAGATAATTAGGTTCATCATCATCAACAGCCTATTAATCTCCCCACTGCTGGGGCTCAGGCCTACCCTCGCAACGAGGGCGTGCGGGCTATAGTCCACCACGCTAGCCCAGTGCGGGTTGGTGGACTTCACATGCGTCTAAGAATTTCTTCTTCGGCGTATGCAGGTTTCCTCGCGATGTTTTCCTTCACCGTTTGAGAGCAGTCAGTACATGTACTTAAGTTTCGAGAAATACCCATTGGTACATGGCCCAACCGGGGATCGAACCTCGGACCTTTCGATATGATAGGTCGCGTCTTATCCCCGAGGCCACTGACGCTCTCAATTGTTAATTAGGTTTAATTATTTAAATTTAATTACTTGCTTATATATTGGTATAAATATTAATTTAAATAGTAAAACTATCACAAACTTAACCATTTTCAAATAAACAATAATGTCAAGAACTTAATTTACCTTACAATCAAGTTTCGCGCTAAAAAAATAAATACTTACTTAACTCACAAAATCAATAGTACCTAATTAAGTTAAAAAATTCTTAGGAAAACTTACCTCGGTTCATTCTATTATCCGATTAAGTAGGCAGGTAATTCATGTCAGCAACCAATTTTTTTTTGATATGGAAAAGCAGAAGCGCATACAGGTTTTTTTACCAAGTTTTTATATAAAATTTATCTAGGTATTTCACATATTAAATCGATTTCGTTCAAACCTTCCATTCACCCATCCCGGTTGAGAGGTTCCCGGTCCTGTTTGAAGCTCGTCCTGCCTAACAGTCGTAGCGTGATGTTAAATATAGCCTATCATAATAGGCTATATAGCCTTCCTCAAGAATTAGGCTAGGTATCAAAATGCAAAAGGAGTTTTTCAAATCCGATTGTTAGTCCCAACGTTTGAACATCCAAAGAAACAAACCATCTCAGAAGCTTTAATATTAGCTTTTATATTTTGAAAGTTTTATAAGTTCTTTTAAATTGGGGAAACCTATAATTGACTTTTGTTTATTAATATATTTTAAGTAAATCTGTATTATTATGAGCTGTTGGTTTCCTAAAAAAAAAATATTTGTATATATTTCAGACAAACTTTAAAGTGTATCCCAGACACACGCGGCCTGCGGTGGCGGCCTACCGCAGGCCGCAGCCTCAATATGCAAATGCAGGCCGCGCGTGTCGGAAGTCTCACATACGTATTGAATACAACAGGCCGCTACCGCCACCGTCACCGCAGGCCGCGTGTGTCTGGGATACACTTTAAAGTTTGTCTGAAATATATACCTACTAGTAGTTCCGTGAGAACAGTAGACCTCGCCAGCCCTTATAAACCAAACCTAAAAGAAACCAACAAAAGTCAACTTTGGAAACAGAAAAAGTACCTACTAAAGTGACAAAAATTAGCACTTTAAAGCTTAATATTTCGCAAACGGATCCCTGAATCGAAAAATGTTTATCACACACCCGCGATATTTTTGAAAGACCCATCCAACGATACCCCATACCATGGATATCACGCGGAAAAAAATAATTTTCCATTTTACTTATGCAGTTCTATGAACATAATTTATTTTTTCAACTTTCTTAAGTCGATCCACTATTACTCAAAAACTAATAGAACCTACTTAGCCGTAATAGTTTTCCTTGTAACTACGTTATATATGCTACTGCCATGAATTTTTTCACATTTCCAGAAGCAACCGTTTAGCTGGCAGGGGGGTGACACGTGACTCTAACGAAAATTACCGCTTTAAAGCTTAATATTTCGCCAACGGATCCCTAAATCGAAAAAATGGTATTCACACACCAGCAATATTTTTGAAAGACCTATCCAACGATATCCCACACTATGGGATTCACAAGAAAAAAAAAGTTCACTCCCACTTTGCGAGTATGGTAGGTACTCTAAAAAAAATGTTTTTCAAAATTTTATTCTACTCATTTTGTAGGTTTAATTAATTTATACATATGCCAAATTTTCGTCAAAATCGGTTGAAAAATGCGACCTGTAAAGAATTACAGACAGACAGACAGACAGACAGACAGACAGACAGACAGACAGACAGACAGACAGACAGCCGGACAAGAGCATTTTTGGCCAGTCTCGAAACGTAGACGCTTCGCTCGCTTCGCTCGCTCGGTCAACTAATATATTAAAGCTTCTGAGATGGTTTGTTTCTTTGAATGGATACGCTTAAAGTATCTCCGTAGGTAAGTACGTACTTGTATGTAGTGATGTCAGTTATGTCGCACTTACCCACCCCAAACTGTATCTGTTACGCGTGGAACAAAGCTCCGTTCATATGAAAAGTGTAAACCAGTTATAACGCTCAACTGAGTAACTGAGTAGGCTCAGAAGAGGACTGAGCGGTGCTAACGAGGGATGCGGTGCGCAGATGTCCGCACATCTGAATAGATTAAAGTCCGTTTTGTTATTTATCTTGATTAATGGCATTTATTTATTTACACTTAGATTAAATTACGGGGTTTTTATGGACTGTCATGACTCGTGCAGGTGTAGAAGCTTAGGGAAAAATAAGTAGGTTGTACCTATGGAACTAATATGTACCTATGTTTTTTTTCTTTTTATAGTTTTACGGCCAAGTCCTTGTAGGCCAAATCGTAGTTTATAATCACGAATACATAAAACCGCAGCACGACCTCCAAGGCACATAACTATGCCATTCGGTTCTGCCGTTCACACTGATAATACTTAGGTTTAATGTCGATTTAACAAGAGACAATTTGGCAGGATCCGGTAGAGTCGTTACACGTTTTTATTGAACTATCCCACACCCACACAATATACACTTTCATAGGCACTTGTTGCTTATATAAAAAACTATCACAGATAAATACCAAAACCTACTTAAATTTTTTAGAAAAACTGAACAAAAACAAGCCTATGTTTATTATGTTTTCTTATGCTTGATGAAAAGAGCCGTGGTAGCCTAGTTGGTTGTGCACTCGCCTCACGTTCATGAGGTCGTGGGTTCGATCCTGGCCCGTACCAATGAGGTTTTCGAAATTTAAGTACGGTTTATTATAATACCACAGGTTTTTCGGTGAAGGAAAACATCGTGAGGAAACCTGCATACGCCAAAAGACTGGTATTTACTATTCTAAGGCGTATGTGAAGTCCACCAAAAACGGATTGGGGCATCGTTTGGCGGACAGGGGTTTGGCACAACAGATCCCATAGGGTCGAAGTGTCGCCAGGTATTCCTGGCCCCTAAGAAGATAAGATAAGATATGCTTGATGAAGAGATGTCATTTTTATTGGATTTTTTTTGTTTCCCCCAGGCACAGATTATGCCGTAAAGCAAAACACACCTACCGATTTATGATGATAATAATATTAGTGTGAATTTTAGTTAAGTCTACTCCGGAATCATCGCTAACATAGAAAGCGGTGGTAGAAAAAAATTACAGGTAGAATTGAGTACTCCTGAGTAGGTACTAACTCCTAGGCAATAAAATATTTTGACTTTGACTTCTAATGTTTTGTAATGCTTTGGACATATTCACACACGGCTGTTTAGTCTCAAATTAAGCCGAAGCTATCCGATGGGTACTCAAAAACTGATAAACGTACATATAAATACTTTTAAATAAATACTTAAATACATACAAATACCCAGAATCCTAAAACCAACCGATATAATAATATGCTGATCACACAAATAGTCCCGGGTGGGAATCGAGCCCACGATCTTTGGCGTAGAAGGCAGGGTGACTAAGAAGACCTTAAGTTTTAAAAAATCCACATTAAATATATCTTAACTTTTTAGTGGACGAGGAATTACCTGGCCACACTTCGAGGGTACAGAATGTGCATCCAGAGCCGTAAAACCCAGTTTAAAAAATAAAAACAGAATCTGTTGTGACAAATCACTGTCCGTTTAATTCAGTTTCGTAGCGCTTTCGTAGCACTTTCGTAGCACAGCACATCCTGTTTATTTAAATTTGTCTTTGCCTGACCTAAAAGTAAAACGTCCCAAAAGCAAAACGTAAAAAACCTATACATAAAATATACACTTTTCAATACCAACCTACCATTATAAATGGTACCATGTCCTACTGTAGGACATGGTACCGTTTATAATGGTAGTTTGCTATAAATAAAAAACCTTTACATTAGGTATGAAATTGTATTTGATATTTATGTAGTTATACCACCAGTAATAAATAGATATATTTTTTGGTAAGATTAAATAAAACAATAATTTATCCAGCGAATAACAAAAGTACCTACATACACCTTGCTGGCTCTTTAGCGCACCAATATGAGTTTTGTAACATCAAAGGCGGCAATCTGTCGTTCTGCCAAAAATGAGTTCTCAGTGTTGTTACAATCAGAAAAAAATTTGAAAGTCAGATTGCCGCCTTCGTTATTAATCGAGTTAAATTAACCATACCTAATAACTACGAATACAATTGAGTTGCCTACTGCTGGCGCCATCTATCCGTTTTAAAACGTAACTGACATTGTACTACCCCTCCACAGATGGCGCTACTAGCACGAAGCGCGTCTTTAAAGTTCAGTTTCTTGACGCTAGATGGCGGCACTCCGTAGTTTACCGCCTCTGTTGAAAGTGCAGTGAGTTTTGAATAGGTGGAGGGAGATACCGTTTTGTGACAGCACTTTTTTTACAAACGGAAAAAATTGTTTTGCTAATGTTTGGAGTGAACATTAATATTTTCTTACACAATAAAGTGTGACAGGACAAAAAGAACAGCAAAATACTATGCTCAAAACCCAATCAATCCAACCACGATGTTCTAATAACTCTGCATATATTGGTTTTTACATATTCCTCAAAACCTACAAGGAGAATTGAACTCTAATTGTTTTCTTTTACAGTTTAATTCTCAATGGAGGCTTTGTTGAGTTAGTTACAAAATACAAACCAATATTCAAACAGCGGCGTTTTGTTAACAAAACAAATCATCGGCTAAGGTTGTAAAACTGCTAAGTCCATTTATGTCTCTCTATTTTATTGAATAAGATTCCCTTCCGTGTTGTTAACAACGTCCACTGCTGGACATACCTTGGCTATTTTACTTACTTCATGAGGGAGTAATTTAGTATTCGTTTCTTGTAGTTTAATAAAAACAGGTCGGAAGGTAGATTTTTATTAAAGTGATTTGCATGTGATTGTGCTTAATTGGTATAGTTTTCAACTTAGAGGCGTCAGGGTGAGTGACGTCACCTAGCGTATGACGTAATCTCACGATCTCTACGCTAATGCTACGCTTTAATAACGATTGCTACGGACGTTGAAAGAGCCGTGGTAGCCTAGTTGGTTGTGCACTCGCCTCACGTTCATGAGGTCGTGGGTTCGATCCTGGTCCGTACCAATGAGTTTTTCGAAATTTAAGTACGGTTTATTATAATACCTGTTGGCGACTTTTTGGAACTATTTACTTTTTATACGCTTTTTAAATATAGAATTTATAGTTTTGTTTTTAATACGTTTTACTGTCAGATTGCGGCTTTTGCTAACACTATATGTTCTAATGTGCTATTATATTTGTGTATCAAGAAACTACGCTTTCCTTTCCGCCTGCAACGTCCTCAACGTTTTATCCTCAACATTTGGTCCTTCTACCGGTATTATTTTTTAAAAAAACCAGGCGTAAAACGCAAAAATGGTTAAAACGAGGGCCGCAGCAGCGGTAAATGAAAGTGAGCAGCAGGCGTCCGCCGGTGCGCCTCTGGAACCACACGTTGGTACAGGTAATGGCGAACGAGCCAACAGTGGGTGTGTAGCTAGTCCTCCTTGTGCTATGAAGGAACGTGAGGTTAGCCGTCAAGGCTCAGTTCTATATAGTGAGGGTTCTACACGTTCATCAGCGATTGCAATAACTCAAAAGTCTGCAATCAAAGCTCGTCTCGCTCGACGCATGGCGGACCTAGTGGCTGAGCGCGAGCGCCTGGCCGCTGTAGAGCGCGAGCGCGCGGCCGCCGCACGCGAGCGCATAGCCGCCGCAGAGCGTGCCGCGGCCAAGGCCGAGCTTCTAGCCGAGTTAACCGCTGTTCACGCAGTTTTAAGAAGATGCAGCCGCGCGTCTCGTCACGCCGTGGATCGGGGGTTAGAGGCCAACTATAATATTTCCCGGTGTGATGGTAACACAATAACCGTGTTTCAGGTAATTAGGACAAATCGTCGTATAGTTGAGGCAGGTGGTGCCGTCATCAATGACCGCCTGTCGGTGCCGCTGCCCTGGAGCCAATGCGGGACCGCTGTAGCGGGCGGGGTGATGCCCCAGCCTATCCTGCCTGCCCCTCCGCGCCCGTCGGTGCCGCTGCCCTTGAACCAATGTGGAACCGCTGATGCGGGCGGGGTGATGCCCCAGCCGATCCGCTCGTCGGTGCCGCTGCCCTTGAGCCAATGCGGTACCGCTGTAGCGGGCGGGGTGATGCCCCAGCCGATCCTGTCTGCCTCTCCGCGCCCGTCGGTGCCGCTGCCCTGGAGCCAATGCGGTACCGCTGTAGCGGGCGGGGTGATGCCCCAGCCGATCCGCTCGTCGGTGCCGCTGCCCTTGAGCCAATGCAGGACCGCTGTTGCGGGCGGGGTGATTCCCGAGCCGATCCTGTCTGCCTCTCCGCGCCCGTCGGTGCCGCTGCCCTGGAGCCAATGCGGTACCGCTGTAGCGGGCGGGGTGATGCCCCAGCCGATCCTGTCTGCCTCTCCGCGCCCGTCGGTGCCGCTGCCCTGGAGCCAATGCGGTACCGCTGTAGCGGGCGGGGCGATGCCACAGCCTATCCTGACTGCCCCTCCGCGCCCGTGGACGCCGCCGCCTGTGATGCCTCAGTGCGGCGCCCCGGTTGCGCCATCGGAGTGGCCTGGCCTCCCCTGCTCTCCTCGCCTGATGGCGCTGCCGCCCATGGTGGGCCAGCTCGGCGCCCCTTTGGCGCGGGAGATAGCAGGTCTGCCCAATGTTTTGTCTGCCCCTCCGCGCCCGTGGAAGCCGCCGCCTGTGATGCCTCAGTGCGGCGCCCCGGTTGCGCCATCGGAGTGGCCTGGCCTCTCCTGCTCTCCTCGCCTGAAGACGCCGCCGCCCATGGTGGGCCAGTGCGGCGCCCCTTTGGCGCGGGAGGTAGCAGGTCTGCCCAACGTATTACGTAATCATAATTGTGTCGACACTGCTCAGTTGCTCAGACATGTGGAGTACCTAGCATCCCCAAACGTGACCAATTATCATCATCATCATCAGCAGTCCAAGTTCAAGCTTGAACTTTTACCTGACTCTCTTACGCATGAAGCGAATATTCATTTTGGCATTCTGTCAGAATCCGTATTTCAACGTGACATGTCAAAACCATTTAAGTTAGAAAGAGTTCACCTTACCTCTGACGATAAAGTTTCTACATTGTCAAAAGGTTCCAAAAAAGGTTCCTATCTTACTTGTCGAAGTCAAAACCAATATGACATTACTTGTTGCCGCGAATCCTTACAGCTGTCATTAGACCGCCGCAAATGTCTCAAAAGAGGATTTCATTGGTATAGGAAGAGAAAAAAAAAGGAAAGGACAGGACTGACGAATTCGAAATTTGGCTTCACATATTCGCTGATCTTAGTGAACACGCGTACGCTTGTGTGGCGTTCTGCCGTTTATATAAATTCCAACGGAAACGTCAAACTTGCCCTTATAGGCGGTAAGGCCCGCCTGTCTCCTTTGAAGCCTGCGATTCCGAGGCTGGAGCTTCAGGCCGCTCTTATCGCCGCCCGTTTTGCTATTTCTATCTTTACTTTGCTATCTATTATATATTTGCTATCTCTATCTAAACAGTTGGAGATATGTCCCATCACTTTTAAATGTAAATGTCGCCGACGATGCCACGCGCGTTCAAGTTAACTTCAACTCGTCTTCTCGTTGGTTCACTGGGCCCTCATTTCTGCTTTTGAAACCGGAGCATTGGCCCCTTGAGCCAACGGTTGATGTCCCACTGATTCTTGAAGAGATGAGGCCGGATCAAGAATTGGTGGCACTTAACGTTCAACAACCGCCTAAACTTCCTTCACCGGTAGTTGCGGATCAGTCGCATTTTAGCAAATGGCTTCGTTTGGTTCGGGCTACTGCTCGAGCGCACCATTGCGCGAAAACCTTTCGGTCCGCTTTGCCACAAAGAAGTCCAAATTCCAAATTAAATTCACTTAGCTCTATTCAAAATTCCAAAATGTGGTATCCTGTACTTTTGGCGGAAGATTTGGTACTAGCGGAACAACACCTGCTACAGCAGTCACAATTAGATTCTTTTATAGAAGAAGTGACTCGCCTCCATGTTTTTCTACCCCCTGTAAGCATTTTATTTTCTTATATTTATTGTTATTTGAAGAACTGGTCTCTTGCTTTGGAAAAGAAAGAATCGGTGCCGTGCGTGATGTTTCCACTCAAGATCTGAATCCAATCTAGCTGGATGGCAAACATCCGATTGTACGCCTACTTATCTTGCACTATCACGTCAAGAGCTCGCATGGGAACACGGAGACAGTTGGTAACGACGGATGAAATACCATGTGACACGCCTCAGGCCAAGTGTTAAGTCAGTAGCGAAGCAGTGTCAGCAGTATAAAATTGGAAAAGCCACTCCGCCCTCTCCACCATTCGGCAACCTTGCTGAAAAGATCGACTCGATTGGGCTAGATTATCTTGGACCTGTAAATGTAACCATCGGTCGTCGCCATGAGAAGCGTTGGGTCGCCTTGTTCACCTGTCTTCTCGCCTGGTTCACCTGCTTAACAAGAAGAGCCGTTTATTTGGAAGTCGTCGCCAGCCTAGCTGTCCATGGATGCAGCCATTATGTGTATACGGCGATTTATCGCCAGGCGGCACTGGGCTGCACCGTCAAACTACGTTGCTGCTCGAGGCAGAGGCCACAAACAACTCGTGGTCCCTGACGTACGTGTCCGTGGCCCCCGACGAGGCATTGACCCCATTCCATTTTTATGTACCTACTGAAATGTTGGCGACCCGGTACTCATTGCGGATGGATCGTTGCCTCGAAACACTTGGCCTCGGGGAAGAGTAGCGCAGACCTGGCCAGGACAAGATGGCATTGTGCAGATAATCGAAGTAGCAAAGAATGGAGGCACCATAAAGAGACCAGGGCTAGGTACGTCGCTTTCCAATTTAGTGTGTTTCAACACGGGGGATGCCATGTTGACGACTTTTTGGAACTATTTACTTTTTATACGCTTTTTAAATATAGAATTTATAGTTTTGTTTTTAATACGTTTTACTGTCAGATTGCGGCTTTTGCTAACACTATATGTTCTAATGTGCTATTATATTTGTGTATCAAGAAACTACGCTTTCCTTTCCGCCTGCAACGTCCTCAACGTTTTATCCTCAACAATACCACAGGTTTTTCGGTGAAGGAAAACATCGTGAGGAAACCTGCACACGCCAAAAGACTGGTAGGTATTTACTATTCTAAGGCGTATGTGAAGTCCACCAAAAAAACGGATTGTGGCACCGTTTGGCGGACAGGGGTTTGGCACAACAGATCCCATAGGGTTGAAGTGTCGCCAGGTATTCCTGGCACCCTAAAAAGATAAGATACGGACGTAGCACTTCGAAGAAAGGCGTAGCACGGCGTAGCTTGTCGTAGCACGGCGCGGGTTTTCTACAAACTTTTTAAGATACCGAGAAGTAGTAAGTATACCTAAGTACGTAGGTAGAAATATTAATCTTCGTTCTTTATTCCAAGTGGGTTTAACAATATAGCTGTGGACTACTGTTTGTAGTCTGGCACAAAAATGTTGTTAGCATTTAAATAAATACTGACTGGATGCGGAGAACCGAGGATCAGGTTCAGTGGCGCGCCTTGGAGGAGGCCTATGTCCAGCAGTGGTCTAGGACAGGCTGATGATGATGATGGTTTTAATAAATACAGCAATAGCGGCAGAGAAGTGAACGAGAAAGTTTGATGTCCGAGGTATGCGTAAAATTTCAGGGTTCTGCAAAAGCCAGGAATGGGCGAGATTCGCCAGTACCTAAATTCTTAAAAGTTGAAAAAAAAATTACTTACCAGTTTTTTTTTAATGTTAACGGTTCAGAAGCTTTCGAGTTATATGCCTAGAGTATAGTTCTCACGAACTATACTATTTATTATTAAAGCAATTCATTCAATTCAATTCAATACACTTTATTGCACGTTTAAAAATTACAGACAAAAACAAAAACAGATACAGTAATGTACATCTAGGCGGTCTTATCGCTAAGAGCGGTTTCTTCCAGACAACCTTTGGGTAGAGAATTTACAGCAAATTAGAAGGTAGGTTGTGCAATTTTAGGCATATTTTAAAAATCTACATACACTAAATACATAGGTATACAAAAAAATATATATACATACACACATACATGCATACAATATACATACATACATAAATACATACATACATACATACATACAGACATACATACATACAGTGTAATCGATAACAACAAAGTTCTAAGCAGGTGAAGGAAAGAGGGAAGTGAAGTGATCAGACACAGTCGGTGAGAAAAAGTCCCTTGACTTGTTGCTTGAAAGCAACTAAGGATTTGGCGTGCCTGATCGGGACAGGAAGGGAGTTCCAAAGACGAATGGCATGGAGTGTGAAGGATTTATCGTAGAATTTAGAGGAGTGAGGAGGGACATGAAGACGAAGGTTTTCGGAGGAACGAAGAGGAAAATCGTGAGTGGAAGAAAGGAATTGGAAACGTTCTTTAAGATAGAGAGGAGTAGTTGGGTTAAAAAGGACAGAATAAAGGAGAGAAAGAATATGAGCATCTCTGCGACGACGAATGGGTAGCCACTTCAGCTGGTTACGGAAGTCGGAGACATGATCATACTTGCGCAGACCGAATATAAATCGAATGGCAAAGTTTTGAAGACGCTCAAGCTTGTTGAGCTGATCCACCGTGAGGTCCGGGTAGCAAGCATCGGCGTAGTCTAGGATGGGTAAAAGTAAGGATTGTGCGAGCGAAATTTTGGTGGCAGTGGGCAGGAAATTGAGCAGCCGTTTAAGCGACCCCGAAGCTGCAAACATCTTCCTACTCACCTCAGTTATCTGTTTGTTCCAGGACAGTGATTCGTCGAAATAAATGCCAAGGTTCTTTACCGTCGTACTAAATGGTAAACTAATATCATCAAATACGACAGGTGGCAGTAGTGAACAATCTGTCCTGGAAATATAGTGCGAGCTACCAATAACTATGACCTGCGTCTTATTTGGGTTGACTTTGAGGCCAAAGGAGTTGCTCCAATTGACGATTTGAGCCAGGTCCGTATTTATTGTGGAAATAGCTATTGGTAGATTGCCTGGACCAGCCTGTGAATATATTTGGAGATCGTCTGCATACAGATGGTAGGAGGAAGACAGTTGGTGAGTTATACCATTGATAAATATTGAAAATAACATAGGAGATAATATAATATAATAATTCATAATTTGTTAGTAAATACTTACATAATGTTAGTAACTATTGAGATATTGCGAAATAAAATATCGAATATATCATTAATTATTTCGGTTCTGGACACCACGTGTTTGTGGTTCCAGAACCTGACATCTGGGCAGTCCGACCGCTCCACTATGGTGCTAAGGAGGCTGCTGGAAATTATGAGTATTTTAGATTTTGATTAAATATTCAGCAAAACATCTGCCGCGTTGCTCTCCAACAAGTGTGGGCGACCGTAATCTTCTTCCTTTGTTCTCATAAATTTTCTACTCTTCTATCTCCGTCACTTCGTTCAGCGCCGAGGCAAGCTGCCCCGCGTATAAATTAGCTAACATGAGCACGTATCAACAGACGGCTCCCCGCGGCCTACGTGTCGCCGGAGATTTAAATAATTCATTGATTCCACTTCCTACCAGACGACATAAAAACTTAGGTAGGTGTACATTAGCTTTATTTTCATATTCATATTAATTTATTTTGTATTAAACATACAGCGTCAATAGTACGTAGTTATAACTTTTGTAACAACATATTGAAATGTCAAACTAATATAGCAAGAATTAATATTAAAACAATGTGAGATTATCGTCAAATACAATGTCAATGTGATATAAAAATAATGTCAAATTACATTTCATACATGTATATCTTCACGCTATGTCCCTGGCGGGGTAGGCAGAAAGAACGGAGCGCCAAGTATCGCGATCCAGACACACCTCTTTCGCTTCGTCATGTCAAATTATTATAGAACGAAACTGGTTACGTGTGAAGAAAAAAAAGTATTTGTATGAAACTGGTTAGGTAGCTATGTCGCTACGATCACACATACATAACTTTAAGTACGCATCGACACGGAGATTAGTATTTACTCTACGATTGGGAATCGAACCATACCACCGGTACAGGTACATCTGGTATTCGTGGCACTTCAATCAATCAATCAATAGCATATTAATATGTCACTGGTCTACCCTCTTAACAAGGGCGTATGGGCTAAGTCCACCAACGCTAGCCCAGTGCGGGTTGATGGACTTCACATGCGCCTAAGTATTTCTTCTTCGACGTTAGGCTTCCTCACGATGTTATCCTTCGACCGTTCGAAAACAGTCAGTAGGTATCAAAAAACCCATTGGTAGGTACATGTCACGACCGGGGTTCGAACTCTGACCTCTCCACGTGACACGTCGCGTCTTACCACTACGCCACCGACGCTTGTGCCTCTTCATATCTGGCACAAAAAACTATTTAAGTACCCTTAACAAAGCTCTATATTTTTTTTGGGAACTGTCTCCCATAATCAATTTAAATAATTATTTAAATGCCAATAGTCAATCTGCACAAAGGTTTTGCCAATGTACGAGGTAACTCAATTAAACAGTGCAAAGTTTCCTCTCCGTGATGAGATTCCATAAAAAATCAAGTGCGTAAAAATCAGTCCTTTCTTTTAAAATGAAACAGGTTGACTGGCCTGTTCGCGTAGTTGGTAGTGACCCTGCCTACTGCGCCAGAGGTCATGGGTTCGATTCCCACCCGGAACCAACATTTGTGTGATGAGCATATCTGTTGGTTATCGGATTCTGGGCGTTTGTATGTATTTAAGTATTTTTGAACGATACGTCGTTCTCCCTTTTTATGTTTATGTGTAATAAAACTCCGAACGTCGATAGATAATGTTTGCTAGGATACACTTGTTGCTTCAATTGCCACAAAATTTCATCAAAATCTGTCCCGTAGTTTTTGCGTGAAAAAGTAACAAACATCCATACATCCTTACAAACTTTCGCGTTTATAACATTAGTAGGATAATCGATAGGAATATTTGGAATTATACTATAATTTATACCAACTATAATCGTTAGAGCAGCAGACAATATCAATAGGCTTTAGTTGAATAGAGGTTTTGTTGAAACACTGCATAACCAAAGTTCACTGCAGCCGCGGCCCAGTTGCACACTTTAACTATAAACTAATTACAGTTCAAGTAAAGTTTGTCAGTTTGTCTATGGCTACACCAGCCTATAACAAAATCAAAATATTTTATTCCATGAGTAACTGGGTACATTTATACACGTAAATTTTGATCTACCACCGCCTCCTTGGTGTTAGCGCTGAGATGAAACGCCGAAACATAGTAGCGTTTGATGTTTGCGAACGGGATGTCAAGCGATGCCGACGCGCCTCCCTCAAAACGTCTGTTAGTGACGTATTGCTGAAAGGATTGTGTAAAAATTAAAACTGAAGACTGAAGATATAAAATCGGGGTTGGAATTAATCATTTACATAAGATAAAAAAAGCCCGTCTACGCTACTATATAAGTGTTGGTAAAAATTGTTACTATATCCTGTTACTATATCCCTCAGAGTGTTAAAACGGATTTTGCGACCCAAAAAACAAGTACAAATACTAGACTTATGTGAAGTCTAGATAGAGTTCGTTTTTCAAAAACCAAAATCTGACAGCCACATTATAATGAATATAGAAATAAAGTTAAACCCCAGAAAACTAACTCATACTTAACAAATGTACAAAAGATATCATTGCTGCTAATCGAACCCACGACCTCTGACGTTCATGCTTAGCACGCAAATCACTCAATCTATAAAGAAAAGCCTATGTTCCTGTAATAAACCGAACCTACATTTTTAAAACACTATAATATTAGTAGGTACCCAGCTTGACCAAATGTGTCACTTCCCGACAACGCTACACGCACTGTTCAAAAAAGAAAGTTAACTAAAGTTAAAAGTGCATATTAATTTGATTAAAGCCGTGCTACTGGCTTCGCCGCATGTTTCATACCTATACAAGCGGCCTTAAAAGCTGCGGGGCGGCCCGGCGGAAATGTCTACTAATTTAGTTTCCGCTGCGATACGGGCGACGCTGCCTTTATTTAGGGAGTGCCGAATAACAAGGCTTCAGGTCACGGAAAATAATCGGTGCTGTGTAACAAACAAGTTTCAATTATTTTAAAGTGGTAGAACATAGAACGTATACGAAGAAAAATACCTGACAATTTGTCTAATTCGAGTTCCTATTGGATTATGATTGTTATCTTAACATTTGATAGACATGACTTGACATTTATGAGGAAGGTAATTATAGAAATATTCGCCGTGGAGTGAAAACTATGCAAGTGGTAAAGGAATTATTTCAGGAGAAAGTAACACGGACGGTAGAAAATAATAAGTCTTTTCGAAATTGACTATTCCGTCTCTCTGTGTTTCTCAGACAACAGAACTAGTTCAATATTAGCAATTGTTTTTTTAAGTAACATTATGTGATGATTATTTATTCACAAAAACACCTTACAACTAAGTCGTACTACATAATTAAAAATAAAAATAACTTATTATAAATCTAAAACTAATCTACAAATAAATAAATAAACTAAACCTAAAAAAAAACTTTCCTAAAGGTAGAAGATCTCCTCCAACTCCGCCGAATTTCCAATAGTGCCTAAAATGCTCGCGGCGTTACCCCTCTGAATCTCCACACTGATGCGGCGAACGAAGTAAGCCCTGGCTCGTGAGTCACCCGATTTTTCGTTTTCTTTTAGACTATGCCCGATAATTTTCGCGAACATTATGTTATTAGTTATTTTATATTTAAATTGGACGTTGAATTTTAAAAAGTAGAGGAGGTAGCGCGACATTAATAAATAATAATAAAATAATAATAAAAATTTTCAAACGGAGTCCATTTTTGTAATAACGGGTTTTTATAATGGGTGTTTTGTATTTGTTAATAACGGGTAAAACCACTTTCCGCGGAAAGCTCATATGGCAGCAGAATTAAACTTCCGTCACTGCCCACGCTGTCGAGGGCCGTAAAATAAAGTTGGTTGTTTTACGCCTGTGGCCGGTGAATTAATTATAACTAATTATAGTTCCCCTTGTTGTGTCTCAGGCCGGGGATTTTACAGACGACCATATTAACGTGTCAACTTATATAACTAACATCTACAGCAACATAACCGCCATCACATTAGCTTGGATGCGGTGGTAGTAAAAAATTTGTCGATATATGGCTTGAATCAAAAAATTTAGCCACTCCCTTATGGATGAGTAACAAAAGCATTTTAGGGGGTGCCAAAATCGTGTCAAATGTATATCAAAATTGACACATTCTCATTTTCAAACTCCATATAAATTTGTATTAGTAATCTCCTCCCGCTAATCCGCCGCACCCCCCCCTGAAATTGACACCGAATTTTTCTTCGTTTCCCATACTAAATATGCAAGATGCGATCTCAACAGGGAGCGCGCGCGCGACCAAAGAGGTTTGAAACTTCTTGATATATGGTGTTTAAAAAATTTTATGTCATAATTTTAATTTTTAAAAATTCTTGTTCTAAACGTAAATTTTTAAATACAACATTTTATCAAAGAGGTAGGTAGGGTTTTCTCAAGCAATGATAAACCAAGAAATGACAATGGGAGACGGGGAAAACCCAACGACCCGAGTGCAACCAGTATTTTAAAATGCATTTGCACAGTCGGGAATCGAATCTGGGGCCCGTTGCAAAATATCGTGAAACAGTGCGTGGTAGATTGCGGGGGCGGAGGGGGAGGGGGACGTAAATGAATTATCCCTAAACAGTGCGGAGCACGGACGTGATTCCTCCACCACACGGACCACTGGCGCTCAAACTGCGCGATATGGAAATTTATTTATTTGTTTATTTATTTATTTATTTACAAATAAATATATCCTCTAACCCATACAGGTTATTCTTTTGAATGGGATAGTATGGACGCTTTTTGAACTTACAGAGGATAGGACTTTCCGCATTTTTTATTTTAAACAAACTGTGAACATTTATTTATCAAGCGTTTACTTTTTCCAGAAGTCCCATAAGTTTTCAAAATAAAGTTATTACATAAAACGATCAAGATTCGTGTTTATATAAAACCATTGTATAGCGATAAAAGTAATTTTGTTTTTAAAGTCTAAACTAAAATATATAATTATGTATTCCTAAATAGTAAATGATAAATAAAACACGAGGCTCTCCACCGCTGGGAGCGTGCCCAGAAGGCACGGCGGCATTATTCTCTGAGCGAGTTAATGCCCAGCCCCCTCTCTGGTCGTTGGAAGCTCCAAGCTTTGGCGAATTATTGATCGAAATCTACGTAAAAAACCTAATTTAAAGAACTTGTACTTGTGAATAATTCTGCGGATAATGGATAATTAATCGAGCAATTTCTCTTTTAAGTTTTGAACTTGTAATCTCTGGTGTTCCAGCTCATAAAGTTTGAGCGCCGGTGTCGCGCAGGCGTCCCGTCCTATAAAAGGTAGGATTACATTCTCCGGCCCATCATTCCCAGCGTTCAACAGGTGGTGAACACAAGGGGAGTGGTGTACACGTTTGCTTGTAGTTTCTTTGGGAGTGTGTACAGTGCACCGCTCAGAGTTAGATCGGGTGAGTTTTTTAAGAAAAAAGATTTTTTTGTGTTTAACTATTCTTAATTTATTACGTTTTTGTGCTGACAACAGTTAAAATACCTATTAATATTTCCAAAATGAAGGGCCTGCTAATTTAATAAAATAAACCTATACAAATTAAACCTCTGTTAAAATTTATTCGTGATAAAATGATTTTTATTTATTAAATTAATATAGACTTAGGTACTTACATAAAAGGCAAAATCCAAATATTTTTTCCATAAGGCGGTGTCTGCTGTTTAGGGTTTAAACATTTGACTTACCTACTGAAAAGGTATTTAACAGATAGATTTTTTTTAAATTTGTTGATCTAAATTTCTTGTAAATTGACTTAGGTACATAATTTTTTTTTACAAGGTTAAATCTTTACAAAAAGCAATTATTATTCGTGTGTAAGACCCGTGTAATCTGTAGAAACTGTTGTTGTCTATGTTCTATTATTTGTTTTCATTATTATTTGTTCTCCTTCTTTAGACTGTAAGTTTCCCGAAAAAATAAAAATAAATATATATATATATATAGTAATGAATACAAAGCGCGTAAGTCTAAAACGTACAGTCGACCGCACGACAGTGAAAACACTTTGACCTTGAGCTATTAGGGAGTTCCGATACTATGAGAGACCAGTTTATACTGGTTTTGTTTCCACTGACGTGCGGACGACCGTACTAAAAAGCAAATGGCTCAAGTGAATAAAAAAACATTTATTTAACGCTTTTAGCACCTCTCGCTGCTAATTCATATATGGTTTTATCAAAACGCCCTTATAAATCGATTTTTTTGTCTATCTGTCCGCCGGATAACTCGGAAACTACTGAACCGATTGGGCTGAACTTCTATGTAAAAAACTCCGACAATAATATTATATTCAAATTCATTTATTCAGATATTACAAGATCCATTTTTTGTTAGTAATATATAATACTTACCTAGCTAGTGTTAGTAACATTTAAAAATATTAGAATAATCCTACCAATATTATAAAGGCGAAAGTTTGTGAGGATGTTTGTTACTCTTTCACGCAAAAACTACCGATCAGATTTTGATGAAAGTTGGTACCGTGATAGCTTATATCCTGGATTAACATATAGGCTACTTTTTAACACGAACAAAGTCGCGGGGCGTCCGCTAATACCCCCTAAGCAACAAAACGCCTACATAGAGAGCGCTGTTTCACAATGTACACGGGAAAAACTTTTCTACGCGGGCGAAGCCGCGGGAAAAAGCTAGTTAATAATAATAACTCAACTATGTTAATAATGGGATTATTATAAATGTTTCCTTAAAGGAAAAGTAAAAAATATTGACGGATGCATTTAGAAAAAAAATTTTAAAACATTTTAGAAGTTGTTTATTATTTTTACATATTAATTTTGAAAAACCATGATTTTTGCCGTGCAAGCCCTCAGTCCGTCTACGTTGATGCCTTCTCTTTGAAAGCTAAACCGTGAATTCCTCGATAACACTTTTAGAAGAGGCTTAGTCGTCCGAATATTCTCTAGTAGTCCAGCCTCATGAACAAAAAGCTGAACATTTCGTTCTATGAATATTCAAGTAAATGTTATGATTGTAGCCTAAGTAAATGAGATAATCCTCCAGGGGAACCAAGATATGACAATTAATTAAATACACTCACTGACTAATTTAAAGTAAAATAACATTCTATTTCAGTTATCTACATAACACATACCTATCTAGGATACTGACAGACCCTAAAATAAATTTTCACAAATAAGTAATGGAACTTCAGAAAGTTATTCTGTGAGAAATATACTGGATAAAGACTTTAAAAATATTAGTTTTGCGACAGCAGATATTTTTACATGCTTATAATTATTAAAAACTCGGTTTTCGATTCTTCTACACTTCCCGATATCCGATCATTGCACCCACCTTTGGTTCTAAAGACAATGCAATAATATATAGTATATACAATTATTTAATTTTATGGAATAAGTAACAAAAGCTTTTTTAAATATTTAACCTAACAGTCAAAATAACGGTTGATCTTTTTATATTTCGAAGCTCAATATAAAGTAACTACCTAATAATTAAAAATATATATTAAAATGGATGGACACGTTTCAGGTTAGCATTTAAAATCGCACCAAAGATTATAATTAACAAATTAATATGGCGTCATCAACAGGTTTACTTTATATAATGTTATTGTTGTTAGTAGTTGAATATATCTAAAGCGTGGGTAATTCAGTAGGTAAGTTTTATTTTTTACATAGGTAATTATTTTCAATAATATTAACGAACTGACAACAGCTTTATATGAGTGGCTAGAATATTACTTCCTAAAGGTGTTGACCACTTTCTTAGGTGACCGTACTTACATGTATTTATAGTATATTATACCCATTTACTTTATGTACCTACCACAAAAGAGATACTAAATATTAAGTGATTTTAACCCTGTCAGTCCGTTAATACCTGCCAGTAAACAGCATCTCTGGCTTCAGTAAAACAGATACCTAAGTACCTACCTATTCTAAGCTAAGCACTTGAAGATAAAACGATCTCGTTTAATATTCAACAAAGGCTAAATCACCTTATTAGAAATGAGGTACAAAGCCGAGAAACAGTATTAGAAACTTAAAATGCTCTGTCTCTATCAATAGGCAGAAGTTAGAGCGAAAAGTACATTAATATGAGAGTTGTAACTTAAAATCTGAAGTTAAACTTAAAAGCGAAAAGTTAATTTTGAAGATTAAGATAATGTATGTGAATATTGTGAATCGTTAATAACAATCTGAATGTTTTAACTCCTTTCAAGTTGTGATTAGCTTTGTATGTTCGAACTTGTGTATTAAGTACTTAAATATAACTTATCTATGTGTAACTTATATATGTCTTGTGTGGGGTGATGGTGTGAAACGATTTCGATGAAACTTGGTTTAAATACTGGTAGCTCCTTTGGATTAACATAGCATTTATGTTAAATAATCATAATAACGTTTGGACAAATTTACACACGACTGTTTAGTTCCAAACTAAGCCGAAGCTTGTAAATGGGTACTTACTCAACAAGTGATTGTAATGGGTACTTACTCAACATGTGAAAGGTTGTCTGGAAGAAATCGCTCTTAGCGATAAGAGCGCCTAGATGTACATTACTGTATCTGTTTTTGTTTTTTGTCTGTAATTTTTAAACGTGCAATAAAGTGTATTGAATTGAATTGAAGTGATAAACATAATAAATACTTAAATACATACAAACGCCCAGCATCCGAAACGATATGCTCATCACACAAATGTTGGACCCGGGTGGGAATCGAACCCACGACCTCTGACGCAGTAGGCAGGGTCACTACCAACTACGCCAACGCGAGTATCTTCGCCAATTATAAACCGATTAGAATAATAATTTTTTATTGAATAAGCTTTAATTAGGAATTCCAAAGGCTGTCTCATATCAATTTAAAAACAATAAAGATAACTTTTAAAAAAGTTGGGAGTCAACAAGTCATCGATATACATAAATCATTTTACAAATAAGTCAGTTTTATTTTTTGGAAAACCTTTTTTTTATAAATTTTTTAAATTACCACAAAAGCCATAGCGTGATCTGAATGTAGCTACTGGCTGGCTGGGCATCGTAGACCTTACACTTCCTCCGTATCCCACCGCTCACTGTCACTTCAGCTTCTCCTCGACTTGTTACCACTATGTCTGTATAAATTATTATATTTGTCGGACAGGCACCATGCAGTCCACCAGAATCGCCGTGTCAATATTTCTGTTAACGTCAACCCTCGCTGCACTCGCCTCAGCATATCGCGATTGTAAGTATACAACATTTTATTGGATCATGATTATTGTTAAATAAACTAAACTTTCATATAAGTACCTGTCTACACATTATCGTGAAAAAAAACCTAGAAGCTGAGAGAGCGTGCCCAGAAGGCTGCCGGCTTCCCCACTGAATGGTGAGGCTGATCCTCTGAGTGAGGGGTGCCCAGCCACTGGTCGTTAAAAGCCTCGACCAGACACTTCATTGTTTAGTGTGATAATTGTTCAGTATTTATTCAGGGTACTGAAAAACTTGTGGTAGAAAAAAAACTTCTCTTACGAAATATTTATTTAAAAGTGTTTTCCACCTAAATAGTAGTTCGGTACCTATTCAATACTGAATGCCACTTTAATAGTAGAATGAAAATTTTAGAGAGAGAAAATAATAGCTTCCAACTGTTATCAACATAGGTCTAAACGAAGACAGGAGGATGTACCCCTCTGTATAGATTAAATTAAAAACCAAGTCGCATCCGGGAAGAAACTAATTTACGTATAAAGTCTAAACTACGCTACGAGACGAGATGAGATCGACCATTGCCGATAATGTTCACCAGGTGGAAGGCAGTGGATATTGAGATGGACGTTCATGATCTCATGTTTCCGACTTCGCTACCTTTTTATTAAGTTGTGGGTTGATATATTAACCCTGTGGTATTCTAGGTTACCTGTTAAAAGATTTCGATTTGACCCTTTAAACGGTGTGGGACGTGTAATTAAATTGTGGTTTAGGAGAAGACATAAAACGCCTGTAAAGACAGGGGCTCTCTGACGGATGAATAAAAGTAACATTTTTTATTTTCTTTTTACGATATAAAGCGGGAAACGGGCCGGCACCCAAACTTATGGTAAGCGTCCCATCTTCTATAGCCATGACATGCTATGACCTTACTTCAGATTACTCTGTGCAACACGCAACAATCCAAAGGTCATTCAGAGTATGCTCAGTAATTTCACTGACGGGTTTTCAATACCAGGACCGCTTAAAATTCACAATTATACCAAATAAATTTATTAAATTTAAATGATATATATTTTTTTAAATTTTAAATTGAAAGTTTTTTGTCGTTGGATGTCGCTTATACATAGGTGGACGGATAATTAGAAACAGGGCAAGATTTTCATACAATCGAGGTCACGTTGAAGCCATGGTTCTCCGTGAAGGATTGATCGGGGCATGATCTGATGACGGTCATCGAGAGAGTACATGGAGGACTTTCAGATCGCTATACATATTCAACTGATGAATCAGATGAGCCGTTTGGTAGCAGCATCGTCATGTAGAAAAAAACCTGCAAAATGGCATAAAAATGTATGAAAATTTTAAAGTTAAGGAATCATGGCGATGGTGCTCCCAAACGGTTCATCTGATCAGTTGGATATCTACAGCGATCTAAGAGTCCTCCATCTACTCTCTTGATGACTATCATCAGATTATGCCTCGATCAAGTCTTCACGGAGAGCCATGGCTTCGAAGTTACCTCGATTGTATGAAAATCTTGCCATGTTTCTAATTATCCGTCCACCTATGTAGATGTCAGGTAAATTATGTATACTCGTACCTACGCTACGACAATTTAAACAGCGATGCAATTTTGGAAGTATCTACATATAATAAAAACTCAAAGTGTTACCTCAGACTTGCGGTCGACTGTGCTATTTAACTGTTATTGTAATGTCACCAGAATTCCAAAAGTTTGTAAACATTTAAATCGATATAACATTTAGAAGGGGTGAAAAGTGAGTTGTAAAGTTTACAACATTACAGGTTAAGGTAATAAAGGCGCGTTAAAATGTACTTACCATAAAATTGGAACAATAATGGTCGCATAAAAACGTATTTATATTTAAATCACCTCAATTTGCAAAGTTTAAAGATCTAGTAACGACATCCTTCTAGCTCGTTGAGCGGAAAAAAAATTGACAGGCAAAGAACCGGAATAAAATGGAAAAAAAATTTTTTGATCTTGATTGTTCTTCTGTACACTATTTACAGCACTAATTAAAAACTACATAAAAAAAAAGTGTATAAAAATTAAATAATGTACCCAAAAGGTCCTGCCTGGGTACTTAATTCCATCACTGATCGTCAACAATCGGACAATTTAGAATTTCAAAAGTGATTTTTATGAAGACTGTAATTTATTGGGATTTTGATAAGCTTGGTACAGTGTTATAATATAGGACTCTTATTATGTATTGACATATTGTATCTACCTACTTGATATGTATTTTATAAAATCAACCTGTATAAGACTTACCTGAGATAACACTTAACTACACTAATTAATCAAATTAGTTGATATTATCCACAGATTCATGAACTTACGCCACTTGTGAACTTTGAACTGAAATCCAATTTCCCGTAATTTCGAAACAATCCAAAGTTATTTTGGAAATATGAGTACTTCAGTACTATTCTAAAGATGCAAAGTTATTTTGATATAAGTGGCCTTAGTTTACTACGTGAGATGATTTCCACCGGAATAGGGCATAACTTATACTTACTTGAGATAGAGTATTGTTAAAGTTTATCTCAATTCGTGTGATATGCGTATCCGATCGACCTGAGGCTACGTGTCTTTGTGCACATTGAAAACTCAGTATATTTTACACCTACTTGATCTCTTTGATGTGTGAAGTTGAAATGTGGTGGTTCAATTTCAGACTTGGAAGATTCGACCAATGTAAAGTAGATGGACTGCTTAGATACTTACCTTACGAGCAAGGCACATGAGTCAAACATGCGCGATCAGCATTAATCTAACAAATAAACAAAGAAACGAACGAATGAAATAATATGAAATATTTAAGTGTTTCCAAAAACTAATCTATAATTTCCCGGGACTGTAAGGAGACCGCAATTCCGTCAAAGTTTCAGCTTGTCTATTTCCCGAAATCGTCATCAGGACCGTTACCCCTCAAATGTTGTAAGTAACAATTAAAATCGACACTGCCTATTTCCGTTTATATTTTGTTATCTTTGAGATGCGAAGAGATTAAGTGGAGGTGTTATTCGGAGTTTAGGTGAACGCTCGGGGCAGACGCGTTTGCGTTTGGGCGGATTAAAATGTTACGTGTGTTAAGAAGTTAAGACTAACCGTGACTGAACGTTACTTACAATTAACAGAAGATGTAAGGGAAAATTAAATTTGATTGCAGAGTTATTAAAAAAGTTGAAGAAGTCAAACAGGGTCGAATCGAAAGTTACGTAAAACTTAATTTTTGTGTAAAATAACTATAGTTAAGTTATAAAGTTAAGTTTATACTTACTTCTTCAACTTGTAAATTCATTTCTTCTATTCAATACGATTCAGCTGTTTTCCATTTTAACAAAATGTATGGATTCGTTAAAATGATCCGCTAGTTTTATAGAATGCACTAGGCTGATCTTAAATGCAGAAAGATACATCAGGATTTATCATCAATTATGATTTATCAATTATCTCAGACGTGCTTCTGATGATTTGAAACAAAATAAATCTTTGGATCTCTGGGTATTCCTATCCCATGGTCAGCCAAAAACTTCTACAACGGGATACCTATACACGGATCATCATCATCATCATATGAGCCTATAGACGTCTACTGCTGGACAAAGGCCTCCCCCAAGGATCTCCACGACGGCCGGTCCTGCGCTAACCTCACCCAGCCGGGTCTCGCGACCTTCACCAAATCGTCGGTCCACCCTGTGGGAGGCCTGCCTACGCTGCGTCTTCCGATACGTGGTCGCCACTCGAAAACCTTTCTGCCCCAACGGCCGTCAGTTCTACGAGCGATGTGCCCAGCCCACTGTCACTTCAGCTTCGCAATTTTTTGAGCTATGTCGGTGACCTTGGTTCTCCTGCGGATCTCCTCATTTCTGATTCAATCCCAGCGTTCTTACGGGAATCCAACTATTCTTCGATATTCGAATGTTTTGCAAAGGGCGAAAACTTTGATTGAAATCGATGGGGCGGCTTACTTCGCTTATTTATAGATCGGCTGTCTGTATAAAGTGCTGAACATTCTTCAGTCAATTTGTGTGACCCTCTCAAACCGACACTTGTATTCGTAATAGGTAGGTATTTCGTATTTTTCGATTACAATTTCTGTTAGTGCTGCAAAATACACGAGTCCTATTGTATTAATTTTCAATATTACGAGACTCGACTGTATTGTTTAAACGTATATGCGACTAGATTCGCTCTCGCGCTGTCTGTGTAATTAATTATTGCTTACACTATGATCTAGGGCTCGAGTCTTAAATTCTTTCTGCACTCGACTATCTTTTTTTTTTAAATCTGGACTGGAATCATCGTCTTTGAGTCTTCTTTACGCCAACAACCATTACTGTAATAAAGTTTCAACTTCAGGACTAACAACGAATAACTTTAACTTAACATAAACCTTTTGATAATCTGTCTACCTATTTTAGGTACCTACTTAATTTTTTTGGTTTTCGTATAGTTATTTACAATAAAAAATATCTTACTCCGCCATTACGTCGCCCCCTGGATGTTCTTGATGCGAATTTTACCCACAGATCATTTTGAATTCATGTCATGTGACATATCATGTGAAAATATACAATTGGTAACATTAATAAGCTTTTACAGATAATGGCGCCAAGTTACGCAGAGCTGGTTTGCTAAATCTATTTCCATTCCCGAGGGTTGGCCGCGCTTCACACAGCACCTGGCAGAATCCCCACGACGATTTATATTCAGGTAAGGTGCTAGGCTAAGGTATGGTCAGATCGACACCGGGATAGAAGAACTAGAAGACCAGATGTAACAAACTATAACATACCATTCTACTCTGGTTAGGTCGTTCTTCTTTCTCCGGTACCTATTTTACCCCGCCTAACCTTACATAGGTAAGACTATGATCCATGAACACACAGCTCAAAGAGTTGATAGGTCCAGATGACTTTTGAAATGAGTTGTTTCACAATGCCTACTCGTCCAGTCCTGTAGTAATTCCTAATTTATTTATAGATTTAATATGGTGTTAAAAATTGGTCCACCTGCCCCCACGTTGCGTTCCCTATAGTTACTTATAATATTTCAAAGAAACTCCGAGTATGCTTGAGCTTAGAGTCATCCTTCAGGCCCATCATAAGTGCCCACATTTCGACATATGGTAACCTAGTTGATAGTGCGCTCATGTCAAGTTCCTAAGATCAATGGTTCGAAGCCGGACCGGTTCCATGTGTTTTTAGGTTTTCGGTAAAGGAAAACATGGTGAGAAATCCTCAAAACCAAGCTGAGTCCCTCCCTTTCCAGCTTATGGTGGATTGTTGTTCGTATGTCCTTTGTTTTGAGGGTAATTCTCTGCCCAACCGTGGGACGCATTTATAGGCTATTGATTTTGACAGAAGACGAGCCGTCAGTGGAAAAGCGGCAACTGTATGCGTTCCCGCGCGTCGGCCGCAGCGGTATGTCGCTGCTGCGAGAGGAGATGGCGCGCGCCAAGTCGCTGCAGGCGGTGCCGCAGCGGCGCAACGACAAGGGCATGTGGTTCGGGCCCCGGCTCGGCAGGTCCCTCGAGACCCTCCAGACTGACGATGGTAAAACAATGCAATTCCTATTAGTTCCGTTAACTTAGATTCCGTGGACAGTTCCGTCGCGTTACAACGGGACATTTAAGTGAAAAAATTCCCCACTCCTCTTTAGTCTTCACGTTGTTCTTGGGGGCATTCCTCTTCATCATATCAGCCCTTTAACGTAAGCTGCTGGACCGACTGCTTCCTCATTGAACGCCATCACACCCGGGCCTACGCCCTCCGCATCCAGCCGCATCCGGCCAGCTTCTTTAGGACATCGGTGCACTTCCAGAACTCGTCTACCCCAACGGCTGTCGGTTCTGCGACAGATGTGACCTGTCCTCTGCCACTTCAGCTTGCTAATTCTTTCGGGTTAGGTTCTCCTTTGGATCTCCTCAATAAGGATCATTCCTTCAAAGAAACTCTGAGCATAGCCCTCTCCGCAGCTCGCTAAGCGACCTTAAATGCGTATCAGTTATTAATATATGTGCAGCTCTATATAATAACCCACCTACTGGCAACTGGCAACCGGCAAACTCTTGTCTGGCTACTACGTATATAATTCCCCTTATCGACAGAACTAATGGCAAATCGAAATATTTAAATAGTACCACGGAACTGTATAGTGAGAAAATAAGTAGCAAGCGCTGCCACAGAATTTCATTGACACATCTACTAGGAACAAGCCCAATACCTATTTCATATTATCTTATTATAGGGGGTCACGTATACCCAGCGACACTAATCCGCCTCAATGGCATCATTAGTGTCAGCCATGTGGGGTGGCTGGGGTTGGTCCAACGTTCTTAGGGTTACCCAAGGACATGAAGCAGCATCAGCCCCGATTTTACACTGCGATTAAATATATCAGGTGTGGGTTTCCTCACCAAGTAATGCACTAATTGCCTGGCGATTATCACAATATTACGGTCAGCTTTGTTATAAGATACTCGTTTAAACATCATCATATCAGCCTGTAGACGTCCACTGCTGGACAAAGGCCTCCAGCAGGGTTCGGCGACCTTCACTAGATCATCGGTCCACCTTGTGGGAGGCCTGCCTACGCTGCGTCTTCCGATACGTGGTCGCCACTCGAGAACCTTTCTGCCCCAACGGCCGTCAGTTTTAACATTTTTAATGTTTAAACATATTTTATTTTATTTGGAACACTTACAGCTAATATTTACGAATGCATACAAAACTTAACTTTCACTTAGCCATTGATTAGTGTACACAGATAAATACGATATATTGACGAAACCCTCACCGTACATTCACTTACTAGCTTTTGCCTGCGGTTTCACTCGCGTTAAATTTGTTTGGCCAATTTACTTATTCTTTCATGTCATTCTGATTTTGTATCTGTATATTTCTGTAAAGTTTCATCAAAATCTGTTCCGGAATTTCTGCGTGAAAGAGTAACAAACATCCTTGGAAACTTTCGCGTTTACAATATTAGTAGCATTTTAAAAAGCTTGTAATTTTCAGATATTACTATCCAGAACGAGAACAGCGAGCGAAGTGAACCGGAGCAAATAGAGCACACCGAGAGGAAGAAGAGGCAAATCGAACCACTGTAATCAAAATATACTTCAACATTCAGTCCCGATACCTAATCTTCATCCTCTGCCTCCTCTTCCAAGATCTGACAGACGACTGTATACTTGTGTAGTGTATGTCTAAAACTATTTATAAGAATAATCAACATAGCTACACCAACCCAAATGTTTACATTGCACATTGTTTGTAACTTTGAAAACTTTATGTCAATTCAACTTAAAATTTTCATCAATGCGTAAGTAAATGTATGTTTAATTGAAAGTGTGATTGTGAGAAAAATAATATTTATTGTTACCGAAATTGATTTCGACCGCCAAAGTATAAAGTACTGAGTATTTTTCGTATTTTATAAGAAAATATTACAATTAGTAATATATTATGAAAAATAATGTTAATCTATTTATTAAACCTTAGCAAGTAGTGACATTGTTGCCCGAGTTATTTCTTAGGCTGGGTGGATTTCAAGTTTCAAATTGTTGTTGTTATCACGAAATCCATGAAATAATTTTGGCAAAATAGTATGTATTTACTTATTTATTATTTGTAAACATAATTGTTTGTCATGTGCCAGAATATTGAAATAAAATGGTGACATCAGATTTTAGTTTTTCATGTGTGCGGTTTACCACAGTGTCCCCACAATGCAAAAATAAGATTTACTAAAAAACCTACAATGACGATGAATGATTATAACTTACAAATATACCTAAGCAATGAAGACAATGTAATGAGAATTGAATACTCGTTCAAAAACTTAAATGGACTTTTTTATCGAATGCATACATAGGAGAGGTATAAAACAACAAGTCCTTGAAAAGTCAACCTATTTGCAATAAAAATTGACCCCACTGTGCCACCTTTCACCTTAGCAGTTAGACTCGAGTGCCAAGAAGTCGTGGGTTCGATTCCCAATAGGCACAAACCACTTCGTACAATTTGTACCAAGTAGTCATGGTATAGATGTTATAATCGTGAATTTTCCTGGAAACCTTGTCTAATTTCTATAGTACAATCGGCCAAGAAAGTGGTGTATCAGTTATGACAAATTTTCAGTTGTCAAATAATTTTCTATAAGGACAGTGTTTTGCCAGTCAAAATTGACCTTATTTTTTGTGACGACATGAATACGGTTGCTAGGTGTCGGGCGGGCCGTATGGTACCCACAGAATACACTATGGCATAATGACACAAGCATAGTGTTATTTCGATGGTAATGCGAATATAAAAGCAACTGAATAATTATTGAAATTTCCCTCCAAAATTGGCACCGCATAATTGACGATGTCCATCAATATCAGCGAACTCACGAACTGACAAAATATATAAAAGAAGAAACTGACTGACTCATCACTCACTCACTCACTGACTGATCAACCCACAGCCCAAACCGCTGAACCTAGAAACTTGAAGGATCCTCATATAACTCTATTAACGTCCATTAAGAAAGGGTTCAAAAATCAACCCATGAGGGGTGAAACAGAGGTTGAAAGAAAGTCCGTCGTTTTTGAAAATAAAACGTATAATTTTATATATAAGTAGGCTTTTAGTTAAAAACCAATGATGACGTGGTTCAACATTTTCTTGAAAATTCCACCCCCTAAGTAAAATGGGGAATGAAAATTTGTGTGGGAGTTCCGGGTTTTATTTCAAAGCAAATGTCAGACAGAACATGAGTATTAAATCGTATATGAATGTACAATCTACAGAGTACAATCTGTTTAAACAGTAATTTCAGCAAAGAGCGAAAGGCTAGAAGGCAGAACAAACGACTTAAGACGGGTTGAACGTCAATCATACCGTCACATGGTATGTCTGTCTGTCACACGGTTTTATTTGGTAAAGGAAGATATACACATGAAAGGAACAGTATAGGTTGTGGGTTGAATGTAAGATCTTAAACGTATCTCAAAGCGTCTACACTACTTTCTTCATATGTTTCTGCCAGAACAAGATAATTTCTATAAACCTAAGAAAAGGTGAACCTTGTCAAAGGGATTTGTCTTACCTCTGAAATATGTAGTAACAATGTATGCACATTTAAATTATTTGAGATACATTTTATAAGTAGTGTGAGTTTTTTACGAATTCAAACGTTTCTTCGACATTCCGTTTCATTTATTCCTTCCATGTATGTTAAGTGGGTCCCACAGGGTCCAGATTGGCACCTATAGCAACAGATATAAGCTGTCTCTAGTCAGGGCGGCGCCCATGAACATTTTTTAAATTTATGTTGACGATAATAGCTATCTAGGGCATACAGAAAGCCCATTTTATCAGTGCTAACTATGTCATCATTTTTCATGAATAATAATTGAAACATCCAATCTCCGTTTCCTTAATACAATTGTAAAAGAAGTCACCGCATATCCAAGAAAATTGCTAAAAATAAACGGTCATTTTCGTTTAATAAAACATGATGATTAAATAGTGTATTATTAAACGTGGTACAGGATGATAGCAGATTATCCCGCCGCGGGCTTATGGCTTTCAAATTAACTGCAGACTAGTCGGCGTCGAGCAGCCTGTATCTACGTTTATGATTTCAATTCAATTTACTTCATTGCACGGTGAAAAGAGAAAAGAAAAAAAATAAGCCCATTAAATAAACTAGGCCACAGAAAGAATAGTACATTGTGCAATAAGGGAAGTAAGTAGGATATTACTAACGAGAGTCTGTTAGAAGCCCGACGCCGAAGGCGGAGGGATTTTATTGACTCGAGTTTGTAATACCCTTACTTCCCGTGATGCACACAATGTTTTTCATCACATTTGCGAGGAAATTAATACCTACGACACAAGGGAACAAATCTATTTTCTTTAGACTTTGCTGGTAACAAATTTTCACTAAGCAACTGAGCCGCATTCACTCTATCCGGAGGTGGTAATATTGTTGTTGCACTTTCAGACTCGGATTCTTCACATGACATAGACATATTTTAAGTTTGTTTCTCTCTTTAATTATACTAATAGGTCACAACTACAGGTAGTTAATAAAATAGTTTTATTGTCAACTTTGTCAATGGCCGCTTCTTCTTCCCAGCTCTATATAACACCTTGGAGGCGGTGGTAGATAAAAAATTGACGTTGTATAAATGTACCTAGTGTACTTACATGCAATAAAATACTTTTGAATTTTGAATTTTGAATTTGAATTTTGAATTTTGGAGCTTCAAGTTTTTTTTTCATATGTTATTTTTACGGCCAATTGGAAATAAGTTCTTAAGCCCAAATCTTAGATCGTAGTTTATAATCACGAACACATAAAACCGCAGCACGGCCTCCAAGGCACAATCAGTGCCATTCGGTGGTCCACACTGCCACAGATAATGATAAAAAATGCATTTAGAAACTCCCAAAGGCGAAAGCCCATACAGCCAGTTTTTATCGAATTTCAAAATAAAATTCACTGAAATAATTGCAAAGTAAACTAAAACATTTTTAAAACACAAACAATAATGCATTTAATTAAAGCGTAAATGTTTAAATTACCACTTGTAGAAGTTTCGAAGACATAAAAAACCATGTTTGATTTAAAATCTCCTTAGTGTGGAATGTCATACCTGTTTGCTATAAAGTTGCCTTCGAATGAACGCCATTTTTTTAAACTACACATTATAGTCCCTAGGGGTATAATATTGTACTGATTTTCATTACTCCCGCGGGTGTAAATAGGCCATTGTGTTTCTGTATGCATGCATATAATAATCCACAGAACGAGCAAGTGTGATGAAAATAATATTACTAGGCGGTGTTGTCGCTAAAACCATATTCATAGCTTTATAAGTTAGCTTAACTTATCTAGAACATAGAATACACCTAGACGCAACACAATTCTTCATTTTATTTTCCTTTGTAACTTAACGATTTAATTATGGGAAACTAGATACAATTTATTTCTTCACTTAGCATTGTGTGGGCAAATTAAATATTTCTATTATATTTATAAAATTAGCTTTTCCCATTCATACATAAGTAATAGTGACTTTAAACATAAATTAAATGTGGGTTTCTTTTCGAGTTGTTACTTATTCGCAAATGGCGATGGTGTCAGTGGCCTCGGGGATAAGACGCGACCTATGATATCGAAAGGTCCGAGGTTTGATCCCCGGTTGGGCCATGTACCAATGGGATTTTCTCAAAACTTAAGTACATGTACTGACTGCTCTCAAACGGTGAAGGAAACATCGTGAGGACCTGCATACGCCGAAGAAGAAATACTTAGGCGCATGTGAAGTCCACCAACCCGCACTGGGCTAGCGTGGTGGACTATAGCCCGCACGCCCTCGTTGAGAGGGTAGGCCTGAGCCCCAGCAGTGGGGCGATTAATAGGCTGTTGATGATGAAATGGCGATGGTGTGTAAGGGTCGGGGCAGACCAAGCGGAAAATTTCCCGCGCACTTTTTCACGTCATTGTCAAAAGAACCATGTCACTATTGCCTAAAGAACAAAATTGTATGAATGACCTCGAGCGCGAGGCGACGCCGACGTGCAGAAGTCATCATACGATTTTGTTCTTTAGGCTATAGTGATATGGTTCATTTGACAATGACGTCAAAAAGTGCGCGGGCAAATTTCCGCTTGGTTTGCGCAGTCCCTAAACGGTTCCAAGAGTGAAGACAGGTAAACGAATTATAAGTGCGTAGCGGTCTACGCCACCGACGCGTCGTCGTGGCGTAGCCGTACGTAGCGCCTTTAAGCTGAAACCTATAATAATTTTGAAAGGTAACGATATATTCATCATCATCATCATCAACAGCCTATTAATCTCCCCACTGCTGGGGCTCAGGCCTGCCCTCTCAACGAGGCGTGCGGGCTATAGTCCACCACGCTAGCCCAGTGCGGGTTGGTGGGCTTCACATGCGCCTAAGAATTTCTTCTAGGGCGTATGCAGGTTTCCTCACGATGTTTTCCTTCACCGTTTGAGAGCAGTCAGTACATGTACTTAAGTTTCGAGAAAAAACCCATTGGTACATGGCCCAACCGGGGATTGAACCTCGGACCTTTCGATATCGTAGGTCGCGTCTTATCCCCGAGGCCACTGACGCTCTGGAAAAACGATATATTGCATTTTAATATTCTCCGTTTTCAGTACAAGCGAAGCGTCCGTCAGCTTAACTAGATAAATAAAGAGTGTGTAAACAAACACGGCGTGTGCGCGGACCGTTCGACAGGGCTTTCCGCACGCCTGCCCTACCTACAGTAGCTTTGCGGTGAACACCACGTGTAAGACCCTTACACACACACACTTTTTACAGCGAAGCAGTGACTGGATGCGGAGAACCGAGGATCGGATTCAGTGGCGCGCCTTGGGGGAGGCATATGGAGGGAGCCATCAGTGGACTAGTACAGGCTGATAATGATGAATGATGAAGAATGCAGTCAAATACTGTATATACTAACATAGTTTTTAAGATTTTGTGTATTACTAACAAAAATATGGACAATGTCTGAATTAAAATATATTCTATTCTAAATAGGCTCGCCTTGTCTATTTTACTCGTATACATACAAGTATACACGGCGACTTTTGGAAGCGATCCAAACGCAATGCAGTGTAAATACAGTCGCTCGCCGTACCTTATTTACACACGGCGACAGTGTACGTGCCGTGTGTAAGAGCTCTTATGTTGATCACCAATTTTACTGATTATTTACTGTTACGTTCTTGTAATTTGTATGTTCGGTTTGGAGCTCCGATATTGTGGCTTCCCTGCAGCTTATCCTAAAAATTAACAAAGTATCTCAATGGAACAGAGCCTCGTTGAAAATAAGAAAAATCATCGACCATCACCAATTCAGGTAATCTATCATCAACATGGTACAGAACGACCAACTTTTCCAAAAGAGTCGTATTACAAAAAAATCTGTCTGGTCAGTCGTTTAAAATAAAAATAATATGTTTTGTATGCATTTTATTTATTGTAGGGTTATGTGAGCTCAAGAGTTTCCATCTATCCCTCCCGGTAGATATGATTTTTCCCCACTTATCTCTACTAGCGGTACTTTGGTAGCGATAGGTGTACCCGTCAGTAATTTTCACGATTTCGTAAGTTTAGTAAGTATAAAACAGATATAAAAAAGACCTCAATTAAAGTACATCTAACGGAAAAAATACAAGAGTGCCGACAGCAAGAGGAACAAGGCGGTGGCCGTCGCCGGGTCGACGGCCTGGCCGCTGTTGCAGTGGTCGTTGAAGCACTGGCAGACGGTCTCCAGGTGGTCGCTGTTGTCCGCGCGGTAGCACTCCCGGTGGTGGCGCACCCAGCCGCAGCCGCGGGTCACGCGCACCTCAGAGTCTCGTTGCGAGTGGAAAACTGCAAATGGAGAATGGAATGACTATTATTATATGTTGGTATTGAGTGTGGCAACCCACTCGTAAAATGCGAATGGTAAATAAAATACAAGGAAATAACGACATCGGGAAATAGATCTAACAAACCCGCTCTTGACATTAGCTTTGTTTATTTAATCGATGGCGTTTAATTATAGGTAGGCACATAGCTAGGGGACCGCGGTCTCGCAGTGGCCCACGTAAATCAATATTATACTCGGCCACAGGATTGGGGTATAGAGGTCTTGCAGTGGACCACGTAAATCATTGTTATACTCAAACCGGGTGGGAGGGATGGCGGTCTCGCAGTGCCAGACGTAAAATATGAGGTATTATACTCGGCCACAGGGTTGGGGTATAGCGGTCTTCCAGTGGACCACGTAAATCATTGTTACACTCACTGGTTTGAACAATCTTGCGGCAGAAGAAGTTCATGGCCACCGGGTTGGGGGGGATGGCGGTCTCGCAGTGGACCACGGGGATGAGTCGCGAGCGCAGCTCGTCGTCCAGCGCGTTGAAATCGGTGCACGCGGAGTTGTTCGCGCTGTTGCAGTAGAAGCAGTATATGGATTGAGCTGTAACGAAATAGTTCTGTATGAGTTATATGGAATATGACGTTTTATTTTTCGTACACATAACAAATATATAAAAAAATATATAATTTTATTACCTACTGCTATTTCGGCAAAAAAAATTTTCAAGGTTGTCCTTACTTTTTTTGTTTGCGAAAGTTTAAGTATGAATGTTTAGATGATTATTAAATAAAAGATAATTTATTGATCGATCACACATTACATAATTATTTATAGAATACAATCATTACGAAAACTTTTTGTAGTGAGATGTTTGTTACTCTTTCACGCAAAAACTAAAACAAGAATAAGCAGTTTCAGAAGAATAGGTAAATACGAATATTCCCCGTATAGAGTATTACGGTATTACACACGCCCGCTTTAACTAAGTACTATAGGTACCCAAACTATACCTATTTGTTCCTGTAATAATTCACATAGGTACTAACTTAATTGTAGGTAATCGAATCTTACTCGTGTACTTACATTTATAGACGAACGATAGCAAAATAGCTGCAGTGCAAAATATTTTGTTGCTCGAAATCATGTTTGGGTCTGGAACAACACATTAAAAATAATGGCAGAACAGCTGGCCGGCCACAGAAAAAAAAACAAAATAGACGGGAAAGCTGCAATCCGATCTTCATTTGTTTTTTCGAGTTGTAGAGTTTTGTTTATACTTCCGTATAGCAGAGATTTGTATTAACACTCATTTTATGTTTTTGTTTTTACTTTCAGTGTATTCTTAATGAAAAGCACAGTGTTTCCCTCGGGTTCAAGACTTATTTAGAGGTCCCTCGAACTATTGGCGCCCTCGCTACGCGTCGGGCGCCAAATCCCGTCTCGGGACTTAAATAAGTTACTTTCACACCTAGGTTAACAATGTACTATTGTGCACAGACGATGCTTGTATAGAACGCTATTGGACAGCTTTTGAAGAGTGGATGACGGTGATGATTATGAACATCATGCTACAGCTGTAAAAAACAGTTACTTAGTAACTCAAACAGTTCTAAAATTTAACCAAGTCCAAAAAATTAGTAAGTATAGTAGTAGTAGTAGGTACATTGAAATGGCTGATGGTCACATCTGTCGGAGAACTTGCCTGCTTGTTGCCACCGTAGCAATAAAAAAATAAAAACATTAACCAATCCAGTTAATGCCAGCCGCCTTACGCAGGTCGTCTCCCTATCTAGTCTGGGGGCATCCCACTACTAACCGTTGGGGTTAGTAGTAACTATTAGTGGAGACAAGGTGTAGGCAGTATTTCTAAATTGTCCAGTTTCTAATATAGTAAACAATCATATTATTCCAAGCGTGGATAGTCGCGGGAAACAACCAGTAACTAAATAAGTAGCTAGGTAATCTTGTTTTGATATCACACCAATTTATTGGAAATCCATTTCAAACGGTTAGTGGTTAAATCCATTTGGTTATTCAAGCACATTAAACAATGGTGTAACAATTAGCAAATTAATTAACACATTCACTATTTCAATTTCAATCGATGTCAAACTACTGGTACTAAGTACCTAAGTATTGATAAATAACACAACGTAGCTATAAACGTCGTATGTATGAGCGTATTTCTATTATTTTGACAATTTCATAGCATATTGTTGGCTTAGGGACAGAGCCACCAGACTTTGTATACGATTAAGTTGATCTCGGTGATATAAATGTAAATTCTGTATTTTATAGTATAGGAGAAAGTAAAAATGTAAAAGAAAAAAAGGGTGAAATTTATTTAAATACTTAGTTAATAAAAGACTGTTACGATACATCGAATTACCAAATAAATTATAAAACTTCAAATTACTCAAAAACCCTAAAAACTAGGATTATTTCGAAATAAAAGACTACGTTTTCCAATTTCCAAAAATTATGGAAGCAAAAAATTGTTTAGCAGTTCATCTATACTTATATCTTCTATACTTATAATAAATCTGTAGAAACCGTGTGTCTGTACTTTGAATAAATTTATAAAAAAATGAGTGTGGACGATAAAAAAAGAGTAACTGAACACAAAAAAGCGTTTTTAAATTTTTTTGTCTTTCTGTCTGTCTGTCTTTCTGTCTTTCTGTCTTTCTGTCTTTCTGTCTGTCTGTAATCGCTAATCTCCGAAACTACTGAACGGATTTTCTTGCGGTTTTCACAGGTAGATTAAGCACAGCCTGGCGCAACTTATAGGCTTTGTTTAATTGAAATCGGATGACAGAGAAAAAAGTTATCGTCATTTACAGATAAATCATTTAACGTAACAAGACGATGTCATAGACATAGGAGATATCAGTGTTTTTTTTAACTGGGACAGTATAGGCAAGTCCGAAACCATAGGAGATGCAGGGAAAGTGTCTTATGACATAGAAATTTTTTGGTCAAGCGTGTGTTGTCCATAAAAATGAGACAATTTGCACATATTTTTTTTAATGCGGTTCGACTCAGTTTCATGTAGGGATCACTTCATTATATCGGAAGAAAAAAATCTGAGCAGCAGAAGTTAGTCAAATTCAATAAAATGTTTTCTCATAGAACGCCAGTGAAAAATAATTTTTATTATTTTTAAAAAATGCGTATCGACTTAGTTTCATGTTAGAATCATTTTATTGTATCGGAAGAAAAAAATCCAAGCAGCAGAAGTTAGTCAAATTTAATAAAATGTTTTCTTATAAAACAGACTGTGCAATGTACTTAGGAACTTACTACTTATTCATGCATGCCACCCGAACTCCAGCTGCTCCGATTACTATGTCAAAATTGTTATCACGAAAAAATACCTAAAGGTTCCTAAGACAGTATCCCTGTATCTCCTATGGTTTTGGTTTTGCCCATACTGTATTAGTTAAAAAATACACACGTATAATAAAAATTGATATGAGAAGTCTTATGAGCAATAGAAGTGAAAACAACAATTTTTTAAATTTTTATCTGTCTTCACCAAATTGGATACGGTGATCATAGTTTGTTCCTGAAGGTATGGTATACCTTAAATTATGGTGAAGGTACTTAGAATGATCCATTTTACCATTTGAAAATTATAACTAGACGATGTATGTCTGTACATAGCAGAGATAGGTACCTACTTCCAAAATCCACGCGGACGAAGTCGCGGGCAACAGCTAGTACTGAATAAATATTCAAAAGAGAGGTGATAGAGTAGTAGAGTTAAATGATAATTAAATGAAGTACCTAGGTCATAATAAATACTTACCTAAACCTTGTTTTGTTAAGGTTTAGAAAATAACTATTGTCTTCAGAACCAAAGGCGGGTTCAAAATTTGAGCATGATTGGTTATCTGAAAGTGGTCGAAAAATTCCTTCCGGACAGACAAACAAACAGGAAACCAAGTAGTTAAATGAGAGCTTGTAAGAAATTCAGTTCACTATAGTTATTTCATTACAACCTGATGAAATTTAAGGATACATTGTTACGTGCACGAAATGCAAAGTTTACCCTGAGAGATTTCTTTCTACCAGTCATTTTTCTCGTGAGTACTATCACCCCCTAAGGTGTTTGGGTTTACACAATAGGAGTTTAGACAATACTCTATTATTATATCCATCTCTGTGCTCTGTGGTATTTTGTGCGGCATCAGATTACTTCCACAGAATAATGGTTACATCAAAAGACCATAAATTTAAGAGTTTCAAATTTCAATCCGTTAAAATTTTCAATAGAAATAGAACCTTTTAGCAAACGTCCGGTAATAACTTAAACGTTCGCTGCCTAAGTAGTTGTTTTCTCGCCAATTTGGTGGTATTGACCTTTAGGTTCTGTGGGTACACAAGTCATTTATTTACGGTTTTTATTTTATTAAATTTTGGAAGTAGGATATACCTATAATATAATGTAATGATGACTGAGAAATCTCATCGTGCGTATACAGAACCCGCAAGTGAATTTTCTTAAATACCTGGGAAATAACCAGTTTTGTAATTTTTTTAATTAGGTAAGATATTTCAACTGCAGTCCAGTATATAGTTTTGAGTTATTTCAATACGGGAAGCTTATGAATGAGAGACCTAAAAATTGGCAACAAATTGTTAAAAGGCCAGAATCTATTACGAGTGGGTTAACATACATAAATTTTGACATACACCACCTACCTACCGATGTGAAGACTTCCGAAAAATAATCAGTTCTGTTACTGTTTTTAAAAATGCCGGAAATGGAACCGAAAAAGAAAAAATGATAATAGATAGATAACACAACAAAGAACTCACTATAAAAGTAAAACATACAAACAAACAACCGCACTTTGCGTGCAATAGATAGTAACTGGACTAAATACTCAACAGTGGACTTATCATCTATTATGGAGTTGTAAAAAGTACGCCGCTGTAGCGCGACCGAATAGTCTTGGACTTTGCTATTTTCCATGATATACTTATTGGTTAAGTTAGGTCTTAAAAATAGAATAACGTAGATATACCTAATGTATAATATAGGCTGCATATTGTAAGAGAGCCACGTTGAAGGTGGCTTAAATAATAAAAAAACCCTCATAAAAATAAATTATGATAAAAAAAATAACACTGCTCCACCACTATGTTTCTTGAATAAAATATATTTTCTTACTAATTTGGAGCCTTTGAATACGAAATACAAATATACTAATATAATTTCAAAAAATTTTTTTTTTTAATTTTAGAAACAAAAAACATTGGTAGTTACCTAAAAGTACCTAAAGTAAATTAAAAATATATAATACAACATTCATGCAGCGGCGTTACCTATAAGCAACAAACATTCAAACTATGATGAGATGATGGGTAAAAAGTTATAGATGACGAAATAGTTTGTGAACTAACTGCCATAGCAGTAACTGGCTAGAAGACCAGTAATGGAGGTATGACCACTCAAAACTAATTAGACAAATTAATCATTCACAAGCTTTTGAGGCCAACAAGGCTTTTAGCCCTGAAAAGAAAGATAAGTCTCATAAAGCAACGTCGAGAATTTTACGCAGGTAGAGCGGAGAGCCTATCTGCCTAAAAAAAGTATAAGCATGTGAAGTAATGTAACCATTGAATTTTTAACGGTCCCTTGGAAATAAGTCAAACGTTGACACAACTTTATGTTGAATATTAAATTATTTGCTTTAGACAAATTCTTTAGAAAGCGGTTTTCACCAGTACATTTTAGTTTAGTCACTTTGTAGAATCCTAATTATAATGTCTGAAGGTTAGAAATAAAATAAATTAACTTGCCGCGGGGTAGTAGGTATGTACGTAGGTACTGTGGTATTAGTGGAAATTTTAGTGATAATTTTATTTTCATAGCCGCGAACAATCTTATTCGAATTTCAAATGACTTCGATACAGAAATTCATTACAGCACAGTTTGATGAAACCATGATGAAAAGCTTGATAACGTCGTTTATGATTTCATATCAAGAAAATTTCAATACGCGAGTAAGTAGATGATTTTTGAGAAATATTTTCTTATACTTGTGTACTTTTAGCATTTAATTATTTCCAAGTGATGCAAGGGGCGTATATAGTGTGGCCGACTTAAAACAAATATTGTTCAATGAACTTATCTATGCTTGATTGTCAATGACCCCCGACATGCGCAAGATTCCCTAAATAATTAAATTTATATATATAACATCACGGTGCCTATAACAAGTATGGCTTTATTATCTAACTCATAAACTAATAATAAAAACCGAGAGTATGGATGTTTGTTACTCAATTTAATTTACAGCATAACAGATGACCATGAAACTATAGGGTCGAGGTGTGTCTGGATCGCGATACTTGGCGCTCCGTTCTTTCTGCCTACCTCGCTAGGGATATAGCGTGAAGATATGTATGTATACGGCTCGTAATAGCCTAAATATTGTGGATTATAATAACACGTTACGAGGCTACACTAATTTGTAATTAAGTATAAAATTTACTAAAGCCTTTACACAATGAAGAAGTGACTTGCTTACAGATATAATCTACATCATAAGTTGTAAGAGACATTTACAAGCCATGACATCCTCATCATCACCAGCCTATGGCTGTCCACTGTTGGACATGGCCTCCCGATGGACGCCACCACACCCTGTCCCCTGCCCTCTTCATCTACCCGATGGACCGAATACCCAAGGACTAATTATTAAAATCTAACAAGACACAAAATAAAATAAGATAAAAATATACTCGTACATTATAAAATAAGTCATAATATATAAAACAAAGTCGTGTTAGTTAGACCACTTATAACTGAAGAACGGCTGAACGGATTTTGATGAAACTTGGTACAGGGATAGCCCTGGAATAACATATAGGCTACTTTTTACCGGGGTAAACGGTTCCCACGGGAAAAACTTATTTCACGCGGGCGAAGCCGCAGGGCAACAACTAGCATTTAAATAAATAAAACTTACTTAATTATACGATTTAACTCCCGTATTTTTATTTGACGCCAAAAAAATATTTCAGTTAATCCCGGAAAACAGAATGTGTATATATAAATTTTTCGTAGACCTACCTAACTTACAGCAAAAATCATGCTGCGAGTAGGTATCTCGTATATGCGACTTATTTATTTTAAGTTTTGCAAATAACCCAGGCAGACATAGAATAACACTGTGTTGTATTTATTTTCATACAATCCTTTACCCCTGAAATTCGATCCTGTACTTACTTGATATGGCTTCAAGGAGTGCACTAGCCTTTTTCTTTAGTTAGTCTTGGTCCTCGAGTAACATTGTTCCAAACAAAATGTTCCAACTCTTATCTTTAATTACGAGGAAAATATAGAATCCAAGCTAATTGGGATCTGAGGTTTCATTCATTTGTATTTATCGAAGTAAGTATGCATGTAGCCCCGAGGCAGTATGTCCATTGATCAAGTATTAAACCCAACTATCTCGTACTAGTCTACCAGCGACTAATTACGAGTGGACATAAAATACAGCGCCATCTCTTGTCCATTTTTTTTAATAACTCTATTTTTTAAAGTAGGTTTTGGCTTGGTTACTCGACCTTAAAGTCATATGATATTTAAAACAAGCGCTTACAGCATGGCAATCCACAAAAATACTGTATACAACCGGTACAACGCACAACTAGATCTTTTATGGAGATTTTATTTAATACAATGGACAATTTTGAAACGACCTAAAAGAGTTGTTACACGCTTTTTTGTTTCAGTACCCGCTAAAATAATCTTTGTGTTCTATGGATCACTTTTTTATAGCAAGTAAGGTAAGTAAAGTACACATATTTATCATCAAAATCGAGTTAGTGGCGTAATTCAGTAACAAACAAACATCTATACGTAACACATTCGTGATTAATTTGATGACTCGTAGCCTATAGTGGGACAAAATTCAATAAGTGGTAGGTACTTAAATTTTAACAGCCTGTTATGTCGGTAAATAATAAATTATAATAATAATTTTATTATTATTTTTATAATTTATTATTTAACGACATAACAGGCTGTGGATTTGATGTAATTTCTACAGTGCACCTTATCCAAAAATAAGGCTGATGGTATACGGAAAAGAAATGCGTAGTACACACACTGAAACTTCTCGAATCAAAAAGACAATACAAAACAATCAGGTGTTCATTGAAACATGCAGAAAGTTTGGCGAAAATCGAAACCCTATAGGTACATCGCCTGAGGCAAGTCACCAGTCATTGTTATGTATATTGCGAACTTCTGTAATAACTAAAGACAACATGGGGCGTGCTAGCGTAGGAGGCATAGGTGACGTCATACTTAAGTTTAGATTAGAACGTGTTGGAACGAAAAGATTAAAAGGAGAAGGTACCTACCTAGTTAATTCCAGATTTGAAACTACGATTCTAGAATACCTGGAGGAAACAAACGAATGCCGCTGAAGGGAAAATACCGTAATTAATGAAGATAGTAAACACGCAAGAGAAACACGTGTTTATTTTCAAAAATAAGTAGAACTGGATTTACAGATTTCTGAATAATCACCTGCTAGAGTCTGGAATCGCGTCGGATAAATTTGTAAAAAAACCTATATTTTTATGATAGCGATCGAAAAATCATCAGTATCAATTATTTTCCTACATTAAGGGACTTAAGAATTAAGAATTTATAATACAATTAAGAAACATGTGTGATTCCCTGACAAAATATAATAGTGGTCTAACGTACCAATAAATACGCATCTATACTTATTCGCAGTGAAAGTCAAATAGCTAACTTCAGTCACTCACAAGTTAAATAGATACCTATCAGATATTTTTTTAAATTATAATAATGTTTGGACTTTACACACGACTGTTTAGTCCCAAACTAAGCCGAAGCTTGTAAAATGGGTACTCAACAACCGATAAACATACTTAAATACATTTAAATAAATACTTAAATACATACAAACACCCAGAATCGGAAAACCAACAGAAATACCTATGCTCATCACACAAATGTTGGTCCCGGGTGGGAATCGAACCCACGACCTTTGGCGCAGTAGGCATGGTCACCACCACTACGCTAACAGGGCAATTATTGGCCAATCAAAAGGAATTACACGACATTGTCTTCCTTTAGGCTACTTAATTGAAAAAAAAGTGGGATAGGTTATAGAGGCCATGGGGCATTAACTTGTTAAAAAAGGGTTACCGTCACAAAGCAACTTAATTTTATTGCACCACTAATTAGTTCACATCGATTGGTATCTGCTGTTAAAACTGCAATACGACTAAGTGCATTGAACAAGACAGTGAATGGTGCAATACAGTATATTGTTAGATAACATAGTTATTTAGACTAGCCTTTCTACCCGAACTTGCTTACATATGTACAGTCGGCCGTAAAATGGTGAACCAAGGTGGAAATAAAACATAAAACAAGTCTATTTTGACTGTCAAACTATTACATAATACAAATTATCAACTGAAAACTTGTAAAAACTGATATGCTGATACATCTTTGGCGCACTGTTCACCAAAACACTTATTACGTAAATGGTTGAAAATCCTAGAGGCGTTAGTTTAGAATTATTGTACGAGTAACTCTCATGTCAGCTTTTCAAGTCTACTGCGCCTCTGCCCTCCGCATCCAGCCGCCTCCAGCCACCTTCTTTAGGTCCTCGGTCCGATTTACCGGTCCGCGGTCTTCACTCCAGAAAAACTCGTCTGCCTCAACGGTCTTTGGTTCTGCAGCAGATGTGACCTACCCACTGCCACTTCAGTTTGCTAGTCCTACAGACGTTTAGTTTCACGTCACGTCACGTTCGGCTTTTCGGTAAGCTCGCATAGAATCAACAGTAAGATAAGATTTAAGGATGATTGATATTAGGATTTACAAAAAGTTTAGGTTTTCAGGTTTATGTTGTGACGTCTGCGATCATCAATTGAAACTTTTTGTAAATCCTAATATCAATCTTATCTTACTGTTGATCCTATGCGAGCTTACCGAAAAGCAGAACCTAGTATTTCCAACCAATGTTGTATTTCACAGACTAACCAATCAATATGCAGTATTTTGCAGTTCATCTACGTACCTATCACCCTTATAATTTATGTACCACACTGTACCTACCTTCCTATTAATTGCTTTAGACAATTAATCGAAGTGTAGGCACTCGTAGTGCAGACACGCATTATTATCATTAGCATTTAAACGTTACAGCGACACAACCTCCTTTTCCGAGTTTGAACAAAAAATGTACGGTCTTCGTAAGAACAAAGTGCATGGTAAACTCACCCCAAATAGGAATTCTAAAAACAATATTGCCACCAAGCAATATTTGCGTGATTTTTATTTAAAAGATTTCAAGTACATCAGTCCAGAAATTTTAAATGTGAATAAAAAGAAGCTCGAGGTATCGGGGACACGAACCTGTCGGCTGTTAGTGGAGAAATGGCTGAACGAAGTTCTCGAGGGACTGAAGCAGTTCCTGTACCAAGGATCCTTGCATGGAGTTAAGTAAGTAGGAATAGGAAACATGCATTATGTACGTATGTAACTTAATGTAAGTAAACGCTTTAATTATTTATTTACCAAAATTTTGCAAAAAAAAAAAAAATAGCAATAAAACTATGATCAAAGGACCCAGATATTCAAGAAAGTAAAAAAGGGTGTATCCTTACTTTTTTGTTTCCATATGGGGGATCATTTTTTTAAGTTCATCTTTAGCAAGCGTAATAAAAAATAACTAGAATAGAAAATTATAACGCCATGGAATTTACTGTCAATAGAAGCGCTTAGACTTACCTAACAGAAGTGCTGGAATACTTTGTAGGTTTGATTTTTGTCCCAATAGATTCTGGAACTAAAAGTACCTATGATATGGAACCTTCATTCCCCCGCAAAATCGAACAGGTTATAAATAACCCCGACACAAGTTGTTATACTTATACGTAGGTAAATTTACGTGATACTAATTAATTATAGAAACCGAAAATATGCATCAGCGCCTCCGAAAACCACAAAACCGCTCCTTTCGTTCAAAGAGATAGTGTTGTGCGGCTTATTAATGAATGACTCAAGTGGAATAGCACAGATTTGAGCCTATTTGCAGAAATTATCGTGAAAGAACTCCGAACTAAGGATGTGGTAGCTGGTTTTGTTCATTGGGGAAGGCCTATGTCCAGCAGTGGGCGTTAAAAGACTGACATGATATGATAATGATGAGCCTGAACAAGAGCTGGATCAAATAAGAAAAAAAAACAAATCAACAACGTTCCCACTGTTGGGGCTGAGGCTATCCTTTCAACGAGGGCGTTGCCTGTGCCGCAATGTTGCTGGTTGGTGGACTTCACACGCGCCTAAGAATTCCTTATTCGGCGTATGCAGGTTTTCTCACGGATCTGGATGAATAATACTAATTACAGATACATGTTCGAGCCGTCATTCAGCCGCAAAGAGCGCGCTGCGTGGGTCGTCATCATGGTGATCAGCGTCGCGTTTTGCACCGGCGTCATCATCCAGCTGTTCTCCAAGTCCAGCTCCACGCCGTTCGTGAACGTCATCGACTCGTTGCCCACTCCGATATGGGCGGTGCCGTTTCCAAGCGTGGTACTGTGCCCGCATTTGCACGTCCAACTGTCGTATGCTGACGTCTCTCAGCTTGATGAGTGAGTCTTTGAAAAAAATCTCCTCTAGGGGGCGGCAGCGCCCACTAAAACTTTTTAGCTTCATGATTTTAGTCAAGAAGATTAGAATCTCTTTCGTCGCGCGTGCGCTCACTATGGGAGTGGCAAAATTTTTTGATTCAAGGTTTTAGTAGTTTTATTTGTTAGTAATCTAATAAATCTCAGAGCAAGAAACTAAAGTACATAATAGACAGAGCCGATAACTCTTTAAACTTTTTTTTGCTAATAAGCCGTCAAAACGGAGAAGTATACCCTTTAGAGCGAAGTTATTTTGTCCATCTGTCTGTCCACTGGAATACTCGAAAACTACTGGCAGACCGATTTAGCTGAAAACTAGGAAAGTACAATGTAAAAATTGCCTGGTATGATTGGGATGACTATGGAAATTCCATGAAATTCACTAAAAAATCTTTCGGAAGTAAAAATCACTTATTTAACTTAACACTTCTGCAGATTGCATCAGTTCTTCGCCTATCAAATATGTCCGCAAATGTTCAGCGAGAACAAATCTTTGGGGCATAGGATGAACCCTGAAGAAAACGAGATGCTGCAAAACTTTATTGTCAAGGTAAAATATAACGAAAAGTAAAATAAAAAATGTAGGTACCTACTTCGTAACCTATGTAGAAGTACTAATATAATAAAGCTGAAGAGTTGTCTGCTTGATAAGCTTGTTTGTTTGTTGGTTTGTTCTTTCTGGAAGTACCAGTCGGATTTGAAAAATTCTTTTTGCATTTGATAGCCCAATTTTTAAGGAAGGATATAGGCTATTTAACATCACGCTACGACCTTTAGGAGCTGAGCAAAAACAAAAATGTCAGAAATAACTTGACTTAATTTAGGTACGTAACATTATCTATTGTTAGGTAAATGTGAATAATAAAGCTGTATGTACTGTACAGGCATCCCCGAAGTGCACGGACTTGATAAAGACGTGCAACTGGCGAGGGGCCAATCAACACACCAAGTGGATGACGCGTGAATGTTGCGATAACTACTTCAAACCCATTTTCACGAACTACGGCTTGTGTTACACCTTCAATGGACTGCCGTTAAATGGAATGTAAGTTTGGAATTTTTTAAAGTCACTTTTTGGGCTTATTTCCAACTCGTCACGATCCCAATTCGACACCAACGAATTTATCTCTCCGGATCTCGCATCTTAATATTTAAAAACATTAAACCATCAGTTTTCACTACATTGTACTATTCTTACCTCTAGTTCTCCCCACATTGATAGGTTGTGACCTCTAGTTTTCACTATATTATTGTAGGTATATACTTTTCTATTTTCTGATCTTATGTTTTCACCACGTAAATCTTAATGACCTCCAGTTCACCACATTGATCTGCTTTGACCTCTACTTTTTATCACATTGTTGTTATTTTGTTCTGACCTCAGGACGAACATTACCATTCCCTGGCAGAAATCCTTCAGTGAGCCGCTCCTGGTTCCTAGCCCACTTCAGTGGAGTCTCGACAGTGGGTATCCGAAGGTCTTCCCGCCAGACCCGACGATGCTTCCGTTCAGGGTGAGAGCTTCAGGGGAATCGAACGGCTTAGGGCTGGAGTTGTTTCTCAACACCAGCGAACATCAGTTCGCTTGCGATGGATCCAGTCTTGGGTTTAATGTAAGAGTCTACACGTCCATATAATTATTAAACTGTTTGATTATAGGCTAACAGGCTATATTAATTTTAGTCTTTAAAAAAACAGTCAAAAGGTTCTTTGCTAAAGTTAAGATTTTTAGTGTAGTGTATAGAATCAAGACCCTGAACAGCATTTACATATTTCAGCTCTTAATCACTTCACCAACCGACCACGTGTACACCAGCACAGTCCTTCGCTTGCCCATGGACCGAATGACTACCATCGAAGTGTACCCCATTACGTACAAAACTGATGGAAATCTGAGGCCATTGTCGCCGGAGCGGAGGCAGTGCTTCTTCCAGAACGAACGGAAGCTGGTTTACTATGAGTTCTACACGGATAATAATTGCAAACAAGATTTGTTGATCCGCGAAGCCGTGAGAGTATGCAACTGTGCGCTGTATAACTGGCCAAGTGAGTACAATGTTTCGATCAGGACGCACTTGGTTCCATTCCCAAAAAGTTCTCAAAACGCCCCGTTGTCAAAAAAATGTATCCGTCGCCCATTAGCAAAAGTTCAATATTAATTACATAACTTTAGTTAGCTATGAATTGTATTTTCAGGAAGACGTGTTTCGGAGTCAATTTGTTCGACGGCGATAGATTTCCATTGTATCGATGATGTAAAAGGTATTTCAATAAGTTTAAGTAATAGCAGTCCTCTATAATATTCTATTCCTATAACGAGAGTTGAGGGTATTGGGAGGAAATCCCACAATCGTACATCGCATACTCATATTTCGCGCAAACTATACTTCGCACAAATGGCAAGTCGCACAATCGTACATAGCACACTTGGGATCGCACTTCTGTAATAATCTCAAATTGAATTGAAAATTGAATGTAGAATCGTCGTCTTCTGTCCAGCCAAAGTGGAAGAGCAGCTGATCTACGCGTATTACGCGGACAGCGAGGAGGAGCGGCCTTCCCGAGCGGAGTCCACCTCGTGCCACCCTCCGTGCAACGACATCATGTACTCCAGCCAGGTGTTCTACTCCGACCTCATCAGCGAGCCAGGCGACACTACCCCGGCGTGGGGGCATCCAACAATGTACTCACTTAATTACTAGTTGGGTTATCAAAATATGCAAAAAGAATTTTTCAAAAATCCGACTGGTATTCTAGAGATAAGCGGGTTCAAATAAACAAACAAACTCTACAGCTTTATTATCATACTCCTACTAATATTTTATACCTACTCTTTCACGCTGTAACGGCTGAACGGATTTGAATGTAACTTAGTACAGTTATAGCTTATATCCTGGAATAACATAAATGCTACTTTTTACCGCCATAAACTGTTCCCGCGGTAATTTTATTCCTTTTGGGAGAAGCCGCGGGTGAAAGTTTTTATTAGTACCTATAGATTTAAATTTCTACATACAGCGGTCCACCAAAGATCACACTCTTTTCTTTCCTTCTGGTCCTCGCCACTTGATAGCTATAATCTATTTGTGGGCGATATAGCGCCAAACACCTTGGCTGGTTATGGATGGACCCCATTAAGAGCCTGGAAACCAATTCAAATTTCGTTTATTAGAAATAGGAATACAATAATCTCTTTTTGACGTCAATTATCTATGTCTAAAGTTACTGTTTCCACCTGTACAGCCGAGGGTAAGAAACAGCAACAAACTCAACAGTACAATGTTGTACCTACCACTAATATTTTTACCACTCTTATGTTCTTATTGTTTAGAGGTGAAGTGACTCGGATCAACGTGCACTTTTACGATGATATATTCCTGGGTCAGCACCGGCACGCGCAGTACGACGACTACTACTTCGTAGGTAAGTCGTTGTTAACGTCGTTGCCGTTAGCAAATAAAAAAGGTGGTGAATTTATCTTAAAGTTTAATAAATTTGGTTTCACACGACATTGCTTTTTCTTGCACGAATGTTCCATAGATAAAATAGAGCGAATGAATGAATGTTAGGGTGCGTTCCGAAGTATGGCGTAGACATCCTCCGGGCCCTTGAAAGCGCCTTTCAAGACGCCCTGCTGTCCGCAGTAGAGTCCGCCGCTGGCAAGAGGCAGAGGCGGTTGATAGCCCGGCGCACAGTCCCGTGCGCAGTGGAGACGTCGGCGACGCGCGGTACACCGTCGGTCCCCGGGAACAGCTTGGCAACTCTACCGAGGCGCCAACACAGTGGGGGTGTGCTGTCCTCTTTTATCAAGACCAGATCGTCGAGTTGAAGGTTCTTGCATGCGACACGCCACTTCGTGCGTTGTTGCAATTCGCCCACGTATTCGCTAGTCCAGCGCTTCCAAAAGTGTTGTCGGGTTTGCTCTAGTTTCTGGTATCGGTCGAGACGGTGGGCGCTGTGGTCAATCAGACACGGCGACGGTAATGACGTCAGTGCTCTACCGATTAAAAAGTGGCCCGGGGTAAGAGGTTGGAAGTCATCAGGTGAAGGGCTGAGAGGACATAAAGGACGGCTGTTGAGGATTGCTTCGATTTGCGTGAACAGTCGTCAATGATGAATCATCAGACTCACGTCCACAGCTGGACTGTCCTCACACACCAGCAAGTATACAGATTGGAGTAAGTCTAGGTTTTGGTGCCTACTGGTTGTCTTTAATCTGTTAATTCCCTCTACTTGATTTCGAAACCCTTTTAAAAGAATTTTGTTTCGTCGATGATCTGGTACTGTTGTGGCAGTATTGTAATTATTTTTCATCACTTTTAATCTGGCTCAGGTGCGATTGGTGGTCTGCTGAGCCTTTTTCTTGGCTTCAGCATCATCAGCGTGGCGGAGCTCGTTTACTTCGTGGTGCTGCGGCCACTCCACGCAATCGTCAAGGAATCACTGTGTAGATGTAAAATGTCTTAATAATAAAATGTGGCTTATGTAACCAGTCTATTCATTTAATAGATAATTTCTGTAGGTAATGTAAATAATAGTACCTACAGTACAAAGTAATAGGCACGAAATAAGTTTTGTGCCTGTGCCATAATATATTCGTCTATTATTGGAATTAACTAAAATACCTAAAATTTAAGATACATTTATACATAAAAAAGCTGTTAATAGATAAGTTCATAATTTATTAGGTATATTCTTCTATTTATTTATTTTTAAATTAGGTAAAGGCAACTTAGATTATCAATTCATTAAGGCCGGTATAATTGACCTGTAAGGTATAGGTACTAACACTATGTACCTATAAGTAGTATTCATAAATCCATAAGAATCATAAAATCATAAGATATGTTATAAAACTCACGACCAAAAAGGTCGCATTATGCCACTGACAGCCATACAGCCATGTCATAAGATATAACCCCGTCAACACCTTGGGTTTTTTAAATTAAATTTATTACCCGCACAATATCGAACCTACAACCGCGATCATGTCCTCCGAGGGCGGCCTCCTGGGCTGCCCGTGCGAAGTGGAAGACCTGAAGGCGGAGAACGACAGGCTCAGTGCAGAGGTGGTGGAACAAGTGAACGAGACGCAGGAGTTAGTCTTGATGACCAGTTTCGCTTTGGAGACCGATGAGTTTCAGTTCAAAAAGTGTTCTCAGGAAAGGTAACCGCTTAGCTTGTCTACAGTACCTACCATCATCATATCAGCCTGTAGACGTCCACTGCTGGACTAAGGCCTCCCCCAGGGATCGCCACGACGTCCGCTTCCGCGCTAACCTCATTCCCAGTAACAAGTCTTACATTAAAGGAAGACCAGGAAATAAACATTCCATTTCAAGTAGATTTCCTCGGTTTAGCCGTGGGACACCTATAAATAACTCTTAACTGTAGGTGTCATTAAGTGACAAACCAAAGAAACTGCCTAAATCCCTATAATCTTTAAGTACCTTTTCGTGTAATGAAATAAAATACGCAGAATATCAGAAATAGCCTCCTGGCGCTGGGTGCTCTCGGACTTGGTGAAGCGTCTAGACGAAGCAATAGCTTCACTCGAATACGAGCACAAAGCCTTGAGAGTGGTGGTCCAGAGGATCAAGATGGAGATAGAAGGGTTCTCGAGGGTCGCGACCAGACCTGGCGTGTTGTGTCCACTCACCGATAATGTGGAGGATGCTATCACACAGGTGAACAGACTACCAGTTATATCACTAATTGCAATAAAAGCGGGATGATAAGTGTAGTATAAGTAAAGGTCAGTAAAGTGATTATTTGTGTCCCACCCTATGTATTGGATGAATTGATTTATTGTATAAGAGTCATTTAATATCAAAGGCGGCAGCCGTCAATCTGACTTTCAATCACTGTTGAATTTTGAACTTTCTCTTCATTAATCAATATTCAAAACTCCTCAAAACATATTGTGGCCTTTTTTGATAGAAAACATACGACTCAATCTAAAAATTATAGCGCCAAACAATTCCGTGATCCTGCTCTATAGTTCGTACTACCTACAGACCTCCGTTATTTTGTAGGAATATAACTTCCTCCGCAAACAAAAACTAAGATTCGAGCGCATGATACCTGAAGTAGAGAAGCAGACAGCTTCACTGAGGAAAACAAAGGAGATAATATTGAACGACGTGCATAATAAACAACAGGCCATTTCCGTGGAAGAGTCGTGTGTGAACATGGACTTGGAAACTGCTCGCAGATTGGGAAGCAAGAAGAAATGTAGGAAAAAGTAAGTTTGACACTAAACCATATCGTCTAGGTCCATACATCCTTTTCCCGAATACGTACAGAAGGCTCATCCCTAATCAACATCATCATATCAGCCTTTCAACCCGTCTGCCCCGACGGCCGTCGGTTCTGCGACAGATGTGACCTGTCCACTGCCACTTCAGCTAGTTAGTCCTTTCGGCTATGTAGGTAACCTTAGTTCTCCGTCGGAACTCCTCATTGCGGATCATCCTTCAAAGACAAACCCCTAATATAATGTCGGAATTAATTTCAGGTGTTCACCTATCTACCGATGGGAGAACCGCTGTATGTCGTTAAAGAAGACAGGTCTTCGAGCTCTCAGTAACGCCATAATTATGAGACAGCAGGTTAGATTATGGGGATCTGGTGGGAGGCTGCTAAAGGAATTCTTTTACACAAATATAAACCTAAAAAATACCTACCATATTAGGTTATTATTAAGGAAAAACTAATCATCTATCGCAACCGTTACGGAACTCGGTTCAATGGCGGCCGGAATGCGCGTTGCATGGAGTGTTGCTTTACCCGACTACTGCGAAGCCAAGAGGAGGGTTAGGATATTAACAGTCTATGTATATTTGTTTGTTTTACAGCTGCGAGGCGCACGAGTGGAGCTGTCCGTGGCATCCCAGGCGTACGCTGGCAGAGTGGATTCGATGTTGAGGAGACGACTTCACGCAAACCAAGTCAAAGTTCAAGAACTTATGTGGCAACGAGAAGAGGTATCCAATGACATTTCCTTTTAGGGTCATAAAGAAGTCGAACCGAAAATCAGCGGAAAACTGGGGTCTCATAGTATCGAAACTCCCTAATAGGCTATATAGGCAGTGTTTCCACTGACGTGCGGTCGATTGTCCATGTTTTTTATTTTTTGTAATTTTTTTTATTTTGGTCCGTAACTTTTCATTTGGTCATCGAAGTCATCTTAATCATCAATATGATAATATTCTCCTTTCAATCCAGACGACTTTTTACGTCTTCAGGCGATACGAGATTTTAAATCTCTCGAGGAAGAGCTGAAGACAACGGAGCAGAGCCTTATAGAGAACATGGAGAAGGAAAGCGTAGTGGCAGCAAGACTGGCCGACAGGTTCCATAGACCAGTGGGTGAACTGACCAAGGATGACGTAGACAGGAAACTGAGGGATGAACTCGCTAGACTCAGACGTTTCATCAGAGATCTAAGGAGTAATATCGAGAGGATTACGTAGGTATTGCATTGGTCGATCTGTTAACAAAAAATAACTAGATACTTAAATCATAAAAAAAACGCATAGTGTAGGGTTCCGTATGTTACAGTTCTCTCCATAACAGAAAGTGTTTCACAAGATACCAGAAATAATTTTCGAAGTAAAACTAATTGCAGTTCATTCTTCCATTTTGTTTTGATCATACTGCAGTACGTACAACTAGATGGACTAATCCCCTTTTCAGCTCGTTACAGGATCACCTGTATGCCGTGGTAGCACAAATCGACTGCTGCGGCGAGGATATAGTCCAAGTTGTACGACTAGACGAAGAACGAATGCAGATGCGTCTCGGCGACTCGCCTGGGGCTTCCCACACGAATTCTTCAACGTCCTGGGGATGTCCCGCACAGCCATCAGGACATACTGCCTCGGATTCGCAAACGTGTAAACTGAATTCCAGTTTTTCTAGTTTGACTGTGTCTCCAACTTTGCCTCAAAGCGCCACGTCCTTGTGTTCGTACCAGTCGTCCTACAGTCCTTTGGAAACTATCAATGAAGACAATGAAGATGATGACGATTATCCTTTCCCGACAGAATGTGCTCCCAAAGCTCACTCAAACTCACATGAATTAAGTATACGGCGATTTTTAGAAGTAGGCGAAGAACACAAATACGACACCAGACCAGGGCATACTTATACAAATTGTACTAAGTATGATCCTTCAGTAGAATTGGAATCAAACTTATAACCTCTGGAGATCGAATTGATTTGTTAGATTTTTTTCAACGCACATTGTTTTCATGTAGCTTTTTCACAGGAAGGTTCGAATTTAGCTACTTACTTCGGGCGTGGGCACCCACCAAAGAGAACCTAACTTCAGGCTTTTTCACGCCGTACGTACCAAACCAACAATGCATGTATTTACTTTTATAACCATTATAGACGTGATGGTTCACGTCTATAATGCAGAGGTTTTCTAAATACCTGCGTTATTTACCTATTATGTATGCATAAAAGGATTTTGTATTCAGTAAGAATGTATTCTAACTAAAATCTAATATTAAAACTAGACTAGAAATAATAGATTAACATGTTTTTTGAAATTTATAATGAAAACGAAAGTTATAAAATTAAATATCACAAACTATTAAAATCATAAACAATCTGATGTGGTATTAGAGGTGCAAAAAATATGGCCAACATTCTGAGTTTTGAAATAAATTAACAAAATATTATTTGAGATGGTTTCAAACAAAACTTTCAAAAATTGGTTCAATTCACGAAAGTATTTGCTCCGTGGTGAACCATGTGTACAAATAGGCCATAGATTTCGTTGATACATTGTGTTTTGATATTTATTAGAATGTGAAAGAAATTCCAATCATTTCCTTATATAGGAAAATATTATTTATTGATACATATACAATATTTGGATTCGTTTCTATTAGATAATAAAGATATTTATAATATTAACTATTTAATTATCTATGTTTTTATTTTAATCTGAAAACCAAGGTATTCAGAATTTGCATCAACATAAATGAAAATATTTTGCAAAATATAATGAACACAAGTTGGTGCTATTATAACAAGCAATGTAGATAGAAGATCAACATTTCCAATAACTTCAATTTCAGTTTAAATATTATTAATAGGTTTAACTATAATTTTAGAGATAATCAACAGCATATTATTTTAATTATGCACCATATCATAATCAAAACTATCAATAACTTTTAGGCCTCTTACACTATTATAATCCTCTGTGCTTTTACTGGTATATAAATATTGTAGAGTATTATAGTTTAACAAACAAACAACATTCCATTAATCCTATGGAAAATTAAATTATTAAAAGTACAGGTAGTCAGTGTCAAGAAGCTTGTCACTTTAGTATCTTGTCACTCTAATGTCAAGAGTGAATGCGTCAATTAATTGACACATTCGCTCTTGACTTTACTTTTGACGCTGACTGTACTATTATATTAAGGTGCAAGCAGTTTCACAGAAAAGTATACACACAAATGAATATAAAGATATAAAATTTGAACTAAAATGTTTGCAAAATTGGTTAAATTCAAGGGTGTTGTAAGGGTGTGTATATTAAAAATAAAATAAATTGTAACTATTTCAATTTTCAACTCAATATTTTTACTTGTCTCAGGCACTTTATTTTTTGTTTTATATACCTTATTCATGAAACAAAACTTCAATTGCCTTTGTTTTTATACCCCAAAACTGGTACCTGTGGAGCCATTATTGCAAAAATTTCAATGAAATGTTACATACACCTCCGCAGAATTATTGAGACCAATCAAATTGAATTAAACACCTCAATAATTTGTGTTATGCATAGACTCTTCCAATAGACAATCTACCATTGCTACTTGATGTTGCTAGAGAGAAAAAAAAACAGTACTGGAATAAATCATAATTCGATCTTCAAGTAGATTGAGGAAATTAACAAAATATACTTTACGTTTATTCAACTCATAAGACATGCTGGAACCTAAATTAAAGTGACAACTTATGTGCAGAACAAAATATCAGATATTTTTGGTGAAATAAATCAACTTCACAAAGAAATTACATATTAGGCTGGCTTCAGTCTAACTCCATAGTTAAAGATTTGCGTGAACTTTATATTTATATATATGACTTTGCACTAGACTAAAGTCAACCATAATACCTTCATTCAATATTATTAACTATTAACACTTAAATGTGAAACACTGTTAATATGCTCTTCAATGCTTTGCACATTGCAAATGATCTCTATTTGACATTTGTTACACAACGCTTTACTCTCATGTTCAATGGTCAGGAAGTTTTCAATAGAGATGTCCTCATCTTCAATAAGCTCCTCGATATCCGAGAACCAATCCATGTGCTGCTCGTCATCATCAATATGATCGAGTATGCTTCCAACTGTATTCTCGATGTACGCATTACATATTTTGCACCAGACTTCATCATTGTTCTCAACGGGAAATATTCCATTGAGTGGTTTCAGCTTCTCGCAAACGTTTGTCCTATGATTGAAGCCATTAACATGCTCCTCTATGCTCAAAAGGGAACAATCTATGTTGCTGTTACATACTTCACAGATAACTTCATCTTTGTCCGAGGCTAGGAAAGGTTCGAGGTTGATGAACTCACCGTCGATTAAATCCTCGATAGCAGTCATCCAGTTTGCGTGGTCATCGCACTCGATGTGTTTCGTTACAGACTCGTCGTCGCCCAACGTGTGCTTGCATGGCTTACAGTACAGAACATCGTTGTTAAAGCTTATTCCGTTTTCTGACATCAGCTCGACGTTCTCCTTGTGTCTTGAACCGTTCGTGTGTTCCTCGATGCATTTGTTAGCCTTCGGTATGAAGACGCCGCAAAAAACGCAGCGTACCCGCGTTTTTGAGCTATGGTCAGCGACTATCCCGTACAGAAGGTTAGTTTTCATTATTTTTACTTCTGACTTAACGTGATTGACGAACTAATGATAGCGGCAAGGTAAAACTTTCAAAAATACTAGAAATTTCGTACCTGGAGCAAACAAAATTTTTATTTTTTGGTGATTGATTTGCTTGCTTTTGACAGTTAAATGACAGCCACCAGCCGAACGAAACTATTTTTTATCATGATTTTAAGGCCAATAAACAAAACAAACGAACGATTGAAAATGTTTAATTTGAAAAATTAGAAATGGACATGGATAGAAATGAAAGGCTATGTTATTAATAATAATAGTTCTTCATTTACAGGTATAAACCCAATACAGAATCAAGAAACTATATATTAAATTTATTTTCTTGTGTTGTATTTGTGTGTGCGTGTATGTGACTCTTTGGCGGGAGCAAAGTGTCAATTTATTTTATTTTCATAAAAATTACGTATTTTGCTTTATTGTGGTAGTAGGCATCTTGTGGTTGTGCATATTGTACATTATATCGATTGTAGATCTCCATTACAGTTACTATCGCTTTAGTATGGATGTGGACCATATTGAAAATCGCCGACTAATTCTAATCGTGCCCTGTTTTTGACTGGAGGCGGTGCTGTAATCATCGGTTTTTGTCAAACTAAGAAAACTTTCACAAATATGACTAGGCCGTATAGTCTGATGACTTTTGTCTGTCCATCATTGTAAGAATACAACAAAAAAAATTGGCTTTTTGGCGGGATTTTGTCAGAGATGGTTGTCGTTTTTCGTTTAGTTTTCCAAAAATGTATATTGTAGATTTTGGTGTATATTTGTGATAGTTTTATATGCAACAAGTGCCTATTAAAGTGTATATTGTGCGGGTAGTTAAATAAAAGCGTGTAACGACTCTACCGGATCGTTCCAAAATGTCCCTTGTTATTCTTCATCCATACTATATAGTTTGTGTTCTTCATTAAACCTACTATCGGTTTAATGCGGACATGAACCTGCAATGTGGATCACCGAATGGCACTAGTTGTGCCCTCGTGGAAGCCGTGCTGCGATTTAATTGAAAATCGCCGACTAACTCTAATCGTGCTCTGTTTTTGTGGAGGCCGTGCTGTAACCGCCGTTTTAAATAAATATAAGAAATAATACTTAAAATAAGATAGGGCTGTATGGACGAAGCTTCCCTTGCCCGTCCTCAATAGAGGACAAATCAACAACAACAACAAAAAAAAAGTTTGTTTTGTTTGGAATTTACTTGTAGGAATTTACAAAATTGAAATTGCGAATTGTTTCAAAAGCACGGCAAAAGGCAATATTTCATAGGTACGAACAATGTCGCAGGATTTTGAAGACGAGACAGATATTTTGGAAAATGTTGCAGAAGTTATAGATGGATTAGCGGTGAGCAATGAAAAAAGTCCCATTCCCTAGAAGTTACATGACCAAACAGTTCAGCTGGTTAGAGCTAATAGTTTTTAGCAAATAGTTTTTAAAAAATTTTACATATAGTTTGTAGCAAATAAAAAAAGCATACCAATTCATGTGTAAATCTGAGGATTCTTGTAGGTATGAGAATCTTCTTTTTTAATAATCGTAATTTATTATATTTACAGAATGCCCTGCAAGAGCTATATGCATTCAGAGATTTGTTCTTTGAAACCCATCCCATAGAGCTGGCAACAGAAAAGAATAAATTTGTAGATGAGAAAAAGGATGTCCTTGTCCAGAAGTTTCAGAAAGTTAATGGTAAAAAAATATTTGGTACCTACATAATTGCAATGTCTAACTTTAACTAGCACTTTTGACTGATCACCTAATTTCACATTGAGTAATGAATTTTCTTGAGAAGTAAAGAAGTAGTCCACTACACTTATATAGCTACAGAGGAATGGGTTACAAGGCATCAAAGGGACCAGTCAGTCACCAATTGTACCAATGTGAAAGTTCTAAAAACCAATATTTGGCTGCTACAAATATGTATTCATAAAAAATTATTAACTAATATTGTTAGTAGATACTCGTAGGTATGTTTGCTGATTGTCGTTCTGCATGAAGTGAAGACCAACTTGCTTAGCCATAGACACACTTTTGTTTATTTTAGGGTATTCGAGGTATTGTTTTTGTGACTTTGTAAACAAAAGTATACTGTACTGTATTGAAAGACTGCAAAAACTAAATAAACTCAATTGATCTTTATAATTTTTTATATTTCTATCCTTGTCATTCTTTTTCCAGTGGACACCCAGATCCCGGTGTCTCAACGGGCTCATTTCCTCTACATGAAAGGGCGGTGCTACAACATCAGTCCAACGTATGACTCTCGGGCCACACAGTGTCTCAGTAAAGCTGTAAAACTGAACCCGCACCATGTGGACGCGTGGAACGAGTTGGGGGAGTGCTACTGGAAAAACATGAACGTCAAAGAGGCTAAGGCTAGCTTTGAAGGTGCTCTGAAACATGTTAGTTAATTCCTAATTAAAAATATTTCCAAGCCCTATTTAAAGCTAATACAAGTAATCTAAAACTACTAAATGGCTCGTATTTTGAACTCACACTCATATTTCAAAAACCATGATCTGTACGGTCGAACGCACGTCAGTGGAAACAAAACCAGTGTATACTGGTCTCTCATAGTATTGAAACTCCCTAATAGACTAGGCCAGCTCAAGGTCAAAGTATTTCCACTGACTTGCGGTCACGTGCGGTCGACTGTATCAGTTTCGTAAACTGCTATTATATTTTGACGATCACATTATTAACTTTTACGTTTTTTTGTAAATCTATCTAAGTGAACTACGTATAATAATAATATTATATTTGTAATGTGAAATCTATCTTTATTCAGGAGCGCAACCGCCTCTCCCTCCGCTGCCTGTCAATAATCCTCCGGCAGGAGAGCGGCGCCAAGAAGCGCGGCGACGCCGCCCCCACCATACTGGAAAGCGTTGAGCTGGCGAAGGAAGCCGTGGCCCAGGACACCAAGGTATCATGTTTCTGTACAGTAGGTATGTTGTATTTCTTATGTTTGATCTAATGTACCTGCTTCTTTTTAGGATTCCATACCCAAGGGGCCCAAACAGAGCCCTATTGATCTCGCTTATCTGCCTGTCTGTCCCTCTGTCACAAGAGTCTAGCGGCTAACCCATTGAAGCTACAGTCTTCATATTTGCACACAAGTTTTTTAAAATCCATATGAATTCATTTGACACAGGAACTAGAAAATTTGTAAATGTGCTACTTATGTATATCTTACCAACAAGTATTAATGTTTTAGAAAATTTGAAACAATTCGAGAATGTTTTCAATTTTCTATTACCAACAAACTTGAGTATACGTTGAGAGTTAGTTTGCGGAAGGATGCGGGGCGGCGGGACGTTTTCCTTTCTTAGTACGGAACCCTCGGTGCGCTGGTACGCCCTGCACTGGGCCAGTTTTTTATATAAGGCAGTAAATAAATGACTTTCTTTCTTTCTTTTAAGGATGGGGTGTCGTGGCTGGTGCTTGGGAACGCGTACCTGTGCCAGTTCTTCACGGTGTCGCAGGACCCGGCCACGTTGAAGCTTTGCATGAGCGCGTACAAGCAGGCGTATACAGACCCCATTGCGAGGGGGCAGCCTGATTTGTATTATAATAGAGGAATAGTAAGTAAATCTATACTGCTCAAAACAAAATACGGGCCAAGGGGCTTTTCATACATTCGAGGGCACTTTGAGCGCTTAGATCTCCGTCAGGGAACGATTTGCGTGAGATTTGATGGTGGTTGTCCGGAGTACGGATGGAGAAGGTCCAGAGAGCCATACACACCTCACTGACCAGGCAAGCCCTTTTCACCACACATTAATGCGAATAAAAAAAGATGCCATCTAAACGTACCACGGACATCCTGTTGCAGGCACTGAAATACGAGGAGTGCTACGACGAGGCGCTGGACAACTTCGATCACGCGTGCCGGCTGGACCCGCCGTGGGCGCCGCCGCGCGCCGAGCTCGCCGCGCTGGCGCAGTACCTCGCCGGCGCCAGCGAGCTGACCCGCACCAAGGGCAAGATCAAGGCAAAGAAACTGGCGCAGATGGTGCAGGTGGTTCAATAATCAATCATACATCATCATATCTGCCGAAAGACGTCCACTGCTGGACGAAGGCCTCCCCCAGAGATCTCCACGACGCGTCGTGGACGACCGGTCCCGCACTAACCTCATTCAGCTGGGTTCCGCTACCTACACCAGATCGTCGGTCCACCTGGTCTCCAACCTGCCTAAAAAAAGAAAACCGACTTATTCATCTCCTAATCGACCACATGGATCTTTAGAACATAATTTTATGTCCTACTAAAAACTCACCCTTATACACTTTAAATTAAAAATTCTGTAAACAGTCAAATAAAAACAGTAAAATACAGTCAAATGAACATAAACAAAAGTAGGTACACTTATGTCTAAACATGCACTTCCAGAACATAGATAAGAAGATGCTGGGCGTATACGGGCCGGGCACCGTGCACACGTTCGGGGCGCGGCGTGACGTCACGCTGGAGCACGCCAGAATAGACGCGCTGCGTGACGGCCGCAACGAGGGCGCCGTCGTGCTGGGCCGCGTGCTCGGCTCCATACACAACGAGAGCGCCGTGCCGTTGTGAGTACAAACAACAAGACATCAAAAATTGAGCTTTTGACGTGAATTCGATGAACGTCTTCCTCGTCGTCCCGGCGGGCATTCCAGAAAAAATGCGACATAAAATTCTTGTACTTTTGAAAGCTTCATACTCTTAAAAAATCATAGTTATATCGGTGTGAAAACCCAATCGGCGACAACACAAAAATATATGTTTAGGCCTCCCTCCACGCGATGACGTCATTGACCGCGGGAGTGACCACTGGAAGTGGGGTGTCGCACGGGCGCCGCACTGTACAACTCTCGCTAGCATCAAAACTTCCTGTTGGATTTGAACGAAAAAACTGTTTAACAGATCAAAGTCTAAACCTTATTTAGAACATATTAGCATGCAGAAATGCACGAAAAACTAGCAGTAGTAGCACACAAAATTTATAACCACCTCAGTTTTTTTGACCTATTCTAGTGTAACGTACATTTGTGTGTTTCCAGCACGTTCGCGATGATGGACGAGAGCATGGCGTGCGTGTGCGTGACCGTGTACAACTGGGCAGACGGGCGTGGCGCCATCATAGGGGACTGCGTCGCCATACCCGAGCCCAGGGTGCGCGCGCACCGGCTCGACTCGCCGCTCGCGGTAAGTGGGTCTAGTATCATCATCATATCAGCCTGTAGACGTGCACTGCTGGACATAGGCCTTCCCCAATGATCGCCGCCCTCGCATCCAGCCACCTTTGGGGCGTCTCACGCATCATCAGAACTTGTCTGCCCCAACGGCAGTCGGTTATGTGACAAATGTGATCTTCCCACTGCCACATCAGCTTGCTTCGCTCGGTAACCTTAGTTCTCCGTCAGATCTCCTTATTGCGGATCATATCCTTCAAAGAAACCCCGAGCACAGCTCTCAGTGTCCACGTTACTGGGTAAATAATGCCTGTATTTGAGCGACTGTACGGGAAGATTATCTACAGGAAAAAGAAATAATACTTTTCCTAACAACTGACGGTTTTCGGAAATTGTGTACGACTTACGCTTTGCTGACTTTTTGTATCCAAATGCGTCATAACTGTCAAAGTAACACAATGGGTGTGAGGGAGACAGACATCCGATGGTAAGGACGTGTCATTTCCTTCTCTTTTCCATCCATTGTGTGACATTAACAGTTATTCTCAAGCTACAGCCCTGCCTTCTCCACGTTGCAGAAGTACGAATTCAAGTCAATTCGCGTGAACAACCCCATGCTGCTGCTCGTCAACGGGAAGCGGGTCGGGCGGAACCAGTTCGCGAGTACGCGCGTCACCAGCACGTACGAGATACACTGACGAGTGCGAGCGAGAGGTACAACATCTCATATAAATACATCTGATTTCGTATGAGAGTGAGAGATACGTTGATATACAAGGTCTTTCAATATTAACGACTCACAATTTGAACGCTGAAGTTATACCTTAAAATTTTTGCGAGACGTATTAATACAGTCTGTAGAAAAACATACTTTGACTTTAATGATCGGTTACATAAATATCATTGCCTTATTTTCAATGCTTATGTAGTCCGTTTCGTTCTATTGTATAATTTTATTTTATTTATATAATAAATTTATTATTCAATCTAATATTAAGTTGGAAGTTTAAGTCAGGCTCAGACATTAATTATTATTTTATTGCCGTTTAGTATCATATACTAAATAACTTTCCGAGCTACTTTCCTGTAGGTACTAAATTTTACTTGCTAATGTTGGCAGTAGATAGCGTTGCATTGATCTCAAATGTCATTGTCAATCAAAACTCGAGAACTTCAAGTTTAATTTTTAGATTTTTAAAATAATTATATGGCTTTGGTATACACGGTATTGTCAATATTTGGTATAATATCTGATGATGGCGACAATCAGTGCCGTCTATCGAGGTATTTATAATTATTTCTGTTAAAGAGCTATCTACTTGAAAATCGCTCTTTGGACAAAAGCATTTCAAACTCTATGTTCAAAGTTTTTTGACGAACGCTTTTTTTCCTTATTTCGAATGATCGTTACACCAACATTTTTCAATGTGCAGTCTTCATTTACTAATAAGAAGTTGCTCGAGGTTGTGATTTTATTTATGTGTTGTAATGTTGGTGTTTTTTTGTTATTTAAAGAATTCTCAAGAGTATTTTATGTAAGTAATAGATAAGTAGGTATGTCTAATTAAATTAAAATTAAATATAATAATTGCATTATTTCTAATATTATAAATAACAATGAAACTAACATAATCGTAAATTTTATAACAAAAGGCTGTTAATTTTAATCACAATAAAAGCATTGAATTTTTTTTATAAAACATGGTTTTATTATTACAAATACTGTTAAATTCAAAAGTAACCTTATAAATTAATAACCATCAATATAGTATACTAGAAAAGTTAGGAAATTTTCAAAATTTAGTTTGTGTACAGTCAACCCCTCTGTTGGCGTCATCGACTAATTAACCCCTAAAAGGCAGTTGAAAAAGCCTTAATATCTTATTAAATACCCCCCGACCCCCCCGCGCACCAATCGCGCTCAACGTCATCTTCGTTCCGACCAATCATAACGTCCGCGACCTCGACCGATCCAATCAGCTTGCAGCATCCTCCGCAGCACACCTCAGCCTTTTGACAGAATTATTTATTTGTAGATTTAAAAGCATAGAATTATTAGTCGACGGCAGATGTTCACTTAAGCGTTCACTTCCCACAACTTCATGTCGTTCTCAACGATTTCCGCGTATTTATCAGCTTTGCTTCTATCTTTAAACAGAGGCCGCAAAGTCTTTAAGTTGAGGCCCAGGAGTGCACCGTTGTCCAACAAATCGTTAAGCTTGTACGCCAGAATCGGGTTGTAGTGTAGTCTTAGTAGACTGGGTCTAGAGTATAAGTATTGACTGTCGCGCAGGTTGCGCCTCGCCCATGTCTCTACTGTCTTGTTCCCGCTCGCTATCTGTGGATTCGAGGGAAAGAGATAGAATTCGTATATGTAGAATAAGCAGGTCTATTAAAGTGACTCGCCAAAATAAATTAGTAAATCTAGATACACAGAAACCCTTAGGCGATGCAGAGCATGTATCAGGGTCATCATCCTCATCCCTTCAACGTCCACTGGACTGGCCTGGACATAGACCTTCCCATGGACAAGACAGCCACCACAACTGGCCCTCCGCATCTTTAGGGTCGCTGGACGTCAAGTTGAAACAACCATTCAAGAAACATAAAACAGACTGAGAAAATTCCACCATCTATAGCCACGGCATCCAGAAATAGGTGTATATTTTCGAAAATAAAGTCCAATTATCGCCAAATCCGTGGGATTTTTACTAAACTTAAAATTGCATTTCCCGAACAGGCTCAGCCCCCATCAGCAGTTAACGGATAATCCGTTATTTATTTACGAAACAGCCTGTAAGTAAATTAGATGTTGGCCTGTTTTAGCCATACATACCCTGATTTCTCCGACTTGCTTCAAGAAGTAGGATGAGAAGTAAAATCGCAGGTTTTCGGACGTCATTTGACGGCTGTTACGTAGCTTTATGTAGGACCTTAACAAGTTGTACCCTGATCTCTTGTATTTAAACACCTGTAACACTCAACTGAATAAGCACCAAAGAACTTATCTATTTAAAATACAGGTCTGGGGTTACAATCCCTAATCCCTAAAATGCCAAAATACTTTGTTTATAAGCGGGGCTATTTGCAATAAGCTACATATTTGTTTTCGACATTCTGTGTTATCTTGCCAATCTACTCGTAAGTGTAAAGTCGTATATTAAAATTTCCTATTCGCGACACCCTGTTGTCATAATGACATTTGAAGGGTTGCCAGTTAATTCCACAGTTTGATATGACATCACTCGATTCAAGGATTCGAATGCTAATTGGTATTAGGCTTCCAACAACTAATTACCTGATATATAAAATTGCCCGTCTGATACGATTCTATGTAATGCGTTCCGTAGCTCTTCATAAACTTCCTAACTTCGCTGGTGTCTGTCACGTTCAAGTCGTCTATCGCTCTTTGCACATAGCTCTTGACTGTCACGTCTGTCAGATCGTTGAGGGTGACAGATCTGTGGGTCTTTGTCATCTTGATCAGCACATAGCAACAGTTGTCAGGCACGGAGTCGTATTCCATGCCGAATGTGCGCAAGATCTCGTCCATAATCCAGTCTCCCATGAACGCTTTCCAAGGTTTGTCTGCTCTGTAATATAATTGCACATAAAGTGAGCAACTTACAGTCGACCGCAAGTCAGTAAAAACAATTTGAACCTGAGCTGGCCTAGCCTATTAGGGAGTATCAATACTATGAGAGACCATTTTATACTGCTTGTGTTTCTACTGACATGCGGCCGACCGTACGTTTCACACAAAATGCGGGTTCCGTCAATATTTTATTTAGTTTCCTGGAATATTTTTTTTCATTTTCATCGTTTTCCTATCATTGTAAAGTCGAATTTTAAACAATGTAAAGTCGACAAAAGTTGAATCCCGGCCTGAATAGGACGCCACTGCGCCAAAGGTCGTGGGTTCGATTCCCACCCGGCACCAACATTTGTGTGATGAGCTTAACTGTTGATTTTCGGATTCTGGGTGTTTGTATGTATTTAAGTATTTATTTAAAAGTATATATGTATGTTTATCAGTTGTTGAGTATCCATTTAAAAGCTTCGGCTTAGTTTGGGACTAAACAGCCGTGTATTTTGCCCAAATATTACTAAACATTGTTTTTCAAATGTAACAACTAACAACAAGCCCAAATTCCAGCTCAATCGGTAGGATCCAGTAGTTATGGAGTTATATACCGGATAGACAAATCTTCGCTATAAGCGTGTTCGTTTTGACGGAACCTAAACAAACTTTTACTGAGCCTTACCCTTCAATCTGAAACTCCTTGAAGTAGGTAGTGAGCAGATCGTCGAACGTGTCGCAAAGCAATATGTTCATGTCCACCACAGGGTCGCCGCCGGTCTCCCGGCTGCTCACGTTCACGAACACCCTTATGTTCTTCTCTCTGAACGGCTCTATGGGCTCCATATCCTCCTCCTCCTCATAGTCCGCTGATACCACTTGGGTCACTTGAGATAGGTCTCCGTAACTGAAAATAAACATATAATTATCTTATTGAGAGGTAATCTGCCACTACTCACCGCTAGGCGGCGCCACTAGCGCATAAAAAACAATTTTAAAATTTTATACGCGCGCTACTTGAAAACTTAGCTATAATAAACACAAAATTCTAACTTTTGAGGTGAACAAAAAAGTTTAGTCTCGGTGTTTATAAAAAATCAAAAAAATATATCCGAAGATCATAAACATTCTATGTATAGTTTTGGGGAAAAAACTATCAATCATAAACTACTTTACGATTAATTAGGCTAAAATTAATTTAAAATTGTATGATAGTGAAGATGGGAAAAACCACGAAACCACAATTAAAATAAATCTGAAACTGTTTACTCAAAATCTACTAGACCGATTGGGGTGAAATTGCAAACCTATTTATATTTTAGAACCTGCGATCATTTCGTTAGATCGCCATTTAGAACAAAAAAAACGTTTGATTGACGGATTCCGCACAATGTGTGAGAATGTTCGTACACTTTGATTACTTTTTTGAGACCTGTCGAAGTTTGAGCGGATACAGTAGTTTTTTAGTTATCCGATGGACAGACATACAAATAGACGTAAAAAACCTTGTCAACAAGCAGCCCCAACACATCACACACCGTACTTACTTAGCAAACACATCTATAGCATTTCCAATGTGCAAACTGTATCCCAAGTCGCCGTCCTCACTGTCACATAGACCACAAACTAAAAACACAATAAAAAACAACAACAACATAGTTTTAAAACTAAATAACACTCAAATAGTTTTAGTGTATAGCAGGCCGCGTGGGCGCACGGTTTGAACTGAGATTTTTTCACATTTTGCTAATGTTAACGCCAAGTAAACATTGTGTGAACTTGACCCGGGAGATTAGTTTGTTCTCCGAGAACTATACTAAGCTTTTCATTCGGGGTTTCTCATCAAATTTTATCGCGAAAATTTCCGGATAAATTAAACTGGAAATCAATTGCCATAGAAATGAGAGGTGCATATGCAAGGTACACTAAGCAGCTAACACAGATTTGTAAACTTTGGCAGCTCGCAACGGATCATCATCTATTGTTGATTTTGTTTCCAAGCCACAAATGAATTTTTATGGCAAATTTCCAATTGATTTGAAGTGGCAGTTAAATACAATAATAATAGTTTCAAAATAATGCAAATATGATAATTAATTCACCGTTTTTAGGGTTCCGTACCTCAAAAGGAAACAGGAACCCATATAGGATCACTTGGTTGTCCGTCTGTCAAGACAAGTTTTTTAATAAAATCCCTGTATTTAGCAGAATTCTTTATAGAAAATTGCATATACAACTTATTTATTTCAAATCTACATTCCTTACGTAGAAATGAGTTTAATAGGTCACGAATCTAATAGATATACTAGTTAAATTGATTGCTTTCAATTAATTGATCGTTATAATATGCTTGTAATGGATGATCTATTCTCCTAACTCCATTCTAGACAATTATGTGTTGGTGTGAAAACCACACCAATTATACTAATATTATAAAGGCGAAAGTTTGTAAGGATGTTTGTGAGGATGTTTGTTACTCTTTCACGCTGTAACGGCTGATCTGATCTTGATGAAACTAGGTACTGTGATCAGCTGTGATAGATTATATCCTGGAATAACATGATGGCTACTTTTTACCGCAGTAAACTGTTTCCGCGGGAAAAAAATTACTTACACGCGGGCAACAGTATTATAAATGTTAAAGTGTGGATGTTTGTTTGTCGCCTGAACGAATTTGAGATAGGTACAGTGATAGCTATATCCTGGAATAACATAAAGGACACTTTATATAGCGTACGAAGTCGCGGGTATAAACTACTTATTATAAAAATAAAACTTCTTAAACTGATGGTCTTTCCGAATGGCTTATCAAAGCATCTTCTGATTACTTGGTAATATCATAAAACCTTGATCTTTTTTCCTTGCACCGTTCAGTATTTAATTTTATTTTTTTATCTAGCACTAATTGGTTCCGCGGCGTTGCCTGTCGTCAGTCAACTTTGCTGTACTAACCCAGAATATCTGTAAATCACCATTTCGACTGTGATAGTATTTTAAAAATCTTTACAGTAATTCGAGCCAACTTACTAACTTTACTTTTTTACTCTATTAGTGTGGATATCCCTTAGAGTGTTAAAACGGGTTTTGAGACCCAAAAAACAAGATCAAATACTAGTCTTATGTGAAGTCTAGATAGAGTTCGTTTTTCGAAAACCAAAATCTGACAGCCACATTCTCATGGATATGGTAAACATACATACATATCTTCAGGCTATGTCCCAGAGGGGGTAGGTAGAATGAACATTACCATTAATAATAATAGAAAGACCCGAGCGCCATGTATCGCGATTATCATTCATTCAATTAAAAGCAAGATATCATTCATTGCATTGTACCTATTGCAATGCGAAGTTGTGGCTACTTTCGCATGAATCGATGAATCGTCGCTAAGTTGTAAATCCCCAAAAAATCCGTGGTCTTTTGCTAAAAAGCCATCTTCGCTAAAATTTGTAAAGGCTCAAAATCCGTGGTTCTTTGCCAAAAAAAGACCATCAAGAAACGAGCGTGAAAAGAGCCCTTGGAGGTCTGCATTCTCTTGGAATTGCATGGGTCTTTGATCGGCGTTGACCACCTGACATGAAGTGGACCATTCCCCTGATTCCCCTCCATAAAAAAACTGTTCAGTCAGTCAGAAATATTAACAAAAATCAAGGTCCGTCCGACCAGCGAGCTCCATTCAAACGGCACATTTCACAGATAACCTGTCGACCCCGTGTGTGAATTAACCCTTATCTGGCTGTGGGACGTGGCTTTAGAACTATTTGTGAATTATACGAACAAAGAATAACACGCTGTCATTGTTAAAAACATTTTTTTGCATTAGTTACATGGAATTGGTTGTTTTCTTGCTTAGTTTCATGCGCGTATATCCCAGGTTCCTTAAGGTAAACACGTCTGTCCGGCGTGGGCGTCACTTATTCCGCGTTAGGGAAGGCCCATGTTAACAAAATGGTGATGTTTTCGTACGAAATTTATGTCTTCCTTTTTTAAACCTAAGAGGGAAAGATCAGTTATAGAATACTTAATTATAATGAATACAACCTAACACTACCAGAGTGGTTTTAGATTTTTGGAACGGTACCGATTTCTATCTCAAGCATTGACAAGTCAGTCTTATAAATTACCTATTTGGTAAGTACATTTATAATAAAAGAAATTCAACTAGTGCTTCCTCGGTGTTAGGTTTATTTGTATGCGAAATGTAGGTGTTTCCACCTTTACTGCATTGAAAATTTCAAAACACGCGAGTTCAAAATGTCTTTGGAAGTTGAATGAACTTATATCAGGCATGTTTGAGTGTGCTCTGATAATATTACGACTAGTCTATGATTCAGACAATGACCTATTTTTTTAGATAACACTTGTTTAGAATAGAGATGATTGACGCATTGTTTCAGTCTGGGCGCAAACATCCTGAATTCCTTCCTGGCTTGAGTCTGGGTTGCAGTGCATTACCTCACATCTCAGATTGAGAGTTATTTTTAATTTTGTTCTTTTGGATAACATATTTTGTCAGGAGGCCTTTTTAATACAAACAAGGTCATTTTGTGCCCTTAGATCTCCGGTAAGAAACGATTTGCTAGATGTCTGATAGTGGCTGTGCGGAGTACGCATGGAGGAGGTTCAGAGAGACATACACACCTAATTCTCACCATAGACTAGTTTCGCCTAGTCTAGATTAGCTCTGAAGTTCAACATTATTTCTCACGCTGGTCCTTTACATAATATACCCATGTATCATTTATAACAAATGCCCTTACTAAAAACATTATAGCTGAGCTATCGTGTGATCGATGATTTCGATACTTAGGGGTTATTATAACACTACAAGCTTTCGGTAAAGGAAAATGTAGCGAGGAAACAGCTGGATAAGAAATATTTATGTGTGAACCCACGTGTTACGTGCAACGCACACATGCACACTTCTACTCTGTCGCTACGTAAAATCTTTCAACACACATCGACACGGCATATGAGCTGGATAAGAAATATTTATGTGTGAACCCAGTGTTACATGCAACGCACACATGCACACATCTACTCTGTCGCTACGTAAAATCGTTCAACACACATCGACACGGCGTATGACCGAAAGGGCTTTGCTTCTTCGCAGAGCCTGAGTATCGCGACTCTCCTGCATACTCTATGCCATAGAGTCTATGGTCTGCTTCGAGTCACTGCGCACGTAACGAAATCAGTGTGACATCTTCCATACAGTTCATATTTCATACATTTTATGAAAAACTCTGAAACGTGTCCGGTCTGATCCAGCCTTTATACTTAAATGTTGTTTTGGTGGCATTCACACACTTGTGAAATTGGTCTTACGCCGAATACTGTATGAAGCTACTGTAATGAGTGGTGAAATTTTTGTCTTTCTAACAACATTTTATAACTTTAAAAATATACGGGTCGAATTGTGAACCTCCTCCTCTGTTTTTCGTCGGTTGAAAATGCGTTGGGATTTGAAATAAAACTCACACTAGTGGTAAACCATTTCTTTTCATTTCTTACGCTCACCATATTTTAGCAAAATATTTACAAATTTTAATCTAATTAATTACTTAATCAAAAATATATTGTATAAATGCATTCTCAAGTTTGATCCCGCATTGCGTTGTACGTAAAAATAGTTAATTTAAAATAATATTTATTGCACAAAAATAGAAAAATGTCTTCGTAAAATATTAATAAGTCAAACATTTTAAAAATTGCAACATTGTAAAACATAAATATAATTTGATATCTTTACAATTTTTTTAAAATGGACATTAAATATAGTTTTTATAAATTTGATTAGATTTACTTACTAATAATTCGAGCACCTATTTTGGAACAGTTGTAAGGCACATTTTCGAAAGATATTTACAAAAATAAATTCAATTTATAATAATCTAAATAATAAGTAGCTCGTATTCACTGCTCAGCTTGTTTGTATCATCGTATCATCACATTTTGTTCTTATTTTAATTTTTTTTCGATTGTTTCAAATATTTCAAATAGAAAAGGATCATATTTCACATTTAATAAGGGGACTTTTGCATGTCAGTTTCATCAATTTACAGGTAAACTCGATTGCCTTGCCTTGTTCACGCTTGTTATAAATAAGGCTTTCGATAGCAATTTGCAGCAATTCAAGGAAGTACCTCTAATAACAATGATATATCATAATATATATGTATATAATAAATATTAATAATACTTCAATTGATACCTAACTTCTGGTCATATTCTGTTTATGTTCAGAATTAATTGTAAAAATTGCAATATTTTGTACTTAAATTATAGTCAAAAACAAACCGTGCGTTACCTACTGATTTTGTGACCACGTAAGAGAGAGGTTTAACTGACAGCTCTAATTCATTGCAATGAATGAAACATAATTTAATTTTACTATTTGAAGCTGATACTTAAAAAAATTCTATATACAATTTCCATGAATCATTGAACGTTATATTCGGGACTAGTGTAGATTAATCTAAATGCCATCGATCAAACTTAAATTAATATAAGTTGTCTACTTAGCAGAGATTTTTTGTTCATTTTTGCGGAATCCGATAATTCCACATTTAGCTTATATTTTCATGAAAATTATATTTACTTACATTAACAAAAAATATCTATAACTTTCAATCACATATTACTCTCCCACAATTTCAAATAATTGTCTATCACTTCTTCAAACCACTTTTTCTTCTTGGCGTCTTTGAACGCGGGCGATAATGTCTTTAATTCTAATTGTAATAAAGCTTCATTTCCTAGTAAAGAGTCCAGGTTCCTCAGCAGGGTTGGTTCTCCATGCAGTTTGAGCAGACTTGGGTAGGAGAATATATAGTAGTGGACTCGTAGTCTCTTCGTCGCCCAGGTTTCAACTGTCTTATTGCCACTTGCCACCTGTGAATTACATTATGGGTTAAATGTTGCAAAGGCAAATCGTACATTGACATTGATGAGCTCAAGTTACGTGCCGCCATCAATGCTAAGCTTATATCATGGGGCCAGGGAAGTGGCTTCAAAGTTATGTTCGAATAGGGACATTGTAGTTTAGCAAATGTTGAAATACAATTAGGTTACAATGATCATGTTGATGACATTGATGATGCATAAAGAAAGTAATGACGATGAATAAGTATGTTATGTATGAATTAAAAGTAGTTAAATGCAACTTAATAATAATAATAAATAATAATAATCTTTATTGGTAATTACATTTGTAAATATGACAATGCGGCCCTGGCTCCTAAAATAGGAACTTAAAGGAGACTATAAAACCCTAATTAATGACTCTTTACCCCACAGTACGTTTTAACTACATTGATAGTCAAAGGCATCATTCCTCAACCTGGCAATCGTAACCAAAATCTGGTCCAGATCTACAGATGATCTGTAGTGCGGCTATCTTAGAAACATTCCAATCCCTGGAACCTTTACTAAAATCCTATTGATTGCAAAAAATAATTTTCTTGGAGCAATGTGGTTCTAGTTTAACCGATTGAAACATTTCTGCTGTGGCAACACTCCAAATCTAGATCGGGATTAATTCAAAATTAATTGGAATACAATAGACTACTTTGAAAAAAAACACACAAATTTTTAGGACACTTTGTTAAGGGATCTCAAGATTGAGGTTAAGAAATCGTAGTCTATGGCAAGTTTACCTTGATCTGGCCTATATGCTTAGCATGCCACGGCGAGAAGTAACCCTCCAGTTCCTTAGCGGTTATATCGGCCACACCCTTGCTCTTAAGCCGCTCTTTTATCATAGAGTATGCGGTTCTAGAGAACACAAACACCTGGAGTGAGAGCATAGACAAGATTCACGATTTTTATTGGTAACAAGTTTCAAATTGGATACAATACAAGGTGTTTTCGGGCGTGTACTCTAGGCTTTGGTCAAGGCTGGAGTAAAACTTCTGTTTTAAAACTTGATTTTAGCTTGCTCTCATTTCTGTCATATATTTTTTCAAGACATTCAGCCCTGTTCTAAAAGGTCGACAGATCGGACCTTCAGAATTGAGTTCCTTTCAAACATTTTTTTCTTCGGCTATAGAAAAGGTAACCAATAAATATATTTTTACTGTTATTTTCATTGTATTTTTCTGGCTGCCAAAATAATCTAGCAAGTTTATTTTGAATAAGGCTAAACAATCTTGGTCTCGATTGGGCGAATTTCGGTCACTTACGGTATTTGTTACCCTGTATATGAAAAAATTAAAATGATGTTGAGTGATGAAACAGAAAGAGAGAAACTGCATTCAATGAAATTCAGTGTTATGAATTTGTGAATAAAAAAGATTTTGATGATAAATGAAAATGCGAAGCAAGGAAGTCGCACTAGAGATGTTATGACTCCGAACCTTGACCGCGCCGACATGCTCGGCGAAGAACGGAGAGAAGAAGTTGTTCAACTCAGTTGGTGGTATGTCGGTTATACCACGTGACTTCACTCTCTCCTTGATCCTAGCGTACACGCCGCGAGAGAACACGAATACCTGTCAAAATGATAAATTAACAAACAAAAAATACAAAAGCACGAATGAGTTCATGCCTCAGAAACTAACCCTATTATGGTTACTATATTAGTTACATTATTAGTATTTTGACTGCGCAAGTTTCTGTCGCAATATAGGTACACAATTAGTACCGCTCTCGGATTAATCACGACTAAATAGGACGCTACGAAGCTCGTGGTGTTACAATTTTTAGTCGCTCGCCGCGACACATGTCCGCCCGTACCCGAGTAGTAACACAGGGTTTCCTGTAATTTTTTTTATGTAGCCCGCCCAATCCTGCTTCAACCATTTTTTTTATGTCAACTAAAGATCAGTTCAGACCAAGCGGAAATTTGCCCGAGTACTTTCTGACGTCATGGTCAAGTGAACCATATCACTATATCCTAAAGAACAAAATGGTATGATTGTCCTCGAACCTCGCGCTCGAAGTCATTCATACGATTTTGTTCCTTAGGGTATAGTGTTAAGGTTCATTTGACAATGACGTCAAAAAGTGTTCGGGTAAATTTCCGCTTGGTCGGAACTGACCCTAACACAACCAAAGATTCACCAAACATCCGCTAATTCATATAACGGAACAAAACAAGCATTATTCTATATCAAATAATGAAGGCAAAAGGAAAAGTTCATCTGCGCGCTTATCGGCGATGTTTAGCAAACTACCCGCGATCCGGTAAACATCGCCGGCGGCACGTGACGCCGCGTGCTCGTGACACGTTTGTAACTTCTGAATGACTTGTGATATGCAATAAGCCGCCACGTTGCTGGCACGCTTCTTAGTCACGTGTCTCGGCACGATCGAAGCACGTTTTTGACTTGTGGCAAGACTAGTCATAGTCGATGACCGTAAAGAATTACTTAGTAGGTAATTTTGAAAATTATTTTCGTGAATACATAAAATATTTAAAATTTTAACTTGTTTTTTGGATTGTACTGTATTGTAATTTGTAAGTCCCGATTAACCTTAATAATCTCAGCTGCCCCAGTAACGATGAGAGAATGCGCTTACCTCTTAGAGTATACATAAGCTTAGCTAGCTTATGTATACTCTAAGGCTTACCTAGATGACTTATTTGTCTATTTGAGAGTGTTTTGACAAGTTAACAGCGAAGTTTCTTTATATGAGTTTGTATGGAGCAAGACGCACTAATTATTGAGCGACGCGGCGCGGCAAAGCTTTTGTAAACCACCGATGACAGACCGCGCAGCGCCGCGTAAGTGCGTCCAGGCACTTAAACTCTCAAAACTGACATAAATGACTCATTTCGCGTCAGTGAGACTACTGTTCGCGTCAGTCAGACTACTGTACTGACAACATAAAAAAAACCTTTTCCTTTGCCCTATTTTTATAGGGCAATTCATTAAGTATACCTAAGTCAGTTTTTTGTGACAATATTCATTCGTGAATACGACCGAGTTTTAAAGTTTTTCCGAAAGGCTAAAACATCATAGTATTTCTACTTCGTACCCAAAATGTGTTTCTTTAATATAATACCTATACTTTATTAACCCCAAGCTAGCATTGACTTTCCTCACCTGATAGAGCGAGTTACCAGTGATATAGGACGCAATGTAGTGCGAGCCATATTTCCTGATGAAGTCCGCTATGGACACCGTGTCGCCTATCACCGACTCCTGAATAGCCTCGAACACTACATCCTCTACTGCAATGTTGGGCGGCAGGTCGTTTAGCTTTGCCGTCTCACGGAACCTGGAACGTGGAAGGTATTGGGATTAGTACATAAATAATAGTCAAATTAAATTCTCGTTTAGACGAATAGAATGTTTCACTAAAAGCTCTGCTTAACTTAGATGGCGCCACTAGCGTATGTAGTAAACATTGTGTTACTTCCTTGGAAGGTAGTTAAACGGTCGAATTGAAAGACGAACTTTGTAATTTAATTTTGAACTATGAAATTTAATTTATATTGTTTGTATTTGGGCACGGTTTAACTTTAATAGTTTTAAGGCATCGCAAAAAATTATATATTATATGCGGTAGTGGCGCCGCCTAGCGGCGAGCAGTGGCAGTTTTACCTCCCATTGGTTCAGTTAAAAGAGAATTTAATTGATTTGCATCGATTTTTAAAATTGTTTAACAATAGGTACTACCTCCTAATTTGTTGTAAGTAAATCGAAAATAGATCGATATATTTTCAAACAAGGAAAATATTACGGTTAAGCTAGGCGTGGCGAAAAGCCAAAAACCTGCTCTCTCAACGAGGGCGTGGGGCTATAGTCCACCACGTTAGCCCAGTGCAGGTTGGTGGACTTCACATGCGCCTACCTCGAAACCCTGACGAGCACGTAGCAGTGGTCGCCGGTGATGAATGAGGAGTTGATGCCCAGGTTCCTCGCCATGATGTCCGTCGGCCAGCCGGCGGTGAACGCGCGCCACGGACGCTCCAGTCTGGAACACGAACACACGTACCTTTGACTGACATACTTTTAGCCACTGACCTCTATTATTACAATGGCGATTTAATATTACAAGGCTACCGTCACACTAGTTATGTGCTACTAGGTTTACGCCTTTTGGCGCTGAAGCCTAAGGCTATCTTATCTTCTTAGGGGCCAGGAATACCTGGCGACACTACGACCCTATGGGATCAGTTGTGCTTCCCTGTCCGCCAACTTTGTTGTGTAGTTACGTCCTCGGGATGTGTTCCTTCACTGAAAAGCTTGTAGTTTTGTAATAAACCGTACTTAAATTCCGAAAAACTCATTCGTATGGGCCAAGTGATTGTATCTTGATTGCTGGTGTTTGCTTGGTTCAAGAGAAATAGTTTTCTACAACACAATCCATCCAACACAATCCATTCATTTTATTGTTTGTGGTTCATTCATTCAACCATCATTCAATTCACTCATTCATTCGCTCCGCCATTCCTTAATGTCTGTACGCCTCCATTACTTGTACACGTGAACTTTAATAAAATTGCAGTAAAAGTAGAAAACTCTTTCTCTTGAACCAAGCAAAACACCAGCAATCAAGATACAAACACCAAGGATGCAAGGTTCGAATTCACGATTCCACGACTTTATGCAATTACAACCATTAGGCTACCGCGACTCTCATGGCGACTTTGTGGACTGCTGTACGCACCTCTCGAAGGTGAAATCCCTGAAGTATGCCTGCAGCAGCTGCTTGAGGTTGTCGCAGAACTCCATGTGGAAGTCTCCGTCGAAGAGCGTCTTGGCGTGTCGCGGGCGCGGCGCCACCGAGAGCCGCTCCACGTCGCGGAACACGCTCACCGTCGGCTCGCGGAACACCCAGCCCTCCGTGTCGTTCCGGGGCACCACACGCATGCATATGCTGAGGTAACCATATCTGTAACATTGGACACTCTTTTGTTATAGTGCCCGGGCGGTTGAGTGAATATAGTCAGATTGTTTGCACATCGCTGACAGTCTTCACAGTCTTAATTGACACTATGTGATGCCTTAGATTAAGGACTAAAGCTTGTAATTGTTCTGAGTATGATGCCTAGCTAGAAATGTCCAAAATCTTTTTGATTCGGTTGATCGATTGAGTGAACTATTTCTTAAAATTGAGCGTCTCTAGCTGATAATCAGACAACTTCACACAACAGCCAAAAAAATTTACGGGCATTATAACTAGCTGTTTCCCGCGGCTTTACCCGTCCTGTGGGAAACACCTTAGTAGACGTCAGAGAAAAGTTACAATGCGTGCACGGGTTGAGCCGGCGGCCATGTTGGTTTATGTGAGTATTTAATCAATTTATTATCCACCTCGCGTGGAATACTTTTTCTACCGAGAACAGGAAATCGAATGGCATCCCAAAACCTTTTTATACAACAAAAAAATGCATCCGAATCTTAGCAAACATTGGGCAAACCGACACATGCAAACGCTATTTCATTAAATATAAAATATTAACAATATCTTCATTATATATTCTAGAGTGCTGTAAATTCGTTAAGAAACATATTATTATGTACCTGTACTCCCCGATTAAAACTATCAAAGAAACAACCGAAACCTAAATAAATTAAAACTACCAATTACCACACTCAGTCTATATAGATCAGGCCCACATTCAATGGCAATTCAACGGCGATCAGGAATACTATTCACGATCGCCGCAATTCAAATATATAATTGTATCCCAAACCAAGTAAGGTATTCTATTTTTCATAAACTGCTCAAAAACTTTTTAATCTATATAATATGTTTGTATAATTTATATAATAATTTGATATAATGTACTAGTCGCAGTGCTGATCCTTCCACTTTTTGCGGTGCCCCTACGGGGTGTCACATGTTTTTAGGACATGTTTATTTTAAGATCATTGTACACCATGTGATATGCAAATAAATGAATTATGACCTATCCTATTAGGTACTCGCCTCATGAAAATGTTGATCGCTTTGCCGACCCCTAGCTCTGAGTCGAGCGGGGCGGCGGCGCGGCACAGTGCTACCGCCAGCAGCAGCACCGTGTGAGTCTGCACCATCACACGCGGTCACTGGCGACCTGGAAAAAGGAAAAAAAATAATTAAAAAAATATATATCCTCCCCGGCGGGGAATCGAACCCCGGTCTCCCGCGTGACAGGCGGGGATACTTACCACTATACTACCGAGGATGTGGTTGTAGATGCGAAATTGTTAGTTTTATGACTAATATTTTTTCATTTCGATCATAATTCTAAATTGATTAAAATGATTTTTAATTAAAAAGTTTAAAAAAAGATCAAACGTAACGTATAATGTTTGTCACGGTCACAAAATGACAAGCGAAGTGTTCATAATTCATTAATGTCTATACCCAAAGATGACTCAAAGGCATGAACTTGTTTTTTTTCCGTTTAGTGTCTACGTCCAAATTGAAGTTGGTTCAAAATGAAAAATAAGTCTATAGAAATACCTTCAATAAAAGAAACACTCATGAATAACATATAAAATCCAAAAAGGTTTGTCAGAAGTGGGATTCGAACCCACGCCCTCAGAGAGGACCAGAACAGCTCATACCCGTTGTACGGGCAAGGTATACCTTGAGTCTGGCGCCTTAGACCGCTCGGCCATCCTGACAGATGGCTGCCGTCGCGAAATTAGCCTATACCTTCGACGCAAGTAGTTCCTAACTACATTCATAGATGGCACTGATTACATTTGCGATAACCTTATATCGTTGATTCACGGAACAGTTGTTGATTTATTTTTGATACGAGATTTTAAACAGTACTTAAAAATACGACTGATCTATATTTTTTTTTCTCCAGTCTAAGAGTAGTTAGTCATTAATCAACCGTAATAACTGTTTCACTGATTCTGTTACATAATGAATCAATTAATAGCTACAGTTTAAATAACCGAGTTCATGCTCCAAAACCATTCAGTTATGTAGATCGTATTTAATTGTAGGCCGGAAAAATTAAACTGAGTAAAACGTTTCTATGATAAGGCGGCTGCTAAAATCTGTAATATGAAAGATCAAATTCAGTGGCCTACGTCCAACAGTGGACTAATGAGGCAGATGATACGTACCGCGACTTGATTAAAGCGGTTTAGCGGTTATATTATAGCCGTGTAGATAGATTTTTAAATTTTTTTTTTCATTTATTCTAACACAGCATATCAGATAATTCCAAAGCGCCATGCGATAAAAGCAAATAATATAATTATCAGTAGTCAACATTAAATTAGGTACCTACAATATTAAAATGATGATTTAGTTATTAGCGGTTTGAACTTTGATATCAACTAGGTTGTCCTTATAACTAAGTAGGTAGGTACTTAGAAAAAGTTAGACACTTTATAAAACCAAGTACCTACTAAAAAGAAGTTGATGACACTTTATAAAACCACGCACCTACATACTTAGAAGACGTTAATGACACTTTATAAAGCCAAGTTTCTACTTAGAAGAAGTTGATGACACTTTATAAAATCAAGTACCTACTTAGAAGAAGTTGATGACACTTTATAAAACCAAGTACCTGCTTAGAAGAAGTTGATGGCACTTTATAAAACCAAGTATTTGTCCATTCATTATAATAGGTATACTATTGTTCACGAACCTTAGCGTGACATCTCGTTCGCAATCTGTATAATTTAGTTGTCTAACCATAATCCGTGTCAAGGGCCCGCTAGAAGGCATATTGTGGCCATTTGTATTTATTTATTGGCTTATTCTAATGTGGTCAATAATAACTTGGGTCACGCAATCATTCATAAAATGTAAGAAATGTTCATTAGTTAGTGAATAATAGACTTCGACTGCATGTAACAGAATAAGCGTGTAGGTATATAGTGACCGGTTAGATATTAGGTAGAAAGTCAATATTAATGGGATAGGTACAGGAAAACTTAAAGAAATTCAATATAAATTTGATACGGAGTTTCCAAAGAATTGGGTTTGCGGCAAAGCATTTTGTATGTACATATATACTGGGAGATAAGAGTTATTTTTCTCAAGTTTCCGTTTTATTTTTAATGTTCCATTTTGTTACAGTGTCTTTAATCACTATCCCGTATTAAGTCTCACATAAATGGAAAAGAAATATCCATGGACCACAGAGCACAGAAACGCCGCCGCCCGCCGCGGGGAACTCTGTGTGGCGATGCCCGCGCGTGCGCATTGACTCCGTGCTCTGTGCCATAGACAATAAACCCTTAAATAAATACCGGCGCGTTCCATTCCACATTAGAACAGCAATTAATATTTTGATAAGTTCACTAATTAATCTTCCTAATATAGCACTTAAGTGCATACTCGAAGCTTGCACTCGAGTCGCGGATATGTTGCAATCGTACTGTCGGTGAAAAGAGTCGCTGCCAACTTATTAACCAAAATTGCGTACACTTCAGATATTTTGGAAAAAAATATGGGCATTCCATAGCGGCAGAGTTGAATCCTTGTGGAACTTTTAAATGGAAGGATCTATCTAACAGAGAGCGCAAATGATTTATCAGAAGTGGAATTCGAACCCACGCCTTCAGAGAAGACCAGTTCAGCTCACACCCGTTGTACGGGCAAGGTATACCTTGAGACTGGCGCCTTAGACCGCTCGGCCATCCTGACAGGTGGTGATCATGGCGAAATAAGCGTATAATGACCCTGAATTAGTATCGATAATGCTATCTTCAATGATTAGTAGGAAAGTAAAAACAATGGGTTGTATGTGATAGCGAAAGTCTGCTGGAAAGCAACACGGGGAAGCCATACTCAGACGTTCACCTCTCCAAAGGTACAAGACCACCTAGTCATGCGCAGTATCGATGTGTATTAATTTTCTATTACATTTATTCATGCACAACTACGAGTAGTACAAAAAGGTGATATTTCACACAATTTTATTGTAAAATTGGTAAACCATTTTGTTCGGCGGTGGTACAAACATGACTACACAGCCACGAACGATTAAGGTAAATGCATATGTGCACAAACAATTGCTTCTGCGTATTCTACTTAATAATACTCATCATTTGCATTTCTTACAATTTGCATGCAGAAGATCTCTTGCAAACCTCTATAAAGTCTAGTACCTAGGTACCTACAGTCAAATGAAGGAGTGTGTCGCTTCTTAATAATAATAGTTAATTGTAATAGTCATTCATTTTTGTTTGGTATAGGTCAAGTCAATGACGTCATGCACGAAATGAAAGAGATAGGTAGGTAACCTAATTTAAAAGGGTACTAAGTATGGGTTTTTTCTACATGACGATACTGCTTACGATATACGATACTGCTTCCACGGCTCATCTAATCAGCTGGATTTCTATAGCAATTTAAAGAAAATTAAATTATGTTCATAGAACTGCATACGTAAAATGGGAATGATTTTTTTTTCGCGTGAATTCCATGGTGTTGGGTATCGTTAGATAGGTCTTTCAAAAATATCGCGGATGTGTGGAAAACATTTTTCGATTTAGGGATTCGTTTGCGAAATATTAAGCTTTATAGTGCTAATTTTTGTCACTTTATACTTAATCTCCAACTGCAAAGTTTTGACTTCTGTTCGTTTCTTTTAGGTTTGGTTTATAAGGGCTGGCGAGGTCTACTGTTCTCACAGAACCACTAGTTTATACAGGTCGCTAATAAATTGAAGTTGACTGAGTGATCCTTTTAAAAAGAATGCTCATTTATTACCTACGTTATGATATTCTGCTGATTCCGGAGCTGACTGACCCTCGCACTTTGCCGAATTATCATTCTGTGTTACAAATCTGTATTGGTATAGGTACGCGGCTTTATACATCCGGAGCATCATCCCCTGTTAATATGCATAGCGTATTTGCATTCCGGGCCTCTATTTATAGCCCGGGCTATGTTATACACCACGCGCCGCGCGGCAACAGGAGGGACCACTCGTGCGCAGCCCTTGTACTGTCAGCAGAACAGCGATCTCGGAAGAGATGATCTAACACAACTAAGCTAGCGTCTGTTTTTTCACGCGAATAACTGTCAAAGTGACACAATGGACGTGAGAAAGGCATATCCGATTGTAAAGGAAATGTAATTTCTTTATCCTTTCCCACCCATTGTGTGATTAGATTCATTTATTTAACTTTTACTTAATTAAATTCATTATAGTTACATGTCTTTCATTATTATTTTAAAAGGGATCGTCATAACATTAAAAGTCAAAATAAAAATAAACTAGTAGTTCCGTGAGAACAGTAGACCTCGCCAGCCCTTATAAACCAAACCTAAAAGAAACCAACAAAAGTCAACTTTGGAAACAGAAAAAGTACCTACTAAAGTGACAAAAATTAGCACTTTAAAGCTTAATATTTCGCAAACGGATCCCTGAATCGAAAAATGTTTATCACACACCCGCGATATTTTTGAAAGACCCATCCAACGATACCCCACACCATGGATATCACGCGGAAAAAAATAATTTTTTCAACTTTCTTAAGTCGATCCACTATTACTCAAAAACTAATAGAACCTACTTAGCCGTAATAGTTTTCCTTGTAACTACGTTATATATGCTACTGCCATGAATTTTTTCACATTTCCAGAAGCAACCGTTTAGCTGGCAGGGGGGGGGGGGACACGTGACTCTAACAAAAATTACCGCTTTAAAGCTTAATATTTCGCCAACGGATCCCTAAATCGAAAAAATGGTATTCACACACCAGCAATATTTTTGAAAGACCTATCCAACGGTATCCCACACTATGGGATTCACAAGAAAAAAAAAGTTCACTCCCACTTTGCGAGTATGGTAGGTACTCTAAAAAAAATGTTTTTCAAAATTTTATTCTACTCATTTTGTAGGTTTAATTAATTTATACATATGCCAAATTTTCGTCAAAATCGGTTGAAAAATGCGACCTGTAGAGAATTACAGACAGACAGACAGACAGACAGACAGACAGACAGCCGGACAAGAGCATTTTTGGCCAGTCTCGAAACGTAGACGCTTCGCTCGCTTCGCTCGCTCGGTCAATAATGGCAATAAATCATACTTAACAATAAGTGAACACTTTGCATGTATTAAAAATACTAATACTTTGCGCTTACCGTATTTGCCGGCGGTACTGTAAAATCCAATGCACAGGATTTAGTATGTTAACCTTCTTAACTTCAGCGTGATGTTAAATGGCCTTCCTCAAGAGTTGGTCTATCAAATGCAATTTTTTTTTAATCTGACTGGTAGCTCTTGCTACCAGTCAGGCTTTGTCTAGCGCGTTTCAACACATAAACAAACTGCAGCTTTTTTAAATTAGTTTATAATATTTGTAAAAGTAAGTATAAGTATGCCCACTTTTAAAAAATTCCGTTACCACGAGACCATGATCTTATAATTCGCCATCCGAAGTAATCTTGAATCTCATTTTACGCGCATTTTGTTGGGATACCCGTAAAATTAAATTTGCGTCGTCTCTCAGACAATGCGACTTAACATTTAAATTCAAATTGACCAACATAAGACTTACAGGAACAGCCAGATTACTTAATAAGTCGTTTAGGTTCAGAATTTCCATCATGCAGCATGACATTCACGTAAACCTTGCATGTCATGCAAGCATGACCGTTTAGGGACACTTTTTGAGCCCGATTTTTGCAATCGAATCCATTATTTCAAAATAAAACCTCAGAATATGTGGGGGCCATTGCACTTTTTTCTCAATGTTCCTGGCAGACAATAATAATATGTACATATACGACAGGACAGACATAGCGAATGGTGGCCGTGAATGTCTGTCACGGACAGCTAATTATGCTGTTACGAATACATTAGCTCCGTTCCGTCCAAAGCGTCTGACTTAAAACAAGCGAGCGAGCATAATCTTCTACTGTTGTAGAACTACTTCATCTGTCTCTCAATTAGTTCTGGTTTACTGTAGTGTCAACAAATCCGGAAATACAAGCACATCTACGCATCATATAGATCTAGCGTCGATGGCGTAGTGGGGAGAACGCGGCTTGTCTTGTTGAGAGGCCCGAGTTCGATCCCCGGTCGTGCCATTATAGGTACCTAATACCAATGGGTTTCTCGAAACTTAAGTTAATTTGTTGACTGCTCTCGAACGGTGAAGAATAACAGCGCGAGGAAACCTGAATACGCCGAAGAAGGAATCCCTAGGCGCATGTGAACTCCATCAATCCGTGGTGGACTATATAGCCCGTACACCCTCGTTGAGAGGTAGGCCTAGACTTTTATTGCTTTCATAACCGTTACAGAAATAACTAGGCTACTTTTGCTGGTATTTTGTAAGAAGAATAGAACTCGAAATGATGACGTAAGATACCAAAAATACTCGCATAATACCTACGTACGTTTTTAATTAAAATGAATTAATTATCTACTCGTACCTTGGTGATCTGTTCTTCATTAAGACCAAAAAACTTAACAGAAACTAATGCGGTCTGACTGCGATTACTTAGAATGATAATATACCTATTTATAAACAAGGTGCAACAAAATTTATAAATCCGCAGAAAGCGAGAATAAGCGAAACCCAGCAGTAGCAGAATAATCGCAAACAAACAACAGTCTTCAATACGTTATTGTTATTATGTCAAGGCTTTCCCAAAGTGCTAATCTGGAATATGATTAATATAATAATTGAGTTGGAAGGCGTGGAGTTGGACACATGTTACACCTTCTCCATCTTTCGACCGAAAACATAATCAATTGCACGATTGTTTATGATTCATTGGTGCTGAATGAAGTGAAACGTGGGTCATCGCGTGTATTTTGATACAACTTGTATAATAACACATAATAATAGCGTAACATCGAGTCCGGGCGCGTGCCATGTTGTCTGTGACTCACACGCTGTTTCCTGTCAAAACTCATCAAGTCATCACCAAAGGTAAACGTCTTAAAGTGTCCCTAAACAATCATGCTTGCATGACATGCAACGTTTACGTGAATGTCACGCTGCATGATGGGCCATCATGCTTGCTATCAATCAATTCAGTGAAGCAAGGGCCAGCACGTAGTTTGCATGTCATGCACGTCAATCACTACAGCTAGACGATCATGCATGAGTGACAGCACGTATTGCATGTCATGCCGCATGATGGTTTATGGAGCCCTTTAACTTCAGCCTAACCACAGAATAGTTAAGTACAGAAGTTTATCTCCGCAAAAACTTTTAAGCAAATAGCCACCTTCGCTACGATGCAATACACTGCAATTCAGCTCGCACGGCGCTAAATTCCTACAAAAATATTCACCTTCAATTTGCCTCTCTTTCTATTGCGTAACTCATATCTCTTCTGGCACAGGAAGGGTTGTGTTCTTGAGAAGAACAATTCGTCGGAATATTTCATTACCAGTTACGTATCTTACGTATCGTTGGGGCAGAAAGGTTCTCGAGTGGCGACCACGTATCGGAAGACGCAGCGTAGGCAGGTCTCCCACGAGATGGACCGACGATCTGGTGAAGGTCGCGGGCCCAGCTGGATGAGGTTGGCGCAGGACCGGTCGTCGTGGAGATCCTTGGTGTTGCGGCATTCTAGAACGCTCGAGTCATTAAAAAAAATCTACAATCAAATCTAAATAATACTTTATTCAGTTCTGTTTATTTGTTGTACCTTTAAGCACATTCTGAAAGCAAAGTGTAAATTACTACAGACAACACAGAAAGTCGCACCTACCCGAGAAACTTTATATTTGTTTGTGGTTTTATGCAGTAGGTTCTAAGTACTAAAATCTAACTTGATGTGACGTTTTTATAAACTTTACTTAAAGATTATGAAGTCATACTTGGCGCGGAAGAGGTTATGAGAGGCCATGATTTTGAGGACTTATGGAACTGAATGTTCGCAGAGTAAATATATCTCAATGAAAACCAACAGCATATTATTTAGTCTATCCCCACTGTTGGACGTGGCACAGTCCTACAATCTCAACGATTGAGTACGAGCTATCGTCCACCACGCTAGCCCGTGCGGGTTCGTGGACTTCACATGCGCTTTGACGTATGCCAGTTCTCGGCATGATGTTTTGTCTCATCTAAAAGCCGATGATTATAATAGCAGTACAAAATTTTTTTGATACTATCATTTTATTTTATTTAATTATCCATCTTTAAAAAATCTTAAAAAAACAAGTTCCCACGGGAAAACCTTAGACGCCTTCCAATGTTGCCTGATGTTTATAAAACAAGGTGACATAGATAATGTAGTGGAAAGAAAGCGAAAGCTGAATAACGCCGTGCGATGAAATGCGATGCGCTTGTTTTGAGTTCAGGGAATGCGCCGGCGCAGCCACGTCTTGGACTACGAGGCTACTACAGCGATAGATAAGACAGGAACTTACAGCTCAATAAAATGTTTCATTTCATTTTTATAATACTCGTACCTAACCCCACCGAAAATCAGTAATTTCACGGCGCGATCCAACCAGGCTGCCCTCATTTCAATAAACCTTTATACTTAAAGTAATTCACCGACCATTGTACTGTATTCACGGTGTTTACAATAGTAGCTGTTGTTTGCTATAGCAACTGCATTATGTTTGCTCGGAGTATGTTGGAGTCAATGCTCCAAACAATGGCTCGATCGCCGATATCCTGCAGTGTATTGCTACATCTAAGCTAGACTAGACCAGGAACGGATGTAATCTAACTTTTTTCGATGGTGGTTCATAGAGAATTCTACGATCGTGTTCTACAATACACGATGTTGTTCATGCTTAGTCTTCATCACAGAATACCGCCGTTTTTTTAAATTAAAATTGGATTCAAGGTTTTTTTTACATTATACGAATGTATTTAATTACCTCAGGACAGCCTTGGTGTCAGTCTGTGAATGAGGCAGAATTTACCATAGCTTCGCAAGAGATCTACTAGGTACTGATCTGATAGCTACTGACTCGTTCACGCTACACATGACATAGATGAGTCTTTGCTGAGTACCTTAGATTGGTCAAGAAGTGTCGCTCTAAAAGAAACAATAAATGTCTAAAACTCCAAAATCTTTTGCTGCTATAGGAACACTTGGTACAGCAGCAGAAACGACCCAACGATCCAAAAATGTAATCAAAATAGCAAGTTATTTAAAAGAAACAATAATAATGACCTTATAAATAAATAATTTAATCATCGTTCATTGTATTAGGATAAGTTTTATAGTGAAATAAATTTAATCTTTATCCAACGGCGATCGTCATAGTATTAATGATCGCAGTTATCCAATACTTATACAACATTCTATAGAAGAACACCCTTTAACACTTGATATCTTCAAAGTGGGTGTGCGGGTTGGGTCATTTCTGCTGAACTGTGTTCTAAGTTAATTAATGACGAAGAATGAATTTAACTTTTCATGGGGGGTCATGTTTCTCTGAGCCTATAAACCCCTGAATTCGTCCCTAGACTATGCCTATATCTAACTATACATTTAGGGCAAGAGTCCGTGTTTCCGTCAGTTCTGTACTATTGAGATAATTTGAGGAACTTAGGTCACTTAGTGCTCTAATTTAATGTTCCACATGATTGTGAGGATGCTATCTATTTAGCTTAGGAGTCAAATGTCAAATATATTAGTAATACTTTACCGACACTTAACTTCAACTACCTACTAATATAACAATATTGTGGTTATTAATTTGCTTTTCCCGCGAATAAACTTTATGTTGTTATATATAGTAAGTAATACAGAAATTAAATTACAATTCTAATATTAAGTAAAAATAAATTTTACAAGTCTAAATTTATAAATAATATCATGCAAATTACTATTCTAAACAAAATGTTTTGGTCAAAATTTACTAATTTATAAATTACAAAATAATAATAATACTAGCGAAAAATATACTGTATAAAACAACATAAAATAATATAAAATCGACACGTGTTTCACCTCTCTACGAGGCATCCTCAGGATGTTGACAGAACGGCAGCTTACGACCGAGTAAGTATTATTATTATTTTGTAATTTATAAATTAGTAAATTTTGACCAAAACATTTTGTTTAGAATAGTAATTTGCATGATATTATTTATAAATTTAGACTTGTAAAATTTATTTTTACTTAATATTAGAATTGTAATTTAATTTCTGTATTACTTACTATATATAACAACATAAAGTTTATTCGTTATATAATGGATTTCCGCAAAGTAACGCCTGATACAATTAAATACCTACTAATATTTTGAGCTATGTCCAAGACAAGTTCTCTGGCGGATCACCTCATTTCGGTTCCTGTCTCTCGCATACCTACCACAATGCCTGAAGGCAAGTCTTCATTCAGTTCGTCCTATACCCGTAATGACCTACGACTCAGAAATGTGGATACCTACTAACATTGGGACTAGTACGAAGACTCAAAGTCATATCTATGGAAATAGTCTTCGACTCATATCTTCTCCAGCTGAATTACCAGGAGCTCTATTTTTGAATCGCTCTCCTCGCTTCGAGCGATCGATTCTACTGATTTTCCTTCGACATCCGATACAAAAATCAGTGGAATCGACCGCTCGAAGCGAGGAGAGCGATTCAAAAATAGAGCTCCGGCAGGGCTTGTTAAGAACTGACGAGTATACCTACTCAAGTTGCATAACAGCAATGAACGCACGATATTATGTGCATGCAATGACAAGGTCATAAATAAAGTCGCTCGGTTCGGTAATGACTATTCGTCACGCCGCCGCCGCCGATACTTTTCGACGCAAGGGAATTTCGTCATACCGGTCATACATTGTGCTTTCTTATTGTATTTACGTCATGGCATATTTCGTGCAACTCTGTCTGCCCCGCGGCATCGCCCACGGGTCGAATTCTATATCTAAAATTAATGAGTATGTTTTCCAAGGAATGATTTTAAAGGTTCGCACAAATAAGTATTGTAGATTTATTCTTTACACCAAGTATGAAATGGAGAGAGAATAGAGCGTCAGTGGCGTAGGGGATAAGACGCGGCCTATCATCATATCGAAAGGTCCGGAGTTCGATCCCCAGCTGGGCCATGTACCAACGGGTCTTTTCTCGAAACTTAAGTACATTTACTGACTGCTCTCAAACGGTGAAGGAAAACATCGTGAGGAAACCTGCATACGCCGAAGAAAAAAATCTTAGGCGCATGTGAAGTCCACCAACCCGCACTGGGCTAGCGTGGTGGACCATAGCCCGAACACCCTCGTTGATAGGGTAGGCCTGAGCCCCAGCAGTGGGGACATTAATAGGCTGTTGATGATGATGAAATGGAGTATGTAGGGTTGGTTTCAGATTGGACATTTTTCAGATTGGATATTATTACAGTAAATCGTATAGATACCATAATTGGATTTATTTAATCTCTCAAACTATAGATGTAATTTAATAGCTACTGCAGTTTAGGGTATTTTTAGTCCCTTTTTCATCAGGTATTCATTGATTTTACAATACGTTGTGTTTGCAATTATACCACGCCTGGGTTTTATATTATCTCTTTTTCTGTGTAAGTATATTTTGTCTTCGCATTTTATACAAAGAATGACAAGGTCATAAATATAGTGTCGAGTTGGTAATGTGGCGTATTCGTCACACACAACGTCGTCGCTCGTGTCGTGACTTATAATATTTCGTCATTCAATGAGAGATTGTGTCCCTGGAACGTAGGCATATTTTCCAACTATTCGTTTGCAATCTCAAAGCATCTACATAAAAGGTCTCGCTATGCCTTCAATTTTAATAAAAATTCCATTTAACAATAGATGGCCTAGATGCTCTAAGATTCAGTTTTACAGTATACATAATACTTACTCATAATAACTTCAATCCCTTAAGGGTTGAATTTCAAGTTAAATCCTAATAGGTAGAATCTCGTATTTAGAAAACAATCAAAGTTTTGTAACACTATTTTGTGTTTGTACTCTTTTAATGGTATCTCGTTTTTGCATTGAAAATAATCATTTTTTTTGAGTTTGAACTTAACAAACAATATACTATTTCCTTCTCCTCCCTTTCCTAAATCCTATCCTACTAATATTATAAAGGCGAAAGTTTGTAAGGATATGAAGATGTATGTTTGTTACCCTTAACGCAAAAACTACCGAACAGATTTTGATGAAACTTGGTACAGTGATAGCTTATATCCTGGAATAACATATAGGCTACTTTTTAACGCGGACAAAGTCGCGGGGCGTCCGCTTATACCCCCTAAGTAACAATACACCTACATAGAGGGCGCTGTTTCACAAAGTACACGGGAAAAATTTTTCTACGCGGGTGAAGCTAGTATTGTATAAAATCACTACTGCTTTAAATATCGTTTGTGATTTGAATTTTAGATACAGTTCACTTCGGCATGTAACCTTTCGTTGTTAAGCTTAATATAGGTAAGCTATTGACAATACACCTTCATCTGCACTGCCAGCATCTGTGTCAAGAGCGAATTTATCATTATTCGAAGATTTTGAATTAAGTTATGCATTATAACTTTTTCCTTCACGTTCATTTACTTAGGTTTTAGTTTCGTTCTGTCCTTTTGCTTTAAAAATAAACTAATAAGTTTATAAGTTAACATTAAATAAGGAATGGACCTGAGTTCGAACAGGCGACCTCACGAATTCAAGGCTCTACCAATCAGGCTTCCTTTAACATTGGCTAGCTTAAAGATATTCATAAAGTTATACCTAAAGCAATTTTTTCCAAAACTTTTATGTATCACTTTGTATAGTTTTTCTAACAAGCCTTGGCCTCCAAGTTTTTGCGGCAATCATTGAAAAAAAGACCTTGTCATTGTAATTTATAGTCATTTTGTCGAGGATCTTTACGAATAAGTCAAGGGTGTAGTCGAAAAAGGTCGTTTTCCAATTTTTTTCTATTTATGTACTTACTATTTTCCATCAGTTTTAAAAGTAGGATAATATTTGAATATTCTGTTTCATACTTAAGTTCTGGTATATACCTAGGATGTTTCATTTTGGTGACAACAGGAAATTATTGCTACTAGCTGTTTCCCGCGATCACGCCGGCGTTTTACAGTTATTTCTGACTTTTTCTTTTTACTCGGCTCGTAGCGTGAATCAGGGTGATGTGAAATAGCCTGTTACCTCCTCAAGAATTGGACTATCAAATACAAAAAGAATTCAAATGCGACTGGTACCTACCTAGTTCCAGAGATTAGGCGCGTTCCAACAAAAAAAACTCATCAGATTTATTATACTTATTAGTATTGATAATTCCTAATGGTTGTTTGTATGAAATTATTTTGTGTAAAATATTATCTATACTAATAAATAAAGAGGTAAAAACTGGTGGATAATTTGCACGCTTATCTTATATTATGTTTTCTAAGAACCAAATGATAGCGGGGTGTAAAATACACCTAACGCCATCTATTGACAAACCTTAAAACTAAGAAACTGGCATGATTATTTGAAAAACATTTATATAGTAAACTTAGTAACGCGGATGAAGTCGCGGGGAATCGGCTAGTGTACACATAACAAACGCGCGCGATGGAGCTAAAAGAACATCTAAAATCCCCAGAGTAACTTAGGCATTTTGTTCAAATTAGTATCAAAAGATATCTAACAAAATACATGTAACAAAACTAGTTAGTGTACCTAGTCTAGCTTGAAAATTTAGAATACGGATACGAAAAACGTAAAGGCTAACAACTATTGACTATAGGCTATAGGTGACATTGATGTGTGATGTATGATCTACGATGGTAACATAGCCAAAGCAGATGCATTATGTAAATATTGACATCCCATCTTAGTTGGAAAAGCAAACAAAAAAGAGGAAGTCGCACAGTGAGACCTTGCACGTACTAAACACGTCGTGTACAGTGTATGTATGTATACATAGTAACATGTTTAGGACACAGTCACGACGGGGTTATGTCATTTGTATGCGTCGAGAGGAAATTATCTCCTCACAAGGTCGATATGGCTTTTGTTTTACTCAATGTAGTAAGACAGGTGAAGTCATTCATGGCAGCTGTTCTATGGTGGATATAGAACCCAAACTATATTTTTTAAAGCATATTTTTTTTCGGTTTATTCTGAATAAGCTCAGGCTGGAGATTTTCGCCGAATTTTAGATTTACTGTAATAATGTCCAATATGAAAAATGTCCAACGACCATGCTTGAACTGAAAAAGGTCCAAACTGAATAATGTCCAATCTGAAAAAAATACGAAATTATATGCGGAAATAGGGTCTCAGGTTTTAACGCTTACGAGTGTATTTTCCATCCTTACATAGTATAAAGCAAAGTCGCTTTCCGCGTCTGTACCCTTAGATCTCTTAAACTACGCAACTGATTTTAATGCGGTTTTTACTATTATTCAGATAATTTATTCCGGATTGTTTTTTTGTACCTACTTATCCTATGCGGGCGAAGCCGCTGGTAACAGCTAGTAATCTATTGACCGCAAGAGGCCAAGCTATTTCTCTGCATCTACCAGATACTATAACCAGAATTAAAAGTGTCCTTTCTTTTACACTATCTTCTAGTGAAAGTTATATTAATGTGATTGAACAACAAACAAAGATATAACAAAGAAACATGAATTTAAAAAAACTATTGTTTTGGTTTCTTAATAGGTACATAATCCAAACAATGGAAAAAATTGTTCATAAAACATTCTATTCTATTCTAATTATTTTAATGCAAAAATCTGCGTTTCCGCTAATAAAACTTGATATGTACATTGATAATTGGACTGCACGTAATAAATAATACATCACCTCCAGAAACAGAACACCTGAAATTAAATACAACAGAATAGAAGTTTGTATGGTCAGCATTACACTACACACAGCGTCAGGGCTTTCTGACACGCTTCCTTTTTTAGGAGGCATGAGCTCGATTGTTGCACTAACATCAACTTTACGTAAGTAATGATGAACTTTTAGAGCGCCTATATCATAAAGCTTGCGATACACCTTTCCGTTTTCGGAGATGATATTTTGTTCACTGTTTACCGTGTTGCTCATATAGGTATACCTACAATGTTCGTACTGTACTTATAATATGGCGATTGTTTGTAGAATAGTAAACACTGCCCGCGGCCTGGTGCCTTCTTGTGCAACGTGATAGAGAAAGGACACGTTGAAATCGATCCCGTTGCAAGGAGGCGCGAAATGCAACCTTTAGCGATTTTCAACGCAAACTTTATTAGATAAAAAATAAATAAAAAATAAAAGCATATATTATTGTTCCCATTTCATTCGTACAAACAAGTATTTTATATATTTAAAAAAATATATTTTTTATTGGGAACCCCCACTCGGTTGAAGGCCAGGTTTTGCCATTTTAGCCTGTCTTTCGCCGTCTCAAGCCAGGTAGCGCCGGCCACAGCGCGCATATATGTCATCCGCCCATCTCTTGAGCGGGCGGATGACACATAAAGTTTTATAAGATGAAGTTTGCGTTAAAATTCGCTAAACTTTTATTATATAAAGTTTGCGTAAAAATTCGCTAAAGGCAGTTTACAACAAATTTTGATGACTGTGTCAGTAGGTATACATTATGATATGAGTAACATTAAAATTTTGGAATTGTGTTGCCTTGTTTTCAAAATATTATGCGATTGACTCATGGAATTTTCGATGTGTCAATGGCAATTGGCAAATACGCGCGCAAGATTATTTTAAGGTGTAGACTTGTGTATTTAAACAAACAAGTATAATGACTTATTTTGCCCATCGTCGCTGTGTAAGAAAGGTTTTTCATTTGGGAATATGACAATTAGTGCATCACAAGTGTGATCGCCATCGGTTTTACAACCTTCCTTAGTCAGCATGATGCAATTTATATCAAACTAGCTGTTTCCCCCGGCTTCACCCGCGTGGAAACAGTTTTTTTTTCTCTTGCGGGAACAATTTATCGCGGTACAAAAATAGCCTACCTGCCCCAGGGTTCGATGTATTTATTTCCATACCACATCAAAATCCATCCTTACATTGTCCATAACTTACCTACTAATTATACTTATATCCCAGGAATAGTCTTCGGCACGTAACTTTAGCTTTGTTTTGTAATAACACTCTTATTAATCAGAGCTCAAATTACAAGCCATCGTTACAGCTAGCAATGAATAAAAAGACTCGTCAAATTCCAATTGACTAATTCCATTTTGAAATGTATTTTTGCTTCTTGCCATAAGGCATAAGGCTTGCCTGTGTCGCTTCATCTCGTAAATTAGAAGTTAACAATGTCGTAAGAGCAATGCAAGCCGCGAAGAGATCGTGGGTAAATTGTTGTTATAATTCATACTCTAATGAAGTAAAGCGTTCCAGTTTTGCGCTGCCTACGACGACGGCCTGACATTGTCACACAATAACAACTAGTGCAATTGCCTGGGAAAGATCCGTTGGCATCAGTTGGCATTCACTGACTGGATGACAAATTAATTTTTGCAGCTGACAGCGGCGCTGCTGTCAACGTAGATCTGTCAGTCGCAGTTTATTTTGAAGAGTCGGGTTTTGTTGCAGTTTTTTACCGCCTGCATGTGCAAGTTGGTTTTCGTGCATAACAAATACAATTTTGCTTTTGATAGCGGCGCTGCCTGTCTATGTGAATTTATCAGTCTCATTTGATTTACAGGGCCTGACTTATGTTGCTGTTTTTTACCACACGCATGTTTTAAGGTCCATGGTAACGCCATGTAACGCAAATTACAATGTTATTTTTGTATAATATATATGTGTATATATATATATATATTGGGCACCTTTGCACCGGCTACGAGGCGAGGCGGGCTGTTCGACTGTTAGGGTTGTACATATAGTTTATAACTTGTGTCTTTGTTTTATTTTATTTACATTATCATCGTTTTTAAGTTTAGTTTAGTACATATTTTTTAAAGTTAATTTTAAATTTATATTGTGTATTAACTTAGTTTAAAAAATAAAATAAATAGTACTACATCATCATCAACAGCCTATTAATGTCCCCACTGCTGGGGCTCAGACCTACCCTCTCCATGAGGGCGTTCGGGCTATAGTCCACCACGCCAGCCCAGTGCGGGTTGGCGGACTTCACATACGCCTAAGAATTTCTTCTTCGGCGTATGCAGGTTTCCTCACGATGTTTTCCTTCACCGTTTGAGAGCAGTCAATAAATTTACTTAAGTTTCGAGAAAAACCCATTGGTACATGGCCCAGCTGGGGATCGAACTCCGGACCTTTCGATATGATAGGTCGCGTCTTATCCCCTACGCCACTGACGCTCTCAACATATATATTACTACATATTAGTTACTACATAGCTAGTACTACATATATATGTTAAAATATATATGTGTTAAACTATTATATATGTTAAACATGAGATTACGGGATTAATGTACCTATACTTGTATTTGTTAGTTATTATTATAAAAACGATACCTACTTGTAGGTGTATAAAAACTACTTTTGTCAATTGCCTGCCTAGTTTACTCTAGTACATAACTATAAAATGACTTTAAATAACTATTTTCGTCGTGTCAATTTGAGTGATATAAATAGAGTTGATAGAGAATGGCAACACAAGCATATCGAATGTCTATTAGACTTGGCGTTGCTTCAGTCCACATTTTAGTTACCTAAATTAATTAATTAGTGTCTAGCAGTGATTAGTGAAATAACTCGTCTAACGCAATAAAAAAACTTTAGTAAATCCTCAATCGGGTTAATGTTAGAAGACTTATCGAAGAGATCACATCGGGGTTCATCATCAACAGCCTATTAATGTCCCCCAGCAGTGGCTCAGGCCTAAGGGCGTTCGGGCTATAGTCCACCACGCTAGCCCAGTGCGGGTTGGTGGACTTCACATGCGCCTAACAATTTCTTCTTCGGCGTATGCAGGTTTCCTCACGATGTTTTCCTTCACCGTTTGAGAGCAGTCAGTAAATGTACTTAAGTTTCGAGAAAAAACCCATTGGTACATGGCATAGCTGGGGATCGAACTCCGGACCTTTCGATATGATAGGCCGCGTCTTATCCCCTACGCCACTGACGCATCGGGGTTATTCCGATTTTTTTGTTTGTTTTATAAACACAATATTGGCCTTCTTTTATTATAGAAAAAAAAGAAAAAAATCGAAGTTTCTTACACTTTTTTTTACTTTTTTTTTAACCCGGACAAGTACAAGTTTGGACTCAGTTCTTGGGTTTATGTTTATAAAAATTAAGAAGGCTGTTGTAACCAAACCATTCTATTCCAATATTATAGGTAATAGGCTGTTACATATAGACAATTTGAATGCCATATAATTTTATTAGTGCAATGCAATCAATATATAATCAATTCAATATAATAGGTACTTAGGTACCTACATACTTGTATAATTAAATATTTATTTTAAGTGACAATGGATTGGGGTCAGATGTTATGCCACCTTTTCCACAATGCATGATTGCAACTTATTAATTTAAAGAATAAGTATGTTAAGTAACTCTTGCGTATACGCAAGCCCAATTCACAAAATGAAGTCAGAACTACCACTTAACAAGTTTAGTATCTAGGTACCGAACAATCTCAATTAAATTTATTCTGATTTCGACTATAATACTATCGAAGTAGGGATGTGGGGTGTGCACCTGACTTTGAGTCAACTGTACCAGGGATTGAATCCCTCAAAGCGAGATCCTGGAACACTGCGGTGTTACAAAAAATTGTGGATCCTGCGGGATTGCGGAAAATCTCGCGAAATCACGCGAGATTGGTAACTGTGCGGGATGACAATCCCTAGAGCATACCTAACCTACTTATGTACCTAGATCAAAGAGTCAAAAGAGCCCTTCCACCAAGGCCGGCAACGCACCAGCACCCCCGGGTGTTGCAGGTGTCTATGGACATCTTAACATCAGGAGGCCCGCCTGCTTGTTGCCCCCGCAGCAATAAAAAAAGATCAAATCAAATTGTTCGAGTCAATACTCACCTTGCATCTTGTACGGTCGACCGCACGTCAGTGAAACTAAATCCAGTATAAACTGGTCTCTCATGGTATTGAAACTCCCTAACAGGTCAGATTAAGATTTTTTGGTTATTTCCACTGACGTGCGGACGACTGTACTAGTTGGTCTGGATGGAGTGGAGAGTATTATTATTATCTGTGAAGTTGTAATTCCCGAATTATATAATTTGCGTTACCTACCTATACATTTAGATTAGATAGGTAGGTACTGCTTGAAGATACTAGTTACGTTTTCCCATAGCAAGTACGTACTCAATTTTTTAAATTCTAACGTAAACTCATGGAACAAATACAGACGTAAACTATACGAGTAGGTACTATAGTACAAGTGTATAAGAGGTAATAAATTAATTTGTAATTAAAATATAATTACATAAATGCCTATTTATGATGCAAACAACTTTAAATAAATACCACAGTCTCTTGCTAATTTGGGCCGGTACGATGTCGTCATCATGTTTGAAGGAGTCCCCGACTACTTTTACAATCATTGATGACCAGCTTGGACTTTACTGCGATGTTTTCCTGCGGTAATTTATAAGAACTGAGGGGAAAGGTAGGTTTACTTACCTCCCCTTGCCATTCCCTAGCTAGCATTTCCTTCTCGACAATAAATGGGTATCGACATCATAATTTAAATAGTAAGTAAGCTATGGGACTGCCAAAAGTAGTGTCGCTGGTCAAAGTGAAGATTTTGACTTATTTATTGCATGCGTGCCCTTGGGCTGGGTATACCTACCTATTTAAAGGTAGACACTACCGAAATAATAATTTTTAATAAATATTTATATTTTTTCATTATTTACTACCTAGGACTAGGTACGATACAAGGAAGCGGTGGCACAGAGGAATTAATAGGCGGTGGTCAATAAAAAATGAACAGATCCGTGTTTTTGTAGAGAAGAAATGGAAACATCCAGCAACTTAACTTTTAAAATGAAATTTGTTTAACAATACAAAAAAATTTGTGGAAACCTAAAGAACTTTACCAGGCCTTTGTCAATAATACCTACTTAAAATTTTTAAGATTTCTTACAAATCTGCTTTTATTTTGATTCTTAAAGTAAATGTTTCTATACTGCATCGGATTCTGGCTTTAGGTATAGATGAACTACTAGGTACTCGAGACATTGACCGAGTTGCTGTTATGTAACTGTTTAACATGGTACCTCTGGAACTCACTGGGTACTCACTTAGGGCCATCATTGCCTCTATTTACGAGAGAACGACGAAGCCAAAAGGGTTGTAAATGGTGTGTAAGCATAGGGCGGGTCCATGTAAGGATATGCGAGTGGCGACCACGCACCGGAAGATGAAATTCTCACAAGATGAAATGGACCAATGGACCCTGGTCAAAGTCACGAAATACCTGATTGTTATTATGCAGATCTTTGCGGGAGGCCTTTCTCCAACAGTTGACGTCTTGCGGCTGATATAATAATGATAATATTGTTTGGACAAAACGACACTAACAATACCAACTAAGCCAACATGCCGCAGGCGAATAATATGTGATATGTAGGACGTGTTAGTACCTATAATAATTATAAAACAATATTTCTACTCTTTAAGGCCACATTGATATGGCATTGATGTCAAAAATAATAAATTCATTGTAGTAGGTAGGTACTTTACAAGTATAGTATGAAGCAGGAAATAAAAGCGAGAAACATGTGATCTTTTCAAGTACCGCTTCTACAAGTTTAAGATGCATACTCGATGCGAGTATATGGAGAATACCTACCGCGCTTTAAATGTCAGACAAGTATAAATTATACAGTTTACGACATAAATATACTATAGTCAATACAGTAAGGCTTTTTATATGCCTTTTGTGACAGAACGGGCTGCAATGTATTTCATTTAACTTGAACTGATCCACTACTAAGTGTAGCGCCACACCTGCGGAAAGTTCCGCGCGGAACTTCCGCAATTTAACTATCGGTCGTAGTTTGGTCGCGACTTAATTTCGGCTGAGTTCTATGTGATATGATCTGGTGAAGGTCGCCGGACCCAGCTTGATAGGGTTAGCGCATGACAGGTCGTCGTGGAGATCCCTGGGGAAGGTCTTTGTCCAGCAGTGGACGTCTACACGCTAATATGATGATGATGAGTCCTATATAACTTGAAAAACTGCAAGCGTATTCAGCGGAACGTTCAACCTTCCGGCAGGTGTAGCACTATATCTGATATTTGGCCAAAAGGTATTTTATTTTGAAAAAGTATTTTGAAATTACCTATTTTGCATTTAGCATTTGAAATACAAAACGCAAAACTATTTGGTATTTTGCATTTGAAATAGTAAATCTGAAAAGTATTTTGCATTTTGTATTTAAACCATTTTGTACATCTCTGAAAGGCTTGGTAGTATATTTTGCATTTTGTATTTACTGCTTTTTTAAAACCATTTTGTACATCTCTGATGAAGGCTTGGTATTTGGAGGTATGCCATAGACTGAAACCAGTCGTCCGAATATTCTGATGACTAGATACGAACGAGTACATACGAATTAGTATTTCACTTACTAATTACGGAGCCCCATGGCGTGTAGTCACTATGTATAATAAGGCCGACAGTGGACGCTGACAGGTAATGATGAATCATCATCATTGATGATTAATTCATCTCCTCACGCACTCGACCGCTGCTTTGCTATTTCCTTCCTTAACTCAATGTATTGCAAGCAAAATTAATCTATTATCCTTAACCTATTGAACAAAAAATGCTGATGTTAGTATACTTTTATAATTAAACAAATTATGTCTTAATTATACTACAAATAATGTTTGGTCACGTTGGAACGTGATGGTATAAGTATAATGCCAGAAACGTGATCACTGCACATAGGTCTTAAACCCGGAACCACTGGACCAAAGCTCGTGTGATGAGATGACGAAGTAAGGCCCTATGCACACTGGACACTTGTTATCGTCGATCGGGCGATTAATTGTATTGCTTAAATTCTGTAAGTAGTATTCGAATTAAAATTTTCGATACATTGGGGTCGATGTCCTATAATGTAAATTTTCACATACAAGTGGGGTCCAAGTGGTTTTCGGAACAGATAGTACCTACCCACATACTCCCAGAAACACTGCTAAATTGAGTAACAGTTTGTTTTTAAATAATGAGATGCAAGAATCGTTGAATTGATATCATGATCAAAAGTTGAAAGTCGGTCGCCAAAATATTTTTCATTTTATTTTCATTACTTTACTGTTCTTTATTTCATTTTTTATAAGTACTGTTTTAGTATTATAATTATGGGTTATACCTAAATTAATTTGATTTGAAAATTGAATTTGCTTGACGTTGCAAAATCGCCGATTGACGATGCCGTCCCTCGGTAGTGTGCGCAGAGCCTAAATAGTCAACTTCTGCTGAACTCATATATTTTTATGACTCGGCAAGTCGGCACTTATTAATGACCTTGAGTCGAGTCCATATTGCTTTTTAATCAATTGGAATTTCCGTCTTATCATAGCACCTCCATCACGCCTCTTCATCTTGTTTAGGTAAAATACATTTCAAGTTTTTATTAATTTTACGATGAAATAATTTAATTTGCACGATACTACGATATTTAAAAAAAAGGGAGCCATTTGATATATAGAACACATGACTAATACCTATATACCTATATAATATAGTTACATCACCATGTTCCCTCTCCGCTTGCTGCGAACTTTTATAGTAATCTGTCATCATCATCAACAGCCTATTAATCTCCCCACTGCAGGGGCTCAGGCCTACCCTCTCAACGAGGGCGTGCGGGCCACCACGCTAGCCCAGTGCGGGTTGGTGGACTTCACATGCGCCTAAGAATTTCTTCTTCGGCGTATGCAGGTTTCCTCACGATGTTTTCCTTCACCGTTTGAAAGCAGTCAGTACATGTACTTAAGTTTCGAGAAAAACCCATTGGTACATGGCCCAGCCGGGGATCGAACCTCGGACCTTTCGATATGATAGGTCGCGTCTTATCCCCGAGGCCACTGACGCTCGTATAGTAATCTGTAATTTCCAAAAAATGCAATGGTCTCTCAGGTGTGTACCCTAGCTACCTAGCTAATAAGAACGGCTGAGACTAAGCTGCCACGGCCAAATATTAAGTTTTAAATAAGTTATGTCTTTATAATATTGCAGGTAGGTATGTGAGTTGACCTTAGTTATGTATATTAGGAATATTATTTAAATCAGTGTATTGCGCAGTTAATGCAGATTTTTATGTCCAACTGTTGACATCTCACATAAAAGGTACGTGTGGCAACCATGCTGCAGTGTCAAAATTATGCTCGCACATAAAAGCAGTCAGTCATTTTAAAAACCTGATGTAGTAAAAGTAACAATAGGTAAAACTAGACGACACTTGCGACGTAACCAGATGTAACAAATAAAATAACATTACGCGAATTATTTATTTATAAACTTCTACTTATCTCTTATTATCATGAGGCCAGGAAAACCCGCTTATTTTTTATAGAAAACCAAGTTAGATAACCAGCACTCTACGAGGAGAGTAAAGCGTGTGGTCAGACTTAAAATCTGGTGTTCTTGGTTTAAATTAAATTCCATCCATAGGGGTGATAAGGGATGTTAAAGTTTGTATAAAGCAGATCAAATTTACATGTCCTGGATTGACACATATAGGATACATTTATACAGTTACATTATTATTGTCATCAGCACTAAGACGTCCACTGCTGGACATAGGCCTCCCCTAAGGACTAAACAAAAAAAACATACTAATCACAGCTTTAGTTTTAGCAATTCGCAATCAGTTTAACGTGATATAGAATCAAGTCAATGCGACATTCACGCGGACGAAGTCCCGGGCAAAAGTTAGTATTGTTGACGAGTAAGTAGGTAAGTACGTATTTTGCGAAACTAGAGACTAACATAAAAGCGTGTAGGTACCTAACCTAACAACCTATTGTACTTCGTTCCAAAATTGACCGTTGTAAACTCCATTATAAGTTAGCCAGTAGATAGTGTATAAGTGGCCTTGCACATACATTTCGCCTCGTTGTTGTCCGTCTGTCCGTCCGTCTGCCAGTGAAAGGGGCCGTCCTTGCCACCGTAACATGATTTACTATTACGCTATGCACCTGAGTCTTTGTTGTGTCAAGTTTAATGGACCTCAGGAATGTGTTAATCTTAGTGTATTGACCATCACTAGCTGTTACCCGCGGCTTCGCGCACGTTGAAAAGTTTTTACCGCAGGTACTGCTTTACCCGAAGTAGGTATACATATCTGTTGTAAAGTTTCCTCAAAATCTGTTTGGTAGTTTTCGCGTGAAAGAGTAACAAACATCCATCCCCACATCCTTACAAACTTTCGCCTTTATAATATTAGTAGGATAGGACAGTAGGATTAGTAGGATAGGATGTAGATTCTATAAAGAATCTTAGTATTCTTACTTGAGTGATAAAACTTAAAAGATAAACTTCATAATGCATTTACACGACATTGCATCACCTTCAAATTCAATACAAAAAGTAGGTAAAAAACCTGACATAACCCTGCTTTAGTATTCAAGCGTCGTCTGCCAGGACCCCCATGTCACGTCGCCGGCACTCACTCAGCCCTGAACCCGGGCACAAAGCGGCTGTTTAACCTTAAAACAAGGTTGTTAACTTCGCACCAGCTTCGCACAGAAAGCTGACACGGAAAATAGTTCTTCGTTTTAGTAAAGACTGTTTTTTGAAACAAGTACTACTTCATCATCATCATCAGCCTGTACTACTCTAGTCCACTGTTGGACATAGGCCTTCCCCAAGGTGTTCCACCAAACCCGATCCTCGCTTCTCCGCGTCCAGTCTCTGCCTACTACTGCTTATTCAACGCCTAGTACTACTTCACATCAACAGCCTATTAATGTCCCCACTGCAGGAGCTCATGCCTACCCTCTCAACGAGGGCTATAGTCCACCACGCTAGCCCAGTGCGGGTTGGTGGACTTCACATGCACCTAAGAATTTCTTCTTCGGCGTATGCAGGTTTCCTCACGATGTTGTTCTTCACCGTTTGAGAACAGTCAGTAATATGTGATTTTGTATAGTAACTCTTCAAACCTATCAAGGAGAAATTCTACTGTAAAAGAAAATATTTACATACAGTTGATTTCTCTTTAATAGGCTTTGAGGAGTTAGTAGGTACTTGCACTATGTCCAGCCGTGGACGTCGATAGCTGGTCGATGACATATTTTGATATGCACACAATTTCACATTTCAACAACATAATGTACAAAAGAGTAGTAGGTACGTATCTAACAAAGTTAAACCCTCAATTAGATCCCTAAATATTTATGTAGAATAAATTTAAGTAACTAGGTAGTTAGTTACCTATTAATACATAAAACATGTTTTCTTGCATACTTAGGTATGTACGAGTTTTTAGTAAAAACCTAAAATATACTTAATTTTAAATAAAATGGATACCTACAGCAGGTACTAAATCATAATTATGGGTACTAGTGAGTCCTGAATACGTATAACGATTAAGGTACCGTCTAAAATTACAGACGAAGATTGAGATATGATGCGAAGTATAATTTAAGGCAAGATAATTATGACGCGCGGTTCGAGGGAGTTGGATCGGAGATGGTCTACGAAGGATTGCGAAACGTTTGACCTTTGGAGATTCATTTAAAATGCATTATAGTCATCGCAGCGCCGCACATGCATAATGAATGAGATAAGTAAATAAGTTTAACGATCTATTTAAATGTTCATAGTATCAGATGCTCGTTCAATACGGTTGTCTATTTTCTATCAAGAAGCACATCAACCGCTTATCTCATTATGTTCACGTTTGATTTGAATAATAGATACCCATCATAGTATCTGTAGTCGGTAAGTATTGCATAAATATGTAAATAACTTTGCGCTGTTTCAAGGTTAATCTCTTTAATGAGAAGGTTCTTACTATTTTCTGTCAAACGTAAAATTATAAATTCGTCTAAGTTTTAGGTTAAGTCGACATAAATAAATATGTATATCTATAACATTTTTTTATTTTTATTAAGTATTTTTCTCGCTCGCCTGTATAAATAATTAAATATATCTGTCTTACAAGAACAAATCAGATTGAGGGAGGCCTATTTTATTTATTTATTTATTATTTTACTTATTATCCCAAATTCCACAACATTTACATATTTATATTTCTTATAAATTTACATTAAGTACTTATAAAAATTACATTAAATTTTCAAAATTGTTTTACTATCCTTGTATAATTGTGCTATGAAGTATTTTTTGAATAAAAATAAATAAAATTAGTTTCGTATATTTCTTATAATATTACCTACCTACCTTTATTTATTGTGTAAAACTGCCCACTTCATTCGAGATTTAGCACCTAATGGGTCCTAACACCGGCCAATTGACCTCATAATGTGATCCCTGTCCACAGTTCACTCAATTGGTCCTTTCCGTTCTTCGTCTGCAGCCAAGCCAAGCCGTATTGGCTGTTGATCTTTCGACCTACATTAAGTACCTATATATTCGTCAACAATAGAGTAGGTGCATTAATACTACCTATTAAATATGCATTTTGTGGAAATGTTAGACAGGACAAGTGGGAAGTGCCATGATTTATACAGAAGCATAACCGAATGGTCTATCAACGCAAAGTTAGATAGATATTTAATGTTCCCCTGCTTCAGTAAAATATATTCTATTCTAAAAAAAAACATCACACAGAAAGGATTGTTGGAAGTATAGGGGGTTAAAATCCACGCGGGAAAAGTCGGGAGCAAAAGCCTTTTAAAATATTTAATTACCTTTATAAAAGCGTTTTATTTTTATTAAATCCGTGCTTTAATTTTCAGTAGGTAATAATAGTACATTGTTAACCTAGGGGTGAAAGTAACTTATTTAAGTCCCGAGACGGGGTTTGGCGCCCGACGCGTAGCGAGGGCGCCAATAGTTCGAGGGACCTCTAAATAAGTCTTGAACCCGAGGGAAACACTGTGCTTTTCATTAAGAATACACTGAAAGTAAAAACAAAAACATAAAATGAGTGTTAATACAAATCTCTGCTATACGGAAGTATAAACAAAACTCTACAACTCGAAAAAACAAATAAAGATCGGATTGCCGCTTTCTTGTCTACTTTGTTTTTTTTTCTGTGGCCGGCCAGCTATTCTGCCATTATTTTTCATTTCCATCATTGAAAAAATTGAAAATATTTTGCCCAAATCTATGTTATTTTAAAGAAATAGTTGACAGTAATAATTATATAAAGTCATTTAAAAATATATATTCTTTAATTATTACATAACTTTTATTATGTTATTTCATATTTACATCGCGCTGTAATTGAGTGGCTGTATAGAAAGTTGGAACATGGTCCAATAGAAATGTCAAAATAGTACTAGTTTTTTTAAATATAATTTGACAGCTGTCAGTTGAAAGCGATTCTCCCTAGGGCTGAGATGTATTACTTTCAACCCGCTCCTCAGGCGGCATTTTTTTGTATTGTTTCCTAGACGACTCGCTAAGTGGACGAAAAGCGAACTGGACGAATTGCATTTTGGACCAAACGCGGCCGTACTTTTTTATTTAGCTCTTACTGGCCGGAAATTATGTCAGCTCTAGAATAAACTCTTTTTTTGGCGAGTTTTTTTTATCAATTACGTCATGACGTCAGAATCAGATACTTTGTTTAAACTTTATAATTTATAACGATAGAGAATTAATTGGGTACCCATTTACAATTTAAAATATTAAAATGAATCGAAACTCGATACATTTTATGTTATGATACGTAAGTAGGTACCTAGTTAATTAGTTTCGCAGCGGTTCCCCCGGAATTCACTTAAGCGAGCAGTGTCGAAACGCAATCACCAGAGATACTTTACCTTTTTAAAAGATATAAGAAAACAGTGACAAAAACATACCCAACAAATAGTTTTCGTAACTTTTGTCTAATCAATCGGAAGTTCTAACAATGAGAGAAGAATTCCATAGATAATTTCATGGTAGACAACTCCACAAGGTTTCAATAGCCTAGTTAGTTTAATCAGAGCCGTATTTAGAATCAGCAGAGTGTTCCCGGGTCGAGACCGATAGAACTTAACGGGCGGCAGATTTGGAGATTCGGTCTTATTATTAAACATTTGTAAATTTTATCTTGAAAGTCTTTCAAACGATAAATACAGCTATCAATCATAAATCACTGTTACTATTTCTTTTTAGAATTGACTTTAAATACCTACTTTTGCCATACATAATTGTCGGTTAGACGAACCGACGGTCTTCACCAGATCGTCTGTTCACCTTGTCGCCTGGCCTACGCTGCGTCTTCCGATACGTGGTCGCCACTCGAGAACCTTTCTGCCCCAACGGCCGTCAGTTCTGCGAGCGAGGAACGAGGGCGGCAGAATATGCACTTGCTTCTAAAAAGTGTAATCCGGCACTGTTAAACTATAATCACAAAGGTTCTAATCGTGACGTTTTCGCCATTTATCAGTCAATGAAATGTCGTGGGTCGGGGACACGAAATCAATCCTTTCATTAGTATTCCCTCCATTGCAATATTGAACAAAAGGTCGTACTACTCTGTTAATGACAATTTTTATGCAGGTAAAGTTGGCTCATGGTTTCACTCACAATTGCGGTTAACCTAGCTAGCTTGTACATACTAGCAATTGTTCTGAATAAATAAATGAGATTGCATAATTAATAGTAACTTTAATACATGACAATGGTGTAGGTACTAAGGGCTGTTTATGACAGTTGTAAAGTGCATATATAGGTATGCAGTCTTTATGTACACCTGCTATAGTATAAAATGACATGTCTAATATTGGTAATGTGTAATTAAATGTTATTGTATCGTGATTATCAAATGTTATGTTTCAATGTATTATATTTTCAATTTTTTTTATTTTTAGTTAATTTTTGTTTATGTGTGTTTTCTATGGGCTGTACCGGCCTGATATGATATGATGATAAGTACAATTTAATTTAATTTTAATTCCATTTTGTACCTAATATTTGGGGGAGATGGGAAATACCGATCTGAACGATGGCCCTGGTTTTGGGAACTCATTTAAATAAATCCTTCCATGAACTGTTTTGAATAAATCTTGGGTACATTTTAAATCTAACCCTTCTTACGATGATCGTTTTGTAACTGGTTTAAAAGAGTGTCTCTGTCACGTTATATTCTTTTTATCAACTAAAACTGGGCTCTAATAAGTCTCTAAGGTTAGGTATTTATTCTGGTCTCAGGCCCTGATCTCCAGATAAGGTAAAGTTACAGTAACTGGCTGGAACCCGGTTTGCCGTTACGGCTAAGGTCTTCGGCCCCGTTGGCTGTAAGCTGGATGCTTCTATATATTCAAAAATGAAATAATAGGTAAGCTTAACCTACTTGGTTGAAAGGATTTTGATGAAATTTAGTGCAGTAATAGCTAGTCTGGTACAACGATACAATAATATATCTATTTTTGACATATATACCTACTTGTATGATTTACCAGGGTAGCTATCACTGATATTTGATATTGTATCTACTAGGATAGCTATCACTGTACCAAGTTTCATCAAAATCCATTCAGTAGGTATCCCTTGGAATAGCTTATATACTTTTTAAACACGGACGAAGTCGCGGGGTGTCTGCTAGTAAATAAAACGAAACATTTGTCTAGATTTCTGTATTTCTACGACTTGTTTTTCAATCAGAATCGGCTTAGCGGTTCTACTTTTATTTAATCGTGTGGCTTTCATTTAAAAATAGGTAAAAACTAGCTCATATATAGATCAACATTCATTCATCCATACGGAATTCGCAAAGTGCTTATTCATATTTATTTTGTGTCACTATTTACAAATAATGTGAACAGTCCCCCAGCCCTGGAGTCAACATCAATATGTCACTTATTTATTGCAATGTATTACTTAATAAACAAGATAGCTCGACAACTAGACAAATTGACGACACTCTATAAACATTATCGAGGATTTATATCCTTGTTAAATAGAATGGCACAGATAGTGGAGACAGTGTTAAACATTTGGTGTTATCACTTAATAATAAAGAAACAAAGATGCAGCAAAACAAACAAATTCCAGTTTTAAGAAAAAGAAGAAAGTATTTCCTTAATAATTAATAAATATTTCTTAGGTGCTTTGAATGAAACAGTTACAAAAAGAATAAAGAAACCAAATTGACAATAAAGCACAAAAATAGACTAAAACGATTTAAAAACGACTTAACTGAACCTTAGAAAGTTAAGGGGACATTGATAGAGCTTACGTATACAATTTTGTAAATCATAATACATATTAAATGCAATACAATTTTAAGTTAGGTACTTACCTATATTTTACGTTGCTGAGATTATTTTATTCTAAGTAAGTTTAAGGGTATTTAGAAAAAAAGTAAACTAAATATCTACTTACTGTACCTACCTACTATCGGTTTACAAAAGAACATCATAAATTAGGTATCGACGTGGGAATCGAAACCATTACCTGCGCTGGCGCTGGAGAAAAACATCAAAACCACACCACAAGTCAACGAATCGATCGAAGCAATCCAAGACAAAACGACAACCATACGCAGTCCGTAGATTGTAAACTTAAAATAGAACAAGCCTACGGAAACGACATTCTTTTTTTTTTATTAAATCTCAACTCCTCGACTTTATTTTCTTGCATGACCGCAAATGGATTCTTACACCTACATTAGTTACTTTTGTTTGTGTGACATGCTTTTTAATAATCAACCTTTTCTTATTATAGACAAAGATAAGTCCATATTGCTAATAATCATCAACAGCCTATTAATCTCCCCACTGCTGGGGCTCAGGCCTACCCTCTCAACGAGGGCGTGCGGGCTATAGTCCACCACGCTAGCCCAGTGCGGGTTGGTGGACTTCACATGCGCCTAAGAATTTCTTGCAGGTTTCCTCACGATGTTTTCCTTCACCGTTTGAGAGCAGTCAGTACATGTACTTAAGTTTCGATTGCTAATAATATGAGCTTTAATTTTGAAAATTTAATGTCTTCAAGGCTCTTAATTCTCTCAAATTTTACTACAATTTTACAAACTTTAAAAAAGTTATTGAAAACGTGAGTGTTTTGTTCCTATTGGTCAATTAATTTTTGCTTGTTTTTTTGCAAACACATTTGAGTTAATCCATTAAATTATTTGTTTTTGGCTTTAATCATTCATTTAGTGTTAGTTTAGTGTAGGAAACCTGATACTTAGGTCCAGTCCAATCTCGAAAATCTTATCAGGTTTCTTTCAAACATCAAAAACTCGCAGAGGTACGTAAAAAAATTAAATTAATTAGTACTTAGGTAGATAAATTAAATTATCAGCACGTTTTTCTTTAACTGATGATTAGAGAGCAGACTGCAGACTTGAACATAATTTATAAATACAATATGAATAAAGACAATGTAAAGAAATCTGTAGATAGATGGTTTTGCTGGTACAAAAGAAAAAATAATTCCATAAGTATTTCAAGCTTCAATTAACAATGAATTAAAACGAGCCTTTCGATATTTTCTTACATTATTTTAACTAGCCGGCCGCACCTCAAGGTTTTGCAGCCGAAAAAAGTTGCAAAACAAAAGCATACAGATTACCACTTTAAAACTGCGTGCGGCGAAGACTGATACTACGCGCTAAACCAAAGGAATTGGCATTAATCCGGCCTTTTTATATAGACAGTGGCGCCACCATCACTCGCAGCGGTAACTGTGTCGTTGTTGGCGGGTTTTGCAAGGGTGCTGATCAAACCGTACAAGGCTGTCATCAATGGATTCTTTCATGGCCACGACGAAATTTTAAGCGCGAATTATGAAATTGTTTTGTTCGCAAAATTTTGATGAATTTATATATTTAATTTGTGTTTATCTATTCTGTGTCTGTGTTTTAATGGTGAATCTGTTACGAAAAACAGCATAGATTATTTTGAGAACTATTATTATTGTTATAGTCTCTTCGTAAGTAAGCCTTAATTTTTAAGTTTAAGCAAGATCACTTCTTCACTTTTTTCTTTTCGGCATCTATGGAGGTAAGTAATAATATAAGATTGTACTTTTAATCCTTTAACCTAGTACCGACAAGCTTTATCCGGCTCAAGGGACTAAAAATTAACTGTCATTTTTTAAATAAAATATTTTTTTATCACTAAGCTGACACTTTATTCTAAAAACGCAATTGGAATGTGTTATTGAAATGTTAACGTACCAGTGGTTAAATCCCATCCACGTTCAAAAATAATGTCTTCTATAAACATTGGCTTCCCAATGACAACATCCTCCTGTAGCTACAATAAATATGTATCCATACACAAACAATAGGCACACCGTAATATTCCGCGAAATCACAAGAAAATCGGTATAATCAGCCGATAACCACAAAACTACTGTTTTAAAAAAGATAGCTCACTTTTTAAACTGATACCTCAAATTCACTAAGGAGATTTCAATTCATTGTCATTTATGAAATTAAGTTATTTGATTTTAGAACGCGAGTGGGCTCGAGGGGTGTTTATGAGCAGTTTGAACAGAGCTACTGCAATCTCTCACGGTCACTGACTGACTGCGTTAATGTTTTGTTGTTGAGACCGGTTGAACTTAGCGCTGCCAAGTTAAGAAACAGGTGGCCAATCGTGGAACTAATTGAAAATGTATGGAGTTTGACGGATAATGTTCACCGCTAGCGCCGCAAGTGATTGGAGAAACTGATTTGGTGTCACTGTATAGTCCGACAAGTTTAAGTTGTGATTGACCACATTATTAATGAAATTAGAATAGAATAGAATGATATTTATTGGAAAATTGTTGTTGATCAAAGTGGTACCTACGTATACCACTAATATACGTGCTTATTATTTATTCAGTGTTCAGTTGGACTATGTGATGTGACAGGTCAACCAAGCCATTGTATGTACGTAATTCACTACCTACCGCAAAGCATAAAAAAGTAAGTAAGTAGTTTTATGTCAGGCAGGATAGTTATGACTTATTAGCCGGCGGCGGCGGAATAACTAGCTAGCTGTTATCCTACTACATGTAGTAGGCATGTCTGTGGCTGAGTTATACATTTTATTGAAGTGCTATCTTACAGTTGTCGCACTAAAAATACCAAAAAAATTCAATTTCATGAAATAAATTTTATTTTTCTGTTGAAACGTAATAATGCTAAAATGTATCATTTATAACATCAAACAAGGGTAAGAAAGTACATAAATTTTCTTTTAATTTCACAAAATTACTATTTATAAACATCCTGCCCTCTAGCGGACGACAATTTAACTAATTCAGCGCCATCTAGCAGATGTAAGCATTATTTATTTGTTAATAGCCCATTGCAAATATATCAGTAGTTCGGATATTTGAACACAGGTGGCAGTTTACCAATTTGTTGCACCATCTGATTCTATCTAGCGTTGAATAGCGATTATAATTTATTATAAAAAATTATACTCGTATTGCTTTGCGTCCGCATCACATAGATGGCGTTAAGTTATTTTGGTAAAACATTAATAGCGGAAAATCTCACACTGAGCTGATGTTAAAAGCTTAAAAGTTCCTTCACTGTAATTGTCATTACCCGGGAAAATATTGGATTTTAATAATAAAAAAGTTGCAGCTGAAACACGTCTAATTGATATAGGTACATAAATTTGTATGACAATCTTAAATCAAAAGTCAAAACCTTTGTCGAGCCAGGGTCGTCGTTGGGAATCATCTTTACCTGATCCACATTACGATTAAAAATAAACTTACTAACTAAAATATTTAGTTGATGGTATCAGAATAGGTAAATAATGATGTAATAACACCGAAAATTAAACACAACATTATTTCCAAAAAATCTTATAGTTATGGTAGTTAATTTACTTAAAGTTAGCTCTATCAAATAATGTAATAAGTAAACTATCAAACATTACAGCCCTACCCTATTAATATTTTTAATTTAAGTGTGTGACAAAATCAGTGTCAGTTTGTAATTGTAATTTTTTGATTTTTGATTTATTTATTTATTAAGACATTTTTCGTAGTCTTAAATATATTTTTAATTAAATAGATATTTTAATAAATATTAAGTATGTTGATTTGACATAAAAAACTAAATTATCCTAAAACTAAAACCTATATAAAAACTAAAATTACCTAAAATCATCGTGGCTGGGCGATGGACACATGGTTCCGAGGACGCTGGCTGCATTGCCTCGTTGGATGGCCAGGCTGATCCTCTGAACAAGGTATTCCTTGCACAGAGGATCACCCGTGGCCTCCCTCAGCTTTGCAGCCAAGTCTTGTATAAAAGACTTTGCGTCCTCGGACCAAGGGCCCATTTGACATTAACTTAGTATACATAATATATCAATGAATAAGAGTTAGTAAAATTGAGTAATATAAACTAGTTTACTTTACCTAAACATATTTTGTAGGGAAGTACCCCAAATTAGCAGATCACGGTGATCAAAGAGTAACAATAAACAAAAAAAATTTGACTTGAGAATATTTGACATGATAACAATAAAAAAAACATTCCTAACTAAGATAAAATTTAGTCAAAAATGCCCCCCCCCCCTCAAAGCTCCCCAAGAGTAGCCCGAGTACTCTTCGATTCTTAATTTGATGTCTGTTTAAACAACTTCAATAAAACCTGACCTGCCCTTACTTTGTATCGGATTGCCGCTACTAGTAGCTGCATTACCTCCTATTATTCTAAAACGTACGTCGTCTTCTTGGCTCTCCGATTCCATGTCCATTTCATTTTTGCCAAATAATGGATCCCATAGATATTCTGCGCCCGAAATGTCTTGTTCACGGTCTAAATGCCTGTTAATGTTTTCGTTCTGCAGAGAGTCATATAATATATTCTCGTCTGAAACTCTTTCGAAATTATTGAAATGGTTTTTATACCGTGCTAGAGCGGGATCTATTAGGTTTGTAGTTTCGAAACTATTTTTCAATGCCTTGTTATCGAGTCGCGAAGTAAGCACTTTTGGTTCTCCATCTATATTGCCTTTCTGATAATTTATATTGAATTGTTTTTTAGTAGACTCGATCGGAAGATAAACTTTTCCTAAAGGTATCATCCCCACTATTCTCGGGGGATCGACTTGAGTTACCAGAATTGACTCTAGATACGTAAAGTGTAATGGCAAACGGATTTTTTTATTTTCTCTTTCTTTTAACATCTTTCCGTAATCTACAGAATCTCCTATATATATAGGTCTTAGTTTCAATTTAGACATATCTACAATTTGGCCATTATGATCGACAACTTTGTCTGATGATACAAACATTCCGTTTTTTTCTAGTGTTTTTTCTAAACGTTTTTTGAAGATTTTAATATCAATATCGTAAATATTCATATTGGGCTTTATTTGAACTTGTTTCATTTGCTCATTGAGCCATTTGTTAAAAGTGATGTAAAGATTTGGTTCATTCTTAACAGCAGTAGAATCATGTCCAGTTCCAGAAAATGCTGTAGTTCCCGAACCGTGCATAGTTAATTCTTTTGAGACACAAGCTCCTTTAACTGCAACTTGTGACTCGCTACAATGAACCTGGTTCTCGTTTGCATTAGTTAGTTTTTTAGGATCTTGGTTGTGTATACCATCATTTTCAATTAAATCTGCCACTTGACCACGATGGGGATTCATAATATTTATTGTATTATTTTTAGAAATGCTTTTATTTGGTTTCTGGCTGAAATTTGATGATTGTTCTTTATAAATAACAAAACTGTCATCTACATTTTTTGTGTTCATAAAATCTTCGTCGTTTGTAGTGTTATCAGAAAAAATATACTTAACAATATCTGGATTTGTGTCTTCGTTACTTTCGACTGGCTTAATTTTTCCAAAATTCGTTTCTATAGGGCCTGTGTTATTATAGTTTCCTTCTTTGTTGTTATCAGAAAAAATATACTTAATTATATCTGGATTTGTGTCTTCGTTGCTTTCGACTGGCTTAATTTTTCCAAAATTCGTTCCTGTAGGGCCTGTTTTATTATAGTTTTCATCTTTTTTATTGTTATCAGAAAAAATATACTTAATAGTATCTGGATTTGTGTCTTCGTTGCTTTCGACTGGCTTAATTTTTCCAAGATTCATTCCTGTAGGGCCTGTTTTATTATACTTTCCGTCTTCTTTATTGTTATCAGAAAAAACATACTTAATAATATCTGGATTTGTGTCTTCGTTGCTTTCGACTGGCTTAATTTTTCCAAAATTCGTTCCTATAGGGCCTGTGTTATTATAATTTTGGTCGTCTTTATTGTTATCAGAAAAAATATACTTAGTAATATCTGGATTTGTGTCTTCGTTGCTTTCGACTGGTTTACTTTTTCCAAAATTCGTTCCTATAGAGCCTGTTGTATTATAGTTTCCGTCTTCTGTGTTGTTATCAGAGAAAATATACTTAGTAATATATGGATTTGTATCTTCGTTGCTTTCGACTGGCTTAATTTTTCCAAAATTCGTTCCTGTAGGGCCTGTTTTATTATAGTTTTCATCTTCTTTATTGTTATCAGAAAAAATATACTTAATAATATCTGGATTTGTATCATCGTTGCTTTCGACTGGCTTAATTTTTCCAAAATTCGTTCCTGTAGGGCCTGTTTTATTATAGTTTCCGTCTTCTTTAATGTTATCAGAAATAATATACTTAATAATATCTGGATTTGTGTCTTCGTTGCTTTCGACTGGCTTAATTTTTCCAAAATTCGTTCCTGTAGGGCCTGTGTTATTATAGTTTCCGTCGTCTTTGTTATCAGAAAAAATATACTTAATAACATCTGGATTTGTGGCTTCGTTGCTTTCGACTGGCTTATTTTTTCCAAAATTCGTTTCTTTATGGCCTGTGTTATTAAAGTCTTCTTTCTTTTTATCAGATAAAATATACTTAATAACATCTGGATTTGTGGCTTCGTTGCTTTCGACTGGCTTATTTTTTCCAAAATTCGTTTCTTTATGGCCTGTGTTATTAAAGTCTTCTTTCTTTTTATCAGATAAAATAAACTCAAAATCTGTATTTATGTCTTTGCTTTCGGCTGTGTTAATTTTGGCAAAATTCGTTTCTATAGGGCCATCTGTCGCAGGTGTCTCAACTTGTGTTTGACTTGCAGAATTAAAAACATCATTATTTTCTAACTGGGGAGAAGAATTTAATTCTGTTTGCAGTAAAATCCACGGACTGTTCTTGAAAACATTATCAATTGAGTGATTTGGAACGTTCAGTATTGTATCGCTAGTATCGATTGTCAAATCTGGTATTAAACTTTGTTTTTTTGCGTTTGGCGTAAACACTTTGACCATTTTTGTAACAGTGTCTCGGTATAAGTATACGACGAGTCTTTCCAAGTCATGTCCTGGAATCTGCAGCTTATTTTGTACTAAAATAGAAGACGGAGATTTTCGGAAGCAGAAGCAAGCGCTTGTTCTATAATCATTTAGTAACCAATGTGATGCTGAGTCACTAAAATATAATTTAAAAAAAATGTATTAGTAAAGTAAATTAATAGGTAACTAATGAATGTATATAAAAATTTGACAGATGTAGTAAATTTGCGCCACGTCCCAGTTTTTTAACAGACTTCGAAACTGTAGGCTGATAAATTCGACTAAGGGACTGCGCAAACCAAGCGGAAATTTGCCCGCGCACTTTTTGACGTCATTGTCAAATGAACCATAACACTATAGCCTAAAGTCCTGTCCACAATGAGTTCTGCTTCCCGCCACCCCAGCGGCTCAGGTCTAGAAACCCAGCCTACGATACTGCAGCCAAACTGCTCTCGGAAAACTTCGACCTCCATCAAAGCTGGAAAGACGAGTGGACTAATGTTACAGCTGGCACACCCGCAAAGTCCCTAGACCCGACCAAAAAGCTTAAAGGTTCTGAGCTACCCAGAAGACAGTGGTGCCGGCTCAACCGACTAAGAACGGGACATGGCCGCTGCAACTATTTCAAGCACAAGTGGGGATGGAGAGATTCGGCCCTGTGCGACTGCGGTGAGGAGGACCAGACGGTGGAACACATCATCCAGCGCTGTCCGCTGCGTGCCTACCCTGGATCTCCTGCCGACCTGATCGAGCTCACACCTGACGCGGCCGATTGGCTTCAGAACAAAATGAATGTTGACCTATGAGCTAATTTATCTATTTTTGTTAACGCCATACGATTAAATAAAAATAAATAGCCTAAAGAACAAAATCGTAAATGACTTCTGCACGTCAGCGTCGCCTCGCGCTCGAGGTCATTCATACGATTTTGTTCTTTAGGCTTAAGTATTATGGTTCATAGTGCGCGGGAAAATTTCCGCTTGGTCTGCGTCGACCCTAATATTATAAACGCGAAAGTTTGTAAGACGTTTGGATGTATGTTTGTGAATTTGGATGTTTAATACTCTTTTACGCAAAAACGACTGAACAGATTTTGATCAAACTTTACAGTAATATAGATTAGGTATACAACAGATTAACACATAGGCTATAGATACCTCGAGAAAAGCTGTTCCCGCGGGAAAATCTTATCTACGCGGGCGAAGTCTCGGGAAACAGCTATACTTACTTACATAATAAAGTATAGTTTTACCTCCAACACGTAGACGAAACCAAAATAAGTAACAATAGTTTCTGAAACAAGCAAAGGTAAAGGTAATGTTAATTACACGCTGTGTTCAAATTGAAATCCACTGCTTTTTCTGCCTTTCGTCCAAAGGAGATAGCCTAGCTGAAGATAATCAATTCTTTGATTACAAATTATAAACCCACAAGTAGTTTGTCACCTACTAAACATTATTGAGTGTACAAAGGTGGCCTTAACGCTTGAAGCGATCTCAAGGCAACCTTTGTTAAAAATAATAGGTATGATAATAACCAAACGTTTACAGTTTTTCTCGCCAACGAGCAACTGTAATCATGAATTTTAAAAATCTACTCCCAGGGAGCGCGCGCGCGACCAAAGAGGTTCGCATCTTCTTGACTGTAATGTAAAAAAATCTGCTTAATATTTTTATTATAACTCTTTATAGTAACACTAATAATATATACAAATAAATAAATAAAGGTAAAAATCTGTCTGTATGTAAAAATTGTAAAATTAAAGAATAAACTTGTAAAAAAAAAATTTCTTACCGCTTCATATAAAGTATACTATATTTACACTTACTTTTAAAAAATCCATTTTCACTTATTTTAATTTGTTTCTGCCGCCATACTTCGGACTAGGTACATTTACCGGCGGGTCGCGCCCTATTTATACCAGAACCTTTAATTAGTTGAAAACACCAATTAAGCAAGACAAATGCAAATGATAGAAGTTCCGCCGACTCATTTTACTGTGTATCGCCTATTTAGTCTCATTGCCGTGTCTGTGACGACAACGATACGAAATGTAGGTACAGGCGACCGCACGTCAGTGGAAACAAAACCAGTATAAACTGGTCTCTCATAGTATTGATACTCCCTGATAGGATAGGCCAGCTCAAGGCCAAAGTGTTTCCACTGAGACGTGCGGTCGATCGTACAGTATTTATAATAAAAATAATTTTACTTACTTAACCAACTTTTTGTATTTTTCAACGAATATAAATAAATATACGTTTCTAGCTGTGACTTTGGATCAAATTATTTTGTCCCAAAAATAGTTTATATGAAAATTGATTTCCTTTTTTGATAAAGATAATTATTATTATTACGAAAAAAGTTTTACGGTATTGTTTTTAATGCTCCGTGTTTCTACTGTACTGGTAGTAGAACTGGTTCTAGTAATGCATAGAAAGCTTAACTATTATCAGAACCAAGAGAACCTTCTTTTGGGTACCAAATGAAGCAGATTTTATTTAAACCAAATTGCTGAAAAAAAACGAAAAACATTCACTGTCACCGACAAGTCAAAATTCCAGTCAGTCGACAACTGACCAAAAATAGGAAAAATGAATTCTGCCAAGATCTGGTTAACTAAAGTCAGGACCCGTCAGGTGAATTCAACAAACTGCAAAGCATTGATTTTGAACCATGAACTTTGTCTCTGTCAAAAAAGAAGATATACCATTCCTGCAGGAACCCCTGGAGCAGGTGTTGGGAAGGGAGGCGGAGCAGGGGGGTCAATAAAGGAGTCCGGAGGGGGTCTTGGGAAATATGGGGCAGCGCAGGAGGAGGGGTACTTCTACCATAAGGACAGGGAGCAACTAGGAAAGCTGAAGGACAGGCTCAAGGAAGAACCCGATGAAGCTCCAAAGGAGAAACCGACTCAAAAACCTGAGTGATTAAGTGATACCTCGATTTGCTTGTTGGTTTTTTTCAAACCAGCTTTTTATAGCCAGCTAACAACACAGTTTTCATAGTCATGATTTGTATTTAGAACGAGAGTGACAAAACAACAAAAACAGGTCGACTTGGCCAACATGTTTCTTTGCAATACTTTTCACATGTGCTAAGAGAAAATATAAATAATTATATTTATGCTACCGTGTTACTTTTTCTTATTTTAGCCTTATGTTATTGAAAGAAAATATAGTCATATTTTTTATATAAACATTTGCGTAAATAGCCGTTGCACGTTGATTTCCATAATTTTGACGCTGAACGTTTTGGCCACGTTTTCTCCTCGGTATATTGTGTGTCCATGTAACTAATAGTACATTGTTACCCCAGGGGTGAAAGCAACTTATTTAAATCCCGAGACGGGGTTTGGCGCCCGACGCGTAGCGAGGGCGCCAATAGTTGGAGGGACCTCTAAATAAGTCTTGAACCCGAGGGAGACACTGTGCTTTTCATTAAGAATACACTGAAAGTAAAAACACAAACATAAAATGAGTATTAATACAAATCTCTGCTATACTTACGGAAGTATAAACAAAACTCTACAACTCCAAAAAACAAAAGAAGATCGGATTTCCCGTCTATTTTGTTTTTTTTTCTGTGGCCGGCCAGCTATTCTGCCATTATTTTTCATTTCCATCATTGAAAAAATGATATATATTTTGCCCAAATCTATGTTATTTTAAAGAAATATATTCTTTAATTAATACATAACTTTATGTTATTTGAATTTTACATCGCGCTGTAATTGAGTGGCTGTATAGAAATGTCCAATAGAAATGTCAAAATAGTACTAGTTTTTTTAAATATAATTTGACAGCTGTCAGTTGAAAGCGATTCTCCCTAGGGCTGAGATGTATTACTTTCAACCCGCTACTCAGGCAACTTTAGACCTTCTTTCAGAGTATGAGTAATGAAAAATTTTTATTTAGCGCTGATTGTTTAGGTTTACTAGTTCCTGGGATACACCCGAGTAGCACTTCAAATCATTAAATTTGCTGTCTTAAGATATTGTTCCAATAATGAACAATAGTCCGTGAGGTATTACTTACAAGGTGGGTACAAGTTATTTTGGTAGCTTGAATTGCCTAAAAGAATACAGATAAATACATTATTTAGGGCCTCTTACACTGCTTGCTGATAAAGTCCCAGATACCCTATCTGCAGGTTATCTGACAGATAGCCTGTATTTTTGGTTTCACAGGTATCTGATTGCCTATATCTTATATATTTTATATAGTTTATCACACAGATTAATCTGATAGATTAGTTTATCACTAAGATTACTATCTGTAACAATATCAGGAAGTGGTGAAAGAAGCCCTAAACCTTATTGGGCACGTGACGTATACGGGACCTTCTTTGAAATTGTTAATAGAATCTTTTTATTGGTACTTCAGCAAAAATGTCAATATGTAAGTCAATTTGCGCATTCCAAAATGCGTTCAACTATAGTTAAATAACAAAATTGATTCATCTCATCAACATTAAAATGGCAATATCCCATTGCAGATACGATAACAATCATTTAAACTGTCTGAGAAGATGAATTCTCTTACCATGGTCTCTACTTTTCCAGTCATGGTAAAGTTCTTCACTCAAGCCTGCCCTATGTCCCCGGTGGTCCGCCAGTCGGGGTCAATCGTGAAAATAAACAGAGGATGCATGACCATAATCAAAGGTCACCTGGTACCGATCGGTCAAGCCAGGAGCTTTGCGGATGAAGGAGTAAAGAAACCATCTAATAAAAAAGACCAACCCATGGATACAGAGCCGTTAAAAATGCCAGGATTTGTCCACCCTGAAGTGGCAAAGGAAGAGGAGCACTTCTCGAAGCTAACAAAGGAGCAAATAGGAATGATGAAAAAGAAGCAATCACCAGGACAGCCTGTGATCAAAAAAGAAGAATAGTAATAATCTCGGCGAGGTTTTTTTTCAGCTAAAGTATTCTTAAAATTTTTATGGGTAACTATAAAATGATAATAAAACAAATATTCCATGTAAATAAAATAATTTTTTCTCGTTGATATAATAAAATCCCAAAGTGTAAAAAGAAAAATGTAGGTAAAGGCTTCTCACTGGAGCTAAAAAAACATTGACGCGGCAGTATTAGGCCCGATTCGTACGGACGTAATTCTAACGCGCGATTTTTCTACGCCTAAATGGGTATGGGCTTCTACTGCGCCGTTCACACGGACGACGTTATTTGTTTTTGTATGTAGGCGTAAAAAAAAACAATCAATCAATCAATCGGCCCTTAGCGTCGTGACGTGACGCGTCTGGAGCCCTATATTTTTGAATCGCTTTGCTTCGTGCGGTCGATTCTACTGGTTTTTTATAGGATGTCGAAGGAAAATTAGTAGAATCGACCGCTCGCAGCGAGGCGAGCGATTCAAAAATAGAGCTGTTGCGTTGCGTTTTTGATGCGTACCTTCCACACCGCAGTTTAAAATACGCTAACGCCTGATAGAAAAATATTCCATTAGTTCAATCCATAGAAGCGAGCGGGAGCGTAGCGAGCTTTTTCCGTGTTCTGTGAATTAATCGATCTACTGTGAACATTGGTTTTGTAAGAAAATTGCCCAGTACGTTTTTATAATTATTTAAGAACTCCCGCGGATTAGGATAAAATTTTGCAAGATCCTTAATAAAATGATACTACCAGAAATAGAATACATACAACATAGCTGGTATAGAAAGGTAGAAAGAAGTTTGTATCAAGCCTCTTTCTACATTTCACCCAATTTCACCTCAAAAATAAAATTTATCCGTTTTTGTTTATGTACGTTGATGGCCTCAGTCAAAAAATTACGTCATAACTCAGCGTCATAACAAGAAAGCTAACATAAAAACCATGGAAAATTATTAACGTGTAACAAACCAAATCTAGAATCCCAATAAACTCAAGATGTCTTTCTCAGGAATAGCGAAAAGATGTCTGGAACCGGTCCTAAATATGAAAATGATTAAAGTGTCTGACAAACTTACAATATCCAAGAAAAAAACATTGCTTCTGACTAAATATTCAAAGGTTGTACTGGTTCGCATAAACCGGTCGTACGTCCTTGGGTTTTCAATACCTGGCAAGTGTTTTCCTTTCTTACCAATAAGCAGTGCCTGCTACGATTCTGAAGATTGTACAGAATCAGAGTTTCCTGAAGTTGCTGGAAGTATGAGAGCTCCGGTTTTACCATTGATTGGAAGCTTGTTGCGGTATGCAAAGACGCAAAGCGGGAAGGGTGGGCCAGTGAGACAGTCTGGGGGGCGCATAGGCAGGCTGGATGCGGCCAACGAAGCAGGGATGTTCCACAAACTCAGCAGAGCTCGTTTGGAGGAATTAAAAAAGAAGTTAACGGAGATTAAAGACGCGATTAAAAGTGAAGAAGGTTCTAATCCAGAGAAAAAACTGTAACTCGGGAGAGACAATCTGAATCGATGTGAGTGCTAATAGTTAGGTAGGTACTTTAAAATATACTATAACAATATAGGTGGAAGGTGCAATAAAAATATGAGAGGCATTAGGTACTCATCTAAAATGTTTGATATTCCAGTGGTCTGTTTATGAAATTGGACGAAGAAACAATTTTATTGGTTCCGAATGAAAAGGTAAACATCTGTTTTTTTTTTCAGCAACTCTCTTTCGACCAGTTAGCTTGCTCATTCGCAGCCAGCCTAGTACTAGAATTGAAGACAAATAATTATTTACCCTTTGACAATGAGACGAAAAATGAAGTTGTTGGAATTCTTTATTATTAGGTTGTAGTAGGTACATAAATCATAACTCTATTTGTAATATTTTTAAAATTTTAATGTTCCTTTTTTCTCCGAAGATTGAAAGATCTTTTAATATTTGGCACTACTAGAGAGTCTTGTAATAAAACAGGAAAAATAAGACGATAAGCCAGGCATTTACGGTTTCGGAGACACTGCGGGGTACTATTAAATTAGTTTTTATCCAGGTGAATAAGTAGCTTACCCAACATTTGTAAGTTTTAGGGCCTGTTACACCGCTTGCTGATAAAGTCCCAGACACCCTATCTGTAGGTTATCTGACAGATAGCCTGTTTTTTGGTTTCACGGGTATCTGATTGCCTATAATATTTTATATAGTCTATCACACAGATTTATCTGATAGATTAGTTTATCACTAAGATTACTATCTGTAACAACATCAGGAAGTGGTGAAGGAAGCCCTAAATATATTTATGGCTATTCTTCTAGATAAAAAATATACCTAACCTCTTAAGGACCCAGGTGTTCAGTTCAGACCTAGAGCAAATTTTTTGACACATTGAGTTTTGGTGTTCTACGATCTAAGTAGGTTAGGCACCTACCTACTTATTTGTAGAATCAAATCTACTATGAACCATTTGGTCCCTTAAAAAGGCACTTGGGTCGTAGGACACAAAAGCTAAAAACCGACCCGGGCCTTACGATGGTACCATACGTCTGCACAGCTAAAATTGGACGAACTTTAGCTAGCTTTAAGTATAGAACTATGATTAGTCAGAAAATTGAGTTTACCAGCAGGGAATAAGACTTTAGCAGGTACTTTTCTTGTGCAACTGACATGATAATGAAGAACCATAGAGGGGATATTGTATGTTTTTACGATTACAATTTGATAATTAAAATGAGTAACTGCACTAAGTTTTTTTTGTATGAAACCAAGTGTGGGCCAAATATGGGTCCCAATCTCAGAGTATATACTGTAATCTGAGGTCCAAATCAAGCTCAAAACATCTATTCTATGGAATGACACAAGTTGACAATACAAGGGTGGGACAGAACGACCCACTTTTCCGACAGAGTCGTATCTAAATATTTAGTGAGCAGTGTTTTTAATCGTTACAGTAATATTACAGTCATTGACCCTGATCATGTGGTTCGGGTGAAATACGTTAAATATCTTAAAATTTGACGAGCTGTTACTTGAAAATGGTTAAATATGTATATTAACTTTGAAAAAAACTAGGGTTGTTGTGTCCCAACCTGTATAACACACTGGAGCCCTATTTTTGAATCGCTCGCCTCGCTTCGAGCGGACGATTCTACAGATTTTTGTATCGAACGTTGAAGGAAAATCAGTAGAATCGATCGCTCGAAGCGAGGAGAGCGATTCAAAAATAAAACTCCTGGTGTGTTACCAGTATTTTTCCTTGCTGTCACACCAGTGTGGCAGGGCAGTGAACGTGAGTCAGGCTCGATGCCGATTTCTGCTTTTCTGCTCATGGAGGTCCTTATCGAAGCTCTCTGGCCAACCCCATCTCCTCAGCAGGAAATGCAATACCCACTTCCGAACTTTTCCCTTTCTGCAACTTAGCTTATAATTCTGACTGAGTAGTACAGGCTTGAGCGTTGTCGTACATTTGTTTCGGAGCGCAATTATGTTTCATAAATTCATAACACTTGGAAATTTTGATTGGTACGATGTGAACCTCAGTATAGTTCAGTACGCGCGGTAGACAGTGAGATTATCTTCACAAACAGAGATTGGCCCCTCGCTGGGCCCGTCACTTGTAGCTCCCGTATGCGTGTGCGCATGTACCGATAGCATGTTACACGTGAGCCTTTAGTCGCGAGACACGGTTGTAAGACATAGTCGTGATACTTTCGATTGCCTCTTTGTCTTGGTCGTTATATTCGAGCGCCAGAGGTCATGGTTTCGATTTCCATTAGAGGCATTTTTGTACAATTTGGGCCTGGACTGGACATTATTTGTTAGTTAGTCCTATTCTTTCGAAAATATTACTTAGGAAATAGGCAAATAAGTGTATTATTACTAGGGTCTTCTAGATTAACTAGACAATTTCAGCAGTTAATTATACAGCAAGTAACAATCAAAGCTTACCTATAGATATATATTTTTTCATTTATTCATCTACCTAGGTTCCGAGAAAAACGTTTGCACATACGTTTTATCATGGTTTCATCAAACTGTGCTGTAATGATTTTCTGTGTCGAAATGTTCACTTTACGATACAGAAAGTTTACTTTTAGATACAGACTTTCAGTGTGCACTATTTCACAATTAACTACGACACTTGTGCTGTCTAAGTTGAAATACCCTTCTTTTGAAACAGTTGCATAAATAAATAAATTTTATACATTATACATTTCTTTGATGGCCTTACCCAAGTTGAGTAGTGACAGTGGAGAGGTCCCGGGTTCAAGTCAGCTGTCAGGAGCGTAAACGGCGCGCTCCAATCTACGCAGGTATTCCACCCGCCAGCAAGGAGCTGACGTGGCTCAGGAATGTGGAAAATAAATCCAGTTTTTAGTTTAAACACACTTAAAAATGAAATAAATTAGCTCTCTCATCATGGGATTACAGCATTAAAATTAAAAGAAAAACGTTAGTCGGAAGTAGAATGCAAATTAGGTCAGATGAGGTAAGAGGGAAACCGGAGAAAGAAGAACTAGAAGACCAGGTCTATAGAGTTTTCTACAATATCAGACGTCCAGTTTACACTCTGGTCCAGTCATTCTTCTTTTCCTGATGACGCTCTTACCCCACCTGACCTTAGATAAATAAGTGGGGAATAACAGCGTTGAAGCGGCGTTCTAGAGGTTAAGCGTGCGTGCGTGCCACAAGATTCAATACTAAGACGTTTCTAGTTTCAAATATACCTGTACGTACAGTCAACCGCACGTCGGTGGAAACGAAATCAGTATAAACTGGTTATTGTGTAGAATATTTCTAAGATTTTTTGTTATTAGGTAGTCAGAATTTGACTATGATAGTTTCTGGTGTAGAACTCCTAACAAAAAAAATCACTAAATTTGTGTTTACAAATTACGTATGATTAGTACATATTTTAGTAGTTTTAAGTAGGAATTTACTTTATAGCGGATTCTTGACAGTACCCTCTTTGTCAAGGTGAATTAAAACAGTAAAAAAAAAGTCAAAAAGAGAACGGAACATCTTGACCGCTATCGTTCAATGCGCCCGCGCACACATCAATCGCGCCGCCCACTTTGACGCGCCGCATCGTGCGCTACCGAATAAGTCTTGTATATACACACTACACGGTATTCATTACAAGATTTTCAATTGATAATTAAGCTCACGTTACAATGATACTTTCTACTCGCGATGAAAGAAATTCTTTAAAACATCTTTTGAATAAAAACACGGATGTATCAGTGACTTTTGTGGGTGTTGAGAATTGTGAGCTTCTAAGATCTGTGGTGATTTGATTATTGACTGATTGCTTTGACTTTTAGGTTTTATTTACAATTGCTTACGTACCTAACTAGTTACGTACTAGAAATGTTAGTTTTAATTTCTAAATCAATAAAAGCTGCAAACTAAGAAGTGACGATGCTTGGCTTAAAACTGAACAAGTCTTACGTTCTTGCAGTAACATCACTTTTGAATTAATTTCTCTACATACGAACTTGCAAATAGGTAAGTAACTACTGAAATATTTAGAACTTTCGGTAAAAATCTACGTCGCGTAACCATTACGGTTTTAGATCGTCTAGATAACTTTTGAACAATTACAATATAAGTTCTGGGTTTCCTTTCACTAGGTAGGTACTTTTTTTACAGATAATGTATCTCCTGATTATATTTCATTTTAACAAATACAAGTTCATAACTTTTCTACAATACATTATGGTCCTAACAGAACTTAAAAATTAACACAAAGTGTATTGAATTGAAATTACTTGATTCACACAAAATATTCCAACTTAGAAGTTTTTGCTTCATAGCTACACTAAGTAAAGTAAGTATCTATATCACTTTACATTTCAGAAACAAATAAATCCGTTTGAAACACATTCTATTTGGGATAAGGAGCCGACAAACGTATGCCGCCGCTTCTTCGCCAGCCAACAATAGGAGGATTGCAGATCCCGTACGAGGATAATCCGGCCGGCATAGTGCCGATACCTCCCAAGTTGCATGTTTGGTGCAAAAATGTGCCATTGGAACAGGTATTCTAGCCAGCCAAGGCTATGTACAATTTGATGACTTTAATGGTCATGCAGACTAGAATGAAAGAGTTATAGTTAGGTACCTAAAATAAAACGACATACTTTGTCCCCAATATCAATATGTGTTATGCCAAAGACAAGTCTCATTGACTCAATTACCTCATTATCATCATCATATCAGCCTGGTAGACGTCCACTGCTGGACAAAAGCCTCCGCCAGGGATCTCCACGACGACCGGTCCTGCGCTAACCTCATCCAGTCCGGGTCCCGCGACCTCTATAGACCTCAAATATACCTTTTTTTCGGGTGTTTCCTCGTGGTCCTACTAGGAGGACAAATTTTTCGTAAGTATGACTATAAGAATAACTCCTTGGCCGTACTTTCATTTGATAGGAAAGGACTTGGAAAGGTAGTGCTATTTGTTTTAAGATACACCACTACTTTAGTAAGTAATCTGTGGCAGGCAATGATTTTTAATACTACAATGTTGTCGCAACAGAAAATTTACATTGTTATGTACAAACGAATAAAGCATGCATGCTATGGCATCCTAACAAGAGGTATCGAAGCAATATCACAGAAAATCTCAAAATCATTGTCCGATAACACTCATATGCGCGTACGCATCGCGCTTTGACCAAAAATCGATTGAAAATCATCGAACTAAACCAAATCTCGAGAACGAACGCCCGCGATTAAAAACCTAAACACTTCGAATTTCAATTTCAAACGCACCAATGGTCACTTCGAATCGGCGCCATTTTTTTGACCATAGATTTCTTTTTTTTTAAAGACCAAAGCTTCGTCGTCGGCAGCCTTGTACTTAGCGAGGATTTAAGTACACAATTGTTGCGTGTAATGGATATGCACTAGAGCATAAATGGGTTTGTATTTGTTTGTGGAGCCGACACCTCAAAAACTGTTATTGTTGCTGAAGAGTTTTCTGTTTGATCTTTAGGATAATGCGGTGACCACCTTCTGTAGTGCAGCGGTCTCATATGGTCATCTGTGTGGATGACTGCCTGCATTGAAGTCTCCGTAGCAGAGTCAGTAATGGTAAAATCATGGAAACAGTATACAAAGTTTGTATACTATTTCCATGGGTAAAATATAATAGAAATCACAACAAAACCTTATAATTTTTTTTTAAATATCAGCCTTTGCCCTCAGAAACAGATTGATGTACAAAATATACCTGTGTCCAAGCGGAGCTATTCGACAGTGGAGGTTTTGGAAGACAAGCCAATTTTGAACTTGGGGTCAGTTATAGTTTTAATAAACGATCTGCAATTATCTCATGATCGCACGCTACACAGGAAATATAAATTCCTACACATTTTGAATATACTTAGTTACATAAACATATTTTGGCAGTCATCATCAACAGCCTATTAACATGTGTCCACTGCTGGGGCTCAGGCCTACCCTCACAACGAGGGTGTTCGGGCTATACCGTTCGAGAGCATAGTCAGTCAATGTACTTACTTAAGTTTCTAGAGAAAACGCATTGGTACATGGCCGGGGATCGAACTCTGGTGTCCGTTCACCTAGCGTACACATAAGCGGACCTTTCGATATGATAGGCCGCGTCTTATCCCCGACGCCACTGACGCTCTCGATTTTGGCAGTATTGTGTTGTAATCAATCACCTTTTCTTTTACCAGTCTATACGTTAATGAGTTAAATTTCAAATTCTATGAATATAAATTAAAATCGAATGTAATAATAAGATGGTTTTATCAAGGGTCATAGCACTAGTTAACATTACATATCAGACTGAATATTGCGCTACCGTTACCGGTTACGTTCGGCTACTTGAATTTTAATGCAATGATTTATTGAATGTTGATTAAAATTTATTATAAAAACAGGTGTTGGATTCGTTGGTTTTGGTGTTGGTTTTCATTTGGCGTTGTATTACGTGTAATTTGATTGAATAATAATTGCTAAATTCAATTTCCTTAGTCCGATCCAGAAAAACAGTGAATAACTCACTGTTTTTGTCCTGACACGGGTCTGTCATTTTAATGCTTTATTTTTAAAGCGCCCTTGTTTAATACAAAATATGCATCAGTGATACGGTCAATACGAGTAGTATTACCGATGGTTGTTATTAATACCCTTGTTTTAAGTGCCGGTTTTTGACAGGGACCCATTATTCCTTAAACAGAATACCTTTCGAACGTATCTTATTTTGTTGTGTATGTTATTGGATTTGGTCTAGTTGCAGGAACTCAGGATAGAACTGCTGAGACTAATGAAGGCTCAGTAGTTCAGTTAGGGATGTCATACAGATTTGATCTCTAACCGACCGAAATACTGAGCCTTTCTTAGTCTCAACAGATCGGCTATAAAAAGGAAACGAACTGCAGAAGCCTTATAGCATGATTTTTTAAAAAAAGCTACTCCCATATGGATGATTAACAAAATCATTTTAGGGGGTGCCAAAATCGTGCCAAATGTATATCGAAATTGATACTCACACACACATTCTCATTTTCATACTCCATATAAATTTGTATGAGCAACTTCCTCCCGCTAATCCGCTTCATTTGTCCGCACCCCCCCTGATTTTGACACAGAATTTTTCATCGTTTCCCATACTAAATTTGCAAGATGCGATCTGCACAGGGAGCGCGCGCGCGACAAAAGAGGTTCGAATCTCCTTGCCTTATAGTAATTCGGAACGGTGCCGGACAAAACAACTGAACTATTGAGACTAGACGGGGATTTTTATTTTGTGAATTCAGATCCTGTGACAGACAACTTCATTATTTTGTTAAATTATTTCAATACTCAAAAAGTAATTTCGCAACTTTCACTCTGCTACCGTTAATGCAAAATATCTTTTGATTAAGTATGATGTACCCTATCAAGTGTTTCGGTCGTCGACCTTACTAATCCTGATTCATGTTTCCACGGCATAATAAAGCGTGTAGATCATCAATCAGTGTGTTTGTGGAGTGCCCGGAGCACACAAGAGCTGGTAATGACGGATCTATGAATAGAGCTACGGTTGCAGTTTGAAAAGTATCTTTTTTGTTTTTTTTAGTGTTTAGGTGTTTGTTTCAAAACTAATCATGGAATACCGCTTTGGTATTTCTATCTAATACCTACTCTTTGTATGTCTGTAGGTGTATAAAAGTAGTATGTATTCGAATTGTTCAGATGACGAATAAGAAACATTACTAATGCTGGAACCACACTACTGTCTAATTACTATAATTATCGCGTTAATTGATTAAAAAACAGATTTTTGTTGTCAATTAGATATCATCTGGCGGTCCCAGTGTTATAAAACACGGGGATGCCTAACCCAATCAGCTATACATAGTTGATTTCCTAATTAAAAAAAATTGAGTGCGAAAATATTCTACCTGTCTAGGAATATGCACTACACAAGGTATAAGATTGGTATATCAACATCTGGCTGTAAACCTTTCTTAGCAAAGAATCTGCATGGGTATCGTTCGTAAGGCAATATTTATATAGGTAGGTACTAGAGTTAATTCCTGTTTAACTGTATGTTGTATCAAGAACAAAATCTCAAAAGAGTTGCTTACAAAAGTATGTAGAATTAATTAAATTACAATTTGACCTCTGCTACCGGCCTGCGGGAGGGACCGCCGAATGAGACGTGTAATTTTGTGTGGCCACACAGCTCTCGCTTTGCACGGATCGTGTACCACTGGATAAGGAAGCAGTATTTAAATTAAAGCGCTGTCTCACTGCTGCACTCGATAGGCAGATTTAGTTAGCCCTATTTCTTGAACTGGAGGCATTTCCTATAACACCAATTTACCTCTGAACTGCATTTGCATAAAGCGTAACACAGACAGGTGCGAAAGCGTTGCGGTAATTTTTTGTAATGTTCGAAATAGTATGAAGCCCTTCACATCAAAGCGACGCGGCAAACGCGCGGTGCGAAGGCGAAAGCGACAAAACCGCGCGCACAGATTGGTATTGGTACGCGCCGCGCGGCGCGGCGGCGGTGCGGAGCGGCGGTGGCGCGTTGTATTTCTTTGTAGTATATGAGAACCCCCGCACAGAGCGGCGCGGGCGCGGCGCGGTGCGGAGCGTTCTTCATACACACCGCCGCCGCGCCGCCACCGCAAGCGGTATTCCTGTCGTAAGGGGTCCGCTTTATATTCGCTTCCCGCAGATTCGCCGCCGCAACGCTTTCGCACCGCCGCCGCCCTGTCTGTGTTACACTTAAATGAGAGATAAACCACAAAATTTAAAGTATATTTAAATACAAATCAAAAAGAAATAATTAAGTTGAAACAGTAAGTACCTATTCTTGGTTTAAATTCTTATCCAGTGTGTAACATCATGTAATAACCTGCCAATCATGAGGTGTCGATGGATCATTCATACAGTGACAGAAGATGTATGAAACGAGCGTTGACCCGCCGCCCGCCGCCCGCCGCGCCGCCGCCGCCGCCGGGCTCTGTTGATTTTTTATTAATTTCTGATTCGAAGTCCATTTCAGTAGTAAGCGGTTATTTGTAAGTGTTTTGCTGTTCACAGACATTTTGATATTAAAACTTTAAAAGACAGCAAATTATTAGGTAGGTATCTGTCGTACAGTATGTGCAAGTTCGGACATTATAGGACATTGCAGGACAATTTTACTTTCTTAACATTACTACAAACTGCTTGAAGGTTTAAATTCGACTTAAATTTAAAAATAACTTTCCTAGAACTAACTCTTTCACTTTTGATGCAACAAACAAGTTCTTTTTATTTGTAAACAACAAACAAGTGCTTAACCCGAAAACGGATTACCGTAATGACATTTCTTTGTAACAAAATTGTTGACAACGTTATTTTACATTTAACTAAATCGAAACCTCAAATCAACTAAAGGTGACGTTTGTGGAATGAACTGCAAAATATATTTGTGTCGAAATGAAAAGAAAAAGTTTTTGCTAAAGATTTTTGAAATTCAAAAATTAACTTTTGCCCAATAAATTTTGACAATGGCAAGTTAATTTGCCGTGTCTTTGACCGCTACTGGGCGGTCTTTGACAAAAAATGTTGATAGATTTTGACATCTTATGATGATTGGTAGTTTACATACGGGGATACCCGCCTGGGTGGTTTCAGACATCAATCGATGATAGAGACGTCACAACAACACAATGGGTGTAACAGTCAAATTTGATTAGGTATATAATTTTTGGTAAAGTTTTCGAGAAATGCTGTAAAACAGTAATTATTATATATTAATTTAATTGGACGGAGACTGAAAGAGAGAGGAGGGACCCTCACTCCGGAGCTTTCCTTGCCCAAAGGCCCTCGGTATACCTTTAAGCGTAATACACACTGAGCGGCGGCGTTGCGAAAGCGTTGCGGATTTTTTCTGTAATGTTTAAAATAGCATGAAGCCCTTTATCAAAGCGGCGGCGGCGCGGCGCGTTCTTCATACAAACCTTCGCCGCCGCAACGCCGCCGCCCAGTGTGTGTCATGCTTTAAGCTGCTGTCCAGCGCGGCAATGCCGCGAACGTCATCGGAACCTTCGGTCCAGGTCAGACCCGGGGTTGGTTGGTCTTTTTGACACTTAACCTTAGTTTAAATTTAATTTAACTTTTATAGCTATATAGTATTTATATTTCATTTATATGACAAATCCCACATTTTCACATAATTTTTTAATAACCTTACCTCTAAACATAATTTTAATCCTACATTTTAGTTATCAACATAGGTACTTAAATATAAATTAAATTAAAGAGATGACGCAAAAAATACTGTAAGCATGCACAAAACAACGATTTTAGTAAAAAGTGTTTTATTATTATAGTAACTACCACAAAATTTAGAAAAAAAAGACATTTGTGTTATAAACACAATGTACATAAAAGTTTATGTAGTTACTCTTGAAAGACCATAAACCATAGAGTGCATACATTATTCCTTAAAGTGAGTTTACAGTATCATAATAGGCTGTGACGCAGAACAGTGATGTCAGTCGATCGAGTGCGCAAATAGGTTGAGCCTGCGCCTGCGCACGCTCGGGTGGCGCCGCGCGCCGCGCGCCGCCCGCCGCCCGCCGCCCGGCGCCGAGGTGGCAATGTCTCTATTCGCTGTGGCTCTCAAACATTGACAGTTCATCATCATCAACAGCCTATTAACATGTCCCCACTGCTGGGGCTCAGGCCTACCCTCTCAACGAGGGCGTTCGGGCTGTAGTCCACCACGCTAGCCCAGTGCGGGTTGGTGGACTTCACATGCGCCTAAGAATTTCGTCTTCGGCGTATCGAATTATTATCTAATCTGTGGGCGTATGCAGGTTTCCTCGCGATGTTTTTCCTTCACCGTTTGACATTTGACAACATTGACAGTAGTCAGAGATATTCACCTAGCCTAGAACGGGACTCACCCAAACCACCACGTTTTACTGGGTCACTTCTAATTCAAAATAGAATTCTACTTTTCTGTCTTACTTTCCTTTTCATAGGGAAAACTTTAATAGAAACGACGATAGGTCATTTCATTACGCTTTTTAAAAAGTTTTCGAAACCAAAGACAACAATTAATTATTGCAAAACCTCGTCTTATTTAATTAAAAACATATCTGAAATCAAAGAATCTATAAAAGTGAATAAAAAGTCACTTTCGATTCCATTAATTTGAAATGTCCCGATCGGTTTCGGCCCGACTGAATCGATTACGCGATAACGATTATTATTCGATTACAGATCATCGGCACCGGTCCAACACTTCGTCGGGAGATGCGATCCATCATGTTGGACAATGTACGATGCTTCTCAAACTTTATACATCACTCCTTACCAGTTAAAATTCGAGAAGTTGTACATTTAAATTATATCGTGGCTATGTAATTCCATTCAATACTCTTTATTGCACATTTAAAAATTACAGACAAAAAAGAGAAAAACAGATTGATACAGTAATGTACATCTAGGCGGTCTTATCGCTAAGAGCGATTTCTTCCAGACAACCTTTGGGTAGAGAATTAATAAATTGTAAATACCACAGAACATGAAAAAAGCTCGCTACGCTCCCGCTCAGTAAATACAGTATGTGTATACAGTTTTTAAGGTTCCATCGAAAGAAGAAACGAGAATTTGAAAAAACATCAGTGAGCTTTCCTTGCTGGGCTCGTTGGTATCGTAAAAGAAAAAGTATGGTATAGCCTTTATATAGCCTTTTTTATAGCCTTTCCTGAACACGAAGACTAGAGGCTCTTACCCCTTAGCTGCATAATTGATTTTGTGCAGCGAATATTTTGGGATGAGAGAAATAGGTGAACAAAGCAGCTCTGCTGACCCATAGCATAGTATATTTTCTTTTACTATGCCCATAGGGACGGTCGAGCCTGGCCCTCTATCCTCTATTCTACGATAAGAATATATCTTAGGTACTTATTTGTTGGCTGTTTTAAAGGTGGTTGAAAAAGTTTGAGAAGCGGCGACACCGCGGGCGGTCGCGCGACATCGTCTCGCGGCTAATTATCGGTACACGACGATTATTCCGAATAATTAGGTCGACCTCACTCGCCGGCACTCACTACCTACACCTACCCTACACAGCATATGGTTAAAACTTTAAACGCTTTTCAATGGTCTTAAAATCGTGTTCGGCCATTTTTTTTTGTGTTCCTTTGAAGGAAGTAACTGAGGCCTTTTTCCCTGTAGTTCCTTCAAAGGAAAAGGATCTACTGAGACTCCAAGGTTTTTTGCATTTTTCGCGTGCGGTGTCCTTTATAATTTTCTGCAAGCAGTGGACGTTGTCACAGATTAGATGGCGTTGTCAACAGAGGTCCAAGTTCGATCGGTGTTTTTTTTCTCTTTTTTTAACTATGTACTAACTTTTCTCAAACGATGAAGGAAAACACATGAGTTATATTTATTAGTTATTATAGTTACTGCAATATCTAACACCTTTTGAAAAACGATACTGCCTGCTTTACTCGCCTATTTAAAAAAATTTAGTGGCTTTATAAAATATTTAAATAAACCCATAAAAATTAAAAGACTTTTTCGTCATCCCACTTCTTATCTTACGATCTCTACTTTTTTGTTGTAACCTCCAAAACCCAAATAACTTTTAAAACATCGCAGCCATATAATATTAACCACTACTCCCTTGTTATAAGGATTTTAAATGTGTATAGAATGAATTCTTGATAGAAAATAGTAAACTGGTAAAGTTGTCGGTGATCGGTCGACATTTTGACAATTTTGTAACCCATGAAAGTGTCAGCTCTTCTTGAAGACCACCAGGCATTCAGATAGATACCACGATAAAAGGTACCTAGTTAAAATTACAATTACTGAGGAACTGAAAAAAATGCCAAAGAGACAAAGTAGGTAACGAAAGTTCAAAACATAGTGGACTTACCGAGGTGAAAGGTTTCGCCAGTTCTAGATTTTAACAATAGAACTTTAGATTCTAAAGGAATTTGATGTCCAAACAGCCGAGTCCAACATTTACTGCGATATTATTTTACAAGGTTCGAATTTCTGGTATCACCAACGACATTAATTTATGATATCACTGGCTGGAAAGAATCGTGAGTGTTGTTAATTTTTAAACGAAAGTAAAACTATGCCCGACGTTTTTCGAACTGGCCGCTGACGTTACCCGTCATGTTTGAATTTCGAACACACCGACCTTTATTTAAAGGAATCCAGTTCTTTTTTTACCGCGCCGAACAACGCAACCCGATCCACAAAATTCACTTGCTACCAAGTTTATTATTTGATACTTGGGGCGGATTATTATTTTTTAAAGCATCTCTACCGCGTCGGCACGGCTTTGTTACTTTAAGTTTTTTAGCTTGTAGGTGTTGTTTGCTCTGAAATTATATGTTTATAGAATTATTTCAATTATACTGAGCACAATGGGCGGTTTTATAGTAAAAGGAGCTAATAATATGAGTTTCTACATTTAAACGGCTGATTTGAGGATGGTCCTGTTCCGGCAATTACTTCAGACGATACCTATTACCGGAAGACAGAAGAATTGTTAGACCGTAATTCTCACAGCACCAACTTAATGGGTTGCGTGTGCTACCTATTTGCTTTAAAATAGCCGTAAGGTAATAGATTTATTTCGTGACGTAATCTGACCTCTCGGATTAACGAAATCATAAAGACGCTTCCACTTAATTATGCATTCATCGCGTCCGATCCACGAAACGAAATGGAATACCCCACAACAGGTACCGAGATAACAAACATTTAGAAACTCATACCCAATTCTCATAAACAAACCTTAGTCGATATAAAACCTTTTCGGTTTGAATTTAAATTCAAATTAAAAACACTGGCCGGTGCGGCCGGTTAGATTGAGCTGCGCGATAAAGAAATAAAAATAAAAGGCGGGATGTTTGATTAAGGAACGCGTCACGTCAAGTGAAACGTCAAAATGTGACAGTTTCCGCGCGGGCGCACCGTATCGGTGCACAGCGAGCGCGGGATCGTTGCTCCCGCCTTCTTGGAAGAATCATCAGTCATCTCATCACATCAATTGCTTATATTTATTGTAATTAAACTTGTTTAACAGTCAACTTGCTTCATTAAAAACAATTATGAGCACTTTTTGGCAAATTCTCCGTCTCATGCGCTCCTGCCAGATGGACCGTTGACCTTATAAAGGTTCGGAAGCATTAGGATGAGGAAGGCGTAGCACTGGGTGCCGGAAGGAAAGTTCAGCAGAGTTTAGGATGGCGATAGGCTAAAGAAGAATAATGTATAAAGATTGAGTTTATTTTTCAAGGTCGATAAGCGATTATAAGTTGGTCTGAAAAGACATCTTGCAACATTTGGATTGCTGAGTGATCCTATAAGCCACAAGTGCGTTGCCACCCTTATAAGGACTTGGATGTTGCCTCGTGTCTGTAATGTAACAAGATTCCTTTTAACCATTTATTCAACAGTCTTCATTCGCCAAACCAAATAGGAAAATGTCCAATATTATTTACATTAAAGCTTACTTATTTCGATGAAATTTTTGTGCATTTATTCGTGCTCGAAATATACATATGCTAGGTACCTACGTACTCAGGGAAACTCACGATATCCATAGAGTAATATTATGGACAATGGACAATAAATAAAATATTTTGCATGAAACGAATTATGAAGGACAGGAAATTGGACATTCCGCGAGTGAGCCCAAGTGGTCTATTGGCTCTAGCTTTAATACTTAATGGCACATTTGAATGGGAAGAAATACCATAAATTCCATAGACAATATGTTACCGTCCATTAGCGAACAATTATTATGGAATATTATCGATTTACCGTCGCTCGAATGCACCATAGACAAGGTCGGACAGCCTTTCCGAGTTATTGTGCGACAGACGGACGGACACACAGGCGGAAAGGGCGAATTATGTTTTCAATATAATTTATTCACGGATAAGTGAGTGCTCGGCGATAAATTGTGGGAAAATACACGTCGCAAATAGTTGTAGCCATTTAAAACCCCTTATGTCTCACATTGGACGAAATGGAGTTTATTGAAGAGGTGATAGTTAATTTGTTCTTCTATAGAATGCAATAAACCTAACTTGTAAATGTAAATATCACGTGAATGTCGAAATATAACGTATATAGTTGGACGGATAATTAGAAACAGGGCAAGATTTCCATACAATCAAGGTCACTTTGAAGCCATGGTTCTCTGTGTAGGATTGATCGGGGCATGATATGATGACGGACATCGAGAGAGTAGATGGAGGTCTTTTAGATGGCTATAGATATCCAACTGATCAGATCAGCCGTTTGGGAGCAGCATCGTCATGATTCCTTAACTTTAAGATTTTCAAAGATTTTTATGCCATTTTGCAGGTTTTTTTCTTCATAACGATGCTGCTACCAAACAGCTCATCTGATCAGTTGGATATCTATAGCGATCTGAAAGTCCTCCATCTACTCTTTCGATGACCGTCATCAGATCACGCCCCGATCAATTCTTCACGAAGACCCATGGCTTCAAAGTGACCTCGATTGTATGAAAATCTTGTCCTGTTTCTAATTATCCGTCCACCTATGTATATCAACGAAAAACGCATATCTCACGGCTCTCAACTATTTAACCGATCTCCATTATTTTCCTCTAAAGCCGCCTTGGCAACTAAGTTCGATACGTGTAGGTACATGCCATAAGATGATGATGACGATCTCATTAAATGGAAATTCCGAAGTGAGTCAAAATATAATTAAATATTTCAATCTTTAAAAATAGTCGTAAGCTAGAATAATAGGCATTAGATGTACCTATAATTAAGTAGGTATATGTATAAAGTTTGTTATAATGTTGAAAGGGAAACGGTCCGCCTTCCCACACCCGCGCCGTCTGTATAAATTGAAAATATGGAATAACTTTGTAAACATCTAAGTCGTTACACCGGCTTCGCAGTCTTGATATTTGCTTTAAAGCAAATAATAAAACGAGCAGCTAAAAAGTACTGAAAGTAGCAGCTAAATAAAAATAAAAATTCGTTTATTCAAAACTGGAATACCTACAATATTCTCTTTTTGACGTCAAGTCTGTTTAAAACTACTCTGTTAAAATATTTAATTGGCGACTTGGTTAGGTTTTGCTACTTGAATGTGTATTTTTTACATGCTAAGTTCATTATTTCCATGGAGCTAGGATCTCTTTGGTGGGCGCCCGCGCCTTCGTACCTTCCTGATTATTTCAGTCGGTCGGTTTATTGCTAGTCATTTATAAATACAGAAGTGTAAGTTTACTCTGAGTGGAAAGGAGGTGGCGAAAATGAAAGCCATCAGTTGGAAATGGCGATGGATAATCTGTGAAATGTTGAATGGACTTGATTAAAATCATTATAGTTTAACTATATATATATATATTTCATTTGAATTTTCAACAATTAGGAACAGCAAGCATCAACACCGTTACGTCGAGGTATACACCAGAAGCCCAATGCACTGATGCGTACTAACAAAATTACGGCGGTTGGTGAAGTGAACTATGAAAATAGGATTTCTTTACCCCACTCCCTCCCCCCACTTCTTGGCATTACCCCAGGTAACGGGGTGGGCTTAGGGAGATTATCAGAATTGATATCCAAGACAGATGGGTGCAGTAAGTAATTATATTTTTGGTGAACAATTACTTACGCCTTCGAGGTATTTTTTGACATGATGCTTCTGAGGATGTTTGGATGTTTGTTACTCTTTTACGCTGTAACGGCTAAAAACATGTTGATGAAACTTGGTACAATGATAGCTTATCTTAGAATAACATATAGCTAGGCTACTTTTTACCGCGGTAAACTGTTACCGCGGGAAAAACTTATTCAACGCGGGCAAAGATATCTGTCAGATTCTGACAGATCGAATATATCGATCGCAGGCAAATTTAGAGCCATAATCCGTTTTTTAGCAAAATAACCGGCTACAACAATAATTGCCCGCAACCTATCAGTAACAAAGGATACAGTATTATCAAAGGTTAAAACCTTTGTCGGTGAGTCTTTGGAGATTTGTCGGCGCTTTGAGCGGCGTCTCTTTGCGGCGATTACGAGCGCTTGCGTAACAAAACTGGTCGATTTCTTAATCTTTTGCTATTGTTTAGTCACAACCATGTTTTCATTTGAGTGTAAACATACGTTTTGTTGTAAAGTTCTCGGTTTGGAGGGGATTTATTGAAGGTTTCTAATCACAGCGTATAATAAAAAAAGTATTTAGGTTCAATTACTCTAATATATATATTTGGAAGGTTTTTGTCATGGAACTCATGAAGAAATACGCCATAATATCCATAAAGTACCTATACCTATTCTTATTTTCTTCACCATGGTGCTTCATCTTGCAAGCGGTTTGAAATTAAAAAATGGTCTTGACAGACGGACAGACAGACAGACGGACAACGGAGATATCCTATGGGTTTCTTTTTTCCTCAATTGAGGTACGGAATCCTGAAAAAACGGTATACTTTGTGTCATGCTTAATTCAACAAATTGCCAAAACAAAAACTCTAGAGATTCGTGAGTCTTAAACATTATGTAACATTGATCTGTATATTTAAAGCTAGTAGTAAATATAGTATACTTGATTTTGTATTCTATTGTGATTTTGTGCAACGCCATCTATCGTGGGGTAGCAAAACAGAGTCCTCTTTCCCTCACCCTCCTTTTGTCCCTCCGAGATTTGCAAACGCATTGTAAGTGACGTGCACGCTCTCGCACTTACTTCATGAAATCTAACAGATGTCACTAACAGTCACAAATATTGTAAAATGGTCTTCAAGATTGCTGGTAGAACTTCCTCTAAAAGTGAATTGAGCAAAGGAAACTGAATCCTACAGGGTAATTTAAACCTTATTTTATTGATTAGGTACCAATTGTTGCCCGCGGCTTTGCCCGCGTGGAATAAGACTTTTCCCGCGGGAAAGTTCTTTGGTAAAAAGTAGCATATGTTCTACCCCCGGGGTTCCATGTCTCCACACCCAGCAAATTCCGTTCAGCAGGTTTAGGTGTGTCAAAAAGCTACCTATGGGATATTTTGAAAGGTTGTCTGGAAGAAATCGCTCTTCACGATAAGACCGCCTAGATGTATCTGTATTTTTCTTTTTGTCTGTAATTTTTAAATGTGCAATAAAGTAATAAATAAATAAATAATGTTTGGACTAATTCACACACGGCTGTTTAGTCCCAAACTAAGCCGAAGCTTGTAAATGGGTACTCAACAACTGATAAACATACATAAATACTTTTAAATAAATACTTAAATACATACAAACACCCAGAGTCCGAAAACCAACAGTTATGCTCATCACACAAATGTTTGCCCCGGGTGGGAATCGAACCCACGACCTTTGGCGCAGTAGGCAGGGTCAATACCACTACGCCAACAGGCCAGTCAGTATATTGAATTGAATGTTTTTGTACCTACAGATTGATTGATGACAAACTATAATTTAACCTGGACTGCATACAAATATAAACAAAACAACTAGAGGATTAATTCGTACAAACTGCCTACAACACCCAATGTACCCACCTATTAAAGTCAGGTCGTAGTTTCCGGCTCCACTTCCATAAACAAGGACATACTTCCATCAAGGCATTTACCTCGACGGCCACACTGACCGTCCGATCATTAAGCGTCAATTACGGCGAATGGCGAAACAAATAGAAATAAAACGATACGCAACAATAGCCCCCATGGCGTCTCCCCTCGCGGCTACCCGCGGCGGGGCGGGGGGGAGGCGCACCCCTGAGCGAAAATAGTGCTGGGACGTGCTCGGCGAGGCGCGCAGCGGTGTCGATGAAAGGGGCGAGCGAGCCATCTTGACCTTTACGGAAGGTGTCCTTTTTGCGAAAATAGCCTGTGATGCTGACGGAGGACCTCGTTGATTGGAAATCATTTATATTACATCATAGGTACTTACTATTTCTTCTCCGAAATCAATTTTCAATATACCTAATGTACTTATTCAGTTTTTTTTCTTCATTTAAAGCGTATCCCAGACACACGCGGCCTGCGGTGGCAGCCTATCGCAGGCCGCAGCCTCAATACGCAAGTTATGGCCGCGCGTGTTTGAAATCTCATATACATTGCAAGGGACAACAACAGGCCGCCACAGCCACCGAAAAAAAGAACTGAAAAAAGACTGTTTTTAAAAAGTGTAAAAAAGCATTTGCAGTGACCGGATCCAGGGGCTCTCAGGTATCGGAACTTCAATTGGACATTTTTTGGAAAAATAGAAAAATAACATTTTATACAAACCGAATCGGCCGGAGCATCATTGTGTTTATTTTGGATTAAATAAATAAACCACTTAGGTAATATTAATAATGTAATCTGCATAATATAAGCGTAAAAGCATAATAAGAGCGTCAGTGGCCCTGGGGATAAGACGCGGCCTATCATATCGAAAGGTCCGGAGTTCGATCCCAGGCTGGGCCATGTACCAATGGGTTTTTCTCGAAACTTAAGTACATTTACTGACTGCTCTCAAACGGTGAAGGAAAACATCGTGAGGAAACCTGCATACGCCGAAGAAGAAATTCTTAGGCGCATGTGAAGTCTACCAACCCGCACTGGGCTAGCGTGGTGGACTATAGCCCGAACACCCTCGTTGAGAGGGTAGGCCTGAGCCCCAGCAGTGGGGAGATTAATAGGCTGTTGATGTTGATGAATCTGCATGCACGTTCTTAGATTCTACATAGGTACACTACGTAAATACCTAGCAAGAATTACTTTCAATTCGGTACCTACCTACTATTATACTCGAATAATTGCGACTTCACTAGTTACACTGTCATAAGCGATTAAAATCTTCGTGACTTAGGTTAGAAACAAGAAACAATTATCTGGTAGATCGACTTTTTGATGGTGATTTGTGCATTTCGCTGTATGTACAAAAAAAGGTATTTAAACCTATAACAGTACATAAGAACCAAAATCGCTTGCAAATATTTTAAATAGCGTCGAAATCTGCGCGTCCCTATGCGCGGCCGCTCAGATACCCGATACAATTACACTCTGTGTGTAGACTCGTTACAGCACAATCTTCTCAACACTCCGCGATCGTCCCCGAGCCACCCCAAATCGCGCCCTAAACTTACACCCCCCAAGGTACAATTCAGCTCAACAAAACCACCCCAAAACTTTCACCTCTTTCAATAGGAGTTTAAACCTAAATACCTTGCGTACGAAAGCTTTCACTTTTCAGGAATTATTTTGCGTTCGCACTAAACGAATACCGACTCAAGTGCCTGGGTCCAGAGTGGAAATTCGAGTGTGGTGGAGGAGTTTTTCCAAAGGCGGTAGGCTTAAAACTCTCGAAACCAATTCTCGGGGGTTCGGAAGGTTTAGAGCTTCCAAACAATGGATGGAACAATTCGATATTTAGCCGATTATAAACGTTCGCCGTAATGCTCTTAGCGAGGTGTGATTTTTGGTCGGGCCTACAGGAATTTAAGATAAATAACGATAGAAATAGAGAGCGTCAGTGGCCTCGGGGATAAGACGCGACCTATCATATCGAAAGGTCCGAGGTTCGATCCCCGGTGGGACATGTACCAATGGGTTTTTTCTCGAAACTTAAGTACATGTACTGACGGCTCTCAAACGGTGAAGGAAAACATCGTGAGGAAACCTGCATACGCCCAAGAAGAAATTCTTAGGCGCATGTGAAGTCTGCCAACCCGCACTGGGCTAGCGTGGTGGACTATAGCCCGCACGCCCTCGTTGAGAGGGTAGGCCTGAGCTCCAGCAGTGGGGAGATTAATAGGCTGTTGATGATGATGATGAACGATAGAAATGACGTTTGGTAAACGAATATTTAGCTTCTTGTCCTACATTGCTTTATGCTTGATGATAGAACGTACCAAAGAAAACCTGCCCAGCTTGCCTTTGCTTTTTTTATCCATCTGTCAGACTGTTTGTTGGTCTGTCTGTCTGTGCCGGGTATTTAAAGAAACTTCCATTTTTTCGTATTTCGGCCGCATTTAGTCATCCTGTCGCGCAATGCAGAGGTAAACCACACTTTTCCATCATTAGCTTGTCTATGAAAGTACTTAGGTACTTACTTAAATTTCATCAAATGCATAAAAAAAACTTAGACAAATTGATTTGTCTGACATTAACCACTAATAAGTAATTGTTAGTCTGTATTTTAACCACTTTAATCACTAGTTTATTACGCAAGGCAAGCGAAATCTTTATTAAAAAAAAAAAATTAAGAAAAATATCAAAGACAACTTTATGTAATTAAAATTCAACTAAAACTTACTATTTTACATACCTTTTTTTAACCTTTTTTCCTTTGCTTTTATTTAACCTTGATTCCGTCACGACCAAGTGCGTACACGCAACAGAGTGTGCGCCGAGCCGTATAACGCAGTAATTGGGTGTGCGCTCACCCTTATCTGTACAATTTCTCTATTCGGTCATCAATTTGAAATGTAATATTAATTATTATGTGGATAAATATTTAACGATAATGAAAATATATGGTTTGTATTATTGATACCCTTCATACCCTAATGAGAAATAGTTGCAACTCGAAAAATAGATTTTCCGTGATTGAAGGACTTCACTCTGCACTTTGTTTCGCTGGAAAAAAATTGTAGTTAATATTTTTGGTAGTAATTAAGTATTAAACAAAAATAATAATTTTCAACATTTTGTGACAAAGCTTATAAACAAAAACACCGGTATTTATACTGCAAATAAACTTTTTCTTAAAGATTAATTAAAACAAAATCAGATTATTGCTACATTAAATAGATTTTTTTCTATTTTTACACTGAACAACACCATCTGATTTTTATCGACATTCTATTCACAGGTTTGTCTATTTACAATGCACTAATTTTGTATTTCTTTTAATAAACGTTTTAAATAATATTCAAATGCTGCATTCCATTTTCAAACGCCTACCGTCGGGAAAATGCCGTCGGGAGGTTGCCGACGGGTCGCCGACTGCCGCTTCCCCCTCCACCAATCGCAGACCTGAACACGCCCCAGCTAGAGCGAGACGCATGCATGCGGGAAAACGCGCCGACAGAACGGGACGGAGCGCGTGCGTGTAAGTCGTCGGGGGAAATATGATGCATCTGTTGTTTTAGTATCGGTTACTCTTCGATTATTTATGTTTATTTTTTTGAAAAGTTAAGAATTAGATTAAATTGAATTTAGCATTCGCTGTCAGTTTGAATATTTTTTGACAAAACGTACGTACCTATTTGTATGTATGAGTTTACATAATATTTCTTTCATTTCATTATAAATAAGCAAATAAGGATTAGTCTACATTAGCATTTTTAAAGAATATCGTGAAAAATGTGTAAGAAAATCCATGAAAAAGGATATTTTTCAGTAAAATCCCTCCAATCCATCAAAGTTTTGCTTGTGTGTAACTCACAATAGCGTCAGTGTGTGCGTAATTTCCACGGAAGGGGAAAGCGCCCCGACGCACGCACACGACGCCACATTTTGGAAATGGAATGCCCTTTCAAATATTTTTCAATATTTTAAAAACGTCGTTTTCATTTGCGTAAAAATTTTGCTGCCAGCTTCTTTGACATATTCTTTCATTTAGACTACAATGACCCTAAAAGAAAAAAATATATTTCGGCAATATTATTATTAAAATTTCAATGAATAAGCAACCAACATTTAATTTAGGTATTTATTTTCCATAGAATTGTCTATGAGTGAGTACCCATATGGTTTCCATAGGTCGAAAACTGAATCATGTTTAGTTTATCAGTTTTGACTTTTTGGCGGGATCTTCTCAGCTCTCTTAAGTAACTACTTAAGTGAGAAGATCCCGCCAAAAAGTCAAAACCGGAAAATTAATTAGATAACCTAAAAAAATGTATCTAGAATAGAATAGATGTATCTAGTATAGAAGAATAGGTAAGTAAGAGTGTATATTATGCAGAAAACTAAAATAAAACTAGCTCATGTTGATCACCGACTTGCACTATAGGTACCTATTGTGGCTTATTTCTGTAGAGGCCGTGCTGTAACCGCCGGTTTTTCATATTACGAATTTTTTATATTATATTTTTATATTTTATATTTTTATATTTTCGCATCTTTCAACAGTAAACTAAATCATAGTTGTATTATCTACTACCTACCTATTTGGATGTAGATAGGTAAACTATTTACTTATACGCCTACCTTACTAGTTGTGTTGTTTTATTTTGGTATGTACCTACATTACAGATTTTGTTACCTACTTTCATAATGTCTACAGCCACAAAGGCAAGTCCGTGTATCTATTATGTATCTAAATGTAAAAATGTTTATTCATAGCCTCTTCAGGCAATGTTAAACAGTTAATATCCCCCTTCATAATTATCACAAATGCAACACGATTATACATTCACAGTTGTTTATTTATGAATTCATTGCTATAGGCGGCGAAGGGTACATATCATTAAATTTGTGAAAATATTAATTCCATTGTTTTTATGTCATAGGGTATACTAAATATCTAAATAAAAATTTAACATTGAGAAAAATTTTACTCATATAAATTGACGATGCTTTTAAAAGTAGGTACCCACATATTTTCTTAAAATAACCCTTTGTCCCCGAGGCCCTATGTGAAACTGATGTAAGTCGAAAACCACATAAAAAGCGGCGCGGTTTGCGGAAGACGCCTCACGTCAAATTGGCCGCATGCTTGTCTAATCTGTAACCTATCGCTGAAAGGAATGCTCGTCCTTTTTTAATGCAAAATTGTGGTACAAGCCACAGAATTTTCGGAAAATCAATATCTATATTACAAGATGCTTCCACATTGAGCTACCTGACATGCAATTTGGATTAATTTTGATTTATGGCGTGGCATTATTTTATTTTAATTTGGACTTGGGGAGCTTACAGCTACTTTACAAAGTAAGCACTCAACTTAATAATGCCAATAACATACTTCCACATTTAAATCGTAAGTGTAAAGTTAAATTGAGTTTATAAAAATCGATAACTAGCGCATAAACGTACAAATAGCACGTTTAGTGCGTAAAGGCACAGTAGACGGAAAAGGAAAAAGGCGACTCGGTACATTATGTTCTTTTCGAGGCATCAATCAGAAATACGGAGTTCATCACTGCTAATAGTAAACCTAGAGACATCCTTGCTACCGGCATACTTTATTGAAAAGGGTAACGATTTCGATAAATTCAATTGAGCTTAGTTTAATATAAAGTATTATTCTCTTAGCCAATGGCCATTAAAATCATAAACTTTAAACTCAAAGTGTCATTCTAACGTAAACCTAAAAAATCTATAAGTATCTTTAAAGGAAAATCTCTCAAAAATACAATTCCGCTGCCATCAGTAACTTGGGCCTGGCATCTAATCTATCGGCATGCACAAAGCATTCGTTACTTAAAGCCGCGCGCGGGATGTTGTGAGTCGCCGGTGATGCGTGTAAGGCGGTGCAGCTGCGGCCTTACGCGGCCGAGCAGCCCTATGGAAGGCAACAGATACAATTTATGCCCTTTGCCAATCTAGAAATGGAGCTTCACAGCACGCTTTAGATAAATCTGAAATAAAATAGTAATTGTCCCCTTTAGAGTCATCAAGCAGTACCTACATATAACAAAAAATGGGCAAAAAAAATTTAAAACTGTATTTCTGTAGCGTTACAATTAATAGATATACCTAGTCCTTATTTTATTTTTAAGTATGTCTCTTAAAATATCGCAGAAAAAGTGTAATTAAAAAATAAATTGGTATACATCTCTTTATAGTAAGTTCGCACAATAGCGCCAACAATCGGGCACTAAAACGCAATGTTACAAAACGCGCTCCAAGAACAATCCTTTAACAAATGCGAAACTACAAAATAAAGCTATCGGTGCGTAAATTAAGGATCCGACGCTATTCAACCAAGGTACGAGCGCAAATAGAAAAAATGTAAAGAAAATACTTTAGCCCCGCGTATCTAGATGCCCCGCTGCGGTGCTCCGCATTGTTCTTAGACAAACACTTTCTTAATACAAGAAAAAGTTCCATTATTTATTTTTTTGTAAATCACCCGCGACCTATTGTCAAGGGCACAGCGATTTTTGATGGTTGAGTTAATTTAAGTAGAACATTTTAAATTAGCGACCGATAAAACCATTGTATCGAAAGCTTTTCTTAACGCACAAACTTCTTAATCTTATATCGAAAAACATAGTGTTTGTCGCAAAAACACTGAGAATCTTGATAATTTCACATGAGGGTTATAAAATGATGGCTCAATCAATGGAGAGTAACGAGGCGAGTCGAATACCATGACATGGAATCGCGAAGTCTCACAATAAGCAAGTTTTAGCGTGAAATTAGGCCGCTATAAATTAGGGCTCATTCATTCTTTGGCTGAGCACCGCGACGAAGGCCGCGTGTCCGCTATTGTTGGCGCGCGGCGTGCGAAAGCGTTTTTGTTGATTTTAGGACATATCGCATTTTGGCGGGCGGCCGTTATGATTATGACGTTGTCGGAAATTAATTGCGTGTGACGTAAGTTGTGTCAGCGCTCGTTTGGTGTTTGTTTTTGTGTGAACTTCTGGTTTCTTGGGTTATCGAACTTTGTATGTAGATACTTTGTATGATTTGGTCGTCAAAGAATAGCTATTAATCTGTGACTTATAAATTAAAAAGAATTCCTTATTAAGCCTGTATATTTTTAGGAGGTAACTTGTGAACACTTTGTGACTTAGACCCGAACTATCCCAAATGGACGAAGCTTGATAGGATATAGTTCGGGTCTTAACCTTGTAAGAAAACCTTGTAAGAAAATTAAGTTCTACTTAATAAATATGAATTACCTAGTATAGGAAATAATCTCAAAAGGTGCGCTTGAACATAATTATCACATTATCTACCTTCCGCATTTCTCTCGCGTCAACATTTGTAGCATTTTAGAAGTCCTCTAATATTTCAGAAGACGCGTAATAGGTTTGGAGTCTTATCCGCCAAACCTTTTATGTTGAAGCATAAAGTCGCGAACATAAACATCGGCAACGAGCTGGGTCGCAATAAAACGTGTTATGTGCACTTTACGATGGACGCGCTTCAGTGGCTGAAATAGGTGGTGCGCTGAAACAGATACTAAAACCACCGTAACAAAAGGGAAACGTTATGAGAGCCGGCGACAGCGAGGAAGATGCTGACCGTGGGCGACACGGAGGTAGATGACACGAGTGGAACCGACGGTCATGAGACTGTCAGGCGGTTGGTAAATAATCAATCACGACCACTGACCAATAATATACAAAGGTGGACGGACAGGCAAAATTTTGTGACATGATGTGATGCAGTCATCGAGAGAGAGGACTTTTAGATCGCTTTAGATATCCTACTGATCAGTTAAACCGTTTGGAAACAGCATCGTCATGAAGGAAAATAACTGGCATCAAAATGTATAAAAATCTTAAAGTTAAGAAATCATGACAACAGGAGATCTTGATATCCTTTAATATTCACATTGCCCATGAAATTAGTAAACTTTAAGTAAGTTTAATGCACTTACAGAATGAAACTTTTACTACAAAAACAAAAAAAAACTTTATAACCGTTAACAAAGCGAAGTCGCAATAAGCGATCGCTAACAAAGTACAGCATTTGATAGTTTACAATCCTTGAATACCAATGTTGCTAAAACTCCTCAGGACAATGTCATACTCCCGCATGCTCCAGCCGACTGCCGCGGCACATTGCGAAGGATTCAACTCGCAAATGTGGGCGTCCGGTCGGTACGCACGCGGGGCGACGCGCGTGTGCGTGCCGCTGGGTGTGTGCGGCACCCACCCTAGCCGGGGAGAGCGTAGTCGGCGGTAGTCGGCGGTAGTCGGCCCCCGTAGGCCCCGCCCCCAGCGATGCTCATACGGCTGACTTGAAATCAGATGGCTCGGCCAGTCGCAAGCGAGCCGTGACATCGGTAACGGTTCGCAGCCTCCGAACGTGCTCTCACCCAATACTTAGGGCATTCGATGATTTCGCGGTACGCTGACCATTGGCTGCGTTTAGACACTTGACGAATTATAAAATTCCGGGTTACAGCGTCACGCGTCGGCGGTTACATTGATTTGGACAGACTGTGTTACATTTTATTTTGGTTTTAGTGTTTTTGGTGTTGCGGACTTTTTGTGATTTACGACATATGCGTTTGTGCTGGCGCGCCTCGGTTTAGGTAGGTGGTTGACTTGGGCTTAGGTTGCCTGTGATATTACACCGATCCCTAATTATGTATTGTCGTTTGTTAGTGTTTTGATTCAAACTACAAAAATAACTTGGACCTAAAAATCTTATTTCAGACAAATCTGTGGTATACCTACCTAGGCTGTTTAGAGCTCTACCTATCTTCTATACTATGTATAGATATAGAAATTTATTTACAAAACAGAGTGGTGTTATTTCCATATTTCAAGATTTTTTAAGATAGGAAAATAAATACTTATAAATGAGAAATTGACCTCTACGCAGCGTAGCCCTGAAGCTACGCCTGAAAATTAATCTGAAAATCGAACAGTGTTTTAAAGGTTTTAAATAATTTTATGAAGTCATTCTTTTTATTTAATAAGTTTCTCTTAAACTACATTACTGAAGTGCGTTTAATTACAGTTTTTCTTTAATTATAAATGTTACTATAATATTTAATACAGTTTATGCATTTGCTTTACGTTTTTAACTTCCAGCATAATGTTTATAAAATTAACTACGATGTTATTTAATATATTAAACAAAATTTTCAACTCTGCGCCTGTCATGTTGTTTTTAAACAACGAATAGGTATTGAAAAAAGAACTATACCTATCAGTGTCAACTTTTCCTATAAGATACACTAGATATTACGTATCTACCTGCATCCCAAAACCAAGTCTCGTCAAAGCCTTCTGTAACCCGATATTTTTGTGTGCCCCAAATATCCCGAGGGATTTTTTCAACAGAAATCGAATCGTTTAAATTTAATAACCATTGTTAGAGATAATTTGCAATAGTAAACATTTGGTCTTATTGTTAATTTTTTTGTAATGTAATTTGATATATTTTTAAGCAAGTTCATTTTGAGTTGGTATTTACTGGAGTAAGTACCATGATTTTTTGTGATATTACCTACATCATTTATTACTATTTAATTAGATTGCAAAATAAGCAAATAACGCCTTTTTTAACGTTGTTTTATTTAAAAGGAACCCTTTAAATGATTAATAGGTTACATTTATAATTTATTATATTGATAATACAAGCTTTTAATATAGGTAAGTAGTTAGGTAGGTACCTAAATATACTTCAGAAATTAAAAACATTTATTTATGTGTAAAACATCTTTTTTATTTGAATTAAAATTCTTGTTGTTAAATTACGTTTATTAAAATTACCTCCAGCGGCACTAAAATATATGTGATAGATTATTTATACATAATTTAAATATTGTATTTATCCAAAAATATGTTTCTTTAAACATACAGACCGTCAAAACGATATTGACAATATCTATTCAAAACCTAAGCTTTGAATTTGCCGAATAGAAAAGAATACACATTGCGACCTATTGTCAAAACGGTGTATGTCCGAAAATTTGTAATTTCGTTAAATAGAGATCTCGAGGCGCATTGTCGACGACGGGAGCAAATAATTTTGCGGTAAGCGATACTTGACGCACAATGGGCTGACAGTGATGTGGGACTGGGCAAAACTTATAAAAGATGTAGTACACATTAGTATTTTTTTAGATAATTGTAAAATTCTGAAAACAGTATTTTTAAAATGTAGACTAACTTACAAATCTAGGTACTTAGTTGTGCAATATACTTAGTACTAAGTAGGTAAGGTACTTTGCGAACTTATAGCAATTATTTCAATTTTTATTTATAAGAAGACAGTACCTTCGTCGTGTGTATTTTTTATATTTTATTTTTATAGAGGTTAAGCTAAGTCTAAAGCCTATCTAAAGTTACAAAAAAGTTATTTTACAGTTCTAATTTTGTACAATGAAATTGATTTTCTTTAAGAAATATAACTTTCGCATTTTTATTACAATTAATAGTGACAGAACATGCCGCTATAAAATCTTCAGAATGGAAAAATCAATAAATTGAACCGTGTAAACCAATTCAAGCGTGCCGACAAAGTATTGCAAAAGTAGCGCTATTCAAATGCAACAGTGGACTATTATTTATACTTGAAAGGCCATCGTGTCGAGTGTTGACATCCCTATTATGTAACAACTCCCAGGGGTGCCTCTCGCAGCACTTTGACATTTTTTTCCAAGTATTAATGACATATTTTTTGACAAAGAAAGACATAACCATTGACAGTTCTGCGAGAGTTCTCACATGCCGTCATTACACGGTGCCAAATGTGATTTTGCTACTATAATGCTTTTTTGATACTACGAGCTCACTAATCGATGTCACAAAATGTCAAAAAGTGCTAAATGCCATTATCCTGAATATGTTTTTGATATTTAAACTCAACTGATGTCTAAGACATCCGATGATTCGTTAAAAATAAAGGTAGGTGTATGGTTTTTGATAATAAAGTCGATATAAATTACAAAGTACTTCTAAACTCGTCTAAAACTAAATAAAATAACAATTCTGATGCTAAATAATCTTCTTAGTGAACTTGATTCGGCACCCAGTGTTACGATACCTAAGTCTTATTAGGCAAAAAAAATTAAAATAAATATAATCTCTGACGGGCTCAAAATAACACCTCTTTGGTCTCAATGGCTCACCCTTCCGACGATGAGGCTTAATAAGGATTAAGATAGAGCCTTTTTTAAAGTAAAAAGCTTTCGATGTATCTCGCTTAGGTACGTATTTTTTATTTGGTTGTCGGGCACGGCTTCGTTTTAAATATGCTGATGACATTTTGAAGAGTGATTCATTTAATTTCTTACATTTTAAATACTGCAACACTAAATCTTAATAAGTAAATTCTATGGAAGTTTGATTCTGATTTAGGGTTCCGTCAGAAGTGATGCTTAGGCTTTTAGCGAAGCTTTTGTCTGTCCGTCTGTACTAGACCGATTGAGCGGAATTTTGTGCCATAAAATTATATAGGTAAAAAAGTGTCCGCGACCATAGTGGCAAAATTTTGAAATTTTGGCTGTAGTTATCCCTGAATAAATTAAATTAAAATTAAAAATTAAATTTATTGGAAGCTTCAAGAAAAAGAAATGCTGTTATTGAGATTTATGACAATGTTATTTTCAAAGTTGAGCAACTCATCACTTTTAAGTGCACAGTGCTCTAAATATAGAAAAATAACGGATAAAATAATCAAGCGTGAAACAGCAGAATTTTATAATTATTTATTTTTATAAGTACCTACGGAACAAGATTTAAGATCTTGAGCCCTAGAATGCGAGCTAGTGATAAACTACGACATAAGGCATCCTATACTAATATTATAAAGGCAAATCTGTGGATGTTTACTTGTTTGTTTGTTTGTTTGTTTGTTTCTCAATCACTGTATCTCAATACTTAACTATGCTGAACGGATCTAGTAGAAACTTGGTAGGTACAATGATGGCGTATAAATCCTGAAATAACATGGGATACTTTCCGGTACTTTCTATATAGTATCGCGCTCGGTATAGATGCATCAGGTGAAGATACGTCGTTCTGTCTGTACGTCACAATGGTAGCGGTTTGATTTATCGTGCCGACATAACGTGCGTGCCATAACCTACTGCTGGTGGTGTGTCAGACCATTCTAGGGTACGGATAGCAAATTTGATTAAATAATTAGGCTTTTTAAAATATACTACCATTGTCGCGGTGGTACTCGAGGAAAAAACAATTCGGTAAAAAGATAGCCACAGTCTTTTAAATGCTGTTTAAAACAATATAACTGCTTTTTTAATATACCAGTCTCAAGTCACGTTAGTTTGTTGAATTATAATTAATTTTTTCAACACACGAGCTGTCCAGCTTGAATATAATGTCGATTATTAAGCTAGTATAATTTACGTGTAACATCTGTGTATTTTATATACGTTAAATATTATATTATAGGTGTATAAGAAACGAAACTACTCGTAATTTAAATTTTAGAAGGAAGAACAAAATCATTAATTGAACAAATGAATTTAACTTGAAAGTATAGTTTATCTTATGGGCCGTTAGTTAACAATCGCATGAATTTAGCCTCCACAACCTGACAAAACAAGGTTATTTTATTGCATAAATTAATAGTAGAAATTCTAAACGCTGTACGTGTAAATTGAGGCTACATATTTTATCTTCTCTTCAAATATTTTGTTTCAAAATTTAATTGTAAAATATACAATTATTTTTCAAACAAACAACATCACCGTCACATAAAATTCCTTAAATATTGTTTTGCTAACGCTATGTGTCAGTTTTGAATCAATGTAACAAATCGCCGGGCGCGGCCGTGCTTTGTGCTGACCGTACAACGAGCGGTGCACCAGCAAGAGGTCGTAATTTGTTTCCATTCCGACATTACCCAGCTCTATTCGATAGACTACTGGTTTGAACCAGTTTACGTTTCGGAGGGCCACTTAGTAAGATGAGAACTCATTTAAAATTGCTAAAAAGGTGTTTTTAAATCAGTCAGCTAATTCACTCAAAAGGTGAGACTATTTTTCTAGACTCTATTTCACTAGACTCCTCAACACAGGGAATCCTAGTTTGGGGACTAGAGTACTCTCACTCAAGCGCTATGTTACCTAATTTATTTATTAATTTAATTTAATTAATCCGCGTGGCATAAGTATATATGAATTTAATTCAAGTTAATTTAATTATGTAAGCTTGTACCAACCTATTGTATTTAAGAAATAAATTATTATTATTATTATTTTACTAATATTAAGGTACTTATGAGCGTCAGTGGCCTCGGGGATAAGACGCAGCCTATCATATCGAAAGGTCCGAGGTTCGATCCCCGTCTGGGCCATGTACCAATGGGTTTTTTCTCGAAACTTAAGTACATGTACTGACTGCTCTCAAACGGTGAAGGAAAACATCGTGAGGAAACCTGCATACGCCGAAGAAGAAATTCTTAGGCGCATGTGAAGTCCACCAACCCGCACTGGGCTAGCGTGGTGGACCATAGCCCGAACGCCTTCGTTGAGAGGGTAGGCCTGAGCCCCAGCAGTGGGGAGATTAATAGGCTGTTGATGATGAAGGTACATAAGTCATAGTAGTTATAATAACTTAAATTTAAGCGAATTTGTGATGACGGTGGAACGACTATCTAGCTTTTCTATTCAAATAACATCAACAGCTTTATATATGCTTTGCAACTTATTTTACTACCCATGAAAATAATTATAAAAACTAGTAAAACTACTGGTTTCTAAATAATTTTATTGCATCTTTTGGTAGTTACAAAACACTAATATTGCATAGTTTATGAATCAAAATACCTAACTACTTTTCATCGCAATAATTGATTCAAACAACGTTCTGTAACAACTCCTTCTACACAGGTCCAATGAAACTGCTCCACTTTGTCTTTAAAATAATGACATGAAAAATGCATTCACAAAATGAAGTCAAAAACATCATACGAACACGATGATACTTGAAAATTCAAAGGACCCACTAAACAGCGCATTCGTGTACCCTATTACTTTGTGGTGATGTCACATCTCTGTTAATTATTTAGTGGTACAGACAGAATTCTGAAAGCGTGCCGCTTTTTTATTTAAAAAAAGTGAAAAGGAAGAGCTTGACTTTGACTTTTGTAAATTACTCCTAAGTGCACTCGTTGATATTATATAATGTTATATAGTAGGAAAGTGGGTACTGCAGAAACAGAGACAGTTTGTTTTTTATTTATTATTTATATAATACTTTATTGCACACACACACACACACAAACATTACAAAATAATCTAAATAAACTTAAGTCATCAACAGCCTATTAATCTCCCCACTGCTGGGGCTCAGGCCTACCCTCTCAACGAGGGTGTTCGTGCTATAGTCCACCACGCTAGCCCAGTGCGGGTTGGTAGACTTCACATGCGCCTAAGAATTTCTTCTTCGGCGTATGCAGATTTCCTCACGATGTTTTCCTTCACCGTTTGAGAGCAGTCAGTAAATGTACTTAAGTTTCGAGAAAAACCCATTGGTACATGACCCAACCGGGGATCGAACTCCGGACCTTTCGATATGATAGGCCGCGTCTTATCCCCAGGGCCACTGACGCTCTACGACTTAAACGAAAACGACGAAATAAACTTAAGTACAAAGGACGAACTTATCTATCTAAGAGATTTCTTCCAGCAGACCCACGAGGGAGATAATTTATTAAGAATCTAACTACATACTTAATGCTGCTATATCTCCGATTTGTAAAATTTTTGTTATAGAATTTTGTATTTTTTTTTGTGATAATCAAGAACTCAACTTATGACGTTTGTAAATTACTCCTAGTGTACTCGTTAAAATAAGTACATATTTTGGTATTGGCGTTTATGAATGTCATTAAATGTACTGTAATATGTACCTACTGGAAATAATGTCATTCAACTTGATGCTATCGAATTTTTGTTGTAATTTATCACAAGAAAATCCGAAAACATGTCACAAAAAATACTTGATCTATCAAATGGTTCGCAAAGAACACAGAAATGTGGAGTTTGATTACATAATCTATTCATTTTACTAAAGACCGAGGCATTAGTGGCACCTGCGACTCGACTCGAGGCGGTCGAGTCAAAGCGGGAACGAATGAGGCGTACGCAAGCGGAACCTACCACACACCCGATCCGAACTCCATTGAAATATTTACCTTACAATATTTAGTGCGGGAAAAATGTTGAAGTTCCATCGAAATTCTAAGTGCAGTTTTTCTTAACTTTTATTTTATTTTAGGAGAACATATTTATAAGTAATATTTGATATATTTTTAGTATTCTAATAATTGATATTCTAGTTGGAAAAATTGCAATACGCAGAAGTAAACAGGTTTATAACATTTTGAGGGAGTTATAAATAGACTATAAATGTTTAAGTACATGAAATATTTAGGCATTGGAAATTTTATATAGAATACTGTATTGTAACATAAAGTCTTAAAAGCTCTAAACATAAGTCACAAAATAACATATAAGAATTTAAATCTATAATCAATAACACCACGACGGCATAAGCATCATTTTTCTCTTATCTCATCTTTTAACTTAAAAAGAATAAGATAGTTATCGACAGGCTAACATTATCTCTCTTACCGCAGCTAAGTCAGAATTTAAAATGGTTTTCTACGACTTTGCTCGGGTTCGAAACCAGGGACGTATCCAGACACTAACAATATGGGTCGCAAAGCTGTCAAAATCGATAGGCCATAATTTTTTCTCGTTTTTAAGATTTTTCCTGCCTTATTTTTCCTTTTTACATAATATGACATAGTTTGTTCTTGTTATACACATTTTACTCGATTAGGTACTGCCGCCGCGGGACTTACGACATTTTTTAGGTTTGTGGAATATCTATATTCCTAAGAGAGATCTGAACACCACTGAAAGTGAACCTTTCACGACTAACACAGGCAATAGTGATTGCAGTTACATTCAAGCAGTTCGGAAATGTGTTTAAAAATGTATGTCAATATTGTAATAGGTATATTTTTTTTGAAAGGAGAACCCAAGTTGAGCTTGAGTTTAAGAGGTCTATGTTATGGGGAATTCAAATTGATTTCTAAGAGGCCCCATTTATTTCTGGGTCCGCTTCCTAGATCCGTCCCTGTTATACAGCACTTTGCATACGCTGAGACTAAGCCTTTGACGCACTCAGACGAGCACTTACAGCGAAAAACTGTGTTTTTAAACGTTCGTACAAACGTTTATGTATTCTTGCCCTAATATTTGTATGTTAGTACTTAGTAACATTAAAAATTTCAAGTTATCAATTGGACTTAAAAGTTTAAAGCTGTGAGAAAAGCTGTACGATAAAATTTATTTTCTATCATTATTTTAAAAGAAATCATAAAAAATCGAATTGTATAGTCGATTTATGTGTTACTAGATGTTTCCTCACCCTTTATTTCCAAGTTATTTCTGACTTTTTCTTTTAGCCCGGCTCCTAAGGGTCGTAGCGTGATGTTAAATAGTCTAGAACCTTCCTAAGAATTAGGCTATCAAATGCAAAAAAACATCATAAATGTTTTCACATTATCCTACAAGTAAGTAGGTACTATACTTTGTTGTATCTAGTTGCTTGCAGTTTCAGTATTGATATTACTAATGTATATTTTCAAAATCATACATAATAGAAACGACTATAGTTGTTAGCTCCATATTGGTTTTAAAAATGATGGGGTAGGCTGTACTCGTCAATCTTACTTTTAAATAAAAAAATAACTGGATATCTGCGTCATAGAAGCAGCATTTCTAGCAGCGTTTTACATGAAAGGTCTTTGTTGCCGCATAGATTATTTTTTTCAAACTTCTTAGTTATGTTCATCGAGTGCTGCTATTTATAAAGTTCCAAGTTAAGGCCTCTGATTTTATTTGTAACGATTTCCTTCTTTATGTTATCTACATATACGTAGTTACAGATTTCACGTTAAAATACACATTTCGCTGAAGGGCGAACATTTTTCCCACTTTACAATATTATCCGTTCATTCTACGAGTTGAAGCCTCTATGGTCAGCTAATTATACTAATTAGAAACAACTTTTTGTGCGCTCAGTAACCCGATATTCGTTGCTTCGAGTGTGGTACAGGGTCGCCACGTATCACATCAAGCGGAGGATAAATCCTAAAATCTGCGACAAGTTCACATTTTCATTTTTTGTAAATAAACATAAGGTTTAGTAAAACAATACATTTATTTCATTTTTCTCGTTATTAGATGTGTCTAAAACGTCCGATTTAATCTTTATAAATTAATTATGTTTCAAAAATCTATCAGTACTGTAAAGAAATAGGTAGGTATTTTGTACATTTTAAAATATCCGCTGTTTTAAGGGAATGCTCACTGGTCTAAAAAATGTAATAAACGTCGAATGCTCAACGGGACAGCACAGATTGCAATAACTTCATGGTGCTTAGAAGTATCTCAGACAGTATTAGGAATGTGAACCATAATGAATAGGAGATCGACGACATCACTGAACTGTAACTTTATTTGGAAACAAGCCTTTTGGGTAAATTCTTAAAACTTTCTTTAAGGTCTCATTTGCCTTTTAAAACCTGAAAAAAGTATCTAGACAACATTCAGACATTTCTAAATACCAACTAAGACGCTCGAAGACAAGAAAAATTCCCGGAACAGCCACATTCATGGTTACCCTGGCGGAGTCCGAGTCGGTACAGATATAAAGTATAAAGAGGTCCGCGTGAGATCTCGCGCTGAGATACCGCGGACGTTTGATTGGCCGTGATGTATCATATTTGTTATTGTCCGCACGGTTACTAACTGGATACTTGGATTATTTGTAAAGCTAAAAGAATTTAATAAATAAAACAGTAGTTGGAATAAAAATCAACAGCCTATTAATATGTTGAGGCATAGTCCTACACTCTCTACAAGAGCGTACGGGCTTATAGTCCACCACGATAGCCCAGTACGGGTTCGTCAACTTTACACGCGTTGGGACTCCTACGGCGTACCTATCCAGGTTTCCTTACGCTGTTTCAGAGCAGTGAGTAATTATTTTGTACGTAAGTTTCGAGAAAACCCATTGGAACTCAACCCAACCTGGGGATCGAACTCGGACCTCTCGATATTATGACAAGCCGCTTCTTCCCCACTAGGTACACCTCCGCCTCTAAAAAACTAATACAGTAGTCTTAAAAATGCTGATGTTGTATATTCCGGACCAGTTCTGTTGACGGTCGAACAAAGGTGTAAGTTTATTGTTACGTAAATTTCACAACAGGTCATAAAATTATGGGCTGTGGTATATTTATAATATTACCTAACATAAATTTATTTCAGGTAAATACCCATAAAAATAAACAACCCAAAAATAACAATTTAGTACACAAAGTCATATAATTATCAACTGTACGACAAAACGCAATAAAATTATAAAATAGACATTTACCATTTACCATACTCATACCGGTGCATATAATCTAGGGCCCATGAATTTAATAGTTTTGCTGCATTATTACAATGCTATTGCGAGATGTCTATAAGACCAAATGTGTTTCCCCTACAGACTAAAAATGTATCCCCTTTCGTATCTCTATTTCATTAGACAGCTTATATTTTAAGCGAGCAATAATCTGACAGCGACACTAGTCCGCAAACGAAAGAGCCATGCTCGGAGTTTCCCTGAGAGACAGAATCCGTAACGAGGTGATCCGCCAGAGAACTAAAGTCTTCGACATAGCTTAAGAAGTTAGTACGTGGCAGTGGGGGATGCCCCCCGGCTAGCGCGACAATCCTGCTGGAAGTGACTCGAACCCAAGATCATATTCCGCTGAGTGGCTCCGTATTAGTGACTTCTCTGAGCAGTGAGGAAATGATTAGTCGCAGTCAATCGACCTTGTAGATTGACTCTCGATTTCAAAATTGTCTTTACCGAAGAAGCGCCTGTATCTATGCAAGGATTACTCATGAAACTAGTTTGGCAAGATAATATCTATAATTTTATTATAATATTATGAATAAACAAATAACAATATAATTTTATATCTATAATTATAATATATATAATTTTGGTTACCTAAAGTATTGTACTTTCGTTTTCAAAATCATGTGCAGTAAATAATTTATTATATTACATCCATCATTCACTTTCAGAAATTTATCCGCGAAATGATATTTCCCACATTTGACTCTTTTGGCGGGAACGTGTCATGTTCACTGAGGTTTCTGATTATCTATGGTCTGGTCATGTTTGTCTTCTATTTTATTTTTCTTGAAAATGCGGCTTTAAATGTATAAATTGTGATAGTGTTTGTACAATAAATGCTTGTGGATGCGTGTATATTGTCACTGACCTAAAATAAAAGTAACAACTCATCCAGTTCGTTCCAAAATTGTTCGTTGTAAATCTCCATTAAAGCGTCTATCACTTTAGTGCAAATCGACAACTATTTGTGGACAACCGTGCTGTATCCGCCGGTTTAACAAATAAAAAATATTTTGAATAAGATACGGCGCAAAAGTCTAGTAACCAAGCCAAAACTTCCTTTAAAAATTCCCCACATTCCACGCAAATCCACCAGCAATCGCATTACAAAAGTCACCTGTGCTCGAGTATCGGGACATGTTTGATCTTTTCAAGTCCCAATCGAGTGATTTCACTTTGATATTTCCCCTCAGAGGCAGTGACACAATGGGTCAAAGGCCTAAGTCTGAGGGTCGGCTAAATTGAATACCTCTAGTCAAAGCGAGGGCTTTAAGAGTTTCACTAATAAAAAGTTAGTAAAGTATCGACGCGTGCTTAGATAGTTAGATACTGACTAACAGTGATATTTACAGGGTGACTTTTTAATATCTAGGTGGTACGGGATCTCAACAAATTTCCTTTTAAGTAACATAATTAGATACCTAACAAGATATTTCAATTATTATGCTGGTTCGCATAATGAATTCACACTAATCTTTATTTAGGTGTAATGTAACTGAGTTTTGTGTGTACAAGATCGGATTCGATCTACAGTAATAAAGAGTTATAGTTTGTATGGGTGTGTTTGAAGTAATCTACGTATAAGTACTGCACAGATTTCAAAACTCTTTCACTGTTGGTTAGGTGGTAATTTTATACAAATTTTTTTATTAAAAAATCTGTTTCTGCGGGAAACTTGAATAGCTGCGAGCAGAGTCGAAGGGCGAAATAGTTTTTATTATTATGCCCCGATGACTTAAGAAAAGGTGGCTAGAGAGAGAGAAGAACCTGTATTAAACAAAGCCCTTATCTAAGTTTAGAAATTTTCTAAATTAGACAAGGGCTTGTAGGAGAGAGGGTCATAGCAATAAAGAAAGATTTTCTTTTTGTTAAACACAACTAATTGATAAATAAAAAGAATGCTAGACACTCCATTCGAAAAAGTTTACTGAAAGTTGTAAAATTGACTTTAAAACGCCATTAGGAGAGTAAAAGTAATCAATTACTCATTAAGAGAAGCCATTTAAGATTTGAGACGAACATTCGTAAAATAGCTACTTTTTACGCGTCATTAAGAGAAAACTAATAAAGTTTGTACCTAATGAAGTACTTACTTATTAAGTAATTTTTTTAAATATAGGTAATTAGGTAGTAGTAGGTAGGTAAATAGGAAAATTATACGAAAATATCATAGGTAAGTAAAATGACAGAGTAAAATAATAGATAATGTGAAAAAATTTCAAGCATAATTCGGAATTACCTTAAGTCAATAATTGTAAGAGTGGGTAATTGTTTGCAGATACATTTATGGGTGTACCGGTCTCATATTTTGAAAGTACTTCTCCACATGCATGAGGCATGACCTAATCAATGCCGACACAACATCTCAGACGGACAATAAAAAATCAAACAAATGGACCGACACGACTACCGTTCGGTTGCCAACATGATGGGTGGCACCGGCTCAACTATCGGTACATCTAACTTCATTACGATCCCGCACATCGATCATTATCGCGGCACGAACGACGCAGCTATCTCTACTATGCAACAATAGATGGCGCTTTCCAACTAACACACAATTCAGCAGCATCATCTACCAATTATTATATCCCTCTCCCGCTCACTCGCGCCAAAATCTAGCCACGTAAACCGAAACGGAGGTATTCGGATGATGCCTCAAAGGAGCGTAATGACGAGCCTTGATTGTAATTGATGATGCGTTTGTCTAATGCCGCATCGGGGTCAATAAATTTCTTGAATCGTGAATTTCTTTCTTTGCAGGTCACGAAATGGCGGGGTTGTAGGTGCTCACGCGCCGCGCTGAAGATTCCGGTGAAGATAGGGTTCGGTGAGCTCGGTCGGGTAAAGTCGGGAGTATTGGGGGGGTATCGCGGGGGTGGGGGCCAGTCTGCGGGGTGGCGCTGCACGGGGGGTGGGGGCGGCCGGCGCCCGCGCACGCCGCCACCACGCTGGTCGGCGGACTGGTGGCGCCGCCGCGGGAACCCACCACGGCGGCAGAAGCTTTCTGGAAAATGCCGCATAAAGGTATGTATTTAGGTATGTTCATGTACTTGTATTACTTATTCGGCGATTTAGGGTTTAAACCCAAAGATTTAGTTTTGAAAGACTTATTTATTTTGGTGAATATATTCTTTGTTGCAATTAATGAAAACAGGTCATACAAAAGACATCAACGCGACGAAACATTAATGATGATTTAACTGTCTAGCAGTGGAAGCTATTGTTATAACCTGAATAGAAGTAAGAGTTTAATTCCCATTTGGGATACTATTTCTTCTATTTACTATTTAATCTATTTCCCACATTTAGAGGCTGAAGCAGGACTTCACCTACAGATTGATCAATTTTGATGGATCTTCTCTTTTTTGTTATAAAACATAAATCTTGTTCATTATTTTGTAATAATTTTAGTTTATTTTCAACCGCTGCAGATGCAAATTACGTAGGTACCTATTATTTTTGATATTTATGAGTAGATAACATTAGAATTAAGAATTACTCCCAGATTCTTTCAACTATATAGGGTGGGATAGAACAACCCACTTTCGTCGTGTCATTTGGATGGATATGAGCTGAGCAATCATTTTTTTGTGTTAGATTTTTTATTTAACTATTTATTGTACACACAAAACATTGACAAGAAACAAAACAAAACGGATAGAACATGTACTAAATGGTGAAGCTTATCTCCTACCAGTGACAGAAAGAAGTATGATGTACGTTTTTAATTTTTTTGTTTTTGTTTTGGTTATATTGTTTTTTAATTCCCACAATATTTTACAGTGTCATTCACCCTGAACATCTGGCTTGGGTTGAAATTTTACATTAAATATCTTAAACTTTGACTAGCTATAACTTGAAAACCGTTAAAAATATTAACAAAATTCCTTTGGGAAAAAAATCGTACACGGGTAAGAATATTTGACATTTTTAGAAAGTGGGTCGTTGTGTCCCATCCCACCCGGTATAGTTTTTTCTTCTTAACAAGTGTTTCCTGTATGTTACTAATAAGATAAGCGCTGACAAGGCGTCAACTTTGCTTGTTTACAACTTGCAACTATACGAGTGATACAACTGTAGGTACAAGTCGCAACTTTACAACAGACGCCAAGTTTACAAGTTTTCAAAGTTTCGGAGCTAACAGTCTTCAGGATTTGGTTTTGTAAAGCGCTACTACGGAAACTAGATTACCCCTCACTCAAGTTACAATATTGATTTGTTAGTGTTTTAACTTTTTTAATATAAACGAGGTTTCTTAGATGCCATCGAATTGAATGTAGCAAAATTATGCGAAATAAAATACGAAAAAAAACGACCTACTGACTAATCTATCAACGTACAGCCTAAAAACTGCTGCGTCTAGAAACTTATAAGCTTCCACCTGTGGAAAGACGTACATCTCTAATGTCCTTATTGGCCACGCTGATCATCGCAGTGCCAGACCTATCTGTTTATTTTTTCTACTGTACCTGCCTGTGTTTCAATGCATTTTAATAAGGTAACAGTAGCATTTACATTACGATAAAATTATGATTATTTATAAAATTGCCACCATGTCTGTTGTGTCTCACTTCTGTCTTTTTCACTGCGAGTTTCAATCGAGAACCTATAGTAGCGTCGACGTCGTGTTTCATAAAGCTAGTGTACAACTTGGAACGAGCGTGCCACCGCCACCGCCGCGGTAACCAGGCAACCGCTCGGGAGTTGGGCCAGTGTGAACTCTACTCAAACTGTACTTAACTTTAACGTATGGGTATTTATTTAGAGTTCATGATAATATTGCTTTATTGAACGGTGAAAATAAAAGAGTAGGTAACAATTTCTTCGAATCAAATTTAATAAAGTTAAGTAGACCTTACCCTCATGACGAGGAACATAGTCCACCCCTTACAACAAAAGCTTCGGAATTTATTTTTTCCGTAATGCATATTTCATCAAGAGTCACTCCTTACCGTAAAGCCCATCAAATATAAATTAAATAAATATAAACCTATAAAATATAACGTATAAAATATAAATAATCTGCACTTAAAGTTTCAAGAAACTTATTTTGATTAGAATTCTCGACACATATATACAGCGTTAGAGTCTTATCTTTGAAGAATTTTAAGCTTATATGCAGGAAACTGCATGTTATAAAACTAAAAGATCTAAATAAGTATTCGTAGATTGTGTATAGATTGTAATTAACTAAGGCAGCTACTATTGTAGACGAGAGACGAACCTCCGCACTCTGGGACGCTAACTTTGAAAGTTAGCAAGTCGTTAAACTTAACTGACCTTTTGAGACGGCTCCTCCGGCCCGAGCAGGTTACCGCTGGATACAACGTTAAGGCTACACATTATGCGATTTCATTTGAACCGATCGAATCCGTCCGACCGAATTCATTATTATGGACCTTAGAAGCTTATGGACATAAGAGCCTTAACCTAAGTACCTAACATTAGCTTATTAATTCTAAATAAGCAAATTGGATAGTTAGCGCTCCAATTTAGTGCCATGGGTGACGCACTGTTGCACGCAACAATACAAAGGCTATAGTTCAGTGGGCGACAGTGGCCATTTACCATCAGGCTGGTGCCCTGGTACCACTTCATTCGATAAAAAAAGATAACAACATTAGAAATGGTTAGCGCTCCAACTTAGTGCCCTGGGTGACGCACTGTTACACGCAGCAATCCAAAGGCTGCAGTTCAGTGGGCGACAGTGGCCATTCACCATCAGGCTGGTGCCCTTTACCAACCACTTCGTTGGATAAATAAATGTAAAGTTGGAATTTTCGTTTAGTTTAATCGGGCGGCTGTCGAAACAGTGAAGTTGAAAATGATAAGGTTTAAAGATACTTTATTCTCATAAAAGACAAACGTCACTTACATGAGAAGAAGACATTACTTTAGTACAATGTAGTAGTCACTCGCACCGGACAGAATCAATCAAGAAACACGGAAAATGATATCAGACGAAATCCATCCGACCGGGTCAGTAAGATCAGATCTGATAGTGAAGCGCCTTAACTAACCATGTACACATAGTAGTCTTACTTGCGTATAAATTTCCAGTTTGCTTTAATTTGTTTGTTTTGTGAACATTTTATTTTCGGGCGGACTAAACTTTTGAGTTTGAATTGTAAAAGTTTCAAATCTCTTCTTTTCTAGTTTTGTTTCTGTTCAGTTAGGCGAATCCCATTGTTTCTTTTCTGCAATTTTACAGCTTGTATTTACTTAGGTATAATTGTTAAACTCTGATAGCTTTGTAATATTGTCCCCTTTCATGCAGAACAGGTAGTTTCATTTATATTTATGTTATTACAAAGACAAATCAACGTACTTAATTCTAAAGCTGAAACTGAGGCTTAAATATACTTATTTTTCACAGGGAAATAAATTCCCGTTAATTTGTTAATTCACTCTGCAGGGTAGCCAACATATGTATACGAGGTAGGTTCTATTCTTTATTAGCTTTCCATTTTCTATAATTGACGAGATATCGCTATAAAAAGTAGAGCGTTTTATGAAAATTAATTGAAGTCTAGTGACTTGGCTTAGAGCGCTACACAGCAGAAATATAATTATCCCAGCCATAGCCAAGTAAACGGAGCATGCGACATTCGTGTCACATTAACCGCCAGACAAAGACAAATAGACCGGAAAAACAACTGTTAGAGAGAGATAAACAGCGTTTTCTTTACCACAGCTTGAATGGAATTTTAATGATTAAGTGCCGACTTCGGTTGACTGTGTCTTTGTGATTTGCATACGCTGGCAATGGTGCAGAAAACATGATTTTAAATCACCGAGATACCAGTGTTTTAATTATATGATAAGAATGATTTGTATACTTACACCTCTAAACTACTCAGATCTATTAATAATAGTCACGAATTATTTACAAAGAAAAAACCAAGTCACGGTATAAAAATCTTTATTAAAATCTTAGCGTATCTGTACTTATAAAAAACGAAATCTGTCGATTGTATGTGTATGGCATGCCAAAATGGGGTAGGTGTAAAGTACATATCGGGAGAAATTTGTAGGGATATATATGGCAACACTGGGATGGCTGGATGAATATAAGGTTATGGCTAATAATGACTAAGACTGGGTACTATGATTCAGAACGTTCTTCATTAATTCACTACGTCCAAGATGTAGAATAAAAAAGATAAATCAACAAAGTGGAAACGCATGCGCCGTCTGAACCATTTTAGCAACGGGTCGACTGCTGACGGGTCTTAATTACGTGATAAATGGATTAACAATAATACCATCTGGTAGCCAGCGAAATAAGCTAGTTAAAGGACGTAATTATTTATTTACTTTATGTTATTATATAAGAAATATAAAACCTAGAAGTGTTCAAAAGTGAATCCTGCCGAATTTATTTTAAATGCAGTTTAGACATTCAAAATTAAATGGTAATCTTTATATTTTTACGTTTCCTTACAGTACCTAGGTACTATAACAAGGTAGCTATAACTAAATACTATATACATGTAAGTAATGAAGTGCGACTACAGAAACTAAAACTTACCAAAGTTTGCTTTGCTAAAAGCTGTAAGATTTTGATTATCAAAAGGTAAGTTGCAGGGAGATCAGGGAGAAATAAATATGATTGTCAAAACTGGTCGGGCCCTTGTTTAATCTTTAACCGTTAGGTGCTTAATAATCTTGCTTGACAAAATCTTTGTGAAGTTGTGTATGAGAAACCCAACCCAAAAATCTTAAACCCTATTTAAAGTGTTTGTAATTTATAATTTGTAGTAACAATCTTTGAAGAATATTTAAGTGTCTTTGTTAAAAAGATTTGACTGTTAGTAAATAATTGCATAGTAGGTAGATACCTACTTAGTTATACGTTGATTATTATTTAAACAAATCATTTTATCAAATGTAAGTACCTACTTACCAATAGTCAAAAGATACATACCTAACTAACTCTACTTTTAAACATGAATCATTAATTTTGTCCATTTTCTTACAGATTTTTTAAAAAGATTTTTTCAACGAAAAAAAAATCTTAAAAATTCCAGAAGTTCATTTATTTCATACAGACTACTTTTAGTTCGTCTTTGATTTTTTGTAAGTAGTTTAAAAGTACAAATTAATCATCAAACAGATGTCGATGACTTTCTACCCAAAAGCACCAGGCATTCATGAAAAGCAGTATTATCTACAGCTATTAACGTCAAATGTTATGTTAGCACAGTTAGTCAATGACCGAATTTTTTGCGCGTCAAGGGGCGTGGTATACGATATTTGCCATAAATTACGTCGGAGCGAAACAAACGGCCGCGAACGACCCAGTGCGGATGAATGGGAACGATATACGTTATTTACAAAAAAGCGTTTACTTTTTATATGACCTTTATTAGTGGGAATGTTTCGGATTTGTCAAAAATTATTTTGTTTCGTTTAATTACCAGACTTGATGTTTCTCGAACGGAAATACACTGTCTTTGAATAAATAATTTGAATGCCACATTGCTGTGCGTAATTGGTAATAAGCATTAAAATAAAATGTTTCTGATTTCCAAAAGGATTGGAAACTTTTGTAAGTTGTAATAATAACTACTACTTTCATACAACTTGGAACTTCGAGACCATATCTATAGTTATTATGCACTCCATACGAACCTATAGGTAGGTACATAAATTTTACTAATACCAATGTAGGATTATTTGTAGATACGTTGGTTTCAGGCATCTACTATAGGAGTTAGACAAGAACAGACTAACGAAGACCATGCTTACAAACACCTTTGCAGAAATTGTTCAAATCCCCCGATTTGAACAATTTCTGCAAAGGTGTTTGTTCTCAATAGGAATGGAACCAACGATTTTGGCTATAGGCTGAATAGTCGGCTGATTGTGGTCCACCGGTTGCGGCTAGTGGGCTTCCTTTCCCATCCCAGAGCGTGTCTCTCCTAAACAACTTGTATCCCCTGGTAAACCTGTTCTCAGCCTGGGACTTATCTTCGTTCTTATACCTAAAAATACAAGCGCCAACATGGGTCCGAGGGTGAGGCAGGTTGCATCCGGCTGGACCGGATCAGGTGTTGACCTGGCTGGGTGTGGTACCTCTTATCTTATCTTATCTAATAGGAATGGAACCAACGATTCCTACCCAATAAGAGTGCCGAGTTCTAGTACTACGTGTAATCTAAGTTTAATACTCTATAACTTCTCTACAACTTGTCGAATATAAACAAAATCGGACCGCTCTGTAAAAAGTTATACGGGTCGAGTTGGGAACCTCCGCTTCTTGTGTTTTTCGTCGGTAGATGAAATGGTATCAAGAAGTGATGTGGACTACTTTTTACGACGGGAATTTAATGTTTATACCACCATAAACTAAAAACTAGTATTTAATTTTAAATGTAGAGCCACTGAGATTAAGCCTACTTCCACCCCGAGCTACCCAAACGGGATTTTGTGCATCCAAAATGGCGCTTTCACAGCAACAATTAAATCTCCCCTATCTATAGATTTAACCAATTCAAAAACAGATACAAACTAATAATAAGAAGGGCATCGAAGTGGGGGTTGTCTGTCTGTCTGCCGCCAGGTGTGCTGTCGCTCGCAGGGTAACGACCCTTATTTATTTAACAAGTATATATTTACTTATACACTTTTTATATAACGTTTAGAAGTGGTTGATTAATGTATAATGTGACAGTTTTATTCTTGCCGGATAATTTTTGTAGTTTATTTGTGTGCGATTCGTTATAGTCAAAGCTGATCAAATTAAATTGATTGTGTTAACTATCAGGATTGTTTTTATCAGGGATAGGTTCATAGTTGGTTAGATGGATTGGACTCTTATTGATAAAGTTAATTTTGAAATAATAAAATACAAATAAAAAACAAAACGTATCCCAGTTTACCAGTTTTTTGGTACTATTGTTACTTTCCGTTATTAGCTTACCTAAACTAAAGCAGGTGGAATCATAAAATAATTGGTAAATATGCATATATGTACTGATTTACACTTAAACAAAAAGCCTAGAAATCAAAATGAAACATACTGCAAAAGTTAATATAAAAGCTAAAAACTAAACTCTAAAAATAAGTGCACCGACCGCACTGAAACTTTTATGTAAAAACAAAAATAAATAACTACAACTACACATTAAATTTATAGTCGTCGCACCCATAAAAACGGGGATTAAAAATAAATCGCTCGAATAAATTGCACCTCTGAAATTAAAACACTCCCTCACACGACACGCGTACTTCTGCCTGTGATGTAAGTGACGAGCGGGTACAGACAGCGGAAGCTTTAGCGGTAGCGGGTAGCATTAACGAGGAAATAGAATAGAAAGCACTTAATTTAAAAGGATTTAAAACAAATATAAGTAGAAGGCAAGCGAAATATCGACGCAGCGGTACCTATTACCTATACCTACCTATACAGTCTTGTGAAAACGGTGATCTCATTCGATTATTTCTAAGGTATTGTAAAACGTTTTACTGATGTTAAAATTACGTCACTGTAGCATAATAAATTGATATCTATCTGAAAAATAAACTGGTTACATCCAAAATTATAATGTTCGCGTTTCTAACAGACAGAAACTCGTCAATTTATCTTATGAACTGAAAACAGAAAGTCCTTTCACCACGACATACCTACAGGAGGTATTTTCTGTGAGAACAAACAATGTACAGCCCCCGCGTTTCACGGTTGCTTAGTTTGGTCTGAGAAAAAAAACTGACTTACAATAATCATTTCAAATGTATTTTACCTGTCACAGGAAGAAAATAGCGCTGTTAAAACTGTTGTTCAACGTCGTTGTCACATTGGTATTGTAAGAACCGTTTAGTTTAGTATGTCCTAACGAGTTTATGCTACCCGCTCCCGCTTCCGCGTCTACACTTAGCCCACACAAATGCGAGTGAGGCGCGCCCTAGCGATTGTCCATTGTTCTTTTAACAGCCGCTCGCTTGTTAGCGCGGCCGATGCGACTTGGCGGCCGGCGGAAGGTGGGCGGAGAGGTGTTGTTAATAACAGGTTCGGCGTTAAAATCCATCGTAATTGGTGTTAATTAATTTGAAGTGACGGGTGTAAGGGGCTACCGCGTCAAGGCTGTAAGTGCCAAATTCACTTGCTGCAAACTATATGTTCTATAAGGTTGAACTAGGAATATGTGTACTGCATGCTATGGCCGATTTATTTGTCAAGCATGACTATATTATGTCCATTACTTCAGATGGACAGGGATATGCAATGATAGAATTTGTACGTACCTACAGTAGTCGGAAGAAAAAACAGTCGATAGGACGATCATAGGTATATTTTCTTTTTATATGGTTTCCGAAATATTAGGGTCCACCGTACCATACAATACTATCAAACAGAAAACGTTTCTCTTTTCACGACAACCACGAAGTAATTCAATTACACTAGCAAGACTAGAGGATATCTAAAAACAAAAGACAATTTCGGCCTTTCGCATTCTATTCACGCGCTGCGAAAATTATACGCGGAGGCGACCGCAGAAAAAAAGGGCCAAAACAATGAACTTTCTCCGGCCCCCACCCTTTAAGGCCTTAATCAAGACCCTGCCCTAAATTCGCCCACAAATTGCATCCAATTGTTCATTTTTTACCGCGAGGCGTGTTTGCCAGGGGTGTGTAAAAAAGGAATTATCTGACGGACTGGCGATGGCGGTTGGGCGCATCCGACCTAATGCGTGCCATTCGAGAGTACTGGCGTGAAAACATTGGCAAAGAACTATTATAATTGAATAGAGACAACTGTTGGCTTGTTAGATTAGAACTATCTGTAATTATGCGGACGATCTCAGAATACACAATGGGATGAGATAAATAGGTAGGTATAGTACCCACTTCATTGTCAAACGCTGACCCAGACTATTCATTTAAGAATTTTACAAGATAATCTACTTTTATTTGTAGATATTGACATAATGGTTGTTAAAGAGTTTAGCTCGCCTTCCGTTCATTTAGATATACACTACAAGGTTACACTATAAGTTTTAAGTTTCTTTATTCAATATAAATTTGTGTTCGAATTTATATCTGATAACGTGAGCTGAGCTAATTGTAATAGTATGCAAAATTAGCCAAACCATTCCGATTTCCGAGCAAGCAACGTTAACCCTATAAAAGGGCCCAGTTAAACAGATATGCTACGTGAAAGTTAAATACACTACCATGTTTGTAATGCACTGGGGAACACATCTACGGCAAAAAAAAATCATTAAAAATTTTTTTTGATAAATATATGCACTCAGCCTGTTAGTGCACTTGAGTTTTCAGATGGTCTGTTTCCAATACAGCTATGCATTGACATTGAATTAATAAGGAAAGAAAGTTTGATATATTCGCTATATAATACCATTATAGTTAAATAAAAAAGAGGATGTTCTTCTCCGTAAATGTTTTTAACTAAGTGCTATCCAAATCGCCTCGGCCTTAAATAGGGTTAAAGTTTTTGGTCTATATGCAGTCTTGGTTAGCCATCACTAATTTCAGACTTCAAAATCATTGTCAATTTCAAGAGTATCGCACCAGGGACGTTGTTGTATAAAAAAATATGTGCCAAAAACAATGTCACGGATAAGAGATAATCATAAACTCCTAACGGTTTCAACTAATGACAAAGTAAATATCATCTAAACTGCGAAGATTAGATAAAATTTTGTGGTTTTGCGGCGAGGCCCGCTATACCCTTTTTGTATAGAAAATCTTTTTTTTATTTTCGCAAAGCGGATTATTTTTTTAAACGGGTTAAGTTTTTTAACACTTTTGTGTGGTGGAAGATGCGATCATCACATAGTAGGTAGGTAGGTAGGGTACTTTGTTCGATTTTCAAGATGACATCTAAAAGAAATCTGATTGTTAAAAAAGGTACAGTTTTTGCATTTTCAAATATGAGGAACCGCTTGAGCTACAAACGTTGAATTTCGATTTTGATGAATAATTGAAATTGGCCAACGTAAAAAATGTGGAGATGTGTGGTTTGTTCTGTTCCGTTTTATCACAATGAGTTGGTACGGTATGGTCAGAAGGTTTTATGGGGCTCATCTCCAAGCAAACTTCTTCAAAATAATTGCCATTTAAATACGTGTTGAGGTCTCTATGTTGAGGAATCAATGTAATGTCCTGTCTGTCCAACGGATCTTGCGGGTAGGATTTTACCGTATCGGATTCTTTGAGTCACAAAATTAAACTAACAAAGTCCAAAATATTTGAATCTACAGTAGATCAGTAAGCTAAAGGACAGAAAAGTCTTCTTCCTCTACCATCCTAACAATGGTCATCAACTCATCAGTCATTAAAATTTGGCCCATTATTCCTTAGATGTGACCAGCTCACACTACTGTGATGTAAAATGGATGAACATTTTCTTTGTTTCAGATGAGCTGATGCACAGCGCGGCGATGGGGGGCGGAGGCCTATTCGGGTGCTCGTCTGCCGGCCATAGCGGCATCAACCAGCTCGGGGGAGTCTACGTCAACGGCAGGCCCCTGCCGGACTCCACGAGACAGAAGATAGTCGAGCTGGCGCACTCGGGCGCGCGGCCGTGCGACATCAGCCGCATCCTGCAGGTCTCCAACGGCTGCGTCTCCAAGATACTCGGCAGGTCAGTTAATACCTTTCGACTTTTGTCTTAGTGAGAAGGATAAGCAACTGCTCATGAAAGTCTGTTCTTCTAAAATTTCTGGCTATGAAATTACGTTATAACCTTTAATCTTCTATCTAGGTCTTCTATCTATATAGGTATTCCATGACAGAAGTATTTTCCGAATTAATCATTTGATACACGAGTCACATGCCAGGATTTTGAATGACCTTTTCCTTGCCAAGAAAGTGGGTCAATCCTCATTTCAAACTCTTTATGAACTCAAATAACTTACTGTAACTTCAAACTAAGCACCCATAACAATAAATCGAGCCCTATTAACACTGTACGTGAATAAATGAATTATTTGCACAAAACCATTGTCGCGACAACAAAAGTCAAAGAATCGATTATGTCTAAGTATTACAAGATGGGGTCAAATTCTTGAGCCACGCGAGTCAAATTGACGGAATTCCCATAATACCGCCCAAGGAACCGCACAATGGTCGGAACAATACTTGTCGCGGACAAAATTAAAGAAATTTTCAATGACTTAATCAATACAATAGTGCGAGTTTGCATTCCCATAGTGGCATTGTTTTTGGTGAATGCTCGTCGTTTGCACCACGGGGTGTTAGGTGGGAATCGACATCGGGTGCCTGCAGTGGTGCTATGGGGTGCCGGCTCTAATTTCGTCGGCAATTTTATTGTTTGATTGCAATTTTATCACGGAGATCAAGGAGGATTTTGTCCCCCGCCCTGTCAAATTCAAGTGTATTGAAATGCCTGAGTGTTTGATTATTTTTTCAATGATAACACTAAATTAATTTAACAATTATTGTATTTGCTTTAAAACCTAGTACTGTATGTCTGTGGACATTGTCGTTAATGTGTAAAATACTTTTTAGAATTTGTCTATCGTTTTTATTAAGTACCAAAGTATTTGTCCATAAAATTTCCTACATAATAATATCAAACATATTTAAATAATTTTAAGTACGAAGACTCAATGGGAACCTAAAAGTCAAATACGGAACAATAAGAAATGTTAACGACGTCAATCAAAGAAACTAGAGTTATTTTAATGTAGGGTGTGCCTTTCAAGGCTGTCCCACGTCCGCCCCTAAATAAAAATCAAAATAAAATATTATTTCCTAGTAATTGGCACCCCTACTGCGGGAGACTGCTTGACGCCAGTTCAAGAGATCTTATAGGAAAGTAAATTTTGCCCGGGGGCCATGGAGTATCGCCCTCTGGGCACATGTTATTATTTTGCAATGTTTTGCTTGTTAAGCTGTTGGGGCAACTTGTGTAGATTTTCCTTAACCGCTCCAAAGAGGTGACCCAGTGACACTTCGTATTTTAAGCGATAAGAGTCCACTTACTTCGTGGGGTTAGATTTTAGCTCATTCTGCTCTCTCGGTATGTGGGCACGGTATCCACCAAAGCTCAGTGGAGAGAAGATGTCTCTATAGATTCCTATGTTACGTACGGGTCTGGTTTTTATAACTAGGTATGCCTCTATATGTAATGTAGGTATAGTTTAATTTTTTTATTTAAATATTATTTTTAAATACGAGAATTATTTCACGATGTTTTCCTTCACCGTCCGTTTGAGAGCAGTCAGTAAATGTACGTAGGTTTCGAAAAAACATGGCCTCAATTGGCCAAAGAAGTGGAGTAAGGTGGATTTTTTACACGTCATAAAACAATCAGTTCTATTTTCATTGTCTAGGTGAAAACTTACGTCATCGAACTTGGACCACTAGGCGTTGTGAATCGCGTCTTCCCCATACCACTGCGCCACTGACGATCTCATTTCTTTCTTTATAAAATGAATTCAGTATCGAGCAAAAAGAAAGGCCTATTAAGGTGTCACACCTAATTCCAATTTCGCTTCGCCCAATGTTCGAGACGCGGCTGCAAATGCTACGCGACGTATTTTTCCCACACACCCCTGAACATTCTTATCGTGCCAATTACCAGAGGAAAGGGGTCTCGGAGTGTTCCTTAGGGTTTATAGAAAGGGCAAGCGTGGCAGGACTCCTAATTAAGGAGAACTCCCGCTGGTAAGCTTGTGTTATTCTTGATTCCACATTTCTGTTTGGGGAAAACTGTGTGGGTTTGCGTTTAAGTGTTTCGGTAGATTTGTTGGCTGATTGAAAACAATATAAAAGTTGTGTAGTCTTAAGGGAAGCTTTCAGGTCCGAACGCTCCAAAATGGACCAAACTTTGAGTGCCTGTGGTAATTAATGACCATCACATCATTGAATAAATTACTAGGACTGGTCACAGAAATCATTTTCAGCTTACAGATTATCAATATCTAGAATTTTACTGTTCCATTTTGTCTCTATTCTCTTTATCCATCGGTACCGCAGTCGCGTAGATGGTTTTAAAATTTCGGGAATGAACGGGTTTCAATAATTTTTCCTGTGTTGTTACATCGTTCACGAGATTTTGATTTATTTTACGATGATCCCTGGAAAACTGAAATATCAGATACCTAACGCAGATTGGACAAATCCAGGAACAACGCAAGCGAGGCCGCGGGCTTACAGTATTCTATGTCGATACATTTTACAATTTGAATAGCTCCTTCAAAAACAATCTCACATAAGTACTCAATTTCGTTTAGCCCCTGGAAAATATCGTATTTATGTATAAGTAGATAAGTATCGTATCTATTTATACTCAATCCGATTTACCCCCTGTTGTTTTGGGTATTCGAAATCCAATGACCGTTAACTACGGTAGAACTTTTATTGAGTATAAAAAGGAAGTAATGTATGCAAAACGGTAAATGAGGTAAAACTCCGCTGGTGGCCAGATTTAGATCGACATTGTTTGGTGCATAATTGCTCGGTTGGACGACAAATTTGTTCGCAATTTCAGTTGCAATTGCGGGGAGCAATCTAGTTAGCTGATAAAATTTTGGCTTTAGATTGTTTATCGCTTCGTTTTAGCTATAATAAAGCGGAATGAGTATGTAGTGCAGAAATAATAATCATAAATAGCTATTAAATGTTCTCCATTATTAGCTTGATGGTACAAACGTCACTAGATAAGGAAAGGTATATATAATGTATTTACTCCAAAAAATTACGGATAATTTTAGTCAGTAATTTATTATTAAAATGTGCCTAGTCATTAATATCCAGAATCTTAATATAGATTAAGAAATCTTATAATTTCTTTGACTTTGCAATCAGATAGATTTCATGAATTTGCATGCCTATATGAATGGATAAGGATTAAAAATTTCAAGAGTCAACGCGTCACTCACTAATCAAATAAATTGTATTTTTAAAATTGATTTGTGTGTTGGGTGTACCAAAGTAAACGTTCTTATTGAATACTGTCAAATACATTAGTACATTTTAGACTTTCGCGCTTTGTATTCATAATTATATAATTATTTACGGGTCTTACACACGAATAAGTTTTATTTACCTTGCCCGACGTTTCGACCAGGTTACACTGGCCGTGGTCACGAGCTGACTGGAGAGGCGAGCTGTCATTGTTGATCGCTGTGAGTAGTTTCTGAAACTACCCTCTGCTGATCTTGTATTATTGGAAAGTCCATAAATAAAACATGATAAATAAAACTTATTCGTGTGTAAGACCCGTAAATAATTATATAATTGTCAAATACATTACCTACCACAAAAATCAGCATGCTCAAAGTTCACCGACCTCCACAACCTTAAATAAACTGCCACTCAATTAAAACGCAGTCATAGCGCCCCCCGCCAAAATACGCCCTTTTCGGAATCTGCGCCCTGGCACAGAATATCTAATAGTCCAGGCCCCGGGCGAAAACGATTACACGAGTACCAACCAACTAGGAGTAGGTACCTCTGCTGTATCATAAAGTTGCATTTATGTAGTTTTATTAGATTAAATTATATAGTTTTTACTAAAACGTAAGCAAATTTTTGTTAATATGTTACTGTAAAAGCCCAAAATCCCTAGATCATCAAGTGATGACTGCAAAAGTATTGATCGTTTGTTTCGGATGTTTACCTAATAATCTTAGGTTTTACCACAGAGTCATCATTAACCTAACCTAGCTTAAACCTAAATCTAAACCTAACCTTTTTTTGTTCATGGGAAATCTTCTTGAGTTAGACTCATACCTGATCTCTTAGGGAGAAAGCCGTATTATAAGGATTTCTACCCACTAAAACCCCCTCTGTCGCCACCTTCAGTCCTAATAAAGATAAGGAACCCAATCTAATCTAACCTAAGCGATTATTAAAGACAATTCTCACTTTTGACGTCATCACTTGGTACATTTTAAGGTTTTTTGAGTAGATCCAGTGTACTTAACAATACAACACAATACAATTTGTAGATTTTACAATTTAGGCGCTCAAAAGGCACGTGTGTATTCCACTAGCTGAAGCATTTATCCTAAAATGTCACATAATTTGCTTGCTCTTGATTAAGTCTGCAGAAAAAGGGGGTTGAATTTCCAATCGCTCGAGCACGCCCGAAGCGATGTAGTAGGACCCTTAGAGATAATAACATTTTAAATGGTCCTTGACAATGCCTAAGCAAACAACTATCGACAGATGACATGCTTTCGATTCGATACTGTTTATTTTGGGGTTGACGGCGTTTTGTTATTGCATTGTGGTTGTAACGGCTGTATTTGGACAAAAAAGCCGGCAAAGTCTACGTGTATTACACTTTGTACAGGTTCTGTCTTGTTTCTTAGACCTCGTACAATTTTTTTTACATACTTATCTACCTGTAGGTTCCAAAGTTCAACTCAAGAGTTTTAGAGTTATCCGGTGGATAGACCGACAGACAGACGGGTAAAAAAGCCTTGCTTTACCTTAAAAACCTACTCGCAGTATAGCATAAATTTTACTGACTATTGATACTTTAGTAATTCGAATTAGTTCAACCTACCTGGTATATCTCAAAAAAATTGCAGGTTATTTGTTACTTATCTAAATATTCCTAAACTCAAATGGTCTAAAAGTTTTCGAGCTATCTATGCCTATGTTTATTAACAAAGTCAAAGTCATGTATTCTTTTGTTACTGTTACGTATCAAAATATGGTAGGTACTCTGATTATTTTAAATCTGAACTTAGTCTTTCGAGTTGATTTAAAAAATACAATAAATAAGTTTGGAGATAACATCGGTGAGTTTATCGACATTGACATTATGTCGACAGTAGAATCGCTCCCGTGCTACTGTCGATATATCGTTCATCTACCGACAATAGAGTCGCGCCGAGAACATCCTGCTTCAGTACCAAGTTACTATTACCGTTCTCAAACCTTAGTATGGTTTCTTTCCTCGTAGAGTTACTATGTTACTTGAGATTAAAAGTTTGTTGTACAGACGTAAAAGTAAATTGGTTTTGTACATTTATTTGTATAGGTACTTGAAGTTAAGGGGATGCGGAGATTATATTTTGTAATTGTGTTCTAATGCCTTTTAAGTGAGGTCGGAAGTAGTGATGAATGAAAATAGTTTTTCTTTTTATTTAACATTCTTGTTATTCTATGAACATTTGCATTGTAACTCCCATACATTTTAAAACAATTTAACATTTTATACAACACAAAAAAATTGTCCTTTCTCTATATTTATGTACTACTAGCAGGTTCCCGCGGGTTCGCCGGCGTAGAAAGTTTTTCTGTTCCCAAGGTATCTAATAGCCTATATGTTATTCTGCATGATGCATAAGTAATCTATAATGCTGTAAAATTTCATCAAAGTCTCTTCCGTAGTTTTTGCGTGAAAGGGTAACAAATATCCAAACATTACCCACATCCAAATTAATATCCTTACAAACTTTCGCGTTTTTATAATAATAGAAGGATTCAATGCCTTATACCTATATAATCTAGCGTACACAGCATTGCCTATATTATTCGCTGGAACAAAAAAGACGATACTTAATTATTTCAAAGCGGCTGAACCGATTTTATAGAAATAATACAACTTTAAGGGGATCCCAGACACGCATATTGAAGCTGCGGCCTGCGGTGGCGCCTGGGATACAATCAATCAACAGCCTTAACATCTCCCACTGCTGGGGCTCAGGCCTACCCTCTCAACGAGGGTGTTTGGGCTATAATAGTCCAACACGCTAGCCCAGTGCGGATTGGCGGACTTCACATGCGCCTAAGAATTTCTTCTTCGGCGTATGCAGGTTTCCTCACGATGTTTTCCTTCACCGTTTGAGAGCTGTCAGTAAATGTACTTAAGTTTCGAGAAAAAACCCATTGGTACATGGCCCAGCCGGGGATCGGACTCCGGACCTTTCGATATGAGATCCGCATCTTATCCCCGACGCCACTGACTCTCTTGCCTGGGATACGTTTTAAGCTATTGTATTCTTGACAAATATGTTAAACAATACTTTTTACAAAATAAGTCCTAATTTATAACTCTACACATTGAACAGGATTTGAAACTTCGACATGGGTATTCCGGGACCCGCTTACCGCTCTCGGAATAATTTGCGCTGATACGCGCCCAATAAATGACGCGGTAGCTATTCTCGAGAGTTGTATTCTTGCGATGCTACCATCGAGGTATACATACTACTACCTCAATAGATGCTACCCGCGTTTTATTGATTATCCCCGTGGTGAAATTTTCCCGTGTGCTCTAAGTAATATTGACATGACGTTATAAGTCAAAAGGAACTTAAAGGGGATCCCAGACACACCCGGCCTGCGGCGTAGGTGGCGGTGGCTGTTGTATTCCATAAGCAATGTATGTGAGACTTCAGACACGCGCGGCCTGCGTTTGCATATTGAGGCTGCGGCCTGCGGTAGGCCGCTACCGCAGGCCGTGTGTGTCTGGGATACGCTTTAGACTATATAGTGATAGGCTTCATTTGACAATGACGTCAAATAGTACGCGAACGTTTTTCCGCTTGGTCTGCGCATTCCCAGATAATACATCTGCTTGAGTATGCAATGTAAGAACGTCACCGATCTACCGCTTGTTACCCGACTGCGGCGAAGCCCAAAAGTAGGGTTATGTGTTTGACGCGTATGTTTTTTAAACTTAAATCGACTTGTGTGATAGAATTATTACTATTATTTCTGAATTTCCCACTGTGTACTACGCTCTCACCGTTTTCCATAATCCAAACTAAATTCAGATTTGCACACAGATATTACGAGACGGGGTCTATCAAGCCTCGCGCCATCGGGGGGTCCAAGCCGCGGGTGGCGACCACGCCGGTGGTGTCCAAGATAGCCGACTACAAGAGGGAATGCCCCTCGATCTTCGCCTGGGAGATCCGAGATCGCCTGCTCAGCGAAAACGTGTGCAATAACGATAACATACCTAGTGTGAGTATTTGTTTATTGTTTCCTGGTTTCCTGTTTCCCGCGGGAACAGGTTTGTCGCGGTAAAAAGTAGCCTATGTTTTGCCCCAGGCTTCGATGTATCTCCATACTAAATTTCATCAAAATCCGTTTAGCGGTTAAGACGTGAAAAGTTAACAGACAGACAGAGAGACATAGTTACTTTCCCTGTTATAATATTGATATGGATTTCGATTAGGTAGAGTACAGTTAAGAACACGTTAAGCTATATACTTACTGCGATCAAAATAAAGTTGACATTGCCACAAATAGCTTGACCTTGAACTTGTCTGTACTTACCTACTGCCTTAATACACTGAAGGCCGCTCTTGGAATTTTGAGAAAATGGTAAAAAGGTACCTACAGTTTTTTAACTAATTGAAGAATTAAATTCATCGATCACGGATTAAGAAAACAAGTTTGGCACCTTCTTGCCATTATATGAAGTCCCTTTGACCCTTCTCTACTATAGAGGGCAATGTATTTTTCGTATGGGATGACGCGTGGTGTGGAGGACTTAACTAGCTTGGAGGATTTTAAAGTATTTTATACGTAACACATTATGTTAATTGATTTGATTTTAGATTTTGTAGTGTTAATTTTTTTTGTAGTGTTAACTCAAAAATCATGTGACACTTACCCCCTAGCTAGACTTACCTATTGTTTTTTAAATATACAGTTCAATTTATTTCTATGCTGGAGGCTTAGGTAGGTACTTGGCTACCTTTACGTATCAATCACCAAAGTGTATTAAAATTGAACTATTCCATGCAACATTGTAAACGTCAAAATACTTATAAACATTCTATGAATTTAATTAAACTTTCCAAACATATGTCCCAACGCCCATTGTGCCGCATTCAAAATAAGCTGGACAAAATCTCGCGACTATTCATCTCTTTTAATCCAATTTTGCAATATCAAAAATTTTACGAGACCATATGTTTCGGCCCGACACGGGTCCATTGTCCAAAAGGACTCTTTTCAAGATGGACCGTCCACAATGCAATGAAGTCCATTCTGGGAACGTTATTGATGACGGCTTATAAAATTTAAGGTTGGTGTGTTTGATGATGCCGTTTTATTAGGTCTTTGTCGTCGCCATACAAATGGTTGTCTATTATTGTGTTTGGAGAGTTCATAAACTTTTCAATTCACCTTTGTGTGCTTTCGCTAATAAGCTGTCAATAGCGAAATTGTGAATCAAAAATACTGACTGTTGAGTCCTTGAGTACCTCGGTACTCGGATCGTCATTGGTAATCTTACATTCCTAGGTACATACCTACTTAGAAAAAAACCTGAACATTGAATAAGTTTGTAAAAAAATTACATTACCTGTGTGTTGATAAAATTCATTCCAGTCTACGAATTATTCAGATTTTAAGAACTAATATTGTTGAAAAGTTTCAAACTCCTTTCGTTTATCAGAATGTATAGGTTGGTCCTCACGTGGCTAGAGATTACAAGGAGCAATGCGATATAAAAAAGTCCAAGTGAAAAATACACACTTCTCTTTAATAATATCTCTCTATCTATATATCCGTAATTGAATAAGCTCACAAGTGAAAGGATACTACATAAAACTGTAATTGCTATGCACCATAACATGGTGTTAAAACAACCACAGAGAAAACATCCTATCCCGCGATTAAAGATACGAGAAAAAAACAACAGAAACCGCGATCCCTATGAAAAATATCACGTACAAGATATTAAATAAAGCTGTACTCGAAATGACACGGCCGGTAATCGAACCAGACGGCTCGGAGCGACATCTGCCCGGCCAACGCAAGCAAAAAATATCAAAGCAAAATTGTAAACTTTTTCAATTCATCGGGCCAATTTTCTGTTCATAATGTCACAACTCCAAAATTATGTTTTTGTGATTTGTGCCATCGCGTTCCATAGTGAAAACACTTGGCGACACAATGCTCGTGAGAGAGGAAAAAAATGTCCATTGTATTAGGTATCTATAGTGTTGAAACTATTGGTTTTTGCGTATTGTATAAATAGGCATGACACATGACAATGTGATAGGTCAGTTCTGAAACAAATCATAAAATAAAAAACAATACATATACGAATTTCTCGACAAGTCTTTCTCTCTATGTATAAAATAAATACAAACGCTGTGTAGGTAGACAAGATTTCCTACAAGCGTAAAAAGCAGACAGGAGAGTGACAAAATAATAATTAGGAATTCGTAATCCGTTGATAAAGGTGAATGGACTGTTACGTAAAACAACGTCGGAGAATTGGATAAAACACACCTATAACCATAGTACTTCAAGTTATACCTATCATCCACCCTCCGTGTAACAAGAGGACACAAAATCGAAATACCGAAAGCCCCCAGAAGATTCGGCGCCAAAGGGGCTATTTTTATGACTGTCGTACCTACGCACCCGGCCCACTGGGCAAATAGGTGAGCGGTACGGGTGATGAACACACCACATGTGCAAGAGTGAGATGGTTATACTTTGTGCGTCACGTAGCCTAGTCATAACGGTCGAATGGGCGTGATGTTTCTTACCAACTGAAAGCGGACAAAAATACGTGGAACAATCGATTTTTGCTCAGGGGAAAAGTGGCGTAAGTGAGAGGTTGTGGGCAGAAAGCTTACGGGTATTCATGTCCTCGGAGATAACTATCACTAAATACTTACAGCTTACATGGTTATTACAAATATTTCATTAACCCTCTAAGTGATGCGAGGATTAAAGCAAATTCTGGCTATGGCTTACATAATTCAAAGTACCTATTAAGTACATACAATACAGTAAAAAAAACGTTTGGAAACACCTTAAATTATTTTAACATTTAAGAAATTCAAACCATCATCTGAATAGCTAACAGAAAATATAAGTTAAGGCTTCCAAGTTATTGACTGTCTGACACACTAAAATACAGATAAAGAAGGTATCCCTATGAGAGATACCTTTTCGATCGATAATAAATCAATAATTGAAAGACGCTGAGTCAATCCATGGAGACGAAGTTGCAGGCGAAAGGTAGTCTGTAATATTTTTCATTGCCACATCTATCCACAGTAGGTACTAGATAAACACACTGAATGAATAGCACACCTTCCACATTTCGCTTTAGGGGTGCGATACTTACGTCATTTTTCTTCCCATATGCTATACTTTAATATTCCACGTTTACGCGTGAATGCACAGAACATTTGTTGTCGCCTTCACACCCGTGGAAAGTCCGTGAAGATCTGCATCGAGTCGTGTTGCCCTCTTTTTCTAGCGGATTAACGCAACAACTGCTTATGATGGCATAGGAATTGACAGTTAAGTCCAGAGATATTTATGGAAATGTAAGCGAAGAGTACATTGCAGGACGCAAGCTATGAGATACATGTGTCGTTAATATACTTAGAGATCCTTTTTATATGTATGTAATACATCATTGAAACCATTTGTCAATAAGTTTTCTATAGTAGAATCGTTTTAAGTATTAGAAGGAATTGTTTTAAATAGCTGTCTATTCAAATTTTACAACCATTTCTTCAAGAGTTCTTCATCATCTTATCGACACCCACTCTACATACGGACGGTCCTTCGGCTTCTGCGTCCAGCCGCTTTCGGCCATTTTTGGTCGTCAGTCTAGACTGACCTACGCTGCGCGTACCGGCTAGCAGTCTCCTCTAGTCCTGCGATAGATGTTGCTTGCCCAGTGTCATTATAGCTTGCTTGGACAGTTGAAAAATGATAAATTAGAGTTTTCTTTAACCGAACAAAAGCTCTTCTATATTCGATACTGAATATCCGGTCACCAAAACACTCGTAGTAGGTATTCAGTATAAGGTGGAGCGATTTGTTTTCCCTACCGGTTACATTTGAAACAGTAAAATAGAATATTTAAAAAATCCGCCAATCAGTGACAAACTCAAGCACCGTTAATTTAATACGATTTGAAGACACCTAATTTAAATTTAGAATTCATGAGTTCGATCGAGCGAGCGGGCGCACACTGGGCCGACGAGCAACTTGACACCGCCAAAACGCTACCGATAAGCATTTTCGAGGCTTCGTACAAAGTGTATTACGTAGCCTTATGTAGCTTTATGTGGCGAGGTTTCGTTACGTTTACACGCACATTCGCTTGTAATTGGAGATATTTTACGTCGAACACTGCTGTTGTGCTGGAATATTGGTTGCTGTATTGAGTTAAGCATGGTCCAAACAATTTTGTTTATGTATACGCAATACACTTGACACCAGTTCAGTGTTGTCCAATAAGTCATCATAAAACATGGAACTCCCCAGGTCTTTCACTCTTACAGTTTATTTAATGAACCGAAATGCTTGAAATGTTGTTACTTTGGATGTAGATCTTCTTAGAAAGAATTAAAGTCATTTTGCTTTTTAGGCGTCCTCCCCATACCTACGTGTAAAGGAGGAAGTTAAAGATGATCTTTTGAGATAGGTAAATTGCTTAGGTAACTAAAGTTTTACAATTATGAACCAGAAAATATTGAAACCTTGCTATATTTCAGTACAATTTAAAATAGTTACGATACTTCCGACATCACGAAAAAATCTCCACTTCAACCCAAATCACCGACAACAATTTAACAGTCATAATGAACTGAGTGAGAGCCCCATGAGCAAACTATCCAATCTCAGCGCCCTAAGAGAATTGCAAAAAACAGTCCCCTAACCAAAACCTCACCCCAACGCGCAACCGCTTTTCACCGGGGAATCAAACCCGGGTCTCCGCGGGTTAAGCGTGTACGTTAAAATGTTTATAGATAATACCAATGTAGGTAATAGTAATTCTAATTCTAAGCGGGCCGACCCCTTGGCGTAACTGACGGAATTTGTATTCACCGTAATGGCTTTTGTCCGTATATCTTGTAGGTATCGGTTTGATGTTGAATGGTCATGGAAAAGTGTACAGACATGGCTTAATTGTGTAGGGGATTTTCATTGAGCGAGCCTCTTTACTACGTTTTGTTGAGACATTTTTTGCCCACACATTTTGGGTAATTGCAACACTGTGTTTGATGTGGAATCTCGGAACAGAACACTCTTTGATACGGTAAATACCCTTATAAAGGGTAGTTCAGTAAGATTTAAAATAACAACTCCTGAAGTTTTGTTTTATATACTTTAAAAGCGCGAAAGTTCAAATGTTTAAAACCTACAAATAGGTAATCCATTGATCTCACCTAACAATTCAACATTATACAGAGAGTTCAGCGGGCAGGGCTATAATGGCCACAACATATTCGATTAGCCGCGTAAACGTCGCTTTTGCTCTACATTCTTTTTTTATTTCCACTAGACCACCTATGCCGGTGGATCTCCAACACTATCGTTCGCCATAGATGATCTATCGGCGTGTCAGAGAGTATGGCTAGGGTTGCCCATGTCTATTTAGTTCGATAAAGAAGACGTGCTCCTAAGCTATGTGTACTTAGTAGGTACAGACCTACGTGATACAATCAATGTTTTTAGTATACATTTTTGCTATGCCAGTCTGGAAAATCTCTGAAGTAATAAACCCTTCTTTTCTGTTTTTTAAAAATTTCTTATAGTTATGTAGGAACTTGGTGTCGCGAAATAAAGGGAATCTATTTTTCTTTTATAATGGCCGTTTCCATAGCATTTTTGATTTCCATGACATGGGGTTTTTTAATGATGCCACAAATTCGTCTTAAGACCACTCCACGTGGTTAATTCGCAAGTGATATCAATAGTAGAGCGGTTCGCGTGGCAGCCCTAGTAATGCGGTGCGCTCGCGCATCCCACGTGACACCTGTCAACTGTCACGATGACGCGGGAACGCCCGCGCGTAGGAGATGATCTATGAGGCGCTATCACTGCGGGCCGGCCGTCGCGAAACTCGATATGTTCGCCTTAATTAGACGTCACAGGTGAATAATTTGATTTTATCTTACGTATGTGACGCTGACGTTGGATTTTAATTACAATTAAAATGCCTGGTGTACAGGGTGGGACAGAACGAGCCAGATTCCCGAAAGAGTCGTATTATTTAGATATGAGCACACGTTTATAATGGTTAGTTTTAAAATTAATTTTTATATTTTATTAATTTTAAGTCCTTTGGAGTTACGAGTACCATACCATACCATAAAATACTTTTTACGGTGCTATTGACCCCGATCTGCTGGTTAGGGTTGACATTATTTTTTAAAGATGTAACTTGAAAACGGTTTATACTGACTTTAGGTACAAAGGCCAATCTGACATTTTGGTTTGTTTTGTCCCACCTATATATGATAATAATGTTTGGACAAATTAACTCTATGTTAAACGTAGTTGGCAACCCAAAATATCCCCGATTATTTTGTATACGGATAATTATGTTAAAGAGGCTGTACTTTAGTCAGCAGGGCGAATTTTTGAGACCATATCATCATACCAATATTATAAAGACGAAATATTTGCATTTTCATATGTTTGTAATGAATAAACTCAAAAACTACTGTGCCGATTTCAAAAATTATTTCACCATTGGAAAGCTACATTCCCCCTGTTGAGTAACATAGGCTATATATGTCCACCCGTGCGAAGCCAGGACGGACCGCTAGTTGTTAATATAATAAAAATTGAAAGTGTTATTTCGTGTAACAATATCATTTTACGCTGTCTCGTCGGTTATGTTATGTAGATGTGTATGTATGTATGTATGTATGCGGCGGCGCATGTTCGCCTGTCACGGAGTTGAATGGTGTCAGACAGATCGGGTTTCAAAACGCTCCATGTAGGTACGGTAGTGGCCAGATTTCAGGCCCCACTGGCCACATTATTAATATTCAATTATTATAATTAAGCAGAGTAGGTATTTTAGAAGGTGTTTTAGCACACTCACTATATAACGGTTACTGTAGTATCGTGTGATGTGGACAGCCGTAGTAGCCTAGTTGGTTGTGCACACGCCTCACGTTTATGACGTCGTGGGTTCCATTCTGGCCCGTACCAATGAGTTTTTCGAAACTTAGGTATGTACGGTTTATTAATACCACAGGGTTTTCGCTGAAGGAAAACATCGCGAGGAAACCTGCATACGCCAAAGACTGGTATTTACTATTCTAAGGCGCATGTGAAGTCCACCAAACGGATTGGGGCATCGTTTGGCGGACAGGGGTTTGGCGCAACAGATCCCATAGGGTCGAAGTGTCGCCAGGTATTCCTGGCCCCCTAAGAAGATAAGATAAGATCGTGTGGTGTGAGTCTGTGTTGTTGCTCTTATGTTGAGGTTTTTAAACTTTTTACTTTTTTCAGCGTGTCATTTGTTTCAGCGTGTAAAAGTTACGTCGTATTAATTTTTGATATTTTAATTATTTCGTTACGGAAATAGGGGAGACGACTAATCCAAAAACTATTACCTACTGTAACTGACCTACTACAAATTCTAGACGGTGACAAAAATTTGTATACCTAAGTAAAAGTTTTTGGATTTGTCTTCTTATCTGTTTTCGTCAAGGACCGAAAAAACAATGCAAACATCCGAGAATCGACACAAAATTTACCAGCTCGTCAATTTGTATTTGCTCGTCAAATTGTTTTTCAAGTTCGAGTCTTGTTAAAAACAAAAGCTGAGAAGGATGTTGAGTAGAGTAGAATAGAATAGATTTATTTAGCACTCACAAGGCAACTTATTTATACTTATCAAGCTTACCTATGTACAGTCAACCCGGAGAGTGAGTTAGAGTATGGTACGTAGTAACTGTTATAATACGTTTCTAAGAGTATTTTTACACCCCGCAGTATTTACATAACAATTTGTGTTCCTTTGTAGAGGTATCTAGGTCTTCACGTTTATTCTCTTAAATACCTACATGCGGGTAGGCAGAAAGAACAGACCAAGGTTCGCAATATTGACACACCTTTCAATTTTCTATTATCTCCTTTCCCTTATTTCTATAGTCTAAACTCCTCTTTTCTCATATTTCCCGCTTCCGACTGCGTATTAAAAATAGGTAGCGTTAAAAAGGGCCCACATTTTTAAAAATAGCGTTTTAAACCCCCCCCCCCCCCCCCCCTTCCTGTGCACGGGCTCATATTGACCGCGCGTCTAAAACTGCCGAAAGTTTTATCCCCTTTACACACATCGCTGATCACTAATTCGGGGGCCTCCGTTGGAAAGAGACGTAAGTCCAAAAAGTCTTTTAAGTTTTTTTGTGCCCACGTCTAAGGGGCAGGGAATATATGAATTATACTGAATGAATTATGAATATATACTGAAAAAATTATGAATATATACTGAATTAAATATATAATAAATATACTATAATGTAACATGCCTTCTTATTTTAAACTGTAATAAGGAAACGAAAATACATAAGATATAGAGGATACATTAAATATATTATAGTCTACTTTTACTTAAACTGTAAATACCCCCACGTGGGGGTAAAAATACTTATAATACCTAGATATATAAGATTTTCTAATCCATTTAATCTATTAGGTACTAACTTTTTAATTAAACGTGGATAAACATCTCACGTGTACTTTAATTAAATAACAACGGCTTAGATCTTGTCAACTTCCAAAACTGAAAGCGACAAAAACCAACCCGACACACACAAAGCCAATTACGGATACCAAATTTTAAACGATACGTTTAATATAAAGCAGAAAAAAACAACAGCTGTGTCTACTCCACCGTAAGAATACGACTAAGACTTGGATACAAGGAAACGACATTGAGCAAATGAATATCGATTAAACGACAAAAAAATACTTTGTTTCTATTACAAGTAAGTTGATCAAAATAGTTTCAGAAAGAAGAATTTAACCAATAAAGACTACTACTGTTACCCGCAGCTTCGCCGGCGTGGGATAAGTTTTTTCACGCGGGAACAGTTTATCGCGGTAGAAAGTAGGCTATATATTATTCCAGGATATAAGCTATCACTGTACCAAGTTTCATCAAAATCCGTTCAGCCGTTACAGCGTGAAAGAGTAACAAACATCCTCACAAACTTTCACCTTTATAATATTAGTATAGTATGGATTATCATTGTACTATGGTTCGTATCCAGAAGATAGATGATGATGAAATTGTACAAATTCCCGTTCTAGGTCTTACACATTTACAAGTTTGTCTTTTCATTATCCAATTTTCATAGCATAGAAAATCCGAGAAAACGAAAATTACACTATTGACTTTGATTTAATTTGAATTTAATGACGTGTAACTAAAGTTATCAATAAAGATAGGTATGTATGTCTATGTCTTACTGTGCGAGCGCAGCGAGCGGTAAAGTAGCGAGCTTTTTCCGTGTTCTGTGCTTACTATGTTACCATAAAGATGTGGTAAAATAAATAGAATCACCAGCGTTTTCTAAGCTTTGGAAAATTATAGTTATTAGGGTAAGAACTTAAATATCTGAACATTAAATTAAATATACGTACATACGAGAACCTTACCATATCATAAAAAAACTAATTTAGCATAGGTATCATAAGTATCAGTACCTCTAGGTACCTAAAATATTAATACAAATGAAAAATAAAATAAACAATCCTTTAAAATTCTAATAGGAAGGAACGTGTACGCCGCTCTTTAATCTTTTCAGCCTATCTGATTGGCCGGAGCGCTGTCAGAAACAGAATTCGTGTTTTAAATGCACCTCTCTTATTGGTCGGGTTCGTGTTCCAAATTCGAAATGTTTCTGACGTGACGATAGAGGTTTTTATCTTAATATTCGATTGGGGAAGGAAGGATTTGAATACCGGTAGGTAATTAGTCCTGTCAATCACGTATTAAGATCAAGTATCGCGTTAGAGAGTAGATCTAGATTAAATTAACCTTAAGAAATTCTAGCTAGACCAGTTTCTATTCTTGGTAACAAACTAATTTAACTTTTATTTTGTTTTTGATGTCTAGATAATATAATAACATTATTTGGCTTCATAAAACGAAGTTTATAACAACATACAGTAACCTAAAAAAGCAAAAAGCCCAAATAAAAATTTCTGCGTCTTTTACTGACAACTATATTAATGTTGTATTATTTTATCTATGAAATAATGAATATTTTAATTAAATTAACTGTACAGAACCATATGATTTAACTAACAAATTTTTATCTTCCCCAATTTATTTTCATTTCATTTGCTTAGATCTACAAGTTGTCTAATAAATTCAAAATTCGTTTATTCAAAATTGGAATACAATATTCTCTTTTTGACGTCAATTCTGTCTAAAACTAAAACTACTGTTTCGAAAATAGAGCCTATATTCACACTGAGGTGTACGACATAGCCAGGTGTGCACTGTTGCCGACCGTACCATTATATTCCATTAACGATACAAGGGATTAAATCAAAACCGATACAGTGGGTCTACGAATTGTTTCGTTGTTTTATACCAAGTTCCACGTAAAAGCTACGTAAATGCGACAGATATACCTATAAATAGAATACATTGAGGTTATATCCACAGGGTGATGTTAAGACTCGGTTTATCTAGTTATGTTATATACTAATTAGGAAATCCATAAGTAAAGAAAAGAAGCTTTCGCATCGCTCTTGATCGTAGGAAATAAAAGAAAAAATCTTTTTATAATTACTAACCTATCTCTTGTTAAACTTTTATATACTTGGGTTTTAAGCTGACGTTGATGACAAAATTTATTCTTTATGCTATAATCTCGAATTAAAGTTTATGTTATGACAACTTACAATCTACATTCTGAATATATCAATATTTTGAAAAATAAAACACGAAATAATCTGTATCTCTGCAAGTACTTCCACAAATATTGAAAACTTCCAAATTCATCAGATAATCTAACGTAAAGCGCCAAAAAGCCTACAGTTTTCACTTAAAACACATTCGCGGTTTCACACGCGCCGTTCTCCCCAGCAGTCGATTTCCCCCCGAACGAAGGGAAAAATACATTTTCCCCGTTGCCAATAGCAACAAGAAACCAGATAGATATTATATCTAGGGACGCCCTGTACATAACTACATCTGTGGATACATACAACGTGTTAAAATGGGCATATATAGGGTTATATTTGTGTGAGTCAGGTTTTTACGCATGCGTGCTTTTTCGCCGAAAGTAGATAGATATTGGGGTTTTTAGGCGCTGACGGGGGTGAGGTGGGCGCCCGGAGGGGGAGGGATGCCCTAATCTGTGTCCCTTTGAGGATCCCGATTGGAATTTAGTAATCATATTAGATTTTAAATTACATGTGCTTGTTCGAAAGGGTCGTTCCGCAATTTGTTTCCTATTAGATAGTTATTTAGGGGTCGGTTGGGGTGGAAGGCATGTACTAGTATATTAATGACTTAGGTAAGAATGACTGCCTCATAAATTGACTTTGGGTAGAAATCTAAAGGCTATTAATAAACGTATATTCATATTATCTACATAATTTTCTTTGTGTTGGTATGTATTCTATTAGGGAATATATTTTGACTTTTACAAAAGAATTTGTGCAGTCAACATAGTGTTCTAATAATATTTCATTTCCGTTAAAGCGTTCAGATTTTTTCTATGGCAACTTTACACAATAAGTAGGTAACTTGAGAAGTTAGTACCTCCTGTATCTTTATTTTAGAAAATCACGTTTTTTATTAAAATCTATTTAAACTTACCTATAAACCTTCTCTTACTTGTAACATAACTGCAACTACGTATTTTAAAGATATTATTTGAACTAATACAGTAAGAAACTTAGGTCCTCCCTACTTAGATAAATCTAATGCAGAATATTTGATTCTGGCACGGTTTTCCTCGCACTTGCGAGTCGTTTGAGTCACAAACGGTAAATAAAAGAAAATTATTCTAGCCAAAATTGCCGCCTTTTCAAAAAATATTGATCACCCTTCAAAACTCTCAAAGGAGCCATTTTCTAACATTTTGTATGAGGATCCGCACCTACTATAAAGTAGGTGCCTATGAAATAGGTGCCTTTTAAATTACCTCAACCCTCCACCCAGGTGTCATCAATCAACCGAGTACTAAGGAACCTGGCCTCGCAGAAGGAGCAAGCTGCGTCCGCGCAGAACGACAGCGTGTACGAGAAGCTTCGCATGTTCAACGGGCAGGCGGCCACGGGCTGGTGGTACCCCGGGCTGCCGACGGCGCCCGCGCCGCCCGCCCTCCCCGCGCCCCTGCCGCCGCAGCTCAACAGGACGGGCAACGGCGAGGAGCATAAAAGAGGTTAGTGTGTGTACAACATTCATTAATCCTAGTTCCATTGGCGTTTGTTTCCAGGGCCGTAAAACCTATCAGAAAAACAAATCCCAATGACTCGAATTTTAATAGTAATAAAACATAAGGCGTTTCGTTCGTACAACCTTTATTAATCCTAGGCCCATGGGGCTTAGAAGGACTTTGTTTCCAGGGCCGTAAAACTCATTAGAAAAAAACGTTGCCTTTTTTTCTCCTCATCTCATTTTTGCCTCAGCTTTTCCCGCGAGATCGATGTATTGACAAGTGGTGTTAAAATTAACGTCTTTTAAGGATCCGTCAAAAATGGATGCCCACAGACAAACCGATTGAGCTGAAACTTGGAGCATGATGGGTAAACCATGGAAAATATTTTCATGATTTGAGGAAAACAAAAAAACAATTGAAGGAGCCCGAAAATTGTAAACCATAAACACTTTGCTGAGTTTTTGTATATTTACATTTATGTTTTGTATTGCATCTTGCTCTAAAAATCATCTTTAGGTAGAACTGTACAGATAAAGACTTGGAACAGACGAAGAATACAACCTTTACCACACCTTTTACTGACCACACCAACAAACGTACCTATACAAATGTCAGGTTGGTAGGTATGCAATAGAGATGTTACCAACATGGCGACATTAGGGGAATGTTCTTTCCCTATTTCGCTTTGACGCGGCTCTGTGACTTGTGCAGCCTTTGAGAATCAAACAGGAAAAAATGTACGGTTGGTGCTTATTTACTCGTATCTACAACGGCTATAGCGTACATATTATGCTTTGTTAGTTATTTTCTTTTTAGTATACCTAGCCATTTCATCTGGCGCTCCCGAAGAGTTATGGTTGCTTATTCGAGTTTCTCACTCCCAAACGATACCCAGGAACTATAATTTTTGAAATGACTACTTTCTAAGAATCATCAATCATCATCAACAGCCTATTAATGTCCCCACTGCTGGGGCTCAGGCCTACCCTCTCAACGAGGGCGTTCGGGCCAGTCCACCACGCTACCCAGTGCGGGTTGGTGGACTTCACATGCGCCTAAGAATTTCTTCTTCGGCGTATGCAGGTTTCCTCACGAAGTTTTCCTTCACCGTTTGAGAGCAGTCAGTAAATGTACTTAAGTTTCGAGAAAAAACCCATTGGTACATGGCCCAGCCGGGGATCGAACTCCGTACCTTTCGATATGATAGGCCGCGTCTTATCCCCTACGCCACTGACTTTCTAAGAATGGTCCTACATAATGTGCTCAATCCAGCTTGGAAAGGCGTCGACGTCCTGAATGCATGTCATTTGACGTCCGCCAATTCCTACTATTTTTAGTCGTACCAAAATGTCAGTTTTTTTCATTTCATCTGTGTCAAAAACAATACACATGGGATTACTTAATTACATTTTTTTTTTCCTATGGACTAAGGGACATTTTACAACTTGGCTATCTGTTTGTCTTTGTCTGACCGGCAGGAATCTTGTCCATTTTTTCGACCACATCCCAATATCCGACCATGCAAAAATTTTGCGCCAATCTTTGGTCCTGAAGACAATCTTATATTCCATTTAAAGTCAATTTGATAGAAGCTTGTTTAAAAAAAAATTGCTTCTCAAGACTACAACACCTGAAACCGTACTGCAAAGTTCAATACATTGCGCAAATCGAGTAACCCCGCTTCATTCCTCCCTTCCCCATTTTCTTGAATGATGGGGGTGGGATGGGTGAGGGGTGGGGGGTGACGCGTTGTTACCGAGTTTCTTCCAAAACACCTCGAGGGATGTTGCGGCGCGCCAGATTATATTCCTTTGTTCCTGTGTTAAATTGTTAAGTCTTTTAATGGTAATTTTTCAGATTCTATGTGTGGTTGATTTTCTTCAATCTGCTTACAGTTCAATTTGATTTCGCGACCATTCCTGGGACAATTTCAAATTAAAAGCAATCTTGATACCTAACATTATCTTCTTTTACTGTAGTCCGTTCAAGATGATTAGAAGTTTCCTTGAAATTCATTGTTCATAAGTAGGGAGCTCATGGTAGCTTTTATAAGGAAAAAGATGAGTGAAGTGTTACTCATTTTTAGGGTTCCGTACCTCAAAAGAGGAAAAAAGGAACCCTTATAGGATCACACCGGTCTGTCTGTCTGTCTGTCCGTCCGTCTGTTAATACCATTTTTTATAATTATGTAGGTATATTCGAACGAAAACTGTCTTACGACAACAAACGCTATTTGCGTCTCGACTACATGTGCGTGCAAGGTACCCCAGCAGCAAAACCAGTTTGTATTAACTACCATTATAAACTTTGTGGTCCATTTAGGAACATCGTCTATCGTACATTTTGTTTTTAGCCGCAAAAGCGTTTGTTTTCTTAAGACACCCGAGGAAAAGATGGATTTTAAAGGAGTTTGTTTTCGTGTGGAACGATATTTAGACCTGTGTTAGCAAGGAAGTTAGATTTTTATTCACCTCTGTGGGTGTAGTTAAAACCGCTTTTCGCTCCCGCTCTTACTAAAGCCAATGTCTTATCTCATAACTAAATCTTTCGTGAAACCCGGCTCAGGAACGCTATAAATTTAACGTCCTTACCAATTGCGGTGACGGCTGACAGCTGAAAATATGAGGTTTCAGAGTTACGGCCTTTTGGTTAAGGTTTCCTGTAATTTTATTTCAAAAATTTGTAGAATTTCGTAGGTATTCTGTTCTTTCGTGGGCCCATAACCTTAAAGTAATAATTACATACGCCTTCGTCTAATCCTAAAATGAAATTTTCTTTAATTGCGGCATCACCAATTATTTCAGGCAATCCTCTGTGGGATTGGAACACACGACCTGTGGGTAATCTTGGGGTAATCTTCCGAACCATTAGGCCAACGAGGCGGTCAAAAAGCGGTCTTATTATTGTTTCTTCTTGTTCCAAACCCTTAAAGTCGCAAAGTCGTAAGTGTAAAATTCATTGAAGTTGAAACGTGCTGTTACCAGAAATTAACATTAGACGAGAACGTAGGTCAAGTGAAGTTAACCCCTTAACGCTTAGATAAGTAAGGATAGTTTCCTTAGCGCAGTATAGTGGTATCTAGTATGTCAACTTAACTGGATTAAGTCAAATGATAAAAATAATATTTAATATATAATATAATAAATATTATATTATTATTATTATAATTTTATTCGTCAACAGCCTATTAATATGTCCCCACTGCTGGGGCCTAGGCCTACCCTCTCAACGAGGGCGTACGGGCTATAGTCCACCACGCTAGCCCAGTGCGGGTTGGTTGACTTCACATGCGCGTAAGAATTTCTTTTCGGCGTATGCAGGTTTCCTCACGATGTTTTCCTTCACCGTTTTAATTTTATTAAACCACATTATTTATGTTAATATAATGATATCATAACCACGCTAAACTTTTTGTATCGTACTTATTTAACTCTGAGGCTACCTACTGTTGTTCCGTACACTCTGTGACAGCAAGTTAACCCTGTCGGCACGTATGCGACTTTTCGCATCGCTCTCAACAGGCGTTGTTTAGCGCTACGTGACCCGAATCTTGGACTTTCCACTCCGCTGTCGTGAAAAAAGACTTCCCCCCCCAAGTGTTGTACCGCATCCGCCATTTTTTTTCGCCTGCAACTCTGAAAAGAAACTTTTAACAAACCTATGCTTTGTTTCTTTTTAAACTGTGAAGTTGTAAACAATTATCACAAACTAGCTGTTGTCCGCGGCTTCGCCCGCTTGAGATAAGTACCTACCCATAAACCACCTGGAAGAAATTCTCTGATTGATAGTGAAAACCGCATCATAATCCGTTGCGTAGTTTAAAAAATCTAAGCGTACAGAGGGACAGACAGACGGAATCGACGGCCGTAGAAGAGTCTAGATTGGACTGTCTGCTATCAAACTGTTTAAGTGCCTACTTGGTTCACGCTATTTTGGCGCTGAAAGGTTAGGTTAGGTTAGGCACAACTAGTGACGAGTGTCCATGGAACTAAACTTCAAATCGGGACATGTATTTACCTATCTGTCATTTGAATGGGAGTTCATATCAGAGGTCATTGTCCTGAAACCTTAAAGGTCAAAGACATACGTATATTGTTACATAATCATTCAATCAGTTCTGATTCACATTAAATGACAATTTTTATATGACAATTCTTCACATTTCCGTATCATAATGTTCCACAATTTCTGCTAATTTCCATTTAAACTTTGCCTTCTAAATACATAGTATAAATGGACTTTTCTTGTATATTGTTGAGGCAGCGACAGGCAGCTTAATTAACTCTTAGCGCAACAGTCATTTCATAAATTCGATTTCCGAGAGTCGTCTAAACTGTGTACACCTACTGTATAATAATATATTTTATTATACTGTACTTACATGAAATTGTAAAGTGTAACTGAACAATGTATTTTTGGACTAGTAGGTACCTAGATGTTATTACTACTCAATCATCTATTTATCAACGTTCATCTTTGGACATAGGCATCTTTATTCCAAGGTAATAATTATACAGATTCGTAATGTAATTCTAAGGAAAATAAGTTTTTATTAATAAATAATAATAATAATAATGTTTGGACAAATTTACACACGGCTGTTTAGTCCCAAACAAAGTCGAAACTTGTAAATGGGTACTCAACAACTAATAAACGTACATAAATACTTTTAAATACATACAATCACTCAGAATCCGAAAACCAACAGTTATCCTCATCACACAATTGTTAGTCCCGGGAGGAATCGAACCCACGACCTTTGGCGCAGTAGGCAGGGTCACTACCACTACGCCAACAGGCCAGTCGAGCAAATCAATTAGTATATTAAAATTTATTACTTAGGGATCCCTAAAAAACTATAACAAAATGTGAATAAATATTTCGCAAGGTTCTACGTAAACTATCCGTTGCCGTAGACCAATAAAATGTCCGTCTGTCCGTGTGTCCGAGTGTATAATGAAGGGGCAGTTTTATGGAAACGAACGGTCCGCTGATTCAGTCCGACGATAATGTATTTTTATGAGAATTTACATTACGTTATCCAGTCGCTATAAATACGTAGACAGACATTAGGTACTACAGGACGTAGAAATGTAGATACTTATGTATTGTGGATGTTTGTCACTTAATAATGTTGTAACGACTAGTGCGATTTTGATGAAACTTGCTATATTGATAGTTTATTTCGTGGGTTAAAACAGGTAGAACAGTACGGCATAATGTAGAAATAAACTATGCTATTAATAATATCATACCGTTTAAAATAATCTCTGTTATGAATTGGTCCAAAGTTGTATGGGCAATATACCATCATACTAAAGAAACAACTATAAGGTTAGCTATTAATCTAAAACAAGTCACTGATTTGTTTAAAAACGTATACTAGGTATTTTTTAAATGTCGCTTGCTGTATTTTATTGGCCTTATCCTGTAGTCTACATACTTTTAAATTCAGCGCTGTGTTTTATCCACGCATCGCTGCGTACAGCCAATGTTTCGGAAGTACCTATGAAAAAAATAGCCACTGCAATTTTGTGCGAAAAGTTCACGCGCCGGTGTGATTGATGCCTAACGAGCTTTTAAAAAAACAGTATTTTAGAGACGTACCTCTATGGATAGCTTACTATATTTTATATTTATGGATCTTAGTATGAAAGTTGACTATTTTATAAGGACATTTCCAAACAAGTTGATATGTATTCCGCCAATACTATTATATACACCTAACGCGGCCAGGGAATGTTTACCTTCCTGGCGAATGCGGCGATGCGGCGCGGTCAGCGGCAAATCATTCATGTTTGAACACTGGAGCTTGCTTAGCTGCATGTCGTCATATATTCCAATTTGTACTGACAATGGAAGCATTCGAACTCTCCGAAATTGACGAAACTTGGTAGGAATGTAGAGCGGGGAATTCATATGCAACCACATGACAATATAAAAAATTTATATAACCGAATAAAAATGGCAGTAGAAATAAGAAATATTATTGAGGTTGAACGCCCTACATTCCATTTCGGAAAGCTCAAATTCGGGAATTCCCGAGGTGTTGTATCCGAGACAGACAAATATTCGGCTTAAAATAAAATATGTGGTTGTCCTCAGAATTACCCAGTGTGCATTCCTACCAATTTTAGTCCATTTCGGAGTTCGGGTCCAAAAGCTTCCCTTGTGAGCTTACTAGTGCTATCATACAAAATATCACCATGTCTTCAATTCAAGAATTGCCTGACGCGGTAATTGTTTCATGATTTTGTTATTTGTTATTTGCATAAAGTTTGTGCGGCATCGAGTAGAGAATATGCAGGAAGTCAGAGGAAATATTTTGCAATTTACCACCCATATTTTTAGACTGTGTAATTTTGCAGAAATATAGAAGCATAATAGGTACAACAGCAAATGTACTAAAATCTCTAAGTAAGTTAGATAAAAAGGTTGTTTCTAAGTCTGTGGTAAAAATTCAAACACACCTGGTGCCACAACTTACAATAGGTCTGAATAATTCATAAACACTATCAATTACAAAATGGTTCACGATAGCTCGAATTCAAGGACTCTTTGCCACCAACCTATTCCGAACAGTAATATTGATTAAAACAATACAGTTTTAATTGAAATTGTTAAGTAGCTCTCGTTGTTCAATTGACTCTGAAATCATAAATGAAACAGGCTCCAATGGAGAATTTTTAAGTTCTTTGATATAGAATGTAACGCGTGTAGGGTGATTTCTATAGTTCGGAAACTGTAGTAACTCGTGGTACTTCTCTATGAAGTCTGAAGCCGACACTGGCTTTATTAGGAACCGGTGAGATGACGTCTATATGACGTCTTTAATCTCGATCCATAGATCGCTGCAGATATGGATCTGTATAGGAACTGATCGCTCTCAACCAAGCCTCTTCCTTCCTCTTCTAATTCCTGACGAAATCTACAGTAAACACTACCTACATAATATGAGTTGTCTATCTTCGTAATAATTTTGTTGTCATCGTTCTGTAAGTTCATCCCTTTTGTTTTCTTCATCAGTCTTATTGTAATCCTTACATATTTCTCATGATATTCTGCGATATAATTTTCTTAGTTGAATCCGATCATCAAATTTGAAACTTTCTCTCTATATTTTTGTACAAGTAAAGACATATACACAAACAAAACTCGCAATAGCAATGGGGTTGTAATACCAACTGTCTTTTCATCTGCCAGACAGAATCCCCTACACAAAACAAGACATACATTAGTATCAATTGATCCACCCGAACTCACAATAACGAAAACTTAACCTTATCTACCCCACTACTAAGTAATTTGGATGACCCTACTGGGGACATTAAGTGAATGGTTGATTACAAACAACCAATTCATCGTGATCCCTCCCTCTCCTTTAGGGCTCATGGTGCACTAATATGTTTAGGTTACTCAGAGGTCTTGTATAAATGGAGAATCTTTGTTAATAATAATGCCTTTATTAGGGCGGGATATAAAAGTGTTCGTATGAGCGATTAATTTTGTGAGTAACTGTGTTTCTGTTTCCATCCCCCAAAGAATGATAGGGTTCGAAGCTATGGTTTAAAAATTTTGAGAGTTCTTTTAGGCTTTCGCATCCTGGCTTTCAAATGCATACTTTGTGATAGGTAGATTAGTTATAGCTTATTCTTCGACTCAAGTAGTCATAAGTAGCTTCCTAATATCGTTATAAGACCTGCAAATAGATGGATTTCGAGGGTCGAAGTGTCGCCAGGTATTTCTCGCCTCCTAAGAAGCTAAGGATGCGAGTCAACCTCTACATATTTTTCTGGTAGATCCCACATAAAGCTGTCCTGGCGATTTTCCTTCAGTTACGTCTTTCTCAAGCTGTGTGTGAATGTGACTCATTTTACTTACCACCAGAAGTTACGACTTGAGTGACGTTGTTAGACAACAGATCAAAATCGATGTCCAGAAATGAGTTTTTTCTATTGCAATGTGAAATTGTGATGGTGCCGCGAATGCCAACAGCCACCGTTAGGGTATTTATTTGCGGAAGCGTAGCGAATTAGGCGGATCGCGCCTTGTCCGGCCGCAGAGGCCGTGCTCTTCGCGGTGCGACGTGAGTGGCAAGCGGACGCGGGTGGGTTATCTTGCTTTCATAGGTATTTATGTCAATTCCAAAATAGGTGCAGAAGATAGGGGCAAGTATTTATCTGACCGATTGATGCTTGTTCTCGGGTCTTGGATGTTTGCCTAATGCGGGGTATGAGTCTGTCGCGTTTATTTATTTAAAGGATTCCTTATGAGAAGAGATTTACCAGTGTCATTGACCCCGATCAGCTGAGGATTGTAATTTTACATTAAATATCCGAAAAATTTACCAACTGTAACTTGAAAACGGTTAAAAATATCAACATAGTTTCTTTGGGAAAAAATAGTACCTACAAAAAAGTTGTAAAAAAGGACCCGCAAATTACTACTAATTTAAGACCACGCCTGCGACGTTACAGGGACGCGGGGCGAGATGACTAGGGTGATCTAGCGGGTAGTGCGCGGAGGGGCCTGCCCGCCCACAACCCGCGATAACCCCTTAGTCGCCTCGCCCCGCGCCCCTGTACCGCGCGGGCGTAGTCTGAATTAAACGGTCAACAATCTGACATTTCATGAAAGTGGGTCGTAGCGCGGATTCCGCTCCGTTCATGCCTCGGAGCTCGTCTGTTGAGTGACAGTATCGATCTCACATAATCGCGCGCCGGCAATCGCCCCCCACCTACGGCCGGCCGTGTTCGCCCCGATAACTCCAATTCCGCTTTATCTCCCCTTATTTTCTCCAATTTTTTCACCGCCCCCACTTTTATTTCGTTCCTTTTCTTATTTTCCTACTACTATTATTTTCTCTTATGTATTTTTCGTGTTTCATCCCGCCCTCGGTGCTCGGCTCGGAGGTCTGTCCGCGGAAGTTTTTTCCTTCGATCATTGTGGGTCGTTATTGGTGGAATCGTGGGTAAGTGCCAGTCTCGAGGTTCAATTTTTTTTAATGAATTCTTCCTTTATATTCAGGAGGCTGAGACGATAACAATAAATGAAAAATGTGGATTGTTAGAGTGGAAAAATATTCATCACCGTCTAAGTATTGATTGTTTTTGAAGACGAGTTATTTGGCTCTTAGAAGTCAGTGAGTTTTGTATTATGACATTTTGTTTTGATTAAAGTTCGAGTCATTTTGAGTGGTTATCGAAAAAATCGACATTTTCTCAATTTGATGATTTTAAGTGATTATTGAAATGAGTGATTCCATTCTAATCCCGGACATCAGGTAACTCCGCGGCCTGATAAACAGAACAAGAACTTTAATAGCTATAGGTAACTGGTGACCATTCAATGAATAATTTAAATTTTTGTTCCACAGAAGATACCCCAGTTTTTGGATAAATTCGATTTGTTCGACTTTCTCCAATCTTCTTTTAAAATCCGTCACCTTTTCATTTTCGAGAACAAATGTCTCATTTGCGAGTGACACGATCTCATTAGAAACCATCATGTTAAGGGCGTGCGCACACCGCGGCAGCTCGACGCGAGTGATCAATCAAAATTGTCAACCGATTGGAAAGTCCACCATGTTTCGCTGAGCGAATGGCGCGCATCAATCATGTTTCGAGTAGGACATCGAGATCGGGTGCGGCGTATCACGTACTGTTCTAAAGTGTGACGCTTTCGAGTGTGTGTCAGACGATTTTTAGCATATTTTTGTTTACACGCTGATTTTCACATAAGTACTTGCTTTATGGATTTATAGTTTCAAGAAAAATGCTACAGCTTTCTCTTTTTCTTACAGTAGGACTATGTATAGGCCTCCTAGTTTATTTAATTTTCATTTAGATTTGAATCCCTACTGTGTTAGTGAGTATATAAGTCTTAACTACCTATATTTAGTAAATTAATTGAATAATACGTCTTATGAGTTATGATGACATATCTTTCTATCTTGGATAACTTCTATCCATTTCGATGCCATCTTTCAAATGCAAAAAGATATAAAATAGTAATATTGGGGTGTTTGCGAGCAATTTAAGCGTAGTCTTATGTGACAAAGATAAATTTAATAACTATTTACCTATTTCATAAATTGTACCCATTGGTCCGAGAAAAATCGGTACACCATACAACCCACACAAAGGTAATGTTAAACTAAGATCAAAGTCCGATTCTACAAGACATACATAGTTGAAAATTTAAAATAAATAAATATACTTTAATTAAGTGAGTAAAATTAGGAGTAAGTATATGTACTACGAAACATCAATCAACAGTTAGCTGACTTCAAAAGCAACTACTATAGACACATGCCCACATCGAAGCGGCGTATCATCAGAAAAAATGTGACAGATTGCGTAACAGTCCCTCCATTCACAGAATTCAGCAACCCGTACACCCATTACTGACTCGGGAATCGAACCAGGGCTCAAGTGGTCCAACCATAAAGCAAATTAATCAATTAGCCGAGGGCATGTCGACAACATTACGAGCAACGTTTAATTTTGCTATCACCCTTACTTGGTATCACACAACCAGAGCTTCACCCTTAAGCAAAGTATTCAGAACTAGGGGTCCTGATAAATGGCCTCGCTGTAATTTTTGTCTGTAATTGTGGGGGGGTAATTTTGTGCAATTCTGCTGACGCATTTGGTTGATAGTCGTCGAGTGCAACGTTTTGTGCGAGTGCTTTGTGTTGATAGTTTATGATGAAGAGCTCTGATGTTTTCCCTTTTAGAGTTTATGTTAACTGTTAAACATCCCGTTATTAAATGATGGCTTTGCAGATTTAACTCTTCTGTTTTTACCGCTTTACATAATAAATAGTGTTTTCTTACGAGACTGGCATTGACTTATTTGAGTCAGCAGCCTCAAAAAAATGAATAAATGAATTTTTTGCCTAGCAATCAGTGGGTACTATATCATTCTAATTGTGTTAACAACTAAAGAGAAAGGTACCTACCTATTTATTTATTTTCGAGTTTCATAAATAGGAAATATGACTTAGTTTTTTAAATAAGATACGGCTTAAATGTCTTGTAACCAAGCCAAAATCTCCTTTAAAAAAGTAGATATTTAAGATTGACGTGAATGTTTCTTCAGCAGATACCCTCCAATCAGAAGCGGGCTCGGACGGGAACAGCGAGCACGCGTCTTCCGGCGACGAGGACTCGCAGATGAGGCTGCGGCTGAAGAGGAAACTGCAGAGGAACCGGACGTCCTTCACGAATGACCAAATAGATAGCCTCGAAAAAGGTAGCCGTCACTTAAGTACTGACTTGAAAATAAGCCGCTAACCTGAAAAATTTGGTAACGTAGTATACCCCAATATTCGATCTGAATATAGTGCATTTTTGGTAAAACATTTTTTTGTAATTTTTTATGGCCTTCAGTATTGTGTTTAGGGCAGAATAATTCCGCCAATTTCACGTAGTGGAAAATACACTGTGAGATTATTGATCGGTTTCTAAAACAACACAAGAAAAAAAAGTATCATACCTACCTACACTGGAAATAAATACAAAATAAGTAAAGTACTTTAAAAAAATCAATTTTATTAATTTAATAAAAGTAATTATCATTTCCACTTATTGTGCACATATTTGCACCAACTAGCTTTCTGTTCTATTTTTTAATAAAAATCTATGTTTTCACGTGGGTATTATGGTGCGGAAATACAAAGGACATAGGTATAATACTATTTTGAAAATAGACTTCAAACGAAGTAGGTATCTTTTTAGTCATAAATCACACACTGCATATAATTATTTTACCTAAAGCCTACATTATTTTACCGCCGAGATCTACATCTATATTTCTACAAACTTAGCCATGAAGCGTCAAATAAAGTAGGTAATGCACGACCATTCTCAACGTTAAGGGCCCCCCAGAGTCTTCATAAACCTATTTCCGAATGTCCCTTTCATCTTATTTATTGTTTGCCGTAACAACAACACGGTTATTAGTAAATAAATAAATATTGTCCCCCCATATTTGTCCAGCTCTCGGCCGGTGGCAGAGAGACCAATTATTGACGTTGCCCTGTTAATCTTAGTTTTTCTTGTTTGTTTGTTTTGCTATTGTGTATTGGTTTATTGCTGTGATTGCGTATTGGTAATGAGAGGTTTAGATTTTTCATTCAATTACTTATTTGTAATACTACCTATCGTTAAATCGGCCCGTTAGTGGAAAGTATGAAGTATACCGAAGTATTCCGTGATTGACTAAAATTTAACAACATCAAACAAAATTATCATTGACTTTAAATTACTTACTAATGGCTATACTATTTACATCTACTTGCGATGGGTTCTACATTGATATCAGGTGTTTTTAAATGTAAACTTTGATTTACAAAATATCTGATATCCCTTTTCTATTTTCCAGAATTCCGAATTCACAAATTGAATTCGAGCTGGGTGCTCAAAATTGGAACCTGTTCGATTCGAAATTTAATTTTCTAACGGCTGTCCACAGAGTTCGAGCGGACGCACTACCCGGATGTGTTCGCGAGAGAGCGGCTGGCCGAAAAGATTGGATTGCCTGAGGCACGTATCCAGGTAAAAACTCCAGTTTACAACGCGGTGAGGTGGCTGTATCGGTGATTGTCTTTGCCTCAGAAACTAAACTCTGTTTTTATCTTAATGTTAACTGTCAAAGTGACACAAGGGTGTGAGAGAGATACTCGATTGTCAAGGAAATTTGAAATGTAATTTCCTTCTCTTTTCCATCCATTGCGTAACATTGACAGACTAACCATTATAAAACTTTTTTAATATGGCGCGTATTTCTAATTAACATCACAAGCTTTTGTTTTCCACGATTTTAACCAATTAATAACGGTAATTGTAGTAGTTTATAATCGGTGCTGTTAACACGTTTCATTATGAATTAAATCCAGCGAAATTGGACAAGAGCGCTTTTAATAAAGCGTTCGATGAATGTGTTCATAAGGGCCTGTTTACATTCGCTGTTTGCGCAGGCCGGGCCGCATGTAGATGCGTCTTTAGCAAACAAGCTAAAAAAACAAGGGCCACAATATAACCCCACCAAGCAGCGCCGGTGTGTACACACGGCCTTATATGCGTATTATATAACTTATATGTAAAATATTGGGATATTGCGGGAACAATATGCTAAGTACTGCTTTTATTTTGTTCGAATATTGCACGTGGACTTTTTACGTGAACGCAAACAGCGGATTTATAGTTTCAGGTTTTACATTGAGCTTTTAATAAAAACTATGCATCTGGGTATATTATTATGTTTTGGATCAGAATCAAGTACTTATGATGTTTTCCCTTTTATTTTGTCGTTAACGATGAAATTCTTTAACAAAAATCAATTTAAGTGGGTATGTATGACTTGTGGGTACTTAAGATAAGACCTACCGTACTCCTTTTATTTGTCGGTTGCTATTTTTCAGCTTAGCAAACTAAGTTTTAATTCTCTTACGACACCGCGTATTATCTGCATAAACTACGTAAAATACCCCATTTGCACTTGTGTGTCAACCCACGCAGTGTTGCCAACGTTTCAAAAGATCGTTTATCACGTTTAGCAAAAGTTGGCGCTAGTTTTATAATGGCTTAACATAATGCAATTTTGACAGCGACCTTTTAACTATTTTTAAAGCACTTAGCACTCTTGCGTTATAAATCGAGTTAGTCTAAAGTGTATTTATAATGTTTAGTTGTTGCTTGGTTGCTAATGTTGCCAATTCATGCATGTTTTATGACATTTATTAACATTACACGAAGCAAATGGATAGACAACATAAACGCAACAAAATATTTTTTTCAGGTTTTCGAGATCATCTTTCCTCTTATAATATTCTGACGAACTTTGCAAACAACTCCGTCACCTTGCCGAACTCCGGGGAAATGTGGCAAATTCGCAAACTTTCCGGGAGTTTTCATGTACGGGAAGTGAAAAAAAGACAAAATGGCGGCGACATTGTTTTCAGCAAAGTAGGGCTAAGCTGTAACATTAACCTCTTGTCGACGTCCGTTAGTTAACATTCGTGGGAGTACGTGCGGTGCAACGTCACGAGGCCGCCACTGAGAACCCTCTTTAGGGTTGGCAATAAAGAGATTTTTAAAATTTTTATATAATTATTTTTAATTTTGTCAGATGTAAAAAAAGTTTAATTTAAAGGAATATATAATAATTTAGGGAAGATCTAATATACCGTCTCTCGAATATTAACATATCTCGAATAATTATCCTACGTTGACAGATATTCATTTTAAAATATTTATAATTTTAGTCGGAAAAACTGTAAGTAAATGCACTACCTATTCAAAAATAAATACGCAAAAAGATCGCCACAGCTCAAACGTTGGGTCCTTGACCTTGCCCATAGAGGCAGGCAACCACTAAGAATAGATTTACTAAATTTCCACCCCTGAAGGGTTGAATTCGAGGGCTTGAAATAGTTTACAATATTAGTTAGAATTTCATTATAAAATCTGAGATAAACAACAAATGCACCAAGTGACAACCCTTGCTGTCAACTCCACATTGCGCATACACGACAAGGTACATTAGACTCAAACACTAACAAGTAAAGCTCAATTTGCTTCGCACTACGTACGTGGAGGCTTTCGAGGAGTTGCGTGAACATCGTTTTGTATTCTAACGGACGCCACCACGTGTTGCCCCGGGGTTCAAGGCTGTGCGGAACTGGTGGGGGTATAGGGAGACCATGAGTCGTGCAAAATAGAGAAAGCTGTGTTAAGCGAGTTAATTTTTAGTTGGTGATTTTTTTTGATAACCGTAACGAAGCGAGATTTGGTAACCAGATCAGTTACAATAATTTCTATTATTTGCTTTAGTACATAGAATTGATTGAATTCGAGGAATTCTGTGGTTAGAAGAATTTATCAGAATTCATCATAGTATGATCAAATTACGTATAAATATCTTCACGCTTGTCTTCTCTGACGGGGTAGGCAGGAAGAACGGAACGCTTAGTATTGCGATCCTGACGCACCTATTTTGCTTCTCTCAGTGTCATCATTTTTGCACACACGCTCGCCGGGGACGCGAGTGCTCCTCACGTTTCCGTCCGTGAGCACCCGCTCTATCTGATTCTCGTATGTCAGTCTCGGTCGTCGCGGGTCCTGCTAGTAAAATGAGTACCTATTTATGTAAAGCACATTATACAAAGATATTCCTTGGTCATGGTCACCCCATCCAGAGGGGAGAGGTATCGATCCTCAGGCCTACAGGAAGCGGGGGCACGTTTCCTGCCGAAGAGGGGGTGTTTTGAAAAATTGGCACCCACCGCCGCACAAAAACATTTTTACCACCAAAACACCCGAATTAAACTCTAACACACAGATGATAAAAGCGCGAGCCTGTGCAACAAATGTTGCCACATGAATAAATGGAAAGGTTTTTGTGGTGTTCAGATTTATAGTGTTTATCTGCCTTTATGTTTTGTAGGCAGTAAATAAGATGTTTTGTGGGTATAATTTATGATTTATGCGATACCTAATTTGTAGAATTTGTATTAGATGAAGTAATACTTATAAAATATTTATATTTATTACTTATAATAAGTATACCTATAAAATCAGAATCCTTTTAGAATGTTTTCTCTCATACCTATCTGATTTCAGATTTTCTCGGTGAAATAATTATAACAACTTCGCAAATCGCCGACACACCAAACCGTAGTTTTCTTTTTGCATAAAATCTACTGGTTCAGTTTAATTAAAATCAAAATTGAATGTAACAGACTACCGGATTTACATTTACAATAGCAGATAGTGCATCATTGCCATAGGTCTAGAATGCTAATGAGAAAACTTTGTAATGATGTAAACTTTTAACTGCGCTACCAATTAACAAAATATTTGCGCAAACAAAAATTTTAAACCACAGCTACATGCAATAATGTTATTAGAGGCAAAAACAATTATGGCGGCGGCGACTCGTCGGGAAAATAACGGAATTATAGCAAATTCCATTTGCTAAGAACCCTTCTGAAACGTTGTTTCGTCCGAACTATGAGGGTAGGAGCACAATTTATAAAAGGCCAACGGGAAATGACGGGAGAGGCGGGAAAAGGGCCTGTCATCGCTGTCACGGACGAATATCTATAGAGTGAATGGGAAAAAACGAGAGACGTCATAATATTTTACTGTAACATTAAGCTTATTGCACAATGTGGGTAGAGTGATGGTAGAGTGGGTGAGCTCGTGACATGAGGAGACCTTTCGTCGTAATTAAACGAGACTCTGGCTTTACATACCTACCTAAATATAGATTCAACCATAGAGTTTTTTGTTCAGATGATTTTTGGGTAACTAGTCTGATCAATCTATGAGTACTTTCACAACACAATGACAATGGTTCAATAATTATTCACATAGACTGAATCTTTGAATAGGTAGGTACTATTAATTATCGATTATTTTTTTTATTTCTTGAAACTTTGATCGAAATTACCTATTCTTAAACTCATAAATGGTTATTTAACGAGCTATTTTTAACTTCAGAAATGGGATCCGTCAACATTATCACCCTATTATACCTACCTAGTTGTATAAATAACACTCTCGTAACAGAAACTATAGAATAATAATTTGTTTTTTTTTATGTGAAACATGAATTTAATGTGAAACATGAATTTTATTCTCAAAACAAATTACTGCTTCGCCCCGTATTGAAACACGATTATAGGAAAGGATCATGTGCACTACCCAACTGACAATTCGAAGTAAATATTGTAGGAAATATTCAATTATTTTAATAACATCCAACCCGACTACGTAGGTAGGTACATTATGTAGATATTAATAGGCAGGCGCATAAAACTTTCGCGCAAAAGGAGTGTGTATGTATGTACGAGTATATGGTTGAAGGGGACCCTTCCTTTCGCGTAGGTTTTGTGAGGGTTCGAATAAAATATTGTCGGTAACATTTTGCCGATTTTGTTGGAGGCCAGAGCAATAATATTATGACATATTGCCTCCTGGGCGACCTCTTTGAGCGCTTCGAGTTTTTAGGTATTTTCTTTGGAGAATATTATTAGGTACTTACATAAAACAGAAGTTATACAACGTACCTACCTAATGTAGAAGTATTATTTTGGGCATTAACTACACAAACGAAACGGATTCTGCGCCTTGTGGAAAAACGCTGGTGTAAAACAGATAACTTTATTATTGGGAGAAGGATTTTGAGCCCTGGTGGATCTCAATGTAGGCACTATTTCCTGCAATCATCCTACCTAGATTCCGCAGAAATGCCCAAAAAGTCGTACGACATATAGTGCTTATATATGTACTCTTTATTTGTATCTAATTACTATAAATTAGTAATTAGTGTTTGGTTTCATATTCAATACATACTTTTAGGCCAAATCTTCTGCGCTATGTATGTAGGTAGATGTTGGAAATAAATCGTAATGCTTTGAATAACAATCTTAATTATATCATAAGTTCAAGACACATTTTTAGTTGAACTTGTATGAAGTGCTTATTCTAGGTAATATAATATGATCGCAGACTATTTCACATAAAATATTAGAGGCATCCATTATTCGCTAACGCGCGTCCTTTCTGAAAGCGCGGGAAAGCTTCAGGCGCCATATTGCTGACGCCATGACTGTCGGCGGCGGAAGTGACGCGCACGTGAGGGCTACTTCCGGGAGCGCGTTCCGTTCCACGCAGTTCAATGTCACAATGTTCTGTCCACGGTTGAATTATTTTAATTGTTACCAACTTTTGTTTCCAAGACGGTTTGTTTATGATTTGACAAGTTTGCGAATTGAAAAGTTCGCATGACGTTTGTTATATTTCGGGCCTTTTAAGCTTAAATGCGGCAATAATTACAATTCACCAGAAATTTGGTTCGGTTTGAGGCAGTTTTGTAAGGATTTCGTCGACTTTCGCAATCCAATTTAAGCTAAGCTACTTGCAAGCATTTTAATTAATTAACAAACGTTTGAAATTCGATTCCGGATATTTCAGTTTTGCGGTTATTTAAGTAAATTGGATGTTCGGAAAAATGGACGTTTAGTGATATAGACCTTCGGGGAATTAAACATACAGAGAAAAGAATTCATTGATTACTCATTCGAGGCATGAACCACCTACAAATATTAAGATTTTTACTACTCTATAGTTTTAAACTACGAGTGAATACTCCAAACATAAATACTTATTAATACACAAGTTTGGTATAGGTACACGTAGGTACGGTCGACCGCACGTCAGTGGAAAAAAACCCAGTATAAACTGGTCTCTTATAGCAGTAAAATTCACTAATAGGCTAGGCCAGCTCAAGGTCAAAGTGTTTCCAATGACTTGCGGTCGACTGTACAAGTAGTTATTGATACATAATCTGCTTTAAAAGTTAAGTAGTAATTAAATCAAACGCGATCGCGTGTTCCATCACCACACCCCTCGAGCCAGCCCGATGTCATTACCGTCATAATTACCATTAACTTTATTAAACGACATAATTACCTGTCCTACGTGAGAGCGATGACGTACTGTAATAGCTCTGGTAATAGGTAATAGTACCTACACGAACTGTACCGTGCCTTCGTATTTTTTTCAGTTTCTTTAAACACAAATATTTCCAAAATTATAGTTCCCTCAAAGTCAAAGTCAAAAGTATTTTATTGCATGTAAGTACACTGGGTACATTTATACAACGTCATTTTTTTATCTACCACCGCTTCCAAGGTGTTATATAGAGCTGGGAAGAAGAAGCGGCGCAACCTCTAAGCCACTTGTGTTTTATACCAATAGGGCAGTTAATGTTACTATTACTTGCTTATATATAATTTTGATGATTTCTTATGGTTTATTAATATAAGTATAAAATTGAAAGTAGAGCAACATTCACTTCAAATCATCATCATATCAGCCTGCTGGACAAAGGCCTCCCCAAATATCTCCACGACGACCGGTCCTGCGCTAACCTCATCCAGCTGGGTCCCGCGACCTTCACCAGGTCGTCGGTCCACCTTGTCGCCTGGCCTACGCTGCGTCTTCCGATACGTGGTCGCCACTCGAGAACCTTTCTGCCCCAACGGCCGTCACTTCAAATGTCTTAGGCAAATTACGTAAGACATGATGACGGCGGGGAGGCTCTCCTTGCGGTATACGCGGACTCTATTTCTTTGTTTTGCATATAGCTAGAATCGGACCACCATGATGTTTAGAATTTTAAGATTTAAACTAAATCTTAAAATTTTATTTAGAGCCCTTAGAGTTGGCGCGTTAAGCAAATTGCAAAATTTTTAAGCTCCCTACTAAAAATATCTGTCAGGAGAAAATTAGTAACTAACTTAAATTTTGTGGTACTTACTTTATTTGAAGTTTATAAGATCCTCAACCTCCAACAGGTATGGTTCTCAAACCGTCGAGCGAAATGGCGTCGTGAGGAGAAGCTCCGCAGCCAGCGGCGGGACGCGCCGGCGGCGTCGCCCCCCGCGCCGCCCGCGCCGCGGCTACCCCTCAACGGAGGCTTCAACTCCATGTACAGCCCCATACCGCAGCCCATCGCCACCATGGGGGACTCCTACAGGTGAGAACTATAATTAGCCACATAACGTCAAAAATTGAGTTTAGCATACGAAATTGACGATGAAAAAACATGGATTTTTCATTTTATTTAGACTACCTTAATATTTTATTTATTTTTGGACTTAATATTCACACACAATAAAAATTCATTTACAGGTATACGAAACATTTTATCTAATCAAATAAGATTTTTACAGCCTGTGGATTTGACTACAAAAGTGTGTGTAGTTAGTTTTGAATTACCTTCCATTATTATTTTTATGTAGTAACCTACCTAAATTTTCGTAGCATTACCTTTATTTTAACTCTACCTAGCACGTTACCTAGGCCTACCTACCTCATACAGCTTGGACGGTTTTTTCGTTTTCGGTAACGCAACTGTACCTAGCTTTTATGTTTTACCAGAACATACCTACTCGCACGTGGGTATTTCTGTTAAAAGCATTTTAAAAGCTTCGGATTTAAATGTGTACTACTCTGAATTTTTTATAAGTTAGTAGGTACATGGTTACTGGTTCTGCCACAATTTACCAGTAAGGCGCGAATTTGCGACTACATTTTTTCTGTCATAAATTTCACAAATATGATAAAATCTTTGTTGAATTATGACTACCTATTTATGCAAAGACACACTGATAACCCGAAAAACAAGCCCTACTTACACATCTTTGATACTTATTTCTTTTTTTAGGAGTTTGTGGCTTGGTTGCAAGACCTTTAAGCCATAATACTTATTTCGGTCACTAAAACCCTTAGAAAGCAACTGGACAAAACGAATAATTGTAACCCATTTTCAAAACGTTTTTTTTTGTTGGACTAATTTCAATTTAGACGTAGACACAGGACGCCTTAAGGTCGCGTAGCGCCATCTATCATCGAGTGGCGACACTAATTAAATTGCGCACGAAATCGAGCGGCAAAGGTCGCGCCTCCTTGCGTTTTCCCGCCACTGCACCGAGACGAGACGCTCCGAAGTTGCGCGCCTCGCGCCGAAGGTCGGCCGACTTTCCATTCCACTTGAATTGATTTTTAATAGTGAACTACGAGCTTTAGCTTTTGTCGTGGAGCAAATTAACTTAGTGAGACGAGAAGTTTCCCCTTTAGTTCGGTCTACGGAATTCATTACGTTCTTTTTGTTAGTCACACTTTCCCTCGTGAGACAAATAAGTACTGGAAACTGAATGCACTGGTTGATGATTTCAAGGTATTGTTTGTTGTAATTAAAAAGGGCTCGCGTCAACTTTTAATCCATTTTTAACTCTATTAGAAAGGCATGTATATAATACCTACCTATACAAAATTAATTGGGTATATTATTAGACTTATTATTTTTGAGACGATCGATTATTTTAACACAAAAAATGTGTTAAATTGTTCGACCACCTCAAAAATAATAAGATCAAGTTTTTAGAAACGTTTTTAAACATTTTAAATAGCATTATTTCTTTAAGAGGTGTTACTTTCATTTTGGGACCGTTTACTAAATTTTTGCTGATTTCTTTAAAAATGTGCTATTAGTTGTTTTATTTTTCCTGTAATTTTTACATAAACAATAATTTCCAAGGCCGGCAACGCACCAGCACCCCCCGGGTGTTGCAGGTGTCTATAGGCGGCGGTGACCTCTTAACATCAGGAGGCCCGCCTGCTTGTTGCCCCCGTAGCAATAATAATAATAAAAATTTACATAAACCTAGGTATTACTTTTATTCATTTTCAACCAACGAAAACAAAAGAGGGGGAGGTTCTCAACTCGACCCGTATATTTTATTTTTATTTTTTATGTATGACCACGCATGCGTACCTTCCAAGGTACGTGTGCAGAATCGCACCTCTTTTTGTAATTATTGTTTTTTATATACTTTTGGACTTTTGTTTAAGAAAATATATTTTTGAATGCCAATAAAGATTGGAGAAAAACGAGGTTTTAATTCCAGTCGTCTTCATTTTTGGTCCTTCGAGCCAAGAAGAGGTGCGATTCTGCACAGTACGGACGGAACTTTTTTTTGTTTTAACTAAGAACAAGGATCCCATAGGTTCTATGGATGCAATCAGCGTATAGCATGAAATAGCAATAGTCTTTTACCCCAATAATTTGAGAAGACGCTTCCTATATGGCGGGGTCAAACTGAACAAACACTATCTATTTAGTCGGGTTGTTGTTTCGGGCAGTTGGTTTGGCTGCCCCCCAACAAAAAAATCACATACATAGATGGAGATAGAAGATATTATACCTGTCTTGCTTACTCTTACCACTTTTGTAATAAGTGTGTCCCTCTCTGATTATTATTGTTATTTTAGCAGCTGTTCTATAGGATCCTTGTTCTTAGTTTTAATGGATCTGTGTCACAGAGGAAGTAATAGTCTCCACTGACTGTGTTCGCCATTGACCGTGTGCTTGGTTCCACAGCGCGATGCCTGGCGGGCTGCCGTCGTCGTGCCTGCAGCAGCGCGACGGCGGGTACCCGTACATGTTCGGCGACGTGCTCGGCGGCGGCGGGTACTCGCGCGCGCCCGCCGCGCACCAGCAGCACCCCGCCTACTCGCAGCCGCAGCCCACCGGCGGCACTGGTCAGTATTTATTTAAGGAATACATTTAATACATACATTATAATAATAATAATGTTTGGACCACATACCTTAAATACTTAATAGTGCTATCTCTTTTAGACTAATTATAAAATACAGAGAGACATAGACGTTGTCAACTCATGGTAGGCGTACTGGTGGGGTAAGACCACCGGGGAATGAGGAATGACTAGCTTAGAGTACCTCAGTCAGTATATAGAGTTTAACTGAATAGTTTGTTAGATCTGGTCTTTTTAGTTTGTCTTTCCCCGGTGTCACTCTTACCCCACTTACCTTATTCATAACCTAACCAACTACACTACTGCTAAACTATTTATATAACTGCCCATTCATTCGTTTTACTAATATTTTATTTTTTCACTGCTCGAGTATTTTTTTTCTGGCTCTGTAGGATTCAATAATCAACAAATTTTGTTTTTAATTAAGTTTACGTTTTACTGCCACACTAATTCATCTACCGCCAAAAAATTATAGTACTGCGCTGGTTTATTTTTAATCTGACTGGTATTTATAACCGCTCTAATATTAACGAAAAGTCGTAAAAAATTATGCCGTTTTTCTTTCCAAATTTAGTGGCGAAACTAAATTATATTCATAAAAGCATCCACACAAAATTGTTGGATTTCAAGCAAAAGTATAAAAACGTTACAAAACCGACGGAATCAAGATGAGAGGCCTTGGAAAATATTTACCAACTTCGTAATAAAATGTAAAAAACGCTGACTCAAGAGCAAGGGGCGTCTGGCTCACAAGACCGCGACATGACGGCGGGGAAACAAAAAATAAAAAGGGAAAAAGAGGGAAAATAGGAGTTCATGCCCGGATTGGATTTGCCGTTGTCTGTTCCTTACAAATGGCTTTTAAATTGATTTTGAATATCGAACGCTTTTGTTAACAAATAGCGACGGAATGTAGACTTTTTAATTTCCGTATACCTAAATGTAAATATAGAAAGAAATTTAATTTGAGATGCGAACAAAAGAACGCTTAGCCGTTTCATTTCGAGGCAACAAAAAATGCCTAAACGTAAAAATTCATAGATTTATTATTCAGGAAAAGAACAAACCGTGAGCCGCTGGCGCTCGCATTGTTTTAAAAAGCCGTAACTTTTCCATTTGATATTATATATCATGCGGCGGACATTTTTAGCCGTAGGTGGCGGAAAGCGGTATGAATTATTGTTGTTTGGGGCGTTTCGCGGCATTGTTCGACTGCAGAGTTTCAGCGCAAGCCGCGGACAAAAGAGTTTTTCGCAATTCAAAATGCACGCTCTCGTTTCATTTACTCTTTTGCGCTCTTTCGACGGGTGCATTTCCAGCTTCGTGAGGTATTAAATAATGCGGATTTGTACCACTTTTCATTTTTTGGCTCCAGTCCTCTCGCGATATCATTCAGTGTAGAGACCTATATAAACATAAACATTACATTGTAGATTATTTCAAAATCTCTTTTTGTATTTTACATATTTCTTCCTTCCTTATTAATTTCTGCTTTCCTATTTGGCGGGCCCACCCAAGAGATTTTAGCTTCATAGTTCCTATTTCCTACCTACCTGAAGACTTGTTTATTGTGACTCCTCAACGGAACGGTTTAAATTTGAATTGTCGCTTTTATTAGGATCAACTTACAAATCTAATCTTCCATTTTGATGTTATATGCTTCGTAAATCAAAATCGACACTTAATAACACTCTTTCAACATTGTATTAAGAGCGACAATTGAAATTAAAAGTTGAGGAGTCACCATAAACAAGCGGCCATAGAGCGTTGAGTGAACGAGTCTCGCAGGAGCGCTGTTTAGAGCCGATAATAGCGAGTAATGAATGTAAACGGGCAACCCTTTGGCGCGACGGTGGTGGAACGGAAAACTGTTATCGCGACGCTGCACGCGGGCGCTAGGGGTGTGACCGGGGTAGTAAGGAACGAAATATACGTGTATAATATACACTGACTTGATAGTGGATAGTTATGTTAGGTAGCTCTAGCTAAAATTTTGAAGGGTAGGTATGAAAATGATTTTCCTTTTCCTGTTTTTTGTAAGCGGATTAATAAATAAAATAAAAATTGTATTGTAATAAATATATGTAGGTATTGATAAATAAACTAATATAGGTAAACAAGCTACTTATACTCGTAACAAATACTTACGTAGATACCTACTTAATAATAAGAATTTCGGTACCTACAGGTATATTGCGAAGAATTTGTATTTATGCAAATGTAGGTTCTTAAATGTGTTTGTAACAAAAACAAAAATTTGCATTAACTTCATTTCCTTCGAATACTGCGTGTACTGCTCCATCCCCTTACATGTGTGTATAGACATGTAGCTTCATGACAAACCTAATCGAACCTCACATACCGTGCCCACATAACGCGATTGTGTGTAATAAACGGAATGCAATCGGAATCCTATTAGACATATGCCTGTTCGATACTGGAACATGATGTTAATAGGTTTCATGTTGCTCTGTTAACAGCTCGTATTGGAAATTGATTGGTAGGTACAAAGGCACGAATATCCTGGTACATGATTGAGGATCCTGTTTACAAATATATAGTACCATGTAGGCCATGGCCGTGTTTGTAACCGAGTTTTGTAACCAATTACAATTTGTAGCTGGCTCCAGCCGTGTTTGTAACCGAGTTTTGTATCCAAATATAATTTGTAGCTGGTTCCGGCCGTCTTTGTAATCAGCTACAGTTACAAAACTCGGTTACAAACACGGCCGGAGCCAGACCATGGTGTATACCAAATATGGTCCATAAAGTTATCGACTTAAGTAAAAATTTGATACCCCGACTATCAGAATAACTTGAGGATATCTTGATTAAATATGAACATATGGACAGAAATTTTAAAAATCACACTAAAAACGACTTTGTAAGAAAGCTTATTAAAAATGGACGATTGTTTAAATGACTAGGATGTCTTGTCTAAATGTTACTTCAGCCTATAGTCCAATTTTTACAATTGATAAACAAATTTGATTTTAAAAGATGTATTGCGGATGTTTGTTGCGCCGCTTCTTCTCAGCGCTAACACCTAGGACGCTTGGTAGATAAAAATTGACGTGTATAAATGTACCTAGTGTAACACATATGCAATATTTTGACTTTGACCCCAAAAATAATATGTTACAAACGCCACGGGGCAGACCGCATTTTATTTACCCCGTCCTTTCTTCCCGTAGGTGTAATATCGGCGGGCGTGAGCGTGCCAGTGCAAATACCGTCGCAGGGGCCGGACCTCGCGTCGAACTACTGGGGCCGGCTTCAGTGATCTCAACTATTCGGGTTCCCGCATCGACTGCTCTCGATGCCAGAGAACCCGAGCGTGCCCGAGTCGCCATCTAGCGGCGAGCTGGCGCACAACTACGCCGACTCGCACTTGTCTATGAACGCTCTCAACATGACAGCCGGCCATGACACCGCCGTTTTGGCGGCAGAAATGCAGGAACAAAACTCTGCTTCGTAAGTGAATTTGAGACTAAATCAATTTTCATTAACCGGTAATACTTATTCAGGTCGATGTTTTTTTCTCAATGGTGCATTATTATTAGTTTTTGTACAAAAGACATTCGTTCTTTAAAAATATAAACGGTTAGGAAGCAACTGATGATGTTCAAACCTAGTGTTTAAGACATGCATGACCATTCACAATACTGCTACGAGCTGCAAATACCAGGTTATGTTTATAGTTAATTTACTTACCATGAAATTATTGACCTGTGGCATGTTTTATTGTGAATGGTCTTCTTTAAAATTTAGTATGCTAGTACAAGTGTAAATATAGGTAAGCGCCATCTATTGTTGAGTAGATGAAGTTTCCGGGAGGCGAGAATTCCCCTCGGCGGTAAAAAATAAAAATGTAAATTGTTTGTGCCAACGTTTGTAATAATTGAGTGTGTCCTTTGAGCACAACCCTTTATTTCTTTGATGTATGCAGTAGGGGTGCGAAATATTAATGCTGCAGAGAAAAACGTGGCAATGAGCTTCGTTACAGCGATTTGTTCTCACCCCCGGCTCCGACAAGTTGTCATACAAACTAATAACGTTTGTATTCTTGTAAAGTTTCACTAATCGATGTTGTATGTACCGTGCTGATCGCAACCTCTTAATATAACAAACACACAAAGACGAATTAATTTATGTTATTTATTTTTATTACATAATTGTAAAGATAAGATCAATATTGCTGTGATTAAAAAGTAGTTAGATTATTTTTACCACGACAATTTTTTGGAAAAAATCTTTGCTTTTGTACGAAAAACAAATTGAGAACGACGACTTTTGATAAAAACTAGAAAATACATTCCTTATCATTTTGATAGATTTTTGTTTCGTATAATTATTTGTTTAGTTTTTGTACTGATAAATAGCTTGTTACGATTACAATTTTACATTTGAAAATGTAAAGTTATAAATTTTGATGTAAATGTTTAAAGTGCTAATATATTTTCAGTAAATGAAACGCAATACGGAGGTGGTATGAGGTGATACGGTAAAATTGTATGTATATGTAATGTAATTTAATTTAGGTTGAGTTATATAAGTGTAAAATAAATTATTACTCAATTATAAGTACATATAGATTGAGGAGATTACAGTGAAATTTATTACTTAATAAATATCGCATTAACCATTTATGTTGTTTCACTAACATAGGACGTTATAAGCTTTGAGTGAATTATAAGCAACTAAAAACAGTCTGAGTAACCGAGCCAAATCAAACCCCAATTAGAAAAAAAAATTGAAATTAAATGTAATAAATTCTTTAATTACTGTAAACGACCGCCTTATCGGTCTACTGAGTAGTAGGATTCATTTCCCACCGAGGGTCAACAATTTTGTAAATTTTGATCCTGGTCTGGGGACCATACTTCTATTCAATAAGTCAAATGTCAAACAGTGGGTGGAAAAGAGAAGGAAATGACATTCTTTCACAACTATTATTTAACTTTGACAGTTATTTGCATTTAAATAAAAACTAGACTTCAGTTTCATTGTCGCGTTCTAGACTATACAACTAAGTGTGAATACAATACCCACCCCAACTAAAGTTATGATCGTTTATAATGACGAATGAGAAACACTCGAGTGTGTCTAATAACTCAACAATAGCCTAATAAAAGCTGTATAAAATATTATTATTTAAACCAAGTCGGCCACAGCAGATGTCGCGGAGCTCGCCCGATATGCAACCTTATTGAGTTCTTGCAAAATGTTGCCACCCCAAAAATATTTCCCCGCCAAGGGAAATATGCCTTTAAGTATATTTGGGCGGTACATATTAATTTTGTGTGTTGGCTCTTTATAACAGGGGTAAACTGACGCACACCGGGGTAGTTTACCCCTACGTTTGGGAGGAGGGTCCGACGACAATGGGATGGGATTAAACGTGTTGTATTGTAGGCATTATACTGATCTAAGCTTTGTCGGGGTGTAGTCAGTCATGTACAGTATGTTGGTATTTTTCTATAAATTTCTTCGCCTAGTGGCTTGGACGCAGCTTCCTCGTGGTTAAACCGGGTGGTCAAACTTTCTTGGTTTATGAAAAGTAGCCATGTAAAAAAAATTACAACATCGTACTGTATTTTCAGCGTAATTTTCCAAGAAAATGACGTTAGAGATTGGTTAGGATTTTCTGTGTTGGTTTTATTCATGCCTAAAAGTTTTGGAAACATTCTGGTAAGTTCAATTTATACTTATTATAGTTTTATTTAAAGAACGCTTTAGACGTTTTGTAAGCATGTGTATTTTTTACTTTAAAAATTGACAAACGGTCAGAGACAGCTTAATTTCTCTAATCTAATTACACTGGCTCGTGTATTTGTTCAATTCACAATCACCCTGTGTGTGTACTATAATGGAATTCTATCAAAAACACGCCAGTACCCGGGCCCGTCTCTCCCCGGCGCTATTCGTACTAACAACAATTGCACAGATTATCAACGCTCGTAATTGGTTTAGATTTTGTCTGTCCGTCCGTCCCCGGCGTCACCTATTGAAGGACATCTGCGTTTGATTTGAATGCCTAATCTTCCAAGTATGTTGTGGGACTATTCTGACAATAAAATGCCAATTAATTTATCTTTGTATAATAATTACGTATTATACATGTACGTTATATATATATTTATATATCTAGCAGTTGCCTTCGGCTTCGTCAGCGGGAAAGTTTATCGCGGTAAAAAGTAGCCTATGTCCTGCCCCAGAGTTCGATGTATCTCCACACCAAATTTCATCAAAATCCGTTCAGCGGTTTAGGCGTGAAAGGTAACAGAGAGACAGATACTGTGCTATATTATATATATATTATGGGATACATTTTAACGCAAAGATATCTATTGGCGTCCGCAGTCCTTTCAAGCGCAGGTAAAATTTGGTGTATTAATTTTCGGCTATTAATTTGCCACTATTCGTTCAATGCGTACAAACACAAGTGGAACAAATTATTTCCCTGATAATTTTAGATCATGACATTCCCCTGTCCAAAATAACTTTTAAAATAATATACAAATTAACAAAAAATTATAGCCTTTATTCATATAGAACTTAAATTGTCCATTGTTACTCAAAAATCACATTACAGCAGTCTTACAAAATTCATTTGGTTTGCTCTGACAAGTTCTAAGTAATACAGAGATCTTATTAATTAGAAACTAAAGCCGTAATAAAAGTTTTAAATATTTATTTTTAAATGGTCGCTTTCGAAATACTTAGTGACTTCCAACAATTAAGATACAACGTATACTAACTAAATTATAAAAGTTAAACTTTTAAATATGAATCCTATAATAGCAAAGACGGCCATCTGTCGTTTTGCCAAAAATGAGTTCCAAAACTTGGAACAACGAGGAAAAGTTCAAAGTTCAACAACATTTGTAAGTCAGATTGCCATGAAGTTCTGAAATATGTGTACATATTAAAGAATCTGGCAAAATATAATTTGTGTCAGTTTTGGGCGTAAGTTTTTGCCTCTCGCTGTACCTAATTACCTTGTTCACGATATGAAAAAAATAAGTAGATACCTTATTTATAATACTCTTAAAATATTGACGTTGTACGGCGTAGGGTCATGTTGCAACAATGGGCTCCTTTCGTTCACCAACGCTGGTTCTTGAGTATCAGCTCCGTATACGATGCCTTCATACCTGTAACGATGTTGTAGTTATATTAACAATCAGATAGTCAATAATTTTTAATCTAACTAAGGGTACAAATAGAGTAGGTAGATGAACAAACTAAGTAGTATTTAGGCACATGGTAGCAGCCAAGTTTAGTCAGTAACCATATCGAGCACTTTCCCTCCCTTTTCCATGCCTGATAAGCTAAATATCGTAAGGTCCAATCCACATTTGAGTGTCGCTTCCTTACACCTAATAATAGTAATACTTTTAAATCAACTAGGTACTTATTAAAAAGTATTTTTGCTACCATGGGAAATACATTTAAACAAAATTTGTGGTATATACGTACGTTTGGTTTCCATCCCGTCTCCTGAAACTCGGTGTGCCTGGCATCCTGGGGCTGATGCCCCTCGGCGGAGGAGGGAAGGGCGGCCTGCCTCGGCTGTGGTAGTGCTGGAACAGGAACCCACCTACGGCCAGCATTACCCAGAGCAGGGTTACCATCGCATCTGTAATGGATATTTTTTAAATTAAGCAAACATTGCCAATCTTTACTAAGAAGGTAGAAAAAAGGTCAAATTAACAGGTAAACTACTACAGAAGTCATTTCAGATATAAATACATACGGTAAGCTGTCTTGTGTTCAAATACTAAGATGTAATTCTCAGTAACATTAATCAGTGTTTGTTTGTTTGTTTGTTTGCTTGCTTTACTTTGTTTAATTCATATTAAGCTTAAGGAATATTTAAGATTTCTTAGCTTCAATCGAAGGTTTATACAGAAAAAAATATCTGAAAGAAGCTACCTTTAGGAAATTGATTGATCGCGAAAAAACGCTCTAAAAAAAGCTAGGTGAAAAAATGCGTTCCAGAAATCGTTCTAACAAATCGCCGCCATAACTTGGATTTTATCGCTTCTCTCGCTCCCGCAATTTAATAAGTTTAATGATACTCATATTAGGTACTTACTCATAGTCATAATTATTAAACTCAAAACCAACACTTACCTCTCCACTGAAAGGGCGGCGAAACCACAGCATGATTGAACTTCTCCACTACCGCCCTTCTCACCGTGTTGATCACTATGTACTTCAAATTGGACCCTACGTAGTAGTCGATAGCGAACACAGTTGCGTACGCGCCGAGCACGGCGCAGCACAGTATGTTCGACAGGAACGTTGCAGTGACCAGTGCGACCGACGTCATGACCATTATCGTTATGAACAGGCCCCAGAATGTGCTGTCTTGCTCTAACACAACTTGACCACCTGAAAAGTTATTTTACTGTTATACTATAAGGTATATGGAATAAAGTAGACATATTAAAAACTAGCTGTTTTTAAGTAATATCGGACTTTTTTTTGCTCGGTTCCTAAGGGTCGTCGGGTGACATTAAATAGCCTATGACCTTCCTCAAGAATTGGACTATCAGATGCAAAATAAAAAATTTCAAATATAACTGCTAGTTTCAGATTTGCGCGTACAAACAAACAAAAATTCAGCTTTATTAAATTAGTAAGTACTATAGATCAAAGTCAAAACAGATTACGATGATAGAAAGTCAAAATATTCTTACCTGGTGTTCTATAATAGATCATTGCCGACGTCAAGAAACCGAGATGTAGCGTCGACAAAAACACAGCCAACACCGGTATGCCGTAGAACCACCAGAAAAGCAGCCATATAGCGCCGAAAAACACTCCGGACAGTATTGATGCACCTAGTAGAGCTACAAAAAAAAACAAATCGGTTAGTAGTTCAGAAGAAATGCGCAGTACCTACATACATAAAACTTTCTCCTTTTTAATGTACTTTTTCTGTAAAGGTTGGTGACCATTAGGGCAATTTGCACTCTTGGTTTTGCATGGAAGGGAACGTTGGCTTCTTCCAAACCAAATTAAAAACCTCTTAAATTCTTCAGCTGCATGATTAGCTTAAGAATGCAGTACTTGTCGCCTCTCATCACGTTTCCAAAGTATTTCGGCTTTATTTACTGTTTATTGACTAGTAAGATTGTCGAGCTGATCAAATTCTGAGAATATTAAAGGAATTTCCGAATGCCTGCCGCAATTTTAAAGATGTATCTACATAGATGTAGCAACCTACTTGGTGTATCCAAGTCCTCCATCAATGAGATCGTTATGTACGTAACAATGACTCCTGCGAAAGCGCCCACCAAAAACATTTCTGTCTTGAAAAACCGGTGGCCGAAGTAGCAAGTGAACAGTCCAATGAAGAGCAGCGAAGCACAGAACAGCTGGGATGTTATGTCACCTACAATAAGATGAAAAATTAGAAAGAATGTCTGCTTTTGATGGATATATAAGCAGCTCCGATATATAACAGTTAGTATTTCTCGTTGTCTAAAAAAATATTTTACATACAGCCGCCTACCCTACCCTCTTTTTTTAGGCTGGAATCAATACCGCTGGTTGTGCTTAATAAGAAAATGTAACAGTTACCAAGTAGCTGACAATCCCCGTCGAGGAGGGGCGAGCACGCGTAGCTATGCGTAGGTACATACACAGAGTATATATCGTCGTTGGAGTAATGGTACGCCACAGCCACGTAGACCGAGCCGGTGCCGGGGTAAGCGCTAAGCATGCGGCGCATGGGCATTCGGGATATGCTTTCTGGTATCTAAAAGGCAAAATAATACTTTAACATTTTTATTTTCAGAATTGTTAAAGATGTTAGGTTACCTACTTGATTTTTAGGTGAATACCTAGGTAATATACCTAGCTAAATATATTGTTTTAAAATTTAAAATTTGTACGGGTATTGCCACTAGGTCAGTTCAGAATGGCTTTTCTTGTTATACTGAGCAGTCTGTGTTAACTTGTCAACACCTTATCTGACAATATTAAAGCAGGAAGGGGATTTATATTAGGTACATTAATAAATAATAATTCCATACAAACAATTATTGTCAGATGGGTTTTTTCTCGAAACTTAAGTACATTTACTGACTGCTCTCAAACGGTGAAGGAAAACATCGTGAGGAAACCTGCATACGCCGAAGAAGAAATTCTTAGGCGTATGTGAAGTCCACCAACCCGCACTGGGCTAGCGTTGTGGACTATAGCCCGAACGCCCTTGTGGAGAGGGTAGGCCTGAGCCCCAGCAGTGGGGACATTAATAGGCTGTTGATGATGAATTATTGTCAAAGTACATACTGAGCGCAGGCAGAGGGAACTGCATTCTGATTGTCATGATTGGTCAAAAATGACGTGCCAGACGTCTTGTATAATGTGTTAACTAGTGATGTATGATGTCAGTACCTACCTCAACGCCATTTTCAGCAATCTTGTCTATTGTCAGCATGCCCCTTATACCATCAAAATAAACATCCTCTTCAAAATTTCTCTCCGGTAAATACATTCTGTAATACTTCATCCTGGTTTTAGCTCCTTTTATCACACTGGCTGGGGCAGCATCAACGTTGATATAGTGTTTGTTGTACTTAGCATACATGAACGGTGATATGTATATGGGGAATTCCATGTTGGCACCACCAGGTATCGGATCTATTTCAAACGAAAGTTAAAATTAAGATTTCTATTATTTTTAACTTTGTAGACAGTTTGTGCTTAATAAGTTATTACTCTTTCAGATTGCCACAGCTTATTGAATCTAAATAATATATTGTATTAAAGAAGCAATGAGCTTTCATATTACGCCCTCGTTGATAGGGTAGGCCTGAGTCCCCGCAGTAGGGAGATAAATAGGCTGTTAATGTTGATGAGCTTTCATATTCAGTCCTGAGTTTAGCATCCAGATTAGGTTTATTTCGTTAACGTTTAGTAAGTCTTGCTACATGTATTGCCACCATTAGGTTACTTGATGAGCAAGGGAGTACCTAACTTAAGATACTGGAGACTAAAACTTTAACATAAAGAGTGGATTTAAAAATAAAAGTCCCGACGCAGAGCAGAAATAATTTTGTACATCAACCCATCATCACTTGTCTTTGATACTCGTGAATAAACATATTGCTGTCATGCTCACAGTTGTAATGCACTACAGTAAAGTCCCAACATGGAGAAGGAAGAATTTTGTTGTACGAAATTCTTCCTGCTCCGCCATCGGGACTCTAACATTTTATGAAAAATACAAACTACCTACCTACCTACTTAATTAATATAAATAAAAACGTACTCATAAACATACTTACCCAAACCACTGTAGCCATGTATGGAAACATACACTTTTAGATCAACATCATTATTATTTACTATAAAAAATATGTCCATAACATTTTTCACAGGGCTGTATAGTCCAACGTTTGTGCCCGAAATGCTTGACCCACGGACCAGCGTATTGTTGTATAGAGTTACGTTGTGTAGATGACTGTGAGCTTGAAATATGATGAACAATACTTTTTTATTAACATTCTTCAAAATAACTTGAATTGTAGAAGTACGGTTGATGGTGACAAAGTCACCATAAAGTTCCTTGTCAGAGAGACTTAATGTCTTATTCAACGGTATGGTGATATTCACATCTGAAAATTACAATAACAATGGTAGGTACAAGAAAAAATTAAATTAGTAGGTACTTATCAGATACAGTTGTTATGTACTTACATTGTGAACTTGATATTGAGAAAATTGAAAGAAATATGATTAAAATAATATTACAAGGACACATTAGAGATATCATTATGCTCGTTATTTATAGGCACTGTTCTAAGGTTTCGAATTAGTTTATTTTTGTATTCAAAATCAGCTGTTCATTTTGACAGTGACAGGTCGATTTGGTGAGAGGATAAACTTCTATACTTTTGCACCAACAAAGGTTTGTGATAATGAGATAACTTTTAACACAGGTTTACTTTATCTAAACAAAGTACACTGAACCCAAGGATAATAATGAAATTTCCAGTTTCCATTCACCGGCCATTCATAAACAACACAATGTAGTCTGTGAACACAAAGCAAACTTGACAGTTTTATTTTATTTAGCAAAGGCAAAGTAAATTGAGTCATACAGCTCGCTGAGACATTGAACGTAACTCTAAATACTCTGAAAAAAAATCAGCCTTACATCAGCCCAAAAGAACGTAGATAACGTTCAAGCCGGATATTTCGTTCTCAGCATCCATCTTACGCAGATCGTGGCTCAATCGTAGTCTCCACTCATGATCTAATTAACAAATTTTTCCCAACCGTCATTTGTTTTTCGACAGATGTAATGGATGATGTGACCAGCCAGCCCACTGTTACTTTAACTTGCTGATTCATCTACCTGATCTCTTCACAGAAATTATGTCATTCTCGCTAGAAGCCTTAAGTTTGTGCATCTAATGAAAATGCGTTGTAAGCAGCTTCATCATGTTGTTAATAATAATCCAGATAATAACTATAAATTATTCAGTTGAGCAAGTTTGTAATAAAAACATTCAAAACTCACAAACTATTTATTTAGATTTTAGAAGTCAGTGTCAATATAAGTATTTATTGCACAATCTAAAAAAATATAATTTTAAACAGTACAAATTATTGAAGTCTCAGACTGAATGTTTATTCTCAGATTGAAGTGCTAAGAAAGATACACTATGTAGGTACTTGTATTTATAAATACAATGTATGTATTACAATCTAAGATGCTACTACAATATTATATTAATGTGGACTATTTTAGAGTAAAGGATAGATGCACGAGATTAGGTGATGCAGTCGATAAAGAGGTAATAATTAAATAAAAATATATTACAATAACATACAATAAAATAAATAAACATAAAAACTATACATATTACAGGATACTTAATAAAACCAAAGTTTTGAAGAGTACGTAAGACAGAGAACAATTGGCATAGATTTATAAGACAGTTGACCATTGTGACCCAAGGAGCATATAATATTCAGGTAGGTACTTACTAACTCTTAGTGGACTGTAATTTGAACAACATTTTATGTCTTACTTTACTAACATTCTCTGTTTTAGGTCTAAAGAAAAACTTTAAATATAACACAATTTCCAAAACCACAACATTTTTATTAAATAAAATAACAATTAAATAAAACCTATGTCCAAATTTATAACCCTGTAATAATTTAACTAATATTTATACATGGCAGTACCCAGTTAGTTTGAGTTGCATTTAAATCTTGGACAGATTCAAGTTTTATACATTACATTGTCAATTAACAGCTTATAATTAGTGAGTTGTCTTCACTTTGACTTAATTCATCCACATTTCTTATTTACAAGTGTAATAAATTAAGACAAATTGTGCGGGGAAGAATATGGATGCATTTGGTGAAAAGAACTAGTCGGATTTTCTCAAAGTGCCTCTAGTTCTCCAGGCCTTTAGCAAGTTGTATGAGAAGTAGAGTTGGAAGAAATGCACCTGCGATGCCAGCAACACGAACGCATACCACAGCAGACCGTATGGGTAGCCCTGCCATAACTTTATCTCCACCTCAGAGCTGTCATCTTCATCCTCATCCGTCGACAGGTACCTCCACACGTCGCCACAGTAATAGAGCATACAGTAGAGAAGAGGACCGAATCCTATAGCGGTAATACCATACATGTACCGTCTCAGATAATTAATGTTGTTACGTTTGATCGCAGATAGGCCTAGGAATGAGAGAAGTAGAGACAAGCACCACACATATTCCCACCAAATAGGCTGAGGTATCTGTAACTCCTCAATTTCCAGTATGAATATGTCCAGTTTGTCCAGTATGTCCGCCGAGAGCTTTGCCAGCATTGTCAGGAACAGTATGTGGTGGAAAAACATACAATACTTCAGCCGCGACTTGTTTAGGGCACTTAATTGATACTGAGCTGCTATTTTCTCCCTGTGCTCAAAGTCAGCACCATTCGTACCCGTCACCATAACACCACCTCGAAAAGCCATTTCTCAACCTTTTTCTCCTAAAAAAGTATCGAATAACTACACACGCAAATTACTGTCACTTATTCATTTAGATAATTTCCGTCTACACACCGTACACACCAATATTTACAAGAACATCTTGTAACCATGAAATTAATCTAAAAATATTACAATCAATCCACTGACCCCTGTGACAATTTGACAATGCATGGCATGTGGCAAGAAATGGAACTGAGGGTGCGTTACGCAACGCAACGTGTACTATCTCCGAAGAGAAAAGAAAACTGCCGTTGGCTGTCACTGTCATGTGTCAAATGTGTTGTGCGTGCACAGACGTGTAAAAGTTTAAAGGAAGTGTGCCTTGTAATATGAGCCGCCCTTATGATGTTTATTAGTATGATGTCCTATAATAATAGTACTTACCTCATTACTTAGTCATTAGTGTAGATACATGTGTGAAATAGAAAGTTAATGTTTTTGAAAAATAATAACTTTTGCAAAGAAAAATGCCTGCCCTTGTGGTAGGTACTTAGGTACCTACTGATTTGTCTCATGCATAAGATGAAAATTGTTAGTAGTTAATAGGCGGTATTTAAATACTATTCAGTTACCAGTAACCTCAAAATAACCCGTCTCTCCGTCTAGAATTAAGTTTAAAGCTCGTTTGGTGGATGGATGATAATTGTTTAAAAAGAATATTAAATACATTTTGACATAAAAATATTTCATTCATTCTCCAGTCAATCGATCGTATGTTGCGAAACGTGTCCCCAAGATGACAGGTGCCTCATTCTCAAGGGCCCTGTACACGTTGGCCGAATGCGTACTTTGGCCGTAGACAGGGCCTATGTAGTCTGTGGCTTTGGCCAATCTTGAACGTTGACATACTCGACAGTAACTAGCTCAGATTAAATTACATAAAAAGTTTGAATAAATATTTTGATTTGCCCATAACTTCGAACGATTGGTGCTAGACCCACCTTGATAGTACTCAAATGAAAGATTTCGACGAGATCTAGCTGAATATAATCTATTATTATTTATTTAATGACTTATAATAATTTAATTATGCAGACCTAAACTAAAACAAAGCCAATTCTTTTTTAAATTATTTTATTTAAATTATAAAGTACTGTGACAACCATAATATGTCGTGATCGTTCAGTTCAGATAGTTTGAAATTTTAATAAAACTTTTGATATATTTTGATATTTTTAGAATTTGCACGCATTATTTGAGAAAAGTGATAGACAAGCCCTTGGCCAAAACCAGGCATTGATGGACGCATGTGTGCCTCGGCTTCGCCTATGCCTGCATTCACATGTTCATAAATCAATGCCTCTGTTGCGGGCTGCTGCAGTAATGTACTTTAAAATAAGATATATATCATAGTCAAAACTCGGTTAATCCACAGAGCTAAATATTTTAACGCTGATATTCCACTATCAAAAACACACCTTATTATCGATTCCCCCTCCAGCCGCTAAGCGCAAGGCACATAGCACACTCACTCACTACATTACTACTCATTCACTGACTCATTCATGTTATGTCAATTTCGTAAATATGGCGGCTCGATCAATGAAGTTGTAAAGTGTTGGACAAAGTGTAATTTTAAAAATTGATATGTTTGAATCTTGTGTCGTTTTCATGAGTGAATACAACGATTAATGGGCCATGGGAAGAGGCCAGGAGTTGTTGGATGCGGCCCGTGAAGGCGACAGGCGAACGGTTGAGAAAATAATTGGACAAATAACTAAAAGGAGTGGTCCTTTTACAAGGTAAGTTTTATTTCATGTATCTAAATTTCTTCGCAGAGTTTCAAGTAACATTGTCTTCTTGGTCATAATAAATATTCTTTCTTCTCCTATTGTAACTGTAATTAGTGTTTAGGACATGAAAGATGTACCATTGTTATCTTTTATCAACAATCGCTGTAGGTACCTATTGGTACTTGCGACTATTTTACATGTTTACTTGCTTATCAAGTTATCACTCACTACCTATATACCTATACTGTAGTCTGAAAATAGCTTGAAAGTTGGGTGTTGTGGTGTTGTTCATTCATAAGTATGTTGCAGCTGCTATGTAAATAGAATAGTGGGCGCATACCTACCTATTTCATTGAAGTTCTAAGAATTGCCTGTTATGGAATTGAAGACAAGGCCAACCTAATAACGTATTAGATGTTAGCTAAATATTACTGGGAATGCTCAGAAAATCCAGACTCCGGTTCTAGTATACTCAGTCAGTTATTAGGAAAAAATTAGTAGATACATAAGTATATTGTACAACTAATAGGTATTTAACTGCTCTGAAAAAACTGGGTTCCAAGAAGGTCTTACTTAACACAACAGTTGAATAGAGTTTTTTTATACATTTGACATAGTAGGTACCATATTTCATTATGGACCCTATTTCTAGTCTTCTAAAGTTACTTTTAGGTTGCAAATTAATTACTTTAAGGTCTATCTTTTACCTGCTCTATAGTTTTCCTTATAGATTTTCCTTATTTTTTTAGTATCTTCTCTCATTGTCTTGTATCTTGAAAGTTACTAACTATTGCCTATGACTTCGTTCATGGAATTTTAATCCTCTTTGGGGTGGAAGTGGAATTTTAAAAATCCATTCTTGGTAGTTGCCTGCGGAAACTATGCAAAATTTGATAAGTATTTTTTTGCCTCTTTGGCCTGTGCGTTTGTAGGTTTATTACATAATAGATGGATCCGTCAGTAATGTTTCATAATGTTTATTTATTTTCTGTTTAAATTTTTTTTTTTTTTTTTTTTTTTTTTTTTTCTCTTATGTGTTTGCAGCTTAGAGGCAATCTGCAGTTTTATCTGCAATAAGCATCTTTGTTCACTGCGTCACCGCCGGCAGGTCTTGTTTGCTGAGAGAGTTCCAGTGAACTCCTAACTCGTAGTTTGAGTGGGACCAGATTTATTCCTGGAACCTGGTGAGCAGGCTAGTCACACTGTGCCTGCTTAGTCTTGAGAACTGGATGCTATCTGTACCCATGAGGTGTCTAGCCGTTTCATTCTGTTTAAATGAAACTAATTTTAAATAAACATCAATATTCAACCAAAGAATAATATTACTAATGATTCAACTACCTACTAGTCTTTTTGAATCAAACATTATCCCCTTATCTAGATGGATTGGTGGGCCAACTTAATTAGATTATCAAATACATTGACTGACTGAATATCAAAAGTGACACTATCTTGGAAGAAGTGCCCAAGCTATTGACATTGGGTTAAGAATTTTTGTTGTTTCTACATCTCCACACTAATTAACTTGAACTACATATTTTTTAATGTGATTTATTTGTAAGCATTTCAGGTACCTATACCTTGAACTACAATTTACATTTCGCTCTATCTTTTCAAGGTTCCGAACCAAAATGGTAAAAAGGAACCCTTAATGTGGAATGTCGACCATATGTTTTCACTGATGCTTATCTCAGCAAATACTAATACAATTGACTTGAAATTTTGAATGGTTTTAAATAACGATTGGCCCACCTCTATTGCAAATGAAAAGATTAAAAAATATTTTTATTTTCGTAGCAAAAGGGGCTGAAATGTCTGTAATTTTTTAAAGTGAGGTTATTCAGTCAAGTTGAATAACAAAATGAAAGGGCTTCATATAATAATTCATATTCATAAAAAATCTTTTCATTTTCTTAGTCGCTTAATATTTGACTGCATAGGTTTGCCACTTCATTCCACAAAAAAATCTGTAATTGTTATGTTATCGAAATTAGTTTGGTGTAGTGTACCTAATTTGTTTTAGTAACTATACTATAATTAATTCAGCAAACTGTGTGGTTGACTGTACTTGTGAATATCATCTTAAAAGGTAGCAGGCAGTTACCTATCTATTTAAGGAAGTCGGATAAGTTGAACCATTATAAAGTGAAGTGTTTGGCGGCGGGCCAGACGCCAATCGATGTGGAGGAACGTGCATTGAACTTTGTCTGATTGTCCGTTCGTGTCTACTACCTGCTCATCTACATGCCGGTGCATTTATATGCAACGTGTGTCTAACCAGATGGGCTACATGGAACGACTTGTAGTCACGTTTCGGTTGACATTATTCAAACAAGTATATAAACTGACAAAACTATCAAAAACCCGACTATGTAAAGTGAACTACAGATCAGTACAATTTACCGTTACCGTTTAAGCGATTTCTTCCAGACAACCTCATACACCCTATATCGCTCTCGGGATTACGACGAAATACTAATCTAATGACATCTCATTTATTAAAATCCGCCCAGACTTACGCGAGGAGATGAAATTTTCATAATTTTTTCGATACTTATCATGTCAGCCTGCAGACGTCCACTGCTGGATAAATACCTCCCCCAAGGATCTGCACGACGACCGGTCCTGCGCTAACCTCATCCAGCTATCCCGCGATCTTCACCAGATCGTCGGTCCACCTTGTGGGAGGCCTGCCGATACGCTGCGTCTTCCGATATGTGGATACTACAGGAAAATATTATTCCCAGCTCAATTGGCCCAGTAGTTTTTGAGTTTGCCGGGGGACAGACTAACAGACAGACAGAATGGCTTCGCCATTAAATATGGAAATTAGTGATGAAAAACATGGTAAATCGTGTGTTTCCTTAAGATCCGTGACAGATCTAAATTAAGGTTTATCGCGTGAACAATATACAGACCTAATTGGGACTGGTTTTATTTTTATAGCATCAATTTTGTGGGTGTGAGTCACTAATCAGAATCACTAAACAATTGGTCGGATTGAACTTATCAATCTGACCCATTTTGTTGTCTTGAGACCGTAATTGCACCTAATTGGTTTGGCTCCTGGGAGAGCTACTTCATAATTTTCTGTTACAACTTAATTTGAGGGTATTTAAATACGCTTGAGAGCGTCAGTGGCGTCGTGGGGAAGAAGCGGCCAATCATGTCGAGAGGTCCGAGTTCGATCCCCGGTCGGGCCACAATGGGTTTTTTCTTCAAACTTATGTACATTTACTAACTGTTCAACACTGGAATATTCGTATCTTTTGTTATATTGTTTTAGCTCGAAACGAAAGGTACGAAGTAAGCTGACATTTCCCTGATAGTGGCAATAATTTCCGCTCGGCGTAAACTAATGAATATTCATTTGCTGAAGCAATATCCATTATGTTAGGTGTGGCTCAGCAATTTCATGCTTTTGTTGTACTTGGTCTCATTAAACATTTATCGGGATTTTTTTTATCATTGCTGATCGAAATTACCGTAAGTCTTATCGCTAAGAGCGATTTCTTCCAGACAACCTTTAACGCCACCTTAAGCTTTTTTCAAGCTCGCGATCTTTCGATCCTAAGTAGCATGTGATGGACTAATTTACTTTATTTATACTAGCTGTTGCCCGCGGCTTTACCCGTATAAGTTTTTCCCGCAGGAAAGTTCACCGCGGTAAAAAGTAGCCTTTATGTTATTCCTGACTATCTATCTCTGTACCAAGTTTCATCAAAATCCGTTCAGCCGTTACAGTGTGAACGAGTAAGAAACATCCTCACTCACAAACACCCATCCTCATAAACATCCTTTTCCTTACAAACTTTCGCATTTATAATATTAGTAGGATACTGGGTCCGGGGCAGCATGCACACTCAAATCTTCTTCCGGTTTCTGTCATATTATTTACCTATAGGTATTCAGTGTTTGTGTTGATCTATTTCCGACTCTTACTGGACTGATAAATAAAGTCTCAAGAACTCGAACCTCTGTAAAGGCTAGAAGAAATAAAGAGGTGGGTACCTGTTACCTACGATATATTGAAGACAAAGATTCAGTTCCATTAAAAACTTAATAATAACGATGGTAATCCAATCAGTAGGTATTTGTTTTGTAACTGCAGTAATTAGGAATGCAATGGGCTATTTACATTGTTGTGTTCGACGGAAACCCGTGTGACGGAGTTGAATTGTGCGGTAACCGATGATTGTGTGAAATCCAAGGAATTATGAAAGGGTGATTGGTGGAAACGATCAATAATGAAATTCTCCGAAATAGCCCGCAAAACGTAGGACGAGAAGATACGATTAATTTGCAAAATCACTGAGTGGCCGAAGCGTAGCCCGTGCCAGGTAGGTAGAACTGGATTTAAGGGACGGGGCTAGAACGACCGTTGAGTGAGCAATATAAGGAACTGGTTATGGTTGGCCGGCATAGAGTAGGTAGATAAGGTACAGTAGGTAGCATTGTCGTATCAAGGTTTGCGATCATCGAGTTTCTAGTAGCACTACTTAGTATTGTAGAGAGTAATCTATCTATCTACATAGATACTTGTAAAGTTGTAACCCTGACTTGGTTCTGAATCCTAAAACAGCTTTTAATCAAATTGCACGATGAACTGAATTAGTGTAACTGGATATAATATAAAAACGGTTAAATGCGATTAGGTCTCGTGCCCTGAGGGTTCGGTACAAACTTATTAATGTATGATAGTTCTACACATCATCCTTGTAGAGTAATCGCAAAAAAATTAAATTTATAAATGTGATATTCCTACAAATTAACTATTTTCGGATTTTTGCCTACTTGTGCTGTGAGAATCTCTTGCGCGAATTGCAGGATTCTGCTTAATAGGTTTTGGGTTGTTTGCGCGTATTAAAATATGGACATAAATAACCCTATCTATTGATTACATTGACATTACCTCCCCCTCGGAGGTCCAAGGGGGACTGTAGACCTTAGTACCTATTTGATTTTAATTTCATCCTGATTCCTCTACCCCTTCATGAGAAAAGGGTTAGGCGGCATCTTATAAGGTATCCGTTTTCCCTTTTGTGGTACGGAACCCAAAAAAAACAACGAACAGAGTCAAAATGTGAGCAAATGACAGCGACAGTGACACAGTTAGAATAAGCGATTTAATTAGAGCACCGGCCACGTACCCAAAACTACAGTTACTCGCAAAAAATACCGCAATAAAAAAGTTCTAAGTGAAGCGACCTGTTGCCTGCTCCTATGATTCATCAAGTCGCTTGGTTAGTCATTTACGTCCGTTGGGCCGCTCGGTTCGCTTTCTTGTAAATATTTTTAAATCAATATTTGACCGGAGAACGAACATGTAGCCGATAACAGAAAACGACTCTTAAATAGTTTTTTAACTGTCCCGTTTTGAGTGAAAATCTTGTCTCTATGAGATAACATTCCAGCTTGTAATGTGTTGATAACATTAGACAGTGTGCAGTGAAAATGAAATTCTGGATACCGTTTTTAAGCAACGAGAACAACATGTTTCGGAAGTTAAGACGAAGGTTCAGGTATACCTTTTTCTATGTATTACTAGCTGTTTCCCACGTTTTTGCCAGCGTAAGATATATTTTTTTATCTTGCGAGAACTGCTTTTCTCGAGGTATCTATAGCATATGTATTATTCTGATGTATAATCTATGTTACTGTAGTTTCATCAAAATGTGTTCCGTAGTTTTTGCGGGAAAGAGTAACAAACATCCAAACTCACAAACATACATTCAAACATCCTCAAAAACTTTCGCCTTTATAATATTAGTCGGATAGGATTTGTTGAGGGCATCAGGGCAGCAACCTCCAGTTCAGCCGAGCGAATCCATGTTGATTTTGTAGATTCTATCTCCACTCGTTTGAAATCCTGTTTAGGGTCGTTTTCGTTAGTAAATTAACAGGGCTCCTCCTATTCATCGCTTTTCCATCCAAATTTCAGCTTGATATAGTTTATAACACTAACAGTTTCTACAATTTTACATAGGTTCGTCGTCATCGGTTTTTATAGCGGCGATATTGATATTTAAAATAGGTGCTGTATTTTCGACAAAGGTTCAGGTGGGTTCTATTTCATAATCCTATAATAAATCCTGATAAGTCTAAAGATATTACGGTCACTCAACCGTACATCTCCTAGGTTAATGACTGGTTTCGGTTAAGTAAACAACATTATTCACCACCACTAACCACAATATTTGAGTTTTTCGTCAAGATCGTCGTAGCTGTAAATCACGACTCGTTGAATCTGTTCGTTCTGGACTCTGGGCAACAAGTCCTTCTCGATTAAGAAGACATAACAGTTGTCTCTTAAATGACATCGCAAGTGGTTGATCAATTTATCCACAAAATGGCTTATACAGCGCTTATGCAGCAAAATACCCGAAGCGGGCGCCTTTTCATGTGAAACGTGGTGAGCTGCTTTCTTTGGCGACTGTAAAGTTACCAAAAGCATATTACTTCCTCTGTGCCAAAAGTCAGTCCTAATATACCACGCTGCTGCAGCCATAAGCATTCCCAACGCGCTGGGCAGGCAACATACATTGGAAGGGTACAAGGCTAGAATTGCTAGAATGATGAATGTTGATGATGAACTTTTCGAGATATTCAATGTCAAAAACATAACTTCATATTGTATTGTATGTAGTTTGCATAAAATAGGAAAATTTTGTTTGTTTATATTTGTTATATCTCGAGACGTAAGCCATTTTCACATTTGCTTTGATGCTGATCACCGGGATTTATCCTTTAGTCGCCTTCCACGACAACGATGTCAGCGATCGAAAGACTGGGAGTGGTAAGACTAATCGAAACGTGATTCATAATTATTATCAGGTTACAACTTAATCGTCCATCTGTTATTTATTATGCACATGGCTCCGTTTAGCTTCAATATTTACAGACTGTAACCGTTTACGTAATTCATTGAGCTATTGACGTTCAATTATTGTGTGCAAAGTGTTGAGTTGATTGACGTGTTTGGTATTTCGTTCATCACATACATTAAATTAGCTTAATATATTCATGAAATTGCGATGTTGAGGGATACTTTCACTTTGGGTTTTACCGATTACACGGCAGGAGCAACTTTAGCGTTTTGAATGTTGCTATGTAATTGCTTTCTTACTTTTGAAGCAAAGTATCCTATTAGATCTTGCCAAATTTTGCTCCATAATATGGTAACATACAGCAAAGATAATGTTTCTTTCCGTCTGCATACTTGTGATCAATTATTAGTTTTAAGGTTGACTGGATTATTTTCAAAAATTATCATCACAAATCTTATGTCTGCAATAGAATCTTTGCTTTAATTTTTGCAACTATTCCATCGAATACCCTTATTGTTGTGGCTAGTGGGTGGTATCCGAATATTTTCCGTGATTCCATTAATTTGAAAAAAAAATGCAATTACGTTTTCAAAATCCCCCGAGATATAAACACTACAGTTATTTGAATACTAGCATGGTCTGATTCTTTAACAAGGAAAAGGTGTTTGACGCATTGAGTTTGAACCCACGCTCGCTTGATGAATAATAGGTAGTCCGGCCGGCAATTCCACATTATGGCCCATTGACCTGTCTTTGTGTCGTGCAATAATGGATGTTGATAAAACATCAACTCAATTTCGTTCCCTATTGTTGACGAAGGCTATACTAGAAAAGGAGAGTGGTATTGTAAAGTGTGTACGAATTCTGTCAATTTCTTTTTCAATCGAAGATTGTTTATTCTAGAGGTGTTTATTTTTATCGATATTTAGTGCGCAGATAGACGTATTTTTATTTTCTGTTGAATTGCGGTGTAAGGACGCGGCGTCCAAAACCCGATTCCTGACTAGGCATTAGCAATGCATCATGGATGACCGTGATAATTTGCCTAAAGTTATGTGAGTAGCATCAAATTGCATATGTCCTTTATATAATCGCGATTTCATTTCCTTGGTCCACTTGCTATTTATTATCTTATCAAACATTATACTATCTTATCGTCACGTCGGCAAGTTGTATCAATTATAGGCGATTTCACTCAAATTTATGCATGCAGTAAGCCATGGGTTTTTGCTGTTAATTATAAAATCTTATTCTGTTCGTATTTCATTTCAATAAGTTGTGGGTTGGATTGTATCATAATACATATTTAATGTTTTTTCCCATGCGTCATGCTGTATGTTTCCCTATTCATATTATGTGTTCGATTGGTCCCACGTTACGTTTTTTTCTGAGTTAGTGATGGTTTGGTCGGATGTGTATCAAGTAGTGCTGTGGTGATTTAATTTTATTGTTAAATATGCATTTTTTGAAACAGAAAATCATGTGTGGTGATGAGTTTTTCTACATGGCCGAAATTATTCGGTTCAGTTTTCGTAGAAACTGGATTTTAACGAAGAATTTTAGAGCAAAACACTTTGGTGCCGACAGGTGAGTTTTGTTTTGATTTAGTTCTTCCTTGGCAAAGGCGGGGCGGAACTTTCTATTAATTCTGAGGATAGCTATGGTATTGTGCTCCTATCAATTACTTGTCTTGACTGAGTCTATAGTTGTTTATTATTATTTATCCATACAGAACATGCTTTGTTTTAAATCTTGAGTGTTGATCATTTACTTTACCGTCATGTATTCATATGTGTAGGATGTATATAAAAGGTGTGTCAGGATCGCGATACTTGGCGCTCCGTTCTTTCTGCCTACCCCGCCAGGGACATAGCGTGAAGATATGTATGTATGTATATAAATATAGTTAGATAATTTCACCCTTGATGCTGTTTTATGTACTTACTTACATAGTTCATGTTGAACGCAAACTAGTTTTTAATGTGTCTCTGATCGATGTCAGGTTAAATGAGCTCAGGTCACGAACCTGCGGTTTTCTGTTATTGTGTACAGTGTAAACCTTTAATAATCATAAATCTTATAAATGAAGAAAGTTGTAACGTGGTAGGATAAAACGTGTTTATTACCATCCTTCAATTATGTCGTGAATAAAAAAAGGTTGAATTATCACAGTTCGTAGACTTCATTAAAATAATTCTTTATTCATTTAATAACGATACCACATCCACCATTGTCCATTATACTTCATAATCTTCGCATCGTTATTTTTGTCAGCTTTTATAAGATTTTAGATTTCAATATAAACGGTTTTTGTGGTCAAACGTTATGGTCCAAAAAGTTCTCAGTAACGTCAAACAGCTCTCCCCTGCCTTTTTGGTCTGTTTGATTTCACATAACTTCCGGTACGCAGAAATCATTCGGCGACCACTTATCTCGTATTTTAAACAACTTCTGCGTTATTGGAGTTTGAATCCTATCAGTCGGCGTTAAGTGGTTAATTTAATTCCATCGATTTGTGCAAAGTTTATTTTACCTGTAGCTCGTGCGTGGTTATTTAATTTGTCATGGAGTTATTCATCGGCCTTGGCAGTTATTCGTGGATGTATTTTGAACTTACTTATAAACATTTGAAGGTACTTATATATTTATTGGATTATTGAAAAAAAGTTACTCAATTCCTCAATTATGCGTGTGTGTTCTAAATACATTGACTTTGTTTTCAATTTACCTCATCTCTGTTTTAACGTGTTTGATATAATATGTTTCAATTGAATTCACTTTCATCATAAGAAGTAATGCAAATATTTTAATAATCATTTATTATACGAATTCTTCAAAATAATACAGATCTTGTATACTGTAACAGATCTGTAAGTATTTAAAAATAAATGGTACAGTATTTCAATTTCAAATTGCAACTAATCATATCGTATGCTCAACAATATTGACACAGCTGCTAGCTGGACATGTTACAGATACGTTTAACAGTTTTTAAATATACTTACCAATATATTTCGACGACGACAGTGTCAAATGTACCGTATTCTGTGGCAGCTTATCCGGCAGTATTATCAGTTGTCGCTACAGTAGGTGCATTGTCTAATGTAGGAGTTGAACGACCGTACTCAGTAGACTCAGTACGTGCCCAAGGCCAGTTTCGTGGGAGTTTACGATTTCCCGGGTTGTAGATGTAAAATGTCTGTAAAATTGTTACCAGTCACATCAACCGCGTGAATTTTCAACACTTAAGGGTGGGATTTAAATAAACCTTTTTCTAATGGTTGCTTGCCGTCATTGATGTATGCAAAATTTCAAGTTTCTAGACTCTGTTATAATTTTGGTTTTTAAACATATTTTTATTATGACCAATTATTTAGACTTGTTATAGTTTCTATATTTACAGATTTTGATATACTGCCTTTGTCAGTATTTACGTTTTTCAAATTCCACTTCTGTTTTAATGAATTTGCCCTGTAAATTTTAACCTATTAATTCCGTAAGCTAAGATTGTATTGAGTCCGGAAAGGTTGCAGCAAATTACTATGTGTATCAGGTTTCGATCGTTTTCATCTGACTCTGAATCTCTTGCCAGTTTGCCAAAATTACCTTTCAATTCTTAGATGTGTGTTAGCTCACTTTTACATGTAAATGTCAATTTCACCTCATCGTTTGCGGCAGTCGTGGCCGAGCGGTTAAGGCGTCTGACTAGAAATCAGATTCCCTCTGGGAGCGTAGGTTCGAATCCTACCGACTGCGAATTTGTTTTTGCTTTCTTGTTAACTTTTCTTTTTGTTTGGTTGCAGTTTACGACGAGGCGCTGGCGTCAACGTTCAAGACGACAATGGCTATACACCACTCCATCACGCTTGTCTTCGCGGGCACAAGTAAATATTATTTCAGAACAGTACTTACCAATTTGAGTTATATCAGCAATGGTACCGATCGAACTCATGACCTCTGGCCACAGAGGAATTAATAGTCTCCTCTGGCATTCGAATTCAACGTCCAAACGCAAAGTTACCCATCTAATAATGCGCATTCTCATAATTTATTTTGATAATTTCCAAAGCACTGATTATGTAATATAACCGCTGTGAAAAGCCTATAATAGGTTTACAGATTTACAAATCAGTTTGCGTATGTAGGTACCTAAGTTCCCTATTCGAATATCATTCGAACGCCTTATTCGTGGCTTGGTTAAGACGTGAGCATTGCTCTTAAAGTTGAGAAGGCGTTTATGAAAATAAAAGCGCTTCTGAGTTCGTATTCATCTTCCTGCAAGTAAAAGCTTTCTCAAGTCGTGTTGCATTATATATTTCTACTTCAACCATAATTAATGATATTTAGACCAAGATTGACCTGGTGCGCTAGAGATGACAAGTTCAATTCAATTGTGTGTATTGAATTGAAACAGATGTTTGTTTCGGGTCTTGACTTTCTGTTTCCATGTTGTTGTTTCTGACAGAATTTCTATTTATATCGCTTGGAGTATAAGTGGGGTGTGTAACACATGATGTGTTGTTTTTAGAGAGATAGTCCAACTATTGCTAACAGTGGACGCATCGCCATGCATCGTGGACAAGAAGGGGGCGACGCCCCTCCACCTGGCTGTATGGAAAGGGGACGCAGATATTGTAATCATGCTCCTCAACCACAAAAATCCTCCGGTCAATGTGGACCAGCGGGTGAGTGAGTTATATATAAAATTATTTTTTATACCTAACATCTTTTCTGTCTCAGTAACGAAATAAACATGATGAACTGATGGTGTTTCGAATGGACTGGAAAGTCAACGTGATAATGATAATACATATTTGTTTATATTATTATTAGGCACATGTTCATTTTGATTCAGATACGCAAATAGCGTTTGTTTCTATGCCATTGTATTTGCTATGGAATATATGGGTTACTATAGTCTCAGATTTCATTGTTACCTAGAGGATTTTTCTTTGGAAGTAGAGTCTCTAGTAGTAGTAAACAGCTGAACATTGTCTCTAAATATTTGGATAGTTACGCCAGTTGTTTGGCAGATTATCAGTAACAATGCTTTACTATTTTGACGACCTGTTTCGTATGGTTGCTAATGCATCTTTTTATATCCAGTCTCAGGTTCCGCTTCCGTGTAGTAAAAGCATTTACAGTTCCAAGTTAGAATGTTTCAGTTGTGCTTTCTGCACTCAATTCAACTGCAAAATTCTGATTTTAAAACTAATTTTACTGTAGTGCTGATTCCCACTCGCACTTGTCTGGTTTTAAAAAGTTTTCTTGACCGAAGAGAGAGGCGCTAAAGAATTGTTCTCTCCACAGACGACAGACCAGGAGACCGCTCTGCTCATAGCCGCCAGATCCGGGTATGTGGCCGTGGTGGAACATCTGATCGCGTATGGCGCTGACGTTACCCTCAAGAACATCAAGGAGGAGACGGCCTTAGATCTGGCAGCGCAATATGGGAGGTATGTATTTATTACATAATATACCTACTACATATTTTTGGAAAAATGACATTTCGGGAAAATTACATTTTGGGGAAGGACATATCGGGAAAGGACTTGAACCTACACGATCTCAGGGTCGCAATTTTAGATGTGGCAGTCAGGGCACCTGAACTGTTGCAGACTGTCCATAATTTTTGAAGATATTTCGATCGGTATTTACAGATTTTGAAAAGAAAAACCAGAAAAAAGCAATTGTCATGTTTTGTTTTTATTACGTCAAAAAATCTTTTTTTTATATTTAGGGATCAAGTCACATTTGTCCATGATTTTTGAAGATATGTATTTCGATCGGTATTTACTTAATTTGAAAAAAAAACCCATTTGTTTCTATTACGTCAATCCTTTTTTGTATAAGGATCAAGACATCACATTAGAACCAATTCATTAGGTCTGAAATCGAGAAAATCTTTTCCTATAAGCACTTACTTACATTTGGAACAAAGTCATCCACCAGATACTTATGGAATATACGTAGGTGGACGGATAATTAGAAACAGCTTCCAGACGGCTCATCTGATCAGTTGGATGTCTATAGCGATCTAAAAGTACTTCATCTACTCTTTCGATGACCATCATCAGATCATGCCCCGATCAATCCTTCACGGAGAACCATGGCTTCAAAGTGACCTCGATTGTATGAAAATCTTGCCCTGTTTCTAATTATCAGTCCACCTATGTATAATATAATATATTAATAATGTTTGGACAAATTTACACACGACTGTTTAGTCCCAAACTAAGCCGAAGCTTGTAAATTGGTAAGCCTGAATAAAGGAACTATTTCTATTAGTAACTGTTCCTAGTAAATTAGTTCATTTTATAAGTTCTGTGCAGTCCTCCTAGTAAAGTTATACATCATTTGTGAAAACTTGCATACTTCTAAATCATAAGTTGCGCCGTAAGACGGCAATTTCGCGAATTTATATTCCCTTCAGTCTCAAGTACAGTTTGAAACTTGGGCTATGTACGTGCGGGCGGGCATTTTAAAAAATATATACGTTTTTTTAAATATATACGTTTTAACTTACGTAATGCGTGCATTCTCATGCCAAATAATGCCAATGTTTTGAAAACTTGACCTCACAAACATCAGAATGGAGCACACTACGATACCACGACTTTTTATGTGACCAATCAAATTGCGAAAGACTACGTGTTTGATTGTTGCTTAATCAAGCTATAGGCTGAACGGGTTTTAATGAAACTTGGTAGGTACAGTGATAGATAATAAATATCCTGAAATAACATATAGGCTACTTATTATCCTGGAAACTTGAATAGATCCCAAGGAAATGCTAAATCAGATATCTACTTATTTGAAACAGTCAAAAGATGTGTGGCTATACATCACGCTTTTCAGTGGTTTCATCTATTTTTAAAACGAATTAAAAGCTGACGACCGCGACGTCGCGGGTATACACTAGTAATAAATAAAATCAATAAGGTTACAACTCTATATTTCCTATTTTCAACAAGTGACAACACTCTATGTAATAAGAAGCTCGCACGGCGTTATTAACTTCTAAACTAAGATGTTACATACGACTTAAAGTTGTAAAGTCTCCTTTTGACGCGGCTGCGGTCGGCCCACCCAGAAATTAGATTTTGCTAGTTAGGTCTGTTACTTTGAGGTAGTTTGAGATTTTCAACATGTTACGGAGTTTGACGCTTCCATCTTTTGAAAGTTTAGTTTCGAAGTTTTCTGAGGTTAATCTTGATACTTAATAAAGGTTTACAGCCATAATAATAATTTAGTACGTACGTAGCCTAATTTAGTACGTAAGTGGCCTTTGTCCAGCAGTGGACGTCTACAGGCTGATATGATGATAACGTACGTAGACTTTTAATAAGTTGTAATTTCATTATGTTGCAACACATACACTTGTCTAACGTCGAATTAGTATTTTCCCCTCTACTATGTGAATTAAACAAGAATAGGATAAATCACAAATGACCAACTGGTACAAATTATACAAATATTGTCTGTCTCCAGTGGGAATCGAATCCACGACCCCTGGCTCTCGAGTCTAACAACTAAGCCATTAGGCCAACAAGGCGGTCGAAAGTATACAATTTTTTGTTAACTCAGTCTCTTCGAGCATCTCCAGGCCTTTACGAATCTGCAATCTGCATTTAGAAAATAAAGTTCACTCAATAACCAAGAACTAATGAAAATCTGTAGTAATTTTCTTATTATACTTGAAGTTTTTAGTCATTCTGATAACTACCACTACTATCTCCCTTATCTTCTTTGTATTTAAATATGATAAACGCGATATCATCACATCCAAAATACCTGTGAGTCAAACTCCGGTAAATCAGCGCCTAGGACCATTCGTTGCTCTCTCTTTATCAGGTGTTGACATAATTTTTAGCTGTCTGTCTTAAAACACTTCATTTATATTAGTAGTTAGTAGGTACTTAAAAAAAATATTTAATTTTAAACTAAAATATCTTTGCTCCTGATCAGTGTATTAAAAATTATCATTATACTAGCTGTTTGCCGCGTTTTCCAAGTTATTTTGGACTTTTTCTTTTTGATCGACTCCTAAGGGTCGTAGCGTGCTATTAAATAGCCTAATCCTTCCTCAAGAATTGGGCTATCAAATGCAAAAATAATATTTCAAATCCGACTTGTAGTTCCAGAGATTAACGCGTTCGAAGAAATAAAAAAATAATTCAGTTTTACTAGTATAGATATGATTTGAATCAACGGTGTATTATTTTGTTCAGACTAGAGACGGTCCAGCTACTACTACAAGTGAGGCCGCAGCTTGTGGATCCCTACAAGTACCCTATTTGCAGAGGAAGAGGGTTCTCGTCGACTCCCCTGCATCTCGCCAGTAAAAACGGGCACAGGTAAATTATGTTTTTATCATTTTATCAAAATATTTAGTGTCACTAATTTGTAAAAAATTGTTACTATTCAAGTGTATTATTAGCTTTAAAGCCTGTGATGTTTGATCAGTAATAATTAATCACACAGTGACATACGTTTATAATATTTAATCTACATGTCGACAAAATTGTTACCTATATATTTTGTATAGGATCTTAGCAGACATTTTCTAGGCAAGCAGTTAAAAAAATTTAATATCACCTTTTTTGTATGATACTTTATTTGCGTATAATTTACTACAAATCCATTCATGTTCTTGATATCTTCATACTTAAGTATTGTATGTGTGTATTATACTTATAACTTATGCATTTATTCGTGGACATTAATCTATGCTAATGTAAAGGCGTGTACACAAGCGACAATCACTTCATATTCATATTCATTCGTTCGTTATAACGCTCCAATCGGTTTTGTGCTTGCGAATTTACGTTACGATATACCACGGAACATTGAACGTTGTTCTTTGAATGGATGTGGTGTTCCATCCGTTGAATAAATGAGTATTAGGTTGTGACACTAGAGCTTATGACGATTAAAAGATAATCATACAATTTAAAATGTTTTTTAAATGGTTGCCTAGTAAAAGGTCGCCATTGTTCAATTATTTTTATATTATATTCAAATTAAATTAAAATTAAATACAATATTTTAATTAATACATGTGATATGGTTTTGGTGCACATGTAAATGAAACGCGCTAGCGCCACGTTCATAAATAATGTTTCACCGGAATATAATAAAAATTTTTACATAATCAACTTTTAGTATGTACAATAGATAGATAAAATTATCAATCAACATGTGCCTCCTGAAGCAATTATGCAAGACTAGAATACAACATTGCCAATGTGCCACATCCATCACTAAAGGCGAATTCCTGTTTGATTTTGTGCTCTGGCGTGTCAATTTTCCGCGTGTACGGCCGAAGGGTTAAATTGGCAACACGTGGCGTATGACGCCCGCCTTGTGCTTGTTTCTCCAGCGTACAAACTCATAAGGATAGCGAGGGGTATACCTAAGAATTGAAATAACAAAAAAAACTATTAACCCTTAGAGTGTTAAAAAACCCGTTCGGGTCTCAAATGTAGTTCAAATACTAAACTTTATGTAGTCTAGATAGAATTCTTTTTTCAAAAACCAAAATATGACGACAGCCACATTCTAACGATTAAATTAGTATTTCTACTATATTATATTTATATATTAGTATTTTAGTTATTAGTATTTCGATCAAACTGTATTTTCATACTAATTCACGTACATATTGTAATTTGAGGCACACTTCATACTAATACAAATTATTGTGCTTACTGCATTTTCTTTGTGTTCGCGCTAAAGTTTTTGATCGCCCGTGGATCATCAAGGTTGATGCAGCCAAAAACTGAATTAAATATCACATTTGATCGTTAATCCACGGACATACAACCGAAGTACCACCAACTCTGATACTCCATCCTTTTGTAAAACTTCTTTCACATACCTATTATCTTACATATTAATCTTACGTATGTATTACTCATACCTTTTGTTTTATGTATGTCTCGTATAAACCGTCATTCGGCTTTTTAAATACATTTATTTTTGTACTAAAGTATTTATGTTATGTAAAATTAATAAGCACAATTTATTCTTAGTGTATTCGCTCATGACTTGACACGCTTGACAGCAATAGTTGCTGTCTTCTCGTATTATCGTTATAATATTATTTAGAAAATTTGAGCTCGTTATGTCTAGTCTTGTGTTATGAATTAGTTCTAGGAATTTCGGGTTTATTATTATTATTATTGTTCATTACTTAATAGGTAATACATGAATTGTACATACAGTCCTCTAGCGGAAACCTAGATAGGTTTATCTGTAGAAGACGAGTTCGCGTTACCAATATTCACTTAGAATTTAAATTATACAATCCTATTTCATAAGTGCGTAAGGTCCATTTTATCATCATATTATTATACAATACTAAAGATAATATCAAATTTAAAGAGACAACCTACACATAATTGATATCCTCACTATCCAACAAATGTTGCTTTAGCCGCTTACGAAATTTTGAGTTTGATAAATAAATATTTTGTATGTTTGCAGGGAGACTATTTATGATTTTGACAAAATAAATTTAACGTGTTTCATCCCATATGTATTGTTATAATTTGGAAGAATGAATTTGTTACCATATGGCAGATTTCTAAGATTGCTATTACGTGCTTTTTCTAATAATAGATTTATATTTTTGGGTGTTTCTCATTTATTATTAAATTACTTATTACTAATTGTAAGAATAAGAATTTTGGTCGCTTCATCGCTAAACTGGAATTTAGTTTCTAGCTCATCAGTTCGTATTACTGTAGGTAGAAATAACTCGAAATGTAAAATTTTTTAAAGGTAAGTTCCGCAGTGTCATTATATTATTGCCCGCTGGCAGCCTTCATGCGATGTGAAGTCCACCAATGCGCACTGGGTTAGCGTGGTGGACAATAGTCCGTACGCCCTCGTCGAGAGGGCAGGCCTGAGTCCCAGCAGTGGGGACGTATTGATAGGCTGTTGAAGCTTCAAGTAAGCCTTCTTGCTACATAAGGGCGTGCGATTATTTTTACCAACAATTTATTGAGCACTGTGTCAAAACGTTTCACTAATTAAAAGAATGCGTGAATAAATTAGCAAGTTTCGTGAAAAACCGTATCGACATTCATAGATGACACGATTCGTTAGTCCCGCTTGTCTATGAATATGAATGAATGAACTATCCGATTTCATGATATCTACGTGTGGTGTATTTAGTTTGTTTTCAGCTCGTATAGTCGATTTGTTTTCTGTCTTCAGTAATTAATATTCCGAAAGCTTTTGGTGTATAACGATAAAGTCGTTACCGACCGTGCCTTTCTATACGAGACTTATTCATGGCTCTAAGGTACTAACAGGTATTGTCATTAGTATTAATCATATCAGCCTTTTCAGCAGTTGACGTCTAGCTGCTGAATATAGGTATGTGCCTATGAACACCACCATATCCGATCCCCACCTAGGCTAATATGGTGATGCTATTAATACACTGAATAATGGCTTTACTTTTTATTATTTTATTGGGAAAACCTACAGTTAAACAATACAAAATAAAACTTGAATTATAAACCGTAAACCAATTGCAGGTTTCCACTAATACATGGACTAGTTATTTATACAATGCAGCAGAATTTACAAACACAACATAGACGGCAAAATATAACACATAAAATACAATTTTTCCTGACCTATGGAAACTCCTGGTTCCTACAATTGAAATTGTGTTCCCCAGGGACGTAGTACTAGCCCTCATAGCAGCCGGGGTGGACCCAAACGTCCGCACACAAAACGGCACACCGCTCCATGAGGCCGCCTGCTTTGGCAAGGCCTCTGTCGTCCGCATACTCCTCGCGAAGGGGGCTGACCTGAACGCCGTCGACAGGAGAGGGAAGACTGTTCACGACCTGCTGGCGGATTACTCCGAAGAGGCCACCAGGAGGGTCAAAAAAGTTATAAGAGGTATGTTTATGAAATATGAAATACTAGCTGTTGCTCGCGGTTTCACCCGCGTTAAAATTCGATTGGACAATTTTCTTAATATCTCGAAGACTGTGTCATTTTGATGTATGAAGTTTAATCGATATCTGTTCCGTAGTTTTTGTGTGAAATGGTAACAAACATCCTTACAAACTTTCGCGTTTATAATATAGTAGGATAATAATAAAATATGAGTTAGGACGACCACTATAAAAACATGTGTCTATTATATTCTTATGTTTTTTAATATCTTGCAGGCAAGAAATTAACTTGCATCTTGCTTCAATAAATCTCTCAAAACAAGTTAGAGGATTTAGTCACTTTTTTAAGACTGAAAATCGATTCTTCATACTAGATTGAATTTGGGCAGCTAAAAAAATACGTGTATATTATTTTTCAGTATCTACTCTAAAACATGTGTAACATTACAGTGGATCAAATCGGATTCGGACCTTTCCTTGTTAGTAACATAATACTAACGTCAAGTAACGTAATACTTTCTTTAACAGAATACGAGAACATAGCTAGAAGCACATACGAAAGTGAAGAGGATCTGCCCCCATTCCCAGTTCAAGATTACAGTCCCACCAGCTACCCCAACTCCGCCGGAATGTAAGTTTTCAATCATAATACCTAGTAATAGTTGGTAGTTACACTTTATACTACACCCTAGGCCTCTTGCGTGTGCTTGCGTCGATGCACTCGCGTTATCTTTGAACTTTATTATATTTACGTTGGAATAATAAAGATAATTAACGTAGATATGGTTACACACAATATCGCTGTAACGTGGATTACTGTAATCGCAGCGGCACTGGAATATGTTTTGAAACAACAACTTTCAACATTGATAGTCACAATTTCATCGCCCTAGTATTCATAGGTAATGTAAAACACAATAGTCGCGCGACTGCATCCGATGCAAGCTATCGCACGTTGAAAGGGTTGCAGGTTCTTCACTTTGGCAAAATCCAAAGTTTCGGCAAATTTCTGGGTTTTCTGCAACAACAAAGATATTTAATGCTTGCCGGAGTGTTAGCATTTCAAGAATCATGTCACAAAAGTTTTGAAATTGTTACACTTACACAATAATTTTTTGTTCCAATTACAATACATTATAAGTTTAAACAGTCCACTGCAGACATATTACAAAGTTTATTGCAGTATTTGTATATGAAGTCGACACCATTTAACATTTTAGACAACTGCAATTGACTGTTTATATTATTTTAAATACTCTTTCATACATATATAAATCTTTAAGTCGTGTGTTATGTTTTAACTAATGTGGGCATGGGGCATCTCTTGTAAAACAGTTTTTGTTTTGTCCTCGGTTGTTTTGTTTGTTTGCTTTTTCTTTATAACCATTAACTTGCACGTCTGCGAACATTCATGTAGCTGATATAGACATGAAACATTAATTACTGGGTGCAACCAAAAAAATTCTACATTAATTCTATTTGTCAAAACAAAAATTTCCCTTACAAAAGTTCGCTTTAAAAACCATCCCTTTGAGTTATTTAAAAATGTCCGTTGAATTGTAAAGGCCTGCTTAAATGCGGTTTCGCTAAACGTCCGTGTCACCGAGGGGAGTAAAGGGGCCTCCCTCTGTAATTACTCTAAGATCTAGAAGAGGCTCTAAACATTCGGTTTTAATTGGAGAGCAGCATCTCAATTACGACACACGGCGCGTCTCTCAGCCTTTGAACTCAGATTGCTATCTTGGAAACGCTATTTTTGTGTAGGTACATAAATGAGATTTTTATATATATAAATTACATATATTCATCAGCATAATTTGGATATCCGTTGAATTGACATAATATTATTTCTAATTAAACGCTAAAACATTTCGTCGTTGATTTTAACGAACGAATTAAAATTTTGTTATTCATTTTATCTCAGTATACTTCAAAACATTTCAAAATAATAAATTATTATGTTTTCCATCAAACAATATTTTATAACGTTTCATTTCTTTGAATAATAAAAATACAGGATCTTTAACAAACGGGATGCAAAACAAAACTGTCAATAGCGGCACCTCATTAAAATCTTCCGTATCTTTGATTTTGTCTAGAAATGGTCAGGTGAGAGACTTTCATGCCGGGAAAAGATGGCTGCAGACTTCCTTTCATGGAAAGCGAGGAATTCTGGCATTTAAAAAATTCAACGACACATGGTTTCATTTAAAATAGAACATGTTGCGTACATAACATAGCTGTGTCAGATATTTGCGCGTTGGTATTTTCGTGCGACGTTTTTGGCGATTCATTGTTATGAAAATTCACGTTATACATTATGAGTTCTTATACAGAATCAACTATTTCGATTTACAGATACTATGATCAGTCCGCATATGCCACTAAACCGCTCGCTACTTATGCTTTTAAAAAAAATTTAGAGAAAATTGTATCTAACGCCCACGGTATTGGCAGAAGCAAAACATTACCACCATCAATATTTATTAACAATCCATCTGACTTAGATTCTTCGTACAAAAAAAATAAAATAACATGTGTGCATAAACATAAAAATCAGAGCGTGCCGTATACTTTCAACACTGACTCACTACTACATGTCTATAAAAATTGTAGCGAAGCACAAGGTGATTTAGCGTCTCCTTCCGTTAAAAATAGTAATTGTGTATCAAATCACGGCTGTGTGTACGACATTTGTTCTTACAAAGCTGATAGTAAAGAACACAGTGCAAATGAAGATGATGCGACTACTTCTGACATGTATAAATCAGTGATAATGGATTTGACAAACATGTTGAAAAAGAAACCTAAACCATTATCAAAACCTACGCCAAGCATAGAAAAATTTGTTCAGATTGTGACCGTCCCAGTCAGTGAGAGAAAAATTGGATCGAATTTAGATGATATTCATTCTGTGTCTAAACTTAATTGTATTGATAAAGAGATCAAATGTTTTACTACAAGTAACGTTCATGAAAAATTACCTGATGATACAAAAATAAAATCGTCTAATATTTATAATAACCTTTCTGTTGATGGACCGAATAGATGTAAGCGAAGTAAATCTACATCACATATTAAGGCTTGCAACCCAGACGAAGATAACTCTATAAACGAACTACCTGTTGGAATTTATGCCGCAATGGATGTACGTAGAAAAAGAAGAAAGTCTAGTGTATACCTCTATTCTGGCACACCGCGCCCAAATACCTGTCATCTCAAAGGCGACGAAGGTTGCGTTTATGATACAAAAGATTACGATTTCATCTACACCGTTAATCCGAAAAGTGTACACGAAGTCATTCGTTCTTTTAAAACAAAAACGCACGCTGTTCCCATGCTTTGTTTTTGTGCCAGAAAGTTAGAAATTGAAAAATCACCGGCAAAAAGACATTCAGATAGTAACGAGGATGTTTATGTAACTTGCAATAGGGACTGTTCAAAGTAACGAGAAGAACATCAGATATTCTAGTGCGCGAGAAATCAAGCATTTACATACATACATAATTATAAAGCTACTTCTACTGATGGTAGATAAAAAATAATAAATATTCAGAAATGTTTGTACAACTTTCGTTAATTTTAATTAATTATTAACCTATATATTTGTAAAGTTTAATGTTTTTGGTGGTGGTAAATGTTATTTACTAACATAAGTTATTGAATTCATTACCATTTATGATGTAAGTTTTATTTTTATGATTTATATTCTATTTTTTATGCTTTTTATGTGTTTTACAGGAAAGCCCCAGAGACCCAGAAACACACTAACAATAATGATTGCCAATTATCTCCATCAACATCCTCTATAACAAAAAGCAGTTCTCAGAGTTTTGTCAGAAAACTTGCTTCCAAATGCTTGGGCCTCAAATCAAAGTTCAATTCTGCTCCTAACATTTCTAACAATGCAGGGATAGAGTCGGTTGTCGATATCAAATTAAAAAGTCAGGATCACAAAAATAACACAAACACTTTGCATATAGGCAATAGTAAATTTTTCAAAATGCTGTCGAAAAAAGAGGAATCTGGTGAAATCGTTTGTAATGACGAATTTGATACCATATCACTCGACAGGCTAGGTACATTAAATAGAGATTCCGTTGTAAATAGAAGCAACAGAAGTTGTCCTGGATTTAAAACATCATTACCAAATATATCTGAACACAACGAACTGAATGAGTCCCACGAATCAAGCGCGGCATCTGTTGTTATTACAGAACTGCCCTGTGATAGACTTAGTAATAACGAATCTGATTTTACGCAAGCCGTTAATTTTAATGCAAAAGTTAACTTGCACACTACTAATATTTCAGAAGAATCAGCTAACTTGGTAAATGAATGCTATGAGTCGTACAATTTTTCTGAAGATGAGGCTCGATCAATTGTTGAAAATAATAATTTTGTCCCAAAACCACCTCCTAGGCCTACTATAACTGGCTCTGGAGACGAAAACAAAATTTATGAAAATGTGGCTATGGTAAATAAAAGTATTCGACCAACTCCTGCTGCACGAACCCATGTAACTCCAAAAATACCTCTCGATCAAACAGAACAGAAAGGGGTATATGAAAACATATCTGTATTACAAGAAAGAAAACTACCCGATCCGCCAAAAAGAGCTATTATACCTACACAGCTGCAAACAACGGACTTAGACGAAGATTGGTCTCCTAATGTTAGCAGATCGTCCACATTGTCTTCTGATTCTATGATAGATGAAACTAATTTAGAAGATATTTTGTTGTCAGAAAAGTCTAAATCATTTCGACGTAGTGGCCAACAAACAAACATGTATCCAAGCCTAAGTAAATCAGATATCCACAGATCTTATTCAAATGCTTCTGAGTTTTCGAATGTTACAGAAGCTAGTGCTATTGAAAATGTCGATTGCAGTGGGGATAACAAAGAAAAGTCTATTTACCTATCTATGACTGGTACATTGCCAAATAAAAAACCAGAACGCAACAATAAGAAAAAAGTACTCTTTAGACATAAAACGTTTACAAATATTGAGGTGGACAGGAATATCACGCATGTCACTGATTTACCTAAATGGAATAATGAATTTTTAAAGGAAACTTTAGCTCATTATCATATAAGGGGCACTGGTCACTGCATTTATAAGGCACCTACTGTTCAAGAATTCATATATATTTTTAATAGAGAAACTCTTTATAAAGACGTGGAACCTTTTACTAAAGTACCCAATTATAAAAGAGATAGTTATTATGAGACAGCTATATGTTTTTGTAGACCTAGACCTCCGAAACATCATAGCAGTGCAGAAGATTTGTTACAAATCGCACCACAACATGAAGAAGGAACAGTTTCCATAGAAATCGATAATATGAAATGCAGAAATGAAATGAATTCCACATCCTTTCGTTGTTACTGCGATTCAGAGGATTGCCAATTACACGAAAAACGCCGTGAACTTTCGAATAATTTGATAGTAAAGTTTTCCGTGATCAAAAAAAGTATTTCTACACCAGATATTACACTAAATTATTCTCCTTTTTCGACAGCACAAACGAGTGGATTGTCAAAAATAAAGTCGGTTCCAAATAATTTAGAGGAACCTTACGCCGTAGTATCCGTTGAAGATATTATTTTCAGAAATAAGTCGAGTGTAAAAGATATCAATTTAAATGATGGTCCAAGTAGTACGATTTACACTACTATGTCACAGCCTTCTACTTTGTTACTACCTGCTCCTTCTACTCACGTCACAAAGGACATTTCAGACACTTTAAACAATCATTCGAATGCGACCGACACTAGCCCAACATCTGCTTCTGGTTTACCTTTAAGAAAAACGAGCTCGGAACATTCCGGTCACTGGTCGCTTCATACATGTAATTCTAACATAACTATCAAATCTGATTCATCATTTAAATCTTGTTTCGAAGATTCCGACGAAGGTTCGGACGGTAGTACTCTGCACTCGGACGATGACACCTCAGACGCTGAGACTGTAAAGTCTGATGTCAGCACAAATAAAAGACCCTGGGTCCACAGCGACTCTTTCAGATTTGGAAGCAAAGATACCAAGTTTGGAATAAATGTAATTGTTGAAGAAAGTTCTGACTCAGCTAAATTGGAATCGTCGTCTTCAAAATTTGAAAGTGGGGTTAGCGTAGAGGGATCTGAGAGTAGTTCGTCTGAGTGCGAGGATGACAGCGGTGTTCCGAGGGTGGATGATGTGTCGCTTGGTACTGCTTCGCTTGAGCGTGGTTCGGGGGTGGTCGGGGGTGTTCGCAGCGGGTTGGGCCGGCGGCGGTGGGATGAGGCGGAGGGGACGAGCGAGGGCGATGCGCTGAGCGTCTCCAGCGCAGCGTCGAGCTGCGCGCCGCTCCATCTGGCGCATCATCACGACTACAGTAAAGTTTCGGTACGTTGACTTCACACACAGTCTTTACATTTAAGAACCTGCATACTTGATAACTTAGACACCTGCTATCTAAACGTTTCCAACTGTTTTGGGTTCTGGGAACTCGGCAGCGATACTGTTGTATCGTATCATTGTGCAACAAAAAAGAATTAAGTACTTACTCTTAGTACCGAACGAACTAACGAAAACAACCCTTAAACTATATTTCGAGGGTGGTCTCATTTCAAATTGAAAACGGGCGGCGCTATAGTCCACCACGCTAGCCCAGTGTGGGTTGGCGGACTTCACATGCGCCTAAGAATTTCTTCGGCGTATGCAGGTTTCCTCACGATGTTTTCTTCACCGTTTGAGAGCAGTCAGTACATGTACATAAGTTTCGAGAAAAAACCCATTGGTACATGACCCAACCGGGGATCGAACCTCGGACCTTTCGATATGATAGGTCGCGTCTTATCCCCGAGGCCACTGACGCTCTCTAGGCACAATCGTTAGACCCAATTCTAATTAAGTTTCATCGCTAATTTCTAGCCCATAAAAGAAATATGTTAATAGAATATCTTCCTAAATTATGAGCTGTTAACAGAATTAAAGCACTCATTCAACACAACGGATGCTTTGAGATGAAGGATGAATGTAAGGAGATGGGAATGGAAGTAACAGTATTATGAATGGTTGTCCTGTGTCATTGAAGCCGGAGTTTTTAATTGTTCGTGGGAAAAGTGGTTGCAATTAAACCCAATTAGGCGCACTTAGATTGCAACACTCACACAATTATGAGATAAAGAATGTTGCTACTTGATTTAAGGTACATTGGTTTCAACTATCGACAAAAAAAAGAATGTGTAGATAACAAACAAACATTATTTCTTTAGTAATTAGGTATAGAAAAACCTTTAAACTTTCTCCGCCGTAATTAATTATAATCTCATACGAATACGTTTCAATTAATCAATCATATCAGCCTGTAGACGTCCACTTCTGGACAAGGATCTCTACGAACGATCGGTCCTGCGCTTACCTCAATAGCAATACGTTTGTTTGATGGTAAATACCTAATAACTTTATTTCACCACGTGTCATATTTTTCCTTTCTTGTATACGGATTTACTCTCTATGATTTCCTTCGGTATGTTACAATTCGTACTTAGTTTAGAAAATTCATTGGAAAGGGTCTGGCTGGTTTTGAACTTTCGAACCAGGATAGAAAAGCGAGCGAGCGCTATCTTGGCTATCAATTCGAATTTTCTCCTAAATAACTGTACATGAGTGCACAATAAAGAGTACTTACATTAAAAAACTTGATTAACTTCTAAGAGCATACCTGTATTGTTAGTATTAATTAATGTAATTGAATTATTGTGTTTCAATTTTGTGACCTGTTGCTTGACCTGTCATGTCACGCCTTGTCAAGGGTCGTTACGTTACGTCACCACAATGTAATTGCCTTTTCTGTGGTCACGCAATGTAGATTTACAGGTGCAAATGTGTTAATGGGTTTGTTTAACGCTATCATTGACCTCTTAATTTCTAAATCTGAAAATCCTTTGTTTATAGCTCTTGTGTTAGATTTCAATTTATTAAAATGTGTTAATGTATCAATAACTAAACATAATCAATCAATAACTCTAATAAAAACGGTTGACGTCTGATGGCTCATGAGAAAAGCAATGAATAATTATCGTCGTTGCCACATGGCTGTTTGTGCCAGTTTTATATTTTGGTAGCATATTGGTTTGTCACATGTTATTAATCGAAAATTTTCGAGAAATTAGTGTTTCTCTTATAAAAAATGGTACATATATTTATTCTATTTAGTTTCAGTCGTTTGTTCATAATTTCACATAATATTAATAAGTTGTTTTATTTATTAATAATAATATGTATACGTATACATACAAGGTGTAGTAGCATAACTAATACAAATCAAAACTTATTGTTATTCTACTTCGCACTTCTGTATTTTCTTTATATTTCTAAATTAATCCCCTTCCAGGTAAAGGCTACTCCCAACCTTCCTCTTTCCTTCCATAGAGTATACTTTTTCTGTCTTTACGATGACTTGTTTTTCCTGCATTAGTTTAAGATAAGATTCCTTTAATATATCCGTCTGTATCGTAATAAACTGACAGAACAGAATGCGAACTGACACTACTTATTATTTCATTAACATCATCATATCAGCCCGTCGACGTTCAAAACCTGGACACAGGACTTCTTATTTAATTTCTTCCTAATTTATCTTATGCCATAACTCTCTATATTTGTTAATTGTTCCAGTACCTACACACTTAAATTATTATTTAAATTATTAGTATTGCTGACCTACAGCTTTGTTTTATTAAAGTGTTACAAAAAATTATTTCAAATTACTTTTGTCATAAATCTTTGATGACTTGCTTTTTCTTTTCACTAATTTGGACAACGACAATTATTAATTTTCACACTAAACCACATGGTCTTAAGTGTACTAACTTTAAACTTCAGCCAGAAATATGAATTATGAACTCTATATTGTAACATGCATAACAATTTTCATGTGTGTAATAAGTTTGTCGAGCCACATATCGCTGAGCGAAGGAATTAGGCGGTCAGTCGCTCCGTCGCGTATGCGATCGACGCTTGCGTTTGGTCCAACGTCGATCGAGATTTCGTTACCAATCGTTAGTAGTTTTTCGTTTTGGATAGATTGAAGTGATACGATGGGTGTGATCTGTTTGTCTGGTGATCAGTGTTTGTGAAGTGGTGTGGCAGGAGTGTGTGTGAACTCTATGTAAGTTTTCAACATCGTTAATTTGTTCTTGCCAAAATCTTCAGATTTCTGCACGGTATTTTTAAGGCACGCATTATTTATAAACGCTCGGGCTCTTTATTTGCCAATCAGATAAACAATGATTCATTTTCTTTAGAAAAAATTAGATTATTACAGTATAATGTAGGTATTCGTGGAGATCCTTGGGCGAGGCCTTTGTCCAGCAGTGGACGTCTACAGGCCGATATGATGTAGGTAGAGTAGCTCATCTAACATTGTCGTCTAATTGGTAAATAATCTCATATTTACTGGAAAATTAGTTTATGTTAAAAGTTTGATGGGAAAAGAGTGTGAGTATTTTTGCTCATTTTCTGTTTAGGTATTTAGATTTAAATTTTACCAGCTAGTTCATCCAATCCTTCCCTATTGACGAACTTTCTTTCCGAAGATTTTCCTTATTGTCCGAGTAACTATCTCCAGACATGAGTTCCATCACAGTGTCAATAATATATTTAAAAAACTGAATATTAGCGATGGTGTATCGTGACAAGCAAAAAGGGTAGGTGACCGTGTTAGCAGAAACATTATAAAATCCCATGTCAAGGGCTCCATAACCCAATTACAAAGTTTCGTAAGTTTATACCATGTGGTTAGCATAGAATAACAATATGAACGAGACACGGTGTTTTAATATCACGTGACTGTTTTGGCCTACATATAGTAATTATAGTTATTGATGTTTTTAATATCCTAATAAAACATACAATACTTCCTTTGCTATATACATTTATTTTGGACAACTTTTACTCAATTAGTCAACTTATCCAGCCTTCTCAGTAGGGGTGGTGAACATCGTGTGAACATCACAGCTGAAGATAATTTTTTTCTTTGCTCTCATTAGAGGTACAAACATCTTCAACATCTGAAGATTAATCCAATCACCAAGCTACTAAGGCCGATGCCTTAAGCCTTAAGAATTGACCGCCTTGATAGGCGGTCAATTCTTATGCTTTTTAAGTTCTTATACATCTTTAAGTTATAAAAGTCGCCATATTTGTGTTGCCTACAGCAACAACTCTTTAGGGATATTTAACATCTTCAATATCTTAAGATCCCACTTCTCATCTACATAAACTTCAGTGGCTATGGACTTCGCCACATCTGTTGCTTGTAATCATTGGATTATCTGCTCTGCTTTAATCTATGGCATCGTTGAATGTTCGGCATCTACGGAAATAGTCTAGCTAGATGAACTGGCGTTTGGCAAATCGCCCAGGTTGTATACTACGTGTCATACAATAGCTTTACAGAAACAAATAGACCATAATTTACATACTGATATTGTTGTTTGTAAGCTAAGCCTAAGCAGAGGTAGTTTTGTAAAGTAAGGTCATTATATTTTAGCCAGTCGCACTCATCGGCATATCTGCCAGAGATTATGTTGTGATAAATAGTGAGACATTTAACTAAAATACGTCATATTAATTAGCTTGGACCAAAATAATTGTAGAAAATATAAAAGCTATTGAGTAGGTAATATGACATGACAGTCCTTATATGGAACGTAAGTTCTATTCCAAGGGATAGTAGGTATTCCGCTAGTTTTCTGTGACCTTTTATGTTATTTATTAAATTACGATTGTATTGTTTCTTATACGTACAGTCGACCAAGATAGTAATTCAGCATAATTGACTTAGGTATATTACACACCGATACTAAACAGCTTCATCTTGATGACGTATCTGTGCTACTGACGTATAGACAAAGTATTTGTCTAATTATTGCATCACCGAACATGTGGCCGGTGGAACAGATGCGCCTTTATTGTAAACATTTCTGTGCTCATCTATAACGAAACATATATTTCATCGTTAATTATGTAGGTCAGGAGAGCTTGGTGAAATTGTTTTACTTTGGTTAATATTAGCCGGGAAAGTAGAGTAGTTTGTTTACCTCGCCGTCTGAGCTATTTGGAGGTTGCGAAACACTTACGTACTCGTGAAATTATTGCAGTGGACTTTTAGGCCTTTTATGCCTAACGAGGGCCACTAGGCTAAGAGTTTTCGTTATATTTGGACTCCACGAATAAAAGTGAGAATATCGTCGGCTGAACATGTAAAACTTCTAAGTCCATTTATGTCAACTTGACAGTATGAATCTAAGGGATATTTATAGATATGTCGAGAATCATGACTGACTGACATTCCTAATGCGGTTGTGTGTTGTGTTTTATTTTTGCCTAGCGCTACCCTGGTCAATGTACCAGAGTCCATTTTCCAGCTCCATCTTTTTCATTTTACACGAATACATACTGCGATCTCTACCTACCCGTAGCAACACTACGATCGGTTATTCTTTCATTTACTCGTAAGGTATAACTTAATCCAAATGTCCTGTTGTGACTTTCAATTTTGCCCAAAATGTCATACCAATGTCGACCTCAGCGTTCTTGATTCCAAATACAAACAATTCATTAATCACATGGGTATTGGCTTTCGTCCGGCCGTTTTGTTAGGTGCTTTCTTAATTTCAATAACGGTCATGGCTAACAAACGTCCGCTATTTCTCAACTTGAAAAAAAAATACACCCATTGGCGCCATATTAATGCGTCTGTCAGAGCAGCGACGTGACGGCGCAGGCGCATCTAATTTATATCTGGTAGCCCTTTGATGCACTGTATTCTCTTAAACACACTTGTTTTCTGCGTAGTTCGTGGTTTCGAGAATGTTCTTTTATGTTTTATATGCTTGTAAATTCTGTTAAACACGATCATAAATAAATAACACTTAAAAGAATGTAGTAGGTACATCGATTATCTTAGTCTATGTTTATGAGTAAGCGTGATTGCAGCCGTCGTAGAACCACTGATGTTATGAACGAGCTATGGGTGAGAGCGAGTGGTAAACACAATGGTCAAATCAAATCATTGCATTAGCTTGTAAATAAAATACGGTCGCAGGTCTCTCCTCACGCCATGCGGGCCATAGACCTCTACGAAGGTCCAGTACTGATTAATAGACTTCACAAATAGCATAAACATCCATACGCTATGGATACGCTATGTTGTGCTCCCGCGGAGACATCAGCCTTATTGATTAAAATAGATTTTATTTCGTAGACTAGATAAAGTATTTTAAGGAATGTATGCTGCGTTTTTTTATAAAACATCCTGAAACTGGCATACGCAGCAGTGTAATAGATTTGAAATTTCAGTTCTTTGATCAATGATCATACAGATAATCTATTGAGTGGCTAATCTATTGACGGAAAATAAATTGTTCTGCTATACTTATAGGCTAAGTTCTTGTGAATCGAACCATATCGTGTAAATATGTTTAAAATAGACCAGCACAAAAGAACAGACGTTAGAGATAAACATTATTGTTTTATTGACTGCCAGCTTTCAGTGCGGTGCGCTTGCGCTGCTTCCCGTTACAAATGAGACGAAATCGTAAATTTACAGCACTGTGTTCTGCCAACATTGCTAACACATCGTGGTGTAGGGCAATACAATGATTGGTGGCGTTTTTAACGTCAGTTTTGCATTTTTAGCATATACTGATCACTTAATATTACTGATTCTCGATTCTTCGATTATTTCCCGCTAATCTACCTACTACTAATAAATAAATGTTGGTACTTACTCTAATAGAGACAAGCATAGTAGTCGGTTAGGACTTTCGTCGTATTTCATGAAAACAATCACACGCCTTACGCTATGTGTATTTGCCGCACAAGCTTGTAATATTCTGTGGCACAAGTAGACTATTTAACGCAAAAACCTTTTTTTCTTCATATTATTACATATTATACCTATCCATTTTTAAGACTAATAACTTCTCAAATCCCACCATACCCCACTATAAAAGGCAGTGTTTTCTGTTGTGTGTGTTGGCCAGACTTATAAATAGTTTTCTCAGTTATAATACTGGCTTTTGATCATCCACAACTATTGTTACTGTAAACCTGTCACTCTTCTAAGTATTTAAAATTCTGTGTCAGTAATCTAATCACTCAACATTATTAAATAGTCAGCAAATAATGTTAGGAGTCGAAAAGCTTAACGCCCTACATATGTTGCTTTGTGTAGGTACGAGTATCCATAGCTCTCAACCGCTTTTGTGTAGAAAATTGTCCATTCAGTGACCGGCTGCATTCAATTTACTCCTCATCCGCGGTTCAAAATTGGATTACTTGGCCCACTTGGGTCTTATGAGGTGGTGTAAATCAAGGACGACTGTCAGGTGTACGTAGAGTGGGGCAAGGAACCACTTGCCCGAAAGAGTCAGATTGTATTAGATACTATCTGTAGCTTGGTATTCGTTTATATGCTAGGATGTCGAAAATTCTTATTTACTTACTTCTGGCAGTGTAGTATAAATGAATAAATTATTCTTACTGATTAATAGGGCAATCTCAACTTTGAAAACAGCAGATTAAAACATAAGCCGGCGAGTTTTCAAGGTAGGATTTATTTAATGCAGAATATCCTCATGATCATGCCAAATTACTTATTATGTTACTGATAAAATAAACAGTTCAACTGTTTATTTTATCAGTAACATAATAAGTAATTTGGCAGTAAATTTATGTAGAATATTTTTTGGGTGATTTCATTGTTACTATTAAACCTGATGTCATCCATTCGATTTAGAATCCCGAGATCGCTGTATCCTGTCACGTGTTCCCATCCATTAATGTTATCTTCGTCGCAATTCAAATTCCCTATTACTCAATTGCGGGTACTTTATCCTGATGGTGCGTTGACAACGAGATGAGCCAAATATAGAAATCTATTTCGGATCTAGATTGGCTTTATTATATGATCATGGATCGCTCTCCTACCAGATGGATCGACGACCTGAAAACGATGTCTGGCAGGAGTTAGATGGGTGCCACCACCAGGTCCTCCATCGTACCGATCCAACTTCTTCCAGCAATCATTTTCTGGCCATCGGTCCTGTTAGTTACTTTTTACGTCATTGAAATCCTATTAGGAGTTGATGAGATTTTCTCTCTTGAATACGATAGAAATTATGTATATTATATTTAAGATTACCTATCAAATATTTTTTTATACCTAACCACAAGTTTTTTTGCCCGCAGCCTACCCCGCCAAAAAAACCTCCCCGAAGAAATCTGTCAGTGTCCCCCACCCACGCTAATTCTCCTTCGTCAGGGTACAGCTATGAGCTGAGGCCGCACGCGAGGAGTCAGGACGATTTGGATGATATTCAGGTAAATTACCGTCTTTGGCAGTAAATACTATTATTATTCTCACGGTACTGCGTCAATCAAATGCACTTTTTCGAGTGGCAATTTTTAAAATAATATTTAGAGCCAGGTACGACGAAGTCTAATGTGGGAAGATTTACTTTTTCGAACACCTTTATTTTAGCCTTATGTCCCAGATATTTGTTGTCAGCTCTCCTTATCATTTTCCAGTACTAAAGACCATAACGTGTATTCCGACTTGCTAGAAGTTAGATGATCCTAATTGAAAATATATTATCAATTAGTTAATATTTAAAAACATGAATTTGTAGAGCGGGGAAGATGACAAACAAAACTTGTCCTTGTTACAGGGTGCTAAACACTACCTCAAACACGGTCGGTCCGTCGACCAATACGTCGACGGAAAGCTATCGTACTCTGAGTACGAGGAGAACCACAACTCCCCCAGAATTGCCCCAGTGCCCAATCCTCGGCCGAGCCTCAAAAACAGAACGCAACCCGTAGCCATTACGGCTATGTACGAAAATGTCGTTATAAAGGAGCAGAACCCAAAACGGAAGCTTCGCAGGCACAATTTGCCATCAGAGGGCGAGAATTTCGAACCGAGAATGGAGAATCGAGTCAGAAAGTACTCGAATCAAGAAAGATCTTCCCTTGAGAGTCTGTTAGACGATCAATCTATGAATAGTCCGAGTGATTGTGAGAGGTACGAGGGGCAGAGGGTAGGCATCCCTCTGTCTCCAACGCATTACGAGCAACCGCCGACGCCGGAGCACCCTCCGCCGTCCGCCAAACAGGCGGAGAACAGCATACACGAAAGGATCAGGCCGTTGAGTCAGGTTAGTAAGCCTGATTGAAGTTCGCATTTGATTATGACCGCTATTTCATTTAACCTGGTATCTTTAAAATCCACCACTTAAATGTAATGTTAGAAATTATCAGACTATTATTTTTATTGAATGTTGTACTTAAGATGACATTGTTAAAACAGCGTATTGCATGTGATTAAGTTGCATTGCGTAAATGTTAAGTCATATTTAGACCGTCGGTATTCGATTCTGAACATAGACTAACGTCAGTTTTATTTGCGTAGTAAGAGATGAAGGGAAGGATGTATGTTTACAATCGAATATTGATAGGCACTTCGCAACTTCGCAGTAGTTTATTCGAATAAACCCATCCCAAAACGATGTTAAACCGGCTGCCATCAGAAAAATTTGCACGAGCATGCTTTTGTTCATTTTTCGTTTAAATTATCAACATTTTTTTCGAATATTTCAGCTAATAATGGAGGTAGTAGAAGAAATAAGAATTAGAAAAAAATCGCAGGATGACGTAACTAATAGTTGATAGGTTTAGTTTGTTATACATTCACTTTTAATGCATTATTTTTAAAACTTGTCGTTTTTAACACCCTAGTCTTTAATGTTGCATATGGTGCTGAAACGTTTTTAATATTTTCTTAAGTTTATTACTGTTTCTGTAAATAAATTTAGATTTCTATTTTATATACCTACCTATGCAAAGTATTCCTTAAGGTGCTGTTTAGTAAGTTTTACTTAGTTATAATTATAACAATATTAGGTACTATTTTGATAACATTACAAAAAACAGTTTTGATAAAATGACACGATAGATTTGATTTGTTTTTTTTTGTTTTGGACAGATTTATGTTGCCATGATTGTATAAATTCATAAAAATTTTATACCTAATTAATTTATGTAATTAATTATTCATTTATTTCAAAAAAGAACTGTTTGTCATTTTTTCGAAACGATTTTGACAGTTACTAATAAATTATAATTACCGTCATGACAGTATCTCGATAAAATATTGTGAAGTAGGAATTAGGATTAGTAGTACTATTTTAACTTTCAAATAATTTAAACGACTTGATTTTATAAAAAATCCTAATTGGCCTATCTAGGGTGTAGTGTATGCAATATTTTTTTTTGCGATAAGGAAGAGAATTATAATATAGTAAATTAGACTGAAAAAATCCTAATTGAAATGTCCGAAAGCTTATTAAGTAGGCATTTGAAAATATTTTGTTCTAAGTTATTTTAAATATCTTTATTTTAAGTTTTTCAATGTATTATTTTCGATTTTATTCAGTTTTTATTGTAATAAATTTCTTTATGGTAATTTGTTATTGTTTTATTTATTTCTTTTTACGTAGTATATTATTTGCAAAATGTTTTTTTTCTTAATTAAGCCTTTGTAACTTTGTAGAAATTGCTTTTATGCTATTATTACTTGATTACAAGCGTACATACTACACATATCTTCACGCTACGTCCCTGAGGTACAATAGCGAGCGGGAGCGTAGCGCGCTTTTTCCGTGTTCTGTGGATACAAGAAATATAAGAAATAAAAAGCTTGTAATTAAAAAATAAATGAAATACCTAGGTACTGGACTAAATGTTGAGGTTTCCAATGTGTGAAAATTACTTTGACCAAATTTTAAATTTATTAAAGTACCTAATTACCTACCTAATTAATTATAATATGTATTTTGGTTTCGGATATGATTAGGTATGTCAATGGGTTTCGGCTACTCAAATAATTTACTTTGTTTTATATTGTTTGAAGTAGGTATTGAACAACGCCTGAATAAATTAACGAGCAATGTTAGAGTAGGGTTTTTAGTTCTTAGAAGTCCGAAAGTGCAATACTGACATGCGGTGTACCTGTGGCTGTGTCCTGAAATACAAGAATCGAAATCAATCAGGTAAGTTATTTTATTTTAAAAAGTAGATGACAGTCGTGTTTTACTCTCCTTGGCTGTTATTTAATCTTTGAATAAACCGAGTTAATAGTATCTTGCCTATTTCTGATGCCAAACAGCAATCCATCGCTGTTTTCCGGCTTAGAGGCTAAGGGAATGCGCAGACCTAGCGGAAAAATGCCCGCGCACTTTTTGAACCATATCACTATAGCCTAAAGAACAAAATCTTATGAATACCAACACAGTCAGCGTCGCCTCGCGCATACGTTTTTTCTTTAAGCTATATTGATATGGTTCATTTGACAATAACGTCAAATGAACTCGGGCAAATTTCCTCTTGGTCTGAACTGTCTCTAAGAGAGGCACATGAAAGTAGGTATAGGTAGGTACCCTAGGTAGGTATTTTCAAAATTAAGTAGAACTGCATAATTATATAACTATTTACGGGTCTTACACACGAATAAGTTTTATTTACCTTGCCCTACTATCCGCGGATAGTGCGAGAAGCTATTGAAATCAAGAAATTCAAAAATTTCAATAGGGAAGATGGTTTTAAATTGTCACCGTCGTGGAATCCAGTGATCGATAAACTTAAATCTCGTGACTATCGTCGAATACACCCGCGGATACCGTGAGTGTTGTGTGCCGGGACTTTCCAATAATACAAGATCAGCAGAGGGTAGTTTCAGAAACTACTCACAGCGATCAACAATGACAGCTCGCCTCTCCAGTCAGCTCGTGACCACGGCCAGTGTAACCTGGTCGAAACGTCGGGCAAGGTGAATAAAACTTATTCGTGTGTAAGACCCGTAAATAATTATATAATTATGAATACAAAGCGCGAAAGTCTAAAATGTACTAAGTAGAACTGCATTGAAAGATGTCTAAGAAACCACTTTTTTCGAATCGAAACGGACAAATGTAGAAAAAAAAAAACACCTGTATTTATATGATACCAATCGAAAGAGTCAATCAAAAGTAAGGGAGACACATAGAAACTTTTAATTAAAAATATTTTTATACATTGTTCAGAATCGTCCAGTTACAAGGCAGACGTGACTATCTCACCTCACAACACCTCTATAAGATTTGTTTAAATGAATACCCACTGTAACCCCACCGCCCCATCACTCACCAGTTCACCCCCCAACAAGCATATCTCGCAAGCCTAAGAGGCGTTTTCTCCAACAGGAATACAAGAGGCGATCCGTGGTTCGCGACAGTCAGACCGAGACCGAGGTGAATCTCCTGCGAGCAGCGTCCACGGCGTCCGTAGCCAGCGGCGCCACGGACAGGAGCGGAAACACGGACAACTGCGTCGAGGAGTACGTGTGTGAAATACCTTTTGCTGGTAAGTCCTTCTCTCCAACTTTGCGCGAGGCGCGCGGGATCACCAGGGATCCACATTATTATGATCTACTCCGTGTATTTTCTTGTATTCATCTTTATCATCAGCCTGCACTAGTCCACTGCTCATAGGCCTTCCCCAAAGCGCGCTACTGAACCCGACCTTTGGTTCGCCAGCCGCCTTACGCAGATCGTCGCTCCAATCTTGCCGGGGGGCGTCCCACACTACGCTTGCCCAGTCGTGGTCTCCACTCGAGAACTCGTATGCTTCAGTGGTTACCGGTTATCCGACAGATATGATTAGTAAGTACGTTGAAATTTCATTTTGGCGATTTTCTTGTTGACCATAAATAAATAATTACCTACAGTGTTAAGAAACCCGATCGGGTTTTATTTCAAATGTCTACAGAATGTGACGGGACCCGTTTGGGTCTCGTCGTTGTAAGCTATTACTACGTATATATATGTATAGGTATGAGTGATTTTTCGAAAATCAAAAACGACAGCCACACTCAGCGGAGTTTTCTAATTTTGACGGCCACACTCTAATGGATGGTTTCCAAAAAAAAAATAAAGTAAAAATCAATGTTGTGCTAAGTAAAATTGGCGGCCCTGCCATGCAAAAGAAAACTTTTAAGTTTGCCTCAAGTTATGATACGATGCTTATCCGCTAGTCACTCTAGACTAACGACAGCTACAAAAGTAGCCTACAGTTTTGAAAGCGATACACGAAATACTAGAATATTCGAAGCGCCAATCCGCAGTCCCAAATTTTCCGTTTACACTGTAAATATGGCAACATTGCACGAGCAACTGGGCTGCCAGACGGTAAACAAAACTTTTCACCACTGAAATTCCCTCTGTGAAATTTTTCGACAATATTTGTTAAGTTCGAACCGAAACTATTTTGAATTTTTCGTGCTATTTTTCTGGCGTCCGTTAGGAATTTATTGCGGAGCCCCGCGGGTTACGCGGGGTTTTTAATATTTTCCTATGATAAATTAAGGTCCGTGTATGCCATGGTCTATCTATAGTCTGTGAGCGTAAGCCTACTTCCTATACTAGCCTATTATCCCTCAGAGTGTTACAACGGATTTTGCGACCCAAAAAACAAGATCAAATACTAGACTTATGTCTAGATAGAGTTCGTTTTTTAAAAACCAAAATCTGACAGCCACATTCTAATGATTATAAATCTGTGAAATTTGTTTTTGGTACCTAAGTATATGGCAAAATTTAGTAATATTTTGTTAGATTATGAATTTCCTGAATAAAATACCGTGGTACGGTGATTTACTATAAATGAAATTACATCCAGAAATAATACAGGTATTAAATTAAAAGATCTTCTTTCACGAAGTGGCGGGGCGTTTGCTAGTATCAAAATTTTCTATCACAGATTTTTCTCATTACCAACTCGTACGTCGTTACTTACCTATGTTTATTTATTTATAAGACCTACTTTACCACTGCAGGAGCTGGAACCTCACACAATCAATACCATAGATCGAGGGCATTAACCACGCGAGATATCATCTCATTTCCATCGGCATGCGTTCATAATATTGGTGTTTAACTCGCAACGCATGAAGGCAATTACTTTTTTATGAACCTATCAATCTCTATCAAGATTTACCGCTAATAGCAATAAACATGCGTATCAGGAATTCACCTACTTACTTACTTGTTATATAATGACTATACCGTACATACATACTATCGGGGGCAACGAATTTCCTCTTAGGGAAATATATTTCTTCTTGTATATTCATCAAATCAACAGCCTATTAACATGTCCATACTGTTGGGGCTCAGGCCTACCTTCTCAACGAGGGCGGTCGGGCTATAGTCCACCACGCTAGCCTAGTGCGGGTTGGTCGACTTCACATGCGCCTAAGTATTTCTTCTTCGGCGTATGCAGGTTTCCTCACGATGTTTTCCTTCACCGTTTGAGAGCAATCAGTAAATGTACTTAAGTTTCGAGAAAAAACCCATTGGTACGTGGCCCAGCCGGGGATCGAACTTCGTACCTTTCGATATTATAGGCCACTGACTCTCTCAGTATATTCTTGCTTTCTGATAATTTCTCTCACGGCTCTCAAAAAAGGTTTCCATTTCCAATCACTAATTTAAACTAGACAACGAGTTCCGAATATAAAAACAACTTCCAAAATTTTATTACAAAGTTCTGTATGTGTAAAATATGAAGCAACATCAAATCATATAGATAGGTATAATATAAATAGATAGCACTAAGAATGTTTTGTTTGTTTAATTTATGATTTCTAATGTCAGTCAAGTCGGTAATTTTACGTAATTAGATTACACTTAGATAGAGTCTCTCGCTTATGTAAGAGTGTGTATGTCTATTGTTTGACTCTAAGGTTTATACACAAACAGATTATTGAAGAAGATGGAACCTTTTTCCAAATGTAATTAATAGGATATTTCTTAACTATGCACATACATAATTTGGATGATGATATATGTGATTGCTTCACATCTAATGCCATACTAAAAAGGGTTTGGTTTGTTGACCTCTGTGTTTCGATTACAATTTTCAATCTCCGCGTGCGTGTGAATAGCAATTTTACACGCTCCGGGCAATGTTGCACGTTAAACGTTAAGTATTGCTCGTGCCTTCGTCGCCGGCGCTGGAACATGGAATACGTGAGCAGTATCTTAAATGTGCACTGAATTATGGAAAAAGTTAACTTTCTAAATAGCACGGGAAACCGATGCTTACTGGGTGGTAAAATCGAGAAGAAAAAAATAACAGTATTCTTTGCTAATATGTATTAAGATTTTATTAAGATTAGGTACCTATTAATTATGAGTAGGTGTTATGAAACCTATTGCTTTTATGTAAGAGTGACGGGTTTAATTAAAAAACTTAATTTTTTTTTTCGATTTTTCATCAATTACAAGGAAAGTTACACATTATAGTTAGAATTTTAAAAAATCGAATCAAAAATGATCCAGTGTTATGAGCAGGTAGGTATGGGTACTAATTACTATTCTTATTTATTACTCAACAATGTAAGTTTTTACTAGAGTTAAAAAACTAAGTGAATTCTTATTAAAAGTAAGTCAGTTCTAACACTTTTGTATGTGAGTGCACTACATATTGACACGACAGGAAAATAGTACAAATTAAAGGTACTATTATTTACGCCTCGAAATAATGAGATAGACGTGATTAGCGCGTTAGAATTGAGCCTCTAAAATGACGCTGCCATCCGCACCGGATTATAAAAAGGAAAAAGTCGTATAGTAGGTAAAAAGTCGATGTGCGTTTTTCGTCCGAAGCCGCTGATATTATATCTACAATAAATTATAATATACATTCTTACATGTAAGTATATATTATTATATTATGTTTTTCCCGCGGGAACAACATTTATTTATTTAGGAACAACATATGGTACCGAGACGTGGTCCCTCACTATGGGCCTCATAAGAAGGCTCAAGGTCACCCAGAGGGCAATGGAGAGAGCTATGCTCGGAGTTTCCCTGCGAGATCGAATCAGAAATGAGGAGATCCGCAGGAGAACCAAGGTCACCGACATAGCTCAAAGAATTGCGAAGCTGAAGTGGCAGTGGGCTGGGCACATCGCTCGTAGAACTGACGGCCGCTGGGGCAGAAAGGTTCTCGAGTGGCGACCACGTATCGGAAGACGCAGTGTAGGCAGGCCTCCCACAAGGTGGACCGACGATCTGGTGAAGGTCGCGGTCACCCAGCTGGATGAGGTTAGCGCAGGACCGGTCGTCGTGGAGATCCTTGGGGGAGGTCTTTGTCCAGCAGTGGACGTCTACAGGCTGATATGATGATGAACAACATTTCCCGATGTATCTACTTATAGCCTTGTGTTATTCTGATGTATAGGTAATATAATATTACTGTAAAGTTTCATCAAAATCGGTTCCCTAGTTTTTGCGTGTAAGAGTCCAAACATCCAAACTCACAAACATCCTTACAACTTTCGCGTGTATAATATTAGCAGGATTAATAATAGGATTAGATTTGGAATGTATTTAAGTAATTTATTAGGACTTGTTGTTATAAATATTTTAGTAGATTACTTATTAAATACGCCGCGATAGTGAATGGAGGGAGAAACTCCACAGCGCCAATTTAGACACCTAACGTTAATAACACGTACCTTGTACCGTAGTGAGTACGAGCCCAATTTGAATGTACTTAGGCATTTTTTCATTAACTTTATTACGATCTCTCGTGTTGTATAGTATTATGAGCATGCCTTCAGGTTATTTATCTATCTCTTGATTGCTGTTTTTACGCCTCTATTCGTGATGGCAATCGGGGGTATGTCGTAATTGTACGGTCGCTTTGTTTATTGCCGTTACGTTGGACGAAGTGCGGAAAATAATATAGGTGACCTATTGATAGAGTAGAGAGATTGCTTCAGTATAGAATTAATGAAGTAGAGTAATGAAATAACTGAGTAGTTAAATATATTATGTAAGTAACGAGATTTCTCCACATAAAATACACTCGGCTGCAATGAATACGGGTCACCTAGCCTAGCCTCTTTCATACAAACAAGGTCACTTTGTGCCCTTAGATCTCCGTCAGATATTGCGTGAGATCTGATGGTGACTGTCCGGAGTACAGATGGAGGAAGTCCAGAGAGCCATACACACCCAACGGATCAAGCAAGCGGTTTTTATATACATACAAGTTTCATATTTTCATATTCATTTATTCATGAACAATTTTTACATTGTATTTGAATGTCACTAAAATCATCATTAAAATTAACATTAAATTAATAAACTAGATATTTATAACAAAACACACGATAAAGTACACAAAGCAATTAATTCGTCATCTAAATAATAATATTATACTTTCAACTTATAATATGACAAATAAAGAAAAAAAATGAAATTACGATATCCAGTGATAACTTACGCTATCCTCCGCGTAACTTATCGCATTTCGTATCAGCGTGTGAACATAATAAGTGTAAAATTTACGTAATTTTTAAAGTAAACTTATCCTTAACTGAACGCGTATCACAACCGCCGCGCGCAATATCCTTGTAATGGCGCAAAAAGTGCAATGTAACTTGCGCAGGCGCCGCCCGGCCGCCGCCATGCTTTATCCTTTTTATTTTTTTCTCGTTCATTTGTCTCTTCGCGAACGTTAATGCGCAAAGGAATATATTGTTATGGGAACTTTTGACGTATTCTGAAGGTTCAGGTTTATTTTACTGTTAACTTTCTCTGACATAAAGGTTAAGGATAGGATATTATGTATAGGTAACATAACTTATGTTGCAGGAGAGGAACAAACCAGAAAATAAACAGTTTTTTCCGAGTAAACATGTGAAATCTATTTTTGAAATATTTTGTCTCTGAATAAATGTTTTTTCAATACTCTGCGTCTATAACTTTTTGTCAAGTTTTTTTTAACACAAAGTCAACAAGGGAAAGTTTGATTAAAAAAAAACTTCAATTCAAATTTCAAAAAAGTTCATTAAGTTTTTTTTTAATATTGAACCTATTCTTTGAATTGACTTTAGGTAAAAAAAACTTGACAAAAAGTTGTAAGGGTTATAGACGCAGAAGTTTCAAAAACATTTATTCAGAGACAAAATATTTCAAAAAGATTTCACATGTTTACTCTGAAAAAACTGTTTATTTTCTGGTTTATTCCCATCTCGTCCCCTTCCCATCTCGGCCCCCAAGAATTTATACCCACTAAAAATTATTACGCGTAATGGAATGAAATTACACGTAAGGAAAGCCGTAACAATTAGGCTCTCCCATTTTGTGTAATACAAACCACCCAGGGAGTCTAGGTGGGCGTGCTTACTGGTTTCTGTTATTTACTTTTTCCTTTTATGAATTACTTACCTACTATAAGGCTATGGGTAGCTACTGCATCTAACTAGACATGAACTAAATGCACTTGCATGATATTCTTTCGTGTTTTATTACTCAGGTATTGTGACAGTGTATTTAAGTAGAGTTCAGTATTTTTATGATCGAAAGTAACTGAGGCCATAATTACTAATTAGTACTTTACTGATTTATAGGCAAAGAGACGCGCGCGATGGTCACTAGTTAGCCCATTATGATACAAATAGTTCTTCTGTAATGAGATTTTCCATTTTTCACGCATTTATCGCTCATTCACTCACACAGGCCCAAATTTAAAATTTGACAGTACTAAAATTAGTGCCAGGGATAGGAAAGTTTTTAGTGCTGTAAATTTTTTACTTTGTACCTTCAGAATCAGGCCTAATGTTCTGTTACAAGCTATGTACTTACCTACCTAAATAATTATCGTTAGGTACCTACTTATTTTTAATCATAAATAATATTAAATTAAGTCTATTTATAATGTTTCCCACGAAGATACGCATTCCAAGTCGGTTATTTGTGAAAGTTATGATGGCCCTTTCTGTTGCAATAGCCGGTTGACTAGTCGAATAATTGTGGTTTACCTGTCACGATATAACTTGATTAGTTTTGTGGTTTTCCTGTAACAAAATAGGGTAAACAAATCAGCTTTTCGGTTTGTTCTATGCGTTTCATTTGTTTTATTAACCACTGTGCGAATTCGTGGTCGCCTTGATGTCTTGATGCCTGAGGGTTCACCAATTGTTATTCTGGTCTTATGTACAGATTATTGCTTTACCATAGGACTTTTACGCTTAATTGATTCTAAGAGATTGCTTGGTTTAGCCCATCCTCTACACATATTATTTATGTTTTTATTTCATTGATTATCTTGAACTTTGCTCGTAGATAGCTTTCTAGCTTAATATTATTATCTCAACTATTAATATAAACCTAAGTATATTTATTATCTTAAATTTTTTTACTTGTTTTATTGACCGGTTCGTTACATAACATTATTTATTTTCTAATAGAAAAACAAAATGCCTCTATTGAAGTTTCAATCTTTCAATGCAGAAATAGCCCGAAGATCAGAGGTTAATTGGTAACGAACCGGCCACGCTTGTGATGAAAATATCGATACTGCAGACACGCGCGAGAGTGTGATGACACCTTTACAATAGCCGACGCCAAGCAAATGGCTAAAGCTTTGATTCTACGTATGAATACCTCAATGGAAACGCCTTATAATGATTGAGCCAATATAAAATGTACGGATAATATATAGTACGAATAATGGAGCGTCAGTGGCGTCGGGGACTCGGGGATAAGACGCGGCCTATCATATCGGAAGGTCCGAAGTTCGATCCTCGTCTGGGCCATGTACCAATGGATTTTTTCTCGAAACTTAAGTACATTTACTGACTGCTCTCAAACTTATTTAAAAACGTAAGTACGTAACGTATCGTTAGATGATTATTATTTTGAGTAAGTAGTCAGAAAGTGAAATTTCTTGACTCGACAATATGCAGCCAACTTCAGCATACTGCTGTCATTCTGGTCGTGACGCACTATTTATTGGACTGGCTTTATATACTGCAGAATAAATATAGGTTATGTTAGTAAACGTATTTGTTATGCTCAGGGACATAAAATCATTCTGTTTGATTCCCAGAAAACCCTTGGTCATAATGTTGCCCTAGCGGCCAGGGCAATATCATTGTTCTGTCTCTATTCCCGAACATGTCCAAGGGCCCTTTACGTTCGGGAATAGAGTACTAGAACAAAACGTATGACGTAATGATAGTCTAACTAAACAATTGTTTTGCATAAAGTTGCAAATTATTTCTATCTCACTGTTACTGCAAAACATTTAGAGAACAACGTGACATCTAGACAACGAAAACAAAGGTGTCCGAACAAAACTGTCGAGACTGGAGACATGACCTAGCGCAAGCGACTCCGCCTCGATGTCGCATCGGTAAACATTCTCCGCGCTTTACTGTCTCATGGGCTTTAAATAAACCTTATGAATATACATGTAAGGGTCGAAGTGGATTTGAAAAGGGTTTTAATATAAGTTGGTGTCTGGATCTCCTCTGTTTGATGCTGCCGATAAACGGCCGTGGACGATACAGGATTTATGCTTATTTAGTGTAAAGCCTGTAAAATTTAAGAAAGTTGATAAACTTTGGTGGATCTATTAGATAGTATGCGCATAGTATCCTTACATAGATCAAACAAAGTCGCTTCCCGCATCTGTACTCTTAGATCTTTTAAACTACGCAACTGATTTTGATGCGGTTTTCACTATCTTTCAGATGATTTCTTCCGGAAGGTTTATAGGTACTTATTCCATACGGGCGATGCCGCGGGCAACAGCTAGTTTAAAATATACAGACACTACCTATTTTAGGCTGCCTTACCTGCTTTCAGATCGTCCTTCAAAATCACCCGTATGAGAATCTTTCACTTTCTTGTCTCTCCAACAACAATGTACCTTCTATTCTGTTCTCTAATTAATTTCGTAGATTTAGTGCATATTTCTATATTCTTCATTCTAAATGCTATATCATAGGTAATTACGTACATATTAGTACGCGCTTTGTTCAAATGTTAGTGGAGATTCTAAACAAAAAGTTCTGCATTCAACTGGCATCGAAAATCGTTCGCTTTCCTGCTTCTCTTACTATTGTGTGCTCTTATCAATCTCGAAGTATGAGAGCAGGAACGTTCGAATCACTTTGGAGAGTGCATCTTGCATATTTAGTATGCGAACCGATGGTGCCACTTAGTTCGAAAATGAGAAGTTACAGTATTGTAATACATTTGACACCCATAGAATGCTTTTTCATAGGGGGCCGCGAGCACCCACCAAAGAGATCATATCTCTATGTTTTAGTGCATAAATATTTCTATACTTATCTCTCTAAATGCAATCATAATGCGCTTTGTTCAAATGTTAGTGGAGTTTCTAAACAAAAAGTTCTGCATTCATTAGCCGCATCGTTGGTTCGTCGGTGGATGACGCGTTGCGCTGGCGTCGCGACGTCGTCGTCGCTCAGACAGGCGTCATGCGACGCCACTCGTTTTGTAGGCCATTTCCTCTCTACCACCACGGCTCTGAATACTTGAGTCATACACCTTGTCGAATACAGGGTGTAAGTGAGCTATTACAGTTACTTTTATTATGCACCATCTCCGTAGGAGTTGCCTTAGCTGCCCTACGTACCGGGACCCCAGGGTACTGATATTTCGTTCCCCTGGGTGCATAAAAGGACACGGAAAAGTATGGAAAAAAGACGAATGTTTAAAAATATTGTTGTATGTCTTATTGTAATGTTGTTTAAATATATTTTTCTAAATGTCACCGCTCTCTTTTTTCTATACGTCGCGTACGGTGTTTGATAGTCTATTTGCTATTTGATGAATGTGTTCAGCAGTCCATTTTATATCAGGAGTTAAAAGTTAGTTTCAATGAATTGTCTGAAGTTGTAGAGCAAATATATTTTACGATTCCAGGTAATTTGTTACGTCCTATATACAATTGCAATCGAACGAGTCACAATAGCAAATGCATTTCGTGTTAATTTTATATATATTCAGGTCAGGATAGTGCTTAGAATACTTAAGTGAGCATAACAGCGAACGACGGTACTAAAAAGTAAGGAAGCTCTTTAAAGAACCTGTTTAGTCAATATGCAGAGTCGAAACTCTGATAAAGTATCTTGTTAGTCACAGCAAAATACTCGTTCTGGAAATACCTGGGCACTACGTAAAGACTTGAAATTTATTCATTTAGGCGGACAATGTCCCGTTCGCAAAACGTCCCTCCGACAAAAATTGCCCCTTTCTCAAAGCGTTGTATCATCGATAGTTTTTTAAGGTACCTAGACGTCCGTACACTCGTCAGTGTCCCTATAGTCACATAATATAAATAGCATATTTAACCTGTTGTCGACTTGTTCTAAGTATCAAAAAATGTTGCCATGAAGAGCTGTTGATTTAATGTTGGTGCATCAGTTAAATATGCTTTTTATATCATGTGACGACTATAGGGACACTGACGAGTATACTGACGTCTACCTTTCATCTTCAGGCATCCCACTTCTAAACAAATAACACATTTTTGGCCCCATAACGTTCAAAAGGGGTAGGTATGTAAATAACGAATTTAATATTATAATGACGATTGTAGAGTTGTGAAGAAGTCATTCCGAATTATGATTTTAATTTTTTGTCCGAGTAGAAATGACCTTAACAAATCTTTGTTTTTATGTTACTGTCAACGAATTCACACATTTGGCAGTTCCGGCCTTCCTCTTACGCCGCTTCGTCCTTTCGGCTGCGCAGGAGTGGGCGCAGTGCGTTGACACCGGCCCACTGTTCCGTGTTATTGATCCAAATCGATCCGAACCGAACGATCCATGAATTTAGATCGATGTGTTTGTGTTGGTACACTTCTTATGACTTGACTGCCACCGATTCGGGCAGGAAATAAGCGGTAATATTTTTTTATTAGATTTTAAGTAAACTCTTGTTAGGTTAAATAAAATGATGAATTGCATACGAATTGCAAGAATCGTTGTTTTTTATTTACCTTATTGAACAATTTTGCAAAGTAAATATTTTAATTTTTCTATTTTTATTAACTGTGACTTAATTTTAATAAAAGTTATTTTTGGCTTTACAGTTTACGTTACACTTGTATTTTATTGTACTTCATTTATAACTTCGACTACATTTATGATCTTTACAAATACATATTTGTACGAATAATGTTGATTATATTAGGTTAAGTGATGCAGTTGAGGCTAACCAGTTTACAAATCTAGTTTCTATATCATTAATATCAAATAAAATCTTTGATTCACAAGTCTGTCAGACTCAAGGTGTTAATTTATTCTTTACGAATATAATTCTTATTTAAATTTATATTGTGTATACAGATTATAAACTTTAAAACAATAATTGTCCCCGAGGTATAAGCAAGAATTTAGGGACCATTTCTTTTTTGTAGTTTCACACCAACCATTTCTTATTTTCTATACAATTTCACAATGGAAACTAATATTTTACAACCTCTAATTTTGTATAGAAGCCCTTGGCCCTACAGTTGTTACCTGCCCCTTCGTATTCACTATAAATACATTAGTTTCACGGTGTATAAACATGAGATTAACCAACCGAACCAAAACTGTCTTCAAAGCAAGTCTACGACAACCTAAAGGTGATATCACAAACTTGGTCGGGTTATACCTTGCGCCGGCGCATGGCCCGATGACTCCGTCTGTCAGTTGTTCTCGCGCATTGATCGACGCTGCCGTGCGTTTCTACATCACACAGTTCTCTATTGATCGTTTTAAATAGATCCCTTTTGTGATTCAGTGAAGACAATTTCTGGACAAGTGTTTTAATTCAGTGTTCAGTTTTAGTAAAAGTTTTTTGTGATTGCCTATATTGACCTGTTTTGCTTTTAATCGAATCTTCAATTTGTTATCTAAGTTAGTAGCTATTTAAAATATTTTATTGTCATATACAGATAAAAGTGATAGTGTTTTGAATAACATTCGGAACAGAATACCTAACGATAGTAACCATGTTTGTAAAATACATTTTAAAATTTTAGTGCAAACTTACTACCTATTTGGTAATCATATTAGGTACCTGCGTAGTGCGTATACTCGTATGTGAATTTTAGATGAGATTGGTAAACATTCTGAATCATTGGTTTCTGTGAATTAGACGTAATGCCCCCTAATAGATGTGTCATTTGTAATGTGTATCTAACAATGATACCATTGTCAACATTATTATCACCAATTATACCAATAACGTAATATTTACGTAATAATGGAGTGTTATTACTTATTTAATCGATAGATTTTATTGCTCTATTACCTAATGCAACTTTCTAATACATAAATTTTAAACTCCTTGTGGGTAATTATTATTTCGCATTGCTTTTCGATAGATTTTCAGACAAATAACACGCATTTAGTTTCTATTTTGTTATCACAAATTTCACACGTCATACATTTATATACAGTGTCATCATCAGTCTATAAACTTCCACTGTTGGGCATCTGCTCACGTTGGACATCACAGTACAGTACCAACCAACTCTGGCACCGCTATCATCGTTGCCCACCTCAGCTGGAGTTTAGTTTATATCTTGTTTTACATAGAAATCAACATGTATCAGACTTCGTTAAAATCAACATTGTGGTCATATCGATTAAAATGATAATTTGTAACAACATATTAATGTTAAAGCTCATTTTCTTTTTTCTTAAAACGTATGAGCTAATACAACATTAGTTTAAACAATACTTAGCCTCTAACAGGTTCTAATACATCGGTCACATAAGCTCTTTTCTAAGCACTTTATTGTTATTACATATTATGTAAGTATCTCCATCCGACTTATTGTCAAGTTTGGGACCCAAAGTACCTTTGCGATGAATCATTATTGATTTCTATCGATGTTTTTCTAAGCAGTCGAGTTGTGTTGGCTTAGCTAACATTTGCTTAACCTGAGATAGGCATGTGGTATCCTATCGTGAGGTCACGATCCTCTCATCAAACTATCATGAACTTATTTTACTTAAGTAAATATTGAGTAAAAAGGCAGTTCATATTTGCTTAGGACTTTACTATTGGTAGGACTAGGTATATATAGTGCAGCACCGTCTTAGCAATTTCTGCCATTATCCTGTGTTCTGGTTAGTAGGGGAAGAAAGCCAATGTAATTGGCACATTATCCATCCTCAATTATAATGGTAGCAAAGCACTGTTCCTTGTATTATTGCGCGCAGTAGTATTATAGGTTGCATAAATACATATGTTCATTGGCGAAAATAGACGCTTGCCATCCATTCGTGGTATACCGAATAGGTAATTTCTTTGAAACGAAAGAAAGTGCTTTGGTTATGCTCAAAGAGTTTGGAATTGTGCGCCCCGCGGCGCCTAGGACCGTGTGGAGATGCCCGCACGTGCGTATTCTGTGCTCTGTGGTTATGCCTTTGTGGATAGTTATCTTTTATTTTGTGTGTTTATTTGATACAATTTGCATTTCAATGGAACCCCTTTGATACTACTAAGATTTTTATTCGTTTCCATTATTAAGTTGAAAACTTCTCGCACGGCATGTTTTAGCGTATCAACTTGTTGGTTTGGTAGCGTAACACTTAAGAATCGTGTCGCTTTTTTTATGAATATCATCAATTGGCAATTTACCCATTAAATATAATAACTATAGTACCCATTCAATCATTTTGCTAAATATATTCCCACGTTAATGTTTAGTTTTTATATCAAAAACTTACTTATAACCAGGTGGAATGGTACTTTTGTCGGGTCTTTATCAATTTTGTTGAGTTTCCGGCACTGAAGTGCCACCAGCCGGATGAGAACGATTAATTTTGAGACGAGCTCCGACCGAGAAGCGAAAAAACTACCGTTAACGATCGATATGGTTCAGTTTATGAAAGATTTATTGTTCCTTCGACTTTCCATCTTTGCGATCTTCATATAAATCTAAGTAGGTAAGTACCTGTACATCTTTAGTTACCTTAAGAAAACAAACAGGTTTTAATAAGTTCTCAATCAACTGCACTCCTTAACTTCGGTGACAAATATGGGGGAAGATCTGACAATTTAATTACTTTGTTCGTAGGTAATTAATTCGCCGTTTAAGGCTCGTGTCGATTGTGTTGATTGATTATGTGTAAACATTAATGTTGAAAATTTACTTTAATCTTTTGTTCCTTTTTCTTTTGTTTGACAAAATACCCCCATGGTTTTACTGGGTTATACCCGTTCTGTCGTCTTTTTTACATAAAATTATTTTTCAGAAATAAAACAATTCTTCTACATACATATCATTACGTATTACGATAAGCAGGGTTAGATAAACTCAAAAAGTGATAAAAACAATGACAGTGAAAATTGTATGTCTGACTATAACTAATGACCCTACGACTATTAGATAAGAGACGAGATAAAATAAACACGTGTGGACAAAATGTGGGCGTGTAGGTATGTGTACTGGTAGACGGATCATAATAAACAGACAATGCTGAGTGAGAGTTTGAAAATCGCAAGTATATAGTTTTCTTGATACTTTCTAATAGCGAATGGACCAAGACTGATACACTGATAACAGTAGAGAAAATAGCTGTAATAAAACGGGATTAGCATTTTATAAAGGGAATTTAGGATTTTTTTAAGTATACAAAATCACTTTCTTTAAAAGTATACAAACTTAACTCAACTCAATTCAATACACTTTATTGCACATTTAAATATTATAGACAAAAAAGAAAAAAACAGATACAATAATGTACATCTAGGCGGTCTTATCTTCCAGACAATCTTTCACTTACCTAGTGCATTTACTGAAATTCAACGAACTCTATATAGGTACACTTTATTTTGCCTTTTCTACACATACGTAAAGTACAATGCAAATTTCCTATTCGAATTCTCTCCATCACTGTAGTATCTATTGTTATTTACAAGGAAGTAGGTAGCTATAGTATTTGCAGACCTATCTTTTCTCATATTATCTCTCTCAATCTTTCTATTAGGCCTTTATAACATTTAGTATACAAAATCACTTTCTTTAAAAGTATACAAACTTAACTCAACTCAATTCAATACACTTTATTGCACATTTAAAAATTATAGACAAACAAGAAAAAAACAGATACAATAATGTACATCTAGGCGGTCTTATCTTCCAGACAATCTTTCACTTACCTAGGTGCATTTACTGAAATTCAACTAACTCTATATAGGTACACTTTATTTTGCCTTTTCTACACATACGTAAAGTACAATGCAAATTTCCTATTCGAATTCTCTCCATCACTGTAGTATCTATTGTTATTTACAAGTAAGTAGGTAGCTATAGTATTTGCAGACCTATCTTTTCTCATATTATCTCTCTCAATCTTTCTATTAGGCCTTTATAACACTAATAAACTTACATCTTCGGCTATAGAATCCTAGTCGTGTCGTGTATAAACGTCTAACTTGCACGTACACAAACATCTTTCTTCACCGACTTTTCAAAGGTTGCACCATGTTTACATTACTACCTAGAAGAATGAAGCAATACCCTTTTATCAGAGTTTCGCCAGCGGATGCCGACGAAGTGCAGGTAGTTAGCAAACAAGCCACAGAGGATGTGCGCATGATTTGCGTAGAAAAAAGCCACGAGAACGTTTTTGTGAATGGTGGGCTAGACATAGGAAACGATTCCTTGGAATAAAAAATACGGATGTGGTAATGAAATGAAAGTAGCGGGACCTTTGGAGTGCTTTTTGTAAAGTGAAATTTTTTTTTTGTAGATTAGTGAATCTTAAAATTTCATGCTTTGTCGATTTACTGAGTTAATAAGATGATGAATAAGATTAATGTCGAATCATTATCAATGGTCCACTGCGTAGTGCGCTTCGTCCTTCTTTATCTTATTTTAAACTTTATAAATTATGAGAAAAAAACCATTAAGTACCTGGATTTAAGAATAACCTTAGTGATTCACTGATCGATGACTTCTCTCGTCAGAATGAGCACCTTTTTTGGGGAAAACAATAAATTATGTTCGTTTTGAAATACAGAACTTTGACCTATTTTTTAAATACAAATTATAAATCAAATATACAGCTAAGTATAGCTGTGAAATATAAAAAATCTAAAAATTTGTTTATGCGTTCGTTCAATTCTAATTTCCTCAAATTTTCAGTCATTCGTCACGATTCTTTGATTCTAACAATAATGTAAACGTTAGCACGAATGCGCCCGTCAACTCCATTGTTATCTGCGATGATTCAACGGCAACTCTGCATTACCAGTATTATTTGAACTACCCCACTTTCCTCTTGATACTGTCAATTGGAGCTTAAGAGGAAACTGTGGAGAGATCCAAGGGTCATCAATAACTGGTTGTCTCTGACCTCCAAATGGACCCTGTTCGTCGCATCAAGTGATATCATCTACATGCAGGTCGCGACCTTCGTCTGTAATCCAGATCTGTCATGGGATTTTTATGGGACGATGGAATATGAACGTGAAACCAAATTCGATGCGGTTATTGTACTCAATTCTGGTTTGTAACCTTGCTCTATATGGAGTTGATTGTATTTGATATGGCTATTATACTTAAATAGTGTCTCTGAAATCTAAAAGTAATCTCTTTTTTTCTGTAGTTGTGTGTCTGTAGTCTTAGGATTAATAAGTATATAGTATACTTACAACTTTACGTTGATAACGTATATATTTGCACATCTTTTCGTCTTTTATTGAGAGGCTGCCTGCCATAAATGTTTAACAACATTGTAACTAGGTGATTACCTGCTTAGTAGATTTATCTGTTTCAAGCAAAACCTAGCAATTACTAGTCGTACGTCTTGGAAACAAGATGGTTATAGAAGACCTCTTTTTTAAAGCATTTTAACTAGTTTCTCCACTAGCAATTACTTTATAAGCTCCATTAAACCTTAAAAAGACGTCATTTATCTCGTTGTTTTGTCGACTATTTACTTCATCCTACCATACTTGTTAAACTGCCAGCGAAAGAATTTAAAGCTTTATTGCTAGTATCATTGGGTTCACTATAGTCTGTAAAGTAATGACTATTATCATTGTTAATTTCAGCAATGTAATCCTCTTGACAATTGCTTGATTACAACAATTAATCGCAATTGACTGGAATTCGTGCGACTTCCTACTTTTAACAGTTGCATTGTTACTAACACCATCAGATTAGAAATCTTTAAATAGGTATGATAGGAATTTCTCGAAGATTACCAACTCGGTTGTTTATATAGCATACTAATACTAATAATTATATGCAAATCGATCATGACAATTTCGCATCCCATCCACACAGATTTGCCGATGTTGTATAAAGATTTTTTCTGCGTAAAAGAAAATTTCGCATTTACCAGGTATTATTAATAGGCTCATCGCCGTGAAAAGTATTTACTACTTGCTTAAGTTCTTTATTTTCGAAATACACAGTTACTGTTTTTCTAAGTATTTCCTAGTTATACTATACTATACTAGATATTCTTAATTTTTTTGGTGAAATGTTGGTCAATCAAAAGGTTCCTAATTCAAAGGCAAGAGTTGAATTCCATGCTTGTTTCTAAAAACAACAGGATGCGTTAACTATGTCGAACAGTTCAGTTCTAATATTAACCCACTATTGAACGTTCGACCATGTACTCGTACGTTTACATACCAAATTAGTTGTTGAGAAATTATATTCAATAGCCAAGGACTCGCTCTATTGTCATAGTCAGTCAATAAATTTCATACGTAATGATTTCGTTACTTATGTCTTGATATATAGAAACTTTTGCAAACATGTTATCCAAAAATTGGATAAATTAATATCCGTTGTTAAAATACCCAAACGGTCCGAAATTAACTGAGAACGACGATACGACATCCATTTCTGGCAATAGAAGTCTAAGAATGGACACGACTAGAATTAATCCGAGATACGGTGCTATGTAGCACCGAGTTCACCATAAAATAACCTTCCATTTGGGTGTTAATTTTTCCATGGTCCATTGGCAGCGTATCCATTTAGACATACTAAAGCATATGCAGTCGGTTATTATGCAAATGGCAGAGTGGTAGAAACGTTCGTACGTAGGTACTGTGCCAGTGACGCAACGTCTCGTACGTGTCGTGTCGGCATGCGCGCGCTCACAAGCGGGGCTACCTAAGCATTCTCTGTATTCGAATCTAAAAGATTTCGAATTGTCATTCCTCTATTTTGTTATTAGCTGCACGAGTATGGTTAGTCCCAATGAAAATACATGATTTGAACTAGGTTGACGTTAATACGGTGATAAATTTTTATAGGGTCGGCAATTATTTACCATCTCCACAGTTATCCTATGTTAACTGAAGAATTCTCGCTTTAGAGAGTATTAAACTTTAATCAATGTGATCCTACGTTAGTAAGATCAGATGCAACAGATGTATGCATATGCAGAGATGCTAATAAGCAACGGAGTCGAGTCGTGCGTGGCCGAGGCCCGACCCGTTAAGGTCCTGCCCAAAGCTAATTAAAAGGATAACGGTGCGCCTGCGCTCACCTCTTCGACCGTTTATTTTTGGTCCTTCTACTCATTTATTATGAATATGTAACGGCATTTATAAGATTAAGATAAAATTAATGTGAATAATGTTAATTAAAACTTATATGAGAACATAGCTGATACTCTTTTAAAGCTATAGTTAGTAAACAGAACATTATGTAGATTTTTAAAAACCTTGTCTACAAATAAAAGTAGAATTTATTTCGAGCTTTTAAATTTAATAGACAATGAATAACAACTTATCTAACATAATAACAAAACATGGTTATTGTAGTGGAATGTAGAAAAGATAGCAGTAAATAATAGTTATTGAAATAAAAGCACGTAGGAAGACCCAGCGTGCAGTCAAGTATTCAAATATTGGACCACACGGCTGGAGACGTGCTCGAAAATCTGTAACACAGGTTAAGTGGCACTTAGGAGCAACGTTGAATGTTGACACCTACAGAAAAAATACAAATAAGCTTTAAAACAGAATAGGCCCTCTATTTTTCTATGTATTTTATTATTATTGCATCTAGAAAGCTCACAGTCGGTGATTTGTAATGGTTTGTAGCTGTAATAAGCCAAACCCAACCAAACTCAAACTGCAGACAGTGAACTGACGTACATATTGAGTTTTAATATTTATGTGCAGTTTGGAAAAAACAAACCGACTGATTTATACTACTGTAAACAGCTGTTTATGTAATAAAATACCACGTGTCCCGTCCGGGTATCCCTCAGTAAATTTTTTTGTCCACTGTTTATTTTTCGATGATATTCTGTTTTTCATATCTTTGCTTCGCCTCCAGTATTGTTTTTGCACATTTCTCTCTGTATAAAGTCTGTGTTGATAATTAAACTTACGTATTCCGCACCTGTTTTAAATTATGTTCCGGTAATAATCCTGATAATTGTTAGTTTAGAATTACTTTGTAGATGACACCTACGCAACCAAACAGTTTCATCAAGCTTATTTTCTTCACCAAAATTAGACAAACAAGGCCATTCTTCCAAGAACTCTGATACAATGGCATATGCACGTGTATCTGGATTTACTCAAATTGGCTCTGTAATAACACCTAAGACTGCGGCAGGATTTAGAAAACCAATTTGTCTGTCTGTCAACAGGATGAGAAATAAATTTAGTGCCCCTTGGTGTTTGTGTGCAGGATTAGGATTATATTTCGTCAATTCTATATTTGGGACATTTACATTAATAAGTTTGGTTGTAGACAGAGAACATGTCCGTTTTTTGTGTGGTGGTACTTTGAAGAAGTAACAGTCTAAGGACTGTTACTAAGACTAAGGTCTCAGTCGAGTTAAATGTTCTAGGCGACTTAGTTTTATCGTTACATTTATTTTTTGTAACTTACTCCGACAGCTTGCGATCCGGCGAAGTGGGTCTTGAAACCCGATAGTAAAAGGCGCAAAATTTTTAACTAAGTATCTATCTTTAATATCCTTTCGCCAATACCTGTTGTTCTTCCGGAAAACAAAGCTACTGTTGATCGCAAAGTAACTTGTTGTTAGTATAGTGTGCTACTAAAACGTTTTCTTCAATAGAACACCCACCAGACCCATGATTGCCTGGCAAGGTTAGATCGTATAAAATAGATAAGATTGGTTAGGTATTCAATTAAATAATAAATTTAATTGAATACCTAACCAATTCGTGTCTGTCTAAACATTGGTTAAAGTACCGTTTTAGCTTTTATAGTCAACAAACTACTGTTACGGGAGGTTTTGTGGCTTTACAGTCAGCAATCAGAGCCAGATGTTTCAGTTTAAAAAAATAAACAGTCGGTTTTAAATTCAATCGTTGACGGACGAATCCTCAACTACGACCTTGAACGTGACAAAACGACAGGATTCAAAATTTAAAAATAATTTAAATTTAGAATGCCAGTTCCCGCGGCGCTTCACTAACGGCCAGTTTAAATTTAGAATGGTGTGCTATTCCCGACCGGTGAACTCGCGGCCGATGGCTTCTCATTGTTTTTGCCAGCCAGTTACGCCTTGGTGTACATTTTATTTATGGTTGTCTTTAATATCTTTGGTTATGGCTTATTTGGGAACTTTGTGTCACTAATTTTCAAGTTTATGTTTCCACTCCACTGTCCATTGGCTTAGTATTAATAACTTCTACTACTTCCCCTTAATAAGTTACTACCACTGTTACACTTTCTGAGATTGTTTTGCATTTGATCTAAAAACTTGGGGAACGAAACTTTTTGTGCTGAGTAAGTTTTGTAAAATTATTAGCTTATTTCTCTGTATTTTTAACAGTGAAAATAATACTGTGTTTATGTAGGTGAGCGATATTGTAAAAACAATGTTAGGGCCATCGTTTCGCTTTTGACACTTCTGATGTGTCCCAAATGTTCAAGTCAAGCATTATCTACTTAGAATGGCATGAGGCTAATTTAGTACCATGTGTCTCTATATATAGATAGGTATTAGATAGAATAGAAAATAACCAGGCCTACTAAACCATTAATTTAAGTAAACAGATTTCTTAAGGATGATACCGCCTATTTCAATGCATTACATTTACTGGCATTAGGTACAGTTATATCACCACTATCACTTTTATTAGGTATAGATTTTTTATTATTATTTTTTATAGCTTCTTAATTTTTTTTACTGAATTTACTTTTTTTAAAGGTACAGAAATGAGTGCAAGTGAAATATGACAAGTGACATTACTTATACTTATGAAGAATGACTAAGTTATTTTTTACTGATTCTACAAAGTGTGTTACCAGCCCAATAATTCCGGACTACGTACCAGCAGACAAGCAAATGGGTACGTGAAATTTGGTATTTCAATTAAGTTTAATAAAATCGGTAATCGATTGTATTTTTACCATAAGAAAAAATAAAGTGGATGCACAAAACGTGACATTCTGTATAAAACTATGTTTTACGGTTACTTAATTATTTGATAATTGATAACTAGCCGATGCCCCGCGACTTCATCCGCGTTATAAAGTATACTACATATTTATGTTTTTAAAATTTTTTAACCCGTTCTAATCATGCCAGTTTCTTACTTTTAAAGTTTGTCAATGGATGGCGTTAGGTGTATTTTACACCCCGCTATCAATTGGTTCTTCGCAACATATTTATGCTAAGCGTGCAAATTATCCACCAGTTTTTACCTCTTTATTATAAGTATTGTAAGCGATTCCAGCTTAAAAAAACAAACTCGTGAAACAACATTACAGAATTAACACTTAGAGATGAATATGAGATCACTTTAGACGTTAAACACTTCAAAACGTAAACGGACAGCACTTCGTTAACGCACGAGAGCTCGAAACTAACTGATCGTGTGCGACCGGTACGGCTCGTTTATATAGCGGCTGGCATCGATTCACTCTACTACAACATCGATTCATTCGAGTACGACATCGATTCATTCTACCCGCTACACGGCCTTTCCTGACATGAGTCCGTCCTCGGGCTCCCTTGTTGTACCAGGCTTAAGACTGGCCGTTGATCACGGTAGGCTGCAGCACGCTGATCGGGGATCAGAGGCAGTGGACTGTGACTCGGTCGCCTCGGTCTCTTAGGACTTCTGACGGCTCGTCGCAGGGTTGTCAGAAGTTGTGGACACAATGTCATTGTCTGCGCCTGCACGAACTCTAAACAAAATTATTACAAGGTGCATAACACTTGCAACTGAAAAAGAACATCAATTACAGGAACATAGGTACGAGGTTCACATATTCCTGCTGGAAGGAAGCACTACGTTAGTTATGCCAACAAATCATGTGAAGGGAGGAAGCACTACGTTAGCTATCCCCTCAAGATAAAAATTACAACAGGGAGGAAGCACGACGTTAGCTATCCCTTTGAGATAGAGGCACGACGTTAGCGTATCTCGAAAAAAATAAAGGCGGTAACAGGGAGGAAGCGCGACGTTAGCTATCCCTTTGAGATAGAGGCACGACGTTAGCATATCTCCTAACCACTCACCGAATCGTTGATAGATCGTTTCGCATCTACGATACGGTCCGTAGCGGTCAGCTCCGCACCCACGGACGCGGCGGGTGTATCGTCCTCTCTCGCCGAACGCTGCTCCGGAGCCAGACCCCAAGTCAGTAGTCGCCAACAGGCAACATAGTTCGCGATGGACTACGGTCTGACATTTCGAATCAACCAGTCAGGACAGAAGCGAATAGGATCACTGGATCCTGTCCCACTTCTGATGTAAGCGATTCCAGCTTAAAAAAACAAACTCGTGAAACAACATTACAGAATTAACACTTAGAGATGAATATGAGATCACTTTAGACGTTAAACACTTCAAAACGTAAACGGACAGCACTTCGTTAACGCACGAGAGCTCGAAACTAACTGATCGTGTGCGACCGGTACGGCTCGTTTATATAGCGGCTGGCATCGATTCACTCTACTACAACATCGATTCATTCGAGTACGACATCGATTCATTCTACCCGCTACAGTATAGATATAGATAATATTAATACATTTTCTCATACACATCGCATAATATTGTAACTTAAACGAATAAAAAACACTTCATCTTGGATGATACTAAATTAAAATTTAAACTCTTACAAAATCGGGAGCAGCCATTACAAAAGTCGTTTGTATCAAGAAACGCGTCGTCTCGAAAGGTGTCGTAAAATTGTATGGGTATTGTTTGGCATCCTACAAAAAATAACGATAGTCCCATACTAACTTACACCTTAAATCTTCATTATAGTGTTCATATCCCATGTTCCCCTTTATCAATCCCATAATTTAAGTTTATAAACTAAGTAAACTTTCATTTATACGAATTTGAACTTTCAATCGTGACGATTTCGTTTCATATTCCAAAATACACGCTTACAATGAAGTGGTGTCTTGACGGTCATCTGTTTTCGTTTATACCATGTTTTTATTTAATTATGAACTTAACTGCATCATTTTAAAGTTTATTTTGAATCAAAAATGGTTGCCAGAAGCCTGTTATACTTCCCTTTGTTATCAGATCGAGAGTTCGTGAGGAGAATTAAATTTTCTCTGTCCCGTAACTTAAAGGAAAGGTGTTTTTGTAACGTGCTGGTTGTGGGATTGGGAACAATAAGATCGGCATCAAAATTTTGATAAAAATTACTTCGTTGTCGAGTCAAAATGATGACATTATTTTCATTATATTTTCTGGGGAGTGTTCGCAGGAGAGTTGTATTTATTTTATTATGTACCTTTCCCATGAGAAGATTACATCCAAATATTGGTTTTTGTCATCCTCTACTGAGATATACCACCTTGGTAAATGAAAAAATGGTTTTGCATCGGATGATCACGCTATTGCGTTTGGAGCCCGCGTGTTGCTTTATGTATTCTACTTGTCTGCCCGCATCTGTTTACTGCAGCCTGTCACATCATATCAATCTCTTTAAGAACCTGTGGTATCAGCCGGGTATCGGATATCAGCTGATCCATTAAGTTGCGACCCCATAAGCCATGTTATCTTGCTTCATCGTGAATAAGTAGAAGTTATAGTAAAACAAATAAATAGTAACGATCTATGTGTATTTTAAGACCTATTTGGATTTCTAATAAAATTGTACTAAATTATATTTATTTCAAACGCCCTCGTTGAGAGGGTAGGCCTGAGCCCCAGCAGGGGGGACATGTTAATAGGCTGTTAATTTGATTTGAAATTAATTTAGCAATAACTGAAGTCGTGGTAAACTGATTGGCAGTAAGGTCGCTTTAAATTCTCGAGGCTGAGGGTTCAGAACCCTTAAGTACATATGGATTATCTGGATCCGCCAGAAAACTAAAGTCTTAATCATAGCTCAAAATGTTTGTACGTTGAAGTGCCAGTGGGCTGGTCGTATCTGTTGGAGAACTGACAACCGCTGGGGTTCTCGAGTGAAGTGAAGACCACGAGTGGGCAGGCGTAGTGTTGATGGAGATGGAGCGACAATCTGCGTAAGGCGATTTGCTGTGACTTGATGCGAGAGCCGAGGATCGGGTTCAGTGGCGCTCCTTGAGGGAGGCCTATTACTGGCAGTGGACTAGTGCAGACGGATGACGATGATAATTATATGGATGTCTAATAAAAGTAAAATAAAATAAATGATGACGATTTTATTTTTTCGTATAAAATTTCAGTCCATTGTCATCCTTTCCACCTAAACTTCACCTATAAATCAGTCAGTCAACATCAACAAACAGGTAGACTGTCACATCCGGCATGCCGTCCCAGATCCGGCAGAAACCGGAAAGGGCTTCCGGGCCATTCTATTCTCTATGTAGGGCTGCAGCTATTGGGCTCTTTATGACCTTTTGTTGTAGTTCATAAATCATTAAACAACGTTTATTGCATAGGTACTGCTGTATGGTGTGCCGCTTTTGTAAGGTCTCCCTTTGCCAAGACTTGTAGTAAGGCCTTTTAACGATTAAAGGTTAAACTATTGCGCATTCATCTATCGTTGACATTAAATTGCTTATAAAAAATTGTGAATTACGGAATATCGGGCTAGGAAACACGTTGTAAACTTACTTGCTAGATGATGACAAAAGTTGTAAAAACCCTCACATAGAAAGAAAGAAAGAAAGAAAGAAAGAAAGAAAGAAAGAAAGAAAGAAAGAAATAAATAAATAAATTTTGTTGCCACAAAAAGCTAGTAGGTACATAAAACAAACATAAAAATAAATAAATATAAAAAGGTACACATGCAGGAGGTTATCTATTAACGTAAAAATTAAAAAAAAATGTTGTCCTTAAGATTTTTTTAGAGCCTGCTTTTCAGCGACCTGCAGTTAGCACATTTGCAGGTATTGGATTGTCTTCCTAATTCTATGTAGGTATCAATAAACCGATCGGTAATACGAAGTCACTAAAAAGCTGGCCTTAACAAAAATCTTAAGGATACGTTACAAGATAGAGACAGGCAGGAGTTATATAGGCCTAGGCCTTGTAAAGAGGCTCGCATCCTGCACGAGTAATGAGAGCTGCAGAAGGTAATGGATCTACTGAGAATGATCGATGTCTCTTGGGGTTAAGCGACAAAATTGTATGGACTAAAAATAAATCCGATTCTGAAAGCAAAAAGTTAAAAGCCAGCACTAATATTCTTACTATCCTTGTCTAACATTGCGAAGGTAAAAGACGAAGCTATTTTAGTGCAGTGAAATTTTAAAAGAGTGCCTTCAGAATCGAGCCTAATTGATAGTTTATTGCATATACGAAACATGAAGATGCTTATGCCTTAATTGATCACTAAAAAGTTATTTGCATGTTTGGAAAGTATTTACCATCAACATAATAATGCACGTGTTTTCCAACTATTTATATGAGGGCCTTACGCCACGTTGGTGTTAGCACCTTATCTGTGCAAGTAGGTTGTTTATACGCTAACAAACATAATAAATAAATGTATAGGTAACTTATACATATAGATAATGAAAAAATGCCAAGGCTTTGTGTTGTTTTGGTACATAAGTTTGAAGAAATTATAAAATTTGATAATTTTAATAATATTAATTTAAGCAATTTAATTTCATAATAGAACCGTTCCAAAATACTATTAATTCCTCTGTGCCAAAACGCCAGATATGGATTTTCATATAACATTGCCGGCTGCCAGCTCGCATGTATTTGATAGTATACAGCATTTTCGATTTATCTCGAAGAAGGTTGTCAAAATAATTTTCACTTTTGAGTTTTGTAGTTTGTAGTATAGTAGTTTGAGAAAAGAAAAAGTCCATTATATAACCCATTTAAGTGCCTATGCGCCACGGCCACTAAACAAAACAAAAACACGCAATAAAAACCACTCCAATAGCCTCTGAAGGACTCAACATAATAACCCTTTAGAGCCCACAACAATAGAGGAACTTTAACAAAAGAGGCTATTTCGCAAGTAGATCTAAAGATTGGGTACGAAACGATACAAACCTTTAATTTTTTTATTATATTATTATGTATATTTTCTCAGGTAGTAATAATGTAGGTACCGTTAGTTTTTTGTACGTTGCTTTTGTATAAAATAGGGCTACGTTCTATTGTGATTATGACTGCGTTTTTTCATTAGTCTGTCTGTCTTGATTTTTTAAAATAAACTTACATTAAAGGTAGACTTAAAATGAGCTAAGAAAAAATCTTAAGGTATCTATTACAGGATCCTTTATCTTTTTCCTTTCACGAAACGCCTATTATATAAAATACACCTATATAAATCCTAAAAACGTCTATTAAAAATATCATCGGTGCTAGCTGGAGTTTGAATCCTTCTGCGTGAAATAATCTATATACTAGAATACTAATAATATTTACAATGCAAATAAATGTTATTCTGCTTGATAGGTAGATACAAATTCATTAAAATAAAGTCCATCACGACAAAGCACCGAGTTGGTAAACACCAACTTTTGTTTTATTTATTATACAGTGCATAAAGTATTATAACTATGGAGGCTTCCATACCTACAAATCCGTCATTTATAACAATTCGCGAAATCACGGCCACTGATCAAAGCTTAAAATTTCCATCTATGGTTACAAAAATGTCATACTTTTGTATTGTTAGCTGGTTATACATCATGACATTTTTTCAGGGTTTCATATAAGTGGCCGCGAATTCGCGAATTTTTCAAAATGGCGGATTTGTATATGTCAATAAGGTTAGATGGCCAAATTCTCTGTATGTCCACGATGGCTTAAACCTGTTTACAAACAGATGTAAGCAATGCAGGCGAATAAAGCTAGTGCAAGGTCAGCAGGTGCCTAAGTAGGCCCAGTGCAACGACTTTGTTGTGTGTTTCCATATGTTTTTCACCTTTGGCTTTCGGCTTTTATACCACGTGTCCTGGACGCGAATTTTCAGTGACCAGTGTAACCTAACACATCGGGAACAGATAAAAAAAGTCTAAAACTCATGTTAAATATTAATATACACGTACTTATTTATGTGTGTGATTCAAGCTTCTTCAATCCATACTTCAGTCCACAGCTTTTAATAAACTTACTGTATACTTATTTAAAGTTTTCATAATGATTTAGGACTTAATATACTGAATAGGTGTTATAGTTTATATTTTGCACGCCTTTATTATTTGACATGCGTAATTAAATGAAAGACTTATCGTGTTTTAAAATGGAAGCGTGCACTTGCTGGGTTATCGAACTCTCTTTGTCCACCCTTTACGGCCACCATAACTTTATAGCAAAAGCATTATACTTACTATATTATAAATATGTGTTTAAGATCCGCTGAATACAATTAGATCCAACTTTTGTTTCATTGTTTTACGTCTTTCGCTTTTAAATTCAGTTAAGTCCATGTAAATTTTCTATCCACATTATTTTCTGTCCAATGAAAATAAAATCTATATTTATGTTTACCTACTTATATTAATAACCGTCATATAAGTTTATTCGTCAATGTTAGTTGAATCTGATCTAACTTAACTGATTTTAAAATTTATTCCCAATAACACTATTATCTATTCTGTGCAATAACCAAATTCAAAAGACAATCTGTATTCCAGAACCTATCAATAACCAATCACATTGTTATCAAACCAACTTATATTTAGGTAGCACATCATATTTGTGCAGCTAACGGCAGCAACATAATATTAACTGTAGTAAAGGTTGCAAGTTTTTAATATAGGTATATAAGTTGGTATTAGACTATTACTATAAATATGCAAATTCCATATTGTTTGTTCGTTACTCAATCATGGCCATTGTTGTCATTGTTTGTTGCTCACTCAACGGCTCAGCGGTTTTGAATGAAATTTTGCGCAAACTGGAGATATCCTGGATTATGCGTAGCTAGATTACGAAAGTTGTGTGCTTTTCCATGCAGCGCATTCGCTATTAGTGCGGTTGTTGTGTAATTCTACTGTTTTCTTTCCATCTTCTTCTTCTTATATTATCATCAACGATGACTCTCTTGGTAACTACATATTTAGATTCAACATCGTTTTTTTTCGGATCCTCGTCTGAGCTCCTCTCTCAGATGAATTTTAATACTTATCCCCCGTATCCATTAGCATATCAACCGATTTTCCTAGAGATTATTCTGTTATTTTAAATATAAACAGACTGAAGCAATTAGAACGATAAAAATGATAATTAATTGACCGTCACCTCAAACTCGAGCGATATCAAGGTCACATTCCTAATCAAACTAGTGTTGTTATCAAATATTTAGCAGTTTTTACTGCATAATGATATGAGTAACCACTGAGGGTGAGTCATACACTCATACATACGTAGAATGTAGAGTTAAACGCACGTGGGGACTGCGGACTGAGTCATGAGGAAGCACCGGTGATTTTGATGATTAAAATAAGTGCAGACTGTATGGTGACTTCCTCGATGATTATAATAAGGCGAAGTGAACCGACATTTTCTAGAGCCGTGTACTGAACATTTTAAAAGAAATAAACAGTCACCGGTCTCAAGTTCACACATAAAAATCTTATTTTCCTCTGAGATTACATAATTATAATCTTTTCAGTTGTGCCCTTCATTCCCGAGAATCTGTACATGCACTTTTTTACCACTTGGTTAGTGACAGTTTCTCTGAGAGATAGGATCCGAAAGGAGGTGATCCGCCAGAGAACCTAAGCATTCAACATAGCTCAAAGGGTTAGCGGGTTGAAGTGGCAGTGGACTGCTCACATCTGTCGAAGAACTGATAATCGCTGAGGTAGACGAGTTCTCTAGTGGAGAAACGACTGGGCAAGCGTGGTGAGGGACGCCCCGACTAGATGGAGCGACGGCGGTGACTGGATGCGGAGAACCGAGGATCGGGTTCCATGGCGCGCCTTGGGGGAGGCCTATGTCCAGCAGTGGACTAGTATACAGGCTGATGATGATGACGGTGACATATTGTATATCATTTCCTGCATTAGGTTATTTCAAATATAAGGGTCTCCTATGTTTTCTTTCTGTTACCACAAACCGATAGTATACGAGAATCACATGATTTCATTTCGGTTATGTTTAAATGAAAAGCTTAGCATTAGAGGTTTCATTTAACGAATTGCATTTAATTTATCGCTTACCTGTATTGTGTCACTTCTCTACGTCAGTCGAGTCATAGAACTGTTCCGTACCTATCAGCCGATTATAAAAGGTAATGACAAATCGATAGTCTATCTAGCTAGCCTAGCTTATCAGGACAAACAGATATTATCACTACTGGGATCACCTTCCTCGGCAATACTTTCGTCATTGAATTACGAAAACTGCATTTACTCACAATATATTTTGAGAATTTCATCGTTTTCCTCCAATATCACAGTTATGACTTCATCAAAGTGTGGACAGAGGTCGTATTATAAGCAAATATCTTTATTATGGGTATGGGACTGTTGAATGGAAACAAAGAGTGCAGTGAATAATTTTGTATTCGTTTCGAAAGTCTTTGAACTTCCTGATAAAATGATCGTAATATTTTTCCTTAATAGTGTCACCACTTGATTAAAAAGATCCCGACTCTATGACTATTAGTTTCATAGTATATCGTTTCCTTTCTTTTGTATAGGCTTTTTTTTATAACCTTTTTTTGTTGTCTTCCTATTCCTAGTAAATATTGTCGCAAAATGGTTCTTTTACGACTTTTGCTAGTCTATCTATGGCTAGGTACGTTTATGCCTCTATACTTATTCGTATAAAATTATCAAATGTGAAACAAGCATATATACCAATGGCAATATCTGCACATACACATTCAAAAATAAATCATGGTAACAACGATAAAGAAATCGTCTCTAAAATTAGTCAGAACGTAACAACATCTGGGTCGACTTATTTAAAAAAAAAAAAGTAAAAATGTTTAAAACCACACAGGAACTATTGGGTTTCACTATTTCAACCTGATAGCTTAATTTCCATCTGAGTTGTAACGGTCTAATTTCAACTTTAATGTTACTGTAGTAAATTCTAAATTCCGTATAGTTTTAACGAGGCAGTTGAAATGTTGTCTCGTAACAAAAATTGACGTTTTGAAAGAAATTTACAGTGTAGGGTTACTGTGGGCTCTTTTTTATAAACCTTGTCTTTTTAACGACGTTTGTTTTTAAACTATTGATGTTCCCTTTAGAATTATTATCTCATGCCTTTATCGTTATTATTTAGCTTTTAATCATATGAATACAGAAGAATATAAGTTACATGTACACACTTAGTTATTTAGGTATATCCTTTCTATCCAATGTTTTGACTAGGTAATTAGTACTAGGGCCCTTTTTTACTTCCAATTCAAACAAATGCATCCATGTTTGTTATTCTCAGAACATCCTTATCTGGCATCTAATGCAGATTGACACACTTGTTCGTGCGTTCGGTAAAATATGAAACTAAGCACCGCTTCTTATAAATCTCTTGATGCACATTGACAGTGGAGTTTGTACCAAGTGATTAGAAAACTTTGTCGGTTTGTGTTCAACCTTGGCCATGGATGCCATATGACTTTACATGCAGTAACTCGAACTTAATAGACAACACATGCTTCTGTGGTTTGGTTTACGCCCAATTACAATTTGATACTTAATTACAGCATGGATGAAATGTCGATCAGTTGTGGTTTATAATTTGTTTTGAAAACTTGATATATTGATTGAACATTGCCGTAAATGTATAATTCTGCACTTTTATGTATAAGTACATATTAATATAAATTATAATATCATAATAGTTTGTTGTCCCAAAAAAGTTAGGGCGTTTCCAGGCATCTATGCCGTTTCTTGGCGAATTATTGTTAGTTAAGTAAATTATTTTCTTTCAAGTCCTTAATAAATTCACAATAATAAAAAAATCATTTTAATCAGACACACGTATATCAACTCAGGCAGTAGACAGACCCACTATGTATACGTAAATCCAAAATTCTGAAAAACTCATTTTGTCTGTTGGTCAGTTCAAAATGTTGTAATGTTGAACTGAACCGATCATGGTATTCTAGTAGTAGTACTTAATTAATTTCTAATAGACATATTTTATATTCTGAGAAAGTATCACGTTGTAAACTTTATAATGTCATATTATAACGATTCTGTGAGTTAAACCATAAAAAATATAGTAAAAGTAAGAAAACCGGGCGACATTACCAATTCAGATTCAACCCAACACGAATGCTGTTGATTAATGACCATCATAACTTTATCTGTTATTTCGATAGGTTTGTAAATCTTCTGGGCCAGTTACACGAGTCAGCAGGTCATATAATTTAGACGTATTTAAATCCGTTAAAGTAGTTACTACTGTATATAGCTAGCAATACAGTTTATTTTAAGATCTGAGCCAATGTTGTAAATAAAAAATATTAGCTGGTAACAAACAGGTGTTACAACTGGGTGTAGGTGTATTACATTTAATGGCTGGTAGGGAGGTACTCTACAATTTTTAACTGGCGATCGGCTGGCGATGCTCACGCCGTACAAAATGACTGTCTGACAACATCCTGATGTAAAACTAGCCCTTAAATTTATAATTTAAGTCACCCTTTATGCAGACCTGCTCCGACTGGAACAGACCATCAAAACATCAGCGGCTACAATTGTATATTATGTAGTTTTGTGTAAAAAAACAAATCAAAAGTGTAGATTTTAATAAAATTAAAAATAAAGGCTCAGTATTATCAATCCTACATTTACAAGTCGCACCAAAAATTATCTAGTAAACCACATAAACCACAACGCTTGCAGAAGCACTCAAAAGATAACGAGATTTTTTCAACCAAGTTAGACTTTTCGGTGTTTATCTTCACTTTTGTAAGGTCCTTACTTTATCATAACAACCTCTTTGAGGAATGCTCACAAAGTACTCTTTGTCCACCATTAAAATCCTAAAACTGCGCTTTAAATTCCTTTAGTCTACTGTAGTTCTCTGTCTTTAGTTGTCGTGTAAAAAATCACGCTGACGAGATGGAGTTGTGAAGTAACTCTCCGTGACTTGAGCGGTGATTTGATGATGATTGCTCAAATTGTCGTGCAATTGTCTTCTTGTATAAATTGATGCAGATTAATAAAGTGGACGATAAGTGACGTCGGTGCTCGTACGGTTCTCTTATCAATATTGCAAGTCGTCGAACAGTGCGTCGCGAGCGGCCGGTCGCGCGACCGCATTGCGATATTTGCCTTCAATAAACTTATAACTGTCTTTAAAATCATCGTTAAATACAATAAATGGTTACTCATTAACATCAAACCGTGTCACTTTAAAAAAAATACAAAATTAACCGGTTGTGCTGCAGTGAATTATGGGACGATGCCGTGTGAATAGAGTTTTGTAATTTGTTTCGTGCAATAATTGAAATTTTAAAAATAAATCTGACTAATGTAGAAATGACGGCGGCAGACGAGTTTGTCGGGATATTTAATGATTGCGACACTGATGGGAAATTGTAAGTACAAGAAACGGGATACATTTCTAGAAAAATAACAAAATTTATCACTTAAACTTACATTCGTAGATGAAATGATTAATCATTTGTACTTGATTGTAACATTCACATACAAGCATATTGTGTACCGTATAATATTAGTCACACATAATCTTAGATCAATATTTTTCCACGATTTTATCAATTTCCCAGAGTGGTTGGATGAAGTAACGAAATGTGACACACAACATTCAGTTCAAAAGAAAAATTGATAGGTACTTATGTTTGAACTCGAAGCAATAATGACAAAGTAAACATAAAAACACATTATCTTGTGTAAACAAAGTTTGTTGTGACTTTATTTACCTACTATTGCTTTAACTTTTCAAAACCAAAACGAAAAATATCAATGCCATGTAAAATATTGTTTCTGTTACGAAATCACGATAACTTTATATTTATAATAGATTAGACAATGATTATTTATTATAATTTAATAATACACCATGTCATGTTTGATTTCATCAATTTCGTATAAACATTTTCACGGTTTAAAAGGCAGTTTAGATTTAACGTACGTAGTAACAAACGTTCTCTTGTCATTCGATAAATCTACAGAAGAGTAAACTGCCGTGTTCTGTTTATGTCTTACTTCGTAATAAAATCGTAACATCGTCTCTGAAGGGTGTATCTTGTTAGATGTATAATGTTTAGTTTTTAATTGATGGCCTTTCAGCGCCACTGAAGTAGCCAGTGAAAGTAGCTTTATCATATGGGATACACGCTGTCGAAGACAGTCTTCCTTAAGTATACTCTCTTAAAGAGAATACTCTTTTCTTTATATTGCTTCAAATGCTTCTAATTCCTCAAATTCATTTTTTTAAAAAGGACTATGACTATGGCGACTTTTCGGGCATTTGAATTTATACACAAATAAAAAAGAATAAGATTGAAGACACTTAAGCATTTAAGTATCCCCGGCATATATATGCAGGTTCCTCACGACGCCTGACCCCTGTAGTAGACTACGGCGCTTGTATTTAACGTATTACCTACCTACATTGTACCTTATTATCTTTTTCCTCCAACTTTTACAAGCCACATTCAATTTGCTTTTTTGTTACTACTTTATTACATTGATCTTTAATTATTTTATTATTAATAATTTATTGTTGTATTTAATGACTTCAATTTCTCTCTCAAAATGATTACTATTAATAAATATGGCTATTACTATATTTCCTTCATGATCGTCATATTTAAGACTGGGTCCCAATTTACACGTAAGCTCGCCATTGTCGTTTAAGTCTGCATCTGTTATCATAATTGCATCGTGCACATGTAACCTCGGATAGTAACATTATATATCAGTGGTAACATCGCTCGCTCGCTAACAATCCAGTCACAAAGGGTCACAATGAACCATTGTTTTCGATACCATTGTTCCAAGTAGCCGCTACTGTCACTTAACTTGCACTATTATTTACGGTTACGCGTGAGTTTTTAACTTTTTATTTTAAATTAGCGTTCCGTTATATAATATTTTAAATATCACGATGGAAATAGAGAACTAAACAATGACTTCATAAATTTTTCTCAGTGCTTCTGTTGCATACCTAATTAAAGTTTGGTTTCTAGTAGAGTCGATAGGTTCATTCCAATTTAGACTATATTATCACAATTAAATATTGTGGGCTAGCGCATACTTAACTCTCATCCAGATTGTACACGTACCTACCTTATATTTTAACTCATTCGTGCCAATTCTTTAATTTACCGAGCTAGGGTACCTACTACATATGTCAATCGTCTTAGTTTACTATTGAGTATCTCTACGATTAAGTTTTTGGGTCAATGGCAATGTGACTACGGTGACGTAATTTCCATCAGAAAAAGTACTTGAATCTAAATATGAATATTATTATTCGTCATCATAAGACAGTTTGCTTGCATTGCCCGTATATTATTCAATATGCAGTTTCGCAAATTGCCCTGAATTGTTTGGTATGCGCATGCAGCGGGTCAAAGGTATCAGCATGCATAACTATAAGACGTAACGAAACTATAGAGCACATAAATGAATATGTATGTATTTGTTTTTATGGAACATTTACGTTTATTTTGGATGTTGTCAATTATTGTGCTTGTAATTGCAACAATACGTTCATATCTTTTTATTGGTAATGTGAAATGTCTATTCTTATCGTGACTTCATAGACACTATGTTTCTATCCTTTATTGCATTCAAATTGATTCAAATTTTATTGCTTTCCGGTTTTGAATAGCTTTTCACAGACATGCATGGATCATTGAGCTATCAATGACCTCTGTTAGAGTTTACTTTAGAAGGTTATGGTTTTCACTGTCGATTTATTAATCCAAGACGTTTTGGGTCCCATCAAGACGGTTTTCTTATAGCGTAGTTTTTTATCTGTTTGTCAGCTGGATAACTCATATACTACTGGACCGATTACCAAAGACAGATGAAGCTAAAATTTAGAACTTGTAAACTATGTAAAGTTACTTAGCAAATTATTTATTATAATTATTTATTATAAATAACCCTAATTGTCTGAACTATTCTTCTATGATTAGATGGGGAAGGGCCACCAAAACCTAGGTACCTAATAACTTCAGTAGATATTTTAAAAGTAGGTAGATTATTTTATTTATTTCTATTTCATCAGCTCTTGATCCTATACGTTATTTTAAATCTATGATTTATCGGTATCGGTACATCTATCAAGGCTGGAGATAGGCCGAGTTTAGATATAAACCGGTTTGTTTTGATATGTCCAATTGCCACTGAAACCTTGGCACAGTTGGCGGTTAATCAACCATTGCGTTTTCACTTTTCTTTTTACATTTGTACAGATATTTATAGAGTTTATCATATTTGGATACCTACGTTTATTTATCATTCGTTTATTGGTCATTACAACGTGTAGAATGTTTGATTTATCGATATAAAATATTCATATTATTTTGTACAAGCAAGTAAAGTTTGTATAAAATTTTTATGTATGTATAAAAGTTTATATCATGAAAATGTAATAAAAAGTAAGTACATCGACAAGTTACAGGATGTAATAAATTACCTGTAAGTGACCGGCTACAAGCATTTTGTTACACACTGTATATTTATGAAGTTTGTTAATTTGTCTTAATAAACTTTACTTGTTTGTACAAAATATGAAGATTTTATATCGATAAATCAAACAAAGGTTACTTGTAGTTATTTTAAATTCCCAATCGTTTAGTATTGCAATAATTATAAATTCTGTGTCTTATTGTCCACAGGCCTATTCAAAGGCTCAACGACGACGCTCGACGGCATCGGTCTGCGGCCGATGCCAGCGGAGAGGCCGAAAACTTTGCGGAAGCTGAAGTCAGTGTACGATGCGTCTCCGATTGAGCCACCGCTGGTGCCCAGCGCGAACCTCAGCAGCAATGGACAGCCGCCGGAGAGGGGCGTCAACGGGGCGGAGGACGAGGTCCGGAGACGGAGCAACACGAGCAGTTCGACGCACAGTGGCGACAAGTCGCTGTCGATACTCAGCCCGTTTGATGAACAGGTAGCTTTCTATCTTATTTTAGTAGTAGTTTAGTATCTTATAGTAGTAGTTTAGTGTCTTATATTAGTAGTAGCCTATATGTTATTATAGAATATAAGCTATCGCTGTGCCAAGTTTCATCAAAATCCGTTCAGCCGTTACAGCGTGAAAGAGTAACAAACATCCTCACTCAAACATCCTTACAAACTTTATAATATTAGTAGGATAGTAGGATTCAAGTTGAAGGTCTATGTCCAGCAGCTGACGTTAGCAGACTGATGATTATGATAGATTTAAGTTCAAAGTAAATAATATTTGGTAGATTAAACTGCCTCAGTCAAACAGAACGACGTCTGTCGGGTCTGCAGTATCCAATACAAACCTACATGAAAGCTACATTTTCTACTGACACAGCTTGCTGTGTTCTACTCTAAAAGCCCGGGGGAGTGAGTTGTTATCAGACCCATAAAAATGTGACGTTATTCTGTTAGAACAATTGTTTACTAGCTTAAATTGGTTACTGGAAAGAATGGGTTTTTCTATATCTTCCATAAAACTTTCGATCGAAGCTTTTTTCGCTAAACCTACGGACAACAGTTGTCGTTGTGTGGTTACAATATCTACAACATTGCTGATGGCAGCTTTTAACATTATTATTTTGGTGCTAGTTTTAGTTAATTACACCCACCCGCCACGGGTTAGTTATATCAAGCTCATTTTTAGCTAATATATTTGGAGATAGGGATTATCTAATAGCAATATGCTTCAAGATAGGGTTTATAGTATACTTAGAACAAAAAGGGAATGAACTCTAACATTATCGGTTATGCGATCGTGTTCTAGGTAACGTCAATGTATTTACTTAGATAGAAAATGAATAATAACTTTAAAATTAACAGTCAAACCACTTTGTATTTAATGATTGATCGGATTATTAATTAGGTATGTGATGATAAAGTGTCGTTAATAATGAATTGCGTATCTAATAGTATAGTTGTAGATTATATATAGATAGATACAGTTCTATAGAAATACACTTCGAGATGAAAATGTTTGTTACATTAAATTTGTTAGCAAAAAAATATGTATTTAGTAGAAACCGCTTATTTGAACACATTCATTTTTTTCTCAATTAGTGCTTGATTTCGAAACGCTTAGCGACATCTAGCGGCTATTCACACTAACTTAAATGATACATTAGAAGAAGGACTAAAATCGTGACCTTTTGAAACTAATACAAAACATTTATGAACAGTCAAAAAATTATTGAACTTTCAGGAAAGCAAATATTTTCCGATCTATTAATTCAAAAATAAAAATTACTTTAATTGACAGAACCCACGCTCAATTACGTAGGTACGCTCTTGTGAATATATGTTTAAAAACACCTGTAGCTAGTTCTAATGTTTATTTTAAAAGCTATCTTGCGAATGATTCCACAACTGGTGCTAATGAGTTTGCATACACCCAAGTAGCTATCAATAGTTACAGCCCGGCGTCACAAAGGCCACAGGAAGCAATGCATGTTAACTCCATTAGTATACTTGACGTAACGACACCCGTGGCTAATTTCTGTGTAAAGTCTCAAGGGTAAAGTGATAGGATACCTACATGCCCTGACACCAAAACCCATAGATAAGTTTACATACATAATTAATTAAAATTAAGGTTAAGTTATCACCCAAGCAAGGCTTAGTTGAAGCATGTTCTTGCCGTGCTGCTGTAGGTACCGGCAGAAAATTATTATGCAGAAAAAAACCAATAAAAATATTTAACCTAATTTGTTTACTGTGGCTTGTCCAACCAAGATGTTTTCGCGTCTTAAGGTGATAAGAGAAGTTGTTAAGTTATTTTTTTTACATAACAAAAGATGTCATCGCCACAATATGCGGGTGGAAGCCCATAAAAGCAATTAAATTAAAATGTGTTCTCTGAAAAAACTAAATGACATCAGATGCAATATTATGCAGGTAGGCAGGTGTGTTTGCACAACTGTCGTCGCGCGGCAGATGTTTTGTAAACATTGTTTTTCCGGTTTACTTTTAAACTGGTCTATTTCACGTGAGAACTAATTCAAGTGAAACTCAATAGTTCATTCAAGTATAAATTAATAACATGAAACGTTTGTGTGTATGTATGTAAACACTTTATTGTACCAAATTTTACAGAAACAATGCCAATTAACTTAACAATTAATTTGTTTGTCTGTTCGCTCTAGATCAACGGGACAAATTTTAAAATAGTTTTTTCAAGGATGTTTGAAAATTTTCTTTGGTTTCATTCAGAATGAAAATACGTCTGATTGTGTATGTTACCATATACAGTCTGAACCGTATAACTGAATCCATTTGGTGTTCTTAGATTTGTCTTAGAGTAGGCGTCACTAACTGACCATGGTCAGTTTTTCCAGGCTCGAGTTCTAAAAGTCCGTGGTTGAAGTGATAATGTAAATTAATAACCTTTTCTTTTATCAACAGGAGGAGTGGGCAAAAATTTCCGAGATAATGGCCTCTTTCGGCAGCAAGCTCGTTCGAGAGTCCGTATTCGTCTCTGAGTTGGAGCAGGAGTTCACCTCGAGACTGGGCCTCAGCTGTTCCGAGTCCAGCCTGAGTCCATCCGTGGCCTCCAATCTGGGCCTCTGGCTGTCAGGGATTGGACTCCACGACTACGAGCCTCTGTTTTTGGAGAGTGGTTTCGATGACATCGATTTTATTGTAAGTACAAATTATTCTATCTCTATATTGATCGTCATGTAAGTATACTAACTATTACATGCAATAATGCAAGTAAACTTTCAATTACTGAAATAAATTAATAATTTGAAGATTAACCTTGCATTTGTGACGCATATGAACCTAGTTCAATCCTAATAGGATAGTTATGTAAAATATATTTTTATTTAATAACCTAGATATTTCCTTTTTGGTTAAATTTGTCACTCGTTTAATTGCTAAGTGAAACTGTTAGTAACTATTGATGCTTTGTTACAGAACGGCATACTAGACGAAAACGATTTACGAGAAATGGGCATAGAAGAGAGCGAAAGACAAAAAATACTAGAATCAGCGAAACAATTACCTCTTAAAATAGCAGAAATAAGCAATAACCATAACAATAATAATTTAAGTAAAAACCAAAACGAATCTGTAGAAGAATGGTTAAGAATTATTAATCTAGAACAATATAGTGATACGTTTAGAAAGCATTTGTATGTAGATATGGATAGAGTGAGGAGGATTTGGGAAGTCGAGTTGACTGCAGTACTAGAAATACAGAAGGCTGGACATAGGAAAAGGATTCTCGCTTCAGTTTCTGGTGAGCAGAACGGTCCTGCCAACCACATGGAAGACATTAATGCTGATCTCAACACATTGGTAAGTCGAAATATTAATTAATATGATCACACTGTTGCCACATCAAGTAATAGTAATTAAGTCGGATATTCTGTTCATGAATTATTGTTAAAAGGAATTACAAATCAACGCGGTGGTACGAACACTCTATGAATATTAATCACAGTTTCCCATGATGTAAGACAGTGGAATAAATTCATCAATCTTTACGTAATAGCGGTGTAGGTACTAACCCAAGTGAATAATGGGTTTTAAACTACTTAATTCGGATCAAAAGGCAGCTAACGTCAAAAAAACGTTGTTGACACTTTAATAATAATTGAGCATTTCAAATACATACGAGTATAAGAATACGAAGGAAGTAAGACAGGAACGCAATTCAACCAATAAAACAAGTGATCTATTCAATCAGAAAGCTTTTAAATAAGATATCCTCGGCAGTAAAGTGACGAATAGTAATCGCCATCGTAATAGAGGGAGTTGCTATGATACGTCGTGCGTAAAGGCGTCTTTATATTAAATATAATGTATTTGGTATGCAAGGAGGTAGGGAGGAAAAGGGCAATGATGAAATGTAATGTGATGAGATCAATAGGTATGATAATAACATACTTGTGAAGCGAAGCGGTAACTTGGGGTCTTTAAACTGCAATCGTTCTATTAATTTTATATTGGGTACTTGATTTTCAATATTATAAAGGTTTTCTTATTAGATTATAATTTTTTATATTTTGGTCGTTTGACTAAACTAAAGAGTAGGTACCTACTTGAACATTTTAACAAAGATTTAGCATTTAATAAACAGTTTAATATAATATCTTGGGTTGAATCTTAGGTATGGGAATAGTGTCTGGTTTCAAGGATATGTTAGTGCTGGGATTTCTAATTCTAATCACTGAGTCCGTTTAATATTAATATATTATTCTGTTTAGACTTACCGTGTTCGTCTTTTATTCAAAAATGAGCTTAAGATTGCACTCGATTGACAAGGTGCATAACGTCAGCTTTTATTGCACGTTACGAGCTTTGAATTAATTCTAAAGAGGACGTCCCTTCGCCATAACGCTGGTAACGACGTGAATATATTAGCGGATAAACCTTTATATCTTGCATTACGCGTGTTGACCCTTTAGATTATATTATAGGCGCTTTCTTGCGCGTTTTTAAAATTTAAAGTTTACTTGGTTTCCTAGTTTTGAAATGATTAAGACAGTTTATTAAATCTACCTATAGGTACTTGTGATCTACGTACGATATGATATAAGTACTCGTATGGTTGAAATTTTAAAATTCAGTAGATTTTTTGATGTTCTATTGTTTAATGAGTCTAAAGTTAGTATTTCGCTGAACAATTTTTGCGCTTTGATTTGTATTTATTTATTCACGATAATAAATACAATTCAAATTGCAGATAACTAGACATTTATAACCTCCCACCACGATATTTAACTTTAATATTAGTTGGATCCCTATTAACATCAACAAACTTTAAAAATCACGTTTTAATAGTCTACTTGCATTGTTCTTTTCATAAATATCTCACCAGAACTCTACATTTAATGTAATTTGTATTAACTTTGAAGCTATAACTGCTGTCTTGTTGGTAACCGTTAAACTGTTTTACGAGATACTTTGACCACCGCATAAGTAATTGTTACTTTTATATCTGTCTTGAGTTTCGGGTCAGAGACCAAATAAAATGTCTGTATACTTACACCATTTGTTTCGGTTACTTTCAAAATTTTCACGTAGTAACTACCTATTTGTTATTCACCTTACAAAGGAAGGCATAAAATTAAACTAACGAAACCAAATAGAGTCTAAATTGCATCTAATAAGGTATCATGGCCCCTGAGATAATTTAGTTTGACTTGCTACTAAAACCTTAAATAAAATGGGGTTATTTTGGCAATCGCCGCGATCTAATGTCACCTTCAATTGTGTTTTATCCTGGTCTTGTCCGGTTAGTTAAAGATATACATCTTGGATGCAACTACTTGTAACTCAATACGGAATATACTTATGTAAAAAAATCTACAAACAAACTAATAATTAAAAATCTTTATAAGGTGAGGGAAGGCCTGAGCACTTTACTTTAATTACCAAGTTATTAGCACCTCCCCCGTGTAAAACCTGACGAGATTAAAATGGCTAATCCCTGTTAAATTGCTCATCTTGGCTTAATTACCATCACGCACGTGTCATGAGGGGGTAGCCAGGCAACACCCCAGCGAGCAGGTGTCATAATATCGGGATAGTTGGAAGATCGGTAAAAGAGCAAAGTTGGGGTAGGCCCCAATTGGGAGAAGCAGGGCACTGCACCAATAGGGTTTAATTTTGGTGCAGCAAACATGTACGGAAAACCGGCACCATCCTAAGGGTAGACTGCAGATAAATCATTTAAAGTCCATCTACAAGAAATTTTCATGCACATATTTGGAATGCGAGGCTTGAGAAAATTTGTAATTTTCTCCACTCAAAAGTCGGTCTGAAGTAAATCTGTTGAGTGTAGTAGTATATTTATGTATGTGTATGTATACGAAACTGCATGCGTGCCTTTTTTAATTTCACACGTCGCCAACCTCGTATAGGTAATTAGTGCTCAATTCGACGTCTATTCAGTGCGCTCTATTCATACACCGAGTGAGGCACTCCCGAGCCGTGCGCTGCGGTTTACGCTCCACAGTGTAATGTAAATCTACTAATACACGGCTAACCACGGATTTCCTACGAGTATTTAGATTATTATAAAAAAATTTAGGCAAATGTCACTTACCGAATTTGGTATATTTTAGTTATGTTCATATTATTATCAGCTAAGAAAATGATAAAACTACAGGTTATATTATGTTCTTATCATAAAATTAATAAATTCAAGCCTATCGCTATGTAGCATAGACGATATGTAATTTAAAACACATTTCTCTTTAGCAAGACTGTATTTACAATAGAGACGCATTCATGACGTTGATAGAGATAGAAAATATATCAAAAGTTAATAAGTGTAACCAAAATAGGCCTCTACTCTAGTGCAGCCACAGGTATTGCTACTCTACCCTATGCCACATACTACCATTCGTATTCATTCCATCCCAACATTCCATTCACGGATGCTCTGAAAACCTCTCGCCACCTATTTTTTATTATTAAAATGACACTCATCAAATCGGATGGCATTCACACTGTCAATTATATCTCTCTTTGTCTCTTTGCCTGTGTAGTGCGTTAATTAAAATTTCACGCTTGCGTTTTGTTTTTGCATTGCATCATTACTTTTGTTTTGCACCTCTGAGGTGTGAATCGTTACGAGTGTCATTTTTGCTTTTTGCTATTTTTTTTGTTAGGGACCCCTTTTTATTTAATTAGTGTTCTCTTTATAAGGTACATTTACAGAGTTTTGCTTGTTCTCTTTTTAGTTAGCAAATTATTTACGGTTACGATGATTTAAATAAACATGGATGAAACTTTGCTTTTCTTATCTCATTTTACCGAAAATAATAATATATCGTAGCATCAAAGTCAAATATGTATTTGGGTTCGTTTCTAATTACACTTTCAACTTTTAGAAAAACAACATCAAACAGCTGAAAGAAGACATCAAAGAGAAGTTACCAATATCGGAAAACCTGACACCAGTGCCGCCTCCCGTTGTTCCTAATCTGGCTCCTCCTGGAGGAGAAACCTTGAAGAGAAGTAAGAAGAACCGACCTGCTCCTCAACCGCCAAGACCCTCGGACTTGGAGATCAGGGCGCCTTCAGAGCTGCTGGTTGGAGTTCCAGGGGCTTTGAAGACCCAGTGGAAGCATCAGCCATTCGTTTTAGTCAACGGGGCTGTAACTTACGTGGCTAATGTAAGTTTTTTAGTCAGACTTAAGGTGAACATTCAAACTCAAAAGTAAGACAGCGCAAGTCATCCATTTTTTTTGTCAGGTAATAAGTTCTGATACATTTTATTAATAAATAACCTTCTTCTAACAGTACCTCGGATCAACGGTAGTGAAAGAGCTGCGGGGGACAGAGTCAACAAAGAAATCGATACAGAAGCTGAAGAAGTCCACCAAAGAACCGAGGGATTCCCCCGACATCATTCTCTCAATCAGCTACAGAGGCGTCAAGTTCCTCAATACAATCACAAGGGTAAGATTCTGGTCTTTTCTATTTATCTGATTGTCTTATTCTTTTTCTGATTATTTTATTTTAAAATTTAAGTTGGGGAATTATGTTGGAAAATTGTTCCTGTTTGAAACAACCAACATTGAAATTTATATCTAAACCATGCCATGCTATGAGCATATTCACAGCAAGAATTTCATGAAAGCATTCTCGATGCACCTCTCGCAAAATACCTAAACATTCTCTTAATATTTGAACCTTTCAAGTCAGACATGTTATAGGTAAGTCAACTGTGATAGTGAACTAGTATAGCCCCCAAGTATCCTTTATTTTCAACATAATATTTCTTGTAACAAAAGACTGTTTATTCTTTGTGAATCTTTCGAGCGAACTAAGGGTAAAACATCCCTCGAGCCGTCCTAAACAGAAAAGGTTCTAAACAAAAAGCCTTGACTTTCTCGCTTGACTTTTAATTATGATCACGCTTCACACTTCATCGGACCACTGACCAATCTTCTTTGTGTTCAAGAAAAAAGGATTGTTTTTTTTGGCAGATTAATTTTATGTTGGAAGGTCTTCATGGTTAGTTAACTGGGATAATTAGTGTTTCTTTTCAAAGCAAAGGTGAAATTTAAAATTTATTTATTTTTTGGTTGTAATAAATTAGGTGAAATGTTGTTCTAGCGCTTTTTCCGAGAATTTATAATTGAAGTAAACAAAAGAACCCTTTAAATCGATAAAAGTTCTGTTAACTTAATGTTAGCATTTTAACAAATCCGTCTGCTATCTTTTATAGAAAGTCATACACCACTACAAAATTCACGTTACGATTTTTGTGATTTTCAGTAGTTTCGTTTTTTGTAACGTAACATAATTAAAAATGTATGATTTTATACATTTTTGAATCCATTGAGGCGTATGTTGTATTTTGAACTTATTGAGATATGTTTTATGCAGCTACCTACGTAACATTGTTTCTATTGCTAGATGATACTTGAATTTGGGCCTAATGTATTAATCTTCTGCTAATAGGAGCTGATCTGCGAGCATGAGATCCGCAATATCCATTGTGCGTGTCAAGATGCTGATGACCTGACCCACTTCGCCTACATCACCAAGGATCACGCCACTAAAAGTCATTATTGTCACGTCTTCAGAGTTGCTACCATGGTATGTAAACCATCATGATACCCTTGAATGTCTATCATAACGAAATATTTAGTTACCATCTTTCTCTGATGTATTTAAATTGCACCGATAACTTCGGAAAATCAGAATTAGGTTGAACATTTCTTAATTTTTTTACTTCTTGACGAAAGCCTTAAGAAGAGTACTCGTGTTTAGGCGCGGATCCAGCCAGGTTGTGTGCACAGCCACCCGAAAACTGAAATCGGCCAAGTGTGAGTCGGAGTGTGAACTCGCTCATGATCATTCCTACAAAGGAGATGTTTACAAAATATATGATGCCCCGGTCTATTAGGGTTGTGGGCATGCCCATAGTGCCCACAACGGTGGATCCGCGGCTGCTCATTTGCTTGTTTATGGATTTAATGCTATGCCTGTAACATACTGTTTTATTTTGCAGGATCAAGCTACAGAAGTTATTCTAACTCTGGGCGAGGCTTTTGAAGTGGCCTACCAAATGGCTCTACGCGAACAGTCCAACCGGACCAGGGTGACACAGTCTCTAGCCAAGACCCCTACCCACGACCCCATGACCACATCTAACAAGGACAAGCCAAATATGAACCACGGCAGATCACATTCCATAACCGAGATTAAGCTGAACGGGCATCAACTCAAAATTGCTCCTATACCCGCGTCTTTGTCCAACGAAGATTTCCAAACGGCACCACGGAGTTCTGAGGGCTCCAGAAGTCCTAGGACACCACTTCTGAAAGCGCCTATTGCATCAACTGAAGAGTTGTGAAGAAAATGTAAAGATTTTGACATATTGTTTTGAAGAAAACTAGTTTTCTGAGATTTTTGGAATTTTAACAATATTTTACAGCAGAACTTGTATGATATTTTTAAAGCAGGTTATTAAAAAAATAAATGTTTGAATTTATATCAGGCCTAGGATAGCCGTTTGTATTTGGATTGATTAAATTGTCTTCCTACATGGAAAACACAATGAACTTCCACAGATTAATGAAATGAAATTAGAGTTTGAACTTTTAATGAAATTCCTCTAATATGTAATGGACAATGGTATTTACAAACTATATAATCGAACACATATTTAACTAAATTAGTTATTGATGTTTAAATATTACAACGTGTGTAAAGGACCAGTTGCTAAAATACCATATTAATAATAATTGCCGGTGGTTCTAAAAATCTTTATAATAGATTATTGAATGACTATTTGTTCAATTTCGACACTGCTTTTATGAACCATGAACCTAATTTATGAAAATATTGTATTGTATAAAATTAGACAATTAAACAATTTTACTATTGAATAGTAAAATTATAGGGGCTGTTATATTTATAGTAGTTTTTAATTATCTATTGTATATTTTTGTTTCTCTTAGTTATTATTGTGTGCAGTGGTATAAAAGAAACATCACTTATTACAATTTTAGCAGCTATTGTGTATTGATATTTGTTGGTCAAAATGTGATGAATGTTGCATCATAGTTGCATGAACTTTAAAATGTATTGAAAATCACAATGTTGAATCAAGTTAATTTTCGGAATGTTTAATGTTCACATACGCTTGTATTATTTTACGCATTTTGGATGTAATATTGATATTGATATTCGAGTAGGCCTAAAAACATAATAATGGCGTATAAAGGATAAAATACGTTACCATGTTCGTCGGTGTCGTGTATGCAAAATGTAAATATATTAGTTCTAAGTGAGTGCATTACCTATATACGTTTATATCGAGGGGTTGTAACGACAAATCTTATGACAAGATAAATGCGAATTCGCCTAAACATATAGTACATAAAACATATCAAAACCGAGGTTAAAAACTATTAAATGTTCTGCAATAAATACTATGACCACGTTAACTAGGCCTACCCCTCATTCCAAACATCCATTGACGTCAATAGTAATAATATACCCCTTGTTTGTTCCATGTGGTTCCTGTTAGCGTGGTCGAATAGTGTTTAGTTTGAAATATGAGCTTCCGAAGTTAATTTTGCCAGTAGTTTATATTGATTATATCGAGTTGAAATTCGTTGTACAATAATCATGTCTCAAAATGACAAAAAAAGAAATTTGAAATTGTTCGACGTTTTCTTCAATTATTGCAACTGTTTGCTCAAGCCTGTGGCGATTTTTGGAATCACTGTAGGTATATCATTTGAAATTGTTTGATTCGTAATTTTGAAGTTTTTGAAAGTTATATTTTGGCCTTGTGTTTTATGTATGAAGTTGCTAAAGTCTGACTATAATTTGAGATTTTGTGTAATCTATGTGATATGAAAAGTAAAAGTATTCAAATGATTTTGTTTCTTTCATTTATTAATATTGGTCCTTGCTTATTTATTCTATATTTTATTAATATATGAAGTAAGCTAATATATGTCGCACAGCTTTTTATGAATGTTATTATATACTGTTGAAACGAGTTATACTATTGTCATAATAAATATTAGATTATCTATCAATGATTAGTTTGATAGCTTAGATTATATTTATATAATATTCAAAATATATTACCTACATTGTAAGCCCTAATAATTGTGCCAAAAACGCAATATTACAGGTAATTAAGCGCCAATCAGCAAAAAAATTCAAGTGTTTTAAAATGTCTAAAATTCTTAAAAATGCTCATAATTAGTAACACCAAAATAATTGTTAAACTAAAATGGCCTCTGTTTTATACAAATAAGTGCCGTCCTATTCAATATCTAAGGACGTAGTTTTTACATTGATTTTTTACGGAAAATTAGATCGATTTAGTAGCTATTTCTTGCTGTTGTTGTAGCAATAGTAGTGTCGTTCTTATAAAAGCGCTCTGAGCTTAGAAAGCGTAACGAGGTGTAAAGATTTAATGCATAAAATATGAACCTTAGACTACTTTCAGCGTAAAAGTTACCGACAAAGCATCTAACATGACACAATGTTTGGGTGGTTGCTTTTGATACGCTCACAATATCGAAAGTCGTCTATATAAGTCGTTTTTCCAAATCATCTGTCTGTAGCCTAAAGAAAACTAAGATGGAAATATATTAATTAGATAACAGAGCTCAAAATTGTATGGAGTAGCCTTTGACGATTAGTGTCAATTGCCTAATTTATTTCTATTAAAATTAAACACGTATGGTTTCAAAAGGTTGTAAAATGAATAGTAACTTTCCACTATTGATATAAGATTGGTACTAATGAGGTGGAATAAAATATTAATTGTAGTTAGATAAAGCTTGAATACGCACGAACTATTCTTGAATGTTTATTTCTTGTCACTCCTTTTTAAAATCCATCAATTACACTCGAAATATGTTGCTGTACGAATTTATTTTACATAATACCTATGCTTTATAATTATTACCTACCAGACCATAATTATTTGACCGCAGACAATCAATTTTTTAATTATTAAATAAAAACCCTTCCGCCATTCCAAAAAAATACTTAAACTTAGGGCCTCTTACACCGCTTGCTGATAAAGTCCCAGATACCCTATCTGCAGGTTATCTGACAGATAGCCTATTTTTTTGGTTTCACAGGTATCTGATTGCCTATATCTTATATATTTTATATAGGCTGACACACAGATTTATCTGATAGATTAGTTTATCACTGAGATTACTATCTGTAACAATATCAGGAAGTGGTGTAAGAAGCCCTTAAACTTTTAATTTAAGTTAAACTGGACGCAATTATACCAAAGAAAATATTTAGATACATAGAGAATCTTCACTAGTAGTCTAATAAGTATATATATTACTAATTGAAGGAATAAATATTATATAAAGAAATTGTTATGCTATAAATGTCTTTATAGCGAAATAATAAAAGTTACTTACAATATAATAAAAATCTATATACATATTCTAATTACGAGTACCGATTATCTACTTTAATACAATAATGATCACTGCCGCAGTAAACGAATTTTTTATAAACTATATCCAGTTCCGTGCTTTATATTCCATTGCATAAGTAGGTAATGTAATAAATAAACAATATACTTATTTATCTAACTTTATATTGTTTAAATGGAATCTTATTTGCTATATAAACCTTAATTTAAATAATTCTTTAATATCCGAGCTTAGAAAATATCTAATAAAATAATAATGGTAAATTTCTTTTCCATTCCGTAATAATTATTACTATTATTTATTAAGTATCGAATCTACCTGTAGGTATGCCTAACTTTACGTGCTTATAAATAATTTTATCAAGCTAATAGATAATTTATTGGTTGTGTACCTATTTTTATTTATCCTAGAATTACGAAGTTATATTGTAGTAGAAGACATTCATATATTATTGTAAATACCTACCTATATCTATATTATTGATATTATACTTATTCAAAATTCAATAAACTGTGAAATATATTCGCCTTATTATTTTCGATTGTTCGTTATAGGTAGAAATATTCCTGAATTTGTATCCTCGGTCTCACCACTCTATCAGATGATGTCGAGATGTAGCGATAACCCTTTCCAACAAGCCAATATTTAAAAAAATTTGGTCTTCATTTGACATTATCGCGTATGACCATTACCTACCTGGTCTAATTCTAACCTAACTATGATATCCCTGTATTCATAGGTAAGGACAACGGTTATGAAATACAGAGAAGGTGAATTCAGAATACTTTAACAAACTAGCGCATGACAAAATTAAATAAATATTATTATTATTAATATAATTACATGTAGGTACTTAGGAGTATACTTATGGTCGTCAATAAAATTGAAGAAACCAACAATCGAAAAAAAACAGCAATTTTTAAGCGAATTACGTAAACTATAATTCAGTCAACTTATGTCCGCATGTTTCCACTAAACCAAACTATTTGTCACGTAAGTAATTCGAGTAATAAAATATGCGCAACCTTGCAATTTCAATAATAATAAAAAGCCCTAAGTAGTATACCTAAGTTCACTATTTTGTATATGTTCTGTAAATCTGAGAAAGATTACTCAGAAAAAACACGCTGCAAACGCGTTTATGTAAAGTAAAATAATTCATTCACAAAATAACAACAGAAATTTATCCACCAATAAATTCTCGTGTACAGTCAGCCGCGATAAAAAAGCGTCTAATTATTTGTGCACCATTAGCTTAGCCGAAAAAAGGTTAAATTTTAAGCGCCATTTGTTAATCTGGGCGCGACGCGGTCCATTAGACGTGAAGGATGGTGGCTGCAAAGCTGGTCCAGGTTTCCAGGAGCCTGGCCACTTTTAGAGGACGATAAATAAGTTAGGTGCCTACTTTTAATTAATATAAAATCTAATAGTTCTCACACAGCTCGGTGTGACACATTCGATCATATATTTATTACCCACATAGATGCTCGCAATAAATCGTAACGCTTTGACCGGTCGTATTTCAAGCGTAAATATGAGGTTCAAGACACATTTTAGTTGAATTTGTATTTTATTCCCACACATTCCTAGGCTTCAATGAAACCCATGCGTGTAATGTCGATCTTGAGCTTTCACCGTATCTCATAAACGTAGTGTTTCTTTGGTAGGCCAGGTTCTGTAATTTTTGGTGATCTGTAACAATAATATACAGGTGTCCAGTAAATAATAGAACATGTTTACTGGCGATGGGTCTTCTTTTATCCAAAAGTTTTTTTTAAATTATCAGAGGTACCCACAGCTCCAAGAATGATTGAAAAAAAATTACAGTGGCAATTAAACTCAACATAAAACGATGAAAAAGTGATTTAGGTTGAAAAAATTGCTTTAAACTTATATTTAGGCGTCATAGGCATCTACACCAGATTCACTGTGTCTACACTGCGGGAAATCATTCTGTGTTATTGGAAATGGGCGTCGTTGTACGTACAAGGAAAAGTGTGACTTATGGCTTTACGACAGGCACGCATCGAGTACACTGGAACGGAGTGTAGGGGAGGCTTCTTGCCGCTTTTATTTTCCTACAGAATGATGACGACTCCTTCCAAAGTGTTGATAGATTTTGACTAACTCACATACTAAAACACCCTCACATACTAACTCACACACCCGAGGACGAAAGTCCATTATAGGACATTATTCAGGTTTCATACATAATTTTTATTACGAACTTTTTTTCTACTCTTTTAAACCAATGTTTCTTACTAAAGATGTTGAAAATGACATGTTATTTTCAACGAAAACGGAAAAAACGGATCTTACATCACAGCTTTAGTGTCAGTACTTCAGTAGAAACACATAGAGACTAGTTCTAACAGAATATAGCATAATCTTTTTTTGAATCGCAGATTTGGATCTAAAAACGATATCTTTTATAAAGTTACCAAAAATAATAGCGATTTCTATCCTATTTTAAATAGGTAGGTACCGTCGCCTGCAGATAGACCAGACCCCTTACTTTATACTCCCTTGGGGGTTTGGTTTATTTGCAGGTGACTACTTGTGTATTTTAACTTTCGTCTCTGCGTGAACCTAATACACTTAACCCCCCAATAGGGGCAACTCAAGGGCCGCCACTGACTACGTGCATGTTTCACAACTAATGGTGGTCCATCAAGTAATGAGGCGAAAGATCGATGTTGCAAAATCACGTCCGTGCCTTAGAGAACTTTATTTGGGGATTATCTAGTGATCCTTCTTTTACAGAAAGGATACACGTCTACCCGCCTTAGTCATGCTGGTAGAACGTATATTCTCGCTAAGTCTTTGTGGCTGGATTCGATTCCCGGAAAGGACTATATACTTAATAGGTTAAAAAATACTATTTTATGCTGTTTATACTTGGTGCGGAAATTCAGAGAACTTATTATTGGTGGGTTAAGGCTCAATAAGCACATAAAGAATGCTTAGATGTGTAGATTTACGTAAAATATTTTTATTTTCATAGTATTTTATTGTGTTGTCTAATTCTCACACTAAACTCCCGTAAGTATTAGACAAGTGCATCTATTTTTATTTAGTCCGCAAAAGATTTTTTAAAAATTTACACACGGCTGTTTAGTCCCAAACTAAGCCGAAGCTTGTGAATGGGTACTCAACAACTGATAAACATACTTAAATACATACAAACACCCAGAATCCGAAAACCAACAGTTATGCTCATCATTACAAAGGTCCTGATAATCTAAGTAGTTGAGATGAGAGTAGACCGTTTTATAAATTCGTATGGTGTCAAATTTGAGAGGGGTGTAATCGGTTTGTACTTGTAACTAACATAAGTGTGCTTGTGTGAAGTGGCTATTGAAAATTATTACAACAAATGTTATTACATTTCAATTTATATTTGAAAAAAAATACATCATTATATTCTATGCCATAATATAACAGATATTTACCTACCTACCTAGCAAGCAAATTTCGTTCTTGTCGATCTAACTCAATGTTCTATTGGTATAAATAAACAAAAAAATTATTACGTACAGTTTCATCTCTTAATGTAAGGTAAGTAACTATACGTGCCATCTATTAATAATCAAGCTATTATAAAGCCTATTATAGATACAGAACCTTGACAGTCAATTGATACAAACTGTCTTATTTGTAATATAGGAAATAAATTGTCACTTGTTGCTATTTATAGATCACCATCATATAACCGTGAAATTAATTTTGACAACTTTATCAATAGCCTAAATAATGTATATACATCCTTGGCAGCTTATAATAACATTTGTCTAGTTGGCGACATCAACATAGACATTAAAAATAATAATGATGACAATTGGTCAAATGAATATCTCATATTAAATGCGTCGCATGGGCTGCTGCCTGCACATCTTTTCCCCACTAGACTAAATAATTGCTTAGACCACATCCTATTAAAATCAAAGCAAATAGCGAATACCCTTGTTTTAGACACTCACATAACGGATCATTTGCCACTATTACTATGCTTTCCCAACAAATCTAATATTTACAAGCCCGCAAAATCCACAACAAAAACAGATCATCTGGCAGTTAAAAAAGAAATTGAGAAAACCAACTTTCTATCAGTCATGGAAACTCATGATCCGAATGAAGCGGCTAATACTTTTATAGATATCATATCCTCGGCTATAAATAAACATACTCATGTATATAAAATCCCTAAAAAAGATAGGAATTTAAAACCTTGGATCACCCCAGGGCTTCTGCGTTGTATCCGCAACCGTGACCGTCTTCACAGTAAATACAAAAAATCTCCTACTAATGACATTCTAAGAATAACATATACCCGCTACCGCAACTTTTGCAATCGTATTTTACGAAATTTGAAAATAGCATATGAGAAAAACGAACTGGCGAAATCTAAAAGTAATCCAAAAGCAACATGGAAAGTTATTAAACAAATTACTCACGCTAAACAGAAAATTTTGCCCCCCACCGAACTCCTAAATACTTCTATAAACGCAAAGACCTCCTTAAACTCAATTAATCACTTCTTTGCTAACGTTGGTAAAAATCTGTCATCAAAAATCACACCCTCTCATCATTACTCTCATCCTCAACCGATCCTTCAGAATGCGCTCTCAAACTCTCCCTGTCACTCACTTGTCCTCTTGGAGGTTGATCATGCTGAAGTTGAATCTATCATAAAGAATCTTCGAAGTAACTGTTCCGTGGGCTGGGATGGCATCTCATCAAACTTATTAAAATCATGCTGTGAATGTTTAGTGCCACCTATCACACACATTTGTAATCTCTCGATACAATCTGGTACTTTCCCCAAAGCTTTCAAAAAATCAATTATTTACCCTATTTATAAGAGTGGGAGCAGAGACAGTGTAAACAACTATCGTCCAATATCTATTCTTACATCACTATCTAAAATCTTAGAGAAAATTCTAAATAAATCTCTACGAAGCTACTTAAAACATAACAACGTAATAGCTGTAAACCAATATGGCTTCAGACCAGGAATCTCAACTGAAGATGCTGTATCAGACCTTGTAACACACACTGTTCGCAAAATGGATAGTGGAAGTAAGTGTATTGGCGTTTTTCTAGATATTTCTAAAGCCTTTGACACTGTCTCGGTTCCCATATTATTATCCAAACTGGAAAATGTCGGAGTGAGAGGTCTACCACTCAAGATTTTTAAAGATTACCTGACAGACCGCAAACAAAGCGTCATGATTGACTCCCTTCTAAGTGATGAGGAAACTCAGACCTATGGCGTCCCACAGGGCAGTATCTTAGGACCTACCCTTTTTCAAATCTACATTAATGATCTCTGTAGACTTGATCTTCCTAATTGTAAGATTTTTACTTATGCAGATGATACTGCTCTACTGATACATGGTCAAAATTGGGAAAGGGCTAAGTCTGACGCGGAAATTGCTTTGAAAACAGTTATGAGTTGGTTATCTTCAAATCTTCTCACTCTCAATATCGAGAAAACAAAATATATCCCCTTCTCCTCCGTGTCAACCAATAAACCCCCACCATCCTTCTCTCTCAAAGCTCACACCTGTCAAAACGCTAACTCCAACGACGACTGCCTACTCCTGTCCCAAGCTACTAGTATTAAATATCTTGGTGTAGTGATCGACCAACACCTAAAATGGTACGAACACTTGGACAATCTTACAACTAAAGTCAGGCGTCTCATATATGTCTTTAAATATCTGCGAAATTCTGTTGACTCAGATACTCTAAAAATGGTGTATTTAGCTATCTGCCAGTCCCTTATTAACTATTGTATCCCTGTCTGGGGAGGAGCCTATAAAACAGCCTTTATCAAATTGGAAAGAGCTCAGAGGGCAGTGTTAAAAGTAATGACCAAAAAACCTTATAGATACCCCACAACTCAGCTTCTCTCTGACACTGGCGTTTTATCAGTGAGACAACTTTTTGTATTAAGATCCTCCCTAAGCAAACACGCAGAGGTTCCACCGGATCCTAATAAGAGGAATTTCACAGCTCTGTGTCCTCCTGTGAAACATAGAACGACCTTTGCAAGTCGACATTATTACGTACTAAGTGCAATGATGTACAATAAAATTAACAGAGAACTTAACATTAATAAACTAGCTAAGTCGGAAGCTAAAACTAAGATTCAAAACTGGTTACATAAACTTAACTACGAAGAAACGGAAGATATTTTAACCTACATAACCTAAAAAAGAATATGCTCTCTCTACAAGCAAACTACACACACATGCACACACACATTCACATTCACACACACACAAACACGTTTATTTATTTATACTCTCATTACCTGTCAACAGTACACTCTAAACTTTTGTACATGCCATATATTGAGAAACGGAAGAACACTGACCCCCAAGTTACAGGCTGACCTAGTTTTGGGAGTCAGGGTCTATTAATTATGCTATCTAAATATTGTATTCAATTGTAACAATTGTACTGTATTTTCATTTCATTTCATTTCATTTCATTAATAAATTATTATTATTATTATTATTATACACCGCATACTGTCAATGTATATGTGATAGTTACTTAAAGAGCCAATTACCCTATTCGTAGCGCTCGCTTCCTAGAATATTAAAATAACCTCAAAATGTTCGCGAGTGCAATGTCGCCGTAATATTTCCAGGTGGTCGCGCGGCAAATTTCTCATCAGGCCCGATCGGCGGTCGTTGATCAGCCAGACGTGTGATCAGCTGATCAGCTGGCACGGTGCTGATCAGCGCAAGTACCTACCCAGGCGGTGCAGCGTAAATTGAATGCACGGGTAATGGGATTTTGAGATAGGTAAGGAGGTTGAGTTGAACGAATGTATGTTAGCGAGGGTAGCCTAGATAAAACTGTGCGACATTTTATAATGTCTTATGTAAGTCGAGTTTAAATCCAGGTCGTTCTAATGATTTTTGGACCTACCTTTCTAACATAATTATTTCAAGTACATAATGTATTGAAAGAACATCGACAACGTTTAAACAAAATAAGTGCTAAATTTTAAATTATTTTTTTCTTTTCTAAAATTATTTTTCATTTCACATCTTAAAATAGAAAATTGTATTAATTATTGACGATCGTTTCTATAGATGCGGCTTTATTGTATAATTATGTAACGTTTGTACTCTGTTGGAGCAAATATATAAATCTTATCTTTTGCCTTCGAGGCTTCGAGCTGATGAAAATAAACACCAGATAGGATAGTAGGTACGTACTCATAGAATTAAACGTATAAGTAAAACACAAAATTAGTAATATTGCAAAACCCTACTTAAGGCGAATTAGAAAAGCCGTGAAGCGTAAATCTACTATTTAATATCCGAAATGTTGTATTAACCTGCAAACTAATAATATACATCCGTCGCAAATGAAGATTTCCTAAACGCACGGAGCGTAAAGTTCACTGTAGTTTAGAGGCACTTTACGCGAGAGACGCCGCGTTTCTCGTGAATTACGCACGCCTGCGCGGAGTGCGTAATTAGCACGTAATTACGTACTACGTAACTGAGGACGTGAGGAATATTAGAAATGTGACATTAAAGGTTACCTAGTAATCGATATTTTGTCGAGTGTGGGTTCTCTTCTTTAATTTCCATTTAAGGTTATATTTACTATGTTAGGTTTCTTATAAGATTTTGTCAGGCTTCTACATATTTGAGTAAATCAGTTAATAAGTCAGTATCAGAAATCTGGTTCGATCTGATGTCAAATTGTCATGAGAATTCCCGAGTATTTTTGGTTTTGTCATTTTAAAATGTCAAAAGTCAATATTATAAGATTTTGTAGCTGAAATAATTAGCATTTTCCATTATTTTTTATGTCTAAAATATGTTCAAAAAACAGGTTTACAAAATTGTCACCCTATATCATAACAGGCACGTATTGAGACCGGTATTACCGTAATTAAGTTTATTGCGACGCCATGCGGGGCCGTGCGGCGCGCGGGGGTTGAAGCTCTTTGACTTTATACTCGCGGCAAATTGTATTACCTACTTAGGCTCGTCACGAATTATGTGGAGCCAGCCTTTTTGTGAATTATAAATGTTTTTGCTCATTTGTGGTTTTCACTTTCTATTTTACGTAATGCCAAAATTCAAATTTTATTTATTCTGTAAAGTATCATATATACTTACAATTATATAATTGTGTATCTATTGCTGGGGTATCCTTTTATGTAAATATTTTACTTGTGTCAGGAAAAAAATACTTAAGTAAGTACTTACCTACATAAAACTTTTTAAACATTTAAAATAAAATTACATGTGTACTAGATGAAACCAAAAGAGGAAGCTATGGTACTTTATTACATTGCTTGAATGAAAACTAAGCTTGGTGAACGACTACATTCACAAAGACTGACACAGCAGGCCCTATGGTGACTCCCCAGCTAACGAACTACCCGGCGTCCAAAACATGCGCAAAAACGTTGAGTTACATATATGTATAAAGGTGGGATACACTGCTCGACAAAGGCCTCCCCCCTAACCTCATCCAGCCGGGTCCCGCGACCTTCACCAGATCGTTGGTCCACCTTGTGGGGAGGCCTTGGGCGTCTTCCGATACGTGGTCGCTCGAGAACCTTTCTGCTTTCACTTAAGCTTCGCAATTCTTTGAACTGTGGGAGGGAGTGAGAGGGATAGGTAATGCTTAGGAAATGAAACTTTTTTACAAAAAAAATACAAATTACATAAGTTTATGTGCCTAAACTTAAATAAAAATTAGTCTACCATATTTGTCGTCTGCCCATTGTCAACTAACAATGGACCAGCATCGTCATACAATATGTCTATATTACTACATCACACAGTATAGTCATATAGAGGGTAGGTACACGTACAACAGCGTGAAGGCTGAAGATACGTGTCCAATGCCGCGTGACGACCGCACGTGCTCCATTCTTTCGTTAACTGCACGGATTGATAGCTGCTGGATAAATATTTATTTGATTAGCGCCGAAAAAACGGTGGTAGATAAAAAATTGACGTTGTATATATGTACCCACTGTACTTACATGCAATAAAACAGTTTTTACTTTTACTTTGAAACCAGTGAAACTCCCGTTTTGTTTTTCAAAAGTACCTATTCGTTTCTTTCAAAAAATAAAATAAACAATATTGATGTTTGCCGGGTAGGTTTTTTTCATAGCTAATAAGGATTCAGTTTAAATATCCATTTTGTAAAGTATTATGTCTCTCCTCCAATAGAGCTGACCATAAATACCTATAAAAATATAAGCTTGAAATGGCACTTGCTGTAAGTAACCCTAGTAAACGCTAAAAAGATTATAATATCATTTATTTATAGCCTAAGATTGTTTAAGGCTCTGTAATTAATAACAGTAATAGCTATGTACATGTATAAATACATGTACTTATAATTAGTAGGTAATCAAAAAAATATCGAAGCAGCCTATTAATATGTCCATATAGTTAAGGTTTTGATGGGAAGTGGATGTTAAAAAGCTGATAATGATGATTATGTAGAGGCACATGCCTACAAAATGAATACGTACATAGTAGTGCCAAAGGGTCATAGAAGTTAGATTTCGTTTTCATAGGTAAGTACTTACAAAATGCAGATCTAGAATATGGAAAATAAATTGCTATCCAGTGTGTTTGGAATCCGCGACCGCGACGGGGTCTAGCGACTCGACTGAATACAAACCGCCGTGATCTCAAATCTTATAAGATCGCCTGCCAACTACGTACCTACTGAATTTTCACCGCTTCCGGTCCTCTCCTATTTCAACCACAAAAGTGAGGGCGATCCCTGGGGGAGGCCTTTGTCCAGCAGAGGACGTCTATAGACTGATATGATGATGATGATAGAAAATTAAAAAAAATGTTATAGCCATTTTTAGTTAAGAAAACATGTACCTACTTAGTTAATTTACATTTTTATGTGCCATTTTAATAATCAATCTTTTTCTTGTAAGTATTAATTTAATTTGTATTTTTCCCAAAAACTCAAAAGTCTCGGAAGCCCACTGGACCCTTTTCGCTTGGACGGCGACTTTACTTGGTTGGTTTTTCAAGCGTATCCATCCACTTTAAAGTGTAAATAAAACTGATTGAAAAAACTGCAGACAAAGAGAATACTTACTACAAATATTGTACCGTTATCAAGCGGGTAGTTTGGTGGTTACTTCACATTACAAACTGAACAATTTTCACAATTAAAATTTTGTAGTTCCCATACACAGCTACAACGTCGAGACTTGGATAGTTTGTATTGCACATCACTAATGTTAGGTAGCCACCAAACTGCTTGATGACGGGGTATGCTTAAAAGTTATAATCTCTCTCTGTCTCACTCACACACACATCATCATCATCATCAACAGCCTATTAATATGTCCCCACTGCTGGGGCTCAGGCCTACCATCTCAACGAGGGCGTTCGGGCTATAGTCCACCACGCTAGCCCAGTGCGGGTTGGCGCACTTCACATGCGCCTAAGAATTTCTTCATCGGCGTATGCAGGTTTCCTCACGATGTTTTCCTTCACCGTTTGAGAGCAGTCAGTAAATGTACTTAAGTTTCGAGAAAAAACCCATTGGTACATGGCCCAGCTGGGGATCGAACTCCGGACCTTTCGATATGATAGGCCGCGTCTTATCCCCTACGCCACTGACGCTCTCACACATTTTTAAACATCTTAATCTAAGTGCTAAGCTTAGACCTTATAGGAAAAACAGCTCTGCACTTCTGGGTGCATCATTTACATCCAAGCAATAGCTGCATTAGCTTTGTTTAACCAAGCTGGGACCCGCCAGTTGGGAATACGCCGGATTTTTATATATCCTCTTTATTTAAGGAAAAAGCCATAGCCCCGTCGGCAGCGGTTCGCGGTTCCGCCTCCCAATACCACTATTGTATGGGGATTAAATTATATTTCTAAGCGAACATCCTTCGTCCTGTCGTCGAGGAAATTGTTTCCGTGACGTCATAAACTATGGACTCATTTCAGCGTTTTCATAATATTGTTTAGGACTGCCAAGGTTGCTAAGTACCTTAAATTGTTATGTAAATGATTACTTTTGCTTTGCCTATATTATATACCTATTTAAAATTTGCATTATTTAATAATTTTAAAAACAAAATATTTTTTTTATTTTAATTTTTACTGTTAAATTTTTTTGTAATTTTAAAAATCCTATCTGTATCTATGTTTCACGAATAAATAATGTGATTATTATTATGAATTAAATTTAATTTAACTAACTTCATCATCATCATCATATCAGCCGAAATACGTCCACAGCTGGACACAGACCTTTGTCAAACTTATTTTGCTTTATTCAAGTGAAATCATTTGCTATTGGCCGGTAAAACCGATTTAGGTATCTTTTTTTTACTTCGATCGTAACTACGAATCTACTACACTCTATTTATTCATTGATTTATTTTCTAAACAAAATCAGGCAACAGCTACTGGACTTAAGAAACCTGAAAATGTACTGTCTATCAGCTACCTACTTAATGTCAAATATTGTACCTGTATTTTTTCTGTGTTGTTGCCTGAAATGTTTCCTACTTACTTGCTTACTAAAACATGTTCGTGTATTACGTGGTTGCCCTAATACAGGTTCAGAAAAAATGAGGTTCTGATATCCTGTGGATGGTTGATTTGCTTTCAATTCTCTTCACGGGAAGATGGCTGCCGTATTTTGTATAGAATTGTATTACCGACTATTTTGTATTATTTTATTGAGTGTACGAAAGACTTAATTTCCTAATGTTACAGGTATTATTTTATCTGTTTCTAAATATCTCAATTCATAAATCAATCCATTCATTTAACTATGATTTTCTGACTAACATGGATTATGTTTATTTACTTACTAGGTTAGGTAGTAACTTTATTAATACATAAAATAAAATGTGTATTTCTCAACTTTCTTAAATAAAGTCACAAGTATTGGCTTAGACCTCCTAAGTATATAAATAACTTGTAAGTTGTAGTAAGGATTTGTAGACGTAGTAGAGATATATACTGAAAACGAATATTAGGCATACTAAATCAAATGGCATACGTGTGTGGGTTTGTGGGGTGACAGTGAGGGGTGGGAGGGGGGGGGGGGCTTCCTCCGCGGCCGGAAGTCGTCACGTTCCCGCTCTCGCCGCGTCGCTGCGCTTATGCGATTTGATTTAAAGCCTACCTACATAGAGATGTTATAACAAATATTTTCGTTACTACAACCTCCCTTTCATAGTCTCAGTTTGTTATACTTTACACCGAGATAACCAACCACCAAGGTTATTTATTGTAAAAATGATTGCGATTAACTAAAATATAGTTTTAATTCTAGACATAATAAAAACATACATAATAAAGCGGAAAATTAGATTTGCTACCAAATTAACAACAACCATTATAAGTGCACTGCTGAATCAGCTCTCGCTCTCAATTTTAAAAATTATTTTTGTAAAGTTTGTCAATGTTATTAAAAGTAGTGATTTTCTTGTTTGGAATTTCAGATATTTTAATTTAAAAATATATTTAGACGTGAATGTACTCAACTACATGCTAAGAACAAAAAGACCTTGACTCGAAACTTTTTAATTTTTACAGCAATCGGTATTTAATATTTATTAAATAATTTAAACAATACGAAGAATGTTAAAGTTAATATTAAACTAGCAGCAACAACGCTGTATCTTATACAATCCACCCATTTTTGTTTATCTTGTAGAGATTTTACCACCAGCTGGCCGTCAAAAACTATTTGACAGTCTTATTGAAAGTCAGAAAAAAATTGGGTATTATCAGCTTTATAAAATTATGTAAAGTATTCCGCAAACGTGGCAAGGATAGCACGCGTGTCGGGTTGGATCAGTTCTTAACTCTTTGACACTTTGTTCTTAACGCCTTGCTTCAGTGTCAGTATGACAAATAATCTCTATACAGCTTCTCATACTTACTAATAATATAGACTGGTACAGTGGTCAAAAGAGTGGTTTACTACCATAATGTTGATATTCGTCATAAAACATTAAGGTCAAAACTTTCACTGTCAAAACAATACTTGTCTATCCTGTTAAAACGATACAGACAGAAACTTGTCATCTCATCACTGATAATTATATAAGATAAATGTGATGACTTAATAATTGTATATTGAATGTGATCTGATAACAAGTCAAGTACTGAAACGCAAAGTTCTAAAAATATTTATTGAAAAAACACCAAATGATAAATTGTAACGACGAGATTCATTAACCTTATCTTAGGTATCCAATTCAATCCAGCAATATTGTGCGTGCTATTATGAATAATTTTTGATAAGCATTTTTTTACTACAGATTCTTTACACTGCACGCAAGTGTGCAGCTACTTAGACAATAAGGTCCTCAAAACACAAAGCGAATCTTGTATATCGCTTGTCGAATAGCTACCAGCCTTTTTAATAGAAATACAGAACAATATTTCACTATAATCAAATTAAACCGTCAAGCCTAAAAGATAATCCTGTAAATCCTTTAACAGAATCCTATAATGCGATCTGCACACCGCGGTGCGCGGGCGCATTGGAGCGTGCGAGCCAGCGACTCGCGAAGGCGACGCTGTCAACCGAGAAATACCGAATACGTAAGTCGAGACTCGTAGCGTCGTCGTAGCCTTCGTAGCCGCGTAGACGCGTAGCGCTACGAGGCTGAATGTTAGGAATTTTCTTGAACTTCGTTCTAAAATCTTAAATTAATTTATTGTAGGAATATCTATATCTACCTATTAAGAAATACATACAAGTAGGTATATGTTTATACGAGTGGAACGAACTATTCATTTATAATGCACCGAAAGCAAATAACTTTTTTAAACTATCGAAAAGTAGCTTTAATTTTGTTTAAAAAAATTACAGTTGTTTCGTAATAAATTGTAGGAAATAAAAATACAATGGCCAGTTATTTAGTATTGTGATATCATAATTATTTACTATTAAAACCTTTTCTATAGAGTTGTAGACCTTCTTAGCATTTGGAAACTCAAAGCCAAGTTTCTTACTAAACTTACTTAAATCGCATTTGCCCCTCAGTATAGCCTTCCTAATTATTAATAACGAAATATGCAAAGTTCGCTGTCTCTTATTTTGTTTGATTTCACTGTGGATCAGATACGCATTCAGACTTACAGCAGGGGACATTCACGTACGTTAATTATCTGATATATTTTGGTTTTAAATGTTACTACAGTAATAATGGTATACTGACACGAAAATTTAACAAATGGCACGGCACAGTCGGCGTCCAGCTATTTGTTCAAGCACCTTGGGAAGTGGTAACAGTGGTTGGATAGAAACGAATTTGTTTAACTAATAATAATGTATATTTAGTGTAGCCGCTGATTAACATTATAGTGTTTTATATTCCGAGTGACCCTCAACAACCCTTCCCTTGCTCCGTCTTGAACCTCTGGAACTCGATCTGGTTTTAATTCTACCACTGCGGGTAAGATAATTAGAATTTCAGATTGAGATTTTCATATTCGTTGTAATGTGTTTTAAGGTTTTGAATTAAATGTAAATTTAATAATAGAATTATGGCCGTATCTGCCCTGGGTTAGACAAAATTGTGTTGTGATAAAAGTATGAAAATCTTCAAATTATTATGTTATGTTTTTGGGTAAAATCTTTAATTGTAGGTAAAAAATTGTGCTTTATTTTAAATAGTTTACCTTATTAGCGCTGAGAACAAGTAGAGCCAATGTAAATAATTATATTATATAATTATAAATACACTTAATATTATTGCCGGAAAGTGAGGTAGGTAGGTAGTTGACTTTAATTTTCAATTCACATGCTGAGTACCTAGTCATAATCAAATCGAATCTCGAAAAATAATTACTCGCAATTTTTTCATACAAGACAATGGGATCAATACGCCATAAAAACACCCCTACATCGATGGTCCAATTCCTGCAAGCCGATGTCTGCTCGTGATCGACGGTGATTAATGTCTGTCTGTCTGTCTCGGCGGATTAAAAAAACTTTGTGTTTCAGCCCGGCCTGCGGCACAGGGAACCTGTGGAGTTGCTACAAAATGCAGACAAACAAAAAAATTAAGCAACACTTCTTACAAGCTTTTATTTAACTTGCCCTGTTATTGTGGGTCAAATCTTGCAATGTCTTTTTTATCAAGTTTGTTTAACAATTGTTTGTAAAGATTGTGCGAGGCTGAAGTAACATTACCAGGCATCTTTTTCATTCAAATAATCGTCAATTTTATACTCATAATAAGCTTTCTTAGAAAGTTATTTTAAATGTGATTCTTAAAATTTCTGTATCCTCTGGTAGTTTGTTGTATGCATGTAGATGCGTATACATATATTGCCATGTAAACTAAGTCTTTTAAACGTTTGGTACTATTCAAACTTTTTATCGTGGTAATAACACCAAATTCCTAAATCGTAGCTTTTATAAAGACGACTCTACGCCATTTTTTCCGAGCGACATTTGATTTCGGTGACATCTGGCGGAAGTAATGGATTTTTTCAGTTAGCTGAAGGTGAAAATTTAATCTATGATGATAAGTGACGAGCATGACAAAGATTTAACGTATATTTTTGTGAAATATTTTCTAATTCCTTAATTTCATTTCGAGACATTGATATAAATATGTTGAAGCCCCTTCGCTGCGACAGATAGAAGCCTTCTAGTCCTACTAATTATAAACGCGAAAGTTTGTAAGAATGTTTGGATGTTTGTTACCATCGAGATAGAATCGCTTTTGGTGGGTGCTCGCGGCTAATTTTTTTCATTCAAGTTTGTTACTCTTTCACGCAAAAATTTCGGAAAACATTTTTTGTAACTTACAGTAATTATGGATTTATACATCTATATAATACTAATAATAAAGAGGTAAAAACTGGTGGTTAATTTGCACGCTTATCTTATATATGTTGCGAAGAACCAAATGATAGCGGTGTGTAAAATACACCTAACGCCATCTATTGACAAACTTTTAAACTAAGAAACGAGTTAAATGAGATGATGAACGAGATAAGTGAGATGAGAACGGGTTAAAAATTTTTGAATAACATATAAATAGTGTACTTTATAACGCGGATGAAGTCGCGGGGTAGTGATAATATACTTATTCATAAAGATAATGTAAATTGACCAATCCAAATTTAACTCGGTGAAAACTGCGGGCAACAGCTAGTCAATAATTGAAGTCAAGAATCAAGTATGAGGCGACTTAACAAAATTATAATAGAAAATAATTTCATTTCAATTTATACAGGGTGGAATTTTGTAATGCCACCTGGAGGTAAAGTACTCTTAATACTGTAGATAGAAAATTTTACTCAAAGGAAATATTCCTTTATTTATGAAAGAAAAGACAACTGCATTCAAAGATTTTCGAAAATTCGCTTGCCACACCCGGCAGTTTACCATTTTTTGAAAATACGATTTCATGGTTTTCCTTTAATTTAATTTGTCAAGTTTGTTAGAGAGATTTCATCCTTATAATTGACCCTAACGATCGATGCAATAAAAGTACAGGTGTAATTTTTACAGATTTTAGTTGGATCGATTCTCGGGTGTGGCAAGCGAATTTTCGAAAATCTTTGAATGCAGTTGTCTTTCCTTTCAAAAATAAAGGAATGTTTCCTTTGAGTAAAATTTTCTATCTACAGTATTAAGAGTACTTTCCCTCCAGGTGGCATTACAAAATTCCACCCTGTATAGTATAGTATGACGATTTGTAAGAAAGAATTCTGATGATTAAGATGCACTCTGGATATCTGTTACCCCAATCACGCTTATACTGTCCAACAGACCTGTTTTAAGTCAACACTGGTCACTTTTTATCACTGAAAAAATATCATCTATCGCAAAAAGTTAATGCATACTTATTTATTTAAGTTTGACATAGAAGTACATAATATAACGAACAATATTGTAAGAGAAAGGAGACAAACTTCGGCCATTGCAATCTCGTTTGCGACTATTTTGACTCGCATACATCATTGTAATATGTGGCATCCGCTTCCTTGCGAACTGCCAAGAGGCTAGACGAAGGAATTTGGTAGGTACGTGATTCTCTAAACCGCTCGTGAGGTTTACGATAGTTATTTGAATTATTAACTGAAAAAATTACAGATCGACTGTGCGAGCAGTCATTTAATGAATTAAATTCAACAAATACTGATAATTTTTTTAAATATTACATTAGGGCAGAGGACCGGGTGTGGTAGCGTTCATTGGGGAATGCCTATGTCCAGCAGTGGCCGCTAAAGAGCTGACATGATGATGACATTAAAAAAGAAGATGCTGTTAATGATGATAGTATAGGATTCCCTGGTTGGGTTACTTATAAAGAGTGTAAACACTCAAGAAAACAAATTTTATTTATTATCTACTTTAAATATGCATGGTTCCTTGTAGGTACATAAACTAGACAATTTAGAGTGACAGGCAATTTCATAACTTTATAGAATAAAAGTTTAAAACCGTTAATAATACTGTAAATAATATTCAAATCACATTCATCATCATCATATCAGCCTGTAGACGTCGACTGCTGGACAAAGGCCTCCCCCAAGGATCTCCACGACGACCGGTCCTGCGCTAACCTCATCCAGTTGGGTCCCGCGACCTTCACCAGATCGTCGGTCCACCTCGTGGGAGGCCTGCCTACACTGCGTCTTCCGATACGTGGTCGCCACTCGAGAACCTTTCTGCCCCAACGGCCGTCAGTTCTACGAGCGATGTGCCCAGCCCACTGCCACTTAAGCTTCGCAATTCTTTGACCTATGTCGGTGACCTTGGTTCACCTTATTATTATCATCACATTATTATTATCATTTTTGGTAAAATTACATTTGAAATCCTTCTCTGTCAGTGTTGTATATTGCGACTCTGCACCAGTTAATGAATCCTAATCTTCATTCGAGTCTTTGCAATTTACGGTAAATAACAGAATAGACCCCCAAATTGGAAGAGGCAAAGTTTCACCCGTCGTCGGTTCACGCTCGCCGAGCACCAAACTCCCGACCCGCACTTTATAATACGCCTTAACTGCCCAACTATTCGCAAACTACTGTTTGATGACTTCTTAACTTAAGAAAATCGTGACATCATAAGTATAACTTAAGTATCTATAGAGATCCCTGAGGAAGGCCTTTGTCCAGTAGTGGACGTTTTTCAGCTGATAATGATGATGAACTATACGACATATTATTTAGCCTAGAAAATAATATATTAACATAAACGCATATCTATCATTACATCATTTAGCAACAATAAAATAAAACCGGAAACATCAGATATTTAGGTTAAAATTATATTTAATATGTAACCACAAATGTTCTAAGAATTTGTTGCGCCGCTTCTTCTTGTCATCGCTAAGATGAAGCGGTGGAAAAAAACGTGTATAAATGTGCCCAGTGTACTCTTGAAATAAAATATTTTGCGTTCAGACGCATACTACCAGAAACGCAAATTACCTTATACGCCGATGACCAGAATTTCATTACACGAACTATTTGGAGCCTCTTTTCACCCTTTAATATCTCAAAAACTATTTAACATAAACACATTAAATTTTGTTTGTTTACTAAGATCCCTTAAAACAAATAAAACCCCACATTTCATAAATACAGCTCAAATAGTTTTTGAGATATTAAGGGGTGAAAAGAGGCTCCAAATAGTTCGTGTATTGAAATCCTGGTCATCCGCGTATAAGGTAATTTGCGTTTCTGGTAGTATGCGTCTGAACGAACGTCAAAATATCGTTGACTAGACAAAAGTTATAAATAAGTCCATTCGCACAATTGACTTGTGTTGTCTTATGCTCGAAATGACGAGGCCACCGAAGCCGACATCCACCTAACTTCCAACTCTGGCGCACTCACTGACGCAAAACACGAGCTTTTAAGCTCCACTGCAAGTTTCAGCTCCAGTGGAATTAAGGATCGCTCCAACCTATATAAAGGGACGCTGTAGAAAAAGGAATTCAGTCCGGTTTTGTGTGCTGATGTTTGATGATTAAAATGTGTTAAAACACGTGCAAGTTCAGTTTAAAGTGGTGCGTTGTGTTTTAGTGATGTAACGGATGTCTCCGTGATTTTATCGATGTATTTTTTTAAATTATTGTGACGGAAGAAATGTCATAATGCCATGTGTTCTGAAGAAGCTGATTTCAGTCACAGTGAGAAATTGCTATTAACTCAACAACTTCGCAAGGGATTTTGAAGAAAGAAAACTCAAAGTAACAAAACAGTAACAAAAAGTTAAACAATAGATGCTCTAAACAAAACAAAATACTGTCAAATGACTGATCGGTTTTCTTGTAGGTACTTACTTAAATTTGGTTGCTAATGTTGGCAATAGATGGCATTAAAGTGCTATTGTCAATCGAGACTCGAAATCTTCAAGGACAACATCACAATCTATATACTAGTTTCTTTTAAACAATTTTATTGTTTTGCTTCACAGGCCAATATTCTCGCTGAATTTGATATTTGATGATACTTATCTGATAAAGAGTTGCTGGAAAATAGCTCTAAGAACACATAAGCAGCACCTACATTCATTTGATACTTTTTACGCAAACACAACCTACTCGTATTTCCTAAATGCCATCGCCGATGAAAGTACTTATGTAGGTACCGACTCTCTTTGTAATTATTTATAGTACTTGTTTCTAAGCAAAATCCGAATTAACTTATTTGTTTACTATTTTATTACTAGATAGGTAGATACCAAAATTTTTAATCAAACCTACAACATAGTAATCCTTTTTTGTCCACTTTCGTAATTACTATACCTGCCTTATAACGACTTACAAAGGTGGATACCACATAGATATATGATCATTGCGTGGTACAGTTGGCTATTCATCTCGGCGGAGTCACGTAGGGTAATGTATATTCTAATATATTTGCTAGAAGCGACTTTTCGTGCCTACCGGCCCGTGCTGGCTGCGGCCGGGCGGTATAGGGATGTATTATGCGAACAGAATTTATAAATCGATATCGATGATTTTTTCGTTTTAAAAAGTCGACATTGTATAAATTAATATATTTTTAGTAACATTTTTTTAAAGGCCTGCAGAAGAGAATAATGTGTCAATCTTAATATAGTGACAGCAAGACGTTTTAAAAGCTATGTCATAAACATTAAATACAATATGTACTTACTGTTATAGGGACCTTAGTAGTGCTACCTGGAACTATATTATGTATTCTGTGGTAGTACAATAATATTCTATCATGATAATACTTCCATTTTTATCAGTAAAGTGTACGTCGTGTACACAATGTGCGGGTTCTGTTTTAAAATATTATCTCGAAAAAGATAAAGATCTTCCTGAAATTTTCATAATTTTTCCATCATCGCCGGGGAGTTTTCCATTGTAACAAACAGCTCAATCGGTCTACAGTATTTTGAGTTATTCGGTTCACAGACCGACAGACAGACGGACAAACATTTTCAAGGGCATCTGTTTTGTCGGAACTTGAAAAAGCTATAAAAATCCGTGTAGGTGTTAAATATTTATCGATATGCAAACCGACAAGGTCGATTGTACATCACTACCTGACCCCGGGTATTTACTCTGCACCTCGCCAGTTCATCTTCATTTTTTATCTCTTTCACCGGAAAAAGGCAAAAAAAATAGGAAACCGTTCTAGTAATGAGCGTAGAGAAAATGTAAAGGGAAGTCCCCTCCACGTTAGGAAATGTAGCTTTTATATTTTATTTTAATACCCACTTCCTTAGTGTTGGATCGTTATATTCAGTTGTTAACAAAAATTTATAATAGCTTGTACAATAAGTCACAAACACACATAATTGAATCGAGACCATGATGAAATCCCCAATATAAGACAATTCGGTTGAGGCCCTTAACTCAAATTGGTGTTCCCTTTAACAGAATACCTTGTAAATTGGAGTATAAGGGAATAAGGGACGAGGGGCCGGGACCTCTCATCTGGCCCTTAATTTGATATAAATCTACGTAAAGTACAAAAATAAGGGATTCCCTTATGCTTATTTTGTTATGAGTTTACTCGGTAAATATATGTATGTTCGAGTATGTATGTAATATTCATGAAGGAAAAAATCCCCCACCAATTTTTTTTTACCTTCACGGCAATAACTACTTAGCTTACTGTAGGTAGTTTAGTGATAAAAAATTCTTGGAAGGCAGGCATTAGATCTGCTGTATCAAGATCATCATCATATCAGCCTGTAGACGTCCACTGCTGGACAAAGGCCTCCCCCAAGGATCTCCACGACGACCGGTCCTGCGCTAACCTCATCCAGCTGGGTCCCACGACCTTCACCAGGTCGTCGATCCACCTTGTGGTAGGCCTGCCTACGCTGCGTCTTCCGACACGTGGTCGCTTCTCGAGAACCTTTCTGCCCCAACGGCCGTCAGTTCTACGGGCAGTTCTGTATCAAGATATGACAATATTATTTAAGGTAGGTAACCCTACCCTTTCTACTGACCTTTAGGACTTTAAAAACACTATAAAGTTTTTTTTAATTTATCAAATCTTCTTAAAAATCATCTATAATATTCTACTCTGAGCCTTATGCCTGTTCTACTGACGGTAAATTATTATCTATTTACGTAAAGACTCGCCACGCCAAACGCCTACATTTAAAACGCAAGATTTTTAAACTAGTTTTATTGCTTTCGTCTTGGTAGTGATCACACTCGTTTATGAATTTTGATCTGTATTTATAATTAACGTAAAATGAAAACTAAGTATCTAATTGTAATCAATAGGTCACAATTCCGGTCATGTTAATCAACAACGAATACGAAGTGACATCAATTTTTACATATCAATTATTTTCACGTAAAGTAACATTAACACGTAGTCACAAAATATGTTGCGAATTCAGTATATTTGAGAATTAATTAAACGTTCCAACAGGGCGTGACGATTTACGGGGTCGCGTGGCACAGACAGACATACCGACACGCGTGACGTCACACGCCTGTAACATATTAAATTATTTGGTGATGTCAACTGAAAGGAAGGACGTTAGACGTGGATCGAGGGCCGCAACCTAAGAAGTAGACGTATCTAATGTACTACGTATACCAAATTCATTACCCAGAATTTACCTCTAAACGATCCACCTAAACAGGACTCTTAATTGAGACTAATGTACCTAATAATAGTATTTTCCCAATCTTACTGATTAAATGATTGGAGTAATATTGAGGTGATAGTCAAAGTAGGGACTTTTATGAAGATTTTTCATAACTTAATACCAAAACAAATTACACAAAAATAAATATAAATTAAAAATTACAATGTGAAATATTAAAATACAAAATTATTAATGCCAAAAACATAACATAAATTAATTTTAATGTCAAAATAAACGTTTTAATAATCTAAAATAATCGTAGATTAATCGAATTACCTTCGATTACCGCCAAAACAAGTCGTGTACTCGTAATATTAGCTTCAATAAAGCTGTTCTCCAATGGTTCCGACACGCGTGGTTTAGAGTGGGCGGGGCAGGCAAATCGCCTGCTGCAGGCAACGACAAGACATTTGCCAGGCAATGATTTATGGAGCTCTGTTATCGACACGCCGCAGCCTACCCTTCTCCTGTCGACATCGGCACAAGGTGCGCGGAGTCGGCGGATTGAGGCGGTAGAAAACGCTTTGAAATATTTTTTGGCTGGACGTTTAGTGAATATCGCAATTGCCTCTAGTATGGCTAACCGTACATAGGTACGGCTGTAACATTTTTAATTACAAAATTATTGACTTATGTAGGCCGTGTGATGCAAGGCTGGACTCATCGCTTCAGTCACTGGATATTTGATTGCTGCCTTTGTTCCGTTTTCGTAACTATTATTAATACCTCCGACGAAAAAGGAAGTATTTTTTCTCGTTTCTAGTAATTAAATTATGAAATTTTAATTCCACTTTCATAACTGTAAAATATTCACTGTTTCATAACTACAAACAAGAAGTTTGACAGAACTGTCCTTTCTTAGGTCTAATTACCACGGTCTACGAAACAACTTCAGTATTTAAAAAAAAATTAAGTGCTTTTTTCTTGAAATTCCTAGAACTAAAAGTTGACTTAACAAACGCGACTCCATAGCGCCGTGTCCTAAGCCTAAATCACGTCCAGTAGTGCGTGAGCCCGCGCCCGCACCCCTCCGCTCCTCCCGCGATTTTTTGTAAGATTTTCCGCGCGGATGCGCGCGCGCCGCGCTGCGACTGATTAATCGACTATTGATTGGAGCCGACGGCTGGGGTGGGGGTTAGTTTTTGGAATTTTTGGATATTGACGTACGGAAAAGCTTAGTACCACTGTTCTGTAAAGCAATTTTAGAGTTTTAAGTCTATGGTTTAAATCCAATATTGTGGTACGCAGAACAATATAAGGTATAGGTATGTTTCGACAATGTTCCTCTAATGGTTTTAGGTATATCCCAAACGCTCTAATCAATTTATTTGAAAGTATAATTATTTATTATGTATCTAAGCTTAATTTTGTAGAAGGTGCTTATCAGTGCGACGTGACAGTCTTACGTTTTAACAAGTGTACACCATGACAATTGTACGTAACGACAATCGTACGTCATGACATTTGTCCATTACACCACGCACACGTTTTGACAATTAGACCAATTTATGACTTAGACATTTTGACATGTGAGCCACTGAGTCCCGGAACCGTTCTGACAATATTAGAAAGCAAAAACATTTCGGCACCCATGTCTTTTAAATCTGTTTCCAATCCCAATCCAACATTAGGCTATAAATTGTCCAAAAGTCTATTCATTCTCAGGATCATAGGGTGCATTCAAAAACCAAGCCAGTGATGCGTGGACGCACGTCACTAGCATTCGCGTCAAACGCACCGATCGCGTGTTCGGAACGCATCTCCGGCGCGGACGAACTCTGTCTATTACAATTTTGTTAATTAGGGGTAAGTACACATCGATAGGCTCAATTTACCCCACCCCCTTGGGCTTGTGGTGCGTGCGAGATACTATTCAAAAGTCATCTGCCTGTTAAGGAACGTATCGTAATGGCAGGACCACTCGGCTTAGAACAGGACAGCTCACAGTTCTCGCAGTGATCTGTTGTTTTCTTTAATTATTTCAACATACAGCCTGGAAAAAACTATAACGTTACGTAGTCTGGAAATACGTACCTTATTATTGAAATAGCAAAATTTTACTCAAAAATGACTTGAATGTAATGTAATGTAATGAGGAATATCAGAATACAGGAATATCTGGAAGACACTTCAACCCTATGGGATCTTTTAAGCCAACCCCCTGTCCACCAACCATGCCCAAACCGTTTTTACATTGACTTCATATTTTCACATTAAGCCTTAGAATAGAAATTCTAACCTGGCGTATGCAGGTTTCCTAACGATGTTTTCTTAACCGAAATGCCAGTGGTATTATAATAAACCGTACTTAAATTCCAAAAACTCAATGACCAAGGTTACCTTAAGATCAACCAGGCTACCTACCACCGCTCGTGTATACTTAGTAAGTTTACACTGTTTCAGGCACCTCACTGCTAAATAAATACCTACCTCATAAATATCGACCAGCTCGCGTTCGTAGGCGAAAATGTTGTAGTTTGGTTTGAAGACACATCTACCTACGTTTATGACACATTCTGCGGTTAGTACCTATCGACATCACTACAGCCGCAAGCCGCCAATTTGACTTGCAAGTGTGATCAAAGATGGCGTCCTCAAAATTTGCCTCCACCTGCCAATATTTGCTAACAGTAGTATGATTAGAGCCCGGGATCAAAGCTGTCAGTTGGCAATACATAAAAATTAAATTATTTCATTCAGGCCGCAATTATGCACATAGTAAAACTTAAATAAATGGAACAATTTAGTATAATTAATTATAATAACTTATCTTTTGTCTTGTAAGTAAATATTTAATAGACAAAGAACAAAGGCGAGCTTACATGTAATGCCGGACCCAGTCCATTCATGAAGGACATCTGGTAATACCTAAAGATAAAGGAAATTGAATGTAGCTCGCAGAAGTTGGAGGAAAAACGATAATTAAGTACAATGTAGGTGCTTAAATAGTAATGTGTATAGAATGTAAAATGGTCAGTTTCTGAAATATTACATCCGGTACTGGCTTCTGTCCAAATAATTTCGGTTATCTCGACCCACTGCACGCTACCGCCGACTATAATTGACGTCCTATCGTGTTGTGAATTTAGATAGCTATTGATTTTTTCGTTTAAAAATCTATTGTAAAGGATAGAGAGAGCGTGTGTATATAATTATGACTATTATAGTTAGCTGTGACTGTGACGTTATGTACATATTACTTCAGATGTGCGACTATAAATAATATGGCTGCCTTTTACATGGAATTAAGCTGAATAAATAACTAGGCTGTATGGTTTAAGTATCTTTACCTTTTGAACTTAGAAAAAGAAGAGAAGTTAAGACATATATTCCCTAGGAGTTTTCTGATTTCTTTTTGCTGTTTATTGTTGCTGTCCGTAAACTAATATTTATACTTATTAGTCTAAGTTGCTGTTATATATACTATTAGAAAATGAAATAAATACCTAGGTATATTATGTATAATAGGCATAAATGTAGATTTTAATAGGTAGTATAAATACCTACTTATATACTTACCTACATAATGATAAACACTGAGAAGTTTCGTCAAATAGAAAGTAAGATTCCGAAATATTGATTTTATTATGTCTACCAAACCGCATTGACCGGGCTCAGGTGGTGGACTACAGTTCGCATGCCGTATGTACACTATATTTTTTTAGCTTCATATTTGAATAAATATTCGCTTGTAAACTCGTGTAAAAATAGTTCAAAAATATGTTAGCTCTCTAAAAATAAAGCTTTCTGTATAAAAAAACCTGTGCAAACATATAAATTTCCAACCCCATCGCGGCGCGGGCACGGGACCGTGAAAATCATGCCGGAGCGCGGACCCGCGCGTACTGGGGCTCACTGTACGCGGCCCTAATACACCCGAACGTCCGAATTGTACGTAGCAATATACACCTTATAGGCATATGTATGAATATTATAACTTGTACTATTAAGAAGGTACAAGCTTTAATGTACATAATATTCCTATGTACGAAATGTATTTATGTGAAGTTAGCGGTAGTATTATTTCAATAGCTTAAAAGACCCGAATATTGATTTGTCAACTTCAAACCAAGTTTCAGGGTAACTTTGGTGGTATTTTATTCTGTTAGAGAATTAAATTATATTACTCGATTTGATAAGATTTATATAATTTTATTTATTTATTTATTTTATAAATAACAATATAAATACATAACATAACATTAACATAGATAATAACATTGATAACATTTTGTAAACTATAAATAAAATTTTAAGATAGGTTAATAAGGTCATTATAATTTAAATCAAAGCTCGAAGTTATATCTAAGCAAGATCTTTCATTTCACTTAGGAACTGAATTAGCATGAATTTGACAATAAAAATTATAAACATTATTGTAATTGAAAGACGATGAAACATTATTAAATCGCAAGGGATCGAAGGTTAGGACGACAAAAAGAAACCAATAATAATAATAAATAATAATTCTTTTAATCTAAATCCACAAGTTGGGATTCTATTCCAGAAGCGGTTACCAAAACGTTTAAGTTCACAAAAGAACGCAATGAGATTTTCGGGGACTAAATCCAAAAATTCTACTACATTCGCTCGCTATTCTCCAAATTTCCATACAGAACACCGTCGGTCCGGGATTTCAATTCAGTTTCCCGGCTATACTTAGATATGCGTACTTGTGACGTCTGGTGCCGCCTGCATCCGCATCCGGTGGAGATTCGACGTGCATTGGCTCCCCAATGAATCACTGCATCCGCCACCACAGAGCTGATGATAGCGTACACAGTATAAATCATAATCTTTCAGAATACTAGCGCATAGACGAACAAAGAGCTGTTTGGAGAGTGATGTTTATTGATTTGTCAATGTGATAAAATTACATGAAATACAACCTTAACATGACCATAACACGTACGTAATAGAGTACGTACCACGCATGATGTCCTGTCATTCAGTGTCACAATGGCGAGGCGTTGTGTTCGTTTTCTCTTGCTTATCTGTAACACTACTTAATGTTTTTTCTCACTTGCACACATTGTACGTCTATACGCTGTTTAATCTAACTTTATTGTAAAATAGTGCTTTTATCTGACCAAAGTCTGAATTTTAAATGAACGACTTAACTTTTTTGTCATATTTTATTAAGCGGCTTTTGTATCAGCTAATAAAATTAATTTGCGAAGGCAATTTGAAAAGCTTTGGCAGTTCTGACACATTTGGAAGTCTACAATCAATCCATTGACCGCGACACGTGTTTCGTGGTACTCTGCCTTCACGAGAGGCCTACGAGCCTGGTCTATATCATCTGCATACGTAGAGGCTTTTACAGATCTCAGCACGTTAAGAAATAATCACTATATTTTTTTCATAGCTTACTTTGATATTAAAATTTACGAATATTGACCGGGTGGAGTCGTCGTTCGACTTGTACTCCTCCGAACTTTCCCCTGTACTATTGGAATTAGGCAAGGATAGGTCAATTGACATTAGATAACATTGTACGCTTGTACACAAATTGTATGTCAAGAGTCAAACCTGACTCTTGACATACAATTATTTGTCAAGTTTGACTCTTGACATACAATTTGTGTACAAGAGTACAATGTTATCTAATGTCAATACCTATCCTTACCTAATTCCCATAGTACAGGGGAGAATGGTCATTTAGTACACATCTGTAAATTAGTCTAAGTAATTGATTCTGAACAGTGCAAATATGGTTATGTATTATGTACCTCTATGCGGTTAACCCACATCCAAAATAATAGTAGGTATACCTTATTGCAATACCTAGCTTAGACCGGAGCCAATTACTTAGCAGATGACTACTCAGAATGGAGTGTTTCACTCAATCGCTGGCAGAACGGAGGATACTAATTATATTAACTCCTCAAATCCCAAATTAGGATTCCATGTTGGTACTTATTTGGACAAGGACAGGTCATAACTATAGCCCTTGTAGCCTTCGACGTCAGTCTCTACACCCGGTCAGAACAGGTCAATTTACAAATGAATCAGTTGTTTCTAAAACTACACATCTGCATCCACATTTTTGTGTATGTCAATGCCATGCGGATACGTCAAAATATTAATTGTAAAAAAATTCCTACTTGTGTTATTTTGGAAATTACCGATTCAAATATAACACCCCGACTACCTGTATGTTCGAAATATAACTACGACGCGACGTAGCATTCGTAGTATTTGTAACACGTTCGTATTCAAAATATGAATATCATTTAAATTGAATATTACTAATTTGGCTCTAATCGTTTTTGAAATCAAATAATTTTATTGCATTTGTATTGCAACACAATAGGTGTTCAGCATAAATAATATAAAATCATTATGGACACTTGTGGGGTACAATAACATATTGTATATTAGTTAATTCATCATAGTTTATCGATAATGTAGTCGTTTATTTTAGTAGCATTTCTCTATCAATAAAAGTTTTAATTTTACTTAATAGATAAATCATTTACTTAGGTCAGTACGCAATTTGCTAAGAAACTAAACTACAATATGTCGTGTTGTAAATCTTTATGATGTAAACGCCCTCACACTCTAACCCTGTGAACATGTTAGCTGACACAATACATGTCAAACCATCCCGACCTTTAATTTACCAGGCCTAATACTATACAAAATGCATGAGCCTCTTTAATTGCCTATTCTCTAGTGCAGTCAAATTATACATTCACGCCCCCAGCGGCCAGCGGTCAGCATAACTAGTGTAGCTCGATACAAAGCAAACATTAGCCCAGCCATGCATTATTGTCAAGCGCGCAGCCTATGCCGCAACTTACCTTATATTTTATTTCGCGTCAAAGAAATTTCGACTCTAAATTGGGAGTTAATGAGTTGAAGTTACTTTGTGTTTTGATGGGGATTTGCTGTTTTTGCAGTAGGTGGTTGCGTATATGCAAGTTGCATACGCGCCGGTGGTTAGAGGCGGCTGTGACAAAGATTGGAGGCAGCCACGGTTGGCTTTATTAATAACGGCGCGTTTTCCGGTTGGTGAGCTGCGACCTGCGCATGTGACATTGCCAACGACGTGCCACAGCTGCACTCACAGAATTACCCTCCCTTTAGTCCACTTTCGTTACTGTTTTTCGTAACCTGACGAATCTAAGTAAACTGGATAGATTTTTTCCACTTTCACAACCAGATTTTAAACTGAATATCTTTTGTCCTATTTCTAATATCTCCAAAGCCAATCTCGAAAATGGAGACAAATAATTTAATTGCGTGACTAGTTACGAAGCTGCAGCTAATTAATCTTGATTCGCAACCAGTTTCAAAACTGGGCATAATTAACTCTGATTCGTAATCTGTTTCGAAAACGGAGGCAGTCTTCTATTTTTGAAAATAGTTTCGAATGTGGATTTAAGTCGGCATTCATTCACGGAGGCTTTGGAGGACGAAGCCAAAAATTTTTTTCCGTAAGGTAATGTCGTAAATGATTATTATTATTGATTTATTTATCAAAAGAAGGTTCAGGTAATTCGATACCGGACAAAACAACCGAACTAATGACGCTAGAGGCCTACTACCTTGATACTTGATTAGATATTTGTATAGCTTATTGTTTTAACAAGGCAGCACCTATTTCCTAGTCATCATTTCCCATCGGCTGGCTTCATTACACGGCAACTAAACACAGTTACACACGAGCGGTATCTAGCTCGCGTCGCAGCCATGATCAGTGAGCGCGTCAATTTTACACTTTACGCCTGTTAGGACTACAGTGAGCTCACACCCTTTGATGGGGCGTTGACTTCAGCTTTCCCTATGACGCATATACCTATTGTAGAAAATATTATAATAGTTTTACGAACAAATATCTACTTATTATTTTATTCGGACTTCATGAATGTGGTTAAAAAGAATACACTAGTCATGACTTTTTACTTGTTACTGCGAAAGTACAAAATATACATAACATTTGAATTCCATAAAAAACCTATAATCCGTTTATTCATAGTTGTCTTACGAAAACGAACGTATTTGCGGCTCGAAAACAAAATAAATTATATAGATGGTGTTTACTAAGTGGACCGCAGCATAGTTTTCATGGTAATACAAACCTCTTTTTGCTGCTAGAGTACCTTGCATGCATATGTTGCCGAGAAGCAAAATAGTTGATTTGGAAGACACGTAAGGAAAATCGGATTAAGGTACCTGGTTTACTAACAATGAGAGTATCAATGATGCCCTAAAGGATGACAAATTGTTTCAGTTTCGCCCGTTGCAGGTACGCCTCGGGTTGTTCTTCAATCAAACTAAAACGATAAAAAATAAAAAGTATAATATAAAAAAACAATGTTCTGAAATAGTTAACCTAGGCCCCAAATTAGGAGTCCAGTCGTAAAACTGTTGGTGGTTTAATAATTTTAAATCAATTTTCCTTTCCCCCCTCACATTACATTTGCCAGATATGTCTATCAGTAGAGCCGATATGACGACATAACCCGTCAACGCATACATAAATCCAATCAGCAGGTCGAAGAGACCCGCACGCCGCGCCGCCGTACGTACCGATGTTTATGCCAGGCCGCCGACGAACGTATGGGTTTGTATGTTGCTCGGCTCGCATGTGCCGAATGCACTGATGCAGCGGTCGTGGGGTTAGGGTTGACAATCTTACTGTTCATAAATTTTTCCAAAATGTTTTAAATCTCAAAATATATTTCTTATACGATGACCACATCATAATGTACAGAGAAACGTGTAAAACAGTCGCGATAACTGTTGATGTAGCTCTTTGCTCACCAGAGAAACGTACCATCAAAAACTACTTAGTTAAATCACAGTTTCATAAAAATGTAGCAGGTTATTCGTTAGTCTCAACGCACTCGTGTTTTGTTGAACATATTAGTAAAAAAAAACAAAAAAACGCTCTGGTGATATTTGAGACGGTGTCTTCAGTGCCAGAAACTAAGCCTCGCCGTCCAACGGGGCTATGAAGCCAGCGGCGGGGTCAATGGCGGCTTTGTAAAAATGCCTATGTAAATTTTTGGAAGAGATGTACTCACAAATACGTCTTAGTTTAATATATTTATTGACATATAAAAGACTAGCTTTTTCTCGCGGCTTCGCCCGCGTAGAAAAGTTTTTCCCGTGTACATTGTGAAACAGCGCCCTCTATGTAGGCATTTTGTTACTTAGGGTAGTAAAAAGTAGCCTATATGTTATTCCAGGATATAAGCTATCATTGTACCAAGTTTCATCAAAATCTGTTCGGTAATTTTTGCGTGAAAGAGTAGCAAACATCCTCACAAACTTTCACCTTTATAATATTAGAAGGATAGGATAATAATAAAGTAGGCATAAGGAAGTGTCAAAACATTCATGAACTAAGCTGTAAAGTACAGAAAACTACCATAAATAATTAAGTGAGATACATAACAACTGCTAAACAAAACAACGTCCTGTGGGTAACATGAGTGGCAACCCTGACGGAATGCGAGCCAGGTACCGTGGCGAAGTCATTAGCAGTAATGGCTGATCCACTCCGCGCCGTCAGATTTAGTGCAGCACCCTGTATGTGCCGGCATCTGAACGGCTTTACATACACACAGAATCTCTATTACATGGACGTGATAGTAATATATTACGAAACAGTAAAAATCAGGAACAAACTGTAAGAAAAGGGTAAGACAAATGGATACTAGAAATAAAGGTATTGTTTCGCAGGGTTCTAGTAATTACTTAGTTTAATTTTAAAATTATTTAAGGTAAGGCAGACGCCCACATTAAATCAACAGCTTTTCATGGCAACATATTTTTGATAAACTTAGAACAGTTAAGATAGCAACACTAAGTAGACAACAAGGTTAAATATGCTTATGTGACGGCTATTGGGACAATGACGAGTATACGGACGTCTACCATATTGTAAGTTTAATTAGCAAAAATAACAGATAAAATTAATGCTCAATAAGCGATTCTTAAGTAGATACGTCTTAAAAAAAAGAAATTAGTTCTGAATACCTCGATTTGTGAATCAAGGCTATAAAATTGTTTTAAAAACTACCAATAGAATATTATTATTAAATTGACATTGGGGGTTTTCTAGTCTAAATGGACATGACATCAGTTGAGATTAATGTATCTCTACTATGCCACCATAGTAGTACGCAACTAAAATTTCGTAACTGGAATATTTTGACACAGTTACTTAGGTATCATTTTCAATGTCAGATCAGGTACCAATGGACGGCAAACCTTAAGCGAAACTTCTTTGACCATTTTTGTTTAGTCGCTGGTGTGATCAACCTATAATTAAAATATCCTTAAAATCTTTGAGATAGTAAATAAGTAAAATTATTTATTTTCTCCTTAATCTAGTATACACAGGTGCTTAAAGTACACTTAATAATATGACAATACTAGTTTATGCTTGTATACACTAAGGTTATGGAGACTGACGCTCGAACTAAGGTAAAAAACCCTGTTACTTCGGGACGCCAGGTCTCCTCCCCGTGGAAAGAATAATTTGTCTGACTTATTATTATATCGTAATATTATACTATGTAGAATATATATATATATTATATTATACTATCTTATATTTTATTACATTATATCATATTATATATTATTATTATTTGAGTATGAGTTGTTGTGGTGTGTTAGATTTATATTGGCGATGGATTCCTGTGCGTGTGTGTGTGTGCGTGTGTTTGTGTGTGTGTTTCTGACTGATGACTTGACTCATTTAATTTATTAACTGTTTCAAAGACAAACTATCATTTTTGTTTAAGTCTACATAAGAGAGTTGTTTAGCTAGTATACTAACTCTATGGTCTACATTAGGTACTAGATTTGAATGTAATGTACCTATGCATTGGGACATCCAGTACAGCAAAACTGCACTCCGCTGCATCGTCATTATCAATAATGAGTTCCCATTCAATCTCTGAACAAGGCAGTAGCATGATTCCACCTACGTTTGACGGAATTACTGTGTTCCATTCTAGATGTCTTTTCAACCAAAAGTGGTAGAGTTAAATTTACACTACGCGTTTGAAGGGAAAGGCAGATTTCAAAATTTAAGAGAAAGATACTTAGATGAATACATAGTTTAAAATTAAATAGTTACTAATAATATTTCAAATTTCAGATTTTTAAAGTCCTAGGTCTTTTATTTTACTGCTTATGAAGTTATACGTACTTACCACAACTTACCTTTATACGAAACATTAAAATTTAAGAGGGTCGAAATCTCCATACGGACTTAGGGGGGAGTCGGGCAACTTCAGCCATAACCATATTTCAACCGCGTCATAAAAACTGAGAAACATTCTGCCCCTCAAAAGTATAATAAGATATTTTGTACCATTCATATCGCCAGAAGTACCTACGTATATTTAGGTAAACAAAGTTAAGTTTCTCAAAAATATGAATAAGCTAAAGCAAGGTTTTTGATATTATAATGACAAGACAACTACAAGACAGTATTGTATGTTTTTAAGTTTTACAAAGATCTCTTCTCAAATAAACTTAATAACATAATTTGATTTCTATTAAAGCCGACCCAAACAGATTGTTTAATTTCAAACAACAGCCGGTCAAAGTCCACTGTTGGACATAGGTAGAGCTCACTCAATCTCCACCATACCATATTCATATACCCATACCTAATTCTACTTGTTCAACTTTAAATTCCGTGATATTTGGAGCATAGTATTTTTAAAAAGAATCAATTTATTTTAAAGAGTTATTTTATCACAGCTTAGCTTTTTTACCTAGGAAGGCGGTAGATAAAAATTTACGTGTATTTTACCTAGTGTACCTACTCATTGTGCATTACAATATTTTGACTTTGACTTATTAAATAATACAAGAAAATAATCTCAAATAGTTGAAATATTTCAGTTAACCCTGCCTCGTGTCCCTACTGCGTCCTCCCTACACACATGCAAATGATCTAGTTTCCCTCGCAGCTTACTTCCCCCTTACGGCCGCTATAAAGAAGGCGAGGCGAATCCTTCAAGTTATAGTTCTTAAGTTATGCGCATTTTATTTTATGCTCTACGTTTCTAAATTTGAGGTTATGTTGGGGCAGAAATTTTTGTTACAATTTTTAGTTTGAGTTCAAAGTACTTTTCCAATATTCGCGACAGTTCGGTTTTTACTAACGAATGTTACTAATGATAGTGCTTAAAAACCTAATAGGAGCAGCTATAGTTTAAATTTATGCCATTAAAATAAATAATATTGCTAAGACGGTTCGCTATGATTATATGATTAGTGATTTCTATTGATTTGAATAATTCAATGTTTAGTTTAGAAATATTTTACAACCAAGTTAGCACTAAGTAACTAATAAAACTATAAATTAATAAAATGTGAAAAACTGATCAAAATCACCAGTGATGTAGGTACCTACAAGGAATTATTTTTCCTGATGGTGATTCTGGTGATAATATCTGGCGGCATAAGTCAAAAATTCATAGTACTTACACCGTACAATAATAATAATATTATTACCTCGCATGCGGTTATATTTTTTTTTTTTTAATCTGACTAAGTACATAGATACTTACCCTACTTACATAGATACTTACCTATTTAATAATAATAATATAAGACACATCTTTAAATACAAAACCGTATAAGTTTTAAACCACCATCTCTAACAGAGACAAGTGATTGATTACTCAAAGTTGGTAGGTACCTATCAGTCACAACTTTTCACATATTTTTCTAAAGTGCCACCAATTTGTAACTTCGCATCCAATAATAAATATCAATCTCATTTACATTCTCAGATGTAACTCTTTACTTTACCTAGACATTGTCATCTCATATACAAAACTATCTTCGAGAAAAACCAACTCTCTCCCTTTCTAATTTATACTCCCATCTTTATCTAACTCCAGGGGAAAATTACCCAAGCGCGCCGATGGGCGGAGCCTAAAGCACAACCAATTTCGTGAGACCTTTGTAAATTTATAGAATCGTTCTGCGTAGTTCTGTTTTTCGTAGAAGTAGACAGGCAGGGCAGGTCAGCGTGTCCTGGATGCTCTATATATCGCGTGACTGCACATTGGCTGGTTCAGACCACGCCCACTTTGGAAAATGCATTTCCAAGATTGCTATGCAGATGGTGTCTGGAAGAAAGCATGTTTTAAACTTTGCCTTTGGATTTGGGAAGGGTAGTTTTTAGGGTAATGGCAGGCGGTGAGTCTTCTGTAGTTTTGTGTTAGGTACCTACTTCTTTTATCTGTGGTCTAGGTGACTTTCACGAGATGAGGTACTAACCTATATAACAACTTGTAATCCGCCTATCTATGTCGCTTTAAAATATTTTCAAGCGGAGTGAGTAGTTTAACTCTTTGACTATCAGCCTGCTGTATGTAGCAGGATGATAGCTAGCTAGTTATTCCGCCGGGTAATGTCATATTATTCAGTTCGCAGCTTAGAAAAAGAATGAACCATAGAACCAGAGAGTTGTTAGTTAGTATACATAGAGCGCGCGTTAGCAAGTTTGAACTGTAAGCACGGGTCTGAACAGTCTCGAAATTTACCACAAAACGTCAGGAGCGCTGATTGTTTCTCGCGCCGGTATTTATTAAGATTTGGAGTAATCATGGTGAAATGTGCAGTGCCAAGCTGTAAACACGATTCACGGAAACAAACGATCTAGAAAAAATCGATATTGAAGCGTCCATAGAACACCTGCTTACACTTGCAATGGGCAATGAGCGATGCGCGCACTCTATAGCTAGTATACTAACTCTATGCATAAAACCGTAATCAGCGTATAGCATGAAATAGCAAGTCTTTTACCCCAATAATTTGAGAAGACGCTTCTTACATGGCGGGGTCAAACGGAACAAACACTATCTATTTTAGTCGGGCTGTTGTTTGTTGGCTGTTGGTATGTACCAACTGCTCCCCAACAAAAAATTCACATACGTAGATAGAGATAGAAGATTTTATATCTGTCTTGCTTACTCTTACCACTTTTGTAATAAGTATGTCCCTCTCTGATTATTATTGTTATTTTAGCAGCTGTTCTATGGGATTCGTGTTCTTAGGTTCGCAGTCAGTCAGACACCTGTAATTGTCACACTTTGTCTTGGCCAATTAAACCGCGGTTACGTTTTAAAATGACAGTTTCTTTGAGTGAGTCAGGGTGTCCGACTGACGTGAAATACGTCCGAGTTACAAAGGTATTGCGCTCTGAATCCTGTGAGAGAGGGTTAAAGAGAAGTTTATCATAAAATTCCGTTAATAAAAAAACGAAGGTCGTGATCGCCGGTCGTAAATAATAAGCGGAGTCTGACAATTTAGTTTTCCTGAAATATTTCGGAAAATTTATTGCATCCCGATTTTTCCTTCAGGCATCCGTGGTCAGACCGGTTTTGTTAGATTGCTGTAAAGTATCCGTAGTCACATTGCAACGTAAGGAGATTTTAATGATTATTGACGTTACGATGCAGCTCCCACTCTCTCAATCTTGAGGGTCTGATAAAAATCACTTAAACGATGACTGGCTCTCACTTCTAAGATCAGGTAAACGATAACCTGTACCAATTAATGCCTAGGTTTAAAGTATTTTCTTCTAAATCTGACCACGGACCAAAAAGGCTCAGTAGTGCAAATCGAGATGGTTCGATAAAGATGATAAATAAAAATATTGACGTTGTACCCAGTGTACTTACATGCAATAAAATATGTTTGATTGATTGATAGAATTATTCGGCTGTTTTGTCCGGTACTGAGCTACTGAGTCTTCCTTAGTCTCAGCAGTTCGGTTGTTTTGTCCGGTACTGACCTACTGAGCCTTTCTTTGTCTCAGTACTCCGGTTGTACAGAGGAACCGAACTGCTGATAAGACTAAGGAAGGCTCAGTAGTTCAGTACCAGACAAAAACAACCGAATTAATCCCTCACCTCGCATCTTTTGACATTGATTTATAAACATATTATGGACCAACTTTCGTATACTAAAACAATATAATAAGTAGTCGGGTACCACACCGAAACGGAATAGGTACTGAGTTTTTCTTGATCTCAGTTGTGCAAAACAACCAACCTGCTGAGGTTAAGGAAGGCTCAGTAGCTCAGTACCGGACAAAACAACCGAACTGCTGAGACTGAGGAAGACTCAGTAGTTCAGTATCGGACAAAACAACCGAACTGCTCAGGCTAAGGAACACTCAGTAGTTCAGTTCCGGACAAAACAACCGAACTGCTGAGATTAAGGAAGGCTCAGTAGCTCGGTACCGGACTAAACAACCGAGTTATTGAGACTAAGAAGGCTCAGTAGTTCGGTACCGGACAAAACAACTGAACTGCTGTGGCTATAGAGGAAAATATGTAATCCCTTCGTTCACCTCTGTTACTATTGATTTATTATAAGCCAATTCCCGCATACTAAAACAATATGTAGTAGGTAGACATGTTGCGCTAAGTTCGTAAGCCGCACAGATGTGCAGCCGCACACAACAATGCACTTGATGCGATTTGTGTGCACACTTCGTTACTCGCGCCAGCAAGCCCCTGCAGTTATTATAGCATTGCGCAAATTGTACCTAGCATAATTAATTATTGTTTATCTACTACCGTATTGAAGTTTCCTTGATACCAAAATCATAAACGATGTTGATAAGGCTTTCTTGCACAAAACTCCCGTTTTTGTGAAGTCGGTGCAGAGAGTGCCACCCCCGTTTAAGAATAAGATAAGGCTTTCGCGCTTTGTTAGTACGGTTGACCGCACGTCAGCGGAAACAAAACCAATATAAACTGGTCTCTCATAGTATTGAAACTCAATAATAGGCTAGGCCAGCTCAAGGTCAAAGTGCGGTCCACTGACGTGCGGTCGACTGTACACAGATTATAAAATAAACCTATGCTCCAATATTCAGCTTACCAGATTTAGTTTTGGCTGTGCGTTGATAGATCAGTCAGTCAGTAACTCAGGATAAACTATTTTATACTTGAATCAGAGGGGTAACGCCGCGAGCATTTTAGGCACTATTGGAAATTCGGCGGAGTTGGAGGAGATCTTCTACCTTTAGGAAAGTTTTTTTTAGGTTTAGGTTTAGTTTATTTATTTATTTGTAGATTAGTATTAAGTTATTTTTAATTATATAGTAAAATATAGGTAATAGTTTCATTAGAAAAAAATATATCTTAAAATAGCTAATTATATGATATTGTCGTAGGTACTTATGTTTCGCTTAGATTTAGTTGTGGTCCACACAGTACCACCGACTGCCTTAATAAGGTTTATTTTAGAAACACACATGTGCACGTGACGTCATCAAAATTCCCTAACCCCCTATCATTTAATATGCCCTTCCCGTAATACACCAATTTTAATAACAATGCCACAATACAATGCTCATCGCCGGGCGTCGCTCGCTTCGCTGCTTTTCAATCCCATCGCGTTTTTACTTCCATTCTGTTCCACCGTACTTATATTGTAGGAAAGGAAATGAAAAGATTTCTTGTCCATTTCTTTTTTCTTGGGGACGGATTAGTCTGCGGGTTGGGGAGTATCGTTTTGTGGTTCGAGGACTCACTTTTTTGTGTCTCTGAAGTTTTTCAGTGCATTTACAGGTTATAATGTGTGTACCCACGGGAAAGAATTGTCAGAATTTTCAACTTAAAGTTGTATAATGCATTGGCATAATAAAACTACCACAACCTTTATACCTAGGTTTATACCAGAATGAATTTTCGATGGGATGGTCTTAGCAAATTTTCTGTATTGTTGTTTTTTTTATCTGGGCGAAGAGGAGAAGGCTGAGAAGATGGGCAGGGTGAAAATTTGCACGGGAGTATCGGTTTCCTTGACTTGAAAATTGAAATTGTAGCTTGCTTTTGACAGAACGACGTCTGTCGGGTCAGCTAGTATTGAATAAATAAACTATTGGAAAATCAAATTTAACATATTTCAAGATACTATACTATGGTAAGGAATTAATAATCATTTACTGAGTTAGGAAAAGTAAGTTCTGATCACGTCTCCTATGTACATATATCTAGCTATTGCTAACTTCGATTAGGGTCCATTTTCAATCCCTTTTTCAATTTTATGCTAAGTCCATATTTTAAACGAGACACGTGTCGGCCCGGAAACGAACCCGCACTAACGTGCGGACGGACGTCATCTATTACACGCGTGTATCGGGCTCGGCGATCTGAGCCTATGGGGAGCGGCGTTTTAAACATTAAATTTATGTAACACTAATGTAGTCCTGCTGGTTCGCCTGCGGCTGCGCAGAGCTAACTATAGTTTTTGTTTTCTTTATTTCACCTCTCGGAGTGAGCACCTACTTACAAGACTGTTTATGTACTGTTTGCCTCACTATTAATAAAAGTCTATGAAACAAATTCCAAATGCTACGCGCGCTACGCCGTAGCATTAGCAAGCAGTTTAAGTTAAAATAGGTAATTAAAATTGGAAAAGGTTAGCCACCACCTTAAATTGACCGTATTATACCTACGACAAAATTTAAGGAGGTGCATGAAATGTGGTATAAAATGAATAAACCGTAGAATAGATACGTAATTCATGACATATAAAGATAATGACGAGACTGAGCAAAGCGAAAGAGGCGTGTCAGGATCGCGATACTTGGCGCTCCGTTCTTTCTGCCTACCCCGCCAGGGACATAGCGTGAAGATATGACGTATAATGAATAACTCTACCATTGTGTTTGATTAGTAAATTTTACATTTACGTAGATATTTTTACGAGTAGAACTTCCAAACGTAAAATATGAGTACTTTTACCAAAGACCCTTCCCCATATTGAGGCAGGTATTGTCATTCAAATTATATGGCGCATCCTGGCACTTCACCGCGGGAAATTTAAATGATAATAAACTTTGCTTATAGATTACAGTTATTTTGCTGCTATAGCTGTTTCCCGTGACTTCGCCCGCGTAGAAAAGTTTATCCTGCGGGAAAAACCTTTCTTCACGAAGCGTTGTACAAAATTTCAAGTCTCTAGGCTTCAATTTCTTCTTTTAAATTGATGTGGTAATACCTATTTTGTAACAAAATAAGATAATTCTATCAAGGTTTTTAACTTATCTATTATATTTTTACAGGTTTTTAAATTAACACCGGGTTTCAAATATTTTGTTCTATAAATAGATTATTTTGTAACAATAAGCGGTAATCTTGGGTAATAATGATCAGACTCGAACGTGACTTTGACCTTTTCTAATTCATTTTAAAGGAACCTGTATTAAAATTAAGCTATTCAATAGGTATAATATTCTCAAATATAATTCTATAGCTTACATTATTATCACTCATCATTTCACTTTTTTCTTACGTTGTTAAAGTTTGAGAGAAATTTAAAGCACATAAAATATTTATCACATTCTTAACATCATCATAAAATCCATTGAACACTCGCCCTTCAAAACTGTACAGCATAATAGCGCAATTCAAAATATGTATTTTATATCACTATGAATGATATGACAGTTTGAAGGCGTTGCGAATTAATATCAGCCTATCACAACTTTAAATTTACCGATGCAACTGGCACATTTCGACTTATTTCTGTGCACGTAGAGTTGAAAATGTATTTTAGTAAGTAAATGATTATGATAGTGGGTGTGTATTATATTTTATTGTGTTTTTAACACCTCACCCTCATGGCGGCGAGGGAAGGGTAGCTCGGGGTATTTTGCACCCTCGCTGATTAGCGTTCTTAATCTATGAGGGATGTTAGGATGTGGGTAGTCAGAAGAGTGACAGTAAAATAACTTCTTATATAGTTATTTGAAAGCTAAGTATACGATATAGTAATTAAATAAAATAAAATAATGCAAGAGTAAATAAATGATATATTTACAATGATTAAAATTTAAAAAACAAGCTTCTACATAAAATTACTACATTGTAGTGTTGATCGATTATCCGAAAGTGGTCGAGAAATCGATTGCAAGATTTCTCCCGGACAGACAGGCAAACAGGAAACCAAGTTATTCAACGGGGAATATAGGTATTTCAGGATAAACATTTATAATAATAAAACCAAACTATTGTAACAAAACTAAATCAATTTTAAACAATGAAACGATCTCTTTTTACAAAAAAGTTATGGAAATAAAAATTACTTATACTTATCATAATAATATTGTGCATAACACCATCTAGTTATTCAATAATATTGCGTATGTTTATTTAACATCTTAAACTGTTGCTTAATGAACTACCGTGGGGCCACGTTTAAGCCTGTTTGCCGACATGTTCATCTTATTATGTAGCCTATTGTATGACGCTCGGTACGTCAGTAATGTTTAGTGTAAACACAGCCTTAGCCTAAATGCTATCTCTTTATTCTGTATTGCAATTAGTATGATCTTCAGTAAATTAAATAAAACATGTCAATTAATATGTTAATTTTATATTAATTTTTATTATATTAATTTTTTATATATTTCAATTCATAATACGAATATGAATTCACAAAATTACGTAATTTTTTATGACATGGAGTACCAAGGTTAGGAATTATTTACTTTTCTACCTGCTGGATTGTAGGTAAGTACCCACTTATAAATCTTTTAAATTAACAGTTTAGTAGATTACAGATAAATCGTGAAGTATTAATGGTTAGACAGAAAACGCTACTTATCTACTAACCTACTTACTCCTGTATTTGAATGTTTTGAAAAGTAGTGTAGGTATATTTAAGATATTATATTTTTGAATCGTTCGCTCTTACACCGCCACTAACCGCAGTCATTAACCGCAATATTTTCCAAATATCCCTTAAATTGCATACGGATATATCCGCGACATTAGCCGGAGCGGATGCGGTGCGCAGGCGCCGGAAGCGGGGCCTATCTATTGTGCTGTGACGTCAGATCCGTCGCGCAATGGCGCGGCAAGCTGCTAGAGGTAGGACATTGTTTTCGGAGGGAATAAAGTTATATTATTACAAATACATTTCATAACAGTTCATACCACTCTTGTTAAACCGGATCATACCGAATAATATAATGACCTATAATAAATAAATCACTGTTACTATCATTTTTCACTGTTCTTATCATTCAATCGCAATAGACGAAGGTCCTAAATCCCATTCAGTCTAGTTTCTAGTCAGTCGATGATTGCAAGTTTCTGCCCCGTGCTTAGGCCTAACTTAATTCTAACGTAAGTATCTTTACTGGAACTGTAAATATAACTGTAGTTTTACATTTAAATGTCTATAATAAATTTTGTTTTGAATATATTTTGTTTCGTACTGATATAAGTAGATATTTAATTTTGTTGGTACTAAATTAAAAACGGCGAAATTCACTCTAATAAGTTACAACATAACAAAACTAAACAACTGCAATGCATGCCTATTCAAAAGCCTGACAATAAGATCTCGAATCGATTTCGTTACGGTAAGCGTAAACCGATTCGTAACTCGAATTGTAAAAACCGCGGATTCGTCACGCACCGACCGCGGCCTCACCCATGTCTCGGCAAGTGCAACAATGACGTCATTAACTACTTTTATATCCTCAACAACAACAATATTTACCGCTCACTATCAGTTATTACACTTCTAACGTCACGACATAAGGTCGAAATTTTGCAGAATAGATTTTGAACGCTACGAAATTGAGGTGTGGTGAATTTATGCAGTGTATGAATTTAAAAATAATAATACGTCATCGCTCAGTCCCTCTGTCTTTTTGATTCGGTGTAGCGTAATGTGCGTTTCGGTCGTACGTTGAATTTGATGAGTGGGTTTGTGCCGTGTCCATGGTTGGAGACGGGACGGGAAAACGGTAATTTTATGTGTAAACAAACAACTTTAAAAATAACTAAACCCTGTTGATATGAAACGACAATAAATATGCAGACCATTAATTGATTTTATTAGTATTTACAAATGTTAATTTAATATTTAGGCCCAATCAAAATCAGAACCGGGCGCTTAATTATTTTATTCTATATAATTTTCAGCGGTAGCAAACTTACCTACACCTAAGCAACACTAAAATACTGCCAAAAACTTAGTAAAAATTACTAAAACTAAAGTCCAGATGTAAAATATCTTTCCAAATGTGTGAATGGAGACAAAAGCCAAATCCAATGGCCACATTCGCGCGTGAATTTAAATCTCGCCTCCGGTGTTAGGAAGCGGTGATTTGTGGTTATTTACCGCGGTTGTTAAGTTTCCATTTTGGACGGCCACTCGTGCGGAACCGGCGACGATTCGGATGCGAATTTCGTTTTTAATTTTCAGAATAGGTCTGCGGGGGCATTGTATTGTGCCTACACGATGTAACGACAATAGAACGAATTATTCAGTTGATGATTTTGAATTTTTTTAGTGGAAGTAATGTGCAAATTCTATCTTTTGACTTTTGGTAACTGTTTGAAATTTTAGAATAGCTTTTTGAATTACGTATATATGTGTTTCGTATTGTTGAACTAAACTCAGGAAAGGTTCAACAGCGAGTTATATGTTAACAGAACAAAGCACTATGTCTACATAATACTACGTAGCTAAAATTATAGCTGGGCTGTTTTTATGATGCAAAAATCAAACCTATGACTGTTAACTTTTAAGACAATAACTGTGCTACTTACGTAGAGGCTGTCAATATAGAAATAACTATATACTTATCCGACTATTTAATTTTAAAGTTATATTAGCTTGTACTTCAATTTCAACGACAAAATAATTTCAACTAAACAATTCGCAATTCCAAAACTCAATCAAACCAAACTAATCCAATCAAAAACTCGACGAGACAATTTGGAGCTGCTATTTTCAAGAGAGAAAATCCTGTAGATTTTCCCTTTGCGCCCAAAAAACCCTTTGTCCAAACAACGCGGTGCCACGAGCAAACGTCGCGAACCCTTCCCTGACATCCTCATTGGAAATTCAGTCTACGACTCGTTGAAGGCGATGCACTGGCTTTTAAAAACGCTACAAGACGTCGCCGCGTTTTTAAAGACGCAGCTCCTTAAAAATGATTATTACGCAGACTTCTTAGAATCGTTAACGTGAAATAGGTAAGATCACATATCAGAAGAGGTACAAGGCATTGGTGAAACAAAAAATTCAGTAGATAAGCATCGAAAAAATATTCTTGTTAAAATTCCAAAAGTTAGTGATTTATTTTTCTGTAGCTACTTTTGGAATTTTAACTAGAATATTTTTGGGATAAATATAAATATTTTATTATGGGATAATTCCACTATCCCACAAATTATTATTTGACAAGCGTAGTATACACGATTTGAAAAACATAAACCTGTTTTATTTTCTTAAATTTTTTAATATTTACATGAAGTTTTATTATAACGCTCAACCGGGTCCAGATCATTATAGAACGAAGTAGAACGTTTTAAACGCGTCGGTTATTAGTCCACGTGTGCGATGAAACAAAATTTGCATAGCGCTCCCCCAAGAAACAGGCAGACTTTAAATCTAGTAAATTTACTAAATCTAGGCTTGAACTGATTTAACTGAGCTCCAGGATGGCAGATGCTGTCACAGACAAAATGTTGCAGAACTGTTCTGTCTCAGACAACTAGGTATTAAATAGTTTGTTTAGTTACAATTTTACTTTGTATCTGCTGCAAACTGCCGTCAATTTTATTAAAAACCCTCACTGTGTACGACGTACGCCTTGTCTTATTAATTATAATATAAGCTTAGTACGTTGTACTCTTTATGTACCTACCTATTTTAGAATATGTGTAGGTACTAAGATTCAAATGTTTTCTAAAAGGGTAGTTTTATATCGTATATAAATGGAGGCATTAAGTACCTAGGTAAATAATAGTTAAATTTATCAATCAGTAGTATAAAACTTTCCTACTATACTTTCTTACCTTACCTACTGATAGTAGTTCAGTGAACTTCTTATCGCTGTCTTATGAGATCACAAAATTCCTTTTCTTGGCGATATGTAATAATAAATAGAAAAATAAATAGATCTGATGATGTCTCTATCCTACCTATCATGTACCTATACGAGTACTCAGAACTATAAATTCCTCAAACTCATTTTCGTATTTACGAACTCTACATCTGGAATATTTTCTCCCATTCGCTCTACAAGAAACTTGTAGGTAGGTACCTATAAAATAAAACACGGTTTTTTACTGTCGCTTCTGCACAATCTGAGAACACACTCTATGCTAAGCCTTTTAGCATTTTACCTGCATATTTGTTCTGTACCGGGACTACCTAAGCAAATTGATTTGTAAATTCGATTTGCATTTGACGAGACGTCGCTTCTAGCAGCAACTGTTTGAGAAAGTTTGTCGACAAATTCAATAATTCAAGTCTTGAAATTATTTAGGTAACGCTCTCTAGTCTTAGTAGTTCGATTATTTTGTACGATACCAAACTATTGAGTCTTCTTTAGACTCTGTAGTTCGATTCCTTTGTTAAACCTAACTGCTATGACCGAGAAAGGCGTATCGTTCGATTAGAGATCCAATCTTTATAATAATATATTTATTTCAGATAATACAATCCATAATTTGTTAGTAAATACTTAAGCTCGCTTAAGGACATAAACATTAAAAATAAAACATCGGTAACTAAAACAATTTCACCACAGCTAAAAAAACAGTAACAGGCTTTACTACTCCCTATTATTGATTATGCGGATGTTTGCTTATTGGATGCCACCGAGGAGCTCATAAATAAACTTGAGAGACTACAAAACATTTGTATTCGCTTTATTTTTGGTCTTCGTAAGTATGATCACGTATCTCACTTCAGGTCTGAACTCAAGTGGCTCCCTATCCGTTATCGCAGAAATACTCACATCCTTTGTCTTTTATTTAAGATTCTTAAAAATCCCTCCTCTCCCAGCTACTTGCGCGAGCGCTTCAACTTGTTGAGGCCTCCTGAACGGGTGTCTAGATCCCACATCGCCTCCCTTCTGCAACTCCCACCACACACCACCGATTTCTACAGCTACTCATTTTCTGTGCATGCTGCCAGGTTGTGGAATTCATTACCGCCCGGCGTTCGTGATAGTCAATCTGATTTCACTTTCAAGAAACGCGTTAAAGAGCACTATCTGTCACTCACATATAATTGATATCCATATTTATGTATTTTACGTATGTATTGTATTATATATATTATTATTTATTGTATTATATATTAATATGTATTTAGTGTTTAAATATTTATTTGTAATATATTTTTATATTATTATGGTTTTTGGATATATTGTTTACTTTATCGTTATTTAAATGTATGTACACACGTTGTTTGCCTTCATTATCTATAAATTTTCTCTCTCGTGGGTCTGCTGGAAGAAATCTCTTAGAGAGATAAGTTCGCCCTTTGTACTTAAGTTTATATATATTATTTTGTAATGTTTGTCTGTGTGTGTGCAATAAAGTATTAAATAAAATAAATAAATAAAACATAAAAATAAAAATAATCATAAAATAATTGAATTTTTTGACGTTCACTCAGCGTTCACTTCTTTTGATGACAAAAAATTAAAAATAAAATAAAACGTAAAACATAATAAAAAAAAATTAATAAATAAAAATTCGTTCAATTCTCCCAGGACTTAAGCGGTTAAGTCTAAGCACTTCGGTTGTACAAAGGAGTGACAAAAGATAGGATACTATATCAACATGAGATTATAAAGGACTACGTCCAGAGTTCACCGTCCAGAGCGTTACGTCCAGTTCATATTGTTGACCTCACAAGTATCTTTTATTTCCAAAACTCGTAGGTTACAAATGTCAGTTTTATTTTATATATATTTTTAGCCAGGAAAATTGGAATGCCGTCTCTTGTCTACATTTTACTTTGAGTGACTGAATTTTCAATTTCACATTGTTAATTAGAGCTGTAAATAGGTAACCGAAGTAACTTGTGTTTATTTATATTTCCGCAACTGTTTGTGATTAGGTATGTACTTCGTTTCGAGTGTTGTCGTATGTGAGTGACAAAGAGAGGCTCATTGTTTTTAAATATCAAAGAAAATGTTGCCAGCATTTTCAGGCTTGCTTTTCGAATTTTTATTTTATTTGTACGTTTGATTTCTGTTTTTATTTTTGTTACAATTTATGTAGCTACAATTTATAATGATCATCAAAGAAACTTGAATATGTTAAATTTGAAATTGTTGCAGAGATAATATTTTATTAGGTGGAAATACAAAAAAATGTTGATTATTTTATTAAGTAATACATTTTTATGATGAATGTGTACCCATACTAATTATTTAGCTTCGGCTTATATTGTGTACCTTTTTATTATTTTATTTAACCAAAAAAACTTAAAGCTAGGGTAACATGTATTTCTCTCAAACTTCATTGAACATAGTAGGTGTCGATAATAATATTCATAAAAATTCACACTATAAATATTTCAATACCCTCGATTATAATCGGAGCCCACCCTCCCGTTAAGGCAATAAGGGGGCGGGTTGCAGACCTTATACAGACTGCGCATTACCTAATTTGATTTTTGTTTATCTCGTTTGGTCGTTCGTCTGATTGCTACCGCCTGAGGCATGCAGTTAACTTTGGATTATCATTTAATTTTGTTTTATACAGTACAATAGTCATGTCAGCCCTTTAACGTTCACAGCTGGACATAGGCCTTCCCCAGCCGTTTCTCCGCCCTCCGCATCTTTAGGTCGTCGGTGCACCTTTCGAGTAGGCGTTCGCGGTCTCCACTCTAGAACTCGTCTGCCCCAACAGCCGTCGCTTCTGCGACAGATGTGATCTGTCTGGACCTGACTACTGCCACTTCAGCTTGCTAGTCTTTTGTCTACATTCATCCCAAGACCTAGACTACTCTTAATTTTCGCGAGATCCTTATTGATCCGTACAGTGTACTGTGTATTTAAATAGAGAATTCTAAATGTGATTCTATATTCTAATTCGACATTCTAATTCTAATCCCTATTACTACAGCTGGTTACATAAAAATAACTTTAATTTGAAAATAATGTTGTAATTAAACTCCAAGCCATACGATTGAAAAAAACCCCTTTTTTATATAGAGTTCATTTTCTGGAATACGCCTAAATAAATAAATCTTGATGCAAGTTGAAACAAAATTTAAACTGTTTTTGTTGTATGTAGTGGTACAAATGCACCAATGAAATTGAAATGATAATAACGAGCTCGTAAAAAATATAATTAAATTTTGTACCAACCGCAAGCACCTAAATCAAATTACTAAAATCCATTGCAGTCCCATTGAAATATAATGAATTTATATAGAAATGTAGTGGTTTAATATATTGGTGGCCGAGCCATGGGAAAAATGATACTAGAATCGACGAGAAACTTGGGTACGCTAGCAGTTTAGGAAATTTTGAGCAAAGGCAACAGGAAATTGGTTACAGCTCGTAAAAGTTTCAGATATTTAACGTACAATCTCAACCCTAACCAGCTGAATTGGAGTAAAATTGATTAAAATTTGAGTTTAATGAAAATTAATAAACCATTAAAAAACCAAACAAACAATGCTCATATCTAATGTAATACGACTCTACAACTACAAATAAATAACATTATGAACCATCCAGTATACGGCGCAAGTGTGTTAGACTCAGAATATTATGTATGACTTCCGTCACTTCCAGATATAACTTACGTAGCTAGGTCCAGTTCACCCCAGGGGTGCAGTGGGGTGCAAGGGTGCAGGAGGGGGTAAAGACAATACGAACTAGCAGTTGTAATCAGGTTAGCGAACAATTTGCCTCTCTGCCCATGCGTGGAATATGGCGGCGTAATCTGCACGGACCGAGTGGAACTTCTGTCGGTGCAATTGATTTTAAAATTTACATTTCTAGTCTAGTGTTTATATTTTCTTTTTGTTTTGGGACTTGTTTCAATGTTTCACGATGACTTTTAGTGGTTCACATTGGTTTGTTCTATATAGCGAGTTGAAAATTTTTTGTTGCCATCAAAATTAATATTTAAAATGTTGCAGTAGATCGTCTATAACCAACAGTGGATATAGGCTGGTGATAAGTTTTCCTACAAGATATTCAGAAGTACAAAGCATCTATTTCAATTAAAAAATTTATAATGCAAATAATAACATTTCTATTTATCCTAATAAGTTAAGAAATCTAATCAACAGTGTTTTCTTTTTTTAAAAAAATTTTGCCCGAGAACGACTATATCGTTTTTATAAATAAACGAACATTATTCCTAAATTAACATCATTATCATACGCGAAAATGCAATGTCATACCTCATTACCGTTCCGAAACTGCGACAAATCCGTCGCGATTGAGACGTCCTGCGCGCGCGCACGGCTGTGACCAATCGCGATAATCCGCCGCGCGCGGCGCGCACGTGCCGCGTCAGTTGCACGTCTGCCGCCGACGGGTTAACGTCGTTAATTACACAAATATGCAGAGCTGACATGATTTGATATTTTTTTGAAAATAAATATGTTTGCCAATTGGCGGGAAAATAAAAATCTGTCGGATACACAGATTCGAAGGAGAAGAATTTTTAGTTGAATTGAGATTGTTTTCTCACCAAAATGGAGCTAATGGAGCATTTTCTAAAAATGTGTTAACTAGGTCTTATTGTTATTGATAACTAAATTAAAAATTATGGTTACTTAGTTGTTTTGATTTATAGACATTATAAAAACACTTCCGGATGTCGAGCCACCCTGTGCTACAAAAATCTTGCATATCCTCCCTCATAATATCTATATCTCACATTATAAAAAACATACATTTATAATATCAAATCAAATAGTTTTATTATACGTATAAATTGTATATTATGTCGCCACGCGACTCTTAATGGGTTAATATGTGTATTAACGGACAAAAGCTATAAAAACCCGGGGAAGGCGAGCGGGTGATACCGATATCATAATCAAAATATGAAATGATATTTCTGAGGGCGCCATGAGCCCTTGAGAGGGATTAGTTAGAGTCCCGCGAATGTTTGTTTTTAATGATAGTTTATGAAATTGATTGTTTATTGTTTGATAGTATTATTTGTTTGACATACTCGTATCTAAATTAATTAGAATAGTCATTCAAATAAGCCGACTTTTTTCAAATGATTTGTTAGAAAAAAATCCCAAACCCCTTTTTTCTTTGAAGCCAATTTTCTTTTCGCATTTTACCCCGAACGTTATTTTTGCAGTCGTAGGTTTTCACGGTACCCAGCAAATTTTCACATTCGCATTTTTTCAGAATAGCTTTCAAACAGAAAATTTACCGTTCCAATTTTTCGTATTTCAAGTCGTTTTTTTATTTCGCTTTTTCACCAACGCAATTATACCAAGAGTTTTTTCACATTAAGATACAAAAATATTGATTTCGTAAAAAAGCGGAACTAAATTTTATGTCGAAATTCCCGCGACTTAGGGAAAGCTTGGACTTTTTGACTTGGACTTGGAAATGCGTGAAAAGTCGAGTCGACAATGGCTATTGTGCGGCCAAGTCGGCACCAGACGCCACTTCTCGGTTCGCACGCCGAAAAAATTCGATAAAAAACGCAACCGGCACACGTGCCGACGCATTATTCGATAACCGTCGGGGGCGGTATTAGACCATTGTGGACAACCCTAATTCTACTACTCTCACTACCATTCCAATTTTATCACTCTTGTCAGGAGTTAGATTTGAAATTGGAACGATATTGACGACTGATCGATGGGAATGATGATACGGTAAAATGACTTGTATCGCAGAGGCTTAGATTTCAAAACTGATTGTATTGTTTTATAGGTTTATAGAAATAGGGTTGTCAAAAGGATTTCTCTATTTATTGGTGGGAAAGGCCGCGTGTCAGAACTAACACCAGTTTTAATATTTTGCGTCGCGTGCGCGCCACGCGTCGCACTTTGGTAAAAAACTGGACGAGCGTAATTCGCATTTTATTGTCACATTCTTCTTGTTAAATGTTATGGCGATTTTTTTGTTGCGAAATTTTTCTGTGGTTATTGGTCGGACTGTCATTAGTTGCAAATGGCCTGGTGTCGTAATTGTATTCAACCAGCTTGAAATTTACAATGAGCCACTTTTAATTGGGGCACCGCTTATGTTATACTTACCTACTTATATTACGTTATTAAATTTTATGAAATTTACGCTCAATGAGTCTTGAATCTTGATACATGTTTCTCTGTTAACAAAGTATATACAGAAATATCTGTGCCATTTTGAATTTGTCATTTCAATAATAACGGATGAATTACATTGTCGAGGTCGAAATGGATTGTTTGATAATACATAGCATCATTGTTGAACACAGAACTCCAGTGTCTTGATTGATTGATAATAATATTTAAAAAAAGCTAATTACGATGTCTGATTCCCGAATTACTGTGTAGGTACCTATATTAAATTTATTATCCTAGTAAATGTACCACAAAATATTATACCTATAGTTAAAAAATTACTGCATCTCTTTTCAAAATGGTTGGCATAGGTGTTATTAAAAATATAATATTTCGGTCGGAAATTCTATAATTTACTATTGAAAAAGCACAAAAAGATTTTTAAGCAGTCTTAAAACTGTGTAAGTACCATATTTATTACTTTTGAGCTTCACCGCAGTCGGTTAATAAAACCATGCATCTATTGTTCATATTATTTTATAAATATTATATCAAATTATAACTTCCAGCGACCTTAACGTTGTTGCTTGCATTGTCTGGCCAGAGACGCGGGACTTAATATTTTAGGAGCCAGGGCCACATTGCTATATTTACAAATGTCATTGTGGATTAATTAAGATTTTTTAATTTTTTTTTTTTGTAAAAGTACTTACTGGATGGTTGTTAATTTTGTTGCTACCTTTCCAGTTTGACGACAACGAACGCCATCTGTCGTCTATTCCCCGAACCGAACTTGGGGCGGCCGGCACTCCCCCAAAGGGCCTATTTCCGTCCACGTGGCGATAACAACGCGATACGAGCACGACATTGTGACGACACAATGGCGACGTCATCGCTACGTCATAACACAGGATTATTTGCGCCTACGCCGACAGGAAATTGCCTTTTCTATGTCTCAGAAGCGTAATGTTGCAAATTGTGAATAGGGATTAGATATTTATGTACCTTTTTAAAATAAATATAGTTTTGTCTCTATTCAATTTCATTATTTACCAGTGTTTTATTAAATCGCCATAAACTAGATTGTTTATGGGCTTTGTATGGGAAGTTTAATGTATCAACCAAAAGTTATGAAAAATGTATTGTGTATAAGATATAGTGCATAAACTATAATCCACAGTTAAGTTGAGTTTGTGTTGCACTTTAAAAGGTAAATAGAGATTACCAAAAATGTCTCGTTTTATTTATAACAAGAATATATTGTACGAAAATACAAAACAAAACTCATTTTCGCTTATCACTAAATCAAATAGACCACTTCATTCATTTGACATGCTCGAACAAAAATAATAAAAAAGAAAAAAAAATGGAATAAAATGATGTAACTAGTTACCAACAACATAAATTATGTTTCAGTCTGAGTCGGACAGCGGGATGCTCTCCTGGAAAGAAAGACAACACTGTAACTATTGTTGATGAAACTGCAAAACTTTTCTGAATAAGTATTCTTAGTATTAAACCACCTCAAAACACTATATATAGTGGTTTTGTTATTTTTATTACTTACTGTGCTTTGCGAACTTTGTTGCGTTATTATCAAGGAATACCTGGTGATATTTAACTATTTATAACATTCTAACTGAAAGAATTTGCTCAATCGGTTCAGTTGTCCCCTATATACTTACATGCAAAAATTGGCACCATTAAAAAATGCATAAATAAGTTAATTCCAGATTTTTTCCTTGTTTTAGTACTGTCTCTTTGGTAATGGACAGAGTCTGTTCCTATCTTCATAATTTTTATTAATAACCTTTAAACAAGCAAGACAATGGATAAAAGAGTAAGCCTAGTTTTATTAGACCGTTTCAAGTTTTGACTAATGGGGAAAAGAAGTCAAAACTTTACTTTTTCTACCTAACGAAGTCGCAAATCATACTTTTACTGTAATGTGCAAATAATTAGAAAAACGGCAACTTACTTCGAACTGTCCAATGAATATGTCGGAGTCATCGGATGGCGGTGGCTCGTCGATGTTATCCACCGCCGTAATCTGAGGACCTGGAGAAACAAAATCAGTATGTCTCCAGGACCAAGCTATACCTACTTACTTTAAAAAATTATGTCATGTCATTACTTCTTCCCAATAAGGCGATCTTTCTGTTGCCAATATCTCTGAACCACTTGGGATTCTTCTCTACTTGGATGATAGCATTTTAAAGATCTACAAACCTCGACATACGAAAACATTCACGAGGACATTCGTGTTTTTTTACCTGTAGTCTTAAAATACTACTCTTCTAAAATATGTATTTTGCGAAATTAAGCAAGAAATTAAAATAAAAATTATCGTTAGTTATTATTATTATTATTGCGTTATCCGTTGCAAATCTCCATTAAAGTTACTTTCGCTTTAGTGAGGATGTGAACCTTAGTGAAAATCGCCGACTAACTCTAGTCGTGCCCTGTTTTTGTGGAGGCCGTGCTGTAACCGCCGGTTTTTTTGTATAAGATTATTTTATAACTATGATGGGCCTTCCATGGCCGTAAAACCCAACTAAAAAAGGAAAAAAATTAAGCACCAGAATATTGTGTGAACTTACCCATGGGTATGCACGCCATGGGCCCGAACAGGTCCAAGGGTATGAGGTCGAGGGGCGGCGAGGGGGCCGGGGGCGGCAGCGCGCACGTCGACGACACCATGCGGGCACCTGCATCATCACACCATCGATATAAGGAAAACATGCGGTAGATTGGTTACTATTACTATCCTCCAGCATAATTATAATGGACCTCTTAAATTAGGCCACTGTGTCCTAATCGACTCACTTCGTCGTGCTCGTGCGCCACCTGTTTGCGTCATTCTATCTCTCTTTGATGGTATCCATAAATCAGGTCCTCAGGTCCATTGCTTGAGTATATTAATGAATGAAAGAACGTCATCCATCTATCGATATCCTTATATGGATACATCACACTATCTCCACACCGCCGGGGGCCCAAACGACGCTGTTTTATTAAACACATCGTTTCGGCCCACGGGCCAATATCAGAGGTCAGTATTCTAGGAGTAAAATAATTCCTGCTACATAACCAGTTGTCATACAGGAGTCACACATAATATAGAGAACCAAAGCATTCGACATAGATCAAAAAGTAAGTACTTTGAAGCGGCAGTGGGTTTGTCACATCTGTCGGAGAGCCGCTAACCGCTGGGGTAGATAAATTCTCAAGTAGAGACTACGATTGGGTAAGCGTAGTGTGGGACATCCCCGGCTAGATGGCGCAACGATCTGCGTAAGGCAGTGACTGGATGCGGAGAACCGAAGATCGGGTTCAGTGGGGCGCCTTGGGGGAAGCTTGTGTTACGTCTAGCAGTGGACTAGTGCAGGCTGCTGCTGATAATGATGATGATGATGACGTACATACGAGTATATTCCTCGCTCTGTCTCCACCTGAACACCTGTCAAGGAACAAGGGGTAATTTCTTTATCTGCTCTCAAAACGGTAAAGGAAAACGTCGTAAAAAACCTGAATACACCGAAGAAGGAATTCTTAGGAGCAAGTGAAGTGCACCAACCGCCACTGGGCTAGCGTGGTGGACTCACTCGGCCTACCGAAGAACCAAGCTATTCAACAAAGAAAACCCCATGATGTGTCTACCTGGTCTAACAGCATCGTCGTATGCGTTGCAAAGCTCCACGCGACGCACCGGCTCGGGGCGCATGGTGACGGGCGGCAGCGCGGGGAGAAGGGGCCTCTCGGTTCTGGTACAGGGTTCCAAGTTGACCACTGCAAATTGATTAACTATAAGTACTTGAGTTTTGTTTGAATTTACCCAAGAAAACGGTAGCCTGATGCTCATGACGTCGTAGGATCCTGGGCCCGATTTCTGAGAGAAAAAAAGACAAGAAATAGTATATTTTTAATTAACGAGTGCGCATTAGGGGCCTGAGCCACAGGCGAGGATCGTTAAACATAATAATTTAAGTCATAATTTCTCTTTCTGACATTTTGCAGTTTGGTCCTAACTTCGATCGGACTTGCAATTTCAATAAAAGCAAAGTGATACTCACCATCAGAAGACAAAGCAGTGTGGTATGCATGATGGGGCTCCTCAACTACAAGGAGCAGCCTGCCACCATTTTTGATCCTCGGCACCACAGTCGCGACTACTGGAACTCGAATTTGAACAGCGCCTCCGATTTCCGGACCAGATTCAGCATTACGATGCTGAAAAATGTGTTTAATTTTAAAATGCAAGTCTTGGTGTTGCTTCGAATAATAGACCCTGTTCGGCAAAAACATCACATGCAACACACACAAAATATTCAATTTCACATAAATACCCTTGCAATAATTTACCTCAATAGGGTCGATGTTCATTATTAATAATCATCGTCAGCGGTCCTCTTATAACTTACTGCAGGACTAATAATCGTCATCGTATCTCTTTATTCTTTCCTCTCATCTGTTTTTATCATTCGGACATTTCGGATACCTTTTTCCGGTCGCCTGTCCATTTTGACAGAGGTATTTTATGTTGCCCTTTCTAGCATGCTTAGTCTAACTCACAGACCACCAAGGTGGTTTATTGGTCTGGCTGTATACGGCATTCGTTATTTGATAAAGATTGAATCATCGAATGTAATACTAAAAAAATCTGTACCTTAGATTGAGGACTGTCTTCATTTTTGACTACGATTTTCCCACCAATTCTCAAATCTTCGGCTGTGGCCGGCACCAACATCTGGACAGTTAATAATTTCGGTACACAATGTTACAAGCTAAAATTATCATTTCTTTCATGTTGCCGAAAGAAGCAAGACCACAATCAAAGCCAACGTCTAATATGAGTAACCTCATTTCTAGAGATTTAAAGTCATGTAGGTTTGTTACATTAATCTTTTTCCCGTTGTCTTAAAAAGAAATGATAAGCTTTCATCATAATCCCTGGTTTATCCCTTCAGGACATAGGCTTCCCCCGTTCATATCAATTTCATGGTCTCGTGTATCGGATTTCTACTCAAGGACCTAACAAAACATAGCTTTTGAATCAGTGAATTTCAGAGGATCACAAACCTGTTTGCCACCAGGTAGATTTGTATCGACCACCTTCACCAAAACTGGCGCACTATTATCAGGCTTTAGCAATGCAAAAGGCGTCTGCTTGGTAGCTAAAGCGACTCCCATGTGGTAAGTTTTAATGGGGTCTACGATCACCCCAGAACCCCATGGTCCGTCATTGTTCCATACGTCGCCAGGCTCAGGATAAGGTTTGGATGTTTCCCATTGCGAGGGTTTTGCCCATGACGCGATCGGCGGCGGTTCTTCCACGGAAGGGAGATATGGTCCAACGGAGGAAGATACCTCGCAGTGGTTGACCGCTGGTGGTCTGAAACGACACGTGATTAGATTTTCTACAGAATTGACAACGATAGAAAAGATTTGACATGGAATGAGATCTGTGAAAACGTACCTACCCTAATATCAAATATATTTTGTACGTCTGTCTGTTCCTCGAACAACTCGAAAACTACTGGACCGAGGCTTGGATTGAGGCGAAACTTGGAGCCAACCTACGTGTAAAATTGCCCGGCAATGACATAGAAAACGTGTAAATTTCAGGTCTTTTATATTCCGTATAGTAATATTTCTGGCATACTAAATTTAACTTATGCCGCATATTGTGTACGACGTCTGTTTTGCTGACATTTTTTGAGATAAACGTCGAAAAAGTTTGTTGAAACGTTAGATTTTTCAACTATACCTTGTGGAGTCAGGTTGGGGTTCTGGTGGTGCCCGTACAATGCGGGGAGTGGCTCTACCACGCATGCCATTACAGCTATCTTCAGCGTGAGTCTGGAAAATACAAGGGAATAAATTTAGATTCACATTAAAGCTAAAAAAAACTATGCATTAGCTCTCTTTCTGGCGGATTATGATCATTTTTGCACCCTAAAACCTAGTACACACAAGACTCATACAATGTGCTTAATGCTCAATATCTAAAATGTTGATGCGGGCGGAGCCGTATGCCCTTCAGAATAATTGGCCTATACTAACATGAAGTCGGAACGACTGGGTAAAGCGAAGGCTTTTAAAAAAAAATCCAAAAACCTTGTTTTTATGGCAGACCAAGTTGGACTGCTGGTTGAAGCCTTTCAAGCAGATGTTGCAGCGGTAGGGTCGCTCATTGGTGTGCGTGAACAGGTGATTGCGCAGGTTACCTAAAAAGTCAATGTGAAAATAGAAGCAAAAATAGATATAATTATCAAAATCAATTACAGAGTCAATCACACACAGGTCTAATTCGACAATGTAAAATAACTGGAGAGGTACAGCCACTAGGGAAGTTAAAGACTCACTACTAACTTGTTTTGCAGCACATGCCTACCTTACAAGCTGTTACCAGCGGGAACAGATTTCCCCTTATAAATTAGTCTATGATCATTTTCAGGACATACAATCTGCCTGCTATTGTAGACAATTGGTTATTTTAATCGTTTCTATTCAACCGATCATGCTGCGACTAACATGAACTTGATGATTAACAGAATAAAATGATGGTTTAGTTTAAAAACAGGACGAGGTATCGGAAAGGTAACCTTTTTGATGGAATCCCTTGGGACAGACATGGCACCTGTAGGGCTTCTCGTCGGAATGTGTCTTGCGGTGGGAGATGAGGGTAGACACGCGGTTGAACGTCTTATTGCACACCTATAACATTAATGAGATCTAAAGGAATGATATTACTGACTTTCATGTTAACGTCATCCATCAGAGTTCTTGACGTGGTATATTACGTACGTGGTAATGGTAATATTAACTGTGAGACGGCACCTCTACATAAAGGCCCGACAGTCCCTTCTTAGGGTCTGGCTACATGCTCAATCTTGCTTCCGCAAATTCCAGGTTTCTACAAGCAAACATGTGCCCTAAGACGGAAAAACGCTACATTAAGATGGCTAAAAAGGTACAGTCTTGCTCTTACAAACCTTGAATTTGCTTGTGCAAACCCTAAGATGAACTGTAGGAGATCGTCATTTGTAGAAGAGGACAGCGAGATGACGAAACACCTGCTCTGCGCATGCAATGAACAGCTGTAAGGCTCTGTCCTGGGTACAGCCTATCCAGAACCCGAGGACAATAGGCTCCTACCCCTTAGCTTCTTAACAGCTTTTGTGCAGCGAACACTTGGAGCAACAGGTAAACACAGCTGCCGCAATGCTGCTGACACAATAGCTGACACAATAGATAGGTGAACCCTTCAAGTTAAGCGAACTGTACAAATTGCAAACAACCAAAAACTATAGCAACTGGAAATAAACGTTCAAAGTTTGCACTAGTTGTGGGGACATATTAATAGGCGTTTCAAACCTATTTATGAGAAAGGCGTAATTCTGCTCACCTCGCAGGCGTAAGGTCGCTCAGCAGAATGTATGGCGCGGTGCTGACTGAGGGTTGACAGCTGACGGAAGCTCTTGCCGCACGTGTTGCAGTGGAAGTTGCGCTCGTCCGTGTGAGTGGGCAAGTGGCGCATCAGCGTGTACTGGTGCTGGAACTCGCGGCTACCTGGCGATTCATTAAGGACTTTGGATGATGATAGTCCACCACTTTGGTATCTGGTTATTTTATTTTTATGTAGGCAACCTTAAAATTATTATCTCCATAGACTTAAAAAATTTATAGACGTCCATTTATGAAAAAGAAAAAGAAGTTAAGGTCGTTGTATCTGTTTGAATGATAGGTTATCACAAGTCGTCACGCGTGGTACAAACGTACATTCTTCTAGGGGCGGGGAACTTATAGCAAAATGGCCACCGGTTCGACCCGGATAGGATATGCCATAGCATTTCTATCGGATGCAAATGCAAGGCATTCCTTCATTTTGCGGGGGATATGCACACACATGCACATTTATATGCTGTCACTACGAATCACACACGTGAAAAATCGTATAACACATTGATACCTATCGTTAATGACGTGGTCTACTTAGTAATAATATCTTAAATTGTCTAACTATAAAGGTATCTTTAAATACTTACAAATGCCACATTCCCAGAGCTTGACAGTGCGTCCATGCCTTTTCACATACTTGACGTAGTGGAATCTGGACCGAGGGTCAGTTTTGTCCACCTTGCACGTGGTCTGGCTGTTTTTGTCTCGCTCTAACGATAAACCTGCAAAAAATATTAACACACAGTTGTCTAATCCAGAAATAGTGTGGGACTACGAGATTCCGACGACATGAAAGGTGTTCCCATGTATGTCGCAGCCAACTAGATAAATTAGCCGTTGAATTTGAACGCCTAGGCCGATCGTTGACTGAACTAAGATCACTAAACGTGTAACAAATTAGCTCATTATAAGCTAGCAGATAGAAACGGCTGACTTAAAGCGGCCAATAGGACGGCTAATCAGTTCATTAAACCTAACCTAACAATGCTACATTACTAAACGTCTTTTAGCTTTCTCGTTGCGTTCAACGATTTGGCTAGGTGTCCTTAATGAATGCCGGCAATCAACTGGCAGGATTAGCAAACTGAAGTGGCAATGGACGGGTCACAACTGTCGCAGAACCGATGGCCGTTGGGGCAGACGAGTTCTGTAGTGGAGACCGCGGACCGGGACGCGCAGCGTGGGGCGCCCCTCCGCCAGGTGGACCGACGACCTAAAGAAGGTGGCCGGAAGCGGCTGGATGCGGATAGCGGAGGACCGGGTGTGGTGGCGTTCGTTAGGGAAGGCCTATGTCCAGCAGTGTAAGCTAAAAGGCAGTAATGATGATGAATCAACTGGCTGTTTTAATTAACCATTTGGCTTCTCATACAAATTTAAGACATGCGTCACTAGATACCTGGACTTCCAGTTGAGGTGGAGGAAACGAGGTGAGACTCGGTGGTGGGTTTCCTGGTGAAAGTGAGACCGTTACGGCTCGTCGGAAAGAACACGGCGCTCGACGTGTCTTCTTCCTGGAACAACAGTGGACAGTGGAAGGGTGGACGATTGGAAAGCAGCGGGCGACACTAGGCTGACATGACGTTACGTCAGCAAAGAGTACTTCGTACCTACACAATGTCCACGATCCGACCATTTTAGTTTTTTTTTAATATGTCAAAAACATTGACATATACGGGGTCAACGACGCGTCTCAATATCGCCAGTGAATAGGTGGGAAAATGGTTGGTTTCCCACCAGCGCGTGACAGATGGCACTATGTTTTTGCTTGTGTGAAGAACGTTTAGGTAAAAGTTCTGACGGGCGCATCGTTCCTTTGAAATCATTGGACAAGAAATATTTTTTTCTTGAAATTTCCATAGTTTTACCATCAGTTTCAGTCAATTTTACAAGTATGTTCCAACTAGCAGCTCAATCTCTTATAGCTTTCGAGTTATCCGCCGGACATGCAGACAGACAAAGTATCTTCGCTGTAAATATATTATACCTATATCCGTTTTGACGGATTCCTCTCACCTTCATCTCATCCTTGAGCGCCGCATCCAAGTCCTTCCCGAAGGTAGTCTGCCCTGTGGTACCAAACCCTGGCTCGGAGACCAGCGCTGCGATGTTGCCATCCTCCTCCGTCCACGCGAACCTGGCCTGCTGCTGCTCCAGACCCTCGGGGAAGAAGCCGTCGCGGAATAACGAACGGTGGACATCCAACTGAAAAATAAAAATAAAAGTAAATATTATAATTTATATTGTTAGATCCATAAAGCTAGATAAAACCAAAAAGAGGAAGGGAGAAAAATATGTTGGGTAAATAGAGACCTTCTTGAATTAAATTGACATTGAAGTAACATGATAAAATGGTAGTATTATTCACGCAACCTGGTGCAATAAAGTAACATTGACAAGTTACTGTGAAAACTCTATAGAAACGTCACATCCATGAAGCTAAGATCTCTTTGGTGGGCACCCGCACCCCCTAGCTAAATTCGATCCTTCCTGGTCTCATCTCAGACAAAAAAAACCATTCTATATGAAAAATACTATAGAGCGAAAAAATACCAAAATAAAAAAATTACTTACATCATGCCTGGCAGAGTTCGACAACAGCGGCTCGTGGTGGAACCCCAAATCCTTTTTGTCATATTTGTCACTAAGACATACTTCACGTATGCTGGAAACAACGACACAACATAATTATCGAACACTTGTTTTCATGGACAAAAAAACATAAATGTGAAACAATAAAACAATAACAAATCGGCATGGCCGAGCGAACATTTGTTTCTCGCAACAAAAAAACGAGCATCGAACCTTATTATTTCATCGCCCGGCCTCATGAAGCTGCCCTCTGGCATTTCTTTTATTTCCTCGTCTGAAAACATCATTTATTTTTGCAATATTCAATTATTTTATAGACAAAAAATTCGAGGTGCACGTCAAACTTTTGATTTTTCGCGACGTTTTCAATTGTTATTTTTGTTTCTATGACAATAGTCTGTTCTAAATTTCAAATTTCATTTTTATTCGTTATTATTATACGGCATCCGCAAGTGCCATCTACGACTTTGCTATGTGACCTCCTTTGAACTTTTAAGAAGTTCATTGCTCTTTTTTTTCAATAAATAAAAAGGAAACATAAAATGACTCTTTTGGCTGGAGCGTCATATTCGTTTCTTCTATTTTATTTTAGAAGAGTTTAATTAATAGTTTAATTAATTGTGCAAGTAATTAAATATACCTAAAGGGGGTAACAACTCTGCACGTTCCAAAATTGTCCGCTGTGGGCAGGAACGTTCGAATCTCCTTGGTGGCGCGCGCGCGCCGATGTAGGTACCTAATTCTCCATTAAAGCTACTATCACTTTAGTCAGGATGTACTAAGGTAGTACAAATCGGGAACTGGTTCAAGTTGTACCGTATTTTTGTGGATTGTTCCCTGTACAGGCTCGATCAAGACCATTGGTGTCGTATTTTGTTACTTATTATTTATAGTATTAAAATTATTTCTTCAAAATGAATAGATTCTATGTTTCAGTGAATGTTAGGAGTGGCTTGTTAGGTCCGGTACGTAAGTGGTCTGCTCATTTCGATGCTGCAATACACCTATACCTTGGCTATCTTATGTTATAAATAGAGATGGGATCGGTGTTTTGCCTTTTCTGTCTAATTTTTACCATTCTGTATCAATCATACAAAATTACGATTATGTACAGTCAAGGTCAAAGATATGTATACACCACAGAGTTTCAAAAAGCGTAGTCATATAAATGGTCATAAATTTAGCAACATATAAAAGGCCATAAATAAGTATACATAGTTTTAGAGATAACTATGTATACAACAGTTGCAATAATATGTCCTCATTTATTAAACCATAATCTTAGAAACACCACAAAGTTCAAAAATATACATTATTAACTTTGATGTTGAGTAAATGATTTTTCTTTCTTTCATAATTAAACAGTGTTTTTTTTAACTGGGACACTTAGGCTAAAACCGAAACTATAGGAGATATAGGGAAACTGTCTTAGGAGCCATTTGGTCTTTTTTTGTGATAACAATTTTAGCATAGAAATTTTTTTGGTCAAGCGTGTGTTGTCTATAATAATTATACATTTTGATCAAATTTTTTAATAGTCTAGGATCTATGGTTTCCGAGTTATAGCCGTTTCAAGTTTGACAGCTGTCATCGGATATGAAGATCTCGACGAGTTATATCATTTTTCTTTAGAAACTAATGGTCTAGGATTAATAGTTTTCGAGTGTTTAAATCGAGTGTCTAAGATTTTCGCGGATTTATATTTTGTATAAGTATTTTCGTAGCAGTTACCTACTGAATCTTTATTTAATGACATAAACATGACTACAATATTTTTAACTGCAAGTGATGACTTGCAGGATACTAATTATGTTAATTTTGATTGTATACAAGTTTTTGAACTTGCCTTATACATATTTATGTGGCCATTGAAGTTTACATATTTATTAGTATTTGGATGAGTACATATCTTTTGAACTTTGTATGATTACTTTTATTGTTTCACATTACTTGTATATATATATTTGTCCTTGACTGTACCTATACCAATATAAACAATAGTTAAACTCAAAGTAAGTATGTTTCCACAACCGGTATCAACTTATTATTTATATTGTAAAAAGTTGATTGTATCCCTGGAAATCGAACTCGTGACCTTTGGTGCTCAAGTCTAATAACCATGTCACTAAGCCAACGAGGCGGTGGAATGACAAATATTTGTTCTTTTATTATTTTTATGACATATAAATAAAATATATCAATTTTGTACCCTCAAAAGTAAATTTGAAAATAATTGACCGAGCGAGCGAAGCGAGCGAAGCGTCTACGTTTCGAGACTGGCCAAAAATGCTCTTGTCCGGCTGTCTGTCTGTCTGTCTGTCTGTCTGTAATTCTCTACAGGTCGCATTTTTCAACCGATTTTGACGAAAATTTGGCATATGTATAAATTAATTAAACCTACAAAATGAGTAGAATAAAATTTTGAAAAACATTTTTTTTAGAGTACCTACCATACTCGCAAAGTGGGAGTGAACTTTTTTTTTCTTGTGAATCCCATAGTGTGGGATATCGTTGGATAGGTCTTTCAAAAATATTGCTGGTGTGTGAATACCATTTTTTCGATTTAGGGATCCGTTGGCGAAATATTAAGCTTTAAAGCGGTAATTTTTGTTAGAGTCACGTGTCCCCCCCCCCCTAACAGCTAAACGGTTGCTTCTGGAAATGTGAAAAAATTCATGGCAGTAGCATATATAACGTAGTTACAAGGAAAACTATTACGGCTAAGTAGGTTCTATTAGTTTTTGAGTAATAGTGGATCGACTTATGAAAGTTGAAAAAATAAATTATGTTCATAGAACTGCATACGTAAAATGGAAAATTATTTTTTTCCGCGTGATATCCATGGTGTGGGGTATCGTTGGATGGGTCTTTCAAAAATATCGCGGGTGTGTGAAAAACATTTTTCGATTAAGGGATCCGTTTGCGAAATATTAAGCTTTAAAGTGCTAATTTTTGTCACTTTAGTAGGTACTTTTTCTGTCTCCAACTACAAAGTTGACTTTTGTTGGTTTCTTTTAGGTTTGGTTTATAAGGGCTGGCGAGGTCTACTGTTCTCACGGAACTACTAGTTATCGTGTTAGAACTTTCTTTAAATAGATATTCCGATACGTATTTGATCGAATATTCGATTGAAATATTCTTTATTCGGTTGGTCGACTGCTCGTCACATCTCTACTACTTTCGAGTAGAACTCCACTCGAATACCGAGAGAACCCTTGAGTCTCAACTGTTTGCAGAAGGAGATTAATCTGGAGAAATAAAAATTATTTACTTTTTCACTAGATACCTAAATATTTTTATCTTTATTTATTTGCATAAATATTACGGCTTTATTCGAGTCTTAATAACCGAAATATTATACATGTGATAGCCTCTGATTTTTCGCGGGTTACCTAATAATATCTTCTCTTCTCACTCTTTTTCCCACTAGCTTTATCCTTTCCATTGGAACAGAAATGAAACAAAGCAAAAATATCAATTCAGAAATTTTTGTTATAGAAGTTTAAATTACTTTCGTAGTATTTATTATAAATAAAAGGGTTTATTTGATTTTGGCCACACGTGTCGCCATCTACCGGAAATCCGTTTACTGTGCCTTTACTGCCATCTAGCGACAGATAGTTAAAACTACGTCGTTTCCAACATACAAGCGTTGTTGCTACTGCCCGCTAGATAGAGCTATGTAATAAATCCTTGTAATAAATCTTTTTAACATTCATAGATGGCGCTGTTAGTACATGGCAATGCAAGTATGGGGCAAAACGGACCGTGTGCTTCGGCGTATAATAAAAACTTTCTATCCATGAATAAAAGTAATTTTAATTTATTTATTTAGTATAATTTAAATTGTAGACTCATAACAAAATACTTACTTAGCAGTGCATGGGCAGTGCACCGAAATAAATTAAGTTGAGAACTGTGTGGAGAAAACGTTTTGAAAAGTTTTGTTACATTGTCTCAACTTAGACTTTAATATACGTAACAAAGTGAACGGATGGTTAACTTTACAGGCTTTCCAAACACTTTGACAAACTAAAAAACCTCGAAAAAGAGCTATAAAAAAGCTATGTATAGAACAGTGATTCTTGATCTATTTCTTTGAGGCAGTGGAACTGTTTTGTGCCGCAAGTAGGTAGGTACATAAAATTAAGTGATTTTAGTGCAGTCCTTTCGCCATTGCTATTTGTCTCTGCTGCGCTCTGGAGTTAAGATATATTTCTTTTTTCAGGTCCGGGTAACCGTCCATCAGATCTTTCCAATCGCCGTACACCAAAAACACCAAATCGACGACCTGCAGGAGAGCATTTAGATATTACTAGCTTTTTCCCGCGGCTTCGCCCGCGTAGAAAAGTTTCTTTCCGTGTAGGTGAAACAGCGCCCTCTATGTAGGCGTTTTGTTACTTAGGGGGTATTAGCGGATGCCCTCGACTTTGTCCGCGTTAAAAAGTAGCCTATATGTTATTCCAGGATATAAGCTATCACTGTACCAAGTTTCATCTAAATCTGTTCGGTAGTTTTTGCGTGAAAGAGTAACAAACATCCATCCTCACATCCTTACAAACTTTCGCCTTTATAATATTAGTAGGATAGGACAGTAGGATTAGTAGGATAGGATTATGGTGAAAATTGTAGCCTACATCTGGTAGTACTTTTTAACGGTCTGACGTGAGAAATAGATGACAGTCCACATGATTGTAAAGCGGTCATTGTCGCCCATAACCTTCTAGCCCAAAATGTTGAAATCCTAAAAATATGTTGAATTCTTTAATGTTGATTTTGCTAAATATGTTTGTTCTCAAAATGTTGAATACACAATGTATCTCAGATTTACTCACGAGTCGCGCCCTTTTCCTTCACCGTAAAAAAATGTATATAATAATAATATTATGTAGGTAGGTAATAATGGCTGGACCGGAGGTCGAATTCGGACCTTTCGACATGATAGGCCGCTTCTCTCCGCCACCAACAGACGGACGCTAGCCTACACCTTAGATCTAAACTGTGACCTTAGTATTTGCGATTTGGAAGATATTTAAATTAAATATTTAAACTTAATTAAAACAATTTGAAGAGTAGGTATACAGGGAAAGAACGTCACAAAATCGATAATCTTCATATTTTAAGACAATGTAATTTTTAAACAGTGAGCGCGTCAGTGGCCCTGGGGATAAGACGCGGCCTATCATATCGAAAGGTCCGGAGTTCGATCCCCGGTTGGGTCATGTACCAATGGGTTTTTCTCGAAACTTAAGTACATTTACTGACTGCTCTCAAACGGTGAAGGAAAACATCGTGAGGAAACCTGCATACGCCGAAGAAGAAATTCTTAGGCGCATGTGAAGTCTACCAACCCGCACTGGGCTAGCGTGGTGGACTATAGCCCGAACACCCTCGTTGAGAGGGTAGGCCTGAGCCCCAGCAGTGGGGAGATTAATAGGCTGTTGATGATGAATTTTTAAACTCATGGTATTTGTGACTTAGGCCGTTCGTTCCCTGTATAGTCTTCAATAGTTACCGTGCGTGAGTAATATGTGAACGGAAATGGCTCGTTGGGGAACAGTCCAGGTATATTGCCGAACGTCTGGTTCTGTATCAACACTGATACTATTCTGCTATCTCCACTGAAACATTGCATGAATGAATGGATAGGTTATATTAATAATATAACTATTACCAGGAAGATTCGAATCTCTTTGATCCCGCGCGCTCCCTATGGAGACTGCATCTTACATATTTAGTATGCGAATCGATGGTGCCACTTACAGGGGGGGGTGCCGACAAAGAAAGCGGTAGCGGGAGGAGGGGAAAGTATCTTCTCACTCTTTCTTGCAAATACAAATTTATTGGAGTTTGAAAATGAGGAGTTACAGTATTGTAATACATTTGACACCCATAGAATGCTTTCTTTACGCCTCTATAGGGGGCCGCGCATCATATCTCTATGACTATTACACACCAGGCTAAAAATACATTGTAGCCTAAAAAGTCATGATAACCTAAAAATAAGTCGTAGCCTTAAAAGTTATGGTAGTCTAGTGGTACTAATCCCACGCACAAAAGCGCACTAGCGTTCATGAGGTCGAGGGTTCAAACCTTGGCTCGTACAATGATTTTTCAGAACTTAAGTACTTACAGTTTATTATCACACCAGGGAAGGAAAATGTACCGAGGAAACCTGCATACGATTAGAAAGCATAATATGTATCTTCGTAGGAAGGAATTCTAAGGGACATGTGAAGTCCACTAAGCCTTCACGCCCTCGTTGAGATGCTAGGACCTGTGCCTCGACAATAGAAACATTGACTAAGCTGATAATATGAAAGTAAGTATCTAGGTAGGTATTAAGATCCTAAAAGTCACAGAGAATTTCTTACTTTGAATCTGTATACCATCTCTCCACTTCGCCCTCATGTATGAAGAACATTGTTGAAAATATGTCGCCCGATTCCACTATGTGCTTGCCTGTGATTCAATAATGTGTGTGTTAAGATCTTTATTTTCATTACGGCCACGTAGGTATATCATAGATTTTTTATGTCACAACATTGGGATCTCAGTATGCAATAGATAGGTACTCATAAGGCCGGGCTACACGTTCGCCCAACTTCCAGGTTTGCACCAGAAGCGGGTACCGTTTTCCTGTCTTAAGTTCTTAACTTAGTTTTCCGTCTAAGACGGAAAAATGCTCACGCACGCTCAAGACCGCGCGAGCAGTTTTGCTATAATACAAGTAGAATACAGTAAAGTTGTCTTTACTTTGGCAGAATAAAAGTGCTAGAGCATTTATCCGCCTAGTCTGAATTGACCGTTAAGTAGGTACCTATATTCTTGCTTGTGCAAACCTGGAATTTGCGCAATCAAGATAGAGAGTGTAGCCGGGCAATATGTCATAGCACCAACCTGGGAATATCACAATCCTACGAAACCTACAGGCCAGTTGCCTGAGGAAGTATTGCGGCAGCTGGTTGAAAATATTGAGACCTTCCAAATGGTGGACATAGAGCGAAGTGAACATATCCTCACGAAGGCAAAGCGGCGCCTGTCGAACCAATTCTGGTAACCAGTTACCTGTATCAACAAAAATATTACTATGCTTATTTGATGATCTTGTTATCTGTTTGGGCATTGCATAATTTATATTTGAATAATTGAATATTGTGTAAGCGTTTTGTATTAAGGTAAGTAGGTACCTACTTTGATTATCATGTAATTTGTTAATGTGTGAACGCATAAATTCTCTTTGGAAGAACTCTATGTTGTTGTTGTTGAATTCGTCCAATGATGGACAGGTAAAAGTTATACCATAAGTTAGACCATACAGCCAAGTCATATTTTGTTTGTTTTTCTTCAAAAACCGGCGGTTGCAGCACGGCCTCCACAAAAACAGGGCACGAATATAATAGTCGGCGATTTATTTGGAAGAACTCTATGGATTAATAAGTATGCACCAACTTGCATAGCGAAATTTCTTAGCTTTCCGAATTTGGTGCACAATAATTAATTTAATAAACCATTAAACTTAACAGCTAACGATTGAAAATTAGATCAAAGGAATAGGAGAGTAAAAGGTCTCACTCAACGGTATGGTTGAATAATAAATAATTTTTAAAAATTAAAAAATGAGTTAAATAATTTGATTGATTACTGTACTTGGTTAAACCGTTGTAATTAAATAAATAAATATTAAATGGTGGCATGTGTGTGTTGTTTATGAGTTGTGCACTGGCGTTTGTCTATTGGTCTGATTTGTTAACAAATCATGCCAGAAAATAAGGTTATAACAAAATCACCTTTCTGCCTTCGCCACAGCATTTTAGTATACGTCATGAGGGATTCGATCAAAGCCTTTGATATGCCATTACATCTGAGGAACATGATCAGGTTCCTGATGCTGAAGTCGTACTGGTACAACTCACGGAACTTGGTATAAATCGCATTCATAGTCACACTCGAAATCCACACCTCGATTATGTATGCGATCAACGTAATGAAAATCTTGTAATATGTCTGCTCTATCGTTATAGCGGCGGTCTGAAATTGCAAATCGTTTACTTGGGATACGTATATCGACATAATTTATTTCTTAACATACACTGTCGCATTTTTTTAACAGTGGCCTGGAGTAGGGCAATGTTATAAATTTTTCATTAAAATGTATAAAAGTTACTCTAAAACCGACCTATCTACAAATGCATCACAGTTGCATGCAACTATGTCGATACAGGTTCCTTCCTTGTGTTGTGGTCCGATTATAAATAATTGGCAACATCATGAAGCGCCCGGCCATTTCATGAAATAGCCATATAGTACTGGCCATTAACGTTTAATCGCCAACGTTTTACGATTTGATCAAGAAATTTATTTTTAAATTTTTATTCGTATGTAAGACTCGTCGTTGACAAACGATTTGCATTCATTGATTGGACCGACACACATCATAATGTTCTCAAGTACTAGCTACTAGTAGCTAGTTGTTTATTTCATGACATGCCACCATTTCATGAAATGTCCGGCGCTTTATGACGTGGCCCATCTACGATCGGGGCACGACATATTATGCATTTCTGTGTTCCGATTAGAATCCGGAGGCCTTCAGGTTAATTGGCGACGCTAGCCATCTTACCATCACGCAGGCTGTCTGCTCTTTACCCTCACATTCCGTAATGAAACAATCCGCCTTTAAAAATGCACTACTGCACGCCAAAATTACTCTAGCTGTTTTCCGTTCGGTCTGCGTTGACCTATACTTCCACAGGGTTGAAGTCGCTAACAACCTTGTCTTAGAAATTATGTACCTATTGGCAACAACTCACGAGAGCCTCAGTGGCTTCGGGGATAAGACACGGCCTATCATATCGAAAGGTCCGGAGTGCGATCCCCGGCTGGGCCATGTACCAATGGGTTTTTTCTCGAAACTTAAGTACATTTACTGACTGCTCTCAAACGGCGAAGGAAAACATCGTGAGGAAACCTGCTCCGCCGAAGAAGACATTCTTAGGCGCATGTGAAGCCCACCAACCCGCACTGGGCTAGCGTGGTGGACTATAGCCCGAACACCCTCATTGAGAACCCTCTCAATGAGGCCTACTCAGGCCTGAGCCCCAGCAGTGGGGACATGTTAATAGGCTGTTGATGATAATGAATGAACAACTCACAGTGACAACGTTAGTACGTGTAATCAATACCACAATAAACGCAAAAGCTATAAGGTAATCGATGTCCCAACCGCTCCCAACCAAGAAGTGTCGCAGCCTTCTCTTTTCAACTCTGAAGGACATGGTCGTGCGGAGGCAACCTGGAAATAAACCTTTAGGACGGCACTTCACCAGAGCGGACTCTAGAGGGTGTAATTAAAGACAAGGTGAGACCGATCCTAAAGACACTTTAAAATTTGACAAACTGAAATCATTTCCATGTCTTTTCTTATACTATTGTTTGACTGGGATGGAAATAATAGTAGTCATGCATTCAGTATTGGAATCAGTAAGTAGTTACCTATTATACATCCCGTTCTCCTCCCATGGCCATGTCACATGAAGGGAAAGTATATTAAATATTGAAGATAGGATATTTTACTGAAAGAAGACGGTACTACGGTCGAAAATATAAAAAGGGGAACGGATCATGGAAACGCATTCATGTTACCTTCTTTCCTCACTAGTGGCGAGACCCACTCTTCATAATTAATTGTACGGTTCACGTGATCCGGTAAGGCAAATTTAGAAACGACATAAACTTCGTCTGTAACGAAAACAAATTAGATAGATAGACATTTATTCACTGACACAACACAAACTCACAAACAATTAAAAGATGACACAATATAGTAGGTAAGTACTTAAACTGAACGCTTCGCGGGCACCCAACGATACACAATAGGGCACCTACTCTGTTGTCTTGTGTAGAAGACGTTGGGAGCCCGCGAGAGCGCAGTAGCCGACTAACGATTTTCGATCTTTTTCTTTAATTAAGTTTGTACGGAACCCTCAGGACGAAGTCCCATTCGCATTTGTTTTTTTAACAAATGTGAAATTTCTCGTTCGATTAATAAGTAAACGTAAAATGTTGTAAATAATAAAAATAGAAATAGGTATGTACTTTCTAATTTTCCACAGGCGAAATATATCCATCCACAGGTCATGGAGTGCATTAGAAGAATCATTATTATAAACTTCATCAAAACCGGTGTCGCTTTTGTCTGAGAAACGGAAATAGTTCAGTATAATTTATGCATTAGTGAAATTAAACACAAAAATTCAAAAGTCGCATCTGTCGTATATTTGCATAAACATATTGTTCTGGTAAAAAATGTGCTTAACTCGGTACCGATTTACTAAAAGCGAAAGAATAACGTTTACCAAAATTATAAGTAGTCGCTTAAGCTATACATTAGGTGAATTTATCATCTAATGTAGCTTATGCGAACTTGGTAATACGAAAATGTTGGCATACCTGAAAATCCTCACAAAAGTAATGATAGAAATCAAAGAAGACGTGAATTCTGAGCAACCTCATCATGTGCAAGACGCGTATGTCCATTATGACTCCCACCACGGGAGCGATAAACGATATTATATCGCAGTACAGTCCAACCTTAAGAAGCCTTTTCAATCTGATGTATTGATATACGCATTTGCCGTGGTCGATTACCAACTCCATCTGTTACAGGGACAGTAAGTCAGAGTGAGTTCACACCAGAAGAAGCGGCGCGTGCGATACGAAGATGCCTAAAGAGGCAGCATAGTACCATCGCGTACGTACATCTACAGGTATCTTTCCGGTTGGCAAATTTTAAAAGGGCACGCAGTCTTCGCCGGTTGGTGTGAACTCACTTTTTATTCAAAATAGGATTCAATCAAATACAAGTGCATGATCCGAGGCAAGATACCATGATGATAAGTCAGCTATATGTGTGTGTAATTTCAGTTACTTCGATTACCATAACATTTGCATAAATGAATATTTTGATTGAAAAAGAACGTACCGTGTAGAACTCACAGACGAACTGGACGAAGTAGATAAAATCAAGTAGTATTAAGACCCAGAGCGCCTCAAAGTAGACGTTGGTGGGTAAAATCGGCACCAGCAGCGCTAGCATCGCAATGACGGTTGTCACAACCAGCCATACGAAGTACAACCACCGTGAGTACCAAACGCAGCTTTGTAGATCGCGTGGATCCATCATCCACTATCGGTCATAAGTTAATAATTAGTCGTCCAACTGACTACAAACTAGGATTTTCTCCTGCAACTACTATGACAATTCCTTAGCTGCTTAACAGTCTTTGTGCAGCAAACACTTGGAGAGGAGGGCTTACAGGTAAGTGAACGTATTAAAAGATAAGTTACAATGACAATTATACAAGAACATGATTTCACAATTATGTTAGTATGATTACCAATCACACCACCACCAACTGATACAAATTTGTCTGAGGTCAGTGAAAATCGAACCTCTGGCGCAACCCTTAACATTTAGGATGATTATTCCGTGTGTATAAGAGTATCAGTTTCAGTTTCAGTCATTTATTAATAATTTAACATTATAATTTAACAGTACTCACAGGAAGTTTGATAGTTTTGCGTCCGCGCAGAATGTACTGTATAGTATTATATGGACTCTCAGGAATATATTTTCTCAAAGCCATGAAGTCATTTGCTGAATCAGAATTTTTAGCAATAGTTTCTTTTATCTGTAAGAAGTAACTAATATAATATGTTAAATCCAGGCATCACTGAACCTTTGAACGTAAATAGTGTTGTGTTCAGTGTCTTTCCAATACCTAACACAAGATCAACAGAGGGTAGTTGGACAAATTACTCTCACCATTCAACACTGACAGCTCGCCTCTCCAGTCAGCTCATGGCCACGGCCGTGGGTAGTGTAACTAAGTTACAAAATCCATATACTTTAAGTTACATTGTCACAAGTACAGTCGACCGCACGTCAGTGGAAACTCTTTCACCTTGAGCTGGCTTAGCCTATTATGGAGTTTCAATACTGTGAGAGACCAGTTCATACTATTTTGTTTTCACTAACGTGCGATCGACCGTAAAGCAATTGTGCAAATAAAAAAGCAAATATGGAGCTTATTGATTTTGTGACTAAGATCGTTTTTCTCGTGGACTCTTCATATAACAACCAGTATCTCGTCGACTACACTTACTTCATCGGTAAGAGTATCTTGAAAGTCTTTGATGTCTATCACTAGTATGTCAGTGTGCTCGTGCGCTTGCGCCGTGATGCGGATCGGACGAACTTTAGGACTGTCTAGTTGACCAAATATACCGCCCTGCATACAAGAACGATACAGTTGAAAACACGTTGAAAGTCAAGGCAATCTGAAGAAACTAGGAAGCGACTGATTTCTTTATCATAATCAAAAAATTCGAGGAACACAAAAAACTATCGGCTAATCAGAGAGTTACAAGAGGATAGTAAATAAAAGAGCAGACGGTAAGGGTGCAGTGTCTATGAATATTATAGATAGCAATCAAGACGTGAATATGCAAAATATGCTCAAAGACACGCCACCAAAAAATATATCTAACATAGTAAAACAATTTGAAGAAGATTGAGCTGAGCAGGTAGAGCTTTTGTGTTGTAAGCAAATTCTATTGGATGAAACCAATACTATCAATGATGAATCACTGCAATGATTGTGAGCGAGAAACCGATAGTTATGAATATATGAAGCCCTTAGTTTGTCCGACTCGGGTGTTTAATTTCTCGGTGTTGCAGATCGTTAAACAATAAAATATTTACGTGTAAAGTATATGTTGATGATCCGATGGGTATTTTACATCTTTTGACATTTGCTACAATTGACATTCAACTTTAGTATTACCTTGTTAATAGTTGCGATCTTCTTTCCATTCTTGCTAATTATCACACTGCCACGATGCACCACGTGCAGTTTTGGCATCAGATCCATCTCCCTTGTTATGAAGTCATTACTTAGGAAGTAAGATACTTCAATGATATTAGATAGTTGCCGCTGAAATGTTTCTCCTCCTTGAAGCAACTCGTCCAGGGCTCCGAGGGTTCTTATAAATAGATTACAATGAGTCATATTTATGTATTCGTAAGAATGTATAATAGAAAGAGTAAACAGTTTTACGTAAAAAGTATCACGAACTTACTTTTTATAAAAGTAAAAATATAAATCCTGCCTAAAAATAACACCCATCTGCTCAGTCATAAGATTTTCAGATGTCATTCCTTTAGTCCTGTAAAATAAATATTATGATTATATTATAAGAATCGTTGCCCTTCATTTTCTAGACAGATCTTGACCATCTCGTCGGCTTAGGCTTGGGCGTTGGACTCGAATGAGTGCCAGAGGTCGTGGTTTCCATTTCCACTGGGGACATAATTTGTACAATTTGTACTGACTGGTCCTGATGGTCAGAGTGTTTTGTTTGAATTGTCCTATCCTTGTTTATCTAATTTCCACAGTTCCGAGAACTCTACTTTGGGATTGGACAAGTTTGTATAATTTGGTACATAATTATGTTTATTTCAACTACATGATAAAAATAACGGAAGATATTCGTCAAATGGTCTAAATATTTCTTCACTAACCGTATCCACCAGTAATCATAATGATTCATGGCACGGTTTATGATGTCTCGTGGGACCCTTTCTTCTTTCAAAAATATCAATAATCTCTGAACGCCATGTTGAAACAACGAAGAACCTCTTTGGTTCAACACCAGCAATGTTCTGGCGTAACACATTAAGCACCTGTACAATGGAGTTAGACGCATAGTCAATGTCACACCTCGTACATAAGACTATCAGAGATCGTCATCTGTAGAGACAGTAGAAAGAACAGCGTGACTATGAAACAACTGCTGTGCGAATCCAATGCAGTAGCTGCAAGGCGAATGAGTGCCCTGGGTACAGCTTACCTAAGCCCGAGGACTAAATAACAGGCTCCTGCCCCTTAGCTATAGGGTCGCAATCGAAGTGTCATCAGGTGGACCAGGCTTCCTATAGTATCTTATCTCAAAGGAGGGGGCCAGATTCACCCGGCGACTCTGCAACTCTATGGGACCTATTGTGTCAGCACCTGTGTTTACGTGTTGCTTTTCTTCATAAGCGTTCGCTGCACGAAAACTACTATGCAGATAAGGGGTAGGAGCCTGTAGTCCTCGGGTTCAGGATAGACTGTACCCAGGACACTGTTTCGCCTTGCAGCTACTGCATTGCATTCGCACAGCAGGTGTTTCAACGTCTCTGTCCTCTCCACAGGCTCTATATAGATGACGGTCTCCTATAGTCCGATCTTATGTAGGAGGTGCTTCACAAAGAAGTGTCTGGTGAACGCTCCTACGATAAGACGAACGATTTTCCTATCATATCATATGTTGTTTATATAACTATTATTATCTGTATGTAGTAGTATTATTATCTGTGTCAGTTTTCCCAATAAACTCTATAGCGTGTTCTGAAGCGTGCTCTGAATCCCCTTATTAAGGTAATGCGGGGCTTAATTTTATTTTTCCTGGACTACTTCATTACTGCAACAGACGTCACTTTGAATACCGGTCTCGCATTATATTATACTGGTGCAGCGAGTGTTATGTTTAACTTACCAAAAAAATGCTCCTAGGCCAATAAACAAAACCATAAGGTACTGCATATAGCCTCGTATTACGTACCCTCCTGTATTACATTTGAAGAGAGCACATTGTGCTAAATCAATACTTTGTGCGAAGATCTGGAAAATAAAGTGTTGACTGTTTTAGGAGGGGGGAGGGCGGAGGAGAAGGAGGAAGGGAGGGAGGGAGAGAGTAACATATTTTTACTACGGAAATGTAATTGCCGCGGGGATGTATAACTATAATATAGATATTAGGGTACAGTACTCACCATGTGTAAGTTTTTCACTGTTATGTTTTGTTCTAGTGATATGTACCCAGGAACAAAGCAGTATCTCCGTCGTCTCATGTGGACCAGATTCTCATCTTCGTCGAATGTAAAGTGTATGCATTGCGAAACAAAAACGGAACCAGCCGAGAACAATACAGTCATGAGGATTATTTGCCATTTGAATAACTAAAATAAATATGTGTTCTATTTCAATGTGTTTTTTTTATTTTTTTATTTTGCTTGTTCTCGTAAATGCAAAGTCAAAAACGACAAGATCATTGTAAAGTGACAAAATCCTACTAGTATTATAAATGCAAAAGTTTATAGAGCTGTTTAGATGTTTGAACTCTAGCATGCAAAAACAACGAAAGAGATTTTGATAAAACGAGAGTTTTATCAAAATCTCTTTCGTTGTTTTTGCATGTTCTACGCGGGCGAAACCGCGAGAAACAGCTAGTTTTTAATAGATGCAAGTTTGAATTGTATACAAACCAATAAATAAACAATGTAGCCTGTTGGTTTATCCGTGATATAATTGAAGAATCCTATCACATTGTACAGAGGGAGAGTGTCAATTAAGAGATCGACGTTTGCGAATAGGCTAGGTTCCATTTGGATTTGAAATAAATTGTGAATAAACGGAAACACTGGCAAAGAACCAAATAAGTCTATGAGAAAACCGCGCGACAAATAATGCCACATACATTTCCGCCAGTCACTTATAACCAAACCACGCTCGTCGTAGTGAGGCATCTGAAAATAAATAATACATTTTTTCTAAGTCAATGGAATTCTTAGAATAATCCTTCAAATATTATAAACGCGAATAAGTTTGTAAGGATGTATGTTTGGATGATTTGGATGTATGTATTGATGTATGTTTGGATGGTATGTTTGGATGTTTGTAACTATTTCACTGTTAGCAGCATAAAGCGTAGGGATAACTACAGGAAAACTCATTTCACTATAATATTACAGGTATCATTTCCGTATTATTTATAACTAGGTATCTACCTAGAAGTTCTGCATCAGAAAATCCGAATAGTCTTCTTGTGAATCCCAGCCCAGTGAAGGGATTTGGGCATAAACCAGCATTGTTTTCGGAGAGGTCGCGGGTCTACCAGTGGACTTATAGACTGGTTGTAATATTAGAATACTAACAAACAATTTCATGGAAATATCAATCAGACCGACGCCATCGCAGAAAGCGTCGACCATACCAAAGTACTTCAGGTAATTGGCTCCACTACCACCTTGGAAAGAAACGTCACAATTATTTTTTAACGTACAAACTTGCAAAATGTCGAATTTATTAAACAAAAAATCATAGTTTCAATTTCAATCAGGATGGCACGAGATGGGTTAGTATTGGGACGTCCGAAACTATAATGCGGGCTCCAGACTCCTGTGTGATTCACGGCGTGAATTTTGCCGCGAACTCGGCGCGAAAAACATGTCCCTCCTCACTCGCTATCGTTCACAGTTTAGTTCGCGCGCTCGTCGAGAATGGACGCCGAAATATGCTATAATTCCTTTAGATTACTACTACTACTGCTGCTGTTTTCACGCGCGAGTGTGGATGTGTGCGCGTTCACGGGAGTTTCGCGCCCTCGAACCCTTTGACGCGGGCGCAAATGCCGACACTGAACGGGGACAAGGCGTGAACAGGCGCGAAGCCCGTGAACGGGCGCGAAAGACATCCACACTCGCGGTTCGCGCCTTTCACGGGTGTTCGCGGCGCGAATGTGGAGCTCGTGTAAGAGATAGAAAAATATGTTTTATAGAACCATTGTCATGGATTTTAAAAACTGCATTCATAAATAAAAAAAATATCACATATTGAAAAAAAAACTTACGTTATTTTATAATGGTTGTAAGGAGTAAATATTTCTATGAAGCCAACCTTGTATCTTTTGTGATGGAATATTTTAATCATCTCGTAAATTAAATCACGGTTTCACAACATTCGTTTACCTTGTATTGCCCTGCTCCAGATTGTAACAAGCACAGTTATCGCTCTAAATGCACTCCAATATATAATAAATCTGGAAAAAATTACTAACACTTTAGCTATTTCAATCTGTCATACAACTGACCAGTGCCACCGCAGCAAACCTACCTTCTCCGGTATGCTAAAAGTACCTACCCCGGTAATATTGACGTGTTTTTGAGACCTTTATTATTAACGACTTGTATATACGTACTTAATGTCGGTATACATTATATATCAACTGACTTATCTGGTAAGTATTTGAGGTCCAAGAACGGAGTCTTAGCATTGTAATGATAGTTTTATTTAGGTAACTAGCTGTTGCCCGCGACTTCTTCCGCGTGGATTTTGGAAGTAGGTAAGGTAGATAGCTATCTCTGCTATGTACATACTTACATCGTCTGGTTATAATTTTCCAATGAATTCTAGTAAATCTGAAAAGTATTTTGCATTTTGTATTTAAATGCTTTTTTAAAACCATTTTGTACATCTCTGGATAAAATCACCATATTTTAAGTTACCTTCAGGAACAAACTATGAACACCGTAGGTATCCAATTTGGTGAATTAGTTTTTGCGTGATGCCTGGAATAAACTTAATATAGACAGACATACAGACAAAAATAATAATAAAATGTTGTTTTCACTTCTATTGCTCTTAAATAAGACTTCTCATACCTATCAATTTCTTTCTGTTACTCTTTTTTTTATCGCCCACACTAATTTTTTTATAAAATTATTCAAAGTGCAGACACACGATTTCTACTGCTTTATGAAAAGTATAGATTTTGTTTATCTTAAGAGCGGTACATACAACCACATTTGTTATTCGGGAAAGCTATTTACTTCATGCCCTATATAGTGTTCATGTCATACCAAGCTTAAGACACTATGTTCGCAGCACTAAGCTGAGTTGAGACCCTTTGCACGACAACGACTGGATACCTAAAAATGGCAGTATCAGCTACTTAAGTCAAATATTTTACTTGTATTTTTTTTCTTTGTTGTTGCCTGAATGAAAAGGATCTCCTACTTACTGGTCGATAATAGAATGGGTGTGCAGCGCAACACGAACCTTGTTTCTGGGTGGTCTAAATAGAAGTCTTGAGGCTCATTGGCAAGGGACTCGTCGGCCTCTGGCTTTTGTCGCTGATCCGTTTTCACGCCTGCCAAGGACTGCCGAGCGTGAAAGATTTTATCCCGCAATTTCTTTTGGTACTGTAAAATCAACATTTACACAGTAATTTATTTAAGATTTTATCCCGCAATTTCTTTTGGTAGGTACTGTAAAATCAACATTTACACAGTAATTTATTTAGTAGATTAGCGTCAGTGGCGTGGTGGGAAAGAGCGGACTGTCATGTCGAGAGGTCCGAGTTCAATCCCCGGCTGGGCTATATACCGACCGTTTTTTTTTCTCGAAACTTAATAAGTAACATTTACTGACTGCTCTCAATCAGTGAAAGAACACATCGTGAGGAAACCTGCATACGCCAAAGATTAGAATTTCTATTCCAAAGTGGTCCCTACACGATCATGCGGCATGACATGCATTACGTGCTTTCACTCATGCATGACCGTCTAGTAGTAGTGATTGACACGAATGACAATTAATCATATTTTATATAATTATGCATCTCCCTATTACAAAATTATTATATAAAATTTGATATTTTTGTAATACGGAGAATGCATACGTAATATGTTTCCCCTTATTCGACTGTTCAGAGTTGTTTCGTTCACTTGACAGGCTATATTTAATTTTATACGGAAAGGAAACTCACTGCTCTGTGTTTTTTAATATACGCAAGAAGAAGTTCATCGAATTGTTGTCGAAATTCTTTTATGCATGTTTCTATGTATAACCACTCTATCGGGTAACGTTGAAGGGTTCCAAAGAAATCCTTTGTTGTTACGTACATAATCTGAAAATAAAACGAAATAACTTTAATAAACAAGAACAAAAAATTATTGGCGTATAAGCTACCAAAACAGGGAAAAATATCCTCGATCGCAACTAGTTGCGCACGCGGCCGTAGAGCAGTTAAACAAGAAAATAAATTCCTCGATCGTTAGCTAGTTACGAACCGTAGTTACGTACGTTGACGAAGGGCAATGGAGAAGGTAAGTTTGAAAACTTTATTTTTGTAATCTACATACCTATAATGCAATACCTAAAATAAAATTTCAAATCCATAGCCTCCTGAGTCCTGGGAGAAGTGAATGAATTTTTATTTATTTATTATTTCTTTTTATTTTTATGTTTTATGTTTTACGTTTTGTTTTTTTCTAATTTTTAGTCCTAGAAAGAAGTGAATGTCAAAAATACACTTATTTTATGATTATTATTTTTAAATGTTTTAGTTATGTTGTATTTTTACACTCACTTCGCAATCAGTGGCAGCAGTGAAGGTTCGAAGAGCTGCTTTCCCAAAAAATACTGAACTCATAGATATCATCCGTCGAAATTCCACATACCGTTTTACTAATTCACCTTCTTCAAGGTGATACTCGATCTTCACTGAGCCCTGTACACAAAATATGTATATAGGTACTTCATTTTAGTTTATTTTGTCATCAATCGGTGCTCTCATTTAAATACTCGATAATTTTTACGTAACGGGTAAATAACATCACAACAATTTTGGAGTCAAAACTGTACTGTAATGCATGCTGAATGCATGAATAAAATGAGGACTATTTTAATATTTAAAACAGTGTCAGCAAGTGTCAAAGAAAGGAGCAGTCCTACTGAATGACTGATAATTCAGGTAAGGTCAGGATAATGTAGCTAGGGGGCAAATGTAGTTGACTAAAAAATAGCTCGATACTGTTACGTTTTTAGAATGAGTTACGTCTGTGGCTCTATAGAGTATTCCTTACTCTCAATAGCCACAGACGTCACTTACCCTCTTGTCTGTGACCATACCGAGAATCGGTTTTTGACATTTGCCCCGTGTCTGTGACCATGCCGGGAATCGGTTTAGCTAAGTGTGTTCCCGTTTACCGCTCTAAGCAAAGTATTTCTATACCCTATCCTTTCTAAAGAATTACAGAATGTAAAGGAAGAAACAGGCTAGCAAATGAATGAATGGTTTTACGCACTTTTAGTACAACATACGTCAATAAGCGTCAGTTGAAAACCGTTAGAGCCCGCGCTCAAGTCGCTTTTGTTTCTTGTGCTTTCTTGGTGTATATTGTATGATATTCTTCAAAGAAAATCATTGAAGTAAACTTTAAAGTACCCCATAGTGATTTCATATTTTAGCTGCAATTCAACAGTAATACAAACGCAATTAAAAGAAATAGGCATAGTTCTTTATTTAGAATCTTAATTTCCTAGTAATTATCCAGAATTCTAATTAGAATCAGAGAAATTCCAATTTTAGTGAAACATTAAATTCAAAATGTCGTGTCTGTGACCATACCGGGAAACTGTGACACAGACATGACAGAATGAGATAGTGAGCTCCTAACAGACAAGAGGTTATTCAAAAAACGTAACAGTCTACCGAGATATTTTCAGTCAACTACATTTACCCCTTATAGCTACAACAGCCCCGGGTGACCATAAATAAGACTAGCGGACGCTCCGCTACTTCTTCTACGTTAAAGGGTAATCCTAGATGTTGAGATGGGATAATGATGAATCTAACTGTTAATAAAGAAAGGGTTTTCTTGAATAACAACAAAGGGCATCTTTTACGAATTTAGGGGTATTTGTTATTTAAGTAGGTAAGTATCTAGTTATATTAAAGGATCGTTTATAAATAATGATCTCCTCCGAAGGAAGGAGCATTATCAACATCGATCGTTAAATCGATAGGTTTTGAATCTGTGGTGCTGCTAAATGACAATGGCCTCCTGTTACACGGATGACAAGCTACTGCTGTAAACACTCACATGAACTATCCAAGTCGCATTCTTAGTTTGAACGCCGAAGAGAGCCAACGTAGTACCCTTTGGGAGAATTGCAAATCTTGATTTAGATGCAAGTTCCTTTATAAGTGCGGAGTCAGCCCCTTCAAATGCTCTCGATGAGTTTATAATGTTTTCAGCGATAGCACCGTGGAACCTCCAGTATATGTCATAGGGTTCGTCTTTTAATAGATTCGGGTACAAGACATCCATTCCGTAAAAATACTTATAATGACAAGTCAAATATCGATCCAACCGTTTCAATAGGTCTGGATGAATCTTGTAATGCTTATAATGAGACTTGAGGTCTTCCACGAACATATGATAAGTAATCTTATGTTTGTATTTCAGATACAAGGCAGCTATGAATTTGGCTTTCATCCACGACATAAATATAAATCCAAATAGTTTTAAGAAATGGCCAAAAATCAAATCTATGTAAGTTGTGGGTAGTGCTAGGTTCAGCTGGAGCTGCATCATCCAGCCGAGGAATATAGCCGTGAAACCGTGATAGTCTTGATCGCAGTTCTTGTCTTGTTTCTGGCACATGTTTCCATCAGTAAACAAATAGTTGGTATGCAAAGGCTCTATATATTTATGTAGGATATAAAAAAAGTAGGCACTCACGTAAACGGAGTAAAATTGAGTGAAAATTATCATTAAGAGTGCGTTATTTAGGGGGTTCCTGTGTCTATTCCAGTTAGTTCTGAAGCCGCCAGGCAAAAATAACATATAGGTTTTTAATAACCGATTAAATTGGCAGTGTTGACTAACTTCTGGCTTTCCAGCAACATAAATCACATTCTCTATCCAAGCAGTTGATAGCATATCCACAAGGAAGCGCAAAGTCTTTAGTCTTGCTAATAGTACAGTGACGAAAGTAACATTGTCTCTTTTATCCATAGCAGTCATCATAGAAATCAAAATGTCTACTATATAAATAACATCTACAGCGAATTGAAAAAATTTAAACCAAATTGGAATCCTATTTCTTACTAAATTTGGGGGATATAGTAGAAGTACAAGATAAAGTGTGTATATAACGATTCGATTCCAGATGACACCAAATGTTGAATTTGGCACTAAAATCCACGGAAATGTGACTTTACTGAACATAGTATTCGTTGCAAGCTGGTTATTAGCACACAACACTAGTTGTCCAATATATTTAGCGCAATGAAATGATACTTCTTCGCCGGGTAGCTCACATTTGCTACTTTCTATTTTACTTGTCTTCCATTTTAATATAATGTTGGATATTTGCCACCATCGTGTCTTAATCCACGCAATCCCTTCATCCTCGGACCGATCCTTCCCTCTTACACTTTGTTTACAGTCGTTTAAAGTACGGGCGTGTTTGATCCTCTCTTGAGCAAGTTTTAGCACTTCGCGTCGATCTCGGGGAAATTTATGCAAAGACAACAATATATCAAAACGGGTAATAACAAATATTTCACAGAAAGTGAAGCAGCGAATCATTACCTTTCTATTCAACGGAGGTACATAAAAGCTAATGTCTCCAAAGAGGGTGCCCCCTGACACCGACAATAATGGCGATGTGCTGTCATCCGCCGAGATCAACTGCACTATACCAGACTTTATATAATATAAATTTGTGTAACAATGCTTTCCGGAGAAGAATCTTTCACCAGGGAACTTGTATTCCAATTTTATTCGTTCACAGAGCCATCGTTTGTGCGACGGCGATGTATTTCTAAAAGTTGGACTATGATAAAATACTTGCCAGGATAGATCTTGTATGATATCTAATCTGAGATATCTCGGTAATTCGTTAATAATCTCAGGCAAAGCGGTGAGACCCCGACTTTTGTTCCAAGAAAGTGAGTAAAAATTGTCAACGCTAAGATGAGCAATGCGAGAGGGGTTTCTCCGTTGCGTTTCCTTTATTATTCTAGTGACCCGCGGATGGAATAAAGCGATTCGTCGCATTCGCAGTAAGTACTCGCCGAACATCTTCGGGGTGAACACGAACATGACTAATACGAAACCCAAAATCGATAGAACTGTGAAAATTACAAATTCTGTGTAAGTATTGGGCTTTACTTCGCCATTTAATGTGTTTGTTATATAACAAATTGAAAGCACTGCACCCAAAACATAAGCATTGAAGCCTTCGTGCAAATCTGGAAACTGAAAACATTTCAAACACCCATAAATTTTAGGAACTTACTTATTATATTAAAACGTGAAACTTATTATGTGCTCATTGGATTTCGTATCATATTAACTTTTATTTTAAACTAGTTAGATGTTTCCCCCGGTTTCGCCTGCGTGGAATCAGTTTTTTTTCCCGCGGGAACAGTTTATTGCGGTAAAAAGAAGCCTATGTTTTCCCTCGGGGTTCGAAGTTTCTCCACACCAAATTTCAAAATCAGTTCAGCAATCTAGGCGAGAAAGGTAACAGACAGACAGTTACTTTTCCATTTAAAATATTAGGATAGATTCTGATTTATATCGAAACATTCATTCATGTTATTTTGCATTGGTTCTGTGTATACGTGCTGCCTTATGTGTCAAATAATGTTTAATCCATTCTAATCTAAACAACAACTACGCAAAATGAATCCTTAACCTTATATGACTATGCACATTAATTATATGTACTTAATTCCATTTCATGTACCATCCACCTAAATGTATAAAATGATTAAATAACCTACTTAGTTAAGCTAATTTAGAAGTCAAATAAAAATGAGTCGGCACTTACCGCATACTGCACATAAGCGCGCCAATCGTAATATTCAGATCCCGTACATCGTCGACAGAGCCCTTCGTGGGTCACTAACAAGCTGAAGCAAGTCAAGCAGTTAAATAGCAATAAACATAATATAATGTAGCCAATTATAAGTTTCGACATGGAATGCGTCGTTTCCAATGAAAAGTATTCGATTACTCTGTAACATCTGTAAAGAAAATAATTTCAGATAAGTAGGTAATTTAATTATAAAGCCTAGAGCAGAATTTAAACCTGCGACCTTACTGAGCTCGTTCGTGCCAACTGCTGCTTATACTTAATGAATTTTTAACAAGCATTGCACAGAAATTATTTAACGCATTCATTTATATACCTAGCTATGGTTTAACATATTAATATCAACTTGAAAAACCATAGGTAATAATTTATTTGTTTTAACAAAAAGGATCATAGAAACATACGAAGGTCGCTCGGGATTATTTGGAGCAAATGTAGTTGACTGAAAATAACTCATTCTTAAATCGTAACAGTATCGAGCTATTTTCAGTCAACTACATTTGCTCCCTAGCTACGATAGCCCCGGGTGACCATAGACTGCTCGTATTATTTGTACAAAATATAAACCTTTTGTTTATCTGTTCGTTATTTGTAGCGTATTGTGATACATTAGTCGATATATAGTTTAGTAATAATATCAATACACATTTAAACAGGTACTCACATGAGAAACTCGTTAAAGGATAAAATATTTGGCCACAACTGAATTTTAGGACAATAATCTACAGCCAACAGCCGGTAAAATGGCACCAGAGATAATAAATCCAAAATTAAACATAAAGCCGACTTCGCCAAATGTTCCCTTTTCATAGCTTCATCTGTTACTTGCCTAAAATAAAATACTGTAATTCAGAATTCTATAAAATTATGACGTCATTGTCGTATAGGAAAATAGTTATGATTTTCATTTCGACCAAAAGTCGGGGCCACAGGAAGCGATATATGTAATTACAAAATATGGGATAGTTACGTCATAGCTACACTTACATAGGTGGACGGATAATTAGAAACAGGGCAAGATTTTCATACAATCGAGGTCACTTTGAAGCCATGGTTCTCCGTGAAGGATTGATCGGGGCGTGATCTGATGACGGTCATCGAGAGAGTAGATGGAGGACTTTTAGATGGCCATAGATATCCAACTGATCAGATCAGCCGTTTGGGAGCAGCATCGTCATGATTCCTTAACTTTACGATTTTCATACATTTTTATGCCATTTTGACAGGTTTTTTTCTACATGACGATGCTGCTACCAAACGGCTCATCTGATCAGTTGGATATCTACAGCGATCTGAAAGTCCTCCATGTACTCTCTTGATGACAGTCATCAGATCGTGCCCCGATCAATTCTTCACGGAGACCCATGGCTTCAAAGTGACCTCGATTGTATGAAAATCTTGCCCTGTTTCTAATTATCCGTCTACCGATGTATGTACACGTGAATTCCCTCGTCCTCATTGAATCCTTTTCCGTTTCTCCCTCTGGTAGGTTTTAGCGCAATTAATTTGAGCAAACTAATTCTTGCACCCACATTTTCCTAATACAGCCAGTACTTACTAGCCAGAGAGCCCAGAGATTATATTATTTTCATGCAAGTCTCTAACATGCTGTAAAACTAGGCAAACATAGACATTTTACAACTTACCTGTGTACGACATGAAGGAAAAAGTCTATTGCGTAAATGGGGTCGACAGCGGTGTAAATATATTTTATATATGTCATTATCCAATGCAACTTTTCTAAGTGCTGGCAGTACTGGATTGGATACACAGATTGCAGTGGTCCCTGGAAATATAAAAGCCTACTGGACTCTGGTCTCGACTTGCCTTGATAGGCCGGTCACAGTGGAGTCGCAAGAGCAATATTATATGCTCCAGGTGTGGAAATACAAAGGGTAGAACGCCGCGAGTAAAGTTGAACCAGAAAGCGCATCTTTGATCTGTTCGCCCATGTTGTTCATATAAATATGCCCCCCTTTGAGTGAGCGCTGCCTAAAGCCTCTTCTGTGTATCTTGAGCCTAAAGTGGCCCCACACGATCATGCTGCATGACATGCATTACGTGCTGTCACTCATGCATGACCGTCTAGTTGTAGTGATTGACGTGCATGACATGCAAACTACGTGCATGACATGCTAACTACGTGCTGGCCGTTGCTTCACTGTATTATGTGATTGATAGCAAGCATGAAGAAGAAGAAATTCTTAGACGCATGTGAATGAAGTCCACCAACCCGCACTGGGCTAGCGTGGTGGACTATAGCCCGAACGCCCTCGTTGCGAGGGTAGGCCTGAGCCCCAGCAGTGGGGACATATTAATAGGCTGTTGATGATGATGATGAGGATCCATCATGCAGCATGATAATTCACGTAAACGTAATGCATGTCATGCCGCATGATCGTTTAGTGAGCCCATAAGAGTCACAGGGAATTGGTCAATTAGGTTTCATTTCAGAACATACCATTACACATTTAACGAGAACAACGACCAGAACTATTTTCTTGAAAACTTGATGAAACGGCAGGAATATAATGTTGATTAACTTTATTGGCTGGTGTATTTCCATTTCATCGTCAACCACCCTGCCCAAGCTGATTCTGCTTTGACCCTTGCCGCCCACACTGCTCGTCCGACTGGCCGGCGAAGCGAAAATACTCATAGTCCGACCGTCGTTCGGCTGGACGCTGATTCGTTCTGTTTGTTGCATGTTGATATCAAATGACTATCAAACACTATAAATACTCTAATAAACTACACTAGAAAATTAAATTAATTATAAACCGTTATCGTTTAATGATAAATGTAAAAAAAAATTAACAGATTTTCAATAGATGAATTTAAATTCTCTTCGATTATTTGACAAGTCACTACCATCTTTCATCACATGACAAGAACATGATTTTGTTAGAAATTTACCATAGACTCGACAGACGATTAACCATCGATTGTAGTTATCGACCTCAGGCTGAGACCTCAGCTAACGACCATGGAAGTACTAATATCAGTTCCATGGGTATCGACTTACCAAAATATCTGTGAACTGAAGGGTGGCTCTGCCATGGTTCCATGAAAATCTATAATACCACTACTTACGTACATTGAGGATACTTCTGTCTACGACTAGGTACTTACGCTGTATAAAGCTCATCAGAATTTCTTAAAATCAATGCTCAAACAATGCACAGCTTAGTATAAAAAAACATTGCAGAAAAATCCACGAATAGCATCAGCCAAAAATATTGATCGGTGCCCTTCGTGGACTAGGCAAGGTGCTATTGGCGCAGGTGATTCAGACGGGTGCTGTAGCTGGACTATGTCGAAAATCGACAAATACTGCAACATGAACAATGTTTATTACAATTTCTAAAAATCCTATATAAAAATATAATAAAGCAACTAACTTATTTAAGAAAAGCCGCTACTGCCTTAAAAGTACCAAAGGGCTCTATTTTCTTATTTCATCTGCATAGTACTTAAGGAACCGGAAAAGATAGTCCTATATAGAATACTTACCCATTTCTCGGACTTTGATTTGATTACAAAAATGAAAATAAATTCGAGAATCTTGTATTAAAGTTAAAGCTCCATCTATGGATCTAATGCTGATTTTAATGAATAAGCGCCATCTTTTGTCCTACTGAGGAAGTTCTATATAGAGTTACAAGCAAGTTCTATACCTACAAGCAACTATTTCTGCAATTACGCCAGGTGGCGCTTTAGACCACAATAAGTTGAGTAGTTCATATTTTAATCGATAGATGGCTATAGAGTACGCAAGATGAAAATATTGGTTGTCGGGAATGTGCTACGTTTACAATATTTTTTAATTTCAAAAAGTAGAATATTATGTTATGGGGTGAACAGCCACCTGCTGCGAGCTGTGAGGTCACTTTATCGTGACAACAAAGCCTGCGTGCGGGTGGAGGACAATATGTCGCCCTGGTTTGATGTCCTTTCAGGCGTCAAGCAGGGCTGCGTAATGTCTGCATGGCTCTTCATCATATATTTGGATAGGTGTCTCCAGTGCATGAAAGATAGTGAAAGAGGTATGAAATTGGGTGACTCAACGATCAGCGATCAGAGAGCGTCAGTGGCGTAGGGGATAAGACGCGGCCTATCATATCGAAAGGTCCGGAGTTCGATCCCCGGCTGGGCCATGTACCAATGGGTTTTTTCTCGAAACTTAAGTACATTTACTGACTGCTCTCAAACGGTGAAGGAAAACATCGTGAGGAAACCTGCATACGCCGAAGAAGAAATTCTTAGGCGCATGTGAAGTCCACCAACCCGCACTGGGCCAGCGTGGTGGACTATAGCCCGAACGCCCTCGTTAAGAGGGTAGGCCTGAGCCCCAGCAGTGGGGACATAAATAGGCTGTTGATGATGAACGATCAGCTGTCTACTCTATGCTGATGACGCCGTTTTAATGGCACCGTCGGAGGGGGAGCTACAGACACTAGTCACAAGTATGAAAGAAGAGTGTGAAGAAAAAGGTCTAAGACTGAATGCTTCCAAAACTAAGGTTCTGATATTTGAAAGAGATGATGTACGAACAAACTGTAATATTTGGGTGAATGGAGAATGCCTAGAACAAGTGAATGAAATTGTATATCTGGGAAGTATGTTTAATAGGAATGGAAGATGTGATTCGGATGCAGAAAGGCGTATAATGGCTGGAAATAAAGTTAATGGTGCTCTGTCCGCGTTGACGAAGAACCAGAATGTGTCGAAAGACGCCCGTCTGGCAATTCACAATGCGGTGTTGGTACCAACTCTATTATACGGCAGTGAAACCTGGGTTTGCCAGAAGACGACTGAAAGTAAGTTAAATGCTGTGGAGATGCGATCTCTACGTCAGCTGTGCGGCGTTACCTTGGCCGACCGGATACGCAACGAAGAGATACGCAGTATGGCTGGACTGAATGAAAGTGTCATCATTAAGATGAAAAAAGGTATGCTCCGTTGGTTCGGACACGTTGAGCGAATGAGTGATGAACGAATGACGACGCAAATATATCGAGCGAATGTGATTGGTAATAGGAGCCGGGGACGACCTAGACTGACATACGAGGATCAGATAGAGCGGGTGCTCACAGACGGACACGTAAAGAGCACTCGCGTCCCACGGCGAGCGTGTATGAAGAGAATGATGAGAATGAGCGAAGCGAAAGAGGTGTGTCAGGATCGCGATACTTGGCGCTCCGTTCTTTCTGCCTACCCCGCCAGGGACATAGCGTGAAGATATGTATGTATGAATATTATGTTAGAATTGATTTTCTAGCTGAAGAGTTTGCTAATCTCTGGAAAGGTTGGTATCACAATGACTGGATCGCAAATGGACTACGTAACTCGGTAATGTACGAGTAACAAGCGGTCGCTCTTAGTCTAAATCTCAAAATACCTAAGTCGCAAAATGACTACATCGCAGGGAGTTCGAGGAAGGCTATAGACTATTTTAACATCACGCTACTGTCCTTTGGAGCCGAGCGAAAAGGAAAGAAAAATCTGATATAACTTATAAAACGCGGGTAACGCCGCGGGAAACAGCTAGTTAAGTATAAATGTATTTATTCTATTTATTACACACTGCCTGTAAGTTGCCCACCACCTGAATTTCCTAAACCACTCGATGGCAGGCAACGGATAAAGCGCCGGCAGTCATTTATCTTTGTATGGGATTGTATGAAGAGGGACACCATTAGACGCAGGAAAGGCGCAGCACTTTCATCATCATCATAATCAGCCGAAAGACGTCCACTGCTTGACAAAGGCCTCTACGACGACCGGTCCCGCGCCAACCTCATCCAGCCGGGTCCCGCGACCTTCACCAGATCGTCGATCCTTCTTGTGGGAGGCCTGCATACGCTGCGTCTTCCGGTACCTGGTCGCCACTCGAAAACTTAATGGCCGCCAATACTTTGTAAGGAGTCTTTTTCGCGCCTGTGTGGGGTGGTCTGATATTTCTGAGCGAATATTGCATTCTTTGTGCGCCACGCTACGCGGCACTCGATCTAAGTCTGTGTGACAGCGCTAGATAAAATACCAGTTCTGATCTCCTCACAAGATATTACAATTACACTGCGGACTCATTACAAACGCATAGATATCTAGATATAACCTATCTACTGCCGTCTGCAGATTTTAAGACAAGGGACCAGTCAAGAATAATGGTAACTAATACCTACTATTATTTCTTCAATTCTATTCTAATTATAAAACCTAAAGTTTGTTTGTTTGCTTGCTCCGTCATTATCAGCCTGCACTAGTCCACTATTGGACATAGTCGCGCCACTGAATTATTTTATTATAGGTAAGTACTTAAAAATCATAGTAGGTACTATCTAGAGTTTGTTGCATTCACTCCATTAGCAATTTTGATCATTGAATTGGACTTGATCCTCATACCTCCCTTATGACCAATTTCTGCCAATTTAAATTCCACCAAGAAATTGTCTCCCATGCCTGATAGTCTTCAGAACGAAACTTGTCAAATCAGTTACAGTGCGAAACTGATCCAAGATGGCCACTGATGACGTCACGCGTCGCGGACTGATAATGCCTGTGATTGGTTCGCACGTGACAGTCGGTCATAAGTGAACACGTAGTGGCAAAAAAAGCGTACACAAATTGGAGACAATGTAAAAAATATTGGCATTTCAATAACAAATGTATGTAATTCGATATTAGGTAAAATGATTGTTTCCAAAAAACGAGAAAGTCAGATTGTTCGTGCGAATAATACAGTGCGATCACGATTTACGAAGCAAATCAGTATATTTTCATTTCCCATCAGAATACTCTTAATGTGATAAAATAAAAGGGTTGATGGAGATGGGAATAGTGAACGAATTCAATCGTAAATAACGTGCTAGTAAGTTTGCAAGTATGTGTACGGTAAGGATCACATTATAGTATACGAGAAAGCGCCACAGACACATTGCATTATTACATGGCTGACAATAATTCTGCATTGCTCACAATTTTCTGGATTTGTCTCAGCACTTGTCGTGGTATGGCGTTATGCAGCAGTGAAGCAAACATTGATTTTCGATGTTGTTATCGGGGAAAATTGAAACAAACCGACATTGTCTTTTTCTATTTGTCTGAATACATGACATTGTAGCACTGAAGTCTAATTTATAATATTCAGCTCATTAACTAAATAATTTTTGAATTCTTTCCAAGAAAAGCGAGTCCATCAGCCGTCGCTCCGCAAAAGGCTAGATCGGCTTGTATTGTTCAGACAAGCATTATGAGCCTAATTGCTTTTTAGACTACAATTAAGCCAAAAGTACGATCATCGTCATCATATCAGCTTATAGACGTCCACTGCTGGACAAAGGCCTTCCCCTGGGATCTACACGACGACCGGTCCCGCGCTAACCTCATCCAGCCGCGTGCCGCGACCTTCACCAGATTGTCACAACGCAGACACACACAAATACCTGTAATATATTGGAATGGTGTAATCGACGGAGATACTACAACTGATGGTACACTATTGCATGACTGCTACCAAGACGCGTCGCCACAATCCGATCTTGTTACGAAAATTATTGTGATACGATGATCGTTGTCGTTTCGATAGACTATTATATTGTTTCTGTTCCACTCGCAAACCTTTCTTGAACATTATTATGTCCTATTGCACATCATTATACAAAATGGCGACAATCATCTAGAATGCATGCCGAACGTGGTTCTACGGATAGGTATTCTATCCAATGATTCTGTTGCGCTGTCACTTGCTGATTATTTTGAAATCTACACTTCAGAAGAGATTGGCGGAAAAATGAATAACTGTACTAACTATTGGAATTTTATGTATGTCTATTTGTTCAATTCAATTCAATACACTTTATTGCACATTTAAAAATTACAGACAAAAAAAGAGAAAAACAGATATAGTAATGTACATCTAGGCGGTCTTATCGCTAAGAGCGATTTCTTCCAGACAACCTTTTGACTGTCACTCAAAAACTGACTTATCTATTAACATCAATACAAACAGGACTGCATATTTAACATTAGAAAACCATCTAAAAACCACTAGGGCTTTCTAAGTTAATCGGTTTGCATTGACTTTGAAAAAATGAAGCATGGGCTGGTCGGAGTCAGTAAAGAGGCCACACATATAGCTGCACGTCTAGTGATACTGTTTATTTGTTCTAGCCCGTCCAATCTCACGGAACAAGCATACAATTACAAATCAGCCTCCCATGGCACGAGTTATTAAACATTACATTCTAAGCGCAAGTTTTACAGACAATTTAGTACAACAAATTATAACGAAACGGTGTAAGGTAGAAGCGGGGAGCGGAGCGGTAACAAGGGCTGGAGGTATACCCAGGGTCCATCCATTAGATCCTGAACAGTTATTTGTATGGCGACTTTTGGTGATTGTTGGGAATAATTACAAAAATACCAATTTGATTCATACTTACAATACTCACGGTCAGTGGTCCCGATGCAAATATCCAATAAAATACATATTTATAATATTTGTATTTAAATAGCAGTAAAACCAGTACCTAAGTACATGGACTTAATCAAAAACTAAGTGGCTTTATTTCGTAATATCCTTTATTTCCTTCTGAAATGTTGGTGGTATTTAAGTCTTTGAGACAGTATTGTTGGAATAAAATATTTCTTTCCTTTTAAGGGTTTAGTTATGGGTGCAAATTTTGGATGAGAATTTAATTAAGTATTCTGCTTATATTAGTCACATAAATAGTGGGAATAACACGATACATAATATCTTTTATGGGTAGGGTAGTATACCTAGCACTAATAATAAGCAGCCAAGGTTTTGCGACGCATAGCTAATAGGCTGTAAGGCATCCCGCCAAAGTTCATAAAACAAACCCGAGCGGAGGAGAGTGCGCGGGCGCAACGCAGCGGGGCGCGATCTCTGACAGTAACAGACATACGGTTAACCTTTAGATTGAGACGTGAACCGCCGTATAATAGCTTCGAGATGTGTGCATAGTAATAATGTCTAAGTAGGTATGTTATACAAAATATTTTCTATGTTCGGTCAGAGGTGAGTAGTTTTTGTTAATTTTTTTACTTACAGTAACCTTAATGTAAATGGGCTAAAGTTTATTATGAGCCGAAGGTAATTGATATGCACAAACGCATGCATTCACGGCGATAATATCATGACGCATATGTCAATAGCATAAATAAATGAAAAAAATGGTTCTTATTTGTACAAAAACCGTCCTCTCATATCAATCTCATTATTTATTTATAAATAGAGTGAGCAAAGTATTGCCTACTTTTTTTGTAATAAATATTATTAACTTTATTAATTGATAAGTCATCTAGGTAGAAGTTTTTAAACTGAATTTGTGGCGTTATCTGTTAATAAACAATTTAGCTACTGATGTTAAAACCATAGATACAAAAAGTTACCATAACGAGAAACGAGACACGTGCCTCTCACTTAACAAGAACTGTATGTAGTTAAGTACGAGAAAAAAGCTGATCTCAAATTGGCACGATCCAAATAATTAGATGTATAAATCATCCTTCGAAATATATTTATGAAGAAATACAATCGGGTGGTCGCGTTAGGAACTGCTTGCAGTGAGGAAGCTAAGCGATAATAAAATGTCTTTGCTTATTCGTGAAGATGCAAATCTGCTAACTAAACGTCATCATCATCATGATATAATAATAACAGCTTTTTGACGTCCACTGTTGTGATCGAGGAACTCACAGCAGTCGGCCATAGGATTACTTTTCAGATGCTTTCAGGATTTGTTAGATCTGCTCCTCGAAATCGCTATTTTCTTGTATTTTATTTTCAATTCTACATTTTTTCCAGTGACCTCCTGAAAATAGACAAGGAAATATTGATTTCGGGAATAACCTAACAAATTTTGTATTCAGTATGAATTACTGGTTTATTGTAATGTTACACGCTAAAATAAATATCGTAAAGTAGTAGTTATACTTACTTTAAAAATAGAACTAGAGTATATTTAAGTACCTAATGTTAGTCGTATATTGATTTCAATTATTGATTACCTACTTAATTGCATATGTAACATTTAGTAGGTATTGATACCTGCGACTTAGTGTTTATTCTGCAGAAAATCGCATTTTTTTTTTAAATATAGCTTTGATTGCTTCTTTCACTGGTTGCCAACCTTTATATCTGCAGGTGGTGTTAATTTAAAACCTACAAGGTACCTACACAAATAAATAATCACTTCAAAATAATGCCTGCTATGTATTACATTTTCTTTTATACAAGCATTATCTGCGGTTTCACCTATAGGTATTCCATTTGACTTTATTATGTCTAGATAAATTAGGTACCCGTACTTGTATAGAAAAAATGCTCTTTTAAAATATTGAGTCAATTTTATAATTAAAGAAACGGCTTCCAAAATTAGTTTTATGCCCTAACCTAATCACCATCTTGAGCAGTTTTTTAAAAAGAATATACTACATGAAATAGGTCGGAGGTTACGAGTATTAAGTTTAGGCATAGACGACGATAGATGCTGTTGTCCGCAATCTGTATTTATCCTATAGTCAACTCATACGACATCCACGGGATTGCTGGCATTTACTATTCTTCTTACTATAATAGTAAGAGGAATAGTAACTGCCAGCAATCCCGTGGATGTCTACCATAATAATTATGGTAGATACTACCTATATTCTGTTCAGGATACCACACGTACCTATTTATAGGCATAGGTATCCTCTCTATCGACATGGCACAGTATCATCATCATCATATCAGCCTGTAGACGACAAAGGCCTCCTCCAGGGAACTCCACGACGGCCGGTCCTGCACTAACCTCATCCAGCCGGGAACCGCGACCTTCACCTGATCGTCGGTCCACCTTGTGGGAGACCTCCCTACGCTGCGTACAGTGCACAGTACAACGTCGTTTGAATTACACAGACAGACAAAATGCGCACATGTTGTTTTAAATTACGGTAAAATGTTAAATTAATGACTACTTTATTGAATTTCAAATAGATTAATGTGCAGCCCATGATGTTTAGATCGTAATGATATCAATTTATTAATTTCATACAGATTTTTTTGGACCGTATCTATTTTTCTACTGCTGTCGATTTTTTCCGAGAATCAAATTGATGCATGTATATATGGTAGCCGACGATCATTCATTACTGATATTATAATAATTTTCATATCTAATGAGCTATACTAACCAGTAGCCTATAAAATAAATAACATAGAATTTCACGCCCAATTGGATTCCATGTAACATGACTATGAGTAGGTATTTCGAAGAAGTAAGTATGACATGATGCCTATGATATCGAAAGGTCCGAAGTTCGATCCCCGGCTGGGCTATGTACCAATGGGTGTTTTCTCGAAACTTAAGTACATTTACTGACTGCTCTCGAACGGTGAATGAAAACATCGTGAGGAAACCTGCATATGCTAGGTATAGTAACAAAATGTACCTACTAGAATAGTATATTTTCCAACAATGCAAAGCAAGTTTATGCAAAATATATTTATATTACACCTGAAAAATGCCAACTCTTCAAACTATATTAACGGACTTTGACTAGACTCACATTAATACTTTTAAACAAACGAATTCTCAATAAGTACAGTGTGCCCGGACAGACGGCTGGACGGATTTGCGAGGCACCGGCTCTCGTAAGTTTCTTTCATCGCACTTATTTGCATACTGAGCTCAGACACAGAGTTCGATACAACAATAACAGTACAGAATTCTCTCCTTACACAGTCGAAGAATAGAACATGCTGTCATAGTATGGAACAGAACTTCTGTGTACTTAGGTTTTGGGAATTTAGGAATTTTTGGAAATAAAATTATTCAGTTATCGATATCGATTCTTTCTGTAAAGGATTGGTTGTGCGAGAAATGTTTTTGACCCGAGTAGCGAATCTGTATATCACCGCGGACAGCCTTAGTTTTCATGCATAGTATCTTCATCTAGTTATTTATTATACATAGGTATTAACATAGTATATAAATGACTATCATTTTTGCTTCTGCCTAAGTACCTACAACTACAGTCATCATTCGTTGATTAGGTATTTACTTTCAGGGCAAATAGTTGCTTTTTAATTTTTGTAACGGTACGAGTAAATGATTGTGTGTAATAAATAAATCTATCCAAAAGCCATTTGCTTCAAGTCTGGTGTGGTAAAAAGTGTAAAATTATTTTCATAGCGCGCTCTCTAATCGTTTTTACGGTCTATGTAAGTTGATTTAGGTAGAGTGTGAGCGGACAACAGTGCTGTCGTAATTTTGACTTGTTATCGACCTGTTACTGTTATTTATCGCTGCTTAAACAAACAATCCGACGGGGTCTTTTTAATGCCCAATCTGAAAATGCATACAAAAATGTTAAAGTAGCAGTAGGTGTATAGGCAAGATAACGATGTTATTTTTAGAATTGAATGCCTGTCTATAAAATTTGGTTACAATTTGCCGGTGTTATTAGTTACAAAGTGGATCCTCTAAATTTTGTCTTTCTAGCAATACAATACGATTAGAGTAACAAATGTCAATGAATAAAATAGTAAAACAATCTGAAAAGTCAAAATAAACAATGTCAAAAAGGAAATTTAAAACTAGCAATCAAAGTGTAATAAATAGGGAGTGCAATCTTGCAGCAAATTCTTCGATCTCGGTATTTGCAAGATTGAGAGGTCCAATCTTGCAAGATCTCGGTATTGCGAGATCTTGCAGTTCAGCAATATATTTTTAGAAATTAAAGGTAATCATTCAACTTTTACACCATTTGCTGTGTCGGAGTAATTTATTTCCATAAATGTAATTATTACAGTAATTACGAAATATTTTTTCATTATTTTGAAAGTACCTAATTCCTCGCAATACAACACGTCTAGCGTTTCACTTAATTGACTTCGGATACCTACTGTGTGCCAGATATCCAGCTGCAGATAACGCCCGTTCTGCCTTAACGCTGGTCGGCATATAGATGATAGGTATTGGTGAGCAAAATTATCCTTTCATTCCGCTTATTCAAATAAACTTAATTATTTTAAAGAAGAATTTCAATTAACGAACAATGCACTCTCAAAACGTTGTCGCGGACGAGCTTTCAAAGTCATCACTAATTCTTGATCAAGGACACACACACACACACCCTCTCACCGCTTATCCTGGCGCACCGACCGTTCTGCTCGCTTAGTTATTCATCAGTTCTTAGTTGCCTCTGGCGCGCTCCTACGAATGTAAAGATGGTGATTAAATGCGACGCTGCGGAATCTTGCAAATCTTGCAAGATCTCGCGCGATTTTTAGTGCAAGATCAATCTTGCAAAATGAGCGCGGGATCTCGGAATTTCGAGATCTCGGTATACCGAGATTGCACTCCCTAGTAATAAAGTGTCAGTCAAATGTAGGATTTTTAGATTTTTAGTTTCTGCTTTTCGGTGCCTCTACTTATAATCTACTTGTAAATTTTGCATAATGTGTTATAATCCGTGGAATTGGAAGTCATCACATCAAAGATGAATGATGATAGATTATACCTATTATTATTTTTCTAGTGTAAGAAACAATTTCATTATTCTGTAAAATGAAAACTATTATTTTCATAGAGAGTGTAGCAAAGCAATGCAGAGATTTTATCTGAGTAGGTAGGTATATATATTTTCTATTGAATAATAAATTCTAAGTAATAAATAACTTCGACACATTTCTTCCAAAATTTTCGAATTTCACGCATTTTTAATTTACGGTGTCGTCGTGTATAGGTAAACTTCGATCCATCAAAATAAACACAAAATCGACGGCTAAAGTAAAAGTGGGACAACCCGACTTTCGATCAAAACGTGATACGGCGATGAAAATCAACATTATTTACTTAACACATTCGCGTAATTTAATGCTTGAACGAGTTTATTTGGCAGAAAACGTTGATTTTACTGCTCATGAACAAGCTTTAATTATTGTCAAAGTTGCTATAAACGTCTGAGAAATAGTTAATAATAGTTAAATTTATTGTTTGTTTCAGTTTAGTTTGGCTCAACGGTTAGTGGATTGCATTCCAATCTCAGCTCAGTGTTTATTTTGTTTTCGGCTAAACACGTTTTCTTCTTTGCACGATTTCAATACTTAATTGTTACCGTTTCCCTTTGGAGAAAGCATACGGTTGCGTGAAGGGTCGGGTCGCATGCTTAAAAATATTATTATTTATTTATCGTATGGATATTCACACAGCTGGTTTGGTCACTGTTATCATATCAACGAGGCATCGAATTGTTCCAGGTCGGATACTGCTGCTGGGATCAGGTCGTTGATGTCCTTAGAGAAATATTATGGGTGCTTGTCTTAAAACTACTAGTGTGTAAAATCGTCTTTATAAACGTAGCAATACATGGTATTTTGATTGGAGAATTTAGTGAGCGAGTGTGTGAACACTATTGTTTATCATCAAATCTGGTGATCCAGTTAACGTTTAGTCTTATCGTCTAGCTAACTCTGCGAGTTTACTGCATTTCATATCTTCGCTCCGCCGCTGCAGTTACTTCGTAAATGGAAATCTTCGCTTCACAAAACTCGTGATTATTCGAACAACTCTTCATTACCCGCGTCTATAACACAATCACTCAATTTCCATCGCTCCTGTCAATCACAAATCAACGTGAGTGCAGCGCGGAAATTCTTTGATAGACGATTGATTGTGGCAGCGCTGAGGAAACGCGCAGAATTGCCATTCTCCGGTGCACTAGCTGTTCACAATCGCGAGGGGTGGTTTTTGAGGGGTGTGGTTATATTATTGCATTAGACAATACTGAAGACAGAAGATTTTATGCGTAGAGAAACAACAAGGTAACAGGCACGTAATACATCTTTGGAAGGTTTTTGAAGTTTCTAGTACAACATTAAAGTAACTCAAGCTTATGAACTTACTTAGTAATTAGTAATTACCATGGCAAAAGATATTGACACCTTAACGGAGGAAAGACCGAGTCAGAGGCGGCTTGAAGAAAAAGATTTACTTAACTGGTGAATCAGTCCTTACATACTTCAATTCCACGCTAATGAGAAGCTTAAGTTAATGTTAAGTAAGCACTGTTGTACATCTGTCCTATGCTTAGCCAAGTAAAGCTGCTTACTTATTGTTGCTTCCTGCATTGTGATTAAGTTGACAACATGTTTATTGGGTGGCTGTGGAATAAATCGCTAGTTATGACAGTTTGCAGGCACTAGGGATTTGTAGATTTATGTTTTCAATTGGTGAGGTTCAGCTAAGTTAGAGATTAAGTACAAGATGACATCGACATAGGTAAGTTAAGCAAGTTGTGAGCATTATCTATTTAGTTATCATTTTATACTTGCGATGAAGTGAAGTGAATAACTTAGGATAGGTGCGAGCAAACATCAAACTGTGTTACTTAAACTTACTGTGCGTATGAAATAGGATAATAAATTGTAAGTCCACACCAAAGTCTAACAGAAACTTTATGTAGAACACATTTATATGAAATAGGTAAGTAAATTACTCAAAGGTAAACCATTATAATGGTGTTTTCCTAAAAAAAACGATTACAAAAACAATTACAGAGATAATTAACCCTGTGTTATTTATAAGGCAAATATCTATAACTCCAAAAGAGTAGTCTTCAGAACGCAGAATCAATTTATTTCACATCCGCAACAAAATTGCTTAAACAAGGAACTGAAGAGGAAATTGTCAATAATAATTATGCATAAGATATTCAAAATGACAAGAGTATTATCTTCCAAAGTTGTTTGAAATAATATTGTAAACCCATATTTATTTAGGGCTAGGACCCTAACTCTTATAAAAAATGCAAAACTTTTTAAAATCTTTATGCTAATACGACTGAACTGATTGTAAGGAAATTTGACGCAGTGATAACTTATAACCTGGATTATCATATAGAACAGGTAGCAGTTTACAACGATAAAGAAATGTACCTATTTAATCAATGAAATGTCATTAATAAAGCAGATAGGGGTAACACGAAGCTGACGCTAGTGTTACGAAGGGTGTGGTCCATTAAAAGTTAAAACACTTTATACTAGGTATCATATTATTTTAAAGTGATCAAACGTACAGACAATACAGTATAAAATACCTACCTATAGGTATTTTATGTTAATCGGCAAGAAATGTGTTATTCCCGGTACTTTAATTTGGTTCACCCGTGTCTTACCTTATTAAAGTATTATTACTCACGACATCATTATGCCTTTCTCATTCATGCCTCATCAATTCAAGTCACATTCTCGAGAGAAAAAACCGACACGCGGAACTGTATCAAACCGTAAATAAATCAAATTGACCTCGAAAACTTCTTTTGTTGCTTTCGGCAATTTTCACCCATTATTTAGGGCTGCCAATAATTCTGCAATCAGGGTGTTATTGCATTTACTGAAAGAGGGAGAAATACAGGGCCTTTACTCATATTACTTTACTGTGTTCCGATTGAAGGTAGAGTCTAAGACTTGACAACAACATTATAACTTGCCTCTTCATATTTTCTATATGTGGATTGATCTCAATTAAAATGTAATATTATAATTGCTTTCCGGTTAAGTTTTATCCATTATAATTATAATAGAATTACAAATAATAACTTTGTTTGACCCAACACAAATTATAATTTCTGATTGCATATGGTTCAAACACAATTTTCTATCTAATCGTTGTTTAGAATAATATCGTATCTATCTAAATCCAAAATGTGTTTAACTTCCACATATCTTTACAACTGATACTTACTAACAAACTGCGAAATAAATTACCTACATAGCGTTCATCGCGTGTAAATTTTACTGTTTCGATTAAGCCATTTCTCCAGTTAACTTCCTTAATTCGACAGCCCTAACATTATCGGATCTTTTCGGTGCAAAAAGAGCAATTTGGGTCACGTTTTCAACTTTTTTCTCAGCCTTCAAGTCCCGTAAGTACATGCTCACGAGTCGGCGATTGTAATTGTTGCATTCATTGTTCTCGGAGATAAACACGGAACAAGCCGAGCCGTTTAATTAAAAATTTCTTGCATGGGAAATGGGATCGGGTCTGGGTGAGACTTTATTGTTGAATACACCTTATTGTTATGTTGCGTTTTAAATATTATCTTAATTATAGTCATGCATGAGGGACAATTGGAAATTAAAGAGGAACTAGATGACCAGATGTAACAGCCTAATGATTCTGTTCTGTTCTTGAAGAACAGGCCAGCGGGGCGGGCCGATTGCTTGCTGACCGGGCGTTCTTGCCGACTCAGGAGCTCTATTTTTGATTCACTCGTAGGGAATTGTATCGTCGCATGCGACTTATGTATGTATACTCGACTTCCAAGTCGCACGACGCTGATTTTCTGCATTTTGCATTCGCTCGCGTTCAGTGTTGCCAATAATATTAGAAATGTAGAATTTAATCCGTTTCACGCAGAAAAAATAAAAACCGGTAATTACCGAAACGTAAAGCGGAACGTAAAATGCTCAGTAATGGTCGAAACCATAGAGACTGTATATGATATTATCTTTGCCATTTGTTAGAAAAAGTGAACTGAAGTGAAGTGTCAGTGATAGTTGTCTCTTTTCTTTTGTCATATGGCATTTGACGTTTACCACTCGTTGCCGTTCGAGCGGTTCAAAAATGCGGAGTTGAGGGAAAATCAGTAGAATCGAACGCTAGAAGCGAGGAGAGCGAATCAAAAATAGAGCTCCAGGTCGGTAGGTGTGTGACGCGTGGTATATTTTCTATTGCATTCTAGCTTTCCGATTTCAGTTCTGTTCTACCTAGGTAGAACCACATGGAATCGGTAGATCTGAGCGCAGAACTCAATAGCTGTCAAGTTTGTTCTGGTCTGGTCGTTCCTCTATTCCGATATCTCTTTACTCCACCTGACCTTTGTTGTCTTTATAATCTAATTCACCAATCTTAATCGCAAAACACCTACGTCCTTCTTAGAAAACATCATGTAGATTGGTTGGTTTATTAGAGAAATCCCCATTGAGCATCCTCGTCAATTTGAGGTGTATTGATGTTAACCTAACATTGAGTATCTACAACAATATTTCGCAATTTATTATGCTTAGTAAATAATAGTGAATACAGCACCGTCCGCGATCGCTCGATGAACGTTTATATTTTTGGATTGCAGTTTTTATTCCTTAATAATGAATTGCAGGTTTAAGTTATACACAGATATACTTACATAATATTATTATTTGTTCCTCCTTTGCTTGCAGTATTCCCTAAGGCTTTATTTTCCACGTTGTATATTTGTAGATCACTCCTCATCCACCCACAATAAGCAATTTCATTCAAAATAGGTAATTTCCACACGGTGGCCAGTGGGCACTAATTTATTCATAGAACCTCTCGGCTCGGTGTCCTGCTTGCAACTCCCTGGTGCCACGTCGCTCTCGGCGAGCGTCAAGCCTTCAATTACGTCATAACACGTCCAGCTATGTGATTTGTTGAGAATTTTAATGAAGCTTTTATGTATCTGGTATATATTAAGCATAGGTATTACCTTGTCTGGCTACTTTGGAACTAAAACTGAGCTATGTTTAACAGAATATGCAGCGAGTTGCCTACCACGCATCGCATAGCTGAGATTCAGGATTTCTTGACAGACTTTCCTATCGTGGTTTTGTTATGATGTCGTTTCTATTTACCGAAGAGGTCGATATTGGACTGGCATGTTGTGTAGCGCCAGAGGTCGTGGGTTCGATTCCCACCCGGGACCAACATTTGTGTGATGAGCATATCTGTTGGTTTTCGGATTCTGGGTGTTTGAATGTATTTAAGTATTTATTTAAAAGTATTTAATTATGTTTATCAGTTGTTGGGAATCCATTTACAAGCTTTGGCTTGGTTTGGGATTAAACAGCCGTGTGTAAATTTGTCCAAACATTATTATTATTATGATACTTAATAAATTGTAGGTTGCCAAAAATTATAAGGATCTCACGAACTCAAGGCACTCTCTACTTTGGATGTGACGACTCGTGTCGTTGGTTAAAATAAAGATTATAAATATCTTGTCAAAATAAAATGCCACCCACAGAAACATAACTCAGCAACGTACTAATAGGATAATGAGACAACATTACAAATCATTTTTCTATTTACAATAAACAAATTGTTTTGAAGCAGTAGCGACAGTAGCGCCAGCGAGCGTCGCTCGCGGCTGCGCGGGCGCACCGCGCGGTAATTACGGCGGGCGGCCGAGCGCGCCCGACATCGCCCGAGGCGCAGTGCTTGATAGACATTAATTGTTCATGAGAGATTAAGGTTTTAGTAATTATTACAGGCTTTGATGTAAGAGTTTAATGGAAAATCTATCAAAATTGTTTACGAAATAGTGCTAAAATTGTCAATTTCTACAATTAATGTGCTTTAGGACAATAATATTGTCCATAAAAGTACGGTCGGCCGCATGTCACTGGAAAGAAAACCAATATAAGCTGTTTTCTCATGTACCTATTGAAACTTCCTAATACGCTTGGCCACCTCGAAATCCAAGTGTCTCCATTGATGTGCGTGCGACTGTACTAATACTGACCTTTTGTAATATATGCTGGAGACAACTTACGTTATTTTTTATTTTGCGAGGGCCAGAGGGTACCTATCTATACTTATTTGAAAAGTCTACAATGACGTACAGGCTATGGTTACAGCATGGCAACACGGTCTCAAAAGCCCGCAATTATTCCAAAATTATAATCTGCCTGCACAGTGTATCTGAAAGACATATTGCTGGAGGAAATCATTTAAGTCTTATTGATAACACTATAAAAGAAAAAATGTGTATGTCTACAATTGAATTTTAAGGTTGTTTGAAATTGAAAGGTTGTCTTGAAGAAATCGCTCTTAGCGATAAGAACGCCTATATGTAACGGTTTTTTCTTTTTGTCTGTAATTTTTAAATGTGCAATAAAGTGTATTGAAAATAAATAAATAAATAAAATAAATCAGAGGTATCTGCAATCTAAGCATATAAGCTTCAAAATGTTTCAATGTTTAACCATTTACAATACGATAAAATATAGTACAATACAATAATAATATACTCTATTGCTCAAAAAAAGTTACTATTTAAACTGTTTTGGTAAAAGTTAAAAGCACTCTAGCTTTTAAAATGAGAGTAAAGGTGTTTTTTAATTTGTTTAGAGATCGGAGATACGCAGTTAACTCGAAATCTGAATGACATTCTTACATAATTTTACACAGTAGATTATCATGAGGATTTACGTTAAACTAAATATTCGAATATAAAAGCTTAGTGTCGTAAAACGTCGATAAACCCGAACAAGTATCGCTTTGCTTTATAATAGTACATTTAGATATACTTACAGGCGAAAGGTTTTTCTCGAGAAAAAATACCTATAATAAGATAAATTCGAGGGTGTCTAAATATTCCTTTTCATGATGATTGCGTAGAAGGTTGGAATACAATAAGTTCCTACCTACATTAAGTACCTAGCAATACCTACTAGTATACCTTAACAAGTCACGCGTCGGTGTCCCGGCATCGGGACGGTAGAAAAAACGTTTAAAGTGTCGGTGTGACGGCCCCGGGACGCTTACGTCACGCGCATTGTTCTTTATTTATTTATTGTCTAAGGGTGTTATTTCAACAACCAACCCCTGACAGCGACACTTTAGATTTTATGGTGACACTGTCGCTAGATTGGTTAAGTAAAACGGTAAGTAAGCAATAGGTACTTGCTTATTTCAGTGGCAACAACGGAATATACAAGTGCAAACAGTCACATTAAACGAGCATTAATCTTACCATGGACAAAACAAAAAGTCTGGATGTTCATAAAACACCCAGACTCTGTGAAATAAAAGTAAGATTTTCAGTCGGTATAATTCTTTTTTGGGTCGGTAAGTACTTACTTACCTAATGAGTAGTTAAGTAGGTGTATATACTTACGGGTCTGTTTCACTTTCCTTAAGATGAGCGTTATCCTTTGCGCCGAAATACACGTTTTCTCCTATATGTCCGGAACTAGTTCTATTAGACGCAGATAAAAATACAATCGAAATAAAAATAAAACGACAGTGTCGCCGACAGAGGGCGGTGTAAAGAACTCATTTTATTTGTCCCCAAGACAGTTATACCGTATTCATAGTGGACGATTAAGGCTGACCACTTCAAGGTACCGCGCCGCCGCGAGCCCTATTTATAGTTTTATGGTAGCCGCCTTGACCAGGAGCTAGGATGACACTTTTGATACCAAATTTATTCCCATGACAACTACTGGATAGATACTACGCTAAAAGACCAAATACAGCATACAGCAGACAAGACAGCATATGATTTATAATCAAGAAATGTGGTCTCGAATATCGAATCGATAAGAGCGTAAGTCATAGAAAATATCTATTTAAGAAAAATAAAAATAATAAGAAAATATCTATTACTGTTTCTGTCTTTGTAATTTGTAATAAGTAATATGATGACTTATAATATAGAACCAATGATTAACCAGTACTAGCGTAAATAGAACGAATGAAATGAACCCGATGATTAGGTATCTAAATAAAGCTCAATAAAATGAATGATGAATCTGATGACATTAATAATAAGTATTAGGATTCATAGACATAATTGAACCTACCATGTATGAATAACCATAAAAACGTTTTATAAAACGAGTTTGTAGGTACTATTATAATTTAATTTAATAATAATAGAAGTTAAATTTTGTGTCTGTCTTTTAAACGAAATTATATTGCGGCTCCTGGCTTATAAAGAGCGTATTGTTAAAAGCGAAGCGGCGTTGTACTTACTAATTATCGATAAAATTTTCTCGTTTGTCCACCGGCTTTTATATTTCTTGAATAAGTACGAATTTTATGACTCTTTAAGAATTTCTTGGGAATTAAATAATAACGTTTAAATGTTAGATTTTATTGGTAAATATCATTTCATAATGGGCTTAGAGTATCTATTCATGTTTAAATAGCTATTTGGTAGCTATTAGAAAGTTTAGTAGGTGAGGTAACTAAGTAGATTAGAATAGATTTATTTATTTCGCTCTTACATTATTAAATTCATTACACATGTCATTATTATTGTAAAAGGGATCGTCATAACATTAATATCAAACAAAATAAATTACAATGTCAAAAAACATAACATCAAAAGTAAAAAGATACATGTAACTAAAGGTTTTAATTTAAATTTTCGCGATTGAGGGACAGCAAACGCAGGGTTAATCAATGTCTTTAATTTAATATTATTGCATCTATATTGATGAATCCAAACTGCTAAAACGATTGAGCTAACATTTGGAAGATACCCGTATGTATGTATAAAACAAACAGGCCACAAGTGTTGAGAAAATTATGAAATAATCAAAGCTATTTTCTGAGATATAAAGGAAACATTAAAAAGGACGGAACATTGTGTATACCTACGACAAATACTTGCTGCTGACTTCATCAACCTGCACTAGTTTACTGCTGGACATAGACCTCGCCCAAGGCGCTCCACTGAACCCGATCTTCGGTTCCTGCTACTGGCAGCCGCTTAAGCAGATCGTCGCTCTTTTAAGCTTGGGGGCGTCTCACAATATACCATACACGCTTGCCCAGTCATGTTCTCTACTCGTCTACCGTCTATCCTAACGGTTATCGGTTCTCTGACAGATGTGACCAACCCACTGCTACTACAAGGTGCTAACTTTTTGGAGCTATGTTGAGCTTTGATTCTCTGGCGGATCACCTCGTTTCGGATTCTGCCTCTCAGAGAAACTCCGAGCTTGACACTTTTCATAGCCCGTTGTTTTTAAATCTACTTTTTACCGACTTCCAAAAAAGGAGGAGGTACTATGTTCGGCTGTATGTATGTTTTTTATTTAGTAATCTAATCAAATCAGTTAACGACTCAAGCTCATTTGTGATCCATATACCATGCAGTAAACAATTAAAGGAATTCTCGTTCCGATTTTACCGGAGCCCGGAGCGATGGATGTTGCATGCCATTTTGAAAAATGTCCATTCTGTGTCTTCACTTTGTCGCATGAATTAAACGTCTCTCGTACGGAGTATTCATGGTATTTACGAGCGCACTGCAAAGATTTTAATGAGATTGGAAAGTTTTTTTATTGCCTATCGTTTGAGCGGCTTTAGTGTATTTGAGGTTGGTGCTCCTTGAAACTACTCTGTCCACCAGCTTTATAACTGTCACAAATAGCTGATTTTTGAAAATAATAAGCGCGTGTTTTATTGAATGAGAATAATCGAGCTTTTATAAATGAATTGAAGGAGATCAATATTTTTACTTAACGAGAAGGTCAAAGGGTCAACACTGGGTACAATTTACGTAAATTTTTATCTGCCACCATTTCCTAGTTCCTGAGCAGAAGACGCGGCGCAACAAACATCCACCACACTTCTTTCAAAATCACATTTGTATAGCAAATTTTTTGTAAAGATTATGCAAGGATGAAGTAACATTACTACTAGGTTTCTTTGTCATTCAAATAATCGTCATCGTCGTCGTAATAGTTATTTTTAACGTGATTCTTAAATTTCCTGTTTTTCATAAATGGGTGGGGCTCACAAAGAATGTACCATAACACACGTGAAATTGTATGACAGTGTGATACAATTTCCCATGTGTTATGGTATGGTACATTATTTGTGAGCCCCACCCAAATATATATAAATATTTAATATAGGTTTGTAGGTGCCCCGTGCACGATTTACTGACCTTACTAATTCTCTACTTATCTGTGGTAGTTTTATTAAAAATTTACATACTGTACATTACATATATTTTATATTACTGTAGTTTACTTATTTTATTTTTATTATTATTATTACTTAGTTTATTTGCAGACATAGCTGTAATTTTCATGATAAAATCAAGAATGATATCACACTAAAGGATCCTAATAAAAGAGTAGATATACTGCGAGAACTTACCCATCCATAAATAATAGCTTCCGACTAGATTGATAACCCATAGACAGGTGTATTTTCAATAAGAAGCAATAAAACGACAATAGATTACAATGGCCGACAGCGGTGGGTAGTTGTCCCGTATAGTGGTCCCGCAGATTTATGGTTCGTCACATGGACAATAAATAGTGATTTTCGCGTTTCTCCGGACGACACGCACGTTTGTAGAACGTACACTTTCTGCGGTAGAATTTTCTAAGTTAAAGCAAGTCAATTGAAAGGGTTTCTTCCCAGTGGTCCATCCGGAAATGTGGGGAAAAACCCAATTGAACGCTAGAAATTGTAAGACCACCGTTTCTTTTAGATTTTCTATACAAGATTATTTTTGTAGGTAAAACCCAGCTTGCAACCAATAACGGATCTCTAAGTCAAATGAACAAATCGATCATAAAAAATACAAGGGTAATTAATTAGGTATGCAACTAAATGGAGGGGAAACAAGCGGCAACGTTTATTGAATACAGCTTGCATTATTTTTAGTAGTTTATAGATTTTCTATAAAAGTTGTAGAGAACGAGAAAATAAAACTGAAAATGAAAATTACGTCTAATTTTACTATTAAGTTCTAAAGTATACATGCGTCAAACAGTTTTATTATATGTGAGTACTTGTTATCAGCTTGATTTATATCCATATTGTTATTTAAGGTGTAATTAGTCTGTAAGTACCCCAAAAAGTAAAAAAATAAAATAATTATTTTATTTAGATTTAGTAATTAAAAACGTAAAAAACTAATATCTATAACTAAGTAGCTCTAAAATAGTTTAAAATAAGTATGGAGTATTAAGTTACTAGACGTTTTACGTTCTATTTTCTATGTCCCGCAACTCACGTACACCATTGTACTGCATATAAGGCCCAGTGAAGCGACTTGATATTTTTATACGATACTAGACGCCATTGTGGAAGCTAGTATTGGTACTAGTAAACCTGGTTAACTGTTATTTGTAGCTAGTACAGGCCAACGGTTCCGTGTCAGCCGCACAATTGAGACCACGGCTATAGAATGTTAGCGATAACGAATGGATACGTTACTAGTAGGGTGGTATTTTGCTACACGGTAAGGTAATACTGATTAATAGCTTGACCTGTAATTTTTAGAAATTAAAACTCACTTTTCACCCACTTTTAAATTGTCATATCGATTTTAAACATTGCAATTTTTTGTGATTATGATGACAATGTCAAATTATGGTACCATTGACCTTGTAATGATGGATGATGAAGGTGGGAGATGGTCATAGGAACTACTCAATGAATAACAGTAGGTAAGCCATTAAATTTTGAATCGTTTTACTTAACTCAATGAGTCCTTTGGTTATATGTGTTTTATTAGTTTTTAACTAATTACTACTTAGCTACGTATTTTTGCTTTTAATTATATCTACAGGCACTAGTACGTACATTTTAGACTTTCGCGCTTTGTATTCATAAAGGCAAAGGTAAATAAAAATTGTTCGTGTGTAAGACTAAATAATTATTTAATTCTCTGTAATTAGAGAGAGAATGGAGATAGGTGAAAAATTTCAGAGAAAATTGCTTATTAGACACGACACTTGAGAATTTAAAAATGTGACATTATTGTACATAACCTTAACGATCGCCGTACATAACATATAACATGGAAGACTATGGTTCATAATCTTACAGGTTTTCTTACATACAATTATTAAATCAAATCAAGCCGTTTAAAATTACAACTTTAAATAGTACAATAAAAACAATCTAGTACCTAAAAAATATTTTAGACTGAAACAATGCAAATTGTAAGAACGGAATAGCGTATTCACTGCAAATAATTTTAGATTATTATTTTATCTATTTGTATTGATATATGTAATACATATAGCAGCATCCTGTGTGGCCAGGGGCCGTAGACTGTTGGTCTTTTACTCAAATACGATTGTTGTCTAATTTATGATGCTCATTTGCAAAGCAATAGTAAAGGTCTGAAATAGGTAAAATAAGGAAGGGAGTAGGCTTTTAATTGACTAATTAATTGTTGATTGAAGAATGAAAATGGTTCCTTATTTATTCGCCTGCAATTCTTAGAAGCGCGTGCTTTGCAAATAAAATAGGTTCCTATTGCCTTTTTAAAACTTATTGACTTTACAATGACTGTGTATATGCTTACAATATGTAGGCACACAGTGATAAACGTGGTAATCATTTGCAGTGACTATTTGTATGGTTAACTGTTCAGTCATCAGTGGAATTAGGAAATTGTTTTATACTCCCCGAAGAATATACTAATTGGACATTGCAAGAAATATATTAAGTAATATGACGATATAGCACGTAAAAAGTTATTTAAAAGTTATTTAAAACAGATCATTCGTTCCCAAACCCTATTCAGTATTATCTTGCATCAGTAAAGCCCTGTCAGTTCACAAATAAGTTTTCACACAAGAATGTACAGTCAACCGCATGCAATAGCAACCATATAACAAGCTCCCAAAGCCGCGGTGTTGTAAAGGGAGCTATACATAACGCAACTTTACTCTGGTGTTAATTCGCTAAGGCCCGCTGTATGACAGGCCGCTGGATGCGAAACTACAAAAGATATAGTCAATTGCAACGTAAGAATAAAAAGGATATTCAAAATAACACAAGATAATAGGAATCCTACGATTTGAAACATTTTATTTAGAACATTGAAAGAAACTGGGAACCCTATGGGAAATCCATGTCTAGACAAATCTAAGGCAGAACTGACAAGCACTGTGATAGATGAATCATTGGACATGCTTGACAGATATTAATTAGGTACTAAAACGAAATAAATAAAAGATCTAAAATAAAGAAAATAATAAAACCGAATGATAAACAGCTATAAGTTATTTGAAAAGCAAAACATCAACAAATAGTTTTATATTTATATTGCAGTTGGACTGCGTTTGCAGTGTAAAAAAAGTTTTCCGGAAAAAGGCTGAATCTGTAAATCGAAATAAAGGAAGGAATATCCCCTTAAATCCAACATAAGAGAGACATGCGTGCGACGGGCTATAATAGTCTTGATATTTTCTTTATCTCGGTGGTTCTCAGTGTTCTCAGTGCGTATACTATTACCTGTTTGCGGATTATTCGCAAATATTACGATACTAGTCGTGTCCGTGGTTTCATTCTTGTAGGGTTAGTGTACACTGAAAATATTTAGAGTTAACACTAACTTTGAAACTTCTTGTTCATCATTTAAGTGATACTTGCTTTTGGAAGTAGTTACTACACTGTATGTGTACGTTAATTTTTAACTACATCGAACTAGAGCTTAATGTTAGATTTAAAAGTGATTATCGGCTGAGTTTTCTGTCGAAAGAACCTCTTTAAATTTGCAGTGCATAATTTATTCAATTCTTTATTTCCAAGCTTGTGTTTTTTAGTCAGTATGTATACATCTTTAATCTGCTTTGTCTTGCCATATCTGTAACAGCCATGGACGAGGCAACCAAGTGCTTAGAGTCAGCTCCGTGATCCCGACGTTGATACGGCTAAGTGTGCGATTTCATTTGCCCTTTATTATCTTCTCAACTTGATATTGCTCGTTGTTTGTTTTGCGAACGAGATCATAGTTATTTTTATCATAATCTACAAAGCTATTGGGTTTAATTTTATCATTATTTAAATTAAATGCACAGAAATTGTAATTTTATACTTTTTCTATGGGGTCTTGTTTGACTTTGTAAGATTCTAATCTTGGTCTATTTTGTCGATCTGTTCTGCTATAAAAATATCTATACAGATAAATAACGAGTTCCGTACGACTAAGTGTGCTCTGCAATAGTTTTTTTCTTTTTAAGTTCAAATTTAACATTGAGAGACCCAACCAGGCATTAAATCTAAAACAAAAGTTATCTTATTTAATTCTCTTAATTGTTTTCGAGACTTCAGGCAGTGAACATATCAAATCAAAACGTTTGTAATCTCTGGTTTAACCACCCTATGGGGGCTATAAGTACTCCAAAGCAACATTAAAGCTCAATCGCGTGAACAAGTAGCAATACAAAATCCAGTTTCCTCTCAATATGAAATGCAATCAGCTGATGATAATGGCTGAAGATCGCAGGCGTGATGCATTAATCGGGAGCGGGTGTACGGCCGCAGGCAATGACGCCAGATAAGCCAGTAGCGACAGCAAAACAGGTAGGATGAATGATTCGAATGTACGATTAGAGAAAACTGATATACATTCAGACTGATGTATCTTAAAGACTGAATGTGTAAATGAAAGTAACAAAAAAAGACAGAATAATAAAAAATGGGAAGTTTTCAGATCTTAAACCTCAGATGTGCACGCATACGTCTCTCCCATAAACAATAGAAAACAATAAAGGATATTTTTATAATCAGACGTAGCCCTTTTATTCCGACGTTACGCCCCATCTTCAGTAATCAACCTATAAATTTCAAAGCACACATCGAACGTAAATGATTAAATGTCTTAATTATAATATAGAATAATGTGCATTAATCTAACCGGTTAATCAGTTCACTGATGGCTTGGACGGTTTTAATTGATTTTGATTTACGAGATATAACTTGAAATACCTCTCTATACTAAAAGGCGATAGTAAACTAAAGAATAGGTACGTATGCTGAATGAGATTGTGAATACGTTAGATATTGTCAAGTAAACACAGTAACTACATAAATATTTAAATGAAAAGGTAGTTCAAGAATTCAAAGAAATCGATATAAGGCGTGACTTGTACCAATATTTGATGATTAAAGATTTCTTCGGACACGTATGTGAAATTCGGTGAAATGATTTAAAATGTGAAAGGTCTTGCAAAACAGGAAAACAAGTTTTATACAAGTTAAAATACAAAAGGTGAACAAAATTATCGCACGAAGCATTTGAAGGTAGACAAAATAATTCAAGTGTATCTAAAGATGCTAATAATTTATGGTTGAAATAAGAGTAATTAACAAATTCATATGTAAGTATATTCATTTTGTTTCAGATGTAACTTACACCATGTATAAAAGACTAATGACATATCAAGCTCTTATTGAGCTTCCAGTGATTTTGCGGTCGCACTCGATTACTCACGATTTCCTACACAATTTGTGAATCATACAGGTTAATCCTTTCCCGTGGCTTCTCTTGCATTAATTTTGTAATAAAAAGGAGGTGAACCCCTAAAATACTTGCTAAGTAACCCCGATACATTCAAAGAGTAGAAAGGAAGCCAGGCCTTATCTTTTGCTTAGATGCTTTTTGAAAGATCAGACGACGACGCCTGAAGACACTGCTTTAATTTCTTTAAACTGTCACTGTAAACTTGTTAATTTTGAGGTTTTCTTTAAAATTGAATTTATTTATTGATTTATCTGAAATACTTACGGATACATATTGCATTTTTATCATATTAGTTTAGATAATATATACACGGGAACACCGCATGAGCATTTGTTATTATACCTACCTATTATTTCGAAAGAGAATCCAGATCATTATACTTTTAATTAGGACTCATGCTGCGTTGTTGATTGAAAAATCTCGTTCACCAGTCGCGTTTGTGTTGCTAGCCTTAAAATATTCCTAAATTTGTTTATGGCGTATTTATTATTGTCATACAACATATTAATATTGTTAATAATTGTTTTTCTTGTAGGTATCTACAAGACACTTTTGTACATAATATATTCTATTTCAAATATTAATTAGTTTTTTTTTATTTTCTTACATTTCCTTCACTATTTAGGTATTGTATTTACCTATGTTAGTATTAGTTCATACAATCTTCATTCATAAATATACTCACTTCATTCATAAACGTAGGACTATACTACTTTACAAAATTCATAATATTTAACAACATACAACAAATAACAAAATTCATAATACTTTACAAAATTTAAAATGCTAACCCTCACATCTATCTACATCCTAGAGACTTGTAAGTTTGTCAGGAAGCATAGAACCCTTTATTCACCTATCTCAAAAGTAGCTAGAAACGATAGATACCTACATAAACTTAAAGCCCCCTTCTCTCTAATGGAAATTTTCAGACGAGGCCCCCATTGCATGTGTATCAAAATTTACAATAAAATCCCCAATGAAATTAAGAATGTAGAGAAAGAAACCACATTTAAAGCCCATTTAAAAAAATATTTACTATCGAAATGTTACTACAGCATACAAGAGTTTTTCGATGACTAGCTATCGCTCTGCGTCTGTTCGGCAATGTTGTGACTAATAATTAATATCTTCACAATGTTTAATGTTTTATTTTTATTTAATTAATTAATTTAAGTTTTAAAGAACTTGTTCTCTCTATGTTGCTGTGCCCCAACGGGCTGTCACATTTGATACTGTTCCTAATTTACCATCAATGTTACAATGTGATATGCAATAAACATTATGATTATGACTACGTTTATGTCCGCGTAAAGTAGAGAGATTATCCATCCCTTTCATATTAAAATATCTCTATAGAAATAAGTCACGAGAATACTGTTGTATAGTGAATTGACTATTTATTCAAATATTTAGTTACTGAGTTAATCCAATTTGACATAAAACTCCATTGCAGACCCACCGTACCCCTGGCCGCACCACTCAAGCGATTATTTGATTCGCTGTTAAAGTTTTCAAACAACAAAATGACACTTCATCATTTCTGTTGGATTTATGCATGTTTTTACAAAGCTCAATGTAGGTATGTAGTTTGAGGTCTGTATACCTATTCTTATTACAGACTTGTACTATTATATATTCTGCGACTATAGTGAGATTTCAAGCATGGTATTCTGCCAAGACGTTCATATAAAAATTCTTCCGTGTCATGAATATTTACACCAAGTGTTATAGACCAGAAAGACCCAGATTATCGTACCGACAAGGTACTTATACCGACAACAAAAACATAATAGTTCCAGCAACTTGTTCCCTCATGCAACAAAAGGAAAACCTGCCTGCACTGTTCTCTGAAACATATACATAATCATAATAATTAAACGTCGCAATGAGGACCTCCCTTATCAGCCGGATGTATGGATGAGGCTACTGACCAGTCCATGTCGCTTTCTTAAACATTTCATCGAAATGCTCCATCGATGATCTTCGAGTTACACTGCGAATTTTGCTTTAATGCTGCATGAAGATCCCTTTCAAAATATGCATTGGATCTTGCATCTAGAGATTCAGTTGTAGTTTCAAAGCTTTCTTGGTTAGGTAATGTGTCAGACTAAGAACCAGTTAGGCAAATTATCTGCGAAGAATCAGTGACTCCACCTGCCGTCTTCATTTATTTATTTATATATGCGAGAATTTGCAGTTGCAGCGTTGTGTGTGTGATTAGTTGCATAAATTGTTTTGTTGTTATTATGACTTTTGCATGTGTTGTTCACTAGTTGTTTCTCGTTTTTGTTGCGAGTTTTGTATGGACAGTGTTTGTGTAGTTTTACTTGCCTTGTTCTTTTTGTGGTAATTATGTCTTCTAGAAAATCTTTACTTTTAATACTCTATTAATAGTTCAATATTTTAACTATTAATAGAGTATCAATAGTTTTTAGCGCGCTTAAACCAGTGAAGCGATTTAAAAGACATTCTATATATCTGAATAGATTGTCAGAAATATCTCCAGGGATTTTCTTTTTGTGTCTAGTGGGTCATGAAATACGAGAGAACGCTCCGCGCCTTGATCCGCACTAAAAAGTATCCTGTTATTATTTTAGGAATATTGTTTATCTATCATTTTACAAAATTTCTACAAAATACGTTCGGCCGTTATAGCCTGATAGCATCAAACATCCAAACTTACAAAAATCCAAAATTCGCTTAGATAAATGGTAGTGGGACCATGATTTCCTAGAACAATCAAATTTTTTTCTTGTAGTTTATTAATTTTATGTATAGGTACCTAACCTACATGGTTTGTATAAATAAAAGTGGGTAGGTCTTTGTTGGGGTAGGTACTTATACAATAATCGTTTGTTTCTCCCAATAAAAATATTGTAATTACGACTTACGTGACATAATCGTGAGTAAACAATTCAGAAAAATTAAAAATCCAAGTAAAATTAGCAACAAGTTAATTAACTTTATACATTCGGTAGGAAATATAAAACGGTGCTCCCAATTACATTATCTCCCACCATAAAGGGGGTTGTACAAAAACAATGGCCGTTTCAACCACGGGTCGGCAGTGCAGACCAATCTTTTAACCGTGGGCTGGCAGGGCAGGCCAATATGCTGGACAATGGCCAATTAACGCTGTGCACAATTAAATCAGACCTGCCCGCTATTACAAAGGCTCCTTCATGCGATATGTATAGAGCTGATATTACTCTCCAAGTAAAATGTCTCGTCATCATACGTTTTGCTAGATTGGATGCTTTAGCCTAGTTTTTCGAAATGTAGTGAATTTATTGTTACACTACGGTATTTTAGTTTGAATTCACAATACGCTTTAGATTTATGTAGGTTAGAATAAATCTTATAAAAAAACATCACCACGATGAATTATTAACTACATATTTTTATCAGTTTCTGTTTATTTTTATAAATTCTAAGTGCAAAGTTATTCTAATCATCCTATCACGATTTCTATGTCTATCAATTTCATAAATCCGACAAAGATATATATTTAATTATTACTACAGCCTTGTCTGGGCAAGACATATCTACGACTACGATGGGAGCGCCATTCAAAAGTAATGACGGCACCTCCTTCGGGTCGATACGCGGGAGGTGAATGACTAATAAATTACAGTTATATAATTATTTACGGGTCTTACACACGAATAAGTTTTATAAAAGTAATTAATTAATTAATTTTTTAGTTTTATAAGTTTTAAAAAACCGCCAGACGTATAAGTCAGCCATTGCGGACCACGTCATTAACGCTGGGACTGACCACTGGATTGAGCTCCACCAACCTAAAATCCTGTCCACCGATCGCCACTACTATCCGCGGATAGTGCGAGAAGCTATTGAAATCAAGAAATTCAAAAATTTTAATAGGGAAGATGGTTTTAAATTGTCACCGTCGTGGAATCCAGTGATCGATAAACTTAAATCTCGTGACTTATCGTCGAATACACCCGCGGATACCGTGAGTGTTGTGTGCCGGGACTTTCCAATAATACAAGATCAGCAGAGGGTAGTTTCAGAAACTACTCACAGCGATCAACAATGACAGCTCGCCTCTCCAGTCAGCTCGTGACCACGGCCAGTGTAACCTGGTCGAAACGTCGGGCAAGGTAAATAAAACTTATTCGTGTGTAATACCCGTAAATAATTATATAATTATGAATACAAAGCGCGAAAGTCTAAAATGTACTAATAAATTACAGAGTGGTTACATCAGCTCCATACATTTCCAACAATAGGTGGATAGTACCCGCTGCCCACACGTCGGCCGTGTATTGTTCGGTTCAATCGAGCGACTTATAATTTCTGATTGTGTTTTATTTGTAAACTACTCGCAAAATCACGTGGGAACAATGTACATAGTCGTAAGGCGAATCGAGTAAAATAAAACTAATTATTTATTAATTTTTGTGAAAAATATTAATGTGTCGGCTTCCAATTTGGTTTAAATAGAATTTTAAATATTGGGCTACTAAATCTAATACCTACAATGAACATGTAAAGAACAGTTTAACATTAGAGGAACCTTAAATGAATTTCCCTTCCGGCAATATTCGCAACCACGTTTCGTAACCAGTCGCCATAATTTAGTGCATAAATGGTTTACATTTCTAATAAGTTTCCAAAAATAAATAAGTACCTAAATATTTTTAATTCAAGCCACAAAAAGTCTTACCTAAGCAATTGGAACAAAATAGTATTCATTAATCTTTTATGTGTCTTGTAGGTAAATGAATCAAATGACAAAAAAGACAGAGTAAGTAATCGGTTTGATTGAATAGACCAATTGTCTTAAAACTCACAATAGGCAAAATTAAGGTCTAAATTAAATGTGCTTACTTGATAAAGGTACCATATAATTATATTACCTTTAAGTTTATAAGAATTCCAAGATAGGAATAATTGAAAAGGCAAACATTTAGCAACGTAAGCGATGAGAAAATTACTCCAATCGTCCTCGCCATTTCTAGAAACATAGATTATCTAACAATGATTCCACAAACGCGGCTTCCGGCGGAAGCTAGATAATATTTAATTGGCGTGAAAACTCAATAATTGGAGATAAAAATCAGCGGGTAGCGGCGAGCTAACCAATTACTGCCCCGACCGTGCGGCGGTGGTACTACGCATCCGACCGCGCTCGCCACTTCATCTACTCGCCTCTCGCTAATTAGTGATGCGACATAGCGAAATCGAATGCAACTTTATCGTAAATAACCAATTTCATTGCACTATTTCGGTTTTATAAGTCAACGAAATTGCGGTCCTAATTAGAATATAATTTACTTAAAAATATGTTGTATGTGTGAATTACACACAATCTTGAGACCTTAAAATGCAAGCAAAAGACCAAGGCACACAAGTAATGTAAAATACCTTATAATTCAATCAAAACCACATTGAAAACCAGTTTCAAGTTTATTTTATTGTAACACGGAATAAACAATTCTTCTTTATCTTTCCTACAACCAATTATCCGACTTTTAGAACCACAGGTTATCTTGGAGTCTATGTAAATACTTCATTGATTAATGACAATAGTTATTTTGCATTTAATCGACATGTTTTATCGATATCCACGCTAGCGAGTCGTTGCTTTTCCCTCCACTAGTGCCTCACATGCGGTTTTTCAGCGGGCACAGAGCGTGGCTCTAACAACTCATTAGTTGGCTTGCGATCGTCGGCTTTTATTTGTGCCAACTCTCTATGTGAGGTTAATTGTTTTAATTTGACCTCACCGTCTCCAATTTTTATATAAATTACTTTTTGATTACTTTTCAAATTCTATTCACACTCGCTATTAACTAACCTTATAATTATACATTTTAACATTTTTTGCCATTTATTAGTACCTACTTAAAGGTTAGTTTTAATAGTTAAATCGATGAGGGTAATTTATTTAATCGTCCTTTACGTAGATAACAATAATTAACCTTAAATTAAGAACGGGCAGATATAAATGTTTTAGTATTACATAAACAATTTATTGAGCGACGTCTCTATTCCAATGTTAATTAAAACAAATCTACCTACCTTGCTTTATATACCTTTAGAGACATTTTAAACTGATTAAATATAATGAAAAAAAAAAGATTAAATAAAAACTTTCGAAAGAAGCGCAAAATTGGTATTTTATCGTTCGACTGTGCACCGTTGACGTGCTCCGTTCTATACAAATATTCGCCGTCGTGTATCGATATAATCGCGAGAATACTCCGAATATCGAGCTCGGATCTGGTGCGTTACTATTGAAACTCGAATCAGAAAAGAATAAAATTGGAGATGATAATTTCGAAACCCTAAAATCGCCATAAAATACATTTACTAATCCCAAATTGGCTTTATTGTTACTTTGGCAACTAGTGTTTTTTCTGAATTTTGCAACATGTTTAGAACTGTAAATTTACTACATACTTACATAACAATAATATATCTATTACCTACACTACTGTTTAACAGGGATAGAAAATTTTAGGCATATGAATTTTTTTATGTTTCCGGAATATAATTATAGGTACCTACCTATAACCAAATAACATTTTGTTCAATAGTCATTGGACTCTAAGCATTAGGGGTCGCGTGTTCCATTCCCGACACACAAGTTGTGTATTTATTTCATTTAATTATGATATACTTAATATGATATTATTATATTTACTAACTTAACATTGAGATCATGAAAGGAGTTGATCGATTTAAAAATGAGAACTATTAGTAGCTCCTAAACGTCGACTAACATCCGAAGCTCGCGTGAACGATGCCATCGGCTCAGTCCGGAATCGAATACATTATCTCGAGTGAAAGAATCCACAGTTGCATAATTTGTACCAATATTCCAAGGAATTATTCCATCGTGCGGTATGGTAACTTGGTAAGGGCAATTTCGATGCTAAGAACAAAGTCTGCCTACCGTAGAATAGATGTCTAAGAAAGATGTAAGTGTACCTATTTAAATGTCAAATTGTACAGTCAGAAGCAAAAACATGTACAGCGTTAACAAATAAATGTATTCTTCGTCTCAATTTACTTGTTTACTCAAGAACCTCAAATTCATACTAAAATAACTTTTAAATATCTGGAGTACGATATTGAAAAATATCAATCTTTCTGTTGACTTTCACAGGACTTCCATCCAGCCGCAAGCTCTGTCTCCCTTTTAGATCACGTTCCATCCTACCAGTCTTATCTGCGACAAGGAAACAAGTCTTGGTAATATGTAGTGTTTACCTCTATACACGGCTGTTTAGTCCCAAATTAAGCCTAAGCTTGTAAATGGGTACTCAACAGCTGATACATAAATACTTATAAATAAATACTTAAATACATACAAACACCCAGAATCCGAAAACCAACAGTTATGCTTATCACATAAATGTTGGTCCCGGGTGGGAATCGAACCCACGACCTTTGGCGTAGTAGGCAAGGTCACTACCGTTACGCCAACAGGCCAGTCGACATTACTTTTACTTTGTTGATGTACTTAATGCATCAATACTGGTTAAAATTCTCTAAAACTTAACTATAGGCGAACGAAGTTGTAAGAAAGCTAGCATCATGTCGCAAATCAATGGAGTAGGGACTCGTAATAAAGTAGGTATGGGATTATTATCTTCTATTTCTGTAACAGTATTGAAGAAAGGAATATCTTCACAACAAGTTCCCTGTCCTGTATTCCTCCTATTCGTATGAATATCTTCTTTAAAATTGTTATTACAGCACCCTTCACAAAATGGAAACCATCTTTCATCCCAACACGTTCACAATAATCGACCAGTCAAGAATTTAAAAACTACAATTGTATATCTTCTGAGATAAGGTTGAAAACCTAATGAAAACGGTTTACGTTATTACAAAATATAGTTTAGATTCCTATGCCATGCACTAAGTGCGTTTATTCATCTCAACTCTCATAGCTCGCCGGTTTCAATAAGATTCGTCGTATTTGTAAGAATCGATTCAAGTTTACGATTATAAATTCGATATTCAATCTACTTCAACAAAGGTGCAGCAACGGGTGGCACTGCACACTCAACAATGTTACTTGCAGTTTATAAAACTACGCTTTTGTTAGATTCTGCACATGTCCCTTTGCTATAAGCATCAATTTTGTTTTTATTTCAAAATGCCGCTGGTAAATAACTATAGTTTTGTCCAAGTTCATAGCAAGCAAAGTTATAAAGCGCATGTCGAAGGGTATATACGTATGTTATAATGTCGATAGAGTAAGAAGACTTCTGAAGACGGCAAAAATCATCATTTGATTGCATATTAGCTTATTGTAAAAAGGCCATAAATATTTTTAACGGCAGGTGTGCTGTGACGCCATGCGGTTAAATAAACATGTTTATACTTATTATAATCGTAGTCATTTTCCTTTACTTTACAAAGCATGGCATTCTGAATTTGTGTGTATTAACTTTCTAAATAACTTACCATCAGTAATATTGACACAGTACCTAACATAATTTACAATGATTTACAACCCGTCGCCAATCGTTGTCATCATCCAATGCGTGCAAATGTATTTTTCACTCTAATAGGTACCTGCATTCGTCGCGTCGTGGTCGTGTAAAACAACCTTATTAAAGTTAATTACTATCGTAATAGAAGTTTCCAAATCTTTCTCGCACCAGAACATAAACACTCTATAATTACCATAATACATGACGTCACATTTTAGGTTAGAGCCACCTTTGTACGTGGGAACATACTGTATTATTCAGATATTCCGTATAGCGGATGCATCGAATTTACATACATTACTTAGATATTGTCCAGCTAATGCGCTTTAAGTGATAATTTTATTTCCTTTCCATCGGACGCTGACGATAATTAAGGCTCTAGTCTTATGCATAATGACCTTCATTACTTCGATCTCTACTAAACTCTTTTGTATTGAATAAAACTGTTCACGGCAGCGGCGATATTAGCTGGCTAGGTAACGGCTATGCAGCGGCTAGGTAGCGTCAACGTTCTTCTTTCTTTATATCTTCAACCGACGAAAAAACAAAAGGAGGACATTATTAAAAATAAAATGACGTCATCTTTACTAATAAGTAAGTAGAGCGTCAGTGGCGTAGGGGATAAGACGCGGCCTATCATATCGAAACGTCCGGAGTTCGATCCCCAGCTGGGCCATGTACCAATGGGTTTTTCTCGAAACTTAAGTACATTTACTGACTGCTCTCAAACGGTGAAGGAAAACATCGTGAGGAAACCTGCATACGCCGAAGATGAAATTCTTAGGCGCATGTGAAGTCCACCAACCCGCACTGGGCTAGCGTGGTGGACTATAGCCCGAACGCCCTCGTTAAGAGGGTAGGCCTGAGCCCCATCAGTGGGGACATTAATAGGCTGTTGATGATGTTGTTTGAATTAATCGCCATAACTACTGAGTAAAAAAAAAACACTGTTGTGTAGGCGTTATTTTCCGCTCGGCTATAGGTTAATCTGCCCACGGGAGAATCTGTTCCCGCGGGAAACGTCTAGCTGCGGGAAAAATCGCAGGGAAAATTTAGTGTAAAATAAAAACAAATAGTATAAACAGGTACATTTTAGACTTTGGCGCTTTGTATTCATAATTATATAATTATTTACTTATTTAGAAGGTAGTTTCAGAAACTACTCACAGCGATCAACACTGACAGCTCGCCTCTCCAGTTAGCTCGTGACGACGGCCAGTGTAACCTGGTCGATACGTCGGGAAAAGGTAAATAAAACTTGTTCGTGTGTGAGACCCGTAAATAAATTATATACTTAAGTATAAATAGGTATCTGACGGATTCCACCATACCATATACACTCCACACTTCAGTTTCTAAGCCCTCTACTAAGGAAGACACATTCAATCTCGCTCCGTGATTGATGACCAAAATACCGAATGGATGACCGAATGGAATCGATTTAGGAGGCAATGGAATACTTTGCATATGTATTAGCCGCAAAATGGTTGTCTTTATCCAGAAAAAGATGTGGCAATCTTTTTGTCATGATTTAAACTGACGCTCAGATAGGAATGTTTATTGTGTATTATTCTAGTATGTACGCTATTTCCACCTAGTATTCGTTGGATGGCTAAGGGCTGTCCAGACTATCATATTTATGTCCAGCGTCCTTTCACTGAATGAATTACTTGCCCTCTTCAAGTGGGATAGTGGGATTAGTCCGAAACTCAAAGTGAGCGACTTCGTGTTTTCAGAACAGGCTATGAAAAGATAAGTATACACGGAGTTTCTCAGAGGCTGGTCACTCGATAACTGCGTAAGGTTCGGTGACTGGATGCGGAAAACAAGATCGGGTCAGTGGTGCGCCTTAGTGGACTAGTGCAGGCCGATGATGAGATATTGAAGTTTAAAGTGGGAAACCACGTTCAATCGAATGGATAATATCAAATTCTATTCAATAGTTAAAGATATCTTAAAATTGTGTCAGTTGTAGATATCTGAGGGTACCTCAAACATACATAGGTATCTGTTTACATGCAAATCTTCATCCAACAAGACTATTACTTACTCTGTGATCCAACCAAACTTTACCTCATATAGCGTAAAAGTAAAGTTTCGGCCGCATGCTTAATATTAATAAATATCCTTCAAAGAAATTTTGAGTTTAAATTTCCTTTAAAGAACCCACTCTCCACAAATTAATACCTACTTTATATTGGCATTCAGTATCATGTACATAGTAGTATATTTAGTATACAATTTTCTCACTTTGATGAAAACATAAAACTAATGAAAACGCAAAGAAATACTTCACACACTCCACTATTATGAATACCAACCATACGTTCATTTATTTTAATATCTCAAAATCCTTTACAAATACATGAAACGATAAATTATTGAATGAAATGGAACAATTTGTTGAACAAACGGGCGATTTTCAAGCGGATTCCGCAATATCGGGAGCGCCGCAGCCATCTCAATGATAGCCAATAATCACGATGCAGGTGGGTTGTATGAAATGTTGACCATAGGGAGGACCTACTACATTGCCCTGGAAATTTATTAGCAAGTAACAGGTACTGAAATTTTTACAACGCTGAAACTGATTATTAGGTAGATGTGTGGTACATAAAGAAGGATGCTTAAAAGTTACGTAGCATCTTAGAGTTGTAAGTAAATACATAGTTTATTTATTTAATCGTATGGCGTTCACTTAAAAAATAGGTAAAATTAGCTCATAGGTCAACATTCATTCTGTTCTGGAGCCAGTCGGCCGCGTCAGGTGTGAGCGCGATCAGGTCGGCAGGAGATCCAGGGTAGGCACGTAGCGGGCAGCGCTGGATGATGTGTTCCACCGTCTGGTCCTCCTCACCGCAGTCGCACAGGGCCGAATCTCTCCATCCCCACTTGTGCTTGAAGTAGCTGCAGCGGCCATGTCCAGTTCTCATAGTTTATAAAGACAGCTGTCAGAATCATACTATCGCTAGAGACTTTGTTAAAATAGTTGACTACTGCTTATTGCTACTGCACAGGTTGTAATAAATAAACTGTTGTATTGTATAATATTGTCTACATACCGTACCAATGTATAAAGGAGACGTTTCACGAATGTATGGAGCCCCGGCCTGGACCTTGTACACATATAATTATGAAATGTCAATATTATATAAAAGTGGTTTAATGATCATTTTGGTATATTTTGGCTTAGTTTTTGTGTAGAAATGCATTAAACGTTATATTATAGGCAACACTTACCCTAAAAATAAAGATGGCTGCCACTGTCAATGACATATCATTTGACGTTTTCCACGACGTTTCCATTCGTTTACCATTCCACATTTTTTGTCGTGATCTGCAAAATAACTTGTGCCGTGTTGTTCCCAGCTAGATATTTACATAGGTATAATTATTTTCATTACAGTGCAAAAAATAATTTTTAAAAAAGACGCTGGTCTACCCTGTCTATGATTAATAATTCATAGACAAAGTAGACCAACGTCGTCTTTTTTCCAAGGCTAACGCAATGCCTAGATGTGGTAGGAACGCTTTTAAGCCAGATCTTTTATAGTCATGGAAAGCTGATTTCAAGTACCTCTAGTCAAGTATGTTCGGATACGCATCAATTATTTATAATTCATAAAACCGATAATCGGTTCTCATCACTAGTGACGCGTGACTGATGAACGCAGTCACACTATTAATCTGACGTCAATCTCACTAAGACTGACGAAAAAATCAAAATATTCAGAAATCCATCCGTCCAATCTATCAATCCATGGGTTAGATGGTCAGTTTCGCGTCAATATTACCAGACTGATGGTTTGGACTAATATAAAACGATTGCCTAACCGACGTCAATGAAAGAACGAGGAAAGAATCGGGATAAAGGGATTAGTCAAACGGACCGGATTTGGCTGTATGGCTAGATACCTTTACCTAAAAAAATGCTTTTATAACACTCAATGCAGCCATCAAACCAAAATGATATTCAATGCAGCCAACAAACCTAAATCACATTCAATGCAGCCAACAAACCAAAATGACATTCAATGCAGCCAACAAACCAAAATGACACTCAATGAAGCCAACACACCAAAATGACATTCAATGCAGCCAACAAAATAAACCAAATTCGTGACATTATAAAGTAGGTACGTTCAGAAATCACAGCTCGAAACTTCGACACATTTTTATGCAATGAAAAATAGTTGGTGTATAGCTGTTTTATGGAAGTTAATAACCAACTGACGATCAGTTTTCCCATTTTTGTTTGTTTATATATTTGTTTCTTAGGAAGATAATTTAGTTCATGATTGACAGTTATCCCAATACTCCGGACTCAGTTTCGGAATTATCCCAATACTCCGGACTCAGTTTCGGAACGGACTCGTATTAAACGTACATGTTGCCAGCTTTGTCATCTATTTAATAAAATATTGCTTTTCTACCAGAAAAATACTGCAAATATTTCAATTTTAGTATTATTTTAATTACCTTCAGATTTTTCCTCGAATTTCCCAAAAGTGTACATAGTGTAGGCCGGATCTGAAACGTCTCCTTAGGTAGCCTTAAAATAGCCCTCTCTCTTTCAGGAAGCAGTCATTTTAAAACAGTCATTACTTTCGGACAGTTATTAATAATAGTTACTGTCTGTTCGTATTTGTTACTTTAGTTTTGATTATTCTTTCTCCATCAGCGGTCGATTGCCAGCAAGAATATCCATGCAATTCTTTCGCCTCGCACCGATTCCTGCGTAATTCAGTCGCGTACACCTGACTTGAACACACAAATATACAATCTCGCAAACATGTCTATATACGTGCGTAGAGACAATAGATATTTTATAGGCGGTCACGCGCACCCGGATGCCGGCAATCATCTGCATTATTGTGATTGCCTTCGATTGTTGCATGCTGTGTGGTCAGCAGACAGCTTTATTTACATTGTATGCAAGTGGAGTGCGCACACGCCGCCTGTCTGTTATACGGAATTAGCTTTCGCCTTCCAGTGCTTTGCTTGGATTTTCAGATGCCCATTGTATTTTTTTTCGTATTGGAAGGGTTTTATTTTGCAACGAAACCAGCTTGTGTATTCATTCACACATATTCTTAAAAATTCCGTCAGACTTTTTTCCGATTATGTTCAATTTGCATAGTTAAGCGTCGTGGGTGCGCGCTTTTACTACCAGTTTTAAGATGGCACATATAAGATATTGGCACTACGGCTTCCTATAACATGAGCTTTAGGTATGTGTCTCCAGAGTTATGTCTCTATGTTATATTTACTGTCTATAACCACTAAAATTGTAAAGAAAGTTTAAATACAAGAAAACTTGTTGCTAATTATCAGGTAAGTCTATTCGACCAGTATGAGTTGAGCTGCGGGATTGAACGACCCTCCTCCGCAGAGGTCTATTAATCTCTAGGTATGAAGGGGAGTAAAAGGTCTTTAAGGCTGTGCGTTGTACTCGTTTATTGCGGTAACCAGAGTTTCTTAACCACAGCATCGGAATGAAACGAGTCCCAACGACACTTGTCCATTGACAATCTAATTGCAATTGATTTATAGATATAGAGCTGAAAAAACTTTAACTAAACAAAAATATTAAGGGCTTCTTTCACCACTTCCTGATATTGTTACAGGTAGTAATCTTAGTGATAAACTAATCTATCAGATAAATCTGTGTGATAGACTATATAAAATATATAAGATATAGACAATCAGATATCTGTGAAACAGAGAAAAAACGATATCTGGTAGATAACCTTCATATAGGGTATCTGGGACTTTATCAGCAAGTGGTGAAAGAAGCCCTAAGACTTATATCTGTAAGCCTATAATACATTTGCTAGACTGACTTCCTGATACGGTCAACAAGTATTCAATTATTAACAAATTGCTAAAATTAGATTACTCACATTGACTATTGCATTCCATTTGATACTTCTGAGGTTTTGGGAAATAAAATCTTTATATAATTCAAGTGCGTATTTTTAAAAAATTGAATCATATTTATTTTGTTATACAATTAATAAATTTAAGTGACAAGCAGGATGTAAATGTTAATTCAATCAATAATTATTTTAATATACTTGACGAAAAGCACACACAGTACAGGTTAAACTATTGAAAGTATTAATATTTTAAACTACAGAAATATATTTTTATAATATTATTATTTTTTGTAGTATTATAAATGTAAACAGAAAATAAAAGGCGAAAGGTACCGACGACTCGTACATCATATTCGTCGTACATTATATTTGTAAGACTGTATAGTGTTCGGTAATAGCAGCTCTATAGATTTATGAGAACTTGCAACTTGTCGCAGATAATAATTCTCCCTCGGCAGGAAGGACAGGCGCCGTTGCTTGCTACTGTGTTGCTTTGTCATACTAAACGCGTTTATCTCCTGCTTGTCAGTCTATGATGTATTGTTGTACACTATTGTTATTATTAACAATAAATCTTGCATTATGACGTATAATTTATTGGTTAAGTAATCTCGAGGTGGATTTAGCGCCATTGACTGTAAATATTAGGTTAGACCAACCATGGTTAGACTGATAAATGCTATCGCTACAACTTTGTTACGGCGCTTCATCTCAGCGCTAACACCTAGGAAGCGGTGGGAGGTAAAAATATTACGTGTATAATTTGTACCCAGTGTACACAAGTGTGCAATAAAATAAAATAACTTTGACATACTAAAATATAGTCTCAATTCGTTCATTTTAAGAATTAAATACATTTATCATCTGGACTTCATAAACACAATGGCAGCCACTTGCGTCATTGCAGAGTGCTTTTTAGGGTTCCGTACCTCAAAAGCAACGGAAACCTTATGGGATCACTTTGTTGTCCGTCCGTCTGTCGGTGTGTCAAGACCTTACCTATTTACACTTTCCCAAGAAAAAGTCTTAGGAAAGGGTCTACCCTACCTCTAGGTAAGTATCAAGTTGAAATTAATATAAAAACTAAAATCTATGATCTCTTGGAGGGGTAAAAATCAACGCAATTAAAAGACACGGCCATTTATTAAGTCACATAATATTTTGATACTCGCAAACTAAATTAAACTTAAGGGGTGCTTTCCGTTGAAATTTCCATTCCATGAAATTTGGCAAGATGCAAGGTCTCATATCACAATTATTAAAGGAAAGAACTACGTAAATCGTTAGTTTGTTAGTCACTCGTTAGTTACTCGTAGGTAGATCACATGGAACGCGCCTCAGGTCGCGAGTCCTACTCGCACTTGTCCGGTTTTTACAATACAGTGTATTTGTTTATTCTATAAGGTAGTTGTCATAATATGAGATATATGTAACCTGCCGACTCTATATACCAAATCATTTTATCAATTCACAGTACATTACGGGGGTACTAACCACTCTGTTCTGTATCTGTTTATAGATTACTCGCCGCGGGGAGTTTATCAGCTCTATACTACTTCTTTTAAGTGTCGTATTATCATCTCTGCAAATTTCCTGACTGAATGCAACTTGTCCTAGTGGTTAGCCGGTCGCATGAACAGTAGCTGTTGTTATTACATGCCACATACCTACAGGGTGCGTTGACTCCTTTTAATAGTATATTGCGTGCGGGTAGAGCGAGGTTTACATGGTGCGTGGGCGGTTTTTGTGTAGGACAATAGTTACGAGCACTAGATTTTTATCGATGATTATTGTTCTATTCTAGTACTAAACCAGTTAAGTTTGTAAAGCTTTGTATTGTTTTGTGAATATCGGCCTTTAGATTGTAATTCTAATTCTTCTTTCTTTAACTGCTTGTTTTTTATTAAAGCTCTTTTTGGCTTTGAAAAAGATTCCCGCGCAGACTAACTATTGACGAAGAACCAAGTTATCAAATAATGAAAACCCCCTTCGAAGATGTTCAGTGGTTTTCTGCTTCTAACCCAAAATACTACACCTAAAATTAATACCCCACTTGACGTAGTACCCCCACTTCGAAACTTAGACGATTCGGCTTCTTTTGAATATTTTTTTTTAAATTTAGTGCATTTGCAATTGCAATAAAGGTACAAGGGCATACATTACTTTAAAATATTTCTAATTTCAAATCGATAACATTTGTAGTTGCTGAAATAAGCAGCTGCGACAGACTGACTGACAGACGAACCATTAACCACCAGATAACCATTTTGGTACGGAACTCTAATGATAAATTATTATACCTAGTCAACTGAAATATTGACTGACGACCTAAAGCAGGTGGCCGGGAGCGGCGTATGCGGAGGGCGGAGGCCCGGGTGTGGTGGCGTTCATTGAGGAAGGCCTATGTCCAGCAGTGGACATTAAAGAGCTGTTAAGATGAAGATAAATATTTTTTTTAAAGTGTACAGTTTTAGCTGTACTCCACATACTTCATGATATACGAGTAAAGGTATTGCAACATACTCCATATAAACCAAGCAAAGGCTTGGAAGAGATTGGCACATCCCAGCTACCGTTGCTCGGGGCGGGCGTCTTAGGTAATCACACTTATTATGTATGTATTAACTTACGGCATACAACGACCCGATTAGAACATAAGTGGCCTGCTATGTGTCTAGTTATAGTCCTCTGTGACAGTATGTAGTTTACAGTATGTACGTGAATATTGATCTAGCGGATTTACATCAATGGATTTATTGTTGCATACTTACTTACACTGGGTACATTTTATACACGTAAATTTTTCTCTACCACTGCTTCCTAGGTGTGTTAGCGCTAAGAAGAAATGGCGCAATGAACTTTCATAACATAACACATCTTCTAAAATCAAGTTTGTATAACAACTATAATTGGCTGAAGTAACAGTATTAACAGGCATATTTGACATTGAAATATTCATCTATTTCATAATAAGCTGTATAACAAAGTTGTTTTAATGTGATTCTTAAAGATTCTTAGTTTGTTGTTGGTGCGTAGTATTACATACATTGCCACGTAAACGATTTACTGACCTTACTAAATACAAGTAAGTACAATGCATAGTAGAAGCCTGAAAGAAGAATAGATAAAAAGTTACTTATCCAATTACTGGTGGAAAGAGCTGGAATTTTTCAAGGCTGCAGTTTTTTGATTGTTGCGCCCGGCTATCTCAGTTTGCAGGTGATAGGGTATTAGAATTTATTGATATGATGGCATGTGACAAAATCAGCAAATACTTCTGTCTGTAGGTACGCTATCAGTTTTAAATTTTGATCTAGAACCTTGCAAGGCTCAATGCAAAACAATATCTCATTATATCGAGTATACATAGTTGCACGTAATTCCAGTTCCTCTATCCAGATAATAGCGGGTGGCTTCGACCGTAGAGTACTATTATCATCTTACTTACACCGGATTCTACTTATATATAGGTGGATATATATTACGTGTCTTCATAGACTTTTTAATGAAACTCAGCTTACAGTTCGTAGTAGATACTTAGGTACTATATTCGGTCCAAGCGAATCGTCTTAATGTCAGTAATGCCTTGCTTTAAAGGCCCCTGGGTCGAACTTATTGAGGCAGAATCAATATCCATGAAGATTGGTATCTATTGGTAGCGATTTATGAAATAACTTTCCTTAGTTAACAGTTTATTCCTCGTTTTAAACGATGCGATACTAAAAAAGTTGAAATTTCTCCAATCATGAATGAAACATTCAATCACAGACAATCCTAATAACAGTATAATGATGAAAGTTTGCGTAAACCATTTCCAGTTAGCATTAGCGTAGTGATAACTGGAGTTCATAAATAAGGCACCTGTTAATAGCAGGTAAATACATTAAAATGTTAACGCAGCCAGCTAACTTAGCGATAAGTAATGGAACTCTGTGATTTACTGCACTTATATGCATTGCAGTTTGTCATTTTATCTCTATTAATTTTACAGGTTTCAGAGTTTTCTCTAAATTTACACATTTGTTTGAGAATGACGCAAGGTTACATTTAGAGAAAGAAGAAAGAGCGTACATAAGAAAATACGTAAAGAATTTGTTGCAGAAAGAAGTCCCTGTCGACTAAAAAGCGCAAAGAAAGGAAGGTGCTTATAACTGCAATTGTAGTGAAATAACCAAATGAACGTTTGTTCACAAACATAATAAAACAACAACAGTTAAACCTGTTGTAAATCTTATATCTCTCTGTAGTACCAACAATTGCCTGAGAGAATTGTCGCAATTTCCTTATCCTAAGCGCTAGAATAAAATCTAATAAGCGCTCTGCTATGCAAATCAATCTATTGCGTAAACTCAGCTTTGTCAGCTTATAGACACAAGGTAGGAAACAACAGCGATTGGTAGGGCTGGTGGTAGTAAACAAATAAGAAAAAAATTGATAATTTACTTTTAAAAAATTTAAATTACCACAATCCGATTTTTTTTTTGTTTAATCATCTTTTTTTTTTTTTTCGTAGGAAGGGGAACCCTCATGGATACGTAACCTAGTGCTTCTTTCTTTTTAGAAATACTTAATACCTCGATGAAAATCATTTTCACAATATCATGCAATCTTCAATAGGCAGCAAAAAATGCACCAAAAAAGTATGGAATTATAATTATAGTTATGATTTTATTAATTTTATCACAGATCAATTTTACTTTAAAAAATAATTGCTTGATGTTAAAAATATACGTCACAGGTCAATGTAAATCAAAATTGAAATAAGTGAAGTGTAAGACAATCACATTCTTTCGCATACGATTCTGTGAACCAACTAAAGAGATAAGAAATTCACTGTAAAGATCACACTCATCAAGATACGGAACATAAAGCAACAAATTCCTCATAAGAACCCATAAATCATGCGTCATTAAACCGAAGAAAATCAGAGAGCCAACCCTGGTTGTAAAGTATGTCAGAATCGAGCCAGATGGAAAGATAGTGAATGATTCCGAGCAAGTAACGCTACCAGGCAATAACTTAACCACTATTCTCCTCCAGGCTAAGAAACCATTTCGTGCTGATTCCATTGTAGGCATAAATTCTCAGCTAACTTACTGTGTGAAGGCTGTTACAGTAGCTTTAAAAACAAAAGGTGTAAAAGATCATGTTGTGGATGATGTATTTTGAGCTTTATGAGAAGAAATTACTAAGGACGATAGAAATAGAATAGTAATAGGTTAAAATAAAATATATCTACAATATGTTGATACAGTTGATTCTAAAAGTGGACTTAATAGTAAACCTCTTAAAGTTTAAATTTAAAGTATAATAGTTGTAATGGGAAAAGACAAGTAAAAGGAACAGGTTATGGTGTAAGTCGCACTGCCAGAGGCGTCGTCATATAGTACAGTAGGGTCTGCAAAATTTATGTGACATTAGTTTTGCACTCAAAATGTTATGTTTTGTTGATACTTTCCGATTAGTACTTATGATGTGTTAGGTCCGTTCGTTCAATAAGCGATGCACCAGCGACTTGATGCGACAAAAATCAACCAATCAAAATCACAAGTCATATCATGTATCGCATACGTACATGATTTTTATTGGTTGATTTTTGATGTAACGATGTGGAGTCACTGTTGCATCGCATAGTGAACGACGACGGGCCTTAGTTACATGACGTTCCTAATTTGGACGTGTTAATTTTATACAATAGAAAATGGAGTTACTTACGAGGATATCACCCATTGATTGATTTGTTAATTGATATAGGTATTGGACCTAGAAATAATTTAATACGTATCTATATATTGTTATTGTATTCAGTAATCTTTTTACCTTTAATTTCTTTCATTCATTTAGCGTTTTTTTTTACTTTTAAGCTTGTTAAAAATATACATTTGGCTGCATTTTCGATATCACTCAATTCATCAGCGTTCACATGCGCCAGTCAACTCAAAATGGCAGATTTGCGTGTTCATTCAACTTTACGGCTATTGTCTTGGACAGAAAGCGGTCGTTATAGGCCGACAGAATTGGCTTGCCTGCATGTGTAAATAAGTTTAAATGACTTCTGCAGATAAGGTAGAAGGCAGGTAAAAGTGTGTGTATGACCTTTAAATGGGTTTGTTTTAGTTAATTAGTGGTTACGGTGTCCTCTTGCTTCTGTGGTAAATAAAAGTGGAAAGGTTTTTAGATACCTTTCTTTCGTTGAAACATGACTTACGACATTAATACAAAGCCACTCTAAAATATTCTATTAGAAACAGCAAACAAATAAACTGATACCTATTTCTTAATCGTTAACATCAGCCTGAAAACGGTTACTTCTGGTCGAATATTACACTTTGTTAATAACTCGACCTACATAATTAAAGATGTTCATTCATACGTAACATACATACCTACACTACCTACGTCAAATCCTACTAATATTATAAAGGCGAAAGTTTGTAAGGAAGTTAGGGTGTTTGTGATTGAGGATGTTTGTTCTTTCACGCTGTAACGGTTGAACGGATTTTGATGAAACTTGGTACATAGATAGCCTATATCCTGCAACAACCTAAAGGCTTTTACGGCGGTAAACTGTTCCCGCAGGAAAATCTTATTCAACGCGGGCCAAGCCGCGGCAACAGCTAGTACTTCTTTATGGGGAAAAATAAAGAAAAAATCCGAATTTCTCGACTAATGTAAATAACGCCGTATGAAAGGTACCTACACCTAATCTTTGAACATTTTTCTTCATTATGTAGATTATTATCTTCTTAAATATCTTCATAATGCTGCTGACAGCGTTTGACCGAAATTACCGAACATTTGCGTTCTGTAATAATCTATGGTTACAACGTCTACTAAGCCTAAGTATATACCTAGTAGTTTACTTGCTTTAGCCAGGGAAAAATGTGTCATTATAGGTAGAGTGTAATAGCGGCCGAAATTGACAGTCAGTATCAAAAGTAGCTGAGCAATTCAGATGTCCACTTAGTCTACACATTATAAATGATCACAATCATCTAAAAATTTCTCTGATTGTTGTCAGTACCCAATACAGCGGTACTTACCGCCCTAGTATGTAATTGATAATTTTAAATGTCAATAAAATAAAATTAATACCTATAAACTATTGGCTGAGGCCAACTCTTCAAACAAATTCCAGAGAGATTATAATTTTGAAAGGCACCGTTTCCAACCTCCTTTTAATCATTTCGAATGCCTTTCTTTCTCTTGGCAGGTTTTTGTTCCTGCTCTACCATCTCAAAAGTCGGTTAAACTTCTCTGCCAAATTGCTATCCATTTAAACACTTAAAAACATAGTCCACTGTATTATTGGCAATTATTTGTTGAACAGAGCTCGCCACGGCACCTGTGTTTTAAATCATGCACGCGTACGAATCCATTACTCTGGAAGAAAGTGCGTAATTTGTTAGGGACTACTATGGAAACTCGAATGAATTACTTCATCATCAACAGCCTATTAATGTCCCCACTGCTGGGGCTCAGGCCTACCCTCTCAACGAGGGCGTTAGTCCACCACGCTAGCCTAGTGCGGGTTGGTGGACTTCACATGCGCCTAAGAATTTCTTCTTCGGCGTATGCAGGTTTCCTCACGATGTTTTTCTTCACCGTTTGAGAGCAGTCAGTAAAATGTACTTAAGTTTCGAGAAAAAAACCCATTGGTACATGGCCCAGCTGGGGATCGAACTCAGGACCTTTCGATATGATAGGCCGCGTCTTAACAACTACGCCACTGACGCTCTTGAATTACTTACTAATAACAAAACACAACGAACGGAGATTGTGTGCCCTTTGTTAGTAACGCATAAAATCAATAAACATTCTATTGATACCATTTATACCACAGGTTCCTTTGCTCATTTATATTCTATGGTACTTATTTCAAAATTAACTATAGGTACTTACAAGAGGATTCAACTGCAGGAGCCATTCAGATAGTCACCACTCTATTACCTCTTATTTATTTATTTTTGGGCTTCCTATATTATTTGATAAGAATATTAGGCAAATGTGTCACTAATCTTCTAAATCCGTCTTGGTAGTTGATAATTAGGGCTTCTTTGTCACTATTACACAGTGTCACGGGACTTAATTAGTGTCACGTGGACCCCATGGCCTTTGGGATGCAGGCTGCAGTGCATTATTCTTGACAGTGACCTATTACCGTTAGGCGGGCTTTTGCCACTTCATACCTGAGTGTGAACGGCGAATGCCCAGTAGGTACCACCACAAACAGCTACTGTTTAGTGGTACTAAATAGTAAATAGATGTAAGATTCTCTTGTAATAAAAAATAAAAAATAAAAAAACTTTAAAAAGTAAATCGAGAAGCACGAACCGGTAGTAGGCGCAACGGAAAAATTTCGGAGCAATCGCCCCGGGAGCGGGCTCGAAATAACAATAATTTAGCAAATTTATTCAGATGATCGCCCTTTTGTTTGGGCGTAATGAGCGGGTATACTCTGACCGAATTTAAAATGCCATTAAGTCCATAATGTCCACTGTGAATTTAGTGCAGCGTTTATCAACCAGTTCTTAAACTTAGCAGCGCCTTTTTGTGGACTTTTTTAATCAACATTGCTGATGCCTTAACATATTCAGAGTAAAAACCACAAGTAGTACAGAATATCTATTACAAAAATCTAAACCAGAATTTATAGAGATACCACTTGTAAGTACATCTTTCCTTTGGAATTCCATCAGAACATTAGCTAAGACAGGAGCAGAATGTTTCAATATATTTGTCATTTATTATTATGCCGTATGTGAGAGCGTCAGTGGCGTCGGGGATAAGACGCGGCCTATCATATCGAAAGGTCCGAAGTTCGACCCCCGCCTGGGCCATGAATCGTTCTCAAAACATTTACTGACTTCTCTCAAACGGTGAAGGAAAACATCGTGAGGAAACCTGCATACGCCGAAGAAGAAATTCTTAGACTGAAATCCTTCAACCCACACCGGGCTAGCGTGGTAGACTCCGTGGACCGAACGCCCTCGTTGAGAGTGTAGGCCTGAGCCCCAGCAGTGGGGAGATAAATAATAATACGCTGATGAATGAATTATGCCGTACAAGGTTATTAATATAATAGTCGGAATCCCATAATAAAATCGAATTATAATGTTCGTGATAATGACAGCAATGCGTAGGGCGAAAACACCACTTACGGACTAGTGGATGCTTATCTAATAGGTAGTATAGAATTAATTTAATTTAATAATAGATAGGTAATTTTGATACACAAATCTTAGCTTTCAATTTCCAGTTAAAATTATCCTATTTTTTGGCAAAACTGCATTTTAAATATAATGTAGGTAACGTACTTAATTATTTGCAGATTGACGTGTTTTCGATTAGTCTTTATCTCAGGTATCTAGGTATATCTTTATGTAGGTAGGTACTCAATACAAATTTTCCAGTCACCGGACAGTCAACATGGTTACTGGTTACCTTATTGACCGAGCGAGCGAAGCGAGCGAAGCGTCTACGTTTCGAGACTGGCCAAAAATGCTCTTGTCCGGCTGTCTGTCTGTCTGTCTGTCTGTAATTCTCTACAGGTCGCATTTTTCAACCGATTTTGACGAAAATTTGGCATATGTATAAATTAATTAAACCTACAAAATGAGTAGAATAAAATTTTGAAAAACATTTTTTTTAGAGTACCTACCATACTCGCAAAGTGGGAGTGAACTTTTTTTTTCTTGTGAATCCCATAGTGTGGGATATCGTTGGATAGGTCTTTCAAAAATATTGCTGGTGTGTGAATACCATTTTTTCGATTTAGGGATCCGTTGGCGAAATATTAAGCTTTAAAGCGGTAATTTTTGTTAGAGTCACGTGTCCCCCCCCCTGCCAGCTAAACGGTTGCTTCTGGAAATGTGAAAAAATTCATGGCAGTAGCATATATAACGTAGTTACAAGGAAAACTATTACGGCTAAGTAGGTTCTATTAGTTTTTGAGTAATAGTGGATCGACTTAAGAAAGTTGAAAAAATAAATTATGTTCATAGAACTGCATACGTAAAATGGAAAATTATTTTTTTCCGCGTGATATCCATGGTGTGGGGTATCGTTGGATGGGTCTTTCAAAAATATCGCGGGTGTGTGATAAACATTTTTCGATTCAGGGATCCGTTTGCGAAATATTAAGCTTTAAAGTGCTAATTTTTGTCACTTTAGTAGGTACTTTTTCTGTTTCCAAAGTTGACTTTTGTTGGTTTCTTTTAGGTTTGGTTTATAAGGGCTGGCGAGGTCTACTGTTCTCACGGAACTACTAGTTTATAATCTGTATCTATGAATTAAATTATTATAATGTAGATTTTTTCGTCTGTGTATTTTATTATTAAATTTCTATTTTCTTAAAGATAGTACCTATTATTTCCCATGGACCTTTTAATAACTTAAGGAATAATCAAGAAACTGTCTTAATACTGTGATATAAGACATTTCCGTGGTAATTGTAATACTGGTTAATTAATGATTATCTTATTCATGTTTTTAATCTGTGACAAATTATCTTAACCGCTATTAGTATAATTAGTTTGTTTGTACGAGTATGTAACGTAACATAACAGTAACATACATAGCAAGCTTTTTTTGACTTTACTTTTTTCGCACCTATGATAAGAAAAAGATTTATGTTATCAACTTTTATATAATTTAAAAACCTCATCAAAAAATTTATTTATAAGTTATAAATTATAAATTACCTATCCTCTTTGTTGAAAACTGTTAGATGGGTAAGAGAGAGCAAATGGCAAGTCCAGCAGTGGGCATAACCGACTGTAAGATGTTTCGACAGTACTAACGTCTCTGGCCCTTCAAAACTCAAAACAAAGGCACATATTCTATTATTTTTCTGATACTGCTACGTAGTCAAGTAAAACAATTACCTACGAATCAGGTACCCCGGGCCAAATACGCTTGGTCAGTAGGTAATGGGCCGGGTGCGCGGCGAATACAAATGTTTATGGTAGAGGAAAAAGTAGCGGCCATTGTAGCGCGCCTCGGGCGACTCCACTGAAGGAGTCGCATCTGTGAAACGACCACAGGAATGTATGGAGTAGGCACCTAGATAAAAAATATTTACGTAGGTAGCTACGTACGTAGTTTTGGGTATCACGAATGTAAATATGGCTACTTTGACTAGACTCTAGTCAAGACATTCATTCGAGTTCACGTCAAAAAATTGGATAAATCGGTTACCATAAATCACACAAAAAATGAAGTCAATTTTTAAACTGACGACGCCGTTTGTAATGAGACGAGTTTATACAATACTAGCCGATGCCCCGCGACTTCATCCGCGTTTTAAAGTATACTATTTATATGTTAATCAAATTTTATTAAACTGTTCTAATCATGACAGTTTCTTAGTTTTAAAGTTTGTCAATAGATGGCGTTAGGTGTATTTTACACCCCTCTAACATTTGGTTCTTCGCAGCATATTTATGTTACGCGTGCAAATTATCCACCAGTTTTTACCTCTTTATTATTAGTATAGATATAGGACGAATTATATAGAAGTGTTGCAGAGTGACCTCGCACAGTTTGTCCTCACTCTTACGATTCTTACGGCCAGATTATTCACTTTACAAATGTGATCACGTGGCAAAGAATGCAATTATAGAGGCATGTTGACACGACCTGCTGTCTTAGCGCTTTTTGGACCTGAACTGCTCGCGGTATTGACGTAACTATATCCATAAACACTATAGAGTTCTTCACAAATTTCAAGGCATAAGGCGCCTCCGCGTCTCTCCGTGTCGGCCTGTCGTCTTACCGCGCTTTGGGCCAGCATTGTCCGCGGTACAAATGTGATCAAATTATAAAGAGTGGCGGGTAGCCGGCGGCGGGCGCTCGCGCTCCTGCCTCGGCGGAGGCGAGAAGAATCGCAATTCAAGAGGCACGTATTATAAATGTATTATCTTACACGTTTTATCGTTTTATTTGAGAGCGCCTGCAAAAGTACCTAATAAAGTCGATCGATTGAGTAAGAACAGATTTTAAGGAACGAGTGATATTTTTCTTATATTAGGAATTCGGTAAATGCATAAAAGCTAAAAGCGTTGATGATGGGCGCCTCCCTAATGGGGAGAGCATGAATACGGTTGCCGGGCCCTGTGGCACCCACTCAAGACACTATGTAATGACTTAATAAACTGAAAACTCAATGAAATTCACTGTCAAAGGCCATGGCAGGATAAGGGAAGTGATTTTGCCCCCACAGATTTGTGTGTGCCCAGTGTGAGTCGCCTAAGAATTCAATTTTCGGCGTATGCAGGTTTCCTCACGATGTTTTCCTTCACCGTTTGAGAGTAGGTAGTCGTATATCTATTTGAGTTTCGAGAAAAAACGTATTGGTACATGGCACGACCGGGGATCGAACTCGGACCTCTCGACATGACAGGTCGCGTCTTCTACACTACGTCACCGACGCTCTCTAAGTTATAATTTTATTATTAATTCAATTCCATTCTTTCTAGCTATTTATGCTTGCATTTTATCAATTTCTAATTTTGTGTTTAATCTTGTAATTAAAGTAACGTGTAAATAATGAATTGTAATGTTGGCAGTGTCCATGAGATCAAACACTAGGTATATTCATAAGCATTTGATAGAAAAAAGTACATAATCCTACTAATAATATAAACGCGAAAGTTTGTGAGGATGTTTGGATGTTTGTTAGGCACTCTTTCCCGCAAAATTTTTGATGAAACTTAAAATTTACAGAAAGATAGATTAGATTATACATCAGAATAACACATTAATATATTAGTACATTTTAGACGTTCGCGCTTTGTATTCATAATTATATAATTATTTACGGGCCTTACACACGAAATAGTTTTATAGTTTTTCCAGTCAGCTCGTGACCACGGCCAGTGTAACCTGGTCGAAACGTCGGGCAAGGTAAATAAAACTATTTCGTGTGTAAGACCCGTAAATAATTATATAATTATGAATACAAAGCGTTAACGTCTAAAATGTACTAATATATTAATGTGTTATTCTGATGTATAATCTAATCTATCTTTCTGTAACTTTAAATAAATTTTATTTGTAAATAATTATATAATTACATTAATATATTCTCGGCCTCCCACAAGGTGGACCGACCGATCTGGTGAAGGTCGCGGGGCCCGCCTGGATGAGGTTAGCGCGGGACCGGTCGTAGTGGAGATCTTTGTAGGAGACCTTTGTCAAGCAGTCGGACTTCTTTCGGCTGATGTGATGATGATGATTGGCCAATCAAAATTTAAAGCGAGTGAAACCGCTGGCAACAGCTAGTACAGAATAAAATACCGGAAACTTCATTGTCAGTACAAACACTACGCAATTATTATTAAGTAGGTACGGGACATACTAAAATGAAATAAATCTGCTACGGTTGAAGAGAGCTAATACAAAAACATTTTAGTGTAACCACCAGTTGTCAAACGAATACCACGCCTGAAAGTATAATGACAATATTTTCAAAGAAATAAATAGTTAGCTTTTTAGTTAATAATTATTATTTTAAAAAGTCTACAATAATTTAGTGTTAGAATTAAAATGTGCCAGCATAAATAGGTAGTTTAACTGTATTTATAAGCAGTTATTTAGCAATCAACGATGAATTTCGAAAAACACAGTATGAACGATTCTTCGTGTAAAGCCTCCCGTCTACTTCTGCATATCAATCTACTATTAATGGTACGTTCTGTTGATCTTTAATTTTATATAAAAAAAATATTAAAATGAAAAATGAATGGCAAACATAATAGCTTAGATTTTTCAAGGTCTTTTAAATTAACTACATAAACTTAGAGGGATTTATAGGTAGTACTTTCTGCCAACAAACTATAAATACAGTTTGGCAGATTTTTCATGTAACTAACTAAACTGTGTTTGTGTTTGTTGCAAATAAATTATTTATTAATTAATTAATTATTAAGGTAAGGAAGGTATATATGTTAATTATTTTTTCTAAATTTAGTACTGTCGCCTCAAATATATTTTTACTGTGTTATGTTTTATTAGGTAGGTGCACAGATTTATAAACTGGTAGGTGCCTTATTGATGCTTAGGTCCCCATGAAAGATGATCATAGGAACTCCGCAACGAAACAAGATAGCAACGCCTTGTTGAGGCTCGTTAGATTAATGTGTAGATAACTGACAGATGGTAATGTGCATTTTAATAAGAGCTTGTTTTTAAAATATTTTTTAAACTGATCTTTTTTATAATTATATAGGAAGATGATATTATTTCGAAGATGGTCCCACTTCAATTGAATAAAATATTTAATATCTAAGGACGAAAAATTAAAAAATTGGGGATGAATTAGGCGGTGTACAAAAATCATACGAAGAAGTCAGTTTTATTATTTTTGTTAAACAAAACAAACAAACAAGATTTTGACTAGATAAAATTTGAATTTAAATGTTGGCAGCTGTTTGGCGGCGCGGGTCTGGCGACGGCAGCGCGCTTGAAGTGGGACCCGAGCACATACATAGTGCTGCGCGAGGTGTTCCCGCGGGAGTACCACGTGGGGGCCATCACACTGACAGTCACATCCCTGACGCTCGTGCTGCTTGGCCACCTGGCGCTGCTCGCCACCTTCGCCAGCAACCTCTACCGTCGCCCGCTGTTGCTGCTGGTGACCATTTCATTTCTAAATATCTAGTTAGTTGTTTTTGCTGCGGGTGCTGAAATGCAAATGCACGAGATGCAAATTACTTTGGTCTCGTGTGATACGTGCAACTTTTCACCTCAGCAACGAGAACATTATTAGAGAGGTAACACGTTCCTTTTTGGTTGGAGGTCTTAGGTCTACTATGAAATTCAAAATGGAACTACGATTTGACTTTGTGCCTAGCTTTAATCAATGAATTTCAATTTTGTAGTCAGATTTGTGAGATATGAGTGTGTCGCGTTTATTCATTTATTTATTGTTGTTTAGTACGCTATACTGATGGTGGCGCTGGCGGTGGTGGAGGTGCTGTGGTCTGGTTGGACATTGGTGCGGATTATAAACTGGCTTCGCTCTAACGAGGGGCAAAGGCTGCTGCAAGCACTTCTCGTGAAGACCTATTATGTGCAGCCGGTGCTAGGAAAACTCGGCAAGTGGCTCCCGATGTCGCGCCGTGCCAAGGACCTAATGGACGTAAGATCAAGATCACTGTACGATCAATTTGAAGACCTGTCTTCAAATGTCTTTGAAGGTCTTCAAATGCCTTCAGCAGGCCAATAATCTGTCATATAATCATATCATATCATGCCGTTTAGCAGAGCGGTCTAAATAGAAAGTCTCGACATAAAAATCTCACAGCTTTAAAAACCCATTGAAATTGGACATTGTTTTCCTTGTACATAACTTCCTAATTTATCCTCTAAAACTAGGTACTTACGTACCAGCCTCGAAATTTTTCATTTGTCCTTACTATTATTCGTTCTGAATAACCTCGACATAAAAATCTTATAGTTTTGAAAAACAATTAAAATTGAACATTATTTTCCTTAATATTATGCATCATATAAATAAATACCTTTGTCGACATTTTTCAGTTTTCCTGACTATTATTATTTCCAGTTGACGTAATACTTTATATCAGTAGGTGTTATTTGTTTAATAAAATGGATTGTCCTGTCATGATGATCTATGATTTCTTTTTCTAGAAAAACTTAAATAATTAAATAAATAAACAAAACTATTTAATAAGTTAAAAACAATTAAATACGTTTGTTACTTTACACATACATACTTTACACAATGTAAAGTAACAAATTTATTTAATTGTTTAAGTTTTTCTAGCAAAAAAAATCATATATCATCATGACAGGACAATCCATTTTAATAAACAAATAACACCTACTGATATAAAGTATTACGTCAACTGGAAAGAATAATAGTCAGGAAAGTAAATAACTTATTCAATTGTAATGATGTAATTAAATAAGTCTGTTACTTTACACATGTGTAAAGTAACAAATTTATTTAATAGTACGTTTTTAAAGGAAGCAGACGCAGATACACCGCGGAATCTGTATGTGGGTGTGGGTGCAGCGATGCTGTTGGCCATCCTGCAATCGTTGGCTGTTGTACTAGCTCTCAAATTTGCACTCGCACGCATTCCCCGCACGCGCTCCCTCCCACATGAGCTCAGGTACCTTCATACGTCTTAATTATGTAATAATTACCATCATCAACAGCCTGTTAATATGTCCCCACTACTGGGGCATAAGTCTACCCTCTTAACGAGGGGGTATGGGCTAAAGTCCACCACGCTAGCCCAGTGCGGGTTGGTGGACTTCACATGCACCTAAGAATTTCTTCTTCGGCATATGCAGGTTTCCTCACGATGTTTTCTTTCACAGTTTGCAAGCAGTCAGTAAATGTACTTAAGTTTCGAGAAAAACGCAGTGGCACATGGCCCGACCGGAGATCGAACTCGGACCTTTAGACATGATAGGCCACTTCTTCCCCACCACGCCACCGACGCAACCCGAAACCCGAAAACCTACAGATATTGCTCATCACACGAATGTTGCTCCCGGGTGGGAATCGAACCCACAACCTCTGGCGCAGTAGGCAGAATCACTACCAACAGGCCAGTCGTTATTTGTACACAGTGATTAATATAACAAATTTGTAAGAATAGTTATTTTTCCGTGTAATCAAAACAAACACAAGCAATCGTGTCAATTCTATCAGCTCATATCTTAACACATAATCATCAGTATATCAATATCCAGTTGGATTAGCCTTCCCTAATGCGGCAGGACACACCTTAGGTACCGTTTTCGTTATCCAGCCAATTCCGGTTAATCAGATCACACCTGGAGGTCAAATTTTAGTTGAACCTGGTTTAGATTTTAGGCCTATCTACTGTTGATTTGATAACCGTTGGTATGTCAGTAACCTTTGTGTTTGTCATAGTAAAACCATAAACCTACCCTTGCCTGGGTCGCAAGGTTGTAACTATCAGTTTGGTTGTATATATGCCGGTTGCCAGCGGGCGGCAGCACAGGTTGACTGACAGGACGCCATTGTGTGCATGCGCACACAATATTATGCAAACTGAGGCACCGCTTAATGAAGATACCCCAATTTCTGGTTTTGCTATAGTATTGTCACCAAAACTCCGTTGCTCAGTCCAGTACGCCACATACTCTTGTCAGTGTAAACTTATAATTATGGTATTTTTTTGTGCAGCACCAGTACTTCAAAGTGTACCTACTGGAAGGTGCCACTAAGAAAGTCATGAAACGAACAGTTTGGAAATCCGTGATCTCGTGCTTAGCTGGAATGTGAGGATGGAATACAGAGGGCCTCCACGGAGAGGGTAATCTCAGCTCCTCAGTCGCTGTAATGTGTTTAAACATGTCCTACATTCGGCAAGGGCTATAACTATAACAATATTATGAAGAATTAGTGTTCAACTATGATATTATATCATTTATTAAGTGCTTATACTTGCTGGTGTATTTATATTCGTATCAATAAATAAACATACTCAATATCAATCACATTGTCAATGATAAAAGTTGATCTGCCCAACGATAAAACTGGGAAAGTGAATATCACGACAGTTACAATTGGATTTTGAGATCATAGGATACCTAACATAACTAACCTGCGTGAACCATACAATTGTTATATTACATACGTACGAGTACTACCTACCTCGGGAAAAAAAACTACAATTACCTTATCATTAATGAATCACGATGTTGACCGAATTACAATACGACTTATCAATACATTGTTAGTATTATATCGGTCATAAGTAGTGAACAGTTGGCAGCCAATTTCGGTTAGTGTCGTTTGATAGCCGCGATACTGATAATGCAGATAAGATACTCGCTTGTCGCGTCGTGTACACAAATGGGGCGACAGTATCAGGCACAGCCTGCTGTCGTAACCTGCCCCGACACGACTGTCAACAATTGCCGTCAGCAGGTAACACGCGATAAATGTTTAATGTTTGGAAAAAGTGTTGTTTCGGGCCTTGAGAGGATTGCAGTGTATTCTTAGCTCCTCGCGGGGCCTGCCCGCGGCAGCATGTGCGGCCCTCGCGCTGTTCCAGCCCTGCTGCTGCATACCAACTTGCTGCTCGCCGTGAGTCCTTTACATCCATTTGATTCACCCCAACAAACGTCAGGCATAGGGTTTGGGAAGTCTCAACATTTTCAAACTCGAGACGTTGAAATTTGGGAAAAGCGAGACACCAGACGCGCGACGTCCCAAACCCTAGTCAGGCTTCAACCATTTAAACAGCCATACAAAAACGTTTGTTGCTTCATTCTTTGTCGTGTTTATTGTTCGTTTCATTGGATCTTTTAAATGCTATAGTTATTTGGGGGTGCGGGGCTGGCGACTGCAGCTCGGCTCAAGTGGGACCCGAGCATATACATAGCGCTACGGGAGATATTCCCGCGCGAGTACCGCGTGGCTGCCGCTACGCTGACTGCCGCCTCGGTAGCGCTCGTGATCCTCGGCCACGTAGTGGTCCTAGCTTCCGCTGCCGCAAATCACCATCTTCGCCGCTTACTGTTGTTTCTGGTGAGCATACAGAAAACATTATAGATGTTTAAAAGCAATAGGCAAATCTTCGAAATTGATAACTATACCAGTATACTACACAATTAAAGAACAAACATAATTTATGGCCAAGGATAATAATATCGTAAATACACTTGACCAAACGTGACAACAGCAGATGGCTAGAACAGTGAGCGTAAGATCACAAAATTCGGCAACAGACAAAAGTACATCTGCGGTGTATGTATGTCAACTGAAATCCCTTATTTTTGTGTCTTCAATGAGCGATTAAAACTTGAATTAAAATATTTATTACAGTACGTGGTGGGCATGTCAAGTCTGGTGGTTATGGAAGTGGCGCTAGTGTGGTGGCTCGTCGACCAGGCGGTGATGTTTCTGCACTCGGAGCAGGCGCAGGAGTTGGCAGAGGCGCTGGAGGTGCGAGACCACCTGCGCCCGCTGCTCAACTACCTCGGCAAGTGGCACCCGCTGCCCACTAAACTACGCGCGCTCATCGATGCAAGTATACCTTGGTCATCATAGCAGCCTACTTCCACGTCTACTGCTGGGCATAGGCTTTCTTCAATGAACGCCACCTCGTCCACCTTGTCGGTCCACCTGGTGGGGAGGCGACGCACGCTGCGCGATCCAATCCTCGGTCTTCACTCCAGAACTCCTCTGCCCAATCTACCCTACCTACCTACCATGAACTCACTTTTATAACACACACATAGTTTGACTAATACGCACTGGTGCTTTCTTCTTAAGAGGTTATAGAGCTATCATAGTATTCATAGTAGAGCTCATTGGTGTTGGTAGTGCCAAGCTTGTGACGCATCAGGGACGCGCGTTTGCTCACGATTTTGTTAAACCCATCAGTGCGGGCCTCGGCGAACAAATCTGATGCGCTGCAGAAGCGCGGCAGCCCCATCAGCATCCTGACTTCGTTGTTATAAAGCTTAAAAAATAGAAAAGCAGGGCGTTGGATGCTTTCTAAACTTGCGGGCTCCTCACAATAATAACAGCAGTCAATCAATCATTAACCAAAAAATTAATGATTCAGGAAGCCGAAGCGGACCTGCCAAGAAACGGGTATGTGGCAATGGCGGCGTCGGTATTTCTGCTGATTCTGCAAGTGGCAGGAATCGTGCTGGCGGTATTTGCAATACGGAGTCGAGCTCGCATCTGGCTCAGGTATATGTATACTATCACTAAAACTGAACTACTCAGTTTAGCTACAGTTCCTAATATCTATATGGTAATATGCTCATGATGTCTGTTACAAGTATGTTGTTTCTGTGATCCCAAAATCAGGCAGCTTTACCCTTGACTAATCAATTTTCAAAGCGCTAATTCGCGACCAATCTAAAAATTGTAGTATCCTATTCTTAAACTTTGTTGAAGATGATAAGTTGATAAACAACCATATTAATTAATGTTGTTTATGTTTAGTGGATCGGTCCACGCCAATGGCATATCAGGAACGGGGTCGCCGCTGGTGGGAGCGACTGCGCCCGCGCTCGTAGAAGAAACAAAACCGCTCAAGACTCAATATAGGAACGGCTGTGTCATCATCGCGTGACGATGGAGCGATCCACCGCTGACTGTGTCTCTAGATGTAAAATGAAGATGATTTGCGTAGGTACCTGTGATGATATTTCCGACGCCCACCTTAGATCAGTCGGCAAAGTCTGCGGCTTCTCGACCAGACCAGACGACCCTTTGGGAAACAAATTATATTGTAGTAAAAGCCAAAACGCTACTTTAAGGAGCGACAAAAAAAATGTGCCGCGTATTTTAACTCTGTATTTTCTTTGTTTTTATAGCTATTTTGATAATATCTGTGACACATTTTTATAGAATTACGTGATCTTTTATTAAAAATAAGCAATTAATTATAATTGGAAGGTTTTTACAGCATTATTTTGAAGAAATACGTGTTTAGTTTAGGCTACAAAATTTTCTGTGCAGTAAAAGACGCTTTTTGCGAATATGAAATTCTGAATATACAGATCGATAGAGCTCCCAAAACTGAGTAAGCAAAAAGTGATTTTGGCCAAAATGGCTTTTACTACAATTGTTCCCCGAGGGGCGAAGATTTGTGTTCAAAACAGATATTTATTTCGGATCTCGTTGTTCTGTATTAGAGGAACAGGATTATAAGTTGTGAGTGTGTTTGGTCTCACTTTGTCAGGTAATCTTGTGACAAAATGGACATGATGATGAGGACGTTTATAATCATAATACAACAAAGTTGCATTCTGTGATAAATTGTTTTTATTTTTTGATAGGTATCACGTTATGTATAAATTTTTTTTTTAAAAGATAATTATTTTAGATGTTGTATAGTTAATTAGTATTAAGTCCTGACTTACTAAGAAATATAATATTTTACAATTTTCTAACGCTGTTTTGTTGAATCTTATTTAATAGTCTATTAAGCATCTAGGACCTTGACATGTTATGTAGACATGTTTAGACAGAGAGGTTTCCTATTCCTTCATAATGTATAACTCATAACCCCTTCGGCCGTCTACGAAACCAGAGTTTGTATAATTATGTACATAAACTAAAATTTTCGGAACTGTTTCCTGTTGCGCAACTTCAAATTCAAATTCAAAAGTATTTTATTGCATGTAAGTACAGTAGGTGTTATATAGAGCTGGGAAGAAGAAGCGGCGCAACAAACTTCCGATAACTATAATGACTATTTACGGTAACTATAATGAAATATGACGTTATATCGAACCCAGATAATAATGATGATTCACTGACGCAGTCATATTTCTACTTACCAGTTCTTTCTTTCGCCTCTCCTATTTCCGGCTTTGTCTTGTTTATCGGTATACTTAGTCGCCTATATTTTTCGAACTCACATCACATTCTCTAATAGTTGTAGAAAACCAAGAAATCGGTCACACGTTAAATCATTAAATCTTTCACTAATGCAATAACTGCTTCTGAATTCCACAGAATATTTCCCATATAGAGACATATCTTAATGTGTTTTAATATTATCAAATTTATTATTTCTGGTGCCATGGGAAAGGTAGTAGCTGAGCTAGTTTTGATTAATGTGGCGATTGGTCCGTTTATAATGCTGCTATTCATATTTTATTGCATCCGATTTTGTTTCTAAATGTGTTTAATATTATTTGAATATTTCAAGACAGGAATCGTAGACATTAACATTAATACTTTAAAATATACCTGTAGGCATGCATACTCGTACACAATAGACCAGCTGCTTTGAGGTATACTGGACCGGTCTATATCAATAACTTATTAAAATAAAATAAAATTCACACATACAAGTTATAATAAACCAAGTTGTTGTTTTTTTAAGGAGTTGAATATTATTAGAGCAGATAGCATTATTTTTCAGTGCGTATTCTCCACTTCAGGCCACATCTGCCCTAACCGTAGTGGGAGAAACTAATAGAGCGAGCATGAAAATATCCCCTCCGGTCAACATGGTAAAGTATTGTACAGCCGCTAATAAAATAATTATTTAAGTCTGGGCTCTCTCTAGTATGAGCGAAGCGAGTCCTTCCTTATTCTATGGTCCCAACTATGTTCGGCCTGAAAAATATAGCCAAACCAAAAGCAGGTAACCAAAGGGCGGAGGACAATACGTTAAATCACAACAGTTCATTTGACTTGGCGCCCTTATGGTGTGGTAAATACCTAGATCTGCTTCAGACCGAGTAGCAAGATATATTATATTTTTTGGCGGCTGTGTGAACTTGGCTGATTTCTGCGCAATAACAAATTTTAGGTGTCAAAAGGGGAGCTGTGGGGGGGGGGGGTGTTCGTTTACAAACGCTCATTCAATTTCAAGAAATAGTTCATTGATTCGATCAACTGAATCAAACTTTCAAGTTTTTGGACATGTCTATGTATCACACTATCTCGCTCACGCACACTTAAACTATGAACACTGTCAGCGATGTGTAAAACAATCTGTGACTATATTCATTCAGCCGCCAAGAAACTCTACGGGGACTATAACATGACTCAAACGACGACAGACACGATTGGGTCATTACAATAAAAAAAAACATACAGGATATACAGAATTCTAGATCATATGGTTAGGTAAGTATATTTATGTTATTTTTAGCGGCTCTGCAGATAGCATATTACATTGATTTGGAACGCCACTAAAAAAGTTTGTTAGGAAAACACTGAAGAAAAATGGAGAGGATTGATGGTCGGGTGCATAAGTACGAATTGAAAGGCATTAACGATTTAGCCGACATATTAGAGAGAGGTCGCGTGATTAGATAGAGCTCGCCCGCTGATGTCTCACTATGTGGGAACTGAGCGATTGAGCAGCTCTAATAGAAAATTAAGGGACACCGCACAGTATGCCAAGAAACCATTCGTTAAATCCGACTATAGATCATTAACGGAACATTTCGAAATCTTCTACCACACTCATACCGTCTCTACTGAAAAAAATATGACGTATTTAGTTTAAGGTATACCTTCAATACTTGGCGTTCCGTTCTTTTTGCCTACCCCGCCAGGGACATAGCATAAAGAGATGTATGTACATATGTAGTTTGAAAATAACTATCTGTGTATCTATGGCAAATAGTAAAATAAGAAAAAACCTATCGACGTATAGTTTCATACATACCTACCTACATGTATACACTTAAGTAAGCCGATAGGTACGTTTCTTGCAAGAAATAATTTAAAAATTTCAAAGGTAAACAATTGGACATTAAAATCTTATAGGTCTAACACCTTATGGGTCAATTAATTTCTAATGGCGTGTTTCGTGCAACTTTACTATTTTAAAATCGGAAAATTACTCGAGCTTCGAAGTAATTTAGTGTATCAGATAAAACAACGTCAAAAATCGTGGAAATCAAGCGTTACAGCCCAGGAAGCGGTGCTAGATAAAAAATTGTCGTTGTATAAATCGACCCAGTGTATTGAGATGCAAATATAAATAGTCATTACACTTTTAGAGCTTTGATGCAGTGTAAGGAGCCCAGTGTCAGCTGAGCCTTACTCTCCCAAACCGGCCTGACTAACGGCTGACAATGATGTATTGTGGCTCGGAGTCAAAGGTTCGATGCTATTAACATTTTATAATTTGTTTTTATGTCTAATAGTGGAAGGCTAATGTTGGTTTTAAGAGATGTTGGTGCCTATAGTTAGTTTGGAAAATTCTAGAGAAATAGCGAAGAGGTGATAGCGGAAGGGGCAGTATAGCTCAAAGTATTTGACTATGGGGCCGTTTAATCTTTTTATTATTATTTTATTATGTAAATCATCATCATCATTAGCCTGCACTAGTCTACTGCTGGACATAGCCTCCCACCAAGGTGCGCCACCGAACCCGATCCTCGGTTCTCCGCATCCAGTCACTGCGAGCCGCCTAAATAAATAAATAATGTAAATAATTAGGTAATACTTTGACAAATAAAACCAAATTATCAACGATTAGATGTTTATTAATTGATTTTTCAATAATTGGATTTGATGGTCGCAGGTGACGTGAAATCTATGTGTTTTAATTCAGGATCTCATTGACTCAGTTGCTATGTTATCAGATAAACAATTCTTAGTTTTTGTGGTAAAGCTAGGTAAGTACGTACACTAATTATTAAAGAAGTGTAGGTATCTCTGGATGTTGTTTCCTAGTAGACACGTTTCGTGGGTTTCGAAAAATTAGTTGGCTGCGTCCTTCTTAGAAAAAAAAATCAGTCTCCAAGGGTTGTACTTCACTTCAAAATCACACTGTTAGAACTTTTTGTGTCCATTATAAAGTCTTTATAGTAAACTGCCTAGCGTTTAACATTTTATCCATTTTAATAAAGACATCACACGGCGGCGAACACGAAAGAGCGAAAGCGGAACAAAAAATAATCGATTCACTATCGATACGAGATCCAGGACTTAATCGATTCAGCAAAACAATTTCTCGGGCGACATGCGACTCGCGATGCAGATGAGTTTCTCACATTCGTACCTGGAACATTCGTATAAAATATGTGCATGTATAATTGTATAAATAGTTTTGATAAAGGTAGAGGATGTTGTGATTCTAGCCCTAAATGGGCAAAAGATAGCCTTGTACGAAATTTAATTGTGTTCGTTGTTAAGCTAGACTTCATATCGAAAATTTCAATATAAGGTGCTAAAAATAATAAATAGGTAGGTACCTAAAAATGTGTTTCCATTGATTACACTCCGATACATGTAAAACTTTACATTAGTTAGGTACTTTATAAAAATACCTACCTATAACGAATGACAAAAATGTCTGCAACGTATGAAACAAATTAAGTAAGTAATAAAGTAATACGTAAGTATTAAAGCCTTTAGAAATTTCACAAAAACCCGTACTTCCTGCGTATACTCATATGAAGACTACCCACCTAATTGAGTTAGAAACCGAGATTAATTGATTTAGAACGAGAGAAACCAAGTTTTATACATTACTTTTCAGATAGCTATAAGATTTAAGCTATTTTGGGATAAGTCCGCCTTTGTACTTAGTTTCACTGGTTTAACTATCTGTTATTGTAATGTTTTTAGTACAATAAAGTGTTTACATACATACAGCTAACACAAGTTCTCGGTAAATGTCGCATGACACTTTATGATTAACTCAATGTTATTTTAAAGATAAAGTTATTCGATAAACGACCAACAACTCACAGAAATCCATATCATGAACACTATTGATTACGGCAAATCATAAAGTACTTACAATCGCCCTGTTTGGTAGCGTCATATCGGTGATGTGTTCCGGACCCACCCTGTAACAGCGCCCTGGTTTAATTGACCACCAATATTTATTGTTGAGATGAACATATCACCGCGGAGCCGGCCAGGACATAAGTCAGCTTCTGTTGATCGTGACTCTCCATTTTGTATCGGGGTATACGATAAGTGGGACAGAAACATGCATAGAAACGTTAAAAGTTAAATTCCGTTCTCTACATCAGTAAATACAGACATCATGTAGAAAACTAAACTTGCAGAAAAATCAATTTTTCTAAATGTACTTTTTTACCTACACAATCATTATAAAATTTTATTCCTGAAAATATAATAAAAACTTATACATAGTACGCAACATAACTTTAAAATTACTTAAATTCACACAAGCTCCTTTCGAATACTTACCACATATAAGGCAGAAAAGTAACAATAAAAAGTTTTTATGTTTAAACAAAATACAAACTCCTAAATTAACTAAACTAAGCATAACCATTTTTAGTACAATAATGTGTTTACATACATACATAACCTAATCACAAATAAAAGACACCCTCAAGGCTTCCCACCGCTGGGAGCGTGCCCAGTTCACTGGGCATTTGGTAGCATTACCCCGATGGACTGTGAGGCTGATCCTCTGAGCGGGGTAATATGGTCGTTGGAAGCTTCAACCAGGCGCTTGGGTATTTCCCTGAAGAGAGCTCCAAGGTCCCCAGAAGTTACTTTAAAATTAGTTTAAAATCAGTCTCCTAACTAAACTAACTAAATGCAGTCTCCTGCCCCTGACCGACACTCTCCGGGTTGACTGTACATAGATAAGTTAGATAAGTATAAATTTATTGTAATGTGTTGCCTTGTGTGTGTGCCAAATAAATCTATTCTATTCTAAAATATAATACAACAAAGCTACTCCACTGCAGCACAGAAACAGGAGATAGCAATTTAACGAAGCCGCATCACGGCAACGTCTTCATTTATTCAATAAGAAACAAAAACAAAAAGCAACAGAACGGATTACAATATCAATTTAGGAAAGTGAACCAAGTGATTTATTATTATGCTTCATGTAAATATTGCTCCCGGACTGGTCGAGGTCGTGTGCGTTTTGTTAACGCTAATTGCTTTAAGCTTGAGATTAAATAGACGACTTAGCTAAGAAAAAGTTTTTCAAACTCCCAATTTATTATATTGGTAATTTATTATATTGAAAAGTTCATAATTTTTTTTAATATTCAAACCTATTTACCTATTTTAACTTAATCAATGAAAACATAGATTCAAATTCAGAAGACCATGTCATATTTCAAGCAAAACTATTTGCATAAAATAATATGTTAATTATTATTTACTGATCGAAACCTGAGCTGAAGTTAATTTATCTTCTAAGTTAACTGGTCGACGACTTCATCCATCAACAAAACCTTTTAGTTAATTATTTACAACGGCAATGGTGCATCTTACCTGTTTAGAAATGCTACATTTTTCCACGCGTCCAGTCACTATAGAACATGGCATGGTACAGTCATAGCAAAAACTAGATCTAAGTTTTCCATATTTGTAAGTTCCTATGTGTAAGAAACAAGGCAACGGTCTCTATTGAGCTTTTAATTCATATAGTATACTAAAACTTAGCTTGTCTCCTAGAGTCAAATAATTTTGTATAATGGAAGGTGGTGTAAAAAGTTACATGGGAAAAAGTGTGATGAGAAACAAAATTTAATTAAGTAGCATATTTATAAATGTAATGAAATAAGACACTAATGGTTTAAAATTCAGATAGTAGTAGTACTTTTAAACAATTTTATAACAATCTATTCAGTTAAATTTTTCAAAATATTTAAATACTAATAAGATACCTAGTATAAAATTTAACATTTGTTTAAAAGTGGCTGTACCATTTTGTCAAGACCACCATTTAAACATTTTACTAAGTGTGTTAACTCCAGTAGCTGATGTCTGACATAGGCTACGGTCAATGTTATAGACTTATGTACGCCAAATTGAATGTCATTATTCTTATATGGGGGTCGCGGGTCCACGAAAGCGGGAGTTTTATGCAATTCTCCCGAGCCTCAGTCCAGCCATGCCAACTCTCAAGTAGTGAGGGAATTTTTAGGTCCGTTTGCCTGTTAAATTTATTTGTTGGTATTATATATCGCGAATAATCACAATAATTAGGGAGAGCACATGCATAGTACTGACCTGACGTTACCAGACTGACATATGTGTAGGTACCCACAATGTCCATACATAACATGCCTTCCCCTCGAGATAGTCCATTACACTTAACGTATCACTAACACTAAACACTAATTCACCTATCACTACACACTACACTATTTAATGTACTAGGTATTGTTTATTATAACTAAGCACTTTCTTCTTCTACAGAAGTAGATACAGCATCTGTATCATCTTCTGACTCACTCTGCAAAGCGACCCTCTTTGGTTCTGGTGATCCTGGAGAGTTCGCCCATGGTCTTTTGGACCCTGAAGTTGATGGTATTTTTCCTGGACTCTGGTGTATCACAATGTCTTGTGGCCCTGATACTCCCATAATACCTGCCCATTTACTAGGTGAAGGTATAATAACTTCTTCTTCATCTTCATCATCATCATCATGACATTTATTTTGTGTGTAACTTCTTTTGGGTACTGTCACGACCTGTTCTCTACAGTCTCTGTTTACAGTTTGTGTTTCGTTTTCTAACACTATGTCTTCTTGCTCACTATCTTTCTTTCCCCCAAAACTTTGGATCTGATTAATGTGTCTCGTCAACAGTCTTCCATTCCATCTTACCAAGTATCTACAAACTCCAATTTTTTTCTCAACAACACCTTTTAGCCAACGAGGCCCTGAACTATAGTTTCGGACATAAACAGTATGTCCTACTTGAAATTCTCTGGTTTTGGTATTCTCATTTGTTTCTATAGCATCCAGTTGTTCATGATTTTTATATGTGAGGGGATTGAGGCAATCCAATTTAGTTCTGAACCGCCTGTGATTCAAAAGTTCAGCAGGGGTCTTATCATTCACACTATTAGGTGTAGTGCGCAGCCCATACAATATCATGGGTAACCTAATATGCCATGGTTGTGTAGATTGTTTTTTTAACTTGTTTTTAATCGTTTGAACTGTTCGTTCTGCCTGTCCGTTGGACGCTGGGTGATATGGAGGTACTAGCACTTGCCTGATATCGTTTGAAGTTAAGTAGTGTTTAAAATCTTCAGAAATGAAACTCCTCCCATTGTCACTGACAATAGTGTCAGGTAATCCTTGTTCAGCAAAAACTTCCCTCAATACTTTGATTAATGTAGCACTGCTCAAGTCGGGAACAATCTTCACTACAGGCCATTTTGAATATGCATCTATCAAAATGATAAATGTTTTCCCTTGAAAAGGTCCGGCATAATCTATATGTAGTCTAGACCACGCTTTATCGGGTCTTATCCACTGGTGGGTAGTTTGAGGTGGCATATTACGATGTTCTGCACAATTGTTGCAATTCCTTACCAAATTCTCAATCTGCCGATCAATGGCTGGCCACCAGAAATAACTTCTAGCCATTGCTTTTGTTATCACAATTCCATCATGATTTCTATGTAACTCTTCCAGAACATAAGGTCTCATTTTTTCTGGCAAAACTACTCTACTACCCCACAAGATACAATTTTTAAATATGGACAGCTCATCTCTTTTGTGCCAAAACACTTTAAATTCATTTTCTATTTTTGTTGGCCAACCACTGCGAATCCAGTATAATACTTTACTCAGTGTAGTGTCTTTTTGTGTCCATTTTGCTACATCTTTTGCTGAAAACTCTAATTCAATTGGAGTCTCTTCAATCAGTAGTACTCCAGAGTATTCTTCTTCATTTGATTGTTCGTGTGATGGCCAACGACTCAATGCATCGGCATTACCGAGCTTCTTCCCTTCTACATATTCTATTGTATAATCATAGGAATTAAGTAACAGTGCCCATCGCAACATCCTTGGCGATATCATGTTAGGAATTGGTTTCTTAGGATCAAATAGCCCCAATAATGGTTTATGGTCAGTCTTAATTGTGACTTTCCTACCACTTATGTACTGGTGGAATTTTTTTAGGCCGAATACAATCGCTGCTGCCTCTTTGTCTATCTGAGCATAATTTCGTTCATGGACATTCATCGTTTTAGAGGCAAACATAATAGGCCTTACACTACCATCATCTTCCTCATGTTCTAGCACCGCCCCAAGTCCATACTGGGAGGCATCACATGAAAGGATTAACTTTTTATTTAAATTATAGTGCACTAATGTGTCTTTGTTTGACAGCATGTTTCTTAATTTTTTAAATGCCTCCTGATGTTGTTTCCCCCATTTCCACTTCGCCTCTTTGTTTAACAGTCTGTACAATGGTTCTGCTACGTTGGCCTTGTGGGGCAAAAATCGATCATAAAAATTGATTAATCCCAAGAATGCCTGGAGCTCCTTCAAGTTACGAGGTGCTGGTGTTTTCTCAATTGCGTGAACTTTATCTTCACATGGGTGAATTCCTAATTCATCAATGACAAAACCCAAAAATTTAACATTCTTAGCACCAAATTTGCATTTTTCTTTATTCACTCTGAGACCTGCATCTTGTAGTCTCTGTAGAACTATCTCCAGTCTTTCATTATGTTGAGCTACACTGGTCCCGCTGACAACAATATCGTCCAACAGAACGGCTACACCAGCAATTCCTGCTAGTAATGATGACATCAAACGTTGAAAAATTCCAGGGCATGCTTTTACTCCGAACGCCAAACGCTTCATTTTATATAATCCTTTAGGCGTATTGAGGGTTAGAAGCTGAGAAGTGGATTCATCAACCAGGACTTGCGTATAAGCCCTCTCTAGATCAATTTTTGTGAACAGTATACCTCCTTGCAGTACAGCAAATGCTTCATTTACAGTAGGTAGGGGATAAGTGTCAGTATCCGTCACAGTATTTACTGTGGATCTGTAATCTCCACACAGTCTCACATTTCCGTTTTGTTTAATAACAGGTACGATGGGTGTTGCCCATTCTGAATGCGGTGTTGTCTACCACATCGAAAACAAGGTTTATCTTTATCAAACTGTTTATCTATTTTTTTATTTAATATTTTGTTTACCTCCATAGGTACTTCAAGATCCACCTTTGGTGTATTCGATCCCGCTACTACAATAAGGGTAGAATCAAGATTTGCAGTTTCATGTGACAAAGATATCTCACATGCTTGATCAAATGTTAATGTTGCCTGTTGTAGCATTTTCTTCTGTATTTCTTTATCTCGAATTCCACATACTAAACGATCTCGTAATGTACGATCTAAGTCTTTAAAATTACAATGAATGCTCAACTTCCTCAAACTGGCAATGTAATCCCTGATCTTTTCATGTTCTTCTTGATTTCGCGTATGGAATTTAAAAGATTCTATAATCTCATTTGGAGTTGGATGGAAATGACTGTTTAACTTGGTTACAATAGTTGAAAAAGTAACCTCACTTATTTTTGACGGGGCAATCAGTGATGTTATCAAATCAAATAACTCAGAGCCACATACCGCTAGTAAATTCGCCTTTTTCTTACCATCTTCCACTATATCACTTGCTTGTAAACAAAAAGAAAACCTTGTGATGTAATTTTCCCAGCAGCCATGTGCCACATCAAACTCAACAAATTTTACACCCATTTTACACTTTCACTTGTAATAATTTTATTAATTACGCGTAAAACACTTAATTGCACACACTTTTCTATGATTTCCGACTGCGCCACTATTATATATCGCGAATAATCACAATAATTAGGGAGAGCACATGCATAGTACTGACCTGACGTTACCAGACTGACATATGTGTAGGTACCCACAATGTCCATACATAACAGTTGGTAAATATGTTTATTTAATCCTATATCGCCAATGTTATTATTAAGATACTTAACGCATTTTATTATATCGGTATTCTACAATTTAGACACGCAAATTGCTTTTTAGGTGTTGCTTATTGTCTCTTTGTAACCTTTTCACACCTAAACCACAGACCGGATTTTGATGAAAATTTCTCCTCCTCATCAAGGAGTGACAGCAAAGTCCAGATTCTTTTGGATATTCTTCGCTGGTCGCTCGTAATGTGTGCCACAGCATAATGTACTAATCCTAGGCACTTGTCATCACATAGATCAGGTTGTCGGTATGCAGGTCGTTGTCCTGTCGCTCGCGATTGGCAATGCGCGACTTTATGCGCTTTAATTGAGAATAAAATACATAGAAATTAGATGTACGCACTTTTGACACTACACTTATCATCAACAGCCGTTCGACGTCCACTGCTGGAGATAGGCCTTCTCCAATGAGCGCCACCACACCCGATCCTCAGTCGACTCGGTATTGAAATTATTATTTTGATCGGTCAAAATAATAATTTGCCATTTTAGGAAATATTTTTGACGGCGAGTTTGATGTTTATACTTACCTATTATGTTACCTATCACTTACTTACGTTCATACGTCTAAAAATCATTTTTTTAGAATTTACGCAATACAGTTTATCGAACTTAATATCCGATTGCAACAGTTGACGTACCTAGGTAATTAAATTAGAATGAATAAAAATAGATGACGAAATTTTATAATTTTTATTATCTAAATCCTGCCGACAGCATTGAAAATACTATACACTCCACATCCATTGGTAAAGGGTCAAAATTCTTTTCGTGATGATAAAAGGTCAATTCATACCTAACTCAAGTTGCACGCTCCAAAACAATAGCGGTCACGCACAATACTTAACTTTTAAAAGCTTCTCAATCAAGCGGCGTCTTAAAAGAACAATATCTGGTGGCTACTCACGAAACCAATCAGCCGGCACGACACGGGGATGGACCCTTATGAGATAAATAAAAGCAGCATTTAAAAATAAAGACACTTTATAAAAGAAAAAAGATTGTAAAAGGAATAAAAGATAAAATTGCATAAGAGCGGTGGCATGTGGACCGATTTGCATTTTCGGCTACCGCTCGGTGTTAGGGTGCGTTCACATTAATCATTTAATTTAAATTTTACAATAACAGTTAGTTTGTGATAATAAATACTGTCTGCAAAATTATAAGTAATTACAGCAAAATATACTTAAATTAGGTAAGAATGTCATTCATAAAAGGTACTGCTGTACCTTACGTGTGACAATTAATCTTTATTTATTTTCCATACAGGTAGACCAACTTAGAATTTTGTAGATACGAATATTTATTAATTTATTTATTTTTGGATAGCCAGCAGTTAAAAAACCATAATAACAAAACTGCAATAGGTGGAGACCTCCCCAATGGCATCAGTTTTAACAATAAAGAATACAGTTATCATTACGGATTTAAATTTAATGTGGCAGATTTCTCGGTGAAGAAGAACAATGTGAAGAAACCTGCGATGGTGAAGAATTCTAGGACGTATCTATAAAAGTATGTCAATCTGCCAGTTCCCATTACTATGAACGCAGCCGCGTTTTGCATCATACGATGAAATTTACTGATCTCTAACGCTTTGCAATAAACACTACAATGTATGTAGTTATACAATCAAATTGGAGGTAAATGACCCAAGTTAAAATAATATTAGGATTCTTTTTCATCGGAACACTTTTACAATTCTCACCATATAACCTACCGGTCGTCGTGGAGATCCTTGGGGGAGGCCTTTGTCCAGCAGTGGACGTTTACAGGCTGATATGATGATGATGATGAACCCTATATTAAATGCGAAAGTTTAGGATGTTTGTGAGTTTGAATGTTTGTTGCTCAGTAACGGCTGAACGGTTTTTGATAAAACTTGGCACAGTGACAGCTTATACAAAATTAGATGCTGACTAAGTCGCGAGACATCCCTTTTTTTTTTTTTGGCATGAAAAGTAAAAATAATCCGAAAAAAGCGTCAGAGACCTCGACTTGAAACTTTATACCTACATAGAGGAACTTGCTTTATGAAATAAACAAAACTATCATAGACAAAAATATAATTATGTGCAATCAAGTAATGGGAGGAAAGACAAGCAGCAACAATGAAGTTTCACGTAAAACACAAATTTTTCCACGTAATTTCATATTAGCAAGACTTCTCCCCAACGTAACAAACGCTTTTTATTGCGTATCTGCAGGTAGGAAAGTGTTAAATCGCAGCGATTATTTTGATTGCCTCCGGTGGCTGTCCTCTTAGGAATCTCGTTGCTTTAATTGCTTTCAAGCGAGATCTTCCCGAGATCTTGCTGGACCATTAGTAACTGACTTGTGTGTTGGAGTACTCCTTTGTCTTTGTTGCGGTTTTACCCATTTTTGTTTCGCGTTAAAACGCGGCGCGTGTATAGATTAGTTTGTGTCAACGTTGATAGGAATGTAAGGTAAAATAAAAAGAACTGCTTAATCAATTTTGATAGATACCTATTTAACTTGATTTTGTATGAAATTTCATTTTAAGGTAGGTACAATCTGTTTCGTTAAAATACAAATTATACTGTACAGTGGGCCACGCGTCCAGCTTTACACGCAGGTACCTTTCTTAGCGGTTAAAGTGGAAACTTTGCTATGGTTTTGTATAATCAGAGATATGGTCCATAACCGCACGATCTAGAGATACTAGATGAAAGTAAACGCAAGCAAAACTTGGCAACTTACTCAATTTCAAGCGAGGCGACTAATATTTGTTAGGCATAAAACGTCAATCCACTGAAAATGAAGAAACTCACAATCAGTAAAGTTGTCCAAAATACCCCAAGAAAATTCTCATAAATTTTCTAACAATAATCACCATTTTCCTGCGTCGTAAATACGTTGTCACAAAGAACGTAACGACGTCCCCTGGGACGAGGAAGCCGGGGTTAGGGGGCCGATGGGAACGTGGGCAAAGGGGACAAATAGAGACAATGGGACGAAATTACAACCGGCCAATTGAGCCGCTTGTAAACTTGATCCCCCTATTGTTTCCGCACTCGATACGCTGCGTGGACTAGCAGGTTTTGATCGTAGGAAATAGTTATTAATGCAACTGTTTCACAACGATAGATAGATAGGCATTTATTCACTGACACAACACAAACTCACAAACAATTAAAATATGACATAAGGTACTTATACTAGCTTAATTAAACTGAACGCTTCGCGGGCACCCAACGAGACACAATAGGACTCCTACTGTTGTCTGGTCTAGAAGACGTTGGGAGCCCGCGAGAGCGCAGTAGCCGTGTGTGTGCCTGTGTGTCGTGCCAGGGGAAGGGCTCTGACTCAGCATGTGCTGCAGCCGGCGGTGGCTGCAACGCTGGTAATTCTGCCAGGGCCCAACGAAGGGTATTTCAATACGAGTGATAGTTTTGTGAAACAAGCGAAGCACGAGTGTTGTAATAGCTAATTGTGAAACGTTGCATACCTTATTATCTACGGCTAACAAATACTTGCATTAAAAGATAAAAATGTGAAAATTCAAATTATAATGAAAGATAAAATGAAAAATTTTCAAAATTTTTAATAGGTATGACTTTTCGATCCATAAAATCTGACAAAAGTAATTGCAGCAAAGTTTGATGAAACCATGATAAAACGTATTAGGTATGCCTGTTTACATCGTTTATGATTTCGTATCAAGGAAATTTCTATAAAAGAGTAAGTAGATAAAAATGTTTTTTATTATTTTTTTCATTGAAACACAACATTGCGTTGGAAGCTTTAGTGCTTTACTCAGATTACCTAGATCAGTGTCAGTTCTTTTTTATTAGCTTAGTATTGAATTTTAGATCACATCTAGATCCAATAAAACACTCAAGTAAGTTCAAGTTAATAAAATACTCGGTAGCTACATAATACAAGAAGTTCTAAGGACAAAAACTTAATGCTGCTATAAACATACAGGTTCTAAACAACACTTTCTACGCGGAAACTCATTCGCTATATCAAAGCGTCATTGAAAACACAAGAAAACGATAGAAGGTTGCAAGCATAGATTAAGTAACCATAGATCAGTAGTCAGCGTATAGCATGAAATAGCAATAGTCTATTACCCCAATAATTTGAGAAGACGCTTCTTATATGGCGGGGTCAAACTGAACAAACACTATCTATTTTAGTCGGGTTGTGGTTTTTCCCAACAAAAAATTCATATACGTAGATAGAGATAGAAGATTTTATACCTGTCTTGCTTACTCTTACCACTTTTGTATTAAGTGTGTCCCTCTCTGATTGTTATTTTAGTGCGCTCTCTAGTGATTCTCTCTTTACGGTTGCAAGCGACTGTTTTATGACCAATAATCATGCATCAATGAAGTTTATAGTACGTTGTTCTAGAGGTGTATCCTCAGTCTAAAGCCTAGCAGATCTGGATATACAATAGGGAACAAAAATGATACACGTCCTCATACGTAGATCTCTAATTGCGAGAGAGATAAATAGTCATATCTTGTCTCTATAAAAAAATACTATTTGCATTTCATTTTATTTATCTTACATTACACTTCTATTACTTATTTCCAAAATTGAGTACACAACGCATTATAATAATCATTTCAGGTTAACTAAGGTCGGTTAGAAGAGATCGCCGATCTCTTCTAACCTGTAAACCTTTTCTGTGGACTCAATCTAATGGAAACCTGTATTTGAAAATTCAAAATAATATCAATATAAAACTAGTACCTATCTTTTACCTTTCAGCTTTGTTAGTTCGCACTAAATTCTACATAAGTTTGTATTTGCCTGGACTAGCCCTATATAGGTAGAAGCGATCCATCATGGCGGTCTGTCTGACAGGACATGTATTGTAGCGACTTATCTATTTGTCCTGGCTTTACGCCTATCATATGTTTAGAATCTCACTTTTCACTGACAGCCTTTGAGAAAATTTCAAAGATATATTTTGATCTAGAACTTGTAAGTAAGTAGCAAGTATAATTAAAATAAATACCTATAGAATGCATAGTTTCACTTCTACATCCTATATTCTTTTGTTCCTCAGTGATTGATCGGGTACAAGATCTCTCCCAACTGGTCCCCCTGACCAACCCCCCCCCCTATCGCCCAAGTCAGATAATGTTCACTTAGGTATTTGTTTATTATATAAAAAAACAAACTTTAAAATACCTATAATATTACGTACGATGCCTACTATTAATCATTTAATACCTGTATTTACATTTACAGATTAATCTATTAAAAAACATGGAAGTGTATTGCAACAATTGATACGGACTGGTCAAGAGTAAATAATAAAAGGAAAAAAAAACTACAAATCAAAAACTGACCACATGACTCTAGGAGACAGGCCCTGGTTCCAAGATAATGTTTGGACAAATTTTACACACGGCTGTTTAGTCCCAAACGAAGCTTGTTAATGGATACTTTTAAATATATACTTAAATACATACAAACACCCAGAATCCGAAAACCAACAGTTATGCTCATCACACAAATGTTGGTCCCGGGTGGGAATCGAACTCACGACCTTTGGCGCAGTTGACAGGGCCACTACCACTACGCCAACAGGCCAGTTATATGACTGGAAGACCACGAAAAAGTGGGCATAAACCACCGCATATAAAAATAAAAATACCTAGATATAATTTGTAACAATCAAGATAGGTAGATCGGCGTATAATAGGTACGACACCGTTCGTCAATTTGTTCGCATCAACGCGTCTCTATTTAGGATCTCATTTGTTCCGGGAGATACCTACCTACTTACCTACACTTTATTTGCTTATTTGATAAACATACTTTGATAGAAAGTTGAATATATCTTTTTTTGTTACGAGTACCTAGACTTACTTAGTACTTATCTAAAACAATGATCCAATTGTCAAATTTTTACTTTCGAACGACTTCAGGAATTTTACGAAATAAGTAACGTTTTCGATGAAAATCTATTGCACTTATGGGGTTATAGTTCCGTAAGGAACTATTAGCTAAATAAAGGTTATAGTCGAAAAGTCTGTACTAAAAATGTGTCGCATCAAAAAAACTAAACCAGTGAAGGGATTTGAAGAAAAAATTTATGTTTATGAGTAATTCGTAAATATCTCGAGAAGTTTTTTCTAGCTTTGAAATTAAAGGTACCTCCCATAGATGGTCCGATTATCTGAATATATGTATAAGCCGTTGGCGTCTGAATGAGGAAGACGATGGACGCTCTCGCACATTATTTAACAGTAGACGTTGATGGTGATTTACATAATAAAAGTAACATTTCAAGTTAAGAAACGGCAATTAACCGTATAGCTAGTAAGTCGTCATTATCTCTCGTCATCGTAATCCCGGATTATGTCTAGATCCAGTTCTTGTACGGTTCATTTCTAGTTATTACATTTCGATGTTGTGGTTTTACGATTGGCGACTTAGAAATCTTTGATGTCTAACATTTGCAGTTGAGAAACCTTTTCAGGAAATTGTTAATGTAGTTATTGCATTGAAGACAGCAATTGAAATTAACTTAATACCTAGTTCTAAAAATGGTTTGGTTAACCATCAGAATCTGTGTGGTAAGCAAAGATAAACCTTTTACTACCGTATGAAACAGTTACTGAAGAGTTAATGTTATGTTATATTATTTAGACTGTTATTATTTTAATCTTGTAATTAAATTAAGTAATAGGTTCTAAGATTTTTTACAGAAAACCAAAAACCGTGAACTTACAGCAACATTACAGGTGTATTGCCACCCCAAATAAAACCGGAATATAGAAATACATGCATTGCTATTTAGCGCCAGAAATGTGTAGGTATGGACGGACTCACTACGAGGCCAACCACAATAAGGTTTTAGAATTAATAGATGACGCAGCTGATATTATGGTATTCATGAATCAACAACGCTTTTCTATTGGCGAATACCACAAATAAATTATTTTCATGTTTCACTATCTGGATAGACACGTCCAAAAATCATAGCGTGTCCATATGATGACATAACAAACTGTACCTGTCCAGTCAATCGTGTCCAGTTGGCGAATAATCCCAGGTAATATTCACTAATTCGTTGACAACCCTGAACAACACTCATTAGCAAGAAAAAGAATGAAACAATACAGACAGCACCGCGTCGCATATCCCAATCAATGCCACATCAGCGCTAAAAGAAACGTCTCAACAACAAATCAGTGACAACCCTGAGACATACGGAGTTCTGCTTTGTACAACATATTTTAAATAGAAATACAAGTAACTACATAGACCAGTACAACCAAGATAGCATCTTTTACGAGAAACAATATTAATTCAGTTGACTTACCAGTGTAATATTACGATAGTTAACAGTAATAAGTCTTGGTTATTGTGGAAAAGTTGGCATACCACCAGCTAGATAGACGGACGTTCAAAAATACCACAGGTACGGTCTGAATTGGGCCAAGTGGAGACACCACGAGACTTAGGGTTAAACTACATACACTATCACTAGAGCTGATCGACACGGGCGCCATCCGAATCGAAAAATGTTCTGTAAGGGAAAGTCAGACATTGTAATCAAATTATAATTTATAATATATCTATAAGAGATCGTCCCGATGTGCGTCGAACTTTCAACCCCTATACAGCGCATAAAACAACGCGACACCCAATTAAGTGGGGTTGAAGAGCAAATTTTTCACTACGCCGACCCTATTTGGATAACTCCCAGCCATCAAAGCTTACTCTTAACTCGCACTCATACAAACGCCGATCACTAGGGGATTCTTAACACTCCAGCCGCTGTATAAGGCACCGCGGCTTAAATTAGTACCAGCAATTGTCCTATACAACGTGTACCGTCGTTAAGCCTTGTTTTCACCACTGCGATTGTCAATCGTGCAGATTTATCAGGTTGTTAAGTGCATGTTTGTTGAGTTTAAATAGTCAATGGAGAGTTTAAGTATGTGGAGTCAGTATGGAAGTGGTTGCTCTGTTAGTACTTTCTAATTCGTTGTCATCTTATTGGCATGCAAAGAACTGAATTTTTGGCGAATTGGGAATGTAGCTCAATTTTTTTTCCTGATTTTTTTGGGATTTAAATTGTCTATAGTGAAACGTTGTCCAGTATCAGGATGATGACAGTGCAAATATCGTCTTCTTATAAAGCATTTAATTTTATTTCCTGGACTTTAGTTCAATATGCAGCTTCTGATTACTTCTATCCTTCTTGTTCCTTCTTCTTTCCTATGTCGGTTAATTTGGTTCACTTCATTCCTGATTCGATCACGCAGAGAAACTCAGAGCTAGTACTATCTGTAGTGTAGTGAATTAATAACTCCAGAGGCAGAAATTATTGCGGACACACATGAACGATATATCCTTTTAAACGCTTGTTAAGTTTAATGATCATATCTGTATAACGGGGTGTGGACAGTGATAGGAGAAAACCGTTTAAATCGGTTATTTCCTACTTAGCTCCTGTCTTATACAACTAATAATAGATTTATGCTTGAGAAAATTACAAATCAACACTCTGTAATATTAATCTAAGGCTGTATTTTATTAGGAATTATTAATTCGGTGAAATCCGGTCTAATGTTACAAAGCAGTGTCAATGGTAGAAGAGATGGTCTCTCCCTGGTCTTTCTCTCGAATCATTTTTTATAGAGACAGTAGTAATTTGTGCAACAAGAGAGCAAAGTTTCTAGAATCGAAAGTTTCTAGAAAAGGATTCTAGAAACTTCGTGTGACACGTACAACTTTTACCTCAGCAACGACAACATTATAAGAGGTAATAAATACAACATGTACTAAATGAAACAACATTTATATTTAAAGTTTAGGATCAATGTTTTATTGTATAGTAATTTTTTGATTGCAGGTCTACTATCGAAAGGAATATAAATGCAAAGCAATGCAAAGGCACAAAACTAAAATGCCGCCATAATAAATTTATCTTTCGTAATCGTTATCTCTCACGATCTCCATGTGTTCGCATTCAAAACCTTATAATTCTATATAACACTTGCGCAGGCGCAGGAAAACCCGTCAGCCCATATGACTGATAGCGTGATAACCCAATAGATATGAGTTGATATGACTTCCTTTCAAACAAGAACGGGCATAGACATATTACGTATCAGACTGCCAGCTTTCGTATTGGATATTGTTTATAGTTTTGCACAACTCACGATTTGCTACAAATACTTAATGTTATTCGCTGACTTTAGAGTTCATGTAACTAATATATCTGAGAAGTTGGAACACCGTTGGGTTTAAAAATATCCTCACGTATAAGACAAATTTCGGTATCTGCCTCACTTTACTAAATGATTTTTTTTTATCAATTAGATTTTTTAATATGTAGGTACAGGTACTACATCATTGTATTATGTACCTTCAAGCAGTCATGGGAAAATTTGAGAGGCGAGTGGATTAAAATAACATTCGAAAAGTCTCTAGACTTAACTAAGGGGGGGAAAGGTTGTGGGCTATTCAGGAGGAAGCGGAGTCGGCTCAACCGACTAAGAATTGAACACTGCAGCTGCAACTGTCTTAGGCACAAGTGGGGATAGAGAGTACTTGTGCGACTCCAGCGAGGAGGACCACACGGTGGATCACATCATCCAGCGCTGCCCACTGCGCGTGAATATCCTGGATCTCCCTCACACCTAATCCATCTCACACCTGATGCTGCCAAATGGGCTCTAGAACAAAATGAATGTTGACTAATGAACTTTTTAATTAAAAAAACGGCCAAGTGTAACCGATTTAAGAGGAGAGTAGCAGCTGTATTCAATTACAGATACCATAATCGGTAGTTGTTACCAGAACGTTCATTTAGTTTAAAGTTATTTTTCTATACAATCCGTCTAACAATGTTCATATATCACGGCATATCGCAGTCTCTCTATTACCGTTGCATGCTAAATTCGTAAAATAATAGACGTGGCATATGTAAATACTGAGACAGATCTACATACATCGATCTCTAGGCTGCCTGATACTGGTGGATGGCCACGATGTTGTGCTTTCCCACTGGTTCCGACACAGTATTCAATATTGTGATTTGTTTATTAAACGGTATTATATTTGTACCAAGATAAAATATTCGTAGCCTCGATATACCTCTAGTGAATAAAATACAGTCCTGGTTTTATAGTTTATTACATTTTTAGTGCAGTAAAAGTATACAATTGTACCAAAATTATTAGATACAAATTAATTTACGAAGAACAATACTTTTAAGTTGAATTGTTTACACAAAAAGGTTGAAAAGATCCGTATAAATTATATCCAAATCTGTCCGGAGTGGATATTTGTTTCAGATAATAAAACAATATTAACTCTAAGTTTCTAAGCCATCAGATGGAACTGTCAAAGCTTAAAGAGTGGGTGATGAATATGCATAGAACAAAGAAAACGTTATTCTGAAAAAGCGCAAAGACCAAAAATGGTACCAAGTGTCGACAGTAATGGAAAACGCTTCCAAAGTCGCCAAGATGTGGGAATGTCCGTCGGTAGATCTTCTCAACTTGTTTGGACCACGGCACGCCGGCGGTAGTCAGTCAGTTTTTGCTTCGACCCGGTTAATTCAGATTCGTCTTTGTTAGAAAAGGTTTCCTAGTTTTGTACTTCTTGTTGTGAAGAGGAAAGACATCTGCCCAAGCAATGTGGGACATAATTATTAATAAAAAGCTACACGATCAATGTTCTCAGTTTATATTTTTTTGACGTAAATAAGCATCATTCTAATCTGCGAAACTTATTGGTGAACATCGTACAAAACAACGTTAGTGTTAATGAAGCCTCAGCTTTATCTACAGTTTGACAATCATTGCTACGTCAAAATGCCGTTGTATGCACGCCTTTACGATGCCGATTCGATAGCGGCTAAATAATCGTTTCATTAATAAATTGTTTCTTTAATAAATGTAAAGTGGAAAAATAAATAAAATGGAAATGTTTTTATATTTTAAACACCGGCCGGAGATGCGATCGGTTTGGAAAAAAATGATCATTGCCGTCTCGACATTTGGAAGGCTTTACGTAAAACAATGTATGTTTATGATAATTGTATAGAGTAGTTACGTACTACCCACTGCTAATACTGTTATGCCCTCTCAAAAAATAGATTGTTAGACGTAGGTAATCCTAATTTCTATTATACCTACCCTGTTTTCTGTACTAATGTGTATGATATTGGATCGACATACTAGAGACATTTGCAAGGTTGAGATTTGAATAGGAATTAATGGAAATTCAACCAATATTGATGAATTGATAATTATTATTCTAACAGTTGCAAAAAAAAATCGTTCCTACTTTACTATACCGTTTATTATTTTTGTGGCAGTCATTAAACAATGTGGCCCATTTTGCTTATCAATTAACATTGAGGTTTTTATGTGTTAATAAATTGGTAGATAATTGTTAGAATAGCATAAAAATATGACATAAATATAAAACAAAGATAGATAGATATTTATTTTATTCATCGAATCATGCAAGTTAAAATTAGTTTTTTCAACGTTAAACTAGAACTAAATAATTTTAACATTACTAACAGCTCTATATAAATATTATCCTCACGCATACCGTCTTCAGTCGCGAATGCTTCGAATGCTTTACTTGAATTTTTAACTAAATTAATTACAGTTCTTAACGTACACACGATAGATTCTTTAAGATATTCAGATACGTGTTCTTAATGGCCACTTTGAACGTCTTAGCCGACGAAATGTCCATAGAGAAACACTCTTTTTGGTTTTAATAACATAATTAAAGTTTTTTAGACAGCCAGTTTGGTTGACCTCTGTTAAGAGAAACATATTTAGAAAGAGGTGATAGTTTGTGGTCAGTGACCTAATATATACGAGTTTGTTCGGAATATCCAAGATTTAGAATGAAGATAAACCTAATTGTCAGAGTATATACCTCAATTATATAAACCACGCACGGTATAGTAAATTTTCACATTTAGTACAACTTGTACTTTCACTTTTGCCACCTGTAAGTTTGTTTGTATACTTACTTTTGAGAGGCCCTGTACTCTATTACCTATAGGTAAACTATAAACAGAAACTAATTATTAACTAACACAGAAGCTCGCAATTTCCTCTCGACCTGTTCCTAGGACAAAATAATAAATAATTCCAGTTATATAACAGGTTTCATTAAGACAGCAGTAAATCAGGCTACCTGAGATGCGCTGGCGCACCTACCTGCAATATTACGCAGTAGCGTCAACAAAAACACTTTGAAGACACGTAAAGAAGTCATTTTTGTCCTTCGTGTGCAATTTGGAAATGATTTATCATTGACATGAAAAAGTTAATGTAGAAATAATAAGTGCAGAGTTTGTACCGTAATTTTCAACAAAATTCAAACATACTTAATAAGTAAGTATGCTTTCGTTTTTCCATTTCATTCTAAAAACTGCTTAATTTAGGTTTAAAGTTAATAAAAATTAAAACACACATAAGTGAGTCTGTTACAAAAAAGGAACTCTCTACCAAATGAGCAACTGATGACTCATTAATTATTCAATGAACATTTTGATGCTTGGTATAACAGTTGTTTAAAAACAGTCCATAAACAAGCATAGACTCTAAAGCCCGGTAAACTTTCTTAACTAACATGCTTAAAAACATAAACTCTCCTCGAGAATAAATGAACACTTTGGTAATTGTTTGCCACGGCTTTCAACGAACTTCCTTTAAGGCTTCCTTAAGTTTCCTTTAAACACCACAATTAGTTCGCGTAAAATATTCTCTGTGAGGTTAAACTCGTCTTAATATAGGAGAAAATCCATTAACATCAACGACTTAAGATGAACTTAGACCTCTTAATTGTTCAGTAAGTTTGGGGTCAACGTTTTAATGAAATAAATTATATGACAAAATGGGAAAGTCTAGATGTTACAAGCTTACGAAGATAAGCCGAAATGTTGGCATTTTTTTTTCAATGATGTGTCGGAAAGCTTCTTCAAGAAGAATTGGTGCACTTTGCCGGAGTATTTTAAGCTTGTATTAGGCAAGACTCTGAAGGCACAGAGTTAAAATTTGACAGCACTAAAATTTTTTTCTAACTCTGTCCCACAATATTATTATTATTATTAGTGCCCTCTTTATCTTCATAATATTGTGAGATAGAGCTAGATTTTTTTTAGTGCTGTCTAATAATTGTATTCCTTCAGAATCGGGCCTAATATCCACTAAATAGCCTTAAGTATAATAATGTTGTACAACAAAAAAATATACCTATTTAAACCTGAGCTCTGTACTTGTACTCTTATTTATTCTATGGCTCTGTATCAGAGTCTATTAGACATAGGCACAGAATACATAATTGACATAGGTATGAAATATTTTTGCACACCTTACAAAATGTCTAATCTTTCTAGCTATTTGTGTAGCACAGTGAGTGGAAATGGTTATTAAAAGAATACATCTTCACGGTTCAGCCCTTGGGCACTGCGGAATAATGGTGGAAGCGGTCTTGTTTTAGACTCTTGGATCATGAGGATCTATTACTAAGAATTTCAAACCAGCATTTAGAAATACTGGTTCAGTAATAAAGCTGTGCGAAATGCACTAGCTAGCTACAAGATTCCTGGAGGGCCAAAACACAAAACCGCGACGCGAATAGCTGCGTACAAACTACAAAGTAGCTAGACTTAATTCTGTGATTTTAAAATGTTAGTGACAGAAAGCGAAACGAAAAACAATAAATAATGAAATTTGTTAAAGTGTCCGGGGCCTGTGTGACCTCACATGCCTTGTCATCTGACCCCAGATAAAGGGGTTAATCCTGCTAAGGGGTTGCCCTATAAATCATGTTACATTTTAACTTAACAGGGTTGTCAACTTATAGGTATTCTTTTGGTAATTGTGTTCCCTTGTGGACCTATTTTTTTGTCCTATCTGTAGGTCCACGAGGGTCTCTTATTTGTCGTCGTATTCCTACTATTATTTTATAAACCTTACCCCTGTATACTAGGTAATTCCCCTAAATCTATAATAAAAGTTTAAGATACAATTAATGTACCTGATACATACAGGATGCAACGAAATACCTGTGGTGGCTCGTTACAGAGGAATTCAGTGTGGAATACTTAAAAATTAAATTGAACTTCTCATACAAAAAAAGATGCTGTGCTATTCAGTTTGTATGAAAATTATTTGCAAATTCCAAAAGTCGATCTACAAAATTTGGTATTATGTATAGGAAAAGTACCTCTTTATATGATGCTAAAAATTATCCTACTAATATTATAAAGGCGAAAGTTTGTAAGGATGTTTGTGAGGATGGATACGTATAAAAATATTCAGTTTTATATGTTTTTTTCTGCTTTATTTTTCTGCATTATTTCGACTATTTTATAGGATAAAAAAAGAATAACTTTTTAGTAAAGAAGGAGCTACCAAGTCTATAAATCCTTGTCTAGCAGCCCTATAATAGCAGTATAATAACTCATTCGGTTGACACAGATGGCGCTGTAGAACATCAGAACGACCGCAGATTACTGTCCACATGATTTATCTCCATCAACTATTTGTATGCAAATGTTTGCTGCTCCTTTATGTCTTCATAGATTTTTAATTGAACCTCCAAGGAAGTGGAAAACTCGAATGTACTTACGTATCTGCATTGAGATAGACGGACTACACAAAGTTAAATCACTGTGTATCTCTTTATAAGTTTTCAGCAAACATTACAGTCTAAAACAGAGGTAGGTACCCCTACCATGGGTTTAGTTTATAGCATCGATACGCAATCATGCTGTTTCTTTCCGATAACTACAAAAGGCAGATAGAGATAGATAAAGCTACTAAGTATAGTGCAATCTTCAAAACAGTCTAAAGATCACTGGTATTTATACTAATAATAAATAGGTAAAGTTTAAATTAATGTTTGGATAGATGTGTGTTTGAAGTAATCTTTGTAACTACGAAACCTATTTCAATAATTCTTTTGCTGTTGGATAGGTAATACTCTCTGTGTGAACATAGGCTATCTTCTATACCTAATAATCACACTGGTAATTCGGTATCGCTCGCATCCCTAGTACCTACTTATTTCTAACAAGTATTCTAGTAATCACAAAATGTATAAAATTGAAGTCAAAGAAGACAAATTCAATCAAACATTATGATAGTATGCACCCATTTGATTATTTATTCCGTATATGACAGGGGTTGTTCCACAGCAATAATTCATAAATTGAGCCGATTAATTGATATCGCAACGAAGGGTTAGGGAAAGTGACGTTTGTTTTGACAAATACGCGCAGAGTGGCGCGTGGAGGGTTGGCTGGAAAAATGGGTTTAGATCATAATTATTTATGGTACGGTCGACCGCATGTGAGTGGAAACAAAACCAGTATAAACTGGTCCCTCATAGTATTGAAACTCCCTAATAGGCTAGGCCAGCTCAAGGTCAAAGTGTATCGACTGACATGCGGTCGACTGTACTAGTAGTAGAGATTGTAGTAGTAGTAGAGATGGTAGTTAGAAAAACATGAACGTAACTATCAAGATTCCTAATGGTATTTATGGTGAATGATTTTCTTTAGTAAGGTACTTGTCTTGTACAAATTGAAGATCCCCATATTTACTTTTATTGCATACCATTTAGATTAAAAATATTGTTATTTCTTTAAATATTTTGAAAAAAGTAATTATAATAGGTCCTTCTCCCCATAGTTTGCTCTTTAGGTACCAAGTAAACTCCGTCACTATCGATTAGTAAGTACTAACATTATTATTATGAACGCAAAGGCAAAGGAATCATCCTAAGATTTCTCCAACCAAATGCCACCCTCCAGACGGCAAACGTAGCTTATATTGAATAATTAAACAGTACACTTTGTTATAATCAAAATAGAGTTAAAACAAGCCAATTAGACTTAATTCCCTATCTAATGCTTTACGAATGGGGTCACAGAATCGCTATTTAATAATGCAGTTTATTACAGGGGCGCTTCTAGGACGATTCTGATCCTTATGTTCTTGATTATAAAGCATATTTTGAATATGCAGGATGGTATGGGAAATCCCGTGACAGATGACTGTCTTTTACCATGTGATGGCAGTTTAATTTGATTGTCATACTTGAAATCGTCTCCTTACAATTTGAAATTTGTAACAGGATGGTAATGCTGAGTACGAATATTTAAGTAGGGGTTTTTAGTTAATTATTAATTAGGTAGGTAGGTATTATAGGTAGTCATGATACGTGGAAAGATTCTCTACAAAGTTTTGTTGCTTCCCTCTTGTAAAGAAGGGTTGTTTCATTTCATTTATATATACATACATATATACCTACATACATACACATACCTACGCACATACATATACACAGAAACCGAGCAGTGGAGTAAGTAATCCATCACATACGTAACACAGTGTTTAATCCGGTGGATGGCGTTCCTCTGATTAGAGCGGACCTATTTGGCGAGGTATGGCGCCCGCCGATTGCTATTATTTTGCCTTAAACAGAGAGCACGCCTGGACGCTGCCACTGAATATAACGATATAGCCATTTTAGCGCGCTTCGTTCGTAGACTTACAACGTATTCGAGGGACCATTAATTACTGGATATGGTTTTATTTTGAGATATTGACGGGTTTTAAACGAACTATTACATTGACCTTATTCCATCATCCTGTGGAGTTCCATTAATCACATAAAAACTACACAAAATGAAAAGTATGGAAAGAACAATAAGACATACAATAATTTCCTACATAGACAGATTATACATTTAAAAGTAGAAAATAAATAGTTTTTAATTTAATATATTATAACAATTTATGCTAAGACATTTATTCTAATAGCCAATAGTTTTGTTAATATTCTATTTCTTTCAACAAACAAATAGATGTTTGCGAAGTCATATCTAAAACATTTCGAATGCAAGCGCTCTTGCGGAGTCCACAACCAATCAGGAAGCTCTCACCTGTCAATCACCAATTACAGCGCAGTTTGTCCAACGTCACTTGAAGCTAACCAATCGGGCGTCTGAATTTAAATCGAGATTCCCAATTCCAACTGCTTCGTTTCGTTCTATTGCCATTTTAGTATTTGTCATCCATCGTGTAAGTCGCACCGCATGGCACCGCACAGAATATTACCAAAACAACTTTGCCAATACAATTTCAAATCAAATCCAGTATCATAAATAAATTATGTTTTTTTTAAATGTTTAGCCGTCTGTCCAGTGTACAGGCAGGATAGAAAAGCGTTAAATAAAAGAAGATTGATTTGGGTTCAGACATAACTAAACTTTCAAAACAATGCATATAAAAGTAGTCGCGTAAATGACATGTTAATATACTTAAGTCTCGGAAAACCACTTTTCCTCTATCAACCAGCTTTTAGCCATACCTTTACGCAACTTGGTTGTTTCTAGCACTTGCGGCAGGTTGTGGAACAAGACTGCATATAGACGGCTCTGACTAATTAACTTCCTTTAGAATTTAAGAAAGTGAAAACCACTTGTGCACACTTGCCGCTGCCACTCCTGCGCATGTGTGACACCTGCCTTATAGGCTCAATCATCGTATAGAGCTAGGTATTACCATAAGAGATGGAGTATAATTTGACTATGAGTTTTGTACAAATAACTTCAATATTATTATATTTGTTTATGTAAATAAACATTTCATATACGAGTACATTATATACACTTCTTTAATGAGGGTAGGGTTTTTCCTGTATACTATTAGGAATCATAGAGAGTGAAATGACAATTTCCAAATACTAAGTTTATGGTGATACGATAAATTATTAATCTACGTTTCTGCTACCAGAGCAGTTAATAATCATATTTTGTTATTTTTGAGATCCGTGACATTTATATAATGTTATACCTATTTTTTAAATAATTGTATTGTGACTTTGCATTAAGGTCAACCCTTTAAAAAAGTGATATCATCTTGTCCTGCTTGCAGGAACATAACGCTACAAAAATAGAACAAATATGCTATCAGTCCAATGCTGGCTCCTAAATTTTTCCTATCACTATCGCCTAGATTAAATGCTAATTATGTATAGAACTGGGCTGTACCTCCGTCTCTATAGAGCCTTACGATGACTATATTGATCTGGTTTAATAAATAAGCTTCGGTATTAGTTTATTTAACAATTTATAAATTTCAATCTGGTTTCTAATAACTGGCATTCCAATTGGCATAACAGATAAATTACTCAGGAACTGTTTTCATAGGTTTATGTTTTATATCTTTTTTACTTGAACGTAATACATTTATTAGCAGTATACATTTGACCACGCTCAAGTGTTAAAAACTCATTGCAATTTAGCCACTATTACCTCTGCGTAATGTGCCAGCATGTATAGCAGCACGAGCTGTCGATAGTACCTTATCTTCTTAGGGGGCCAGGAAACCTGGCGACACTTTGACCCTTTTGGCATGTTTTGTGCCAAACCCCTGCCCACTATCAGTGCCCAATGCTTTTCGTGGACTTCACATACGCCTTTAGAATAGAAATTCTAAACTTTGACGTAAGTATGCAGGTTTCCTCGCAATGTTTTCCTATAACGAGAAGCCTATGCACAGGCAAACTTAATTTGGCATAGTTGTGTAAGCAGTTGATAATTAGGTATTAGCAACCCTGTGGAGTATCATCTACGGAGAACGGAACTTTGTTGTATTTTAATGGAATGGAAGATTAAAGGAATAATTTAAATATTATTTTTAAAATAATATATTATTTTAGTAACTGGGTAGTAGCCAGCTACGGTTATGAGCCATGGTAGCCTAGTCTCGCCTCATGTTCATGAGGTCGTGGCTGGGTTCTAAGCTTTAGCCCATACTAGTACCATTGATTTTTTCGTAAGTACCCACGACCTCATGAACATGAGGCGAGACTAGGCTACCATGGCTCATAACCGTAGCTGGCTACTACCCAGGTTACTAAAATAATATATTATTTTAAAAATAATATTTAAATTATTCCTTTAATCTTCCATTCCATTAAAATACAACAAAGTTCCGTTCTCCGTAGATGATACTCCACAGGGTTGCTAATACCTAATTATCAACTGCTTACACAACTATGCCAAATTAAATTTGCCTTTCTCGAAATCGTTTCCACCTCACTTGTCTAGTCTTGAGTGCGGTAGTCATGTGTAAAACTAAGTTTGCAATACGGTAATGAGGATCGGTCGTTCTCATCCATCAGTCGTCGCCAATTACAAGCGATCACGCGTTCGTCCGTAACTGGCAACCCTATTTCGCGTCAGGCTTTTTGTCGAATAGCGAAAGCTGTTTCATACGGTCTGCGTTGTTGTTAAGGTTCAATTTGAGTGAGAATATTGCAGAATTCAAAGGGAACTCTTTTGTTCATCTGTCCTGGGTATGAGTTACTAGTGAACGCCTCGCAACTTCGCCCGCATAATACTTCAGGACATAGTCTATCTTTGTACCAAGTTTCATTACATGCCGTTCTGTTATCCTGGGCTTAGTCGCGAAACTTGGAAAATTTACAAGAGTTTTCCTTTCTCATAAATCATACATCGTTACACCTTGTAGTCCGTTGGAATGGAAATTAATTTCTAATAAGATAATCATTACTAATAGTTATAAGTATTTTAACATACCCCCTATAACCTTTAGTAACATGTGGCACTAAATCACTAAATCTATACATGAAAATTGATATCAATAGCACTATATCTTGTTTGGTACTAAAGCAGTCACTTAACAAGATTACAATTGAGATAAAATTCGAGTGAGGCCGGTGCATCGGATGGCTTCTGACCTTCTGGATAAGAGATAATGATGAGCGGAGCGGAAGCGGAAAAAAAATACATTTATTAATAGGTATCTACTTCATAATTCAAATTCTTTCAACTCCGATAACTAAGGAGCATTTTATTTTCGCATTCTATTTTTGGTACGCTTATACCTTTAATTATTTAGGTAGGTACATTTAGTATAGGGTTAGTCCATTTCGCGATACCGGAAGAGTTTGGTGTAACACAAATTATAGGCTAGAATAAATTGCTGTTGCTATTGTTATGATAACACATTATAACAGTGAAAAAAGGATTTACAGTAAAGCCTACATAACTATCAAATAATTATATACACAAAAATACAAAGATAAAACTATGTACATACGACCCTATCAGTCGAACAGCCCGCCTCGCCTCGTAGCCGGTGCAAAGGTGCCCATAACGCTCGCGGCGTTGCCGCGCTGTATCGCTATGGACAGCCTCTGCACCAGATACGAGCCGGAGCGGGGGTCCGCGCCCCAAAAAATGATATCATTGTTTAAAATAAAATTAGCTTAAAGTTGTTTAACATTATTATGTAAGACAATAATTTATCGTCCTGTTTGGAACTCGCCACACTCACCGCACTGAGACCACACCCTAATGTCAGTGTTAAAACGTTGCTTAAAGTTATGGGAACCAAACTCGACACTTGTCGACAGAGCTTTTCTGTACGCATGTGATTTTATTACCTATTTGTTTACCGTGGGAATATTGGTGTTTTATTTCTAAAATATATATTTTACAGCTTTTCCAACCTGTATTGGAAGATTTAAGTGACTCGTGCGGTCATAATTTTGCATAGCAAATGAGCGGTCTTTATTACCATATTTATATGAAACGAATGTTATATTTATACGCTCGCGATTGGTCAGTTAGTTTTGGCGTAAAATTGATGAAAGGTAAATATTTTATGCGGAGAGTAGTTTACAGCTTAGGATATGGCAGTAGACCACGACTGAGCAAGCGTAGTATGGGAGGCCCCCGGCTAGATGGAGCGACGTGCGTAAGGCGGCTGGCAGCAACTGGATGCGGAGAACCGAAGATCGGGTTCAGTGGCGCGTCTTGGGGTAGCCACCATGTCCAGCAGTCGAATAGTGCAGGCTGATGACGATGATACATGTACCACTTGTCTAATCCTAAACAAGAATGTTCTCCCGTAATCATCAACAGTCTATTAATATGTCCAGGTTATGTGATGGGGCTCAGGCATACCCTATCAACGAGGGGTTCGGGCTATAGTCCACCACGCTAGCCCAGTGCGGGTTGGTGATCTCCTGTAATATCGGGCATTAAACAAAGGTAAAGCAATTTACAAATATAACATACAGACCGGTATCAGTATGTAACAACTTTTACAAATTAGGATACATATTATAAATACTATATACCTACTATACTTGGTATATATTTCGTGATGCAGTAATCGTCCCTAAAGATCATGCCATTGTGACATTAATGTGTGTAGTTACCCCACATAGCTGCAAACAATTCGAGGGCATTACTCAAAGAAGGCGATCTGTCAACGGCTTAATGGCATCGAAACAATTCCTCAACAAAAAAGGAGGAAACACCCGTCCCTACACGCCACTTCCGCTTCCTTGTGACAACAAAAAAGTAACAAAACCGACTTAGTTCTCGAAAAGAAAATCTTCAGTCCACTTGTAAGACCATTCACCCTACTTTTTTTTAAATAATCTAATATGAACTTTAATGAACCGTTTTAAGGTTGATAATTGGGTTCGTAAGTCTGTGGTACTTAGGGTAAAAGCCCCGATTACCTCCATAAAGGAAACCATTATTTTCGAGGGGTTATACCGAAGGCATTTGTATCGCGAATTTGAAGAAGTTCGACAGTTTGTTTTCGAGTGCATTTCGTCATTAATCAATGTTTTGTTCCCGTTTCCAACGAGAGTTTTATATTTTGTGTTTTACCTGTTTTCCTCGCGGGACTTTTCGATTTGACAGTTCCTCTTTGTAATTGATTGTTTGGGATTTTCTCGTTTTCTATTTGAATATCGCACAAGAAGTTTTTTTATCGTAATCAATAAAAAAAATTCGAAGTAAGTCGTTTTGCATTACATTAGCAATAACCTAATGCTGTAACTAATGTCCACTATAGTTTCTGTTAGACTTTATTCTTTCACATTTATTTCATTATTTTACTATTACTACCTACTTGTATTTTACGATTACTGAGGTACTACTGCTATACTACCCACCCTTGTTTAAACTTTATTGCGCTTATGGTCTATATTCAACCATAATTTAATTAACTTAATACCTTTTGGAAAGGTTTTTTTCAACAATCTTTTCTAATTAGTTCTATTGTAGGTTCATTGCACCTTTTCTAACTAATATCAATAATTATTATTCATCGGTCAGTTTCATTATGTTTTACTAAATTTTGTTTAATATAGATACCGATCCCTATCTCCGAAGTTATTACGGCCTGGACACGGATCTTGGGCTTTGAGCTCAAATCCAGCAGCTGGTATTGAGAGATTTTCTATATCCGCCCGCTTTCCTTTATGCTACGTGCAATTTTATCCGCCAGTGCCGCTATGAACTTGCGATGTCCAGGTTATTGTGGATAAGACATAAGAATCATCGATTAATAAGTCCATTAGACTCTAATGCTCCTAGTTCTACAGGCAAACAATTATGTGAAAATGCTGAGGTGTGCGGGCGGAGGTTGGTCGCTGATTGGCCCGGTCAAGGTCGCGCTATGTCATAATTGATCGGAACTATTCGCTATTAGAACTCAACGTTGTGTAGAAGACATGTATATAAGTCAGAAGTGTTAATGGTGTTCACTTTACATGAGGCATTTATAGGCTTATTATTGATGAAGAAAATCTCAAAAATCATCTTAAACCTCCTTCCCATTTACTTGGAGTCGACCCTTCTCGTCCTTATTTTCGATAATTTATAGTTTTTCTTGATGGTAAAATTTATCTGCCACTGAGTTTGTTAAAAATATATTTAAAAATCACGAGTCAGTGATTAACAGGGGTATAAACGATGACACAAGACAACGTATTTGCTTGTGAACATCGGCCGACTTATTTAATTAAATTCCAATATTAGACACCATACCGTAAATAATTTATCATAGGTACAGGTATTGGCTTATCCTTATTATTTCAACGTCTGATCGGACATCATTTTCTTGGCTCCTTTAAGAAAATGCAGCTGACTGGGAGTCTCTATACCTTCGTCTATTAATATTATATTTTTATTAATATCTCTAGACAGGAATCCTTGGTTCGGCTCTTTGATAACATCGTAGCCTATGATCTGCCGGAGACCTACATATTTAGGTAGTTACTTAATCACATCAAAGTAAAAAACTTCTTTATAGGTAAGTAACGGTAAATGAAAAATGAAAACATTATTAAACCTAAATAATTTCTTTTCTGGTGAATCGTCTGTAACATCGGCTAGGTACATGTTCAGAAACATACCTGAAAAAAATAAGAAAAAAGAATAATTAATTATACTTGAAAAGTAATTAAATCAAAATTGACGAAAAACGGTTATTATATCCATGGTTTCTCGCATACCAAGGAGGTTGGAAATTTATGTCACCGACCGCCGCGGAGGCGGGGAGGGCCGCGCGACGATGCCCGCACATGCGCATTCTGTGCTCTGTGATTTATACCGTAAAGAAAATATTTTTTGTAAAAAATCACTTCACGTTATTATAAGTTATTAAAATTTCCTTTTTATTTACATTGTTCCCCAGAACTCCAGTGGTAAGGAAGAAATCAAACTAATGTCATTGAGAGGTGACTGCCCTATTAGATATTTCGTAACCAAATCTAGTGGAATCGTCACCAAAAGTATTTGGTTTCAAATACAAGGACTACCGCGCGATCGTATCTTCATGGTTTGTATTATGGTTTGTCTGTAGACAAGACCGTAATGTGAGAAGGTTTATGCTTTACTGCCGCTACATACAGGCTAGTTCGATGTCCAACCGATCAAGAAAAAATATTATTAAAATAATATTGAACTTCCTGAGCGCTATGAATAATAATGCTTAACTTAGGCGGCTGGATATAGGGCGGAGGATCGGGTGGTGATCGAAGGGCTCGTATGATGATGATGCTTAACTTAAAGTAGGTAGGTAATTATGAATGTTTCACAATAACTACCAAAAAAATGACAATTCAGCATTTTCACTATTAGTTTCGCGGTGTTGCTACTGACTGCATGCAATTAGGTAAGCACAATTTACTTTAAAAAACGTACAACACTGTTTGTCCGCGGATAACTCAAAATGTACTGGGCCGATTGCGATGTGATTTCAGAGAATTGCCGAAAATGATTGGGTACCTAAGTTTATGAAAATTAAAAAAAATATATTACAATGTTTTATAATAAATGATAAACATTGTTTACGACGTACGATTTATGCTGGTTTCACAGATGTACGGGTCCCAGAGCGGAGACACATGTGAGGCGCCAGAACATCGTTTCACAGCGACGTGGATTGTTCCGTACGGAACACGCACCGGGTAGACCCCATCACATTCGTACTCCATGCGACACTCGTTTTAGAGCTCTGCGGGCGCCACCGTACGGGTCTCCCGTACAGCTGCGAAACCAGCCTACCTTTTTACCTACTGACTTTTTACCAACGATACGGAGTCGCTCGACATCCCAGCGGGCAGTGTGTCCCGCGCCCCAACAACGCGTAACTCCAGGTCAAACGCCTATAAATCGAAGCTTACTCCATATTAATTAGCTTGCGTGAGACCCTTCGCTACTGTACACTCTGTCGATAAAGATTTATGTATTTTGAAAGGGATATTTAAAATTTATTTATGAAAAATACCCTCCGGTTGTTTTATAGACGCCGTGGATGACGTGCGTACGCATTTGCGTGTGCAAGGACATGCGTTATTTTCTTACAATTTAATGGTCTCATATCAAGTGTCAAAAGGCGCATCTTTATTTAATTAAGAAAGATTATTGATAGCTGCTATTTGTAGCCCGTTTTTATTATTGTAGTATAACTCTAGGCTGAGTCCGTATACATGTAAGGATCACACTCTTACTTCTTTCTGTTTCAGAATGGTGAGATTGCCCCAACGCCTAAGAATATCTTTTCAATTTTTATTATTTCAATATATTTTATTTAATATTGGAATAGTCAAGGGCAGTTACAGTAATCACTCCCTCAGGTCACAGGTTTCATCATCATCAGCCTGAACTAGTCCACTGCTGGTCATAAGCCTCCCACAAAGCGCGCCACGGAACACTCACTGCCAGCTGTCCCGCAGATCTCCATCTAATTTTAGAGTATGTATTTATGTAATTAAAACATGCGACTTAGATGCGAATTATTTGATATAATTATATCGCAAAAAGGTACATTTGATTAAGACTACTGGCCTAGGAACCAACGACCAAAAAAAATAATATAATAAACTAGCAGCCGTATACAACGACAACTTATTTAAATTAAACAAGAGATATCGATACAGTACATCTACGAAGCTGCGAAATAGCATCATTATTAGAAAGATAAAAGCACTATCTAAATAAAGGCGGCAAGAATTTACTCTACACTGTCTCTCAATCTGGAGGTAAGATAAAGCCGGGATCAATTTAGCAACTATTCCACTGTGAATAATTACCGTACCGACTGCTGTTGTTTCGAAGAATATGTATATATGTGTGTATAATATATAACTGTGGAGAGTTGGTGTTTATGTTAATTAGAGTGGCCCATGCCACTGTTGCGGAGTGAGAGGGCCAGTTACATTGAATTGCTAAACTGAGTTTATCAAAATCAAAGTGTAGGTGTCTGTAACAAACGGAATTCAAAAGATAAAGTTAGTTTTATTTGTCTTTTGAACTCCCTTTAAATCCCAAGGAATTCGTATTACACGTTAATATGAAAATGAAACCTAATCGAGAGGTGTGTACCCCTCGATTTACATCTATCTAAAAACTTTAGTGGAAAATAGGGTAATAAATGTGTTGCGCCTAATAGTGTCGGTGGATATTAATGCGTGACACACACTGGGCGGCGGCGTTGCGAAAGCGTTGCGGCGGCGAAGGTTTGTATGAAGAATGCGCCGCGCCGCCGCCGCTTTGAGGGCTTCATACTATTTCGAACATTACAGAAAAAATCCGCAACGCTTTCGCAACGCCACCGCTCAGTGTGTGTCACGCTTAAATGTTTATTAATTCATGCTTTTAAACGTTGCTTTGAGACTTAGAATATATTGTCGTTTATATCGTAGGTAATACAACATTTCGTATTAATACCTGCTTTAAGTCTATACTCTAACGTATACATGTTAGTAGTTACTAATTTAGGATTAACTGGAGTTAGTCTTTGTGCCACTGACTATTGAACACTGGGGGTAAATCTTCGTCGACCTCTCGCAAGACTAATGTTCGCGCCGGGGCCTGCTCGCCGCATTGTGCTTTATTTGTATTCGCTAATGTATACAATCTCTAATTACACGCAACGCCTTCCAAATGGCCAGGGATGCCAGCGTTGGCTTGAGGTTCTTGAAGCAGACGAATACTAGGTACAAACTTCAATCATACTATATGCAGCTACAGCTAGTCCACGAGGTGTTAAAAGTGCAAAATATGCAAGGATCGTTTTGAATGAAGGAAGATGCTTTTGGAAAATATGATGCCAGATTTAGAAAATTTCTAAGCACCTTCCTGATGCTAGCTCTTAAAAAGAGAAAGACGAGACTAAACTGTGTCAGGACTCGATCAGAATCGTGGGACTTGATGTTTTGTTGCGTAGGTACCCAACTGATTTGAATTGTTGCATAAAATTTTCTAAATCTGGCATTACATCTTCCTTCATTCAAAAGGATCCTTGCATATTTTGCACTCTTAACATAGGGGGTGCGGGCGTTCACCAAAGATACCCTAGCTCCATGGGTACCATGGTCGGGACCATCGTTAGACTAAGTTTGTTGAAATGAACTAATATTTTCAATTAGTACCAGTGACAACCCTAAGATATTTAACGGCCAGGCGTTAGAGCTGGGACCCGTAGGTGTTGTTTTCGTCCCTAATTAGGACTGCATAGGTGTTGGGATCCCTGTATGCTTTCTATTCTGGAACGTGTAAAGAGAATGCCTTTGTTGAATTAACTTTCATGAGACTTTGTACTTAACCGTATTTTAAACTCTAATTAGTTTTAACCCTCGTCTCACACCTACGTTCCATGGTACTAAATAGTACTGTTTCCATTGTCGGTTACTTTTACCAAACCCATGGTAGTGACGTCACTTTGACTGCGGTATCTTATCTTATCTTCTTAGGAGGCCCAGGAATACCTGACTGACTTCGACTCTATGAGATCTTTTTGAACGACACTCATGTCCACCAAAGGTGCCCTAAATCATTTTTAATAGACTTGAAAGATGCTTTCATCGTACTTTTGTGTGGTAAGTTGAAGTACCTACTACTAACAACGCCGCACGCAAATTTTAATTGAAATTCACCAACAATTGACTTGAAACTTTACACCTTAAAGATCTTAAGTGACAACCTGTTATGAAACTTAACAATTCTAACACGAATAAGATCCGTCGCGTGCGCAGAAGAGCGTGACGGAATTTTTAATGTTCTATTGTTTTTCAAATGTCGACGCGCGATTGGCCAAGAAAACTGCGGGAGGTGCGATCGTGCCTGTGATTGGTCGACACAAAATGAATGCAAAATAATGATGGCTGCTCTATTGGTGTTACAAGACATATTGTTGAATAAATTAGTTTCGCCGCTCTCAGACTGTAATTTTTTATCCAACCAGTTCTTTAATTGTTGTGCCAGTTATATGTAGTGAGATAGAATATAATACCGTTAATCGTTTCTTATTAGCGGTTTACGGTTTAAATAAAAAATGTACTTAAATATACCTGAGGTTTTATTTTTAAAGAGGGTTTTTTCTAAACGAAAATATTGCACTCATACATAGTACCTGCCCACAAGTAATACCTACATACAAATTAGTTCACTAAACTATACTATAACTAAAACTTACTGTCTGTTACACCTATCTGTACTAATTTGTAACAGCGACCTGGCCGTCCTCGAGGTGGGGAGGGCCAGGATGCTGTTACATAGTCCCAATTCGTAACAGAAGTTAAAAACTGTATCCTTTCAGCCTCGTTCCGGACGCACTCCATGAAGATGTGATCTTTAACAACTTCACATTCGGTGCAGTTAGGTTAGTTAGTCGGTTAAGTGAGGACATTGTGAATGAGGATTGAATAATTTGGTAAAAATATTTTTTCATTACTCATACTATGAAAGTAGGTCTGAAGTTGCCTGAGGAGCGGGTTGAAAGTAATACATCTCAGCCCTAGGGAGAATCGCTTTCAACTGACAGCTGTCAAATTATATATAAAAAAACTAGTACTATTTTGAAATTTCTATTGGACCATGTTCCAACTGTCTATACAGCCACTCAATTACAGCGCGATGTAAAATTGAAATAACATAAAGTTATGTAATAATTAAAGAATATATATTTTTTAAATGACTTTATTATAATTATTACTGTCAACTATTTCTTTAAAATAACATAGATTTGGGCAAAATATTTATAATTTTTTCAATGATGGAAATGAAAAATAATGGCAGAATAGCTGGCCGGCCACAGAAAAAAACAAAATAGACGGGAAAGCGGCAATCCGATCTTCTTTTGTTTTTTCGAGTTGTAGAGTTTTGTTTATACTTCCGTATAGCAGAGATTTGTATTAACACTCATTTTATGTATTTGTTTTTACTTTCAGTGTATTCTTAATGAAAAGCACAGTGTTTCCCTCGGGTTCAAGACTTATTTAGAGGTCCCTCGAACTATCGGGACTTAAATAAGTTACTTTCACACCTAGGTTAACAATGTACTATTGCACAGATTTTTATAAAGTCTCCGTCAGACAACGAACGAACTATTCTATTATACATAATGTATCACCAGCCATTTACGTGGACTCTATATAAGGTCCTCAGCCATACTTTTTGCAACTTAGCGCCTTTTGAAAGTTAGGGCTTGATTAGTAACGCCACACGTCCTGGTAACTATGATTTCCAAAGTTTTGACCTTTGTCTCCTGTCAGATAATTTGGGTTATAATTTTAATTTACGTTGATTTTTTATAGTTTTTATTTTTATTTTTGGAAGAACTATTCGTGCTAGCTATCACGTATCTAATTGGAACTGGACCGGAATATTCTTACTGGAAAAAAAACACTTGAGGGCGGGGGAGATCAAGGGTAGCTGTGAAACTCGGACAGTTGAGTGGGGGGAGCCGGGCGGGCTGGACGTTTAAGAGGTAGGTACTCAGATTCCGTTACGCGCTGCAAAAATTGTCACATTAAATAGACACGAGTAGGTAGCTAAGATTTTCATTTTCTATTTCTAACTAATTGACTTTCTGTTTATTACTGGTTAGAAAAAATCACCTACTGGTGTCTAGAGTCCACCATAATACAGAGTTAATGGACGCTCCACCACACTAATTGCAAATACTTTTCCATTCATGTCTGCTAAATGCAAGTCTTGCATTCGCTACACTAACTACAAAATAATAACACGCCACTTAGTACACTAACTCACGTACAAACACACACACCGTACGTGTATCTGTCTGTCCGTAGCTGTCAATATATCATATCTCCCGCTAGACATTAGCATTAGTTGCGCGGACGCATCGCGGCCATCTTTTATTTTGTATCTGTGCACGTGGGAACTTGTAAGAGAATTATATGCAGTAATTTTATAATCAAATTAGGGATAGGTATCTAGATGTGCAACTTATTACGGTTTGTTTCTTCTTTATTTATATTAGGAGAATAAAAAATTGTTAAATGACACAATCGTAGTAACATTTCAACAAGAAATAGACTGTAATTGGCCAAATCTTGAACAGATTCACTCATGCACTCAATTCGTGTCGGTCGAACTCGGACCGTGTTCGAAGTACAACGCGTGCCGCGTAACGACTAGACAAAAGGCAAAAAAAAAACAGTTGTCACTTTTCACGTGTAAATAACATTATTTGATAGTATTCATTTGATATAGTTGCAATGGCAACCTGCCTACCTATTTGATGATATTTTAATTACTAACTTAATATCTCATATTACCATATAAATTCAGCTGCAATCATTTCCCATACGAATAAACTTGTGTAGTTAGACAATAAAGAAAATAACAATTTAATTAATCTACCTTCTAATACCACAGCCGTTGTAATAATTACAGAATGCAGCGTGGAAATATTAAATACACGCTTGCACGTAGCTCCACTGGATCAGATAAAAGTTAAAATTGAATTGTCAATAATTGCAGGAGACTGCGGGTCAGGACTTAACATTTGTGGCCTTTAGTTAACCGTTAAAACTAATATACAAGAACCACAACGAGTTCTACACTCTCATATTTAGAAAGTGTCTACAAAATCAAAAGGAAACTAGGTGGCTGGGGAAATTGCTTAAACTTACACTATCGTTGAACATATTATACAGGGACAACCACATCCGTATAACAATAAGAATAGGTGTATTAGCAATGAAAGTGAACAATGTTTTCCATTTCGAGGTGAAATAAAACGTGCGCTACAGAGAGCACAAAATATAATGTTTCTATAGATTTTTCAGAAACTTAGTTTCACATAGATAGATCCACAAGTTTCTAACTCAAACACACTATAAACCAAAACGGAAAGTGAAAAAAATTACGAATCTACAGTTGCCGTGACAAAATCTTCAATTGAAATGAGGCGTCAAATGCTAACCGTGTAAAAATAATAATTGTCCATTCTTTACAGGAAATGTGCACTATGAAACCTTCATCCATAAACCTTCCCTCGTAAACATGTACATCCTTATCACAACTGTGTTAGTAATTAATAACACCTCGCTATTATTGTGCGAGGCAAAATGCTATTAGCTGAAGTTTATATCGCGAGAAATTGCCAAAGTACAACGTTTATGGTCCATACTCTATAGTTGCGTGCTAATAACTTTATGAAGCAAATATTGCATTGGCAGTTCAGTTTTAACGGTACTTCGGAGGTACACTCTATCGTTGGGGACATTATTGTTTCTTTTGTGTATCTTTATTTAAGTATTTTGACTTTGTTGTTATCCTTTTGAAGAATGAGCTATACATATTTCGAAGAGATTGTTCGGTTTCCCGATCTTCAGCTAGTTCAATTATTTTTTGGTCTTTCTAAATTAGTGATAATTTATTAATACTTACTTTCTAACGATATCGGTTGCATTTTAAATGTACGTAGGTAGGTATCTACAGTCGTGAACTTTTAAGTATCTACGTCAATAGTTTTACCATTTCAATGAAATTTTATTTTAATCAATTGTGGACTTTTAAGAGTAGATCGATAATGAATTCAATCAATTCTATTTCTAAACCTATAGCTCGTCTGAGTAAAATTAATTTATTACCAGAACACTATGTATGTGCAGATAACATTCATCAAGTGTATACGTCCGACTACCATCGATAATAGAATAAAATCGAAGCTATCAAGCTGTCTTGTGCGAGCTATGCGCCGATTAGCGAGCTGTACGTGAGGGAAAGGCGCATACGCATCTTCAGATTTCGAATTCGATGATTTGAATAATGCAATGGGAAAATTCTATCACAATTTGCACGTGAAAGGGACAAAGGTGATCAGGAAATTTAGTTGTAGGATATTGGGATTAAATTGTAGAAATACCCGAAAACCTCTTAAGTCTTAACCTATATTATTGGAATGGAACTTTTTGTACCCAAAATGTCAAAATCATAACGTTTAGTGTTCACATGACCTGAAAATGTGCCCGAATAAGATCCTGTTGCTTTTGCTTCAAAAATGGCATAATTTTTTAACCCATACAGATTGAACTGGACCGAGCTATGCAGAAATGATCCAACCCACTAGACGTCAAAAAAGGGTTTAGTGTACCAAACTGCTTCTTTTCATCATCATTATCGAAACTTAAACATAATAAGTTTGACAGGTGACATCTAGAAAAGGGGTAAGTGCGGGTTGGATCATTTCTGCGTAACTCGGCTCAATGACAGTAGAGGACATCAAGACTTTGCAGGCCTAAACTTAGATAAACTTAAGCCATTAGAAGAAGCAGCCGATAAACATTTGCATACATCTAAATCCAGCAACATTTCCAGAGCACTCGACTAGAAACAAGACCTTAATCGCTCACCAGTCGGCGGCGCATGAGTGATAGGTGGCATTACCACCGCATCCGACTCGCTCGGACGTCGTAATTATTTTATTTACGATACAAATAGTTTCCTTTATGAGCGTGACATTGTAGGGGATGGAAAGTGCGGTGATGGAGATTTGATTGCTATCGTTCAAGCTACTTAGAATGAGTAGCGTGAATTTTTGTTTTAATGAACTGGAGTTATGTTTGAAGATGAATTAGTTATTCATTATTGATGGGTAGCAATTAACTGTTATACCTACCTATTTGTTCGTACCATTATAGCAAAATAATGCAAGGTGATTTTTTAAAGAAGTAGCAGTTCATTTCCATTTGGGGTCTCATTGATTTCTCGCTTCAGTTTTCACTGTGACCTAAGTGAAAGATCATAAATTAATTATTAATATGCAAAATCGCCGAATTGTCTACACGCAATGGAAGAAAGATTGTTCCATCGTACGCCAAAAATTCGAAAATGGTTTGCGGCTCGATACATTGTAGCGCTGTTATTATCAAACTACCGACCATGCAGCCAACAATGAATGAAGTCTGCGCGGGCGTCGCTCCGGGCGGCGCGGGCGCACCTGTATCGCAGTGCACGCGATCTAAAGACGAGTTACTACGTACAGGACTCATTGTTGTTTCCACAGTAGAAGTCCCTAGTGGAATTTCACACCAAATTCAAAACCAGGTAGTTTAACGGCAGTGATGAAAAATGAGAAATGAAATAACCAACGGAAAAAATGATTGAAAAAATAAACGGACTCGAAGCATGCTGATTTAAAACTAATTACGTAGTATACCAAGCGATAAATTCTAAACGCAGAGGCATAGATATAACTCATGAATTGATGATATTTTGAGCATGTCATAAGGAAGATTGAAAAGGGACGGCCGATAATGGGAATAGGAACAAAAACTGGAATATGTTAGCAAGTTACTAAAAATGAATTTCAGGTATGAACGCAGCTTAATGTTCGTTGCACGTCGCCTGTGATTACCTGCAAACGGCCTCCGTTTAACCGATTCCTTTTTTAAAACTCGACGTTCCTGTTTCAAGAACCTGCGCCATTATTCCCGCGTCTTCCTCATTTTGAATTTGAAACGGACAATGGCGATCGCTTTTCGCCAGTTTTTTTTTCTTTTTTGAAACAGTGGCCAAATTAGGCCAGTTAAGTCATGCAAGCGGTTTGTCACTGTGAAGACCAGTAGTCGAGGTTCCAAACCAGATCTTTTGTCGAAGCCCCCTTGCGGTTCCCATTTTTGGCGGAAGAGAACAATTCGTTACGTAGCGACGCGTCGTTCGAGTTTTTTCCTTCGTTTTGTTTTCGTTCGTTGGCAAATTGAGAAAATTGTGGGTGCGGGAACGATTGTTAATTCTTGCGGCCACTTTGTTCGGTTAAAGAGTCTTTTTCAAATTGATAAGCAGTTATCTCATTTGGCCTGACGGTACTGTAAGAGGCTGTAAATTAAATAGATTATACGCTCCGTGTTAAATAAAAGGGCGGTAAGAGGTTTTTTAAAATATTTCTTGTTGTTTCGACAACACGTCGGCTTCGTATCCTTTTTAGGACAACTTACAATGTTATGTTCAATTATTTTTGCCTTTGCGACAACTCTTCAACAATGTTCATACATTGTTTTTATCCGGTTACACTACATAGAGGTTTTTATCCGGGTTTAAATTTTTATAATAACTTACATATAATAAGTACCTATATGTAAAGTTGTCAAGTATTCCAAATCCGAAGAGACTAAAATCCAAATGTAAACTTTTGTGAGCCACATCCAAAATATCTAGGTAAGTGATGATCCTCGACCCGCTAAAAATAAAATGGTAACAGAAGCCAAGCATAATAAATACAACATTATGTTATTTTCAAATTACTGATTGAAGCCCTCACATCCCTCTGATAAGAATCTCTCGGGGGATTTTTCATAAACAATAGCCATTTTAATATCGCAAAAGGTAAAAGACTATAGGCTATTGATAATACAAAAAATGCAATAATAAATTACCAGGCGGTGGGTAATAAACAGCGATTTGCTCCGGGCGACTTGGCCAGCTACCAGTACCGTGATACAAAGAGTAAAAATAAAAAAAGTTAAAAATAATACGCTTAATATCAAAGAAGGTGTACTTCGTTAATGCATTCGCTGCCTTAAGGCTGGCGCGTCAGCTCAGTCAGACATTGTTTTCTGGAATGCGAATTTAAAAAGTTTGCGTTCTTTTTTAAAAATTAAATTTCGATTTCGCCGAATTTGCCCGTGAAGTGTTCGGTTTGCATCCAAATGACATAATTAGGGACTTTTAAATGGGCTTAAATTATTTCTGTTGCTCTAACTAAAACTTAAAGTTTGTGTGTTGGATTGTTTTTTAGCATTTATGGAAGATTTAAATCTACGTAAGTTCCTACTACATTGTCCTGTAGGTGGGTATCTCACGTTTCCTGTAGAAGCAATAATATCAGGTACCTTTATTCGTTCGGCTAGTTGAATCATATAAATTCCAAAGTGCAAAAAAGTTCAGAAACTGCAGGAAAAGTCAATGTCAAAATGTTTTATTGCATGTGAGTACACTGGGTACATTTATACACGTAGGTACATTTTTATCTACCACCGCTTCCTATAGGTGTTAGCGTTAAGAAGACGAGAGGCGCAACAGACGACCGGCATAACATCTTTAACATCAACTTTGTATAACAATTTTATTGTTTGTAAAGATTGTGTAAGTAGATAACTCATTATTATTTAAATGATCATCTATTTTATAACAACAAAAAAATATTCGTGATTATGTTGTCTAAATCACCGATTCAGTTTAATTTCTAGTATTGTCTCCATCTCATACTTATATCCACAAAGACGAGGCTAGCATCCTCCCACCCGTACTTATTTATCTGTGTGTAATTATGACATTTCCCAGGAAGGTCGCAAGCCGCGGCCCGCAGTCGCGGCGGTTATTTGTCGCGGGTAACGAGCAACAATGCGAGCGTTTCGGTCGCGGGCCCCCCGCTGCTGAGCATTTGTCGGCGCTGGCGCAGGCTCGCCTCTAATACGGGCTGGGGCACACTGAGTACGTACATAATAAAATTTAAATCCGGGCCCGATTCTGAAAGCACAAAATTTAAATTTGAGAGCACTAAAATTACTGCCGTCCTTAACAAAAAACAAAAAAGAAAGATGGAATCGAACCCGGATTTTCGGCGGGCCATTTTATCGGCATAGATTTTTTTCTTAAAACTAACCATCGACAAACAGTCTTCCATCGGAAAATAATTCTTTCGTGAAACCAACCGCCGACGAAGAGTTATTTCGTAGAAACGTTCTATCGCCGAAGTGTATTTCAGCATACCATACTTACTGAGCTCAGTTAAAACTAGCAATGGTGTCGATTCTGGTCATGAAATAAAAAAAAGCTGACATGAATTTTAGAACTGTCAAAATAGTTAGTCCTGTCAGACAGAGGGAATTTAATTGCCATATTTTAAATAGCAATCGAAACCTGCTGCATGTTCTTGTGTCTGACACAAGACAAAAAAGAGCACAAGAGACTAAAGTTTAGTTACGGCGTGCACCATAAGAATAATAATAATAATGTTTGGACTTTACACACGGCTGTTTAGTCCCAAACTAAGCCGAAACTTGTTAATGGGTACTCAACACTGATAAACATACATAAATACTTAAATACATACAAACACCCAGAATCCGAAAACCAACAGTTATGCTCACCACACAAATGTTGGTCCCGTGTGGGAATCGAGCCCACGACCTTTGGCGCAGTAGGCAGGGTCACTACCACTACGGCAACTGCAGGCCAGTCAAGAACCGTCGCGGCCTACCCCGCCCGGTGTGGCTCCCACCTCCTCAAGTTAAACTACACAGCTTCGTTACGCCTAACTAAGCAACAAACTATCGGTTATCCATAACACTTATTGTGTATTCTTTTGACAAATGCGCGTGAGCATCGCTCGTTATTAAACCGTGGGCTCCAACCGCATGCTGATTATTTGTCTTTACCATTTCTTGTTTTATTTCTCTTACGTTAGTACTGTCTTGAGGTACCTTTAATAATATGCCGGGAAAATTTGCCTTTAAAGTTGAACCTACCTGTGATTAATCTTTAACATTTTTACGAATGAAATCTATCCATACCACTTGGGATTCATGAGGTTTTAGTAAGTTAAGTTAAAATTTAATTCAAGTAGGTATTAAGTTTAGTTTAATGTATGTGTTACCTATTATTATCATTGTTTTTAAAATTAAGTATTGACTATGTATATGGGTTTTTATGTCGTATAATAAAAGTTTATTAACAAATATTATTATTAGTACGGAAGCGTAAAATTATGCATCCGGGTAATAATGGCAGCGTTCTTACACCGGCATTGGAAAGCATAGAAAGACATAGAAAATATTTATGTTCCGACTGCACAATGGCGTTTTAAGAAGAAGCTGTTAAGTGAACTGAGGGATTAGTAAGCTGAAGTAACAGGTCACTCTATTCAGCTTCCGCTAAGGTGCGCCATGATTCTTATAGATGTGGAATAAGCGCAGATTTCCATACGATTCGCATTTCTATCACGTGCGATCGTCAGCTAACCGATCGGCCGATCAAGGCATTGTGGCGCCGATGAATAGAACATCCACCTCTATTGTAAGTTAATGTACACGACTTACTGAGATGGTCTACACACGGATGGGTAGTTTGGTAAGCAAATAATTATATTGATAACGCGCAGGAAAAATGGCTTTAGCTTGGGAATTTGAGCTTTCTTCATCACGTCTCCCTACCAATGGATTTGGATAAAAGCTACTAAATTATAAAGTCAAAGGCCAGCAGACTATGTGCAGATAGGAGTGGGGGAGAGGGGACACAAATGGAGAAAGAGGTCGAAATTATTAAGTACTAGCTGTTGCCCGCGACTTCGTCCGCGTGAATTTTGGAAGTAGGTACCTATCTCTGCTATGTACAGACATACATCGTCTAGTTATAATTTTCCAATGGTAAAATGGATCATTCTAAGTATATATTATTCACCATAATTTAAGGTATACCATACCTTCAGGATCAAACTATGAACACCGTATCCAATTTGGTGAAGACAGATAAAAATTTTAAAAATTGTTGTTTTCACTTCTATTGCTCATAAGACTTCTCTTATCAATTTTTATTATACGTGTGTATTTTTTAACTAATACAGTATGGGCAAAACCAAAACCATAGGAGATACAGGGAAACTGTCTTAGGAACCTTTAGGTATTTTTTCGTGATAACAATTTTGACATAGTGATCGGAGCAGCTGGAGTTCAGGTGGCATGAATGAATAAGTAGTAAGTTCCTAAGTACTTTGCACAGTCTGTTTTATAAGAAAACATTTTATTAAATTTGACTAACTTCTGCTGCTTGGATTTTTTTCTTCCGATACAATAAAATGATTCTAACATGAAACTAAGTCGATACGCATATTTTAAAAATAATAAAAATTATTTTTCATTGGCGTTCTATGAGAAAACATTTTATTGAATTTGACTAACCTCTGCTGATCAGATTTTTTTCTTCCGATATAATGAAGTGATCCCTACATGAAACTGAGTCGAACCGCATTAAAAAAAAAAGTGCAAATTGTCTCATTTTTATGGACAACACACGCTTGACCAAAAAATTTCTATGTCATAAGACACTTTCCCTGCATCTCCTATGGTTTCGGACTTGCACATACTGTCCCAGTTAAAAAAAACACTTATATCTCCTATGTCTATGACATCGTCTTGTTACGTTAAATGATTTATCTGTAAATGACGATAACTTTTTTCGCTGTCATCCGATTTCAATGAAACAAAGCCTATAAGTTGCTCCAGGCTGTGCTTAATCTACCTGTGAAAACCGCAAGAAAATCCGTTCAGTGGTTTCGGAGATTAGCGATTACAGACAGACAGAAAGACAGAAAGACAGACAGACAGAAAGACAAAAAAATTAAAAAAAACATTTTTGTGTTCTGTTACTCTTTTTTTATCGCCCACACTCATTTTTTTTTAAATTTGTTCAAAGTACAGACACACGATTTCTACTCCTTTATTATAAGTATAGATGTGATATACATATATGTCTTTTTTTGTGTCTACTTGTGAAAAGAAAAACAAAAATCCCTTGGTGATGCACAATACATACCTACATATCCTAACGATCTATCGGGGGTAGGCAGTAAGGACGGAGCGCCAACTATCTCGAATCCTAATCCTGACACCCTTCTTTCGCTTCGCTTCTCATCATTCTCTTCACACATGCTCGCTATATTATGATAATAAAAATCCCATCCTCGTTGCCACTGAAGGCTATTGGAGATAATGAGAAACAGCGAAATCACGGTGTGACACGGTTTATTGTAAGCGTAGAAGAATGAGTGACCGGATGAGTGAGAGGTAACAGCTGTCTGAATGAATGGACAACTGGTGAATGAACCATAAACATTACAGTAGCTGTTGCCCGCGGCTTTGCCCGCGTGGCAATAAGATTCTTCCCGCGTGAACAGTTTACTGCGGTAAAAAGTAGCCTATATGTTATTACAGGATATAAGCTATCACTCTACCAAGTTTCATCAAAATCCGTTCAACCGTTACAGCGTGAAATAGTCAAACAACCAAACATCCTCACCAAGTCACATACATCCTTACACACTTTTGCCTTTATAATTAGTAGGATTATATGGATTCCTTGTCTAGCTTCGTTACTTTATACAGGGTGTAAATCTGCATGCTTGCCTTATTTTCAGAGACAACAGTAAGGAACGCTACAAATTAATGTAGATAATTTAGAAACTCCCATGTTTAAAATCTACAACAATTTTAAGGTCACATGGTCTTGGAGTGCACATCGGTAATGCGCAATGGGAAAGTGCTTAAGGACAAAACGAAGCAAAACGGCCATTTCTGTGAGTTCAATTTTCACGATAAACCCAAAATTAAATTCACAGACGAAAAAAATATTCGGCCAAAAAACAAATTAAAATTAGTAAAATTTTCGGACATGTGTTTTTTATTTATTTGTGTTCAGTTAGCAGTATATTTACCTCCGTGAATATGGCAAGCATGCAGATTTACACCCTGTATATTCGCCAGAATGTGTGATCGTGTGTTCAGTTTGAAGTGGCCGTGCCAGAATGGTGATGCAGCATCAACAGGAAGCCTCAGCCTTTGTTCTCGGCTCGAAATGATAAAAACGTCAAGAATCTCGCCGCCGGTATTGTATTGCGACCGGTTTTTTATTTTATTGTTTGTTTAATATTGCGTGTGGTGGGTTGTAAGTGAACTTGCGAGTACCTAACCTTAAGTACCTGTACTAAAGTATTTAAAAAAAAATTATGGCTATTTACGTAAGTATACCTACATGAAATAAAGATTATTTTATGGCCGGATCGCTTCATTCTCTCTGAAAGGTAGCACATGATGGTGATAGTTTTCCCATCATTTCCGGGCAGTTTATCAGATTACATTTATTTCACTTTTACACCTAAATGAAATGAAATTTAATGCATGAATTACAGGTAGCATTTTTGCAGCTTTATTTGCTTAGTATTTTAGTATCACCGTTATTCTACCTTTCCAGGCATATACAAGATTGAAGCTAATCTAAATAAACAGAAAATCTAATTGTCTAAAACTAAATGTCAGTACATATAATTATAATATAAAGATAATATCAATTAACAATGTCAACCTAAAGAAAATAAATGCGAAATAATATAATGAAGTCAAAAGGTATAAATAGAATTACTACCTATTTATAGTTCATGTACTCAACAATATAGAAGCATCTTTCCGCAAGCCACGACTTTATTAGTTTCTTGAATTTAGTGTCATATAATTTAATTATTTTATTATGTTGTTCCCAGCACAATTTTATTGGTCCAGTAGTTATTGAGTTGTCAGCCGACAAACCGACAAAATAAACTTCGCTGAAAACTTTGTTTTCATGGTACACCATAAAAAGCTTTTTTTTCAGGAAACTTTCAATAGTTAATATAGCTCGTATATATAAAAACAATGCAAGCGGTAGTATAGCACCTGTGAAGTACGGGCCGGCCGGCCGCTGCGGCTGCGCTGCTGATTGCCGCATTGTGCCGCTCACACAATAACTCGATTAGAGCACCGGACGTCGCCGGACATGCTACCCGTAGGATTATTGTGGATAAGACACTAAAATATACAATTTAGTCAGTATGAACACATCATATAGGTATTTCTACGTGCCTGATGGACGTAGCCCTTACCTATTGAACGCAAACGCATATTGTTCTCTGCCATCCGCTTTCGGCCATATTCTCGGTCGTGGATCCATCTAGGGCGTCCTGCGATGCGCGTACCCACTCTTCCCACTTCAGAACTCGTCTGCCCCAAAGGCCGCCCCTCCATTCCGCCGTCAGTTCTGCATTATATATATTATTATGTAGTCACTGCAGTCTGCTAGTGATTTATTAGCTATCCCAAAATCGGTTTTTCCTTGTAAGACGCTTTAAATTTGGGTTTTTTATTCATGCCTCAACTAACGTTGATGAGATCAGTCACTTTACACGAAACTTAACTGTAACAACATGTCTTCACTATCACTTCTTTAGCGCAAATAATTCAGATAAACATACATGGGTTATTAAAGTCAAGTTACACGTGTATATCTCCGATTCCCGTCATTGACGCATCTACACTAATCTATCGTTCAACCACCCTCCAATTAGGTGAGTGCCGAGCTACTACGGCACAAAGGCATAGATAATGGTCAGTTAACTTAGTTCCGAAGATAGTTCACTTAGACCCAACTTTATCAAGTTGCAATTAAGTTCGCCCGCTTAATTGAATATTCTCACGGTCCATATCACAATTACGACCTCGTGAACTGGACGATATCGATCAGGACTTTCCTTCGGTTGTAACGGGTTTCTCTCTAGTCTACAAGAATAATTTCCTAATGTATTATAGAAGAAAGACTGTCTGGTAGGCACCAGACAGTCTTTCTTCTATAATACATTATTAGAACTCTAAAAAAGTTGTGTCTGGCATTAAATACTCCATTCAAGAATTAGGTCGGGGCTTGTACTATTTGAGATCTATGTAAGAGCGTCAGTGGCCTCGGGGATAAGACGCGACCTATCATATCGAAAGGTCCGAGGTTCGATCCCCGGCTGGGCCATGTACCAATGGGTTTTTTCTCGAAACTTAAGTACATGTATTGACTGCTCTCAAACGGTGAAGGAAAACATCATTAGGAAACCTGCATACGCCGAAGAAGAAATTCTTAGGCGCATGTGAAGTCAATCAACCCGCACTGGGCTAGAGTGGTGGACTATAGCTCGCACGCCGAGAGGGTAGGCCTGAGCCCCAGCAGTAGGGAGATTAATAGGCTGTTGATGATGATGATTGTACTATTTATATTCTGTGGTCGGGGGACCATACGAACGAACGATACCTACCGAGGCCAAATCTAGTGCGTTTTTCACTTTTTAACGCAGTCATGTTAAGTTTTTTAAAAATTAAGCTTCAAGTATTATCAAATTCAAGAGATGCCTATCGTAAATGTTTCCTAAATACAATAATAATTGTCATACAGCAAATTTGAATATAATATAATAATAATGTATGGACAAGAAGTCGATGGACAAGAAAACGTAAGCCGAAGCTTGTAAATGGGTACTCAACAACTGATAAACATACATAAATACTTAAATACATACAAACACCCAGAATCCGAAAACCAACAGTTATGCTCATCACACAAATGTTGGTCCGGGGTGGGAATCGAACCCACGACCTATTGGCGCAGTAGGCAGGGTCACTACCACTACGCCAACAGGCCAGTCATATAAAACTCCATTCCATTAAAATCATAAAGAATAATGTTAAACGTCAGAATGGGTGTTTCTTCTCCATACGAAAAACTGCCGCAAATATAAAGTTTAAGTCATTTTACAACCTTCTAAGGTCATAGCGGCGGAATCTGAACTCTTCATCTCGAAACCTTTATAGCAGCCATTAAAATAGCTGTGTACGGTTGTAAATAATAAAGATTTTTATCATAATCATCCATTTTGATAACGTCGGTGAGAGATAAAACAATTTATGAGATCTTTGAGTTATGGTTCTCAGACTCAACAGTCTGTAGAAAAGGGTGTGTAAGATGGACATTTCGAACGTCATAAGGTAATATTAAAGCTAGCTTTTACTCAAAGGTCGTTTAATTTTTGTGATAAACCAATTAGTGTTCTATACAACTGTAAACTTCTGTCGAAAGCGACTTTAAGTAGGTATATACTTACTGCATTTACGTAATATTACACCTACTGCGATGATTAACTCTTGTGCTAAGCGGCAACATTGTTGTTACTTACTCTAGGCATTCAGTTCAAAATTCTCTAGTAACCATAATAGTTAATGTTAGTAACCGTTTAAATCAATAGTCTGTCTGTACCAAAGGATGCGTTCAGCCAGTGTATTTAAATTTTTAATGATGCCCTATTATTGTATAAATATGTTTTGAAATCCTCCCAGCCTCTTCAAACTAGTAAATGCCATTCTGTCACTTTGTCTGTCACTCGGTTGGCAGATAATATGCAACAAATTGGCACTATTGCCACGCGTCAGCATTTAACTAAAAAGCCGCATCGATAAAGGCTTGACACAAGGCATCAACTTATCGAGGTTTGTTAATACATACACTTCGTGCGTGACAAGGAGAATTTTTTATTTGTTTATTTAAGCTTTATTGCACATGTGTTTATTGTACAAAAGGCGAACTTAATACAACAGCATACTCCATTCGAAAAAAATGAAGGTATTGAATTTTTTTTCCCCATAGAATGTTTTGGCGGCTGAATGAATATAGTCACAGATTGTTTGCACATCGCTGACAGTGTTTATACTCTATGTGTGTATAAACGAGAAGTGTTATAAATAGAGATATCCAAAAACTTGAAAGTTTGATTCCGTTGATCGAATCAATGAAGTATTTCTTGAAATTAAGGAGCGTCTCTAGTGAACCTTCGCACAGCTCCCCTTTGACACCTAAAATAAGTCATTGCGCAGAAATCAGCACATAACCGCCAAAACTCTACAAGGTAGTCCTTGTAGAGTTTTTAGGAGAGAGTTTTTAGAGAGTGTTGTAGAGGTTTTTTTAGGAGCTTGTGACTTGCACTAGACAGCGGGCCGTCGACAGGGCGCGGGCGGCGCGGACGCAAGAAAGGCCGCGCGGCGCGACTACACCTGTTCGTCAGCCCTTTGCGCTCGCCGCGACGATTGTCAAACTGTACGTTGAACAGCAGAGCTATGGACGCGTCCTCACTTGGTAACGTAAAAAAGATTTGCTTACAGATACTGAGATGATTTATGTTGTGGCTTGAGCGATCTACTCGAGTTTTAAAGGCAGAGGGTTCAATTCCCACTTTGTATGTAAACACCAAAGTGTGATTGTACTATATCAAACAACAATAACAAATAGGAAATAAAATTGTGTACAAAGGTGTACTGATTCCACAATTGTAAAATTAATGTGTAGTTACAATGAGCCTGGTTCTGTTTATATAGTAGGTAGGGCTAGATGTGTGATCGTTCTTTCCTTGTTTTTCCATAGTACTGGAATTAATAAAAGACATGTGGGTACTTACCTACAAATATTATATACATAGTTTAAAATGCGTGTTAAAGAACAAACTTTAATTCTTAATGGTAAATCCTATTTCCGTATCGTGTTATATCTCAAAACTTTAAAATGTGTAAAGATTGAACTGTGCTTGACTCTATCACATTTTTGTTCGATGTAATCAATTAAAGCATTGCCGTGGTCATGTATAAAATACATATCATCATATCAGACTTTTGACTGATCACCAATTAACTGAAAGCAAAATAAAAACAACACAACACGTGGTTTCAAAGTAGAGTAGGTAGTACTGCTAGACTGAAAGGACAAACTACATTAAACCTAACTACATTTTCCTTATCATTTTCTTACGATAACTTAAATGCAAGCTAATTACTTAAGTACTTACTTACATTGAAATCAATTAAGATGCCACCCAAAGGGTACTTTGAAAAATAAAACTGATCAGAACATTTAATAAAGGTTAAATTACAAAATGGATAACCGTGGAAGAATGTATAAAATAATAATCATAAAATACTTCAGCCACCAAAAAAATACAATTGCGTAATAAAATTTAGGCTTTACACGATATTGCCATCGCCTGATTAAAAATAAAAAAAGACCAATGCAGCGTCCTTTACGAAACTTTACACCGAAAGGTTGACGTCCAAAACTTTGAATACGGACGAAAAAAGGAGTCTAATCGAAGCTGTCATCGAGAGTAACAAAAATACCCGAAGATATGAAGGCGAGGATGGGACGATCTAATGAGACAAAGAGTTAATGAGGATAACAATGGAGGGGCAGTAAAATATTGGATTTATTTACTTGAGACAGGTTGGGGCGATGATCTGATAACACGCCGAATGCCGAGTTAAGGAGAAGCGATTTTAATAAATAAACAATCTTATTAAATTGGTGTGGCATCATAACGTAGGTCACTAATTAATTTTTATGACAGAATATCGGATTTCAAAAGTTTATTAAATATGATTTATTTTATAATTGTATAATTTAATCTGACACTAATATTTATAGAGATTTATTTTGTATCTTAATAAACAAATTACAGCTTTCGGTTTAGACATTCACTTTTTACGCTGGGAAATTTTGGAATTTTTGAAGTAGGTATACTCTCATCTAATGTTCCCAATACGGTGGGGGACATCAGAAGCCTTCCTAAAACTCAGAAATACAGTTATTTTCGGAGATATTAGAGAGTAACTGAAAAAATTCGTTCTGTTTGCCTACCCCTCCGTCGTGCAGATTAATTGGTAAAAATTCAACATTAGTCAAGTCCCCGATATAATTAGATTTTCTTCATAACTGTCAAGGCTTTTCGGTGAAGATGAAATAGAAACTCAAATATTTTGCGTATGCAGTTTTCCGCACGATATTTTTCATCGCCGAAAAGCCAGTGGTATTATAATAAAATACACTAAAGTTCCGAAAAACTATTGTACGAGCCAAGGTCCGAACCCACGACACGAACGTGCCCCATCACGACTCTTAGGACCTAACACTATCTACATCTTACCCTTAACACGGTCCCCATCGCCCCGCCACAATGATCAAATTTCGGTTTTATTGTTTTACTGGCCACAAATGAGCAACCATATGCGTCCACTAAACAACTGACCAACAAAAAGTAGCCTATAAAAATATCGATTCCAGGATTCCACGACGATTCAGTGCTGCGGCTAATATAATTTTTTTGTTAAACTTATATGTTTGAATGCTACCTACAGTAGTGGTTGGTTGTGGGGGAAAATTGTGTGACTAGAAATGTAAAATGCATTACAGTAGGTAGTAATAGTAATAGAACTGAACATAGAAACACAACAATATCTTAAAGTTACTACCGACAAACCACTGGATGCCAAAAAAATAATAGATAATACTAAAAATGACGGAAAATCAACGATTATATTAAGCCCTTCCAGTAATACAATATATAAATACTAGATGGAAAAGCTACTAACTGACCTTGATAGGCTATAAGTAAAATAATACATCTAAGGTGATTTAAACTAAGTTTTACTATCTCTCCTAAAATTATATTTACCCCTAAAGAATATTGCAACAAAACACTTTTGAGCCACAAAGAAAAAATAACAGGACTCTAGCATATACACTGTCCGTCAACGGATTTTTAAATATGCTGCAACTTAATAATTAAAGTATCAATCAAACCAATCAAGATTTGAATTCACGTTATTTCTCGATAAAAAGAAAATAAATATATAATAAAATATGCTCCTCAATAAATATCGATCGGATTTAAAATTGGTACAAGTTCTTTGCGAGAGTCAGTCCGCTTATTCATTTGTCAAGAGGAATCGCAGCCATTAGCCGTAATTACGACGGTCTCAGTCACTTATCTGCTCATGTGAACAAGCCCTAATGGCGGGCAAGTTATAAGCGGTAGCAATTATCGCGATACCCTCACTTAATTTTATTAAAATCTCTCAATACTGCTACAAAGAAGACATATAGATAGAGTTTTTCTGAACTATTCTGTTATACATATACTTCAGCATTCGCGTACTTAGGTAATCATAACGTTTATTACGGTTCAAGCCGCTGAATGTGTTTATTTTTAAAAATTACACCTTTTTGTCGTAATCGCTAAAACACCCTGGACAAACAGTAATGCGCGGACAGGTAGCTAAATAGTCGAAATATCGACATTTAATAATAATAAAAAAAACACAATCGTTAGAGATACGAAAGGCTTTAATCAGTGCGTCCTGCCAGTCATGACCTACCAGCGCAGAAACGTGGACATTGACGGTAGGCCTGATCCACAAGTTTAAGGTCACTCAGCGAGCTATAGAGAGGGCTATGCTCGGAGTTTCTTTGAAGGACATGATCCGTAATGAGGATATGCACAGCATGGAACGCCTCTCATGCCAGGTGGACCGACGACCTAAAGAAGGTGGCCGAAAACGGCCGTATGCAGAGAGCGAAGGATCGGGGGTGGTGGCGTCCATTGGGGAGGGCTATTCCCTATATGACTGGCTGGATCTATATGACTGGCCTGTTGGCGTACTGCCTACTGCGCCAAAGGTCGTGGGTTCGATTCCCACCCGGGACCAACGTTTGTGTCATGAGCATAACTGTTGATTTTCGGATTCTGTGTGTTTGTATGTATTTATGTATTTATTTAAAAGTATTTAAGTATGTTTATCAGTTGTCGAGTACCCATGTACAAGCTTCGGCTTAGTTGGGACTAAACACCCGTGTGTAAAATGGTCCAAACATTATTATTATTATTCCCAGCAGTCAGGGTTAAAAGACTGATATAATGATGAATAATAAAAAAGCTTTAAGTTTTCATCGTAGAAATATATACGAAATGAAGATAGAAAATAGGATGCCAACAAATGAAACTGATGAAAGGGCTTCTGCCCCTCCCGTTCCCTCTCCCGCTTTTGATTGCGCCGTAAATTAAAATAGTGTCTCGCGTATCGGCGCGGGCGGCGGTTTTAATGAAAAACAATGTAGCACAAGACATCAACGACCACTATAATATTGAATAGGTATAATTAGAATAAAACTCAATACATTTAACTTTTTCTAGAGAAACTTCAGTACCTATATTCTAGACTTTTTAATTGAAATATTTTACCGTTACATTTTGACTGAATCAGATTTTGTTCAGGAACTCACCCCATATCACAGAACAAATTTTTAAATATTAGAATTAGGTATATCTACATTTCCTATTGCGACAGGTGGGACCTATAGGTAAGTACTAAGAATAGCTATCCATAACCTATTTATGTATTCAGAAAGTATTCTCATTCCTTTTTGAGAACTGGTTAAGTATCTAGAAAGAATTTGTATTCCAGTTTGAGAAAGCTGAACTTTTTTTCAGTTTCATAATCGGTCATTTTCCGTGGTACCCTTTTACCCTTTGTAGAAATTCCTTGCGGTTCACAAACATGAATAGAAATTCTTCCTTTAAGTGACCAGTTCTCGAAAAGGAATGAATATTCTTTCTAAATACATAACTGGGTTAACCAACAAGATATTTTTCTGGTTCATGATTGCTGGTTATCAAACTCCGGTTATCGGCCGCAGCGCAAACCTCCGATTGTCACAGCGTCACTCGCATACACAAAGGCAGTAATGAAAGCAAGCCGGCCAGGGGACACGTAAAGACGTCTGCGTACGCGCAGGTGACGGAACAATGTGATGTTGTTTCACATTAACATTATGTTCACAAGGTGAACGTTGTCTGCTTTGTCCACTTATGTTCGGGATTGGATCGGGTAGGTTTACATGAGGTTGGAACGCGTAACGCTAACACCTAGGAAGCGCTCTGGTGGTATATAGATAAAAAATTACGTTGTCTAAATGTATCCAGTGTACTTACATGCAATAGTTTGACTTTGGTCCTCTTATTAGCACCTTCGATGACATCAGTAGCCACATCCGCCAGAAGTGAAGACCAATGGAATTGGAGGACTTAACACCTGAGAAAAATGGACCTACTACCAAGTTTAGGTCGTATATGCTCCGAGTTCCAGCTTAACAAAAGATGTGTTGCTGAGTACCGACTTTTGGCCAGTAGGAGTAGTATTCCGCCGCTATAGAGAAACGAGACACTAAAAATACCTAGCCATATTAAGTGTGCAGTCTAGTCTTTTATGTTAGCTGTATTATGTAATATGTACGGCCCTTAGTTGGCCGAAATATCAATAATTATCATTATTATTATTAGCCTCTTAAACGGCCGAGTTCCAAACCAGTATCCCCCGAACCTCGACCACCCCCAAGTGAAAATTTTTCCAATTAGAATAGGTAGGTACTCCGGTCCAGTTCCAAAGTAGAAACGTGATAACTAGCAAATCAGTCCAGTTCTACCCAAAATACAAAATAATACACAAAATGCCGAAACTAAAAAAAACAATGTAATAAATTCTTTTGGAGGATTTGAGAGTGGTTTATAGATAGTTAGGAGACAAGTCTCCTTACTGCATTCTCAGAAGACTAGTCAATGGGAACGTTATGGATTATGAGCCTCCTGTAAGAATTAAAAATTGTTGGTCAGTGTAGCCAAAATAATTATTTCTACTAACAAATCTAATCTAATCACATTTAGACAAACACCTGAATATCTTCACCTAATTATTTAAAAGCCGTTCAGTACTGACTTCCGTGTTCTAGATAAAATCCGCCATTGAATAATCGGCCATGTTATGTAACCGTACCTTTACACCTCTCATTGTGGCGGCATTACCCATTGAAAAGACTACCTATTGTTATTTCACTTTATTATAAAACAATACGCGGCTTTTCACATGGACTGTGATCTTTTATTTGCTCTGGCCGTCCCTTTGTGCGGTGCCGACGCCTTTATCTCGTAGCAACTCATTAAGGAAGGTGACTTTTTGTCAATGTTCATTGAGTAAAGGAATAAAGGTGGATTAGTTAGATGAGCTTCATTTGTGGTGTCATTGACTGTTTTCTATGCTATGGCGCCGCCGCCGTGTAAGGCTTATACAGTTCTATAGTTGTCGTTTGAGGACTTTTTAATAATGTATAATAATATGTATATACATATAAATTACAAGTGCGTATAAATATTACACTTTCCGAATTATTTTTTATCGATGCCATCTTACACTTGTAGTTGTTGATACGATGCACCTTTTCTTGAGGATCCAGGAGTAACTTTGTCTAAAAGAATTGGACAACGACGGGCTCCAAATTACCAGCATAATTTCCGTATCTGATTCGCTCTTTACTGTACTATAATAGTAGAGTAAGGCTCAACACACATGATTATTGAAACTTGCGGGTGTGGTTAAGATAAAGTTACCGCAAAGTAAGTAGTTAATAATGAGACACTTTATAGCAAAGATATCGCGAGTATCGCAATATATAAAAGAAACAACGCACCTAAGAGCTCCGTTCCTTTATCCGATTTGTCGCCAATACCTTAGTTTTATCTCTCTAACAAAAAATATAGGAGCGGCAATGATTACTAATAGTGATATCTATCTATACAAAAAGATACATTTAAATAGCCAACAATAATGTTTTATTGTTCTTAGTTCATCTAAGATACAATCATTTCAGCCTTTTAGCGTCCACTGCTGGACATAACCCGGTCCTCCGCTCTCCGCATCCAGCCGCTTCCGGCCACAATCTTTAGGTCGTCGGTCCACCTGGCGGAGGGTCGTCCCACGCTGCGCGCACAGGTCCGCGGTCTCCACTCCAGAACCCGTCTGCCCCAACGGCCGTCGGTTCTGCGACAGATGTGACCCGCCCATTGCCACTTCAGTCTGCTAATCCTTTCGGCTATGTCGGTAACCTTGGTTCTCCGTCGGATCTCCTCATTACGGATCATGTCCTTCAAAGAAACTCCGAGCAACAAGATACAATAATGTTGATATATTATATGGGGCGTTTTCTCCTAGACCTACTATTGAAGATAGTATTTAGTCGGTCTGAAGTAGCAAACGGAGCGAAAGCCCGCCTGATTGCAAGAGACCACTGGCGCTGTCTGATGACATGTAGGCCCAAGGTCATAAGTATACGTTGCTACCCTGATGACTTCGTCAGCATGCCTAGTGTGTAATTATCAATTAATTAAACTGGCTCTACTACCCTCAAACCGGAACACTACAATGGTAGTAGCATTGCTAGGAGATACGGGATGGTGACGGAAGCTGCACTAAAATCCTCCCAAACCCTGCAGTTCCCAGCCATCTCCTTACTGGGTCATATCCTCTGAGAAATCATATATAGCATAACTATAGCCATTAATAGTTGCAATACTACATTATTCTTAAAACAGATACAGCAATTGTAACAATTGTACTGTAACGTTCTTTCAAGCCTTGCTTGCCTAATTATTGTGCAAAATCATCAAACAACAATAGTTCTTATGGCATCTCCTATTTGTATGAGCCAATAGGCTCATATCCTTTGAAAAGGTTCTTTAACATAGTCCTTATTAGTTATAATAGGTACTACATTATTCTTACAACAGATACAGCAATTGTAACATAATTGTACTGTAATGTTACTTCAAGCATTCACCTTGCCCAATTATTTTGCAAAATCATCTATCACTTCCAACCTTCCAAGGTCCTTGCCTACTAAATGGTGTAGGCGCCATTCTCGAGCCATTGTCGGCGGCCCAGACGGACGGATCAATAGGCCAGCCCCAACTAGCAGCCAGTTACTGGCCAGTTACTTGCTCGAGCTGTGAAGTTATACAAATGGGTGCGAGACATGGGAATGCAGGTACGATGGTTCGTAAGATTGTTTTGTGTAGATGCTAAGTAATTTTGTTTTGCACACTTAAGTAATAATGTCGAATGTAATGTTTTGTGTCTTATTTTCTATCAGTCCTTTTTTTTCGCGTGGTCAATAATCAAAATAATCTTATTGTACAAACTCAACCAGATTTACACTATCTACCTATGAATATAAACTGGTGATCGCAGCTCTATCATCATAATCAGCCTGCACTAGTCCCCTTACGCAAATCGTCGCTCCATCTAGGTGAGGGCGTCCCACAGTGCGTGCCCACTCGTGGTCTCCACTCGAGAACCTCTACCCCACCCAGTTATCAGTTAATGATTAGTAAAAGATTCGTTAATTGCTTAGTTTACGAATATAAAAATCAGTTCTTGACTGTCTGTGATCTATCAACGCACAGTCAAAACTACTAAGTCTAGAAGCTGAAATTTGGAACATACCACACCTAGGTTTATTTTATATCGCAAGCATCCGATATGAAAAGATTTTTGGAAATTTCAACTTTAAAGGAGGAAGGGGGGGGGGGGGGGATGGAGGGGATCTTTGTATTTGCCGTGTGTGAATTTGTCAGAAAATATTATTATTATGGTACTGAGCTTAATAAAAGTATGACGTGCATCAGGGTTTATGGATTTTCAGATTTTAAGGGGGTAAACGGGGGTGAAAGTTTGTATGGAAGTACCGGTGTTTTTAACGGGAAACTTATTCAACGCGGGCGAAGCTGCGGGGCGTCCGCTAGTTAAATATACATATGCCTTGATTTCAAACGTATAACTAAACGTTAAAGTGCGGACTGAGTATTGGCAACCTACTATTAGACAAAGTAGTAATGTAGGTACCCATGTAAAACGTCTATTACATAGATTAAAACAAATCTTTAAATAATAATAAAATAAACACAATTGCATGTTATTTGGTTGTATCATTTCAATACACCCATAATTACAGGTTGTACGACCGACGCGACGCGTGCCTCCAATTATTTTTATAACCGGTAATTACATACATAGATAACCAATTATTTACCGTGGTAATTTGAGGAAAACATTTTTTTATTTATTTTATAGGAAGGAATTTCATAGAAAAGTGAAGTATTGAGTTTGAATTCAATTATTCACTTAGTTGTTTTATTGTTGTCTCTCTGACATTTTGTATTCATCATTTGCTACGTTGTTTCGTAAAGACCTAGAAACATAGTAAGCCAGTGCTAGTTGGACCGATGACCACAAAAAGGTACATCACTAAAAGCAGCTGAATGGTTGTTTGTAGGATTACCTATAACAAAAAGTCAATACTAATAGCTAACGTACAGTATCGATTGATGATAAATCAATAAATAGTTTATAGCAAAGTTATCTATATGTATGTATATTCGGACTTATCTCGCAAACAATAAATAAATAAACTACGCAATGGATTTAGATCCGGTTTTCACCAGCCGTTTCCCGATGAACATTTTCATAATTTATCCTATATAAAAAGCTAGAACGGAAAGTAAATTCTGGTCATCAGTCCATTTGCCAAATGGGCGTTGCATTGTGTTTCCTTTCCGGTCTTTTGATTGAAAAATACGTTTTTAAGGTTCCGTACCTCAAAAGAGGAAAAAATACCCTTATAGTATCACTTCGTTGTCCGTCTGTTAAGACCCTTTTTCTCAAGAACGCGTGGAGGTATCAAGTTGAAATTAGTATCAAATACTGAGGTCTGCAGTCCTTTAAAGCTGCGAAGAAAATCAAACTTCTAAGTCAACGCAGTCAGAAAATATGGCCGATTTTGCCGCTTTTTTAGTATCTTGGTAATCAAAACCTATGGGGTACTTCCGGTTGACCTAGAATCTTGAAATTTGGCAAAAACCAATGTCTTATAGCACAAGTAATCGAAAAATCCAAATCCGAATCCAGTAACAGAAAATTATTAGTTACATCACAAAAAAGTAATTTTTCTATTACCAACAAACTTAATTTTGCGTATGAGCAAGTTATCCATTCAACTACAAATTTTATTAACGATGTTCTAATTATTTATTTAATTAAGTTTGTACGAAACCCTCAGGGCGCGAGTCCTACTCTGGCTTGTCCGGTTTTTCAAAACAGACTCACATTTAATATAACACCGTATCAAACTCTCTAATGAACAATAATTAAAAGAGGTGGAGTCACAGGCTATTACCCAACCGTGACCAAATAGACATAAAAACGTAAATTAGTTGCAAACTGTCAATTTTCAGGTCAATTAACCACAACACCCTCGCACATACCAAAATAAGTAAAATTTACGCTTGGCTACCCGAAAACTTTGCCGGCTCATCACAACAAGACCACTGTTTTAGTGCTTTCTGTACAGGGAATACGGTTTGAAATTGAATAGTATTTGTTTCATAGTGTTTTGTAGTAAGTTTGTCGTGATAGTGCGAGATTGCACGTCGCGCACGCGCTGAGGTTTTTTATTGTGCAATTACAGGGTTAACAGGGCATGTAATCGCGTGATGATTGTTGTTGATTGGTTGAACAAAAACGTTGGGTGGTGTTTGTGCGATTAACAACATTTTTATTTACTTACGAGTTACGATACTTTATCTTTGTATACTGTTACGGTTTGTTGCCTGCTCCGTTCCTAAAGTAAACAACCACTTGAAGCTATTATGAACAGTCAGAACTATAAAACTTAAAGGTTTTAGACTTTTGCATAACAATGAGCTTGGAGACTTCCGCTGTTGGACAATAGGCGTAAAATAAACGGATCCTCCGTATTCCTATTCCTTGTTCAAAAGATTAAGGTTACTTTTTTTGGTTATTGGTCCATAAGGCAAAGCGTCCCTTCTCTAAAGGTACATTTGCGATATATTACAAATTTAGATTTCGATTAGAATTATTATTAAGACAATTTATTAGATGTAGCTAATTACGCAAGCCATAACATTGTCCAAACAATTACAATCTAACAGAAACAGAACTTATTCCCGAAAAGGACTACTTACAGACCACCACACAATCATAATCATTAGTATTCTTATTTCTAACGATACAAGTGATATGATTGCGCGGTAGTCTGTATCGTCTAATAGTGTTGTCAAAAAATATCGATAAGAGATGAAAATACTGAAGTTTTAGGGGGTAGAAGAGCCGGCAGTGACTACAAACTTTTGTGAAGGGAATGCCGGCGAAGCGACGATAGATTACGGCAGCTTCGCCGATTTTCACACTTTGTACACATCTATACGGAAATTACACGCAAATATTAGGATCATTCTCAGTAGTACCATCGTGCTTTTGTTCCATGGAACTAGTGTAACTATTTCTTCACAGTAGTTCTATTCTTTGTAGTTACACGCCCCGTGCGGTTATGATCAATCCGTCTAAAACGCAATTTGCCTATAGGACAAAATGCCTAAAACGTACAATGACTAACTGTCAAACTGAAAACCGCTGTAACTCGGAATCTATTGATCCTAGACTACTAGTTTGTATAGAGGAATGATAGATCTCGTCGAGATCTTCATTCCGGATGACAGCTGTCAAAATTAAAATTACTAAATACTTTTCAACACACTTGCTCGCAAAGTGGCTCTTATTGCACCTTTTAGGGTGAAAAACCACTTTTAAGGTTATAAAGCAGCTTATAAACACGCGTGAATTTTTCATTACTATAATATATTTTTAATTCTCAGCAAAGAGTTTTTATGTCAATACCAGTGAAATAAATAAATTTATGATAATTTGAATACTATTAAGATGGACATTTATGATACCATCTCTATCGGCAAACCTAGAGATACAAGTATACTTTCAATAGGTACCATCGACAGCTCGTCTATCGATAGTTGTGCAAACCTAACGAATGGTCCGAATACATCCAATTAAACGGATAAGTGTCACCCGAGCGACGGTCGCGCCGCTCGCCGCAGACGTGTCGCGGACGTATTGTCGTGTCGCATTCAATGTCGCCAGCGAAAAATGTCGCGTCCGTTTGAATAGTGCCGCTTACTGTCGGTTGGGAAAAACAAAACGAAACTTTTATCAATGTTCGGTTGTCAGTTGCGGTTTTAGCAAATAGGGAATAGAAAGTACTTGCGGAATAAATATTGTAATGAAAACAGATGTGAAAAAGTTCTACGTAGATACTTTTCAATACAATTCAGCTCATTAGGTATTAGCGAGCGGGAGCGTAGCGAGCTTTTTCCGTGTTCTGTGGGTATATCAGATCATATATACTATTATATTTTTATCAAGTAAATACTAAAACCAATATGGACCTACGGCATCACTCTGGGGCGTTGCCAGTGTGTCAAATATCAGCTCAATACTTACATAATACTAAAATTATCACCAACTGTCAATCACTATGATGAAATGAAGAGGTCCATAGAATCTTCATAATGCTCTTCTCGATGGAGGGGTCCCTCGGCACCTCAGAAAGTAGAGCGCATCTGCTTATAGTCGCAATGGACTGATTGCAGATCTATCGAGAAAATAAATCACTTTAGTATCTACCACGAGACCACGATGAGGCAAGCGTAGTGTTGAACGCCCCCAGGCTAGATGGAGCGACGATCTGCGTAAGGCTGCTGGCAGTGACATTCATGCAGCAGTAGATTAGTGAAGACTGATGATGATGTTGATGAATTAAACACTGTTTTATTGTCAAAGGTTTTTAATTAGAACCTGTAAATATTACGTATAGTTTTAATTTAAATGTTTTATTAAGATTGTGTTTAGAATTTGTATGCCTTACTTCCTTTTAGAGACTATATATCTCCTTATTACCATATTTAATAACTTTCAAATTCAACTCATTAAAATCGGGAATGTGTCTAATTGTCCAACACTAATTTTCAACTTTATTATGCCACTGTGTCTCAGCTTTTAAAAACGTTCGCATATGCAGCCCATAAAAGTCTCTCGACACAATAAAAAATAAATTAATTTCCAATTTAAAAATTGGAACTTAAAAGCGATTCGTTGTTCTGATTACAATTTGAATTTAGAAGTCAAGTGACGCTATAAAAACGTCTGTTTTTGACTTTCACCGTCAGTCTGGTCGCGTCTTCCCACGATGTTAGTTGTATAGTAGGTAACAATTAGACAATTGTCGGCCATTTTAACGATCAACCATAAAATCGGGTTTCAGTCTCTCATTAACCGCATTCCTGTGATACTTCCGCTTTTATAGTTTTACTAATCAACGCTTTGAGATTAATACGGTCTACTACGTAATGGCGTCGGTTGTGTTCAGATTAATTTTATTGGTCCGAGCTTCGGACAATTGGTCGTATAGATAATTGAGTTTCGGACGGCATCGGCCTTTTTCTAAGTTTCTATATTTACTGTTAAAACCACTTATTTTTATAAGTTATCTTCCTTTACGTGGTTAAGTAACGGGTTCAATTATCTATTAAGGAATAAATAAAATAATAAATAAAATTGTTTATTAGGCAACCAATAAAGTGTTTCCTTAACTAGGTTGAGGTCTTCTATTAGGTGGTAAAACACCTGTACCAGAAGGCCCCGCTCTTCCATAGCCATGGTATGGTTTTAAAGTATTAACTTATTATTAATTATATTATATTATATCATATTATATATACTTAATAACTTATACATATTAAAACAAACTAGGAATAAAGTAATCCAACTAATGACAGCAGGTAACAATAATATTATTATAACATGTATTTATTCTATTTTAGTATTTACTTAAGAATAGTTATTGTGTTCATGCAATATTAAATTTATAGTGATGGATGTGTGTGTGTGTGTGTGTGTGTGTGTGTATTGGTGTTGGTGTGAAAGCATGTATCCTTTAGGTGATGTAGTGCAAAAGCGATTCTACCTCGTCATAGTCAATAGTTTTTAGCCAATCTGTTACAATTTTTCTGCATTCTGCGTGTTTCTTTGTATATATATCAGTTTTTTTATTAATTTGATTGTATAAATGGGTTGACAGTTTTTGGTATTGATAACCAGCGAAAGAAGTTTTGATGTTGTGTACTGTAGCTACAATGTCTTTACGTCTTTTATCCAGAATTTTGGGATCGACAACAAGTGACTTGTGCTTTTTTATTATTGTACGTACGATATATAGTTTTCTTACCGATAATAAATCACATGTAGCATAGAGCGTTTCAGTTGGAAAAGTGTATGGTCTAAAGTGCATAATCTTTAGTAGCACCCGCTGTGCTCTTTCCACTTCTAGGAATTTGGATTTTAATGCCCCTCCCCAAATGGGAATGCAGTACCCTATAATAGATTCAAGGAATGAAATGGAATCACCATTTACCGTCCTATACCTAGTTTCCACAAGCTGTAAAAATGATAAAGTAAAAATGCAGTTTTTCATCAACACACACAGCGCGGCGACGTTACGAAAGCGTTGCGCCGGCGAATCTGCGGAAAGCGAATAAAAAGCGGAGCCCTTCAGACAGGAATACCGCTAGCGGCGGCGGCGCGGCGGCGGTTTGTATAAAGAACGCTCCGCACCGCGCCGCGCCGCCGCCGCTCTGATGTAAACGGCTTCATACTATTTCGAACATTACAGGAAAAAACCGCAACGCTTTCGCAACGCCGCCGCTCAGTGTGTGTTACGCTTAAACCTTTTCATATATTAGTCTGTGAAAATCTGATAGACTGATATTATTTACTTTTATTTATAATTAATATTGCATTGTATAGAAAGTACTTATAAGATTTTCCCTAAATAACACAAAATAAAATCAAAACTGTCGTTCTTTAGGATAATGTCACATAGTCCTATAAAATGGATTAAATTAGTAACTTATTCCTAATTTGTTTTGGGTAATTAGGCATGTTATTTATTTAGCCTAATCTAAGGCCAGCGACTATACTACAGCCTAATCCAAGGAGAGCGTTAGTGGCCTCGGGGATAAAATGCGGCCTATCATATTGAAAGGTCCGAAGTTCGATCTCCGCCTGGGCCATGTACCAATAGGTTTTTCTCGAAACTTAAGTACATTTACTGACTGCTAAAACATCGTGAGGAAACCTGCATACACCGAAATTCTTAGGCGCATGTGAAGTCCACCAACCTGCACTGGGCTAGCGTGATGGACTATAGCCCGAACGCCATAGTAGTGAGGGTAGGCCTGAGCCCCAGCAGTGGGGACATGTTAATAGGCTGTTGATGAAGACCAGCGACTTATCCATTCGATGCAGCTCCATGCTCACTAACACCTAAAAAAATTAATAAACCTTAACCGGTAGGTGGTCCCGCTAAGTATTTGTTAATAATTGACACTTTCGTGAAATACAGCCGCGTTTAATTACACACACGAGTGTAATCTCTTATAATTGTGCTTTGTGTTGATTTATGCGCGCGCGCCGGCCGCGGCCGGTGGGTGGACGCGGCCAATTTTATTGTTTCGCTTTTTCTGTATCGATTAACGGTGCAGTAGGTGTTACTGTTTTATTCGGGCTCGGTAGTGAAATGATTTTTAAAAAGTCTCGAAAATTCAAAAAATATGGCGTCATTATCATATCAGTCCTTAAACATCCGCTGCTGGGCATAGGCCTACCCCAATGAACGCTGCCACACCGGTCCTCCTCCCTCCGCATCCAGCCGCTTCCGGTCAGCCTCTTTAGGTCTTCGATTCGCCTGGCGGTGAAGAAATAGAGAGACATACTATGTAGAAAGATTATGATTAGATCCCAAACAGCAGGCAGAAAGACCTGTAGGTCGGGCCCGATGACAACCCTCAGTGAATTACGGAGAGTGCCTTCTCGAAGTTTTTTTGAAAGATTTGATCTGCAATAAGGAGATCCCAAGAAGTAACGTACTATACCATAGTGGAATTAATAATTATACATATAATATTAACGCTACACATTCATACCCCACACATTAGGGGGATATAGTGTAGGATTCCCTCCTCCCTGTTTCGCAGGACACATACAAACACAATCACAAACATCCAAGACCCGAGAACAAGCATTTATCGGTCAGATAAAAGGTTGCCCCGGCCGGGATTCGAACCCGGGACTCCGAGCACAGTAGGCAGGGTCACTATCACCAACCTGGGCTACGGAGGCACGCCGGTAGATGACAATGGTATTAGTGATGATGACCCTGATGGCCCAGAGTAAGAGGGTGTAACACTGGGCCCAGAAGTCGTCCAGCAGTGAACGCCAACAGGCTGAAATACAGACAATGGTGATGAAAAAAGGGGGGATAGGGATACAGGATATGGTAAGGACCTTTACTGCGAGACTATTTACTTGGAATTCACAATGACTAATGTTAAAGATATTGGATTGGGGATCCATAAAAACTTTAAAACGGATGTAAGAATTCCTCTGAAAATACAAATGATGGACTCAGATGACTGTAACATCTGGACACTTAACCTTTCATAACTCCTTCCTGGTCATGGAGACTGTTTTGGACTTTCGGAATTTTATTGAAAGATATGATCTGCCATTATAAACAACAGTGACTCCTATACAACAGTGACCCCTTTTGAAAGTACTTTGTTCTTTACCTTTAACTAATCATATTACTGGCCTGTTGACGTAGTTGGTAGTGACCCTGCCTACTGCATCAGAGGTCGTGGGTTAGATTCCCACCCGAGATCAACCATTTTGTGTGATGAGAAAATCTGTTGGTTTTCGGATTCTGGGTATTTGCATGTATTTATTATGTTTATCGGTTGCTGAGTACCCCTTTACAAGCTTCGTCTTAGTTTGGGACTAAACAGCCGTGTGTAAATTTTTCCAAACATTATTATTAGGATAATTTATACCAGTCATGGTCACAAATCCCAATTATATAATTATTTACGGGTCTAACACACGAATAAGTTTTATTTACCTTGCCCGACGTTAGGTAAATAAATAAAACTTATTCGTGTGTAAGACCCGTAAATAATTATATAATTATGAATACAAAGCGCGATAGTCTAAAATGTACAAATCCCAATCCTAATTTAAAACTTTCTTCTTTGATATGGTACCGGCTTAGTACAACCATTTAATTGCCATACGTCGAATGGACTTAATTTGGACTGGCGATCCGAGAAAGATGCCTAATTCGTTCTTTATCACAGGTCATTAACTTCATAGATGTCTACTTATTTTCTGCGCTTTCGGAATGCGAAATATGTCCGGTTTGTTTCTAAATCCAAATAAAACTAGTATTTTTTAAATAAATATTTAAGAGACAAAACGTTGTAACGTTAGTAAAGTTATGGCTGGTGATGACGAAGCTGTAAAAATATACTTAGGGACACGTCCGAAAGGTCTATCTATAGGTGTCCAGAACGGGACCAACCTGCGGAAATTGTTCAAAGTTGTTTTCCCCATTGAGGGTCGAACCCGCGACCTCCTGCGACGGAGTCCATGACCCAGCGACAGCCACTGATCTAACAAGGCGTCAAATCCCCGTAAATCCTTCCTACTCATATTATAAACGCGAAAGATTGTTAGGTCGTTAGTATGTTTGTTACTTACTCTTTCACGCAATAGCTTCGGATCAGATTTTAATGAAATTTTACTGTAATTTAGATTAAACATCAGAATAACACCCTCGGGAAAATCTGTTCCCTGTTTCTATGCAGAGAAGCCGCGGGAAACGGTTAGTCTATTTTAAATGACTATTTTAATGTACACTACCGACTACATCATAAACGGTAAGTGCTCAGTAAATGGTTTTATACAACAAATGCTGGCCACACACACTTTCTCAACTACGATAAGTATACTTAATTGAAGTAATACATTAAATGTAAAGTTAAACCTGGCAATGAACATCGCAGCAAAGCACTTCTTCGTTCTTAGATATAATGTAGGAAACTTAAAAATGTAGGAAAATATAGGAAACATCGTGAGGAAACCTACGAAACCAAAGAAGTAAAGTTTCTAAGGCGCATGTGATAAGTCCACCAAAAATGGACTGGGGCGCCGCTGGTGGACAGCGGTTAGCACAAAAGATCCCAAAAAGATCGAAGTGTTGCCAGGTGTTCCTGGCCCTAAGATAAGATAGGCATAATGTAATGCATACGCCGAAGAAGAAATTCTTAGGCGCATTTGTGAAGTTTTCCAGCCCGCACAGGCCTGAGCCCTAGCAGTGGGAACAGCAGCTGAGCCCTAGCAGTCGAAGGTGAAAACTCTTAAATTTGAAGCATAACCTGGATTTTTCAATTCTTTCTCTGTAAAACTCACAAAGCAACTCGGAGGCGAGTCGTCATATTCAGGCGCTTCTTTGCCAACGACTCTTTCGACCTTTATTTCGCACGTGTATATTTCGCTGGTGCTTGGATCCCCCCGCCAAAAACGCCAGGATATTTCGCATCGGAAGAAAACGCTATGGCATTTCTTCGTGTCAGTAGTTGGAGCCAGATACTTCGCCTGTGTGGAATGTAAACCCTTTATCGGTTTTCTTCTAATGAGAGGAGCTTCTATACGAAATTTTAAGTTTCTGGTCGAATTCTATCAATATAAAACTAATGGACCGACCATAAAGCGCTATATTATTATCTTGACGCATTATGGAATATTTTTGGTATTTACTACGGCAGTTTACTAATTATACCGACACTATATTAACCTCGGTAAAATTGATAAACCGTAAGTAGCACCGCGGGGTAGGCGCTAGTAGTATGGAGGTATGCGGCGAGCTTACAGAGAAGGAGTTGCGAGGAGTCAACAGCCCGACGTCACCATTCGGGGCGAGCCTAGTTTTTACAACGACAAGAGCTGCGCTGGCGCATTGTATTACAAATTGTAATATTCCCCTTCTACGGGCGATGTTTGTGTAAGGAATAATGTCATTGGCCGTTGATACACTGAGAAGGAAGCTGTGAAAATGTTTGTCACACAAAATCACCATTTTGCTTTATAGAGAGTTATTCCTTGAAAATGTCACCCTCATAATATTTGCCTATAGATGGAAATCAAATTAATTAACTAAAATTTACTATCTACGCCTAATACCTTTCTGTCTGTATACTAATTTGAACAATGGCCTATGGCCATCCGCGCGGTGTGAAAACTCAGGACACTGTAACATATTCCTACTTCGTAACAAAAGGTAATAGAAAACAAAACTGCATCCCTTCAGCCTCGTTTCAGACGCATTCCATGATTATGCGGTATTATATATCTTAATAGATAGAAAAATTTGCTATAGGTATAGCTTCTCGGTAAGGCAGTCGCCTTACGCCTGGTGGAGGTCTTGTCCAGCAGTGGACTACCTAAAGTGCAGGCTGATGATGATGAATTAATAATATTTATGATTAATTTAATGCAATTTTAGATCTTTTCCATTCTGATTAGATAGGCGTGTATGCTCTAGACGTCTTTCATCCTTATTGAGGACAGCCACCATCAGGCTTAACTCAAATAGTTTATTTAGGCAATATTGGTCTGAGGTCAAGCGTAGTCAATTTATACCAACAATATACTTTATCGAAGTTTATGCGAGCGTCAGTAGCGTAGGGGATAAGACGCGGCCTATCATATCGAAAGGTCCGGAGTTCGATCCCCACAGCTGGGCCATGTACCAATGGGTTTTTTCTCAAAAACTTAAGTACATTTACTGACTGCTCTCAAACGGTGAAGGAAAACATCGTGAGGAAACCTGCATACGCGGAAGAAGAAATTCTTAGGCGCATGTGAAGTCCACCAAACCGCACTGGGCTAGCGTGGTGGACTATAGCCCGAACGCCCTCGTTAAGAGGGTAGTCCTGAGCCCCAGCAGTGGGGACATTAATAGGCTGTTGATGATGCAAAATTCTTCAGTTTCTCCGACTTTAAGTCTATACGATCTCGAAGAAATGATCTTGATTGAAGAACTAAATCGAAAATTAATAAGCTGCAGTAAAATACTTACCCAAAAAACCGAAACAGCGATTTGGGGTGGAAACTAAATTAAAAGTTACGTAAGAAGATGAATATAAGGATTTTACACAATTACCCCGAGATGGGCACTTGCTCTGATATGTTATTTATGAGATTACACCTCGTTTACCCCATGAACGTATGCATTATAAAATAACAGTAAGTAATTACTAATCAACCTCACAAGAGCAACCTTAATAACACCACATCCTACGTTTTCAATACAAATGCACCGCATAATCTTGACTAAGAGGACGTTTTCACTGTAATTGATGTTTTTATACAACCACCGATCATTGTCCGGTGCCATTAAAAGCGGTCAAGAATTAAAAAAAATCACACATCTATTAAACTGATTAGATTCCTATACGTAATTTATTGTCAAGCCAGTCGCCGGGCTCAGCACAATGCCCCTAGAGCAGGACAGAGACAAGTTTAGAAGGAGATGAATGTAGTGGGCCTTGCAAGGTGATTTCAGTTGCGTAGACGCAAGCTTATGGTCAGGTTGTTACACACACAAGCGCGTTGCCGCGCGCCGTACGAGTCGCGATGTCGGAAAAATGACGTTCGGTCGCCGAAATGCTACGAATCCGTCACGGTAGCGATTTTCCGGTATGTCGGACTATCTAGAGTGTTAACGAATGACAAGACATCAGTTAGTTCATACACTTAAGTGCAATATATATGTCGTTTGAGGTTCTAGACTAGTTAAAAGACATAAACAATTGTTTTTAGTTGCATTTGATGCAAAAGTGTAGAAATTTGTGTCTAAATAGACGTAAACAATTCTTAAACGTTACTCTTAACAAACTAATAAACCGAAAACATAACATCTGTGTAGGCAAGTGATACCTTAAGTGGATAAACACATGAAGTTTGTATTCCAAAAGCTTCGGAGTATTGTGAATCTTCAGAGATACTAATTGAAGTGAGATGTAATTATTCTTACGGTGGAATATAAGGTAGGTGCAAATCTCTAACTGCAGTTTAACAGTTTTATTGACTATTTGCAATGGTATGTTAATGACCAAAAGCTCATAAAATTATAGTATAATTAGCTGGAAATATGATAAAAGGAGTTACGAGTATGTATAAATAGGAAATCAAGCAAAATTTACTTATCCAAAGCTCTTTTATTGACAGCTTCTATAATTGTTTATGATTAATTTATAAGGCACAGATAATTATAATGATATTTTATTACAGGAATATACTACTACTTGCTAACAAATTAAAGTTAGAATTGAGCCATCAACGGATATAGATAAACATTTTGATAATCTTCTTTCATCATCCTAGTTTCAATATTTCAATTTTGTAATGACATAGGTAGGCTCTTTAATTTTACTGAACAATCTGATGTTAAGATGCCTCGCATTCTTAAAGGATCTTTGTATATTACATCAACGAAGTCGCCGGCGTAAGCTAGTTCGATATAATAATTAACTATGTTGTTACATTTCGTACTTATATACATACATATCTTGACAGCTGAGACGGCGATACTTGCCGGCAGGTGGCGCTTGCGAGTCACGAATGGGTGTGGATAATGAAATGTTTCCGAGAACACTTTTTAAGAATTACATAGTGCAATGAAACCGGGGATAGACTTCACGACGCGTATTTCCTTAATAATGAAACTTGTTCTTGTTAATTACTATTTTTATTGCATGCCTAAAGGGTAAGTTCTATCTCTTCCTGTGATGTGAAATTGCATTGTACTTAACTGTTCTTATGTTAAACAAAACGAAATAAGTAAAATTATCTCTAGAATTCAAAGATATATTTTAATGTAAATTTTGTAGTAAGTATTCATAGAAATTTCGCAGTAGGTTTCAGTACCTTGGCTTTTCCATTAGCGGAGGTTAATAGATTTCTTCTGTTGTTCTACGCTGATATTACCCAATAAAGTGACATAGTCGTTTGAGCGACTACCTATGCACAAAAATTTTTAAAATAATTCTATTACTAGTAATTAGTTTTGGTTTGAATCTCTTTCCAGAATAAGTAGAATTATAGATCAATTACATAGCTAGCGATTTTATAATTTATAAAAAAATATAGCCTAAAATACAAGAAAATATATTCTAAAATTAATTTTTACATAATATTTTGCAGATATCCACTAGGTACCTCTTAGTAAGGGCTCATTTACCAAAGCTACCACATCCACACATCGAACCTATCCACGTAAAAGGCTTTTGTTACAACTTGTTGTAATTCGTCGATGCATGTCGCGTATTCCGTAACCATGGCGACTGAACCATAAACATATTCAGTGGGAACTACAATACATACCTTATATTTAAATATTACATCACTGTCATTGTTGTGACACTGTTCATTTTCTGTCTACTGTGGTTGTGACTAGTAGGTATAAATTATACAACACAAAAAAAAAACACTTAGGGCTTCTTTCACCACTTCCTGATATTGTTACAGATAGTAATCTTAGTGATAAACTAATCTATCAGATAAATCTGTGTGATAGACTATATAAAATATATAAGATATAGCCAATCAGATACCTGTGAAACCAAAAAAACAGGCTATCTGTCAGATAAACTGCAGATAGGGTATCTGGGACTTTATCAGCAAGCGGTGTAAGAGGCCCTTAATTTACTAATCATACTCAATATTCACTGCTGCACACAGTCCTTTTTTAATTTAGTCCTTGGTCTTCCTCTTTTAGCCACCAGCCATCTTAAACTAATAAAGTACCTACCAACGTAAATGAACACACTTCATATAACATAATACGCCATGATTGAGATCGTTTTATTGCATATTCCACCATGTAAAAGCGGAACCGGAATGGTCAAATTACAGGTTTAAGTTTAGTTAGTGAACAAATCAATGTTCCAGATTTATAATAAAATATACTCTTAATAAAATATACTTTTAATACACTCGTAATCATACTTTACAGAATTTTTAATATTATATTATGTTAATTATATAACACAATCTTAATTTAAAGTAATAAAGCTTAATATAAACACACCTACGTTAATAGTTTGAGCTTTGATATTTTATTTGTTAAATTATATAACGCGACGCGTTGATGTCTTTCGTATGCGAGATATTAAGCCGTCGGTAGACCGGCGCAGGAGAACCGTAGACGGTTGCTAAGAATAAAACTAAAATGCGTGCAATCCTTTTGCAGTTCTCGATTTTTATCCCGCTTGTTGTTGTGGTGTAAAGGTGTAATTAACAGTAAAACCGGTACCTATTCTTTTTTTTATAAATTAAAATAGGTACTAGTCAGTATGTAAGTATTGCTTTTAAGTCCTGACTATTATTTTGTAGAACAAAATAATTTGTATTTAAAAACAGGGTTATATAGTGTCCAACTTTTACTTCATAAAGTTTATGTTCTGGTTTGGCTTCAAAATTGAAGAAAACTTTTTTTCAATATCACATAAATACAGGATACATAAAATTGCCAATCGAAACCTATCAATATTGTACGACAAAAACATATTTTTGATAATTACTTTTTCAGTAAGTACAATTTTTTGAAATAAATTATTTCGTTGTTTTTCACGCAATGTCGTAATTAGTTTTTGTGAAACGATTTAAAAATTCGTCACTTCTCAAGAAACATAAAGCTTAAAAGTACTCGTTGAATGTAAGAGCATCGGTTTAAAAATATAACATTTTACGTTTGAGAATGGGGCGTAATCAAAATGTTATCAAGAAGGTTTCAATTTACGGACTTGATAAACGCAAAATAAAAACGAAACGCTAAAAAGATGCACCTTCCGTGCAAAATGGAACGCGAGGGGTGGCTCCCACCATTCTTGCACGCAATGCACTTGTTTTTTTGTTCTTTTTATTGCAATAATATGTTTGTATTTTTTACGTTTTACTCGTTGCCTTAATTATTTTCATTTTTTTTATCTATAGAACATCATTTTGGTCCAAATCTGAAACAGCCAACCAAAAATCAATGGTATAATATTCTGCTAGAACTTATAAGCATATTTTTTTCGAAAGCTGTATGTTTCTCGTTTATTTGTCTGTGCAAGAGTAATCTCGCGATCGATTTTTCGACCATTTCCCGATATCCGATCATGATAAAAGTTTGCATCATAAGTAGTTTATTCAATTTAGAGTTTATCTACTAAAGTCTTGATTTAAAAACTTCTGTTATATTGAATCAAAGCAATCTACGGTTCACAGAAATTATTCTCATTTAAAACAGTAAATATGCTCGAGAGAATTTATAATGAAAGTAAATTAGTAATAAAATAACAGTGAACCTAAATATGTTTTTGATTCAGCTATTTCTTTTGATTTGAATGCGTGTTAAATACTTATATTTAAATTACAATCCTTAATTCCTCTCACTTACCCATACCATCACTTTCGCTAATGTTTTATTCATGACTGTAATTCTATTTGTTCCTCATAATATATTCTAATCGATACGTTATTAATGTCATTATGCTCATATACCTATACATAATGTTTATTATTTATTGTTCGCTATCGGACCTTTCACCTGTGTTGCGCTCATTTCCTTAGAAATAACTTCTACTGTGTCATTAAACCAGGATCGTTGTTAGATTTATAAGCGCCCCTTTAGAACGTAAAAGATATCGTTTCGTCTCCCTTTTTGATCTAGTACTTACAGTACTTTCATTATGAGTTTCCAATTATGTAAACAAAGCCTCTTGGTCATTCATTACAGTGTTAAATTGTTACACAATCACAATCGAATATCGAGGAGTGCAGCATTAAGTTGACTTTCACATTGTTTTAACTACATCAGAAGTAAAATATAAAGAATTGTATATATTAAGTAACAAATAAATTGAAATAAATAAATTGAAATTGTAAATTACCCACATATTAAAGAATACTCAATACCCGAACAGAAACGTTTAAATAGTTCTGACAAAATAACTATCGAGTGTGAACAGTAGAATCAAACCCCAAAAAAGAACCATATTTACTATGAACAGTTTGCGCTCCTCATGGGGCACTATTCAGAACTCCCTCATTGCCACCCTGGGTTTTAATCGACCTCGCAGCTTATTATCTTTTTGCTTTAATAGTCAGTTGTGTCATTATAGTCATTACCTACTGACTATCCGCTATTCTTTCCCTAATAATCAGTTTTCTATTATACAGACAAGCATTTGCAATATAATGAAAATTTATTTTGTTACACTGTTATTAAGAAATATCTAACCGTTTGTTGGCGAAGGATTGGATCGAAGTTGAAATTCCATCCAATCCTTCGCCTACGGCGAGCGGTGATGGCGTTCCAGTTTTTAGATGGTCTGTACACTACCTACCTTATAAGGGGACACGTTCACTGCACATTTCTTGCAAAACGCAGGCCTGATTGTCCGCTGACGGACGATAGAGAAATGTGGACTTCGGATAAGGTTTTATAGTAAGGTTTTATTTAGACGGAAAATAGTGTTGGAGGTTCATTTATAAATGTAACCGAATAATTTTTATAAATGCGAGGATGTTTGTTAGGTACTTACTGAAAAAAAGCACTTGCTAAAAAGTTGAAATTCTGCCATTATGCCATGGAAAGAAGCATGCTTGGGATAAGAAAATTGAAAATTGGATAAAAAATCAGTGCGAATTCAGGAAAGGTAAAATGGAGCAGAGCGTTGATGAACGGTTCCCGAAATACTATTAACAGAAAAGAGGGAAAAGATTAAGATGTTTAATGGAAAAGTTCAACCCTAATCAGCTAAATAAATAACAATATACAAAAAAATATAATCTTCTTATTTAATCTTAACAAAATATTAGGATAGTTATTAGAAGAAAAATGTTACACTACTTGCAAAACATGACTACTTGTATGACATGAAGTTATAATGAGCTTGCATGTATTATTGGAAAATACGAATATCACAGAATGTACTGCGATCTGGTCACACTGGTTTCTAATGTGTGAGGAAAACGAGCGGCAGCAGACTCTCGCCCGCTGTGGGTTTTGTAACACCGTGCCCGTACGCCCGTACGGTGCTGTTTTGATAAATACTACAGGTATAGATAGAATGACACATTATTATACGGCAGGCGTGCGTGGTGCGGGCGGAAAGCTATTGCAAATGTTAACTGCGTTCTTAATCTTATTTTGACGTGAATTCGATGAGTGTCTTCCTCATCGTCCCGACGCGGCGTTCGACCTCGGTATCGTTCGTAAGGTTCCCCGACCTATTTTTTAAAGTAAATACATATAAATGTACGGACACAATATTTATACAGATTTAATAAGTATAGATAAGTGTAGATTATTAAATAAATTGATTTAAATAGATACGCTATTTTGCAGCTCACATTACCACAGCACTGGCAATAGATAAGTAATTTTAATAATTACTTACTGTACATATTGTGCCGCAAAATCTATTGTAAATAAACATTTTGAATGTTTATTGAGTTCCTTGTAATTGCTTTTAATGGCCTATTGTATGGACACAATAAGGAAAATGTTACGTTGCATAAATATACCACAAACACGTAATTGTCAGTTGATTCTATAAAGACAGATGAATACACCAGGTATACACTAGGTGTATGTGTAAGTAGCTTAATTCCGGGGATCTACTCGCGATTTATCAATTTTCGGGAAAAGTATCCTTGAATCACATTAAAAACAACTTTGTAAGAAAGCTTATTATAAAATAGACGATTATTTGTATGACAAGATGTCTGGTACTAATGTCACTTCAGCCTGGCTCAGTCTTTACCAACAGAAGTTTATGAACATTGATTTTATGTTGCGGAAGTTCATTGCACCGCTTCTTCTTCTTAGCACAAGTAGAATACTTATTCGTGTATCGCTATATTCAAGTGTAAGGGCAAGACATCTAGTGTAATCACAAAACCGTCAATGTAACCAAGTTATAAGGGTGGATAATTTACGCATAGTATTGTAGTTTTTGTGTTGTAGCAACAAAAATGTTGCAAGTGTCTCACCTATTCATGAGCGCCTTTCAGTTATCGGCGATGATCTATTTCTCAAAAAAAACTTTTGGGATAGAGTGGTCACTTACGTATTTTTCGGAACTTTAGAGAAGTAATAAATACATTCATATTACTTACAGTTAGACGCATGATATACGTAACAGTCGACCGCACGTCAGTGGAAACACTGAGAACTTGCCTAGCCTGTTAGGGAGTTTCAATACTATGAGAGATCAGTTTACACTGGTTTTATTTCCACTGACGTGCGCTCGACCGTACAAAAGCAAAACCGTAACAAGTGGCCCCGTGCACGCGTCCGTTCATCACTGACAGACAAACTGACTGACATTTTATTTACACGCAGTAGGGCGCCGGCGCAACAATTAATATTACAATGGTATAATGGACGTGAACCACATAATGTAGCAGTAATTTATATAGAGTACGGAGGTTAGTTAGCGAGTGAAATATGGACTTCTTACTTGTACCAGTAACATTCATTAAATTCGCTGCTATTTCATCTCTAATGGTGGAAAATTAGTAAGTCGGTTTTGATCTCTTTGGACTTTTTGATTTGATGTCATTCTAAATTATAGCTTTTTGACATCATGACAGACTGAGGTATACTCGAGGTATAAATGCTCAGGAATAGATTATGACCTTTTTGGCAGTGAGGCAGTCATATTTTTACGGTGACAAAAACTAATTTTGGGAAGATGACTTATTTAGACAGCAATATGGTTCAAAACTGCTCATTAGGTCAGTAGCTGGCCGTGCTCAACCCTGCGCAATGCCCGGGTACTCCAAGGGTCGTGGGAAACAATGGTTCAATCATCATAATGCGCGTGCACCTGTCGACTCCACTCATCGTATGTCTATCGTGATACGGCGGTACTATTAGTTCTCGAAACGAAAAAGAAGTTGGTGACTTTGGTTACTAAGACACGTAGAAAATTATATATACTATACTTTACCTTATACTCAAGACTACTCGAAACAAAAGAGGACGCCATTGTTTACACTTCTGGAAAAATGACAGTTTCATAAGTCTTTAAAAATAAAATTAAATATGGTTTTGTTTAAATTTTTAGCACATTTGGTCAATATTAAAATGAAGTAAATCAGTAACAAATATATCGTCGGTTAAAAAAGTAATAGGTAGTAGGTTTAAGTAGGTACATACATGTAATATATATATATATATACTTATAAATTAAATTAGTCAAACATAAAAAGCTGTCGAAAAGACAGACAAATCACATTCTACTAAAACAAAGAAACAAAATAGGAAATATCCATCTCTTCTGAGAATGACGAATGACACGTCATAATCCTTTTAATTGTAATACCTATAATTAATTGGTCCAGAACATCTGAACAGTTACGAATTATACACGTGAATTTCAACATTATGACTTACGAAATAGGATGTTGATTAATGATAACATAAAACACATTTGAAAATGTAAGAAAATTTATTGATTTAACTAATTTCAACCCTACGCTACTCTGTTGTATAGCATTAATTGCAATAACGTGAACGCAGCTTTGATAAATTAGCTGCTTGTCCCTGTTCCTGTTAAGAGATAATTTTGTCGTCTTTTGTTTTACATTTATCACAAAGATGCTTCTTTGTAAAGGCGGGACAGGATTGCGAGAGTTATAAATTATATTATTTATCCAAACAGAACATAGGTGCTATCTGGCTGTTTGAATAACATAACTGTAATAAATTGTACTTATTAGTATTAAATAAATATCCCGCATCACAATAACTTCACTTTTCAGATAAAGTTGTAGGATATAAGAAAAGAAGATAATTAAAAAGTCGATAGTAGTTTAGGTAGTAGGATGCATCAATTCGTATCGCAATGTAAAAACCTACCGACACAGAAGCAAAATCATTTTAGATACCTATTCTTTTAATTTAGTAACGGAAGTTGAATTTTAAATCACTGCATTTATTTTTCAAATGGCGCCTGTTAAAATTAGACCTATTAACGAATCAAATAACAGAACAATTTGGAATCATAAATGATGTAAAAATTTGATTTGACCTAAAAAAGGTCAAACATGCTGACTTCAAGAGCGGCACAAAATTGTAAAGCGGCATTTAAAGCGAAGCAGAATCACCAGAGGGATTTCTTCTATCTTTTATTCTCGTCTTTCATGACTTATTAAAATTTCAATTTTGTCTTGTGTAACATAAACAAGAACTTTATTTCGCCTGCAATTTCTGTTACAGAAGTGTGAATGTTAGCAGAAGCTGAAAAGAATTATAGGAAGGAACTTATAAGTACCAGTATTCCTGGGATACGATAAGGCTATAGATAAATCCAGGTGATGGGCAGGAGCAAACTAAGTGTACACTGCGGTCATCAATCCGTCTGTCCAGGTGGTGAATGTTTTAGGATAGGCGTGCGTCCAGACGTATACATACAATGTTGTTGTTCAAAAGTAAATTCCCAAGCGCGCGATCGGCAATGCCGATCGCGCGCTGCTCTCGCGCTAGTGTGATGGCAGCCTACATTAACCAATTTTAATTCGTTACCGATTGTTCCGTAGAGTGGGCAGTAGGCCATTATTGGAGAACACTTTTACCAACTTTATCGACTCTTGAAATGGTCAAGCTATTAGACAGAGCGATAAACGCACCGCTGTATTAAAATAAGGCTGGAATTTCGCCTACGATTGTTAAAAACGTGACTAGAACACATTGGTAGGTTACTTAACAATTTCTTTAATTAAATATGGCTTTTTATTTAGGTACTTAATGGTTTTCATTCACACTGCTCAAACTTGGCAAATGATATGAGTAGGTACCTAATGTTTACTAAATTATTCTGGAATCAAAGTTCATTATGATATCTACCTCATTAACTGATAATAGAATTTGACACTTGATAGACATGTAAAAAACGAAACAACTAAATTTAAAATAATAAGGTAGCTAGGTAACATTAAATATACCTACTTACCTAAATTGTTATATGAATACATTTTATTCGTATACATATATTTTTTAAAATTTCATTCATTTTCTTTTTTTTTAAATTGTTGATAATAAGCGAAAGTTGACTGATGTGAATCGGACTTTAGAATCATTGTTTTAAGACAACTCTCGCCTAAGCCAATAAAATTCAAATATAGACATCAATATTGAAACTGACATATTGAGATAAAAAGTATCTATTGTATAGGACGGGCTTGTCTTAATCTGAACAGCTGTCAAGTGTCACACGACACTACTGTCATTGTCTTAAGAAAGCGAACAGTGTGGGAAGAAGATAATAGTTGGTCTCAATATTATTGATCATAAACTGTCCAAACCATTTGTACAAAATATTTCAGCTTCAAATTGTATTAATATTCGTTTATTGCTTTATTCGAGTTAAAGGAAAACCTGTGAATTGTTGATTTATTTAATTAATAGCAGGCTATTAATTAGAACGACCATTCTATATAACTGCCGTAGTCTGCAGTGTCATAAACAAAAACTATATTTTTGCATACGTCAATTTAATAAAAGATAAAACCGTTAGTTTTGACACCGATTATTGAGGAATTTGGTTTTCAAATCAGCGTCGTTCGATTTATAAAAGTGAAGCAATAAAATTGTTTACAGAAAGAAAGTTCACCTGTCGTATTTGAGGGCAAATTAACACTTGTTTATCACAAAGGAAAAAGGTTTAATTTAAATATTTTAATGAGAATAGGTGGTCGGGTAAACGTACCTAAATAATATTCGTAAATATTTTATTGGGCATCTAAATTTTAATGTTGACAGCATTTTCTCCGTAAATATGTTTGTTGTCGCAATAAAATGTAGGTCTCGTTCTAATCCATGATTTAAACACTCGAACAGCTATGAGAGGACTTGTAATTTTATCACTCCACGTGAAATCTGAAGTTAACATTATGAGTGTGGATAATTTAGTAGATAATATAGGAACCTACTTTTTTTAACCGGCAAAATCACATATTATTAAACAGCAATGATATACATAAACTTCTTATTATATTTAATCAATATATTTCACATAAACAAGTCCTGTTGAAATTTTAATTCATTTCAATTCAATTCAACTCTCTTTATACATAATAATAATAAAAAACAGAACAAAATAATACATAGATACATACATAATTCATTTCGTATAGTAGTTACCACAATTGTTTTTATAACAATAAATACTACACGAAAAAATTCAGTAAATATACTTACTACCTAATAAAGTTGATAAATACTGTACTTAGGGCTTGTTTATTGTATTCGTATTTAAATATCTATTACGATTCAGATGATCACATTGTCTTTGAATTCCTAGTACCTACTGTTTAAATTTCTGACATGATACTTCCTGACTTCACTAAAAAGGCTGTCAACTCAATAGGTAGCTGTTTTTTAAACCAATCGAACTTCATATTAAGGTTGTATTCCTAAAGCTAAGTGGTGAAAAAAAAAAAACTTCTTTAACAAACGACAACTGTCAGATGACATGCGTGGGCGCATAAGGGACGCCGCCGCTTCGATTTTTTGTCCGCCGCAGAGGCGTAAAGACGTCCAATGTTAATGCGCCTCCCGTTCCCCCTTTACAGATACTGAAAATAAACTAACAACAGGAAGATTTACTGTAGATTAAAGGTCTTACTTTAGTGGATGTAATTTTTATATAGAATTGACCAGTAATTTGATGGAGATACAAAAAGACAATGCAGTAAATACTTTAATAAATCAATTAGAATAAACTTGTATGTAGTACCTACTTACACATAGGTATGGTAGTTTCTTTGATTTGATTAGGATGAAATTCCAAAATGGCCGCAGAGGAACTTAAAAAAAACAACTGATTTCAAAGTTAAGAAGGATTTTTGGAAAACAAGATAGGTCTTAGGTAAGTATATTAAATGTAAAGATTTGTAATTGATGCCTGATATTTTTTTCTAGTTTCTCCTCGAAATATAGACATTTCAAAATGAGCTACTTTTCAGAGATCTAAATATTTTCTATTGCAAATTATGTTTAGTGATGTTCATTGATTGGATGGACAATGTTTTATAGTCTAACTGTAATAAAACAGGTAGATATTGTCCGGTTGATTATATTAATTAAACACATTTGTATGAAAATAACTCGACGATATAAAATGGGAAACAACGTCCGATATGTTACCTACTAATTCTTAAAATTAAGCTTAATGTCATTCACTCCAATCAACTCTACAAAGAATACCGAACCTCTTTGTAGAGTTGATTGGAGTGAATGAAATTAAGCATGGATGACAGTTAATGAATGAAACGGAAACAATAATATTAAATAAATAAAAATCAGATTGAAAAATTTACGTGTATGTAGGTACTTTAAGGTAGAAATACCTACATAATAATATCTCATAAGATTCATAATTATTCTTAAGTTGTCTTAAATTGACCTAAGTATTGTTATCAGTTATTTCATCCATTACCATATTCGATGACAAATATCTTGTGAACTTGTGTGACAAACGATATACCTAAGTAATAACTAAACAAGTAAAGCCTATGCAGATCGTACCGATACCGGTAAGCTAGCCAATACATCCAACAAAGAAGAGGGCTAACAACCGGACATGGGTAATAACAATATTGATTACAGACATGACTTAGTCATTACGTCAGAGTAAACAAGAAAATTGCCTTTTCATTTCCATGACAAAGGAAGTGACTGGACAATGAGCATCTTAATGTATATACCTATCGATTGTGATTGATTATCATCCACTGATACAGTGGAAAATAAACTATCATTGTAATATGAAAATATAATACAAACAACGGATAACCGCTGGGGTAGACGAGTTCTCGAGTGTCTCCACTTACTTACCAAGCGTAGTGTTGGACGCCCCCGGCTAGATGGAGCGACGATCTGCGTAAGGTGGCTGGCAGTGACTGGATGCGGAGTACCAAAGATCCAGTTGACTAGTGCAGGCTGATCATGATATTTCAGTGCCGCATTCCCTATAATAGGGTCAGCAAGCAGTCAGGTATTCTAAGTCCGCAAGGTGGCAACGCACTTGTGGTGTTTAGGCCTAAGGTTTATGGATCACAGCGACCTCAAAACATAATCAAAAAAATTAAAATAAAGTAAATTGTATTTATTTTATTATGTATACTTAATGATATATTTTGTATAGGTACTTGGGTAAGTGTATTCTTAAAATTATGAAAAAAAAAGTCCGGTCAGATTTTCAATAATTTAATTTAATTGTAAGATAATTTTATTTATTCTGATAGGTCATGAAAAAACCAATCGCCAGTTAACAGGTTTTTTTTAAATCTATACTTATCAGAGATTCTGTATACTCTTGAATAATATATTATTTTGTTGTTAATACTACAAAATAAGGACGCACAACCGATTTGAATCCGATTAATAATCCTTAACCACATTCATTCACTAAAAACCGTTGTCTGAATTCTCACTACCGTAATCATAATCATATGGGGAAATGACGGTAGGAGGGGAATGAGATCTAATGCGGTCGCTGATGAATAAGGAAGGATTGGAGGAAAATTGCCGGAGCATTTACAATGGTAATGGTCGGTAGCCAGCTGCTCGTAAACTAGCCAATTTCTAACATTTGCATCGTCTTGGTGAAATTGTTTTTCTAGTTGGCGGTTGTGATACGGAATGTAGCGGGGACATACGAAATTTTGATGTGGTAATATATTTCCTCTCCTCTCGCCACGGGCAAACTCTGTAGTTAGGTAAAGACAACTTCGGGAGCGTAGCCGACAGGCGACTAAGGCTGGGCTGGAGAGCATTTGGGACGTTACGTCATATCTTCTTGTCACATATACCACAATGCCTAAAATAGATTAGAAGTCTTCTAGACACAGACAGTGGGTCTAGTCCGAAAACTCAAAGTCGCTCAACGGGCTATGGAACGAGACATGCACGAAGTTTCTCTGAGAGACACAAAATGAAAACTTTTTATATATTAATTAAGTAATATAATTATGAATATTAATTATAATTTAATCATGATAATTATGTATAATGTTTAATACCATTATACATGTTTATGTTTCACTTCCATGCCTTCTCAACTCATTACCTGCCGATTTATCTACATGAAGCTGTAAATGAGGATTTAGTTAGACCTAAATTACGGTACATGACTCCTTCCTTGCGGTACCTCAACCATTTTCCTCAGACCTATCATAAACCTTTCCTTATTATTATAATAGACCTCATTTTGCCATGTAAATTGTGAAAGCTACCATAAATTTATGACCTCCGCGAATCTTCAACATTGTTGTAACAGTACAGGTCAGTTGGCAGGTGTCTGACACGGACAGTAGGTACCCGGAATAGAGCACTCCCAGTTTTTAATTAAATAAATCTGTTTCTAGACGACTATAAAGTATAAATCAGATGCATCACTATGTGCATTGATATAAATTGATTTGAAACTGCAGGTGTGTAAAAAATGTTACGGTACAGTGATTTACTCTTATTGAAAATAAAAGTAAGCCCTATTTTATTTGAGTGTTTATTTTTAGGGAAGACCCAATTCTAGTAGTGATGGATTGTGAAACAGCCTGTATAAATTTATAGGCACCTTACGGGTGGTATTTATCAACTTTATTCCACCTTGAGTAAAAAGCGGTCGTGAGCAAAATAAAAGAAAAAAAAACACAAAATAGACAGATAATTTATTCAAATACGAAATCGAACCGCGGCCATAGTCGTTGACAAAATGACTCTATCTGGAACCGAGCATTGTTGAAAAGCGATTCAATCATTGTGCAACCGACCATATTTCACTCATTTATTGTCATTCCTAGGCTCCAGAATTGAATAGAATTTATATAAAACTCTGCTCTTCGTCAATTCAAAACTCGCATTTCAATTTGTTTAACATATGAAGCCTTTTCTTTTGTATGTAAATCGGTTCGTTGTTAACAAAAATGTCTAATTTATATTTCGCAATATGCGAGATTGTATTTTTACATTGACACGTCCGTTAGAAGTTTTGTCTTGTAATTTATGGAATAATTCTACTTATATTCGACAAATATTTATGTTTTGAATTGCCATTAATTTATCCAAATCTGGTATTGATGGGAATACCACCAAAGTTTAATATTAATCCAATAGTTACGGTTGTAAATAAAATTTTATTTTAATAACATTTAAACTTTGTCATCAGCTGAACCTTTAAGGTCACTTTAATTATAATATTAAGTCGCATGATGGGATATAAACATTGATATTACAGATATGTGTTTTACTAAAGATAACGAAATCATCTATAAATATGTAAATTGATTCGTAAACCGCTTAAACATATTATCAGAATCATATAAACTGCAGCGATATCGCAAAATATGTTCTCACCTTCTATGCAAAATTATTTTATATTTAATATCATTTCAATTATGTATGTATAATTAACAAATAATATTCATTGATGAATAATAAATACAGCGTGTACGAGCAATCATTAGGTTTCAAACAAAGTTAATTAATGTGTGGTAGCGCTGCCCCGTCCTCAAAAACTAACAATTCAAGTATTTCTTAATTGCCATACTACAGGTTGCAGTCACAGAACACGGAAAAAGCACTCGCTGGTTTTATACTTCTACTATGGTTGCAGTAGTCAGATTAATCAAGAGTTCTCCAGATCAAGATACGAAGTAGGTTTAAATTCTTGGGGGACGAGATAGGAATAAACCGAGTAATAACAGCTAAGTACTTTAAACACTATAAATTTGCAGCGCTGCCATATTCACGAACGTAAATAAACTGCTAATTAATACTGAACACAAATAAATAAAAAAACGCATGTCCGATAATTTGACTAAATTTAATTTGTTTTGGTTTTTATTAATATAAAAAAATTACAAATTCAATATCATACCTACTTTCCAAAATTTTCGCGATTCCCGATGTGAAGGGCAATCTCCTTTGGTCTATTCCCATTGCGTAATAGATGAAATTGGTTTATAGTTATCTGCACTCCAAGACCATGTAACCTTAAAATTGTTGTAGACATGGGAGTTTCTAAATTATCTAGTATAATTTGTAACGCTCGCTCTTACTATTCTAGTCTAGTCTCTGAAAGTATACACCCTGTATAAAACTGCGATTTTTTTTATATATCTATTAGCCGTTGCCCGCGGTTTCACCCGCGTTCCGCACTGACTATCACCGTTTTGTGAAGTGTAGTTGACGCCAAGCCAAGCTAGTAGAACTTTTCCAGTGACAAACTTTTAAATACAATTTTTAAAATATTGTTTAAAAAATTGATATCGGAACTGAACATCTTATTTTTGTGGTCAAAGACCATTGTTTATTAATAAAAAACGAATATCATCAACAATATCTGAGATAAAATCAGACATACAAGAAAGACGTATAGGTCTACTACACACGTAAACCGTTGTATCAATTTCTCCATGAATCGATTCGAAGACAGATGTTTAAGCCTTTTTAATTGACAAAGTGTCATACACTTTCATGTAACTTTGAACATAAATTAATTTTTAATAGTGACAAAAAAATTATCTATACAGCTATAATCTAAAAGCTTTAAACTACTGATTTAGGTGACGACAATAATAATTGTTTTTATAATGTTTTTAAAACAAAATAGCACGTTGTGTATCTTATTTTAAAATGACTTTATTATTATAAAAATTACTTTATTTGTCACAGTAACTATTAGAACACCAGATTGTTACCATGGAATATTAGTATACTATTTCTTAAAATTAAACCCTTTAGACTAGCAATTGATAAGTATAAGTAAGCTAACATCTCATAATATCTTAATGACTGTAGATCTAAACTATAGTATGGGCTAATTAGTACCTATGACGTCCACATGTCATTAGCTGTTGTGGTACATTTTCAAACATTCCAAGGCTTTTCGCTACTCTCAACAGGCTCCCGGAGCTCTATTTTTGAATCGCTCTCCTCGCTTTGAGCGGTCGATTCTACTAATTTTCCTTCGACATCTTATATAAAAATTAGGAGAATCGACCGCTCGAAGCGAGGCGAGTGATTCAAAAATTAGGGCTCCCGGTTCTTTGTCGCTAATGGGATTGGACGTACAGCCGTCTGCGTAGTGATAATTATTCACCTTTTGTAATAGCGAACGCGCTTTGAACGTGAAGCAAAATTTTAGTTGAGTTCGCTTAGTTTGGGACTGAATAAACAGCCGTGGGTGAATTTGTCCAAAACATTGGTATTATTATAATAATTGTGGAGGTCAAGATGAGATGGAAGCAAATTTTGTTTCGTAGATAAACTTTTTGTAGTAAAACGTGAAAAGCACAACAACATTTTATTTTACGTAAGGTCATTTTAGAGAAATAGTGAAAACCACTACCTACAGTGTGTAGCAGATCTAGTAAGACATTGAGACTGAGGAAACTTACATTAATTTTCCAAATCGTTAATTACTTATCTAAACTGATGAATGCAAAATACCTTAAAAATGATTAAATATTCCATCACATTAATTTCTTTCTGCATTCGATGCCTCATCTACCTCGCAGTACATCGAAGGCTTTTATTCCAAGACTTGTCGGTCAGAACAGTAAGTTTTTTGGACAGACAGCAACTCGGATTAAGGGGATTAGTATCAATCATAGCACAAATTGGTGGTTACATCACAGCTACCAACGCGTATAGGATTAAGACCTTCGTCTTAGAAAAAAAGCAAAGTAGAAGCTTTCTTTCGATTGTTCAATTAACAGGGCGCTTGTCTCATAGAGTATTTATCTAAAATGTGTTAATTGTTAATACTTCAAATGTTGTTGCTAACGAACGTCTTAATTATAGTAACTTCTAATATTTTTACCAATAAGCAATTAGAGAATAATAAGTAGTAATTAAGGATTTGTAAATATGACGTCCAATGAAACTACTCGAACTACAATAGGAAATAATAAATAGATCGACTAGGTATAATTATGTCATCTAGGCAGGATACAAACAATAGGATGGCTACAAAACTAATATGTAAGAGGGTAATCGGAAAGTTAAATACGATATTTGAAAAATATGAGATAGATAAATAGAACAACAATCAACGGTAGATGTCATAAAACTCAAAGCAATATAATACCAACTCCAAAACAATAACTGTTAGTTGATGAATAAAACAATTAAGTATAAATGTACGAAATATTTATTACAAAAAAATCTAGACAAGATATTAATCGTCGATTACATAGTTATGAAATATAAGTCAAATCGAATCAAAACAAAAAGAACATTGATCTTTTTGACCACCAACGCTGAGCAGGCCCAGTCTATTAAATACTTAGACAGATTTCAAATTTATTACCACCATTCGTATTGTTTCAATTAGAAATACCGAATTAAATGTATTCTAGTGACGCCCAAATTGCTATATCGTCGTGTTGTAATTTAAAATAGCTTTCTATTGTATGGGTCATTATTTATTATAAAATATCAATAACCTTAGTCTGCTCCCTAAAGCGATGCTCTTATACCGTTTTAAGGCACGCCTATATTGTGTTACGGTGTCCATTATTTTAGTTTTCGATTTGATTCTAGATTCAATGGTGAAACCGATGGTCGAATGAAAATTATCATACGTGCATTCAATAAAGGATACTGGTTTTAAATAACTTTCTCTATTAATACCGCTATGAAGTGTGTACGTGAAGAGGTGTAAACAGTAAACCTAAACATTAAATGTTTACCTATATTTTATACTATATTAGGTAAATATACATGATTCTCTCTCCTGGTTCAGCCTACCATGATTAGTATCCTAATGCCATTTCGGTTTTTTATTCCTTTAGGAAATATCACTCCCTTTATTAACTTTCACATCTTTTATCGACTCCATCGTCGCCCTATCTATTGCCACATTATTATAATCATACACATATGTAATTACTTTCATAATATCCGCTACCTATGAAGTTATTTTGTCGATACACACAGCTATTTGCGAAATTACTGCTTTTACAGCGTCAGTGATTAGAGCTAACGGTTTTGATACATTAGCAAAACGCCTTTGGGAACTATTTTGTCGAAAGTATTTAAATATCCAAGATTATAATACAGAGGAGATTTAGTTTAATAATAGCGTGTGATTGACAGAACCCGTGGCGTAGGTAAAAGCCATAAAATTATCTCTTACTTTATTACTTTTATGCTTTGTAATTTATAGTCGTAGGTATAGTTTGTTTGTAATAAAAAGTCGTAAAGAACTGGATTCGGATTCATTAGTGTTTTATTGTTAATTATCAATTCTTTTATAGAATTTACTCCATCATGTACTCGTTTGTAACATAATTCCAAATCATAAATTAAAAAATTAAGGTAGGTACCTCATATTATTATAACTGATTAATAATATAGGTATTGTGGGTTTAATACAGCTGGATGTAAAAATTCTTAATTAATCGAATCATGTTTAGTGCTGTGTAGTTGGTAAAAGAACGATCCAAGCATGACTGAAAATAAAACTATTAAATTTTAAAAAGAAAGGTAAAAAAAAACCAATGGCTCAAAATTTCAAATGTTTTATACAATTCACTTATCCGTCAGTAAATCATTGTCACTCATTATCTGTCCAAACCGCGAGTGGACAGATTGGGCAATGTGACACCTCCTATACTAACTGTAGATAGAAAGTCCCCAACTAGCCGCGGTCACAATGAGTGGAAACTTACGCATACCGCGGATTCAATTGAATCATTCTACCATTATTTGTGTTGCCTTGGACCGTCAGCGGAAAAAGTTAATGGAAAGCTTTCTAGAATGTTATTGAATGCAAGCGTTGCATTTTGCTCTCAGGGCTGGAATTTTGTTGAACAATTTCTAATGTGTGTCTTTTTATCGCTTCTTCGTTATTTTTATTGAATTAGTCTTAGAGTTCAGAAAGCAAGTAAAACTTAACCTCAACGCACAATTATTTGTTACACGGATTAGTCGTATTCTGTCAACATTCTGCAGTTGTAGCACTTTCAGGAAGTACAGTTTATTTAACAGTTTTTTTTATTCTGATAATCTTTTGTTTTAATAGTTCTGTAAGATTTTAACTTGACATCAAACTTCAAGCATCCATTGATTGCAGTTATTGTATTGCACCAATACATAAATTGATATACAGATCGTTTCGTACGTTTAAAAATGCAAATTTAATTATTAATTTTCATAAAATAGTTTTTTTGACAACGGTACCTTCCGTTACTGATTGTGACTCGCTGTGAGTGATTTTTAATTTAATTGTAATACCTGATTTCGCCCAACCGACCGTAAGAAGCAGTTCGAACTGACAGATGTCAATCTGGACAGCTCGTTTTTTTATACGAACCATATTATGTTCCTTTTTTTAACAATCTGTATGAATGGCCGATTGGAGCTCAACCGGCTTTTTGTCTTTTTATTGTCATGTGTAATGAATTAACGATAGGTAAGAAAGATATCTGCATGTGAAATCGTTAGCTGTTGCTTTTTTTTAAACACAGTGTTGTTATAAATATTTAGTAACAATACTCGCTTTGTTTGTTGTCTTTTGGTTACAAAAGGATTTAGGTTTTTGTTTTACTCTGTATTTCTATAATTTATTTATAGATATCTTTTAATCAGAGTTTTTTTCTTTTCCAGGTATGCGATTGGTTTACTGTTGCCTACGTAACGTAAGTAATTTTTTTACATAGACATAGTGTACTGGTACCAAGGTCCAGTCACCTTGTATCCACGATAATATTGCTCTATTTACTGTACAGGTAATTAAAAGTAGATTTAATCTAATTATTGTAAAGACAGTAGCGCCACTAAGCGAAACGGTCGAGAACCTTTTTAGTTTTGGTAGATAAGTTTGCGGGAAGATTAGGTACCAATTGAGCTAGGGCCTACCTAAAATGGCACTGTTGATCTAGAATCTATAGGAATGCGGCGGACCATTTAAGAACTATTAGTATCTCAGCGGGTTTGCCTGTGTTCATTCGAATTAGTTCCTATCGAGAGAGATAGATGGCACTGGAAGTCACGTAGCTAGATATAATCAGTAAAAATCTAGAAATATTCTAGTATTAGACTAAATACTTATGTAATCTTTTATTAATTAACATGACCTGACAAATAGGAAGCCTAACATTAACTATTTCGATCAATAACTATATTATTTGTGGATTTACAAAAGTACGAATTACGTATGAACCATATTAGCATAACGACAAGTATTAGTTTTGGTTGTTTGTAATCGGTGTCGCCGCCGTGAGGCAGTCGTGAGGCAGTCGTGAAGCAGTCGTGAGGCAGTCGTGTGGCAGCCGTGAGGCAGTCGTGAAGCAGTCGTGAGGCAGGCGTATGGTAGGCGTGTCGCCAGGTCTATGTATAAAAGGCTAGGTAACGTTTTTAATTGGATCATTCTATTTTGGGTCGTCACGCTGTCTCTACGAGCATCGACAGTATTTTTCATCGGTAAATTATTTTCGTCAAAGTAAATTCTTAGCGACTTTGGTCAATTTAGCCTGTCAACGTCCATCATTGGACTTAGTTAAAATTGAATTTTGGTTTGATTGAGTGTAAATTCAGTCTAGTTCTGTGCAGGACTTAGACAAGTGTAAATTCAGTCAATATTTTGCTCGCGAGTGAATTCAGCCAGTGAAAGTTCGCAAAGGGCTTAAAGGCAATTGAGAAGTGTCGTTATGGGGGGACGCGTTGCGATTAGGGACTGTACATCGACATGGTTCGGTGGGCTAAGAGTTGGATACCTCACGGAGCCGACGAAGACTCTTAGCTTCAATGGCCTTCGGGCTAGCCTCCTGGCTGTGACGGCCGGAGAGACCAATTTTTAACAACATATTGGTCTAACAGTCACACATTCTAGTAGAAGCTGTCAAACGAGTGGACCAGGAGTTCCGATCTTTCGGCCAGAAGCAAATTCCCATGACCCATCTTTGGCTAGCTTCTCTAGAATGGTCCTCACACCGTTAGGGGTCTCTGCTTCGCCATCTCAAACCCTCTGGCGTTCTTAGACAAAAACACAGGTCTTAGGGGTTAGGCACTCAGAGAATGACCTACTCGAAATCTTTCTGTCGCATAGTTAGAAGGAAATCATTGCACCGTGATTTTCTACATTACACACCACTATTTAAATGTAAATGTGAGGAATCCGGTCCTCCAGCTTTGACTATCTGCACACGTAAATAAAATAGGAATAATATTTAGGCAAATGTTAGGATGATAGGGTTGATAGGAACAGTTAGATTCATTTTAGTCCGCGGTTGGACTTAGGTCTTTTATGTTCAAAAGAACATAGCAAACTAAATTAAATTCCATTAAATTCAAATAAAGTTCATTACAACAATTGATAGGACAATCGGGTTAAGTTAGGTACGTCTAACTTCATTGTAGTCCACTGTTGGGCTTAGGGTTTTGATACGTCCAACGTAACAAATTAAAGTAAAATAAAATAAATTCCAATAAATATAATTATAGGGTACACGGCGATAGGGTTAAATTACAGGCGCTTAAAATCACATGTAAATTCGTTCAAGTCCACGGTTGGGCTTTGCACTTTGATATGTTCGAAGAACATCAAAATCTGTAGTTGTTATTCTAGGCATAGGGTCGTAGGACGACAGGTTTAGTATTAGGACGTAGGGAATCATGTTTAACCCGTCAAACGTCCAAGCGTAGACCATAATTTTAACTTCTATATTAAATAATTGCAATTTTTACCTAAACCTAGGTTATAAGTGGATAGGGTAGGTTATTAGGACTCTTAGTAGGTTAGTCCACTGTAGGACATAGGTGTTCACGTTGTATGTTAGGTTCCTACAAAGTTTAGAAACAATTATGTAGGTAGGCTAGTACCTATTTAGGGTAGGTTTGCAGTCAGCTGTTGACAAGCAATAATGTAGGATAGATTTTACTATCAGGCTGATAGGTAGAATAAAAGATATAGGCTAGTATTTAAGGTAGGAAATAATAGAGACTGACAGTTCTTTATTAAATATTGATAGACATGTTGTTTGTGGAATAATAACTTAATTTTAAGGTGTTATTATATTTATCTTACCAAATAATCTTTGGGATAATAGTCAGGGAGAATTTATTAAGAGTTACAATCATTTCATTAGCTTATATTAGTTTACAGCATTGCTAAAGCTTGCTAGTCAATACTTCTTATAATTATACTAAGGCTGAAAGCTGGTATATCATTCAAATACTTTTTACAGTCATATTTTAATGCCGAACCTGAAGGCGAGGTGAGTCAATGGTCTGAGGCTATACTCTCATCTTCAAACGTAAGCTAGCTGAATGAATAGCTTCTCTTACTTATCGTCAATCAAGCCGGACCTGAGGGCGAGGTGGGGTCAATGACCGAGGTTATACCCCTATTTATGAATGTAAGCATATCTGAATGAATAGATTCTTACAAGTTGACAGTTAGCCGAGGCTTTTCTGTATACTACAAATCGTCAAAACTTATGGCAGGAATTGCTATTTAACTACATTTATCTTTGAGGCTAGATCCTAGAGATTATTATTATACATATTATATAATATGAAGGAACTTTATATTATATCCTTCAGTCTGTCATGGCATTTCGTCATATTTACGTTTGAACTTCGTATTGTCGAGAGATTTCTCATTCAATTGGAGGACATAGGTATATATGTGAAACTCCCCAAGACTAGACCTTCCATTAGCCTCAGGGTGGACAGGTGCAAGGATGGGGAAGGTGGTGCTTGCATAAAACAACTAAATAAGGAACTCTTGGAATTTCACTAATACTTATGTCTTTCATATGGATAAACATTAGATTTAAGTTTTAATCCAAATTTATTCTAAAACCTTCGTACTTCATCAACATCATCAAATAATTATGCTCTAGGAATAAAGTATCTCTATTCAACATTAGGTATAACTTAAGTTTCTCCATTATAGACCATCAAAGCGTAAACTACTAGGTAATCGGTTACTAGTGTCAAAACTTCTATTCTAAAAGAAATGGGTTACATAAAAATAAACACAACGTAGGAAAAATAATCTAGACGATCACAAGGCCAAATTAAGATCTAATCCCATAGATCAACTACAATTCAATAGGTAGGTAATTTAGGTAAAAGCGTAGAGTTCATCATATAGGTAGGTTACTTCGATATAGGCTACGATAGTTATAAGTTAGTTAATTTTAAGAATAGGAGGAGCCTAGACCTTTTAGAGGTCCCGGGGCTCATTATAATTTGGTGCCGTGACCAGGATGTCTTGGACCGCTCTAGCGATCCAGGTATCGAACTAGGATTACTACGGAGTAATATTTTGTTTTAAATTAGCTTAGAATATCTCTAGAGTTTTGTTGGGAATTAGAACTTAGATTTAGTTAGTAAGTGGGTTAACAACCCACAATTTGATGCCGTAGAAATGGAGAGAATCAGAAGTTTTGCCACAAGTAGATTATCCTTTCATCTGGAGGGAAACACATCATGTGATTCATCCACTTCATTTAGTTTAGGTATGGGTTTAACATACCCGGTTTGTTATAACAATAGGCATAAATAATTCTATAATTTATTAAGTAGTTTATATTCTATAGTCTAGTCAACTGGGGGTTGATAGAAAACAGCAGATAGCCGGTTTAATTATCTATAGTCGGGGGGTTGCGCCAGCTCACAATAATGTTAGAAGGTATAGTTAAACTAACACTATATCCTAGAAAGTTCGTTATAGTTCGAGTTTCTTAGTTATTTTCCGTCACTTAGGTAAATTTATCTTGAGATGTGATGTAGATATCCATCGAAGTTGTTATCCAAATATGCGTTCTTCCTTCATAGCTATAGACGGTATTTCGTTGATTAGGTCAATAATCTAGACAGGGCTTGACATTAAATTCTGTCCTGATATCGAAATACGCTTGTAATAATCTGAAAAAGATTATATTGGGTTAGGTTAGTGCGTATAGGTTAGGTGACGAAAATATTAAAAACAATGAGTTTCTGTAGAGAGTAATTATCGTAATTTTTCGACTACTAGTAAGTTAAGTATGTAAAGGTATGATTCGGTGATGGAATACTTAATTAATGAGGTTTACGCAGTGAAATTCCAATGTGAACAAACAATAATATCGTTGTCGTAGGTACTTACTATAAAGAAATAAACCACGGTTCTTCTTTCAAACTAAGTTTGTGGATATTAGCTGTAATCCGCAAGTCGTTTAGTTCTATTCAGAATAATTAATCGTCTTTCGTACTGATTATGTAGGAGTTGTGATAAAATTATCTAAAATCAATAGGAATCAATGAGAATGCCGGCAGAATGGATGAATGCATAAACTACATACGGATAGAATGATTATCTATGGTTTGATTTGAATGACAGACAGTCATCATCTGTTTTGTTTAGGCAAAGGTATCGTATATAATAACGGATACAGCCTTGTCTTAGTTATATTTTAAACTATTCGATCGGTACGGATAAATAGGGGTACGAAAAACTAAAGCATTTTCCGTAAATTTATTTTGCGGTTATTTTCCATTATCTAAATAATATGAAACCGAAAATGGCAAGTTGTATTGTAAGTAATTTCCGGTCTCTTGTGTTTATTCGAACTTCTTGCTCGAGTAGACCAGGTATATGCAGGCGCCAACAAACGGGGGGTTGTGTAGGGAAAGGGAACTATTAATTTACTTAGAAAGTTGGTTTGGATAGAAAGTGGCGCCATTGCATTCAAATAAAGTAGGATACCTAGCTATCATTTTATGGGAATTGCCATTTCCAAGAAAGAAATATAGATAAATAGAATCGATCGAACTATTGTGGTAATTAGTGTTTTTCTTAATTCATTTAGAATAGAGTATAAATAAATAGTATTCGTATCGGTAGTTTTGCTTAGTTCGTTAATTAATATTAAGCAGAAAATCAGTTGAATGATTTCTCTATTGTTGTGTAGTCAGGAAGCACTTAATGCGATTGACAATTGAGAAATGTCACTCGATTATTGACATAGGTCAGAAAAATAAACATAACCTCTCGAGTTAACAAGCCGGCAAAATAATTAGATTAACTAATTATAATGAGTATTTATCCGCATAACGGGATAATAGCTGTGTTATGGTGTATGTGTTATGTGCGTTAAAGTTTATTATGGTCAATTTTAGTGAAAGTTCAAAGTGACACTTTGAAAATCAAATGTCGTGATCGGCATGTTTATTTTAAAAAGTTTTTATAAGATTTATCACATAAGTACAGAATCTTACGAGTTGTAGGCAAGACAAAGGTTAGGTACATTCTATTACTATCATCATTCATTATGGGAATGGTAACACTCATGAGTTGTCATATCTAGGGGTAACTTTGTACCTACCCAGGGATGAACTATAGGGATTTAAACAATAAGTTTCAGTGGTAAATTTCACTACTAGGCGAAGTTTGGTACATTAAATACAAGTAGAAATATGCCAGTAGTTGTCACCATCGGTTCCGATGCTAAATATGCAGGATGCGAACTCCACAGGGAGCGCGCGCGCCACCAAAGAGATTCGAAACTTCTTGGCATTTTCAGACTACAGTAGGTAGTTTATTTGTATGCCTACATCTCAGCTGGTGTATTTAATATTACTATTGGATAAGCTAACAGCTGACTATGGATATGTTCAGTTTCAATATTGAAAATAAGTTTTATAACTAGAGTTAAGGCTAATGTTAAATTATTAAATTTAAATAGGGTAGGTTCCGTCTGGTCAAAGAAAAATTAGTTCTAAGATATTTGAGTTACTCGGAGAACAGTAATTGTAATATGTCAGTAATTATAAAAGTTAGTAGACATCCAGTGGCTTCAATTTCGTTGAAGTTACCTCATGTGCTATTCGGAATATCATCTCTGTGCCAAGTATCATAAATTTTGTTCAGTCGGAGTAGCATGGTCACAGAGGAAGTAATAGCATGGTTTAGAATCAAGCGTTTGCTTTTGTATAGTAGGTATGGGTCTGTGTAAGTAATAAGACAGGATAAGTTGCAAGTTTTTAGCAGACTAGGGTGACAAAGCCTGTAAGCGGTTGAACGAGGTAGTTAATGGTTTTGTGAAATTGAACCCGACCATATGATTATGAGACAGAATACTGAGTAGAATTGAAGTTCTTAGTAGGAATGTTTGTGAACTTAGTATGTATCTACTCCAGAAGTAGGTATGGTACCCAAGTAACAGGTACCCAACCTAGCTATTTATTTGACTTTAAGAAATTTAAATAATAAATAGAAATTCAATTTAGTTTAAATACAGTTTATACAGGTTAATTAAAATAAATAGTTTAGGTAATTTAATATTAGCTAAAGTAAGTTTAACAATACATAGTTTTGTAGTCTCAAGAAAAAGTAGTTTAATAAATAATTGCTGGTCTTAGTTGTATGGAGTGGAGTATTAGTGTCAACATTCGGTTGTTAGATATTATTTGTAAATACAAGTCAGTTAGTTTATGATTTTTATAGTAGTAGGATCTGACTTAGTTTTATTCTTAGGTCAAGAGTAGAAAAATGAATTAGGGAGATATATTATTGAATTTCTTGATTCTGAAAGTTGGTAACCACATGTTACTTTATACAGGGTAAATTTTGAATGAAAGTATTCATCGGTTTAGAATATTATGATCTTTTTGATTTGAGTTTTGTATTTTAATGATTTAGTAATTAAGTAGGTATATCAGGTTGTTGATATGACGATTTTAGAAGTTAGTGTCGAATATTCAATTCGACCATTTATTATTCTTTAGCGCAGAAAATAACAAGCAGAGGTACAGTGATACAGTGGCTTGCGTAGGTGCATCAAGGCGGACTTATCACTACGAGCGGTTTCTTCCAGAGAACCTTTCATGTTTTTCTAAAATTTAGTATTAAGCATAGCGTAAATTAGAATGCTGATGCGCGTAAAGTTAATAATAGCTACCAGGCTTTAAATCAAATTTAGACAGTTATATTTTGCAATTATTTTTATATTTTGAAGATAAGATGTGTGCGTACTTAGAAGCGTAACTGTAAAGAAGCGTAGTATGATAAAGTGTCTTTTATTTCAAGGGTAGTGATGGAGTGTGGCGGGGTCACAGGATCCATAGTCTTCAGGTTAAATATTAATAATAAAAACGGTCACTAGAATTTTGGAGGCAATTATACGAAGCCGATGACATTCTATTTTGATTTGTAATTACTGAAATAACGGGTTACTTCAGTGACCAATTAGAGAAAAGATGAGTAGAGAGGGATGTAAAGTTAATTAATAAAAGGAAAAGGGAGTCAAAAGTAAACAGTCTCGTTTCAATAATTAGTAAAATTGGTATTTTAGGAAAGTAGGATGTTGAAAAATACTAAGTAAAATAAAACTAAGGGGACTAATCTTCATGAAGTTTATTTTAGTCAATGTATTCAATTAATTATTGTTTCAATAACTTCAGACATAGTTTGAAATTCGGCGACAGTTCGGATGTGTTCATTTAGTCAATAACTTCCTCAATAATGTATTTTATTTACAGATATTAATATCAGGAATATGAGTTTTCAGAAATTATAGGTAGCGGTATTCACTAATATCACAGGAGCGAAAAGTTTAATGATAAGGATTTAACGAGGAACTTAGTAAAAGTGCAAAATTGCAAGATATTATGGATGCATTCACAGAAGAGAAAATCTTAAATTATAATTATTCTTTATTATTTAGTAAGAAAAGGTATTATAATTAAGAGTCGGTATAGAATTAAATAAATCTTGGTAAGGAAACGTAATCTTTTATTTTTTACAACGAAACGGAAAGGTTAAATGATATAGTGTTAGGTATCCACAGTTATGGTAGTTGGTATTGTTTATGGTATTCACAGGTAATAAGGGTATTGTTTGTGGTATTCACAGGTATTTATTTATGGTAATTCGTATTAAAGGTATCTAAGTAGTTGTGGTAGGTATGGTATGGTACATTGGTAGTTTCAAACAGGTATATCCCTCCTTTTCCCCAAACACAGTATTATCATTTGTACCTTTCCTTAGTAAGTTGTAAGTATTTTAGGTTTAGATTAAGTTCATGTATGTAGGTAGCAGTTATAAATAAATGAGTAGCATTACAAGTTGGACTTCTGATCATACAGATATCAGAGGTTTCAACAAGCTTACGTTATGGTAAAGTGGGAGGCAATTTTGAAACTTTTAAAATATCTTAATTATTTTGCTAATTACAAAAAAAATACTTACGTCATGTCTTATTGCTGTTATATCAAAGTTGAATGTTAGATGAGGGAATATGGTAGAGTGATGTATGCGGTTTACGATAAATTATAAAGGGGCTTTGATACATTGGTAAAATTCATTGCGTGAGTAAACTTTATTGTCATATTTTCTTTGGAACATTTACACACGACAAAAGGTCGCTTTGCGAGGACTTATGTGTTAGGTTAAATTCATCGATTGATGAATCGTCCAGATTGCAGGAAGGCCTATACTACACATGACAATAAACAAAGATTTAATCACACTGCGATTTGGTTATGAAAAGCATAGAACATTGAATTATAGTATGTTTTAATAGAGTGTGCACAAAATATTAAACACTCAATAGATTTATAGATTGATTGGTGGTGTGAACTGACATTAACATGTCAATCACATCTTAGTTAAGCAGGTGTTCATATTTCTGTTGCTACTCATAACTCGGATTTCTGACACTCACCTAGTATTAATAAAGTCGGTGGATTGTAGGATTGGTGGTTTTGGAGGAAGGTTGAATGCGGGAGTAAGTTTCTGATTCTGTAAATTTGAGTGCGTTTTGAGTGGGAGCAGATAAAGGGTCGATTTTAACGTACATGAAGCTGAGGGACCGGGAGTGGCAACCTCGTTGGTGGAATGGGATCGTACAATTTATCTTCTATCATAGGATTGTTCTGGCTCACAACCAGGATTCCCTATCGAACGTAAGCCTATTAGGATGAGGGAGGTTACTGTTTCATTCTGACTGACCTTGCGGCCGACAATCGTGCTTTCCAAAGGATTATGAAATACCAGGTTTAAATATTCACCACTACATAGACTATGAAAAAAAAAATGTCGTCACTTCGAAGTAATATGTAAATAAAGTTATAACTTCATTGGACAAAACCAAAGTTGACTTCTTGAGACCTACTTAAGCTGGTTAATGAACTTCTGATATTGGTTGATTAGGGATTTTATTAATAGAAACAATTTAGGTTAAGATAACTATTTCATATATAAGTTTTATGCTTGCAAGCATATTTAATAATATATTATAAGTTGAATACAATATGTTAAGCTGAGTGCATCGTGAATACAAGAAATATGCGGAGAAATTTTCAAATGTTCAGGAACATTTAAAACTTTGGGGGTTGGATGTACTGGTACCAAGGTCCAGTCACCTTGTATCCACGATAATATTGCTCTATTTACTGTACAGGTAATTAAAAGTAGATTTAATCTAATTATTGTAAAGACAGTAGCGCCACTAAGCGAAACGGTCGAGAACCTTTTTAGTTTTGGTAGATAAGTTTGCGGGAAGATTAGGTACCAATTGAGCTAGGGCCTACCTAAAATGGCACTGTTGATCTAGAATCTATAGGAATGCGGCGGACCATTTAAGAACTATTAGTATCTCAGCGGGCTTGCCTGTGTTCATTCGAATTAGTTCCTATCGAGAGAGATAGATGGCACTGGAAGTCACGTAGCTAGATATAATCAGTAAAAATCTAGAAATATTCTAGTATTAGACTAAATACTTATGTAATCTTTTATTAATTAACATGACCTGACAAATAGGAAGCCTAACATTAACTATTTCGATCAATAACTATATTATTTGTGGATTTACAAAAGTACGAATTACGTATGAACCATATTAGCATAACGACAAGTATTAGTTTTGGTTGTTTGTAATCGGTGTCGCCGCCGTGAGGCAGTCGTGAGGCAGTCGTGAAGCAGTCGTGAGGCAGTCGTGTGGCAGCCGTGAGGCAGTCGTGAAGCAGTCGTGAGGCAGGCGTATGGTAGGCGTGTCGCCAGGTCTATGTATAAAAGGCTAGGAAACGTTTTTAATTGGATCATTCTATTTTGGGTCGTCACGCTGTCTCTACGAGCATCGACAGTATTTTTCATCGGTAAATTATTTTCGTCAAAGTAAATTCTTAGCGACTTTGGTCAATTTAGCCTGTCAACGTCCATCATTGGACTTAGTTAAAATTGAATTTTGGTTTGATTGAGTGTAAATTCAGTCTAGTTCTGTGCAGGACTTAGACAAGTGTAAATTCAGTCAATATTTTGCTCGCGAGTGAATTCAGCCAGTGAAAGTTCGCAAAGGGCTTAAAGGCAATTGAGAAGTGTCGTTATGGGGGGACGCGTTGCGATTAGGGACTGTACATCGACATGGTTCGGTGGGCTAAGAGTTGGATACCTCACGGAGCCGACGAAGACTCTTAGCTTCAATGGCCTTCGGGCTAGCCTCCTGGCTGTGACGGCCGGAGAGACCAATTTTTAACAACATATTGGTCTAACAGTCACACATTCTAGTAGAAGCTGTCAAACGAGTGGACCAGGAGTTCCGATCTTTCGGCCAGAAGCAAATTCCCATGACCCATCTTTGGCTAGCTTCTCTAGAATGGTCCTCACACCGTTAGGGGTCTCTGCTTCGCCATCTCAAACCCTCTGGCGTTCTTAGACAAAAACACAGGTCTTAGGGGTTAGGCACTCAGAGAATGACCTACTCGAAATCTTTCTGTCGCATAGTTAGAAGGAAATCATTGCACCGTGATTTTCTACATTACACACCACTATTTAAATGTAAATGTGAGGAATCCGGTCCTCCAGCTTTGACTATCTGCACACGTAAATAAAATAGGAATAATATTTAGGCAAATGTTAGGATGATAGGGTTGATAGGAACAGTTAGATTCATTTTAGTCCGCGGTTGGACTTAGGTCTTTTATGTTCAAAAGAACATAGCAAACTAAATTAAATTCCATTAAATTCAAATAAAGTTCATTACAACAATTGATAGGACAATCGGGTTAAGTTAGGTACGTCTAACTTCATTGTAGTCCACTGTTGGGCTTAGGGTTTTGATACGTCCAACGTAACAAATTAAAGTAAAATAAAATAAATTCCAATAAATATAATTATAGGGTACACGGCGATAGGGTTAAATTACAGGCGCTTAAAATCACATGTAAATTCGTTCAAGTCCACGGTTGGGCTTTGCACTTTGATATGTTCGAAGAACATCAAAATCTGTAGTTGTTATTCTAGGCATAGGGTCGTAGGACGACAGGTTTAGTATTAGGACGTAGGGAATCATGTTTAACCCGTCAAACGTCCAAGCGTAGACCATAATTTTAACTTCTATATTAAATAATTGCAATTTTTACCTAAACCTAGGTTATAAGTGGATAGGGTAGGTTATTAGGACTCTTAGTAGGTTAGTCCACTGTAGGACATAGGTGTTCACGTTGTATGTTAGGTTCCTACAAAGTTTAGAAACAATTATGTAGGTAGGCTAGTACCTATTTAGGGTAGGTTTGCAGTCAGCTGTTGACAAGCAATAATGTAGGATAGATTTTACTATCAGGCTGATAGGTAGAATAAAAGATATAGGCTAGTATTTAAGGTAGGAAATAATAGAGACTGACAGTTCTTTATTAAATATTGATAGACATGTTGTTTGTGGAATAATAACTTAATTTTAAGGTGTTATTATATTTATCTTACCAAATAATCTTTGGGATAATAGTCAGGGAGAATTTATTAAGAGTTACAATCATTTCATTAGCTTATATTAGTTTACAGCATTGCTAAAGCTTGCTAGTCAATACTTCTTATAATTATACTAAGGCTGAAAGCTGGTATATCATTCAAATACTTTTTACAGTCATATTTTAATGCCGAACCTGAAGGCGAGGTGAGTCAATGGTCTGAGGCTATACTCTCATCTTCAAACGTAAGCTAGCTGAATGAATAGCTTCTCTTACTTATCGTCAATCAAGCCGGACCTGAGGGCGAGGTGGGGTCAATGACCGAGGTTATACCCCTATTTATGAATGTAAGCATATCTGAATGAATAGATTCTTACAAGTTGACAGTTAGCCGAGGCTTTTCTGTATACTACAAATCGTCAAAACTTATGGCAGGAATTGCTATTTAACTACATTTATCTTTGAGGCTAGATCCTAGAGATTATTATTATACATATTATATAATATGAAGGAACTTTATATTATATCCTTCAGTCTGTCATGGCATTTCGTCATATTTACGTTTGAACTTCGTATTGTCGAGAGATTTCTCATTCAATTGGAGGACATAGGTATATATGTGAAACTCCCCAAGACTAGACCTTCCATTAGCCTCAGGGTGGACAGGTGCAAGGATGGGGAAGGTGGTGCTTGCATAAAACAACTAAATAAGGAACTCTTGGAATTTCACTAATACTTATGTCTTTCATATGGATAAACATTAGATTTAAGTTTTAATCCAAATTTATTCTAAAACCTTCGTACTTCATCAACATCATCAAATAATTATGCTCTAGGAATAAAGTATCTCTATTCAACATTAGGTATAACTTAAGTTTCTCCATTATAGACCATCAAAGCGTAAACTACTAGGTAATCGGTTACTAGTGTCAAAACTTCTATTCTAAAAGAAATGGGTTACATAAAAATAAACACAACGTAGGAAAAATAATCTAGACGATCACAAGGCCAAATTAAGATCTAATCCCATAGATCAACTACAATTCAATAGGTAGGTAATTTAGGTAAAAGCGTAGAGTTCATCATATAGGTAGGTTACTTCGATATAGGCTACGATAGTTATAAGTTAGTTAATTTTAAGAATAGGAGGAGCCTAGACCTTTTAGAGGTCCCGGGGCTCATTATAATAGCACATAGATCCTGGCTAACGGGTGTGGTGGCACACACTGAGGAAATTTTCCAGCAGAGCTGCTGGACATAATCATTCTCATTTTTTAAATTTACCTATATTTAGTCCGTTGTGTCTTCGTCCTCGTCCACAATAATATCCATAATCATTTCCCGATTGTCATGCCTAGCTAACAAGCCTCACTTGCGAGTGCCACTTACTCCAGTAACTGGATCCGCGAGCCCGGCGCGGGCGCAGCATGCTCGCAGCGTAATCGACGACATCCGAGTTACGCGGCTGCGCGTTTGCGCAAACCCTTTGCCACTTCCTTTGTTATTACGAAACGTTAGTGGGGTTTTTGTTCGCTTTTCTATTTACTGGAATTTTATGAAAGGCAGCGGTTTTCCGCGAACCTAGATTGTCCTTTTTACTAGTTTTGTCCCGGTGTAATTCGATACCCCGTAAAAAAGCTTTCCTTGTGAAGCTTACATCATTTGATGACTTTTTTTGCAATAGATAACAACTTTTATTTCTATTTCAATTACTACAACTCATCGCAATGAGCATTGGGGCGTTTGACACCGTGGTCCTAATCAGCCAATTAAAAAAGGTTCGGGGCGATTGAGACCGGTGGTCCAAGCTCAATTGAAGAAGAGCAGTTGACGCCGTGGTATCAAACGCCCACTATTTACTACGAACCCACATTTTAAGGAACAGGGTTGTTTTCAAAAGCATAATTTTCCGGGAACTATTGCATCTGCCACGTCAATAAACATGTTTAAGAAATGACTAATCATTTTTAGGGTTCCGAACCTCAAAAGAGGAAAAAAGGAACCCTTATAGGATCACTCGGTTGTCCGTCTGTCTGTCCGTCTGTCCGTCTGTCAAGACCATTTTTCTCAGGAACGCGTGGAGGTATCAAGTTGAAATTAATATCAAAAACTCAGGTCTGCAGTCCCTTGGTGTCGTGAAAAAATCAGACTTCTTAGTCATCGCAATTAAAAGATATTGCTGATTTCGCCGCATTTTTGAGTATCTTGGTAACCAAAACCTATGGGGTACTTCTCGTTCACCTAGAATCTTGAAATTTGGCAAGAAGCAAGGTCTTATAGCACAAGTAAAGGAAAAAATCCGAAAACCGTAAATTTGTATTTACATCACAAAAATTTCTTTGTACAAAAGTACCAACAAACTTAACTTTGCGTATGAGCAAGCTACCGTTATAAATTAGTACAATGACGTAAAAAATTGTTGAAAGAATTCCCTATCGTCTAGAAATTTCATCATTACAGATCTATATTAAATAATTTCGTAAGGTTTTACAAATTATACTAAAGGTTTAGCTAAGTCTGGAAATAAAATCACTTAAAAAATGAATAACATTTGACCATTATCGTAAACACTGAGCGTAAACACGTGATTTAGCATTTGACATGACAGGACTTGTTTGACTTCTTATTGGTCAATTTATTTTTGCTTATTTTTTAATTTCATTTATTGGCGCATTCTTTTTGTCGTGCTAGTTCGAAATTTAAAAAGAAAGGTTTTGAATCTAAAAAGGTCGCCACGATGTCTAACCAATACTGCTATAGAATGCATGGCATATATGTTACCATTAATATTAGTACTAACACTACAAGAACTGACACAATTATAGATAATGTTTTTTCCAATTTTAATATACAATTCGGCACTTTTCATTTTTTTAGTCACCATTTACAAATCTGGGTCAAATTTAATAAATAGGTATACTTAGAGAACTTTGATTTCCAAGAAAAATCTTCGAGACTTCCCGAGAGCTAACACCTATGTACAGGGTGGAAATTTCAGACGCCACATGGAGGGAAAGTTATTCTGTAGATTAACCTTTTCGATCGGTGTCTAAAGATACATAGCATGTATTTTTTCCACATTATTGTCAGATTCGATTCCCGACTCAGACTCGTGGGTTCTTTAAAATGTTTGAATGCAGTTTTACTTAATTTTGAAAATAAAAGAATGTTTCCTTTTAGTAAAATTTGGAATCAGTTATATTTAGGGTACCTACTTTGCCTCCAGGTGGCGTCTGAAATTTCCACCTGTATATTGGAAGCAGTGGTAGATACAATATAACGTGTATAAATTACTCATAATGCAATGAAATATTTTGACATTGACTCGATTCCCGTGAACGACGAACTAATTTATATAGGTACAGTCGACCGCACGTCAGTGGTAACACATTGACATTGAGCTGGCCTAGCCTATTAGGGAGTTTTAATACTAGGAGAGACCAGTTTATACTGGTTTTGTTTCCACTGACGTGCGGTCGACCGTACCTACAAGTTTGTACGGAACCCTCGGTGCGCGAGCCAGACTCGCACTTGTCCGGTTTTTTTTTTAAGAATATAAGCCTAAATTATGCATATGATACGTCGATCTTAAGGATAAAGACTCAAAAATTAAGGACTGCGACAACTAGACTAATGGCACAAGGCTTAATAACAAAAAATAAAAGTGGGTAAATATTTTAAAGATGTCGTGTTTATTCTAAAACTAGCTAAAATTACAAGCTTACCGGTAATATATTACAACACATTCAGTAATCTCATCTCGAAACACCGTTTCTTAAATCTGTGATCACCTTCTGAGAAATCTAGTTAGTCACCGTCATAGATTCTCAGTATATCATTAATTTTTAACAACGCAACATTTCAGTCTTTCCTTTTAAAAACCTAATATGATTGTACTCGCTGATCATTGACCCTATAAACATAGATCTATTGTTAAAAAAAAGAAAAGACATAAAATACGCCATAAACAAAATTTTATCTTCGTTACGTAACTCCGAAATCAACAGTAACCAATACGAATCGATTTTAAATATATTACTCTGTGGCTCTCCATTGTTAAGTTGCTCAGTGTGTAGGGTAAGGCGAAGTGTACACAGTTCACAAAATCGTTATAGAATCCTCGGTTAGTAAGTTGCAAGAGATTTTATAATTTCTGTACACGGTATATAAATTGCAACAGTAAATTACCTTTGTATAAGAATAACTTTGAAATTGTTCTTTAAGCAACTATTATATTTTATCTTAATATAAAATAACAAATAAAAAGTACTTAAAAAGAAAATAAAGCAATATCCTATACCTCTAACGTTGTAATGTATTGAAAGATGATGGAAAAAAAACAATACATTCAATGGCGTCAATTAGGTATGTCTTAGCTATTAAGGACGTTATATTATGTTTCTTTTATTCAATAATTGTTAAATGCGTAAAGGTTGGCAATGATTCTGATTTATTTTTAATGCTTTACTGTATTTTACTTATTTTATTTTTACTTTATTTTATTTCTTGAAACTACTGAGTTTTATTTTTTGAGGCAAAATAATCATTACTTTATGGTTTCGAAAAATAGTTTTGAACCACATTATTAATTCCGGTGTGTCCCCAGCACAAGAGTACAACAGACTGTGATGTATTCATATTTATGCGGCAAGGCTTTAACGGCGATATCGAGTGGCTTAAGTATAGGCTGTAACAAATTCCAAATTAATAACATTCCTCTAGGCACCGCCGCTTCTTCGGGCTATACAGGATGCTCTAGCTTAGTAAAAATAAAAGTAATGGTGCAACTGCTTTGTGCGTTTCTAAATCAGATTGTCTTTTAGATGTTTAGACTCACTTAGGACCAATTTATTTTTATGGTTAAACATGGTTTAGATTTTTTTTACTGTATTACACAACTAGACTAGACTACTTCTAGTGTTTGACAGAGTGACCCTCCGTATACTACACACCTGCTCGTTGATCCGGACAGGTGAGAAAAATTGCCATGAGGATCCTATTCATAGAAGTAATGATCCACCAAGAGAGAAATGAAAGAAACATTAAACATGATCTGAGAAACGCAAATATGGAATACGTAAAATTCATTGACAGTTCCTACGCAATCTTTGTGGCCAAAACAATCCTTTTTTGGTTGTTGTTTTATAAGTAGAGCACCCTATGTAACTATACATCGACACACCTGTCCGACCGGCCGATATAAATAACCCAATCGAGGTGAAATTCATTTTGTCCACAATGACTTAGAAAGCCCAACACTGGGCATGCCGAGTGATTAATCGACAATACATTTTGGTAGCTAAATCTCATTCGATTTACGATTCTTACGATTCGATTCGTATCGTAAACGTACGATTTTGTTTATCGACATCGCGTTTTTTTAAAAACAGAAGTTGCGTTTTGTTTCTATTTTAAATTGGTGCCATTATTTGAAGATATTAATTACGAAAATTGTTTCGATTTGGAATTTAATGGTTCAAATATGAAAGTAAAAAATGCGGATGTGGCGCCGATTTTATTTCATAGCTATAAGCTTTTGTCTATGTTGTTATTTTGACCAATTCTTTGTAGAATTTCAATGTGGTCATTTTTTCAACTTACACAGTTATTTCGGCTTAGGCCTTTCCGGGATGTATTTTAATTGAAAATAATATTATGTTTACCAGAAATGTAGTCATTGCAATGAAATCTTAGTCAATATTCGTGTAAAGGTTTAATTATCTATATTATTATCTACCTATACCTTACTTGATTTTAGACGGCAAATGAGATACGAAGTTTCCGAAATCAAATTCGGTACTTTTTACTGTAGAATCATGGCAGAAACCATAACTTCATCCGCATTAAAATTACCATTTTCTTGTTTTACCGAACACATTCATTATTATTAACCGATCAATCCTCCACAATTTTGTGAAACTTTTGATCCAGCAGCAAAATTATTATTTTCTATTGTAGTTGTCCACCGCTGACCAAAAGCCTACCCTCATTGTAGCCAAGAACAATACACTAAATAAGTAATATATTTCATAACGCCAAGAAAGTTACGCTATAGATAATTCTGTTGCGTAAAATCCCTGGTAAACCTTAGGGAGATTTATTATTAAAGCCAAGCGACAATATTCTAACAATCTATAGCAAATGCAATGCATTGTTCGGAGACAACAGATAAATCCGTCGCTAAGGGGGTCAGACAGGCGGACAAACGTCACAGATTATAGCATCGTATCTTAAGATCTCATCTCTAACAATCGGAGCACCTGTATTCGGCTACTAGTATTAGATGAGATCTGTCAAATGTTCCGTTGTTTCTAATTTATATTTAACCATTGTCAGTTTTGCCTTATTAAGGTCCAGCCTCGTCAAATAGCTTTTGTCAGTATTAATGCTGTCTGAAGCAAGACTAAGTGCAGTTTGTGTAACTGTTTTGTTACGTTATGTTTACGAAATCGCTCAATCAATAGATTAATGTATCCAGGAGTAGGCAAATTAAATTTAATAAATAAACGCACTTGATTTAAGAATCCCTTGTCATAGTTAACACTTCTAATGAAGTAGATATTTTGCATGGTGCGACTGTCTTAAGAGTAATTCCATACTTGCACCTGAACATGGAAAAATTAAGAAATAAGCGCGGACAAGGACGTAGGATAATAAGGTATAATGAAACTTTGTACCTGTTAGTTATCAAAAATATATATTGACTGATTGCGGTAAAAGAATATTAATTCTTCGTTGGTAACAATAGTTTGGGTGAAGTAATTAAACTTTTAAATTGACCTTGTAATCCAGACGAAGTCTGATAAAATAGTATACTAAAAGCTCTCCCTACACTACAATATGGAAGGACCCACAAACTTTCAATGAATTTGACACGCCACCTAGCGCTGTAAGAAAAGAACAACAAAAAGGCTTATACATAATAATATATTTTGGGACATGAAGGTATACACATGTCTAGTTATAAGCGGTGAGGTAACAGTGTCTCAATCTTGTCCCCGGACCACTTATCATAAATCTCCATCAAGATAAAGCGACATTTAGGATTTTAATGGGACTTTCGATTTATTAATGTCCCATTCAGAGCCCGCCAGGAATGTCAACGCTTACTGTACTAGATGTACGGTGCATGCCATTGTTATCTTCGGTATAAGGTGACTTTTAATTGGTCATGTTAGCCCGGTAAACGATCGGTGGCGGTATGGGAACGAGAGAGCGACTACTCTGTATCAGTTATTTTACAGTTTATGTCCTAACTAGCTTTTTCCCACGGCTTCGCCCGCGTAGAAAAGTTTTCCCGAGTACATTGTAAAACAGCACCTTCTATGTAGGCGTTTTGTTGCTTAGGGAGTATTATCGGACGCCCCGCGACTTTATCCGCGTTAAAAAGTAGCCTATATATAAGCCAGGATATAAGCTATCACTGTACCAAGTTTCATAAAATCTGTTCGGTAGTTTTTGCGTGAAAGAGTAACAAACATCCATCCTCACATCCTTACAAACTTTCGCCTTTATAATATTAGTAGGAAGTAAGATTTAATTATTATCGATGACTACGAATTTGAAAGTGTTAATGACATTGCTCAAACATATAAGACGACCTACCTCTACATATTATAGTGATCTTGGTTCTTTTAAATTATCAAAATGTAGGTAATAATGGAAACAATTTTATACTTTTGTCACAGACAATACAATTAGTAGGTACCTATGTCTTTATACCATAACATTGTTTAATGACACCTTGTCATTTTAGGACAGAGGTTTTAACTGCGATCATTAATACTATAGTATTGACGATCGCCGGGTTTTAAGCACGTACGAGTATTATTCAGTGTACTTTGACACTTCGTAGTATTATTTAAATATTTGTGAATACATATTATTTTTAAACAGTGACTTAATTACTGTAATATAATATACACACCTATTAGCAGCCTGAATTCAATTTTTCTAATCCATACATCACCAGCTTCCTTCACGATCTATGTGTTTTTCATTCATATTTGTGCTTCATCTGTATAGATTGATCTGCACAATTATTTTGTATCTAATTTCGGCGAGTAAATTGTGTGAAGAGAATATTGAGATTAAGCGCCCCATTCTTTCTGCCTATCCCGGGGATAATACTATTATTATTATGTACCGTAACGAAACTGAAATTGCTACGAAACTTATAAATTGTTACGAAAAGTAACGAAATTTATCAGTTTCGTTACAATTTCAGTTTACTTTTTTTAGTTAGGTAATTTAGGTTAGTAATTGCTTAATTTTAGTTTTACTGAAATTGTAACGAAACTAATAAATTGTTACGAAACGTAACGAAATTTCGTTACGGTACATCTACTCTGCATTTCACCCAAATACACTTTTTATTTATCTGACTGTCAATGAGTGACTGTTAATCTGATCATTTGCGTCAATTTTGATGACAATTACGAGCACATTGATGTGGTACTGGACCCCATTCCCCACCATTGCGGAACTGTAACTCCCATAAAACCGGGTGACGCAACGCTCGTGAACCGAGCGCAAACAGTCTCCACAAACACTGTCCACTCCAACTGTCAGCTTCTATTGTATTTGTAGAGGCTGAGGAAAATACAATATGAATATTAAATGTTATGTTTGGACGTGGTATTCGCGAAGTTCTGATATTGCGTGAGATTGTTGCATCAGAGATATTGAAGAGAAAATTATAGAAATACTACTTTTGGTGTGGAAGTAGAGTTTCTAGTAAACCTAATCAAAATTCACTTTAAAGGTATTTATTACTTTATAGATACTTCTCTTAAACTTATCTTCTCAACTTACGACTCCCATCCATGTAGGTATACCTATCTATGAATTGGCTAATTATGTTAAATAGTCAGTTAGTGATATATGATTTCTAACTTCAGTCTGTAGTTTACGTACTTGCCACAGATCTAGCTGTGATACTTGCTGAATTTGACATAGTTCGTTCTACTTAGCATATTTAATAAACTTACATATACACATTTATTAAGAAATAAATCTTTTTATTTCGAAAAACAAGTTTATTACAACATGACACATTATTTATTACGATATTTTAAATTTAAGTACCTAAATGAATTAAATTGTTATATCTCTAACTAGAGCGTCAGTGGCGTAGGGGATAAGACGCGGCCTATCATATCGAAAGGTCCGGAGTTCGATCCCCAGCTGGGCCATGTACCAATGGGTTTTTTCTCGAAACTTAAGTACATTTACTGACTGCTCTCAAACGGTGAAGGAAAACATCGTGAGGAAACCTGCATACGCCGAAGAAGAAATTCTTAGGCGCATGTGAAGTCCACCAACCCGCACTGGGCTAGCGTGGTGGACTATAGCCCGCACACCCTCGTTGAGAGGGTAGGCCTGAGCCCCAGCAGTGGGGAGATTAATAGGCTGTTGATGATGATGATGATGATCTCTAACTATAGGTTAGGTATCTATTGTGTGTTAGAAATAGCTTAATGTGATAATTCCCCCGTTCCCAACCGACCACCTGGTCCGGTACCTTTAAAACAATACTTTATAATTAACTTCAGTCCTTCTTTTTGACTTTCTCGATCCTTGGCATACTCTAGCGTGCTCTCTGAATTTCCTCGTTCACTTCGTCGTCAAGTTCTTCCGTTGCTTTGGCAACTATGAGCACGCTATAACACTCAAGGCCATAAAACTCGAGCGAGACCGCGGGAAACAGCTAGTATATAGCCAAAGCAACTTCGTTGCAACCGGGTGTCCCACGACACCTCTCGTCTTTTATTCTGGGAGGGTTTCTCTTAAGTTGCCGCATCTATCTTGCAATTTGCGTAATATCTTACACTCCACGTGTCCGAGTCAATATATTCTTGCTCGGCACACACTCGCAAGCTTTTGTCTGCCCACTCCCGTCGGACAAAGGCGTGATGTCATAGAAGCATGTACCGCACGTATACTAGTACTATATTTACTTAGATCTAGTGGCGCTGGAAAGGACTGGAGCGTGCCAATCACACCCGTTTCTCAAATCGTTCGTTGTCATTATTTATATTTAAGGGGCTATGATATCTCACAGCGGGTCGGATGATCCGTCGCTATTTCAACAATACTGTATCATTCATTTTGTAATAAATATGCAGTAAAGTAGAAGACTTTTACTAGTTATTCACGATTTCGAAAACACAGTTCGTTAAAATTTTCTCAATGAAAAAAAATTCCAAAGTTAACCATTTTAAGAATTTATTTTCGCTACTTTTATGTAATAAAGCTACGTACAATCACCATATTTTGAGTACTAACTGTACTTACTAATATGCAGATCACATAACATTTGAATTTACAAAATACACATAACTTTCGGCAAAAAAAGGAAAAACCTAAATCTAAGCGTTTTTGAGCCAGCCCAACTTGAGCCGCATGGCATCTCCCTACCCCGCGTCAGTCCCGCTCTGCCAGTGGCACGGGGAACACGTGTCGCTCGCCGCCATCCAGCTGTCACTCCCGTCACACGTCATTTATTCAAATTATATTTTGAAATAGGGTAGCATCTTTGTTGCTATCCTAGTGTTTTTTGGAGTACAGTCTCCTTGACTGAAAAATGACTGGATGTTTGTTTGTAATTTGTTTCGATACTTGGTTGTTTGACTTGACAGAACAAAAATAGACGACGACGTGTAGACAGAAGACTACAAAAGAAATTTTCTGAAGATAATATTTATTTTCCAATATCTTTCTTAATAATTTCCCGACCGTTTAGTATAATAACGAATTTTTTAAAATGGGAAACCAAGGTAACAAAAAAAAGAAAAGACTTGGTTGGCGTAAAAAAAAAGGCAAAAACTTGAGTAAAGCACTAAAGTGAGTATAATTTATTTGGTAAAGAAAATTCACATCGGGTTAAATTATTATACGTAATGATAAATGTACTTATCTTTCTCAAATTAGATTACGACGATCAGGGGCATCCGAAAATAACCATGGCTCTGACAAGGAGAATGCTCCGAATAAAACAGATGTTAACATATATAACAACATGGAAAAGTAAGTTCTGAAGCAACATTTCGATTTCGGGATTATCCAATTTATGAGTACTAATAACATAACACGGCTGATAGGTAGACTTCTAGGCGGTGGTAGATAAAAAAAATTGACGTTGTATAAATGTACCCAGTGTACTTACATGCAATAAAATATTTTTGACTTTGACTTTGACTGTGTCGTAAGGCAAGGCAACAACACTCGTCCATATATGATTGTTCTCTCTCAATAAAATTAAATTTATAATTTAATTCAATATGTACAGTTTATTGCACATTTAAAATTACAGACACAAAAAGAGAAAAACAGATACAGTAATGTACATCTAGACGGTCTTATCGCTAAGAGCGATTTCTTCCAGACAACCTTACTTTTTAATAATTAATTTATAGGTACCTAATATAATAAAATTTATAATTATTTTTTATAATCTGTACTACTAATAAAAAAGAGGTAAAGTTTGTATGGATGTTTGGAATGGTAGATGGATGTGTGTTTGAAGTAATCATTGTAACTACAGGAAAGATCTCAATAATTGTTTCGCTGTTGGATAGTTAATACTCTCTGTGTGAACATAGGCTAATTGGTATTGGGTTTTTTTAAAAGGATCGGCCACAAAATGTGTTAAAATGAAGTACCTAAGTCGGTAAATATTTTAGGAATTCATCAATGTTTCTCAGGGACGTAGGCACAGATTAGATAATAGTTGACGTAGGCGTTAGTAAGTAAATGACATTTGAAATCGTACAAATATTGAATCGAGAAAATAAAGGCGCAAAATTAGAAATAACACGTATTTATTGATAAACAAATAAATTAATTATGCACTAAACAAAATATATCTCCATGGCTACCAAAATGTACGCAAATCGGTGGCTTTCCATAATAAGAAAAAAAGAGTTCGTATCCAGTCAATATAGATTTGAGAATATTTTGTTTAAGTAAACCCGCTGTAAAACCACAGCCGCCTGCTGGTGATGTCCGGATGGATGATGAGGGTTTCACTATCGTACAAACTACCAGGAGATATATATATCTATCTTGAATATGAAGCACACAAAGTTTAAAAATCACATTATGTAACAATTTGTTATTATAAAATAGACGATTCTTTGAATGACAAAGACGCCTGATATTAATGTTACTTGGTGATGTGGTACTCCTATGCTATAAAGTATGTTGACATTGACTGTAAATAAATTATTAATACATAGTGTTTTTTTTATTAAGAACCATCTTGGACGGTCAATATTGTGTAGCTTACCCTACATAAATAGTGCGAGTGAGATAGGTGCGCTGACGGCGGCGGTGGGAGAGGCATGCGGGGGGGAAATTTGAATTTGAGCTGACATACCATCGACTCTTAAAGAAATAGATAATTTTACTTATGTAATCATTGAAATAATAATATTCTGAGGAATATTTTCAATGCGGTTATGAAGTTTATCTATGACTCTTTCTTTTTCTTTCTTTTCAGCTAGGGCATCGTACATTCATATGATTTTCTATAGAAAATTCACCCCCTACCATTGACTTCAATAAGTTAAACCCTTTGAAAAGAGATGACCGATTAGTAGATAGGTTTTCATTTGAGTTCGCACATTCGATTCGTCTCGGTATAGGTAACTAATTATAAGATTTATAAGTCCGTCAGCAACTGGACACGCAGATCTGGACCTACTAAAATTGTTGCAGATAATGAAACTTAAAATAAATTTTGGTTTTTGTGTTGGTCATTGTGACAGTTGGTGATGACCCATAATTATATTTCATGATCACTGTCTCTTCAATAACTTCCTTACATCTGCAACCCCACACACTTCAAGTGCCCATGTGTCGTAAAAGCAATGTTTAGCGTGGCCGGTCGGGCTGCTTCGACTCGCCTCAATGTTGCCCCGCGAGCCGTGTTTATGTCCTCGACTATGCTAAGTGAAATATTTATATGTTGTTAGCATTACAATGACCAGCGCGAAATATAGTCCTTTATAGTTACACCTACATGCGGACAAGAGATTGTAGATATAGGTCAAACGTTATCGTAGATTGTATTTAATACGCTGTAGGTATGTAGATATATTGGACACGCGTTGAATTATCGATTAGATTGTATCACTTTAGTCTGTGTATGCCTATTATGTTTGTTTCTCATCAACTAATCCCAGTCTATTTATACGTTTACTAAAACTAAGGTCAGGGTGTGATAAAAGGGACACAGGAGAACGAAAAACTAGAAGACCAGATCTAACAAACTATACTTAAAGTTAGACTCTAATAGACGTCCAGTCTACTTGACCTGACCTATAATGACCTGATTTATTCCCTAATTGAGAACTACCTATAAGTATATAAAATCAAATGCCTCTGAAAGAGATAATTTGCGACGATCTTATTTTGGTTAGGTACTTCTGAATTAGTAAAAATATTTTGGGGAAGCAAGCCCGGGTTAAACGGTCAGCCATGCCTAAAGCGAGTAAAGCTGGTTCACACCACGGGATCTTTTGTGCTGGCACTTGTATTGCGGGACAAATTCTACAACAAGCGTTTGTGCTGACACAAAATTCCCCGGTGTGTACGAGGCATAGCCGTTTTGGGCTACCTTAGAACACAAAATTTTTACTCATAAGTAAACACGAATTTTAATATTTAAACAAAGATGTTATTTATTAATAAATTTATATTGATTTTACTTTTAAATGTTGAAAATAAGAAATATACAATGAGTAGAAATGGAAGATTAATAAATAACCAAAGAAATTAGACTTACATTTTCAATTAATTGGGATTCAAATCAGACCTAGTTTAAATTACAGTGTTACCATTCTAAGAAATAGCATCGATAAACGATTTATTCTCCATGAAAAATTGCAAAGTACAGCAATAAAACGCAGACAAAGTAATAAAAAAGTTGCCAATCTGACAAACCTACAAACAAAACGCGGTAATTTCCGATCAAAGTGCGCATCGCACTAATGATAGTTTATAGCGTAACTGTACGCGTGCGCCAGCGCGTGTGGACTATTCCCGTTCACACCAAATTCTAAACCATTTTGGATTTCATTTATATTTTCATTAAGTACCTACCTACTCTTTTTATTACAAAATAACAAAAACACAGATACAATAATACAGTAGGACTTCAATAATAATAATAATGTTTGGACAAATTTACACACGTCTGTTTAGTCCCAACTAAGCCGAGGCATGTACATGGGTACTCGACAACTGATAAACATACTTAAATACTTAAGTATGTATATATTAATATTAAAGTATGTATTTTCAATAACAGTCTAGTTTTGAATTAGCTATAATGCGTGGAAGTTAATGCTTTTAAGGCTAGAATTAAATTTGGATTAATAACTGAGGCTAATATTTTGAACAATTAGAATTTTTTGTTATTTTTTTTTCTAATACCTAGTACGAATACAACTTATTGTTGGTCATAAAATGACAGAGCAAATGAAGTAGAGTTACAATATCACTTTAAAAACTTGATTACTGCCCAAAAATAATAACATGATTATATGGAAATTTATTGATTTCCTTTTATTTGCGAAGACCAATGGGTGCTGTAACTCCTTCTTTACATGAGCCTATATTTTATCCGAAGTGTACCTGTACACTTATTTAGACTTTGATGCAGATGCGAATAGGCCGGTTACAGCAAGTGCGACGTGAAGCGCCTTTTGCTGTAACCGCCAATTATAACCGGGGAGCAATCCGTAATTATTTTCATGCCAGATTCGATGCCCGTGCCCATCGTGTGACGTCATCACCATTATATTCTGGCCCACACCTGTGCAATGGCTATTGTTAAACATATCATTATTGCTTTCGTCATCACTATTAAATTTACTTTCAATTGATTCTAATTCGTGTCCACGTTTGTAAACCAGGTTTGTTTTGCAAGAATTCTTGGCGTCTTTATTGTGTATCTGAATGGTTTTGGCTGCCGATAACTTCGGCATGCTTTTTTACTAAAATCGACCCAGAATTTAGCTAATATTCTAGGACGATAGCGCAAGAATAATCCTCAAATGCTGTCGCTTGAATTTTTTTATATATAAAAAATGCAGTTTTTGCTAAAAATATAATAACCTTGCAATAAATACAAGTCTTTTCTTAGATGCCAAGTCGGAAATATTTTGCCTCACGTGTCGTTCAGATAAGTGAAAACGTATCTTAGACGCGAATGTCCAATGTGATTACTACAGCGGGAACGGAGCGGTATTTTTCATTATACTTTATAAACGACCGGTCTCGACTGTCGGTCCAGTAGTGTGCGAATGCGAAAATTTTCCTTGGTACTATTTATACATTATGTTTGTATACGTATAAATTGCAGTTTAATTGCCAAATTCAACAACGATCATGAAACTTCATGCGAAGAATATTACGATTAGTTGCCTTCCTGGAGAAGTAATAGGTACTTACTTACCTCTTAATACGCTACGCTTTATAAAATGGGTGGTATTTTTTCTTTAAAAGTTCTATCCTAAGCTGCCACATGCAATTAGAAAACAATATTTTCTTGTTAAAATTATGACGCCCTCGTTGAGAGGGTTGGCCTGAGCCCCAGCAGTGGGGACATGTTAATAGGCTGTTGATGATGATGATGACAATTATGATAGCTACGTGACGTTGAAATACATTTTTGTTTAATGTTTAATTATAATTTTTTTATACCGTATCGTGTCACACAAACACCTCGTAAATATGTTGTTGAGTATATAAGCAATTACTGTTCCAAGTCTCATCAAAATAAGCGTCATAGAGCAACAAACATCCAAACTCACAAACATCCAAAATTCCGCTTTTATGTTTTGGTGAGATAAATTTTATCTCACTCGGCGTCTCTACAGGAGAAGTCTAGAGTCGAATAAAACAAAAGCCGCTGCGTCCGCGCATTGCACGCAGTTGTTGGATTCGGATTAGCGAATGAGTTTACCGGCTATTAGTGCGTGATTTATGATGTGAGCCGCGAAGCGAACGGGCTTCGATGGACCGGGACGGCGCTGCGTGAGACCTAGGCCCAGCGCTATGTCGATACAACTCGTACATATCGACAAATATAGATGTTTAAAGACATAAATAAGCTTATATAAGCTTTCTAAATATTATATGTTTTGTAGCTCATTACCGATGGTATGATTAAATGTTTCTTTATTTGAGGTGTAACGTTTTGTGTTTGTTTAAATGAAAATATCGAAAGGTAGCATTACCTGTTGACTTGACAACACGTTTTCGCCTCACAATTACATATTTGGGTATCGGGTAAAAACGATAACTTAACTGCTTGCATTTGATTGCGATTCTTGTTTCTACCAAGGAACTCCTAAGTTAGACAAGCATCCACTTTTAATCACTACCTAGAGGAACATGGAACACAATTGATTGTATAATTATCGATAGATTTCATAGTATCCCATCCCATCACTATAACCGGCAGGTCGACCGGTACAGGTGCGTTGGGTTCTCACCGCGCTGCCTACATGTGTGCGAGAGAGCAACACACACGCCGATTTGTCTATAGATAACCATCTGAGGATCGCCACTTTATTTGTCGCTTAGCACGGATATTAAAACTAGGGAAATTGGAATGAGACTCAGTTTATTACCGAGAATTGTTATTTTAATTAAATTTATTTTTGTTGCTTCGCAATACTGAACCGGTTTTGATTAAAAGTTAAAATTACAAACAATTAAACAGCTAATAAATATTATAAGACTTATAAAAAATTGATTTCTATACCTGATCTGTTATTGTAGACGCAGTGAGATAAACAAATATAAGAACTGATATTTATTTGTAGTAATACGTAACTGTAATCAGAACAGCTTTCGAAAACCTTGCCTTCTCAATATATTTCTTTGGGTTAAAAGTTAAGCGAAAAAAGATAACAAAAACTAAAATTATGTTTCCAATTTACGTTAATACAACGAAACGCTTAAACTATTAATCGACGTTTTCGATCATGTACCTATCTCTATCGCATCACTAATGACTGAGCTGTCAAACGTCTAGAAAGCACTATTAGCCCGAATGATTCAATTAAAATGAGTTATCGACAATCGATATATCGTTCCACTTGTTTCAAGTTCCTCTCTAAATTAGTTGCGACATATTTTTCTTATCGTCGTCTAATCGAATTCTTAATGCCATTTTTATTTTATTTGCACATAACCATTAATTAGTTTATTATGAAGAAAAGATGGAGTATCTGTTGAATACTCTTATGATTGTGGCTGACAATCTTGGCTTAACATCGATTTTTTAAAATATAAATAAGTACATATAAATTTGCATTATAAATTTTTATATCTTAACCAAACAACTATAATACAACTAAAATTAGCATAAGCTTTACAGGTTTTAACTAGTAAAGTTAAACTTCAACGACTGATAATATCTTGAGATATATCTCGAGATGCTATCATGGTGTTCGATGCTGGCTATAACAAAGCAAACACAGAGCAGATGACCAGTCTTTTATAGATGTGTCTTATCCATAGTCGTGGCTTAAAGTCGAAATTGGAACTGAATTGTTCTTGTTTGGTCGCAGGGCAGGTGAAAAACTACTATTACCGCTGGGCAAGATACTCATAGGATAGCCATGCATAGCTGGACGTGTCGACTGTTCATGCGTAGGTCGGCATTATTTTTTTCTTTATAGTATCTACCAGTTATGTAAATTTATCTAGGCTGTAGGCTTTTCTACTATGTCCGTCAGTGAGCGTCAATAGGCTGGATACTGATCATGAAATACAGGAAAAGTGCACAGAAATATTATCATCATTATATCCTGTAGACGTCCACTGCTGAACAAAGGCCTCCTAAGGATCTCCACGACGACCGAAATATGTTTGCATAAAATACGTAATACATATATGTACATATTTATTAATTTCTTAATTTGTTGTTGACAACAATCACAAATAGGTATTTATATAAAACATTACACAACAGATTTTATTTTATAAAATACATTGTTTTCTTTAAAAACTAAAATATTATCATTATTATACTTAGTATAAAAAATTACAAGAGCAACGTAAGTTCTTTTAAAAAAACTAGTAACCATAAAAAAGGAAATCTTGTGAAGCGTAATCTGCACTATAGATAGGACCGTGTAAAAAATTATGTAGAAAGTAGTATGACAACGCGCACACATGACCAGCTCTGAGCAGTGCCCGTTGATTAGGTGGCTCTGTGAACTGCGCGAGAGTGTGCGACCACCCTTATAAAGCTACTGGAAGTGACCAGCTCTGGTTATGAACCTGCCTTTTGTTTAATTTCCTACGTGCGTGTCTTTAGACGAATTCGTTTTACTTACGCTTCTAAACCTTCCAACAGATTTTGAATACCTAACGACACTTAACGATCTGTTATAGGTATTTTTTCCAATGTTCTGTACTTGTTTGCCACTTTGCCAATTAAGATTTCAGATTCTAACTTTAATACCAAGCTCTTGCAAATTCATTGTCGACCTTGCCGTTTTGTTTTAAATCCGTTAAAACAGAGAGCCATATAGCAAAGTTTTTTGTCTGTCTGTCCGTCTGTCTGCAACACATTTTTTACTAAACCGATATTTGGGGTGATGGGATGCAAGATATTAAAGGAAAATCAAACAAGATTTTGATGAAATAGTGGGCCATCCGACTTACATACAGGCAATTTGCAGTGCAGTGGTAATAGTGGCTACCTAATACATTGCAACAAACTTGTATTTACCGAGCTGTGGCCCAACGACCATACGATATACATTTTGCTGACTTTTTATACTTCGTTTTGGTGACTCAATATGACATCATAGTGGTTTCGAAGAATCTTAGAGCTTTTATCGATCATGTTCTTTGTTTTGCGTACATATAATATACGGGATACGTTGATACACTAATTCCTCGTGATTCGACTGTAGGACCACGTTGTCGAACCACGTGGCCACAGCGGTCGAATCCAGTAGGTAATAAGAAGAGATAATATTTTGCCCGGAAATTATTGGACGTTTTTAAAGGTCGCTTTCACTTCCAGTAGTTCTCTATATCGCGTGCTGCCCCTATACGTCGGTTGTATCTCCTTTTACTGTTACCTTGTAAATAAATATAGTGGAGATTAAGGATGGGACTGCGAGTATAGTTTACTTTGTGCTACTTTGTATGATTTTGTCGTTAACATACCTACTTGTGAATTTATAAAACAGCAACAGCATATCATACTCTTTTACGGTACACAAGATAGGCATATGTAGACCATTTTAATACATATTAAGTACTTCAATGACTATGATATTGGAAATGGTTTCATTTTTAGGGTTCCGTCTTCCGTTCTCAGGAACGCGTAAAGGTGTCAAGTTGAAATTAATATCAAATACACAGGTCTGCAATCCTTTAGAACTGTGAAAGAACCAAACGTCTAAGTCTACGCAGTCAAAATATATGGCTATATATGCCGCATTTTTTAGTATTTTGGTAATCAAAACCTAACCTACTCCCTGTTGACCTAGAATCATGAAATTTGGCACGAAGCAATGTCTCATAGCACAAGTAAAGGAAAAAATCTGAAAACCGTAAATTTGTAGATACATCAAACGAAAAAAAAAAGATTTTTCTATTACCAACAAACTTAACTTTGCCTAAGAACAAATCATCCATTTAAATTCCTATGTGATATTACTACAAATTTTATTAACTTATTTCGAATTATTTCTTATTGACCGAGCGAGCGAAGCGTCTACGTTTCGAGACTGGCCAAAAATGCTCTTGTCCGGCTGTCTGTCTGTCTGTCTGTCTGTAATTCTCTACAGGTCGCATTTTTCAACCGATTTTGACGAAAATTTGGCATATGTATAAATTAATTAAACCTACAAAATGAGTAGAATAAAATTTTGAAAAAGATTTTTTTTAGAGTACCTACCATACTCGCAAAGTGGGAGTGAACTTTTTTTTTCTTGTGAATCCCATAGTGTGGGATATCGTTGGATAGGTCTTTCAAAAATATTGCTGGTGTGTGAATACCATTTTTTCGATTTAGGGATCCGTTGGCGAAATATTAAGCTTAAAAGCGGTAATTTTTGTTAGAGTCACGTGTCCCCCCCCCTGCCAGCTAAACGGTTGCTTCTGGAAATGTGAAAAAATTCATGGCAGTAGCATATATAACGTAGTTACAAGGAAAACTATTACGGCTAAGTAGGTTCTATTAGTTTTTGAGTAATAGTGGATCGACGTAAGAAAGTTGAAAAAATAAATTATGTTCATAGAACTGCATACGTAAAATGGAAAATTATTTTTTTCCGCGTGATATCCATGGTGTGGGGTATCGTTGGATGGGTCTTTCAAAAATATCGCGGGTGTGTGATAAACATTTTTCGATTCAGGGATCCGTTTGCGAAATATTAAGCTTTAAAGTGCTAATTTTTGTCATTTTAGTAGGTACTTTTTCTGTTTCCAAAGTTGACTTTTGTTGGTTTCTTTTAGGTTTGGTTTATAAGGGCTGGCGAGGTCTACTGTTCTCACGGAACTACTAGTATAAGTTTGTACGGAACCCCCATGGCGCGAGTCCTACTCGCACTTGTCCGTTTGTGTTTAATTGTTTTTAATAGGTAACATTTTTTAAGCTGTGAGCTGACTGGATTACTTATTTCTAACACATCAGAACATATGCTTAACTATAGAAGTTACATTGTGAATTCAGTTTAAAATATTATGTTTTTGTACTAAGTATATTATGTTTAACTCACAACTTAAGTACCTACAGCTGTTATACGGAGATATATATTATGACATAAAATATCCTGAAAAAACAAAAGATAGTAAGCGAATAAATTACTTAGCCAATTTCCATTAAAAACCATCACCTCGTAAATATTATCGCTAACCTGTCAGTACTAACTTTTAATAGGCAAGAAAAATTGCGACCTACAACCACAAAAGCGTATAAAACAGGTCTCGATCCTAACAATTTCTTTTATAATGGTTTAACCTGTAACCTTTACATATTTCACTTGCTTAATGACCAATTGGAACACCATTAAAACGGGGTATAAAATTAGCTATCAGCTGCTGTATTCATTTTATATTTAGGCACACATTAGGCTGAGAACACAAAAATGACACTTATAAACGCTGTGAACTTGATTTATTAAAATAAGCGTTAGTGACAGTATGAAAAAAAAGTGGGACGAAGTAGACGCAAGCCGGGCGGGAGTATATTAAAATATGTGTTTTGGGACAAACGGTACCTACAAACTGGGACATTGTGGGACTAAGCTCGGTGGGACGAACGCGAATTTGATTTTTATTATTGTCAGATAATAATATGACTCTACGCTTATGTTTTCTTTCTTGCTGTCTCAGCGTACTCGTTTATCGACTTTACTTAAAAGTATGCATGTAAGTTCTTAAATCCACTAATTAAGTTCTTAATAACCTGTCCCATTAGAAAAACCGCATATCTGACTCGTTAACCGTTGTATCTCTGTCACTATCGTAACTATAATCATAGCTCTCAGTGTGTGCTCAACATAATATTTTATATCAAAAGTTCCGATAGTCAGGTGTGGCTGACACTTAACTCGAGGTGTAAAAGCCATTGTGCTTTGAATTTCAAATATCAAAAGATTTCTTCTTATCAATTTAAATGGTTCAATGACTGGAAATTAATATTTATTTGTATAGAAACCGTTGTTGTCACATCAATGTAGGAACCAAATAAGGTCGGTATTTTTGTTTGTAGGTAGGTTCTTTCTTAGTTAAATCTTTTCACTTATTTAAAACTTGTAATTTAGAAATTAAGATCTATTTAAAATTAATTGCTCAAAATATTATAAACCCGAAATATACAGATAAAGGCGTTATGATGGAAAAAGTTATATCTCTCAGAATGAAACTGCACTCACTAAAATTAAGAATAATAACATTCAACTTATATAGGTAAGAAGGATATGTAATATATATTTTTTGATATTGCCTCAGAAGTGGGATCTTTTTCTTCTTTACATGTTCAATTTCTCAATTGTTATTCTTTTGTATCAATATACTTACCACTTACCCACACTGTCTACACGACAGGCACTACTCAGCATCTAAAAAGGCGTGGACAAGTTAAAGGTCTTAACAATTTCAAATTCAAACAAAGCACATGACAGGCGAAATTACCCTCACATCACATCCAATAACTCAAGGTTTACTGACAATCTGTCATTGATATCAAACTCCTGACCTCACGATTGTTTCACCGTGATTGATGTGCCGACTGGAGTATGTGTGAGGAGTAGGTAAGTCATGAGATCATAACGGTTTTTAGAAGAAGTCCGCCCTGGAAGGTTTTATCCCTTCGTTGCAGTTTTAGCTTTCGTTAGTTTTATAATAAACTAGCTTTTTCCCGCGGCTTCGCCCGCATAGAAAAGTTTTTCCCGTGTACATTGTGAAGCAGCGCCTTCTATGTAGCTTTTTTGTTACTTAGGGGGTATTAGCGGACGCCCCGCGACTTTGTCCGGGTTAAACAGTAGCCTATATGTTATTCCAGGATATAAGCTATAACTGTACCAAGTTTCATCAAATTCTGCTTGGTAGTTTTTGCGTGAAAGAGTAACAAAACATCCATCCTCACATCCTTACAAACTTTCGCCTTTATAATATTAGTAGATTAGTAGAATAGAATGTTAGATATATTCTTCTCTCAGACACCACTTGTACCATACTTAAAGTGTACAACTACCGTAGCAATAGTGTGAAATGCAAATTGGCTTTGGTAATAAATAGAAAATCGCGATTTACAGAAGAGGTGTTTCAAATTCTATATTTATTTAACTTGCTAGGTTTCTTTTGGGAGTATGATGGCTTTGAAAATATAGCTTAGAGTAAGGAAATCTTATATTGTACGTAAACCTGTTGTTCCTGAAACCTGTTATTCTTGGAACTTGTTGGGCCTGGTATGTGAGTAATACTTATGATGTCCTTCTATTATATTATTATACAGGCTATTAAAATTAAAGTAGGAGTGAGTTTTGTATGTTGTGTCTTTAGTTTTCTGCGCCTGTACCACTTTTCCCACCCGGCCATCCCACCTGGATGGGAAAAGTGGTTTTTTTCCTTTCTTCCCACCCAGGTGGGATAAGTGGAATGTTCATTCATTCACTGTATCTATAATAATCTCCTAAGGAATATATTAAATATATCAGATCATAATATTAAATACAATATAGTTGATTACAATAAAATAATGTTTCAAAACACTTTCTTTGGCAACTATATAATTTAAAAAATCGCAACAAAAGGCTTATTAGGTGCTAAGTTCGTCGACCTTTTAAAATCAAACGCCTATTAACGATTCTGTTATAACAAGATTAGAAAAAAATATACAAGAACGCATTGTCCATAGGAACGGATTAAATGTATATAAAAAACGTCGGGTTTTCATTTTGTTCGGCCACTAATGACAATATTATTGTAAGGCTGACACGATGTTGCCAAATAACATATTATTACTGACAATAGTTTCTCGTTTTGTTAATATTCTACTGCGGTGATGTCTTAAAACGCACTGAGCAATCATTTAAAGTTAAACTGACGTAGCGTTAGCAGAAAAGAAATGAACTTTTCAATTAATTAAATCGATAAACTATACTTCAATTACAATTTAAATCATTTTTGTCACAAAAAAATTCGTGCGCCAATTTCTTAATTCGAATTTATCTTTATGAGATATCATTATTTACGATATTATGACTACGATAACCAATTGACTTTATTTTTATATAATCACAAAATTTAATTGAAGATTCTCCTTTCTCTGTCAATTATATTTAAAATATTACAAATGAAAGTCATCAATCTAGTCACGTATAATGAAATTCATATACATATTATATACATGCGCTACTTGAATAAATTATAAACTTGATACATAATAATATTTTGAGATAATTATTGGCATATAATTTATGGCTTTTAGTAGCGGAAGACACGCCCGCCCGCGGTTTTACTCGCACATTTAACCCACTAATTCGCAACAAAAAACGATGATGAGTCGATCGACACAATTTGTAAGAGAAGTATGTGCAAAAAATTAGGTAAATAATAAATGGTTGTTATTAGACCTTAAATTAGCCTTTAAAGTACTGACTAAAAAACTACAACTGCTAACTTTAAATGTAAATTAATGTTTGACGTTTAACGTCATAGTTCTGATTCACTTAAAGACCTGGATTAGTTTATAAACTTTTCTTCCGACGCTAGTTTCAAAGCGGCAAGTGTACAATCAACAAATCGGAATACAATCCGACAATTAGATTATCAAGGTAGAATTGCTCAGTCATCGCGACTCTATTGTGCTCGGCGACTGAACAGCAATAAATATTTCTTTTGTGCCACTGTTTTGACGACCGTACACCGTTGCGTTCTCGTATACGGTCGGTAGACTTAGGAAACGGCATAGTCATTCTACTAAACCGTGATATATTGAAGTTTTTTTATAATTTATTAGACGAAGATTTTATGTTTTTGTTTGTATTGTCTTGCACCTTTGTAGTGTTCAATAATAGTATATAGTCACTACTTTACATGACTATACCACAAAAAACTTATTCCACGCGGGCGAAGTTGTAGGCAAGAACTAGTGTAGGTTAAAGCCACTAAAAAAAGTTGTGTACTTATATAAACACAATTAGTTTGTAAAACGTTCAGAACAGTAATTAAAGACTTTATTGTTTAAAACAAAGTTCCACATTACAAAGCTTTTTTAAGTACGATTGTATCTAATGTTTTATGTTACATAATAATGTAACATAAAAAATTACCTACATTAGAAAGTGTTAATGCCACATTACGTTCTAGAACACTACGTTACTTTCGTACTTTAAAAAGAAACAATAACATCTTATTACGGTTCAAAAACATGCCCCTGAGCATCAAATACACTTTGCATTTTAAGGTTCAGCACTATTTAAATACATACATTTATAATTTTATAAGGTATTCTTACCAGATTCTATTTTTCCAACAGTGGACGGCGATTGGCTATTACAGAAGTAGTTTTCCCACCTTCCCCAACTCTTCACCCATGGGTATATATAGGTATCTACATACAAAAAACTGTAATTCAAATCAAATCAAAATCAACAGCCTAATAACATGTCCCCACTGCTGGGACTCGGGCCTACCCTCTCAACGAGGTCATACAAAAAATTGTAAATAAATAATTATATGTAATTAAATTTAAGTATTGTATCTACGTAATAATGTAAACGCTTCATTGTAGTTTTTTTTGTCTTTTAATTTTGATTTTATTATTATTTTTTGATCAATTTAGGGTTCTGACAAAAACAAACTGACGAGCGTAGTAGTAGTGTAGCTTAAAAACGCTTAAAATATTAACAAACAAAATATGTACTACAAAGGCAATCTCACATTTTCGGAATGTGGGTCGTTGTGTCCCACCGGTATATTACAACGAAATAATAGATTACAGTACTCCCCTTAACTCTTACATAACACTAATAGGTGTAAAAGCGCATGCACGGGAATCGAACTCGCACCATGACCTCAACGGGTCACGTACCATAATTGATTTACGCCGCGTCCGGCTATGCATTAACATAAGATAATGCTTAACCTTTGACATGGGTTTTAAAATTTCACATCACCGTTTTAACTAGACATCTAAGCGGGACTTACTAGTTAAGGATACTTAAAATAGAGGAAAGGACTAGCAGAAAAGCAGCTTTACCTACCTTGTCGTCAACCGGACAAGTGCGAGTAGAATTCGCGTCCTGAGGGTTCCGTACAAACTTAATTAAAGAAATAATTATAAAGTCGTTAATAAAATTTGTAGATATTATCAACAAAAATAATAAAAAAATCGGTCATATCTCCTGACTGCGTTGGAATGCGCATGGAAGTTTGACTTTTTCACAGCTACAAGTGATTATTTGATATTTATTTTAACTTGATATCTCCACGCGCTCCTAAGAAAAAGGGTCTTGATAGACAGGCAGACGGACAACGAAGTGATCCTATAAGCGTTCCTTTTTCCTCTTTTCTACATTTCCTCCAAGAAATGCAAGTTATTAGATTTTGATACGAAATTTGATAGTCAATATTATCTTCAGTCTATCGCCTTAACCAATGCCCAATAATGATCAAATTTTTGAGAAATGCAAGACTTCTATGGAAACCGTACCTCAAACTTCACTATTTGTTACCTATTATGACTTCCTTTAACATCTTGCTCATGATATAGTCCTAACACATTGTTATTAGTTTATGAAACATAATTCTTATTGTTATAACACGAAGTTTACTTGGAGATACATGTGAAGGCAGCAGGTATCTAGTTACACTGGTCGCACAGTCTTGAACTTTTTGTACGGTCAGACAATGGATTCTGACCTCAACTTTAAAATGGATGTTGAGTGCCCGTTGACTTATTGTTGTTTATTTTCTTACGTATGTGTGTGTATGTTGTGTTAGTTCGTTATTATTAATGCGCTTCAAGATTACAAATTATTGTATTCGCTGGAGATTCGCAATGTTTAATATTAATATTATTTTAACAGTTGAGTTCATCTGTCAAACATTTTGTGAATGACAACGAGCAATTTTTGGCAAGGCTTGTATTTGAAGCATGTAACTTGGATTTGAAGTGACAGGACTGGTAATTCTTTCTTTTAATGATGATTGTGTCTCGCAGAACTGCGAGAAAATTGTAACTTTACATTCGGTTACTATTGTACAATAATATCCTGATGTTTACCTACGAGAATAGCCTGCGATGAAAGAAAATATTTTTAGTTGTTCAGAATTTATTTGTATTGTATAGGATTTATTGTGTTACTCGTGTCTCCAGTACCAGAAAGTATAAAACGTCATGTTAAAGGCAAAACTATCTGTTAAAAAAATTCTTGGTCATTTAGTTGGTTTTGCCTTAACACGACAAAATGAAGACAAAAAGCGCAAGATTTTGCAATTGATAAAATTGCTAAAACAAACCTTACTCAAAGTTCCATAACGCAAGACAATTTTTCCTAAAACCAGCCAAATTCCAACACGTACAAGTTAATTGTGAAAGTTGCTTAAACAAAAGACATAGAACAAACTTGCACACAATGCGCTAGCTGGCTACGCGACACTAAGGTGGTCCCAACAATGGTCGGACCACCGTAACGATCGCGCGGACACACACCGAGTTTTCTTGTTTGATTAGCGTCCACAGTTGTTGTGTTTACCCTACGAACAAGCAATGCATATTCATACAGACTTGAATTATCAAAAAAAGTAGACGAGGTTTTTGTGCAGACTTGAGAATAACAGTAATTGTATATGAGTGATTTGGTATAAGCAGTTACTTCTTTTTTGTTGGTAAATGCTGTGATTTGAGTAACGCTTGATCTCAATATTGATACAATAATTCATAGTTTTGTTCAGCATACTAACTCCAGAGGCTATAGTGTTCCTTCTTGGTGCAACTCATTCTTTATTTGATCTGGTGACATTTAGACGGCGTCAATAGTTCTATTGTCTATGAACTTACTATAAAGACTTAGCAAGTTATCTGTGAACTGAAGAATGGCTCTGGCATCGTTCCATGCCGGTAATTCTATATTTTATGCTGACGGCCGAATGACATTCTGCGTAGTTCCTGATTCTGCCACTTCACAGATAACTTGGTATATATAGACTTACCAAGTTCTCTGTGAACTGAAGGGTGGCTCTGGCATCGTTCCATGCCGGTAATTCTATATTTTATGCTGACGGCCGAATGACATTCTGCGTAGTTCCTGATTCTGCCACTTCACAGATAACTTGGTATATATAGACTTACCAAGTTCTCTGTGAACTGAAGGGTGGCTCTGGCATCGTTCCATGCCCGTCATTCTGTATATTTTGTTCTGACGGCCGAATGACATTCTGCGTATTTCCTGATTCTGCCACTTCACAAATAACTTGGTATATCTATACCTCGTTCTTTGACAATTTGACATTGGTCTTCTCATAATATTTTTATGACCGTCCAGTATTTACATCGTCGTGTGCCATCTTCGGTTTCTCACATCATTGTTAACAATTGTTTGCCTGTCGGTATGTTTACTTGTTTCGTAATTGAGACCGATTGCTAAGAGTACTCACGCATTGCAAGTACGAACCCTGTTAACATACTTAGACTGTTCACTTTAATGTAAGTAAGTACTTAAAATTGAAATACTTAGCGCAGCTTTGAGTAAAATTTGACTAGGTACATGAAACAGTTAAATTACCTACTGTTTATTTTCGATGTGTACATTTATTGTAGCCTAAAGTATGTTTTTTTAATGCGAATAACTGTCGAAGTGGCTCAATCGGCTGTGACATAGACATATATCCGATGGTACATATACATTTTCGTGCTTTGTTCACAAATTCGTCATCACCATCATATCAGTCCTTGGACGTCCACTGCTAGACATTAGGCCTTCCTCAATGAACAGTTCAGTTTTGTTACCTATCTCGACAGCACTCGACATTTTAAGAGTGTGTGAACTCCAGAAGTACCTAGCGATGTGAAATCGCTATTTTTGCCACAAAGGTCAAACGGCTCATTGTAGACTACTTGTGACTTTTGGGTGTGACACATGGCACAACTGTTTGGTCAAGTGTTTATTCTAATTTTTTACAAACTTTACTCGTGGGTGCACTCTTTGCTTTGTCAGAGTATCCGTTTGAAATTGAATGTTGACTACGCAAGTGTCTTGTCATGCTCGTCGTACCCGTCAGGGTTGATTGTGAATTAGAGCTTGGAGGTCAATTAACCTTCCATTCTGTAAGATAATGAATAAGGTCCGGTTAAAAGGTCAAAAAGTGTAACCACTGACGTGCGGTCGACTGTACATAGGTACTCGAACATGAATCAATGATATATATTGAATGTTGATGCAGTGTGCTACATCTGCATCAACATTTAATTTTATGTAATATTATCTGCTGTAATGTCCAACTGTTACGTCAAACAATTAATTGTTAAAAATTAGTTACCTACTTGTGTTGTTTTAGAAACCTATTCACGTAGGTACACCTAAAAACTTGTCTAATTATATCCTCTAGTATAGTCGTTCCAACTAATTCACACATTGTCTATGCACTTAATTCCTCAAACAAACACTTAATCATTTTAAAAACTCAATCGATGATAAAAGCACTCAGTTTATCGATGGTAGATTAATATCGTTGGCTGACACTGCGCAGGTTGAATAGAAACATCAGCTGTCAATCATGGATGAAGAATTAACTTGCGGTTGATTGCAATAGACCGGGGGCAGTAGTAAGAACCGCCTATGAGAATCGAAGAATAATAAGTAAATTATTACACGAAGTGCTCCATTGTCATCAAAATTATATAAATTTATGAATTATAAATACTTTTGGTTTTTATTTAGTATTATACAAGATTTGATAACCGGTCAGTAAGTTTTCCATATAATACTAACAGGTTAGTGCATCATGGTTTACAATTAAATATGTAGTTTAAAAATACCTTCATAATTTATGTTTATATTCAATTACAAGCAGGCTATATTATTGACATAAATTATAATTTATATTAAAGCTGACACAAGTCAGTGTTATACGGAACAGCCTGAAACAGCCGGGCTTATTTTAAAGAAACCATGTTTAGTTATAAAAATAACCTGATTGGTCATGGAAAAATTTACACACATTTAGAAATAAATCAATAAAATTTATTTAAACCTGATCTCCCTGCCTATATTCTGTTCTTTATAAATCGGTTGTTTCCAAATCTTCATTGTATCATGAGTTCTATTGTTAAATCACGATTGTTAACTTGTAATAAATAATAGGATAAACGTCATAATTCCTATACACGGAGCTGTTGTTAAATGCAGATGCAAAAAATTGCGATAATTAATTTGAATTTTATGCCTTGTAGGAATGTGAGCAACCAAATTATATTTATGAAAACGTTTACCAGTATTGTGGGATTCAAAATAACGCTGTAATAAATATCACGGGGAGTTTTAGAGTAGGCTAATTTATTAGCTAAGTAGGTATTCGTATTTTGTTTCGTTTCCGATTCTCCTTTTTTGCGTTTTTTGATAGAAACCAGTGTCTTGATTAACTATTAACTTCTACTTACAGTGAATTTAGTAATATTTATAAACTAATTTGTTTAAAAGTTTAACCCAAACTAACATCTGTCAGTTTTAAAATTACGATCATTCCACTAACACTAGACCAATAAATAAACTAATCATAACAATCAATTAAGAAGATTGCAATAGATTGGATTGGTATACTTTCGGTTCGGTAAGGCTATAGAGTTAAGAATGTTTAGTAAGTAGGTTGTCGTAAAAATATTTATAAAATATTTTTTGACAAGTAATAATGAACCAAATATTGAGCGAGTATATCTTACCGGCTGTTGCCCGCGGCTTCGCCCGCGTATAATTATTATTTTTTCCCGCAGAGATAGTTTATCCCAAAATTCATCAAAATCCAACAATATTGTGGTTAATAATTTGCTTTTCCCGCGAATAAACTTTATGTTGTTATATATAGTAAGTAATACACAAATTAAATTACAATTCTAATATTAAGTAAAAATAAATTTTACAAGTCTAAATTTATAAATAATATCATGCAAATTACTATTCTAAACAAAATGTTTTGGTCAAAATTTACTAATTTATAAATTACAAAATAATAATAATACTAGCGAAAAATATACTGTATAAAACAACATAAAATAATATAAAATCGACACGTGTTTCACCTCTCTACGAGGCATCCTCAGGATGTTGACAGAACGGCAGCTTACGACCGAGTGACTGCTCATATGCACGGCCCTCCCTTTTATATCGTCGCCGTCGCCCCACTACTCCCACCCTGTGGCACGATGACGTTATCTGACTCATTTAAGCGTAGTAGTGGTGAGTTTACTATATTAAGTTGTTCATTGAAGATTTGACCATTATTTTTATGTCTAATTATTTCTAATTGTTCTAACACACATAGTCTAAAGCCTTTATTGCAAGTATGTAAAATATTAAAAGATTGGTTATCCTGTATTCTGTGACCTGTTTCTATGAGATGTTTCGCGAAATTTGATTTTTCCGGGTGGTTATTTCTATGAGCTGAAATATGTTCTTTATACCGTGTCTCAAAATTTCTACCCGTCTGTCCTATGTAAACCCCGTTACAATCCCCACAAGTTAGTTTGTATATTCCTGATTTTTTATGAATGTCTGTTTTTTCTTTGGCATTACATAGTTTTTTTCTTAGAGTGTTATCTGTTTTGAATGCCGCAAATACTTTGTTTTGTTTTAATGTTTTATTGATTTTTTCTGATATTTGGCCAACATAAGTCATACTTGATTTATACTTTTGTGTATTTTTGTCTTTATGGCATGCATATAAACTATTTCTAGCCATTATATCCTTCTTCTTTTTTATAATGCTGTTTACTACACATTTTTTGTATCCATTTTTAATGGCAATTTGGTTTATGGTATTTAATTCTTTCTTATAATTTTCTTCGGATAACGGTATTTTATGTAAACGGTTTATGTAACTATGAAAAGCGGCTAGTTTGTGTTGCCATGGGTGGCATGATGACGCGGGTATAACTGTATCTGTATGTGTTGGTTTACGATAAATTTTGAAATCGTGTTTGTTGTTTTTTCTTGTTAGTGTTAAGTCTAAGAAATTTAATGAGTTGTTCTGTTCTACCTCTAGTTTAAATTTTATTTTCGGGTGCTTATTATTTAAATTGTCAACAAAATTAATTAATTGCTCATCATCAGCCGCCCAGCATATGATAATGTCATCTACATATCTATAGTAATATAAAATATTGTTATTGTGCACAATATGTTTGTTTTCAAAATCATCCATGAAAATATCTGCCATTAGTGGACTCAATGGTGAACCCATTGCTAAACCTTCTTTTTGCATGTAATATTTATTATTGAATTTAAAATAGTTTTGTTTCATACATAAAGTTGTTAATTCTATAAGCTCATTAATCTCTTCTGGGTGACATCGTTGTCTTTCCAAATTACTTTTTAATATGTTTATGCTTTCTTCATATGGTACATTTGTAAATAAACTTTCAACATCTAATGATACTAATTTTACATTATTTGGCAGATATGTATCCTTAATTTTATCTACTAACTCTAAACTATTCTTTAAGCAATATTTTGGTTTAAATGAAGACTTTTCCTTTAAAGTGTTGTTTAGTTGTTTAGCTAAATTATATGCTGGTGCACCGATGTATGATACAACTGGTCGAATAGGTTCGTTTTCTTTGTGTATTTTTGGTAACCCGTATAAAATGGGTGCTTGTGGATTCATTTGTGTAATACTTTTCTTTTTATTATTGTCTGAAAATACATAATTTGTATTTTTCATAACCTCCTTAATTTCATTATTAAACTTTTTAGTAGGATCTGTTTTTAAATTTACGAAATCTGGTCCTGTAATTATATCATTAACTTTATGATTATAGTCAGTTCTATTTAAAACTACTATACTATTTCCTTTGTCTGCTTTCGTTATTATTAAGTTGTCATTATTAACCTTTTGTTGTATTGTTTTTATATTCTTTATTTCTGTACTATTTTGATATTCATTGATCCTACTATATTGTTTAATTTTATTTGCAACTATACTCTTGACGTCATTACTCTTTTTATTCTTTATTATTGCAATCTCTGAATCCACTCCTATTGTTTCTATTATTTTGTGACTTAGCTTTTGGGGTATATTATATTTTAATCCTTTTTCTAGCAATTTAATCTCATCGTTTGTAAATTGAGTATTCGTGAGATTTTTTACTCGTGGATAGAAATCGTGGTTCATTTCTATTTCGCTTTCATTGTGTGTCTTCAATTTTTGAGTGAGTTTACGTAATTTATTGCATTGTACCAAATATTTCTCATGAGCAATTTGTGATGCAAATTCTCTTGATTTTTGATCTAAAATATCAAATTCTAAATTATGTAGTTTAAATGTTAATTCTGAATAAAGTATTTTTAAATGTAATTTTAAATTATCTCTAATAGTGAACCAATGTCTAATTTCCTCATTTAACCAAATTTTTTCCGCCTTTTTTAATGCTATGTTAGACGCTCGACTATGTGTGTTAGTGTGTAGGTTGATGTAGTTTGGTATCACATCTAAATGCTTACACTGTTGATTAAACCAAATATTTTGAGCAGCCACACGGTGTAATTTGGTAATTTTGATGTAAAGACGTGCCTGTTCGGCTACGCATGCCTCTTTCAAGTATTTAATTGTATCAGGCGTTACTTTGCGGAAATCCATTATATAACAATATTGTGGTTAATAATTTGCTTTTCCCGCGAATAAACTTTATGTTGTTATATATAGTAAGTAATACACAAATTAAATTACAATTCTAATATTAAGTAAAAATAAATTTTACAAGTCTAAATTTATAAATAATATCATGCAAATTACTATTCTAAACAAAATGTTTTGGTCAAAATTTACTAATTTATAAATTACAAAATAATAATAATACTAGCGAAAAATATACTGTATAAAACAACATAAAATAATATAAAATCGACACGTGTTTCACCTCTCTACGAGGCATCCTCAGGATGTTGACAGAACGGCAGCTTACGACCGAGTGACTGCTCATATGCACGGCCCTCCCTTTTATATCGTCGCCGTCGCCCCACTACTCCCACCCTGTGGCACGATGACGTTATCTGACTCATTTAAGCGTAGTAGTGGTGAGTTTACTATATTAAGTTGTTCATTGAAGATTTGACCATTATTTTTATGTCTAATTATTTCTAATTGTTCTAACACACATAGTCTAAAGCCTTTATTGCAAGTATGTAAAATATTAAAAGATTGGTTATCCTGTATTCTGTGACCTGTTTCTATGAGATGTTTCGCGAAATTTGATTTTTCCGGGTGGTTATTTCTATGAGCTGAAATATGTTCTTTATACCGTGTCTCAAAATTTCTACCCGTCTGTCCTATGTAAACCCCGTTACAATCCCCACAAGTTAGTTTGTATATTCCTGATTTTTTATGAATGTCTGTTTTTTCTTTGGCATTACATAGTTTTTTTCTTAGAGTGTTATCTGTTTTGAATGCCGCAAATACTTTGTTTTGTTTTAATGTTTTATTGATTTTTTCTGATATTTGGCCAACATAAGTCATACTTGATTTATACTTTTGTGTATTTTTGTCTTTATGGCATGCATATAAACTATTTCTAGCCATTATATCCTTCTTCTTTTTTATAATGCTGTTTACTACACATTTTTTGTATCCATTTTTAATGGCAATTTGGTTTATGGTATTTAATTCTTTCTTATAATTTTCTTCGGATAACGGTATTTTATGTAAACGGTTTATGTAACTATGAAAAGCGGCTAGTTTGTGTTGCCATGGGTGGCATGATGACGCGGGTATAACTGTATCTGTATGTGTTGGTTTACGATAAATTTTGAAATCGTGTTTGTTGTTTTTTCTTGTTAGTGTTAAGTCTAAGAAATTTAATGAGTTGTTCTGTTCTACCTCTAGTTTAAATTTTATTTTCGGGTGCTTATTATTTAAATTGTCAACAAAATTAATTAATTGCTCATCATCAGCCGCCCAGCATATGATAATGTCATCTACATATCTATAGTAATATAAAATATTGTTATTGTGCACAATATGTTTGTTTTCAAAATCATCCATGAAAATATCTGCCATTAGTGGACTCAATGGTGAACCCATTGCTAAACCTTCTTTTTGCATGTATAATATATTATATTTTATATTTTATATTACTATAGATATGTAGATGACATTATCATATGCTGGGCGGCTGATGATGAGCAATTAATTAATTTTGTTGACAATTTAAATAATAAGCACCCGAAAATAAAATTTAAACTAGAGGTAGAACAGAACAACTCATTAAATTTCTTAGACTTAACACTAACAAGAAAAAACAACAAACACGATTTCAAAATTTATCGTAAACCAACACATACAGATACAGTTATACCCGCGTCATCATGCCACCCATGGCAACACAAACTAGCCGCTTTTCATAGTTACATAAACCGTTTACATAAAATACCGTTATCCGAAGAAAATTATAAGAAAGAATTAAATACCATAAACCAAATTGCCATTAAAAATGGATACAAAAAATGTGTAGTAAACAGCATTATAAAAAAAAAGAAGGATATAATGGCTAGAAATAGTTTATATGCATGCCATAAAGACAAAAATACACAAAAGTATAAATCAAGTATGACTTATGTTGGCCAAATATCAGAAAAAATCAATAAAACATTAAAACAAAACAAAGTATTTGCGGCATTCAAAACAGATAACACTCTAAGAAAAAAACTATGTAATGCCAAAGAAAAAACAGACATTCATAAAAAATCAGGAATATACAAACTAACTTGTGGGGATTGTAACGGGGTTTACATAGGACAGACGGGTAGAAATTTTGAGACACGGTATAAAGAACATATTTCAGCTCATAGAAATAACCACCCGGAAAAATCAAATTTCGCGAAACATCTCATAGAAACAGGTCACAGAATACAGGATAACCAATCTTTTAATATTTTACATACTTGCAATAAAGGCTTTAGACTATGTGTGTTAGAACAATTAGAAATAATTAGACATAAAAATAATGGTCAAATCTTCAATGAACAACTTAATATAGTAAACTCACCACTACTACGCTTAAATGAGTCAGATAACGTCATCGTGCCACAGGGTGGGAGTAGTGGGGCGACGGCGACGATATAAAAGGGAGGGCCGTGCATATGAGCAGTCACTCGGTCGTAAGCTGCCGTTCTGTCAACATCCTGAGGATGCCTCGTAGAGAGGTGAAACACGTGTCGATTTTATATTATTTTATGTTGTTTTATACAGTATATTTTTCGCTAGTATTATTATTATTTTGTAATTTATAAATTAGTAAATTTTGACCAAAACATTTTGTTTAGAATAGTAATTTGCATGATATTATTTATAAATTTAGACTTGTAAAATTTATTTTTACTTAATATTAGAATTGTAATTTAATTTGTGTATTACTTACTATATATAACAACATAAAGTTTATTCGCGGGAAAAGCAAATTATTAACCACAATATTGTTATATAATGGATTTCCGCAAAGTAACGCCTGATACAATTAAATACTTGAAAGAGGCATGCGTAGCCGAACAGGCACGTCTTTACATCAAAATTACCAAATTACACCGTGTGGCTGCTCAAAATATTTGGTTTAATCAACAGTGTAAGCATTTAGATGTGATACCAAACTACATCAACCTACACACTAACACACATAGTCGAGCGTCTAACATAGCATTAAAAAAGGCGGAAAAAATTTGGTTAAATGAGGAAATTAGACATTGGTTCACTATTAGAGATAATTTAAAATTACATTTAAAAATACTTTATTCAGAATTAACATTTAAACTACATAATTTAGAATTTGATATTTTAGATCAAAAATCAAGAGAATTTGCATCACAAATTGCTCATGAGAAATATTTGGTACAATGCAATAAATTACGTAAACTCACTCAAAAATTGAAGACACACAATGAAAGCGAAATAGAAATGAACCACGATTTCTATCCACGAGTAAAAAATCTCACGAATACTCAATTTACAAACGATGAGATTAAATTGCTAGAAAAAGGATTAAAATATAATATACCCCAAAAGCTAAGTCACAAAATAATAGAAACAATAGGAGTGGATTCAGAGATTGCAATAATAAAGAATAAAAAGAGTAATGACGTCAAGAGTATAGTTGCAAATAAAATTAAACAATATAGTAGGATCAATGAATATCAAAATAGTACAGAAATAAAGAATATAAAAACAATACAACAAAAGGTTAATAATGACAACTTAATAATAACGAAAGCAGACAAAGGAAATAGTATAGTAGTTTTAAATAGAACTGACTATAATCATAAAGTTAATGATATAATTACAGGACCAGATTTCGTAAATTTAAAAACAGATCCTACTAAAAAGTTTAATAATGAAATTAAGGAGGTTATGAAAAATACAAATTATGTATTTTCAGACAATAATAAAAAGAAAAGTATTACACAAATGAATCCACAAGCACCCATTTTATACGGGTTACCAAAAATACACAAAGAAAACGAACCTATTCGACCAGTTGTATCATACATCGGTGCACCAGCATATAATTTAGCTAAACAACTAAACAACACTTTAAAGGAAAAGTCTTCATTTAAACCAAAATATTGCTTAAAGAATAGTTTAGAGTTAGTAGATAAAATTAAGGATACATATCTGCCAAATAATGTAAAATTAGTATCATTAGATGTTGAAAGTTTATTTACAAATGTACCATATGAAGAAAGCATAAACATATTAAAAAGTAATTTGGAAAGACAACGATGTCACCCAGAAGAGATTAATGAGCTTATAGAATTAACAACTTTATGTATGAAACAAAACTATTTTAAATTCAATAATAAATATTACATGCAAAAAGAAGGTTTAGCAATGGGTTCACCATTGAGTCCACTAATGGCAGATATTTTCATGGATGATTTTGAAAACAAACATATTGTGCACAATAACAATATTTTATATTACTATAGATATGTAGATGACATTATCATATGCTGGGCGGCTGATGATGAGCAATTAATTAATTTTGTTGACAATTTAAATAATAAGCACCCGAAAATAAAATTTAAACTAGAGGTAGAACAGAACAACTCATTAAATTTCTTAGACTTAACACTAACAAGAAAAAACAACAAACACGATTTCAAAATTTATCGTAAACCAACACATACAGATACAGTTATACCCGCGTCATCATGCCACCCATGGCAACACAAACTAGCCGCTTTTCATAGTTACATAAACCGTTTACATAAAATACCGTTATCCGAAGAAAATTATAAGAAAGAATTAAATACCATAAACCAAATTGCCATTAAAAATGGATACAAAAAATGTGTAGTAAACAGCATTATAAAAAAGAAGAAGGATATAATGGCTAGAAATAGTTTATATGCATGCCATAAAGACAAAAATACACAAAAGTATAAATCAAGTATGACTTATGTTGGCCAAATATCAGAAAAAATCAATAAAACATTAAAACAAAACAAAGTATTTGCGGCATTCAAAACAGATAACACTCTAAGAAAAAAACTATGTAATGCCAAAGAAAAAACAGACATTCATAAAAAATCAGGAATATACAAACTAACTTGTGGGGATTGTAACGGGGTTTACATAGGACAGACGGGTAGAAATTTTGAGACACGGTATAAAGAACATATTTCAGCTCATAGAAATAACCACCCGGAAAAATCAAATTTCGCGAAACATCTCATAGAAACAGGTCACAGAATACAGGATAACCAATCTTTTAATATTTTACATACTTGCAATAAAGGCTTTAGACTATGTGTGTTAGAACAATTAGAAATAATTAGACATAAAAATAATGGTCAAATCTTCAATGAACAACTTAATATAGTAAACTCACCACTACTACGCTTAAATGAGTCAGATAACGTCATCGTGCCACAGGGTGGGAGTAGTGGGGCGACGGCGACGATATAAAAGGGAGGGCCGTGCATATGAGCAGTCACTCGGTCGTAAGCTGCCGTTCTGTCAACATCCTGAGGATGCCTCGTAGAGAGGTGAAACACGTGTCGATTTTATATTATTTTATGTTGTTTTATACAGTATATTTTTCGCTAGTATTATTATTATTTTGTAATTTATAAATTAGTAAATTTTGACCAAAACATTTTGTTTAGAATAGTAATTTGCATGATATTATTTATAAATTTAGACTTGTAAAATTTATTTTTACTTAATATTAGAATTGTAATTTAATTTGTGTATTACTTACTATATATAACAACATAAAGTTTATTCGCGGGAAAAGCAAATTATTAACCACAATATTGTTATATAATGGATTTCCGCAAAGTAACGCCTGATACAATTAAATTCATCAAAATCCGTTTAGCGGTTTAGGCGTGAAAAGGTATCAAACAGACAGAGTTACTTTCCCATATATGTATATAATATTACTATAGATTATTGTGTGCTTAACAATCGAAAGGTCTAGATTCTAAAATGTTAAAAATAATTTGGACTATTTTGGACATAATTTCGAGTAGGTATTTAAAACGTTCGATTCTACCGCATTAAAAACACTATCGTGTAAACAAAAAAGCCGGTTTTCTATGAGCCGGGTTACCCGCCGCGCCGCCACCTCTCGATTGTTTCGCACTTTCGCAATGAGAAGCGTCTACTTTCGCGATCGAGTGGGCGATTTGTTGCGAATCTTACGCATCTACAGGGTGTGTGAAGTTCGTAACGGTCAGAAGTCAGAATCAGTAGTGCAATTTTATGAAGGTAGCAGGTATTCAGGAACACTAAAGTAGTAAAACTTTACGCGACATTTTACGTAAATTGTCTATTCAACCTACTTATCTGAATATTTACTGAAAATGACCAATTGCGGCCTATGTCCAGCAGTGGACTAGTACAGGCTGATGATGATAAAATTGACTAATCCGTATTTATGTCAGCGGTGTATGAAATTTAAGTCTTCCTTCTTTCAGAAATTTAAGTCCATCTTTAAATCTAATTCTTTTATCTCCTTAGAGTCTTTGACTTCGATATTGTGTATTCTCGGATTCTCTCTCTATCTATATCGGTTTAGTTTCTTTCTTGCTTTCTATATTTTATCCAAACGGGTTAGTTTGTCCAGTGTCCTAATTCGTCCACTTCCTAGCTTGTCCACTTATGGTGGACGCTCGAATTAGGCCAGTTTAGTGAGGCCAATCTACACGCTCAAAGGCTTGCTGCGACTTTTCTAACAACTAAATCTTAAGAAAATAAATATATTAATAAAAACTAATTAGGTACAGTATGAACATTATAAGAATACTAGTTGATTCCTATTTATCTGCAATTGCTGACCTATTTCTGTATTTGTTATAGTCAAATTGCAGAGTTACAAAGGCAATAGTTTTGTGACACATGCTAGCAAGAGTAACTTGTACGAATTGTGCAAAATTGATTATTTACACTGTGGGAATCAAACCCGTGACCTATTGCGTTCGAAACACTCACCTAAGCCACCGGTCCGTGCATGGAACTTGAATGCCTCTTTCTGTTTAAATTACAAATGCAAAGTTTACATTCAAGGTTCCTCTATATTAATTTCGCAAACAATTGGTCCACCTTGGACACATCCTGTATAACAATCCAAATCTAGTCCTATCGCAAGACACGTCGCTCCAGTTCTATGCATATAATTTACTGTGGGAAACCAATAGCAGACGCCGATTGTGGTTGACTAACAATTAAATTCAATTAATTTAACCTTTTATAATTGGTGTAATTTGACTAATTGAATTAAAAATTTAAGTAACTTTCATACCAACTCAATGCAATTTAGAAGATGTTACGAGTATTTTGGCAAGATTGTAATTTGTATCGAGTCACGTTAAAAACCTGTAGTTAGTAAAAAATCTACTTCTTATTATGATAGGGCGTATCTACTGTACTTATTTGATATAATATTACAAAGAAGAATCATAGAAATTCAATTATTTATAAACAGCAGGCCTGTTTCGTTCAGTATCTTCAGAATCTGAAGATACTGATCTGTTAGACATCTAAGAAATTCTTCTTCCCAATGTTAGCCAAAGTCAAAGTCAAAACTATTTTATTGCATGTATGTACGCTGGGTACATTTATACAACGTCAATTTTTTATCTACCACCGCTTCCAAGGTGTTAGCGCTAAAGCGTAAATTGCAATATGACACTTTAGGGTTTTTACAATAGCCCTGTATCAATAACATGAACCGTTACGCGGCGCCTTTAAACAGCCATATAACTTTCACATGGCCACGGCTAACAAAAAAGATAACAATCCCATTTTAATTTATTCACAAGCATGATGCTCAATCGATCAGCGCGGCGCCTCCACCTCACGCTATGATGGATGACTTGTCGCCTGGCACTCGATCTGACGGACGCTGATAATTAATCGGCCGATAGTACGCTAGCCGGCCGTGACGTAACGTTTGCTCATTTGTCCCGTTTTATTCTTCGTGTTGTGTTAAGTAACGGCCGATATGTATTTTTACAGTTAAGTTATGTGCAAAATCAGGCAAGTGTCTTGACCACAAATACCTAAAAATTTGGGTGATATAGGTACTAGCGGATGCTACGCGACTTCCACGTTAAAAGTATCGTACCTGTCTGTTACTCCAGGATTTCCAGAGTATAAGCTGTTACTGTATCAAGTTTCATCTAAATCCGTTCAGCCGTTATAGCGTGATTAATTAGTGTTTTTGCATGGCAAACTTTTTTATTGTACTTTTACTGAGTAATTTAATTTTGTCGCATTTGCCCCACCGACGCATTTACCCATGCCGACCTTACATGACTGTCACTATTGTAAAACACGATTGACCCTTTAAAACATAAAATTATCTATAGGACTGCACTTAACACCTGTAACATTCACATGAATATAACTCAACATAACAATATAATATTAAACCTTAGCGCTACAATAACAGATGTAGTAGGTACGTAAATCAATTTTTCGCAACAATAGTCCCTACCACCAAACAATACTGCCTTAACCGCTACGCTTCAGTAAATACAATCTCAACCTTACCGTTAAAGGCATTGAGTTGCATATGAAATGTTAAGTGTTATGTAGATGTGACATGTTTGTGATGTCAGTGTAACAATGTGCACTTGCGTCCACTCTCTGGGCATGAATGCTTGCGCCAGATCTTGGCTGGAGTGGCACAGGCGCTGCTAATGCGCTATTGTGGTTAATATTTATTTATGCATTTATATACGTATTTGTTAATGTTGTCGTGTCTAATGTACGTAAATATAATGTTACGATGCCTAAGTGTACATTCTAACAACTAACATGAAATCCAAGACGTATCTTTCCACATGTAAATACGAAAATGCCGATGGTTTGTGGAACGGTGCTAGAGGGTTGAAAACATCAGCTCATCTGTGTTGGTTTTGTTTTGCCAGATGAAGTAAAACAAAACAAATGATTGTACCACTTAATATAGAAAATCTAAACAGTACACAATCTCAACTTTTGTAGAAGACATTTTATAACAACACCTTAGTAAGAAAAATACTAAATCCGATGATTCAAATTCATCGTTCGCGAACGACTCCTAAAAACCCGAGGGGAGTAAAAAAAGATTATTGCCTTACCCTGTATTATTTGAAAATTAAAATGTAAAGAGTTATTATACTGTTTATAATGATAGGAAACGTTAGCGAATAAAAATATATCAACTAAACCCATACAAAGCTTTCAAACAGGTGTGGCACAGTTTACACGGTAGATCATAACCAGATTTCCATTACTTCGATATTAACCCAAATAGCCCCAAGATATATCGCATGTGAGGCTTAAAACAATTAAATAAAGATTATGCAAATGCATCAGATTTCTATTTGCCAGATATGTTGCTATTCGCACACATGCCCCGTTCAAACGAGCTAGCCTTGACATACAAAGTAAAAGTTTATAATGTTATATGATTAATATGTTTTGTCATATCATAATAGAGGCTAGTTTAGTGAGTTGTAGCTAATTAAAAGCCTGTGATATATCATTGTGTTTTTCATATGCAACTTCTGTCTGTCCTCTTTAAATATGACTCGAATACCACTAGATTCAAATACGGTTTTCATCGTTATTAATTCAACTAATTGATCAATGAAACTTGCAAATTTCTCAGTTACAAAAATAGTAAAAATCTAGTAAAACTAAACAAAGTATATAGAACAGACTTGTTGTCTTCCGTTACAACGTAATAAGTCATGAAATTACTATTGTGCAGCTGAATATTTTACGATACAGATTCTTCTCCACGCGTCTCGTAGTTCGGTCGGTCTGATAAAAAGGTTGACAAAGGATATTGTATGGAGAGAGCTTCTCTATTGTTGTTTGTTTTTAGCAAACCACAACGCAACGCGGTGACAAGCTGTTGACTTAGCCGGTTGCACTGCACTGAAAATTGCTCTACCTACATTCATATTGAGAAGTGACGATTCAGGGAGCTGACATTTGTCAATTTTGGAAGTGTTCACTTTGGGAACAAGTTTAAAAGTATGTAAGACTAATAATATGTCCATTTTTAATTTATATCTTATTGGTTGCTTTTAGTTTATATTTAAAAAGGCTAACACGTATTGTACTTTGTATACTTATTATAATAATATAGTTTTCTAATGGAAAAATATAACATCCTACACATTTGAATTATATTAGGTACTTAGGTACCTATTGTATATAAAAATATTATTAGAATAGAATAGAATAGAATAGAATAGAATAGAATAGAATAGAATAGAATAGAATAGAATAGAATAGAATAGAATAGAATAGAATAGAATAGAATAGAATAGAATAGAATAGAATAGAATAGAATAGAATAGAATAGAATAGAATAGAATAGAATAGAATAGAATAGAATAGAATAGAATAGAATAGAATAGAATAGAATAGAATAGAATAGAATAGAATAGAATAGAATAGAATAGAATAGAATAGAATAGAATAGAATAGAATAGAATAGAATAGAATAGAATAGAATAGAATAGAATAGAATAGAATAGAATAGAATAGAATAGAATAGAATAGAATAGAATAGAATAGAATAGAATAGAATAGAATAGAATAGAATAGAATAGAATAGAATAAAGTTTATTTGACACACAAGACAGCACATATACAGGACATTGCAAAATAACAAAACAGAGATACATAAAACATAATAAACATGGTGGAGGTTACGGTCTACAGAGTTACAATGTCGCCGGAGTGCAGGGCGCGTGGTGCGCTGTGCACGCCGGCGCTGGCACGGTCACATCCTCCGGTCGGGCGGTGCCGTAATGTGGCCAAACAGGTCTCCAACTCAGCATATGCCGTAGCCGAAACTACAGCGCTGGTTTTCAGTGGAGCCTTCGGTGACGTACGGACGCAGAATAACTATACTAAATGAAGTGTGTCTAAATAAGTTGTAAAAATTAAAATATATAATAGTAGAAGTAGTAAGTAAGTATTATTACTAGAATGCTAATCTGATCCAACCTAACTTTTAAATAAATTAATATTTTGACTCGTTAAATACTAAGATAAGAAGATACTATTCCTTCGAATAAAACTTTAGAAGAAAAATGAGTCAGTATCGAATACTTAGTAAATATTCACTTATAATAGCTATTCTTCTAATATTTCGGTTACCTAAATTATTCATACCTTGATTAATGAAATAAATGAATATTTATAACTTGTGAAATGCAATTAATGATACCATAACTCCTATTTAATCAGATTATATAATTATAATATAATTTATAAAATGTTTTGAGATTGCAATGAAAACCACAAATTAATAAATACGCGCACCATATCAAACGAGTTATAGAATGACAAATTCTAATGTAAAAATTGTGTTTTTGTATGGCTAAGTAGAGCACATTACCATACGATGCCACTATCGAGAACAATAGAGGCTTTAGTGGGCAACGACTCGAGATTGCATTTGAAATATTCACAAACTCATTCCGCGCCCGTCCGTCTACCATAACTATGTTAGCACCATCCCACCATCCGCACCAAAATGACCTTTAAAACAATCTACACAAGAACTAATTTGACCTTAACTTCCTTGCTAACTTTTAAGGCATTTAATATGGTATTTACAACTGCATTAAAATGTATTTATGCATAGCTTGTGTGACCTCAGATAAGAAGGGGCAGTGACCCAAGACAAATTGATTTTAGGTGTATTTTTGTATAGATAAACGATAATTTGTCATACTTTTTAACAGCTACCTTATTGGTTTGTAAATTGGAAACTGCAGGTGATTTTTTAAGGTCAGGTGTATCAATTTGAAATAGAATGTTGATTTAGGAACATTGGGAAACAACGAATTAGGTAGATAAGTATTTTTACGTAAGATAATTATAGATTTTACGTTTTTATGATAACTACTTACAATATGGCGGATGATAGATAAACATCTATTTATCAAGAATATCCTTTCTAAATAAATCAAAAAATAAATGAACCTATGCAAGTAATCCAGGAAAAATAAATAAAGTTGTTCGAATTTTTTTATCTCTGTAGTACCTCTATCTAGATGATGCTAATTTTGTAAAAAAGTAGTTTTCCACAGTATTTTTCGTGAGAGAAACGTAATAGTACGTTTCTAAGTTATAAGTTATAAACTTAATATAAAATCGGAAAAAGTGCAATGTCCATATCCAACGTCCAGTAAATGTTCGTATACTACAGAGAAATAAATTTTATTTTTCCTAGCTAGACTAAATATTTGCCAACACAGGTAGCCGGTAAATAATTCCATTTTCCAGACACTTCGCAAATTATTTTGCATTTGGCATGTAGGACAAAGTTTAGTATACAGCCTTGAACCAGTTCGTTGCTTTTCGACTGGCCTTGAATTCTGGGCCGATTAATGCATAATAAAAATATATGTAATTTTCCAAACACGAGTGTCAAGTTACCCGAATAACGGATATGGTAATCGCTAATTAGAATATACGGGTGCTATCGTTTTCTATATTTATGACAATGTGCAAAACACTTAGCAGGTTATTCTACGCTAAAATTCTGTGGTCAAAACCTGTTGTCCGTTAGGCCTTATTGTGTATGTAGATACTACCTAGATTAGTGTCGAATATTCTTATTCGATTTAGTACGACCCCATTCCACCTTAGATTAACTGCTTACCTACTAAATTACTTAAGTATCAGTCACAAATAAATAATAGAAATAATTTTAATACATCAAGTTTAATTAAGTAAATTAAATTAATATAATAACTTTGCGGAATCAATTACAAAGCACTTGATAGAACTCTAGTCCCTAAACTAGGATTCTCTGTGTTGAGGAGTCCATATAGAATAGTGTCTATGGTTGTTTTTTTGTTGTATTCAAGTGCAGTGTACATTTAGGTTAGATATTTTAAGTGTGTGTATGGGTATGGTGTGGGTAGTGTGTGTATTCATTTGAACATGTTATGTATCTAAAATGAAATCTGAAAACGGTAGGGAACCCTCAGAAGCGGTGAAGTAAAACAAGTTCAAATTTAATGGCTTGATAAAGTCCTGTAGTAATTTACAGCTTTTTTACAGGCTTATGTAGTCTTTTTTCATTAGTATAATTTTATAGGGTACTTTACTTATTTAAATAGAGTCTTTTATGGGCCATATTTTAATGAAATTACTTAGTCAATATCTGTAAGCTTACTCTTGGACAGTATATTAAAATTAAAATTTATATCTTAGAGTAAAGTAAGTACCTATGTAGTTATATGTATATAGGTTGTATTGCAGGTGCCAGTTCGCTAATGATTTATTTAGTGGAAAGCATGAATTAGTTTAACCCATCGCGTAATTTTTACATTTTCTTAAAATTAGTCTAGTTAACAACTTAAGTAGTAGTTAGTGGTGCCACTTAGATGTTTCAGATTTCCCTTAGAACTACAAAATGTTGCTACTCGTATCTTCAATGGAATGTCAGAAAATACTTTTAGGTCTTCTTACTAAGTAGGTATTGAACTACATTCGAACCGAAAATTCTATGAGTTTGATTATTTTCCGGGTCCCGTCAGTCCTCGAAAACCTCTATCAGTGATAAAGTAGAAAATCTTCTTATTAAAGAAAAATGACACTACCAAGGCCATCAATTATAAAATGAAGACTGCTATTCTCACTCACTGCACTTCATTTTTAAGGGTCCGCAATACACAACTTAACGAACTTTTTTGTTCGCATGTCTGTTTGTTATCTGATACCAAATTAGAAATCCACTGAACCGATTGGGCTGAAAATTGAACTGAAAAAACACTTCTTTTCAAGGTAAGATTTCAGGAAAACTAAATAAAACTAATTGACGGAACTCTGTATGAACGATGTAGGTACGCTTTGCCGACTTCTTACTTTACAAAGTGTGTGTATATTCCCTTCAGATGCTTTCATTATAAACTTTTTCTACCATAAAACATAACAATGTCCGTTATAACTCAAAAATTCCGACAAATAACATTAATAACCCGTTTATTTCCATATCGAATTTCATGTAGCGTCGACCACCATACTTCATGGCGACCATAACCATTAGTTAAAACAATTTGTATGGTAAACACTGTCCAGCCAGCTGACTGGTGTATACCATGGAAATTATTTAATTAGAGACCCCCTATTGATGGTATTGATTATTCATCCAAGTACTGTAATACTTAGTAGTCATCTCTTTAAATTTAAAACCAGCTATTTCGACCCCTGACTCGTCATTCACCTCCCGTTTGTTTGTTAGGATCAGTAGAATGTGTACGAGGTGAGGAAGGCCAAGTTAGTCTGGTCGTTAAGAATGTAATTTCTAAAGTCTATCACAAATTGTAATGCAGGGTAATTTGTCGTGTTTCTCACGTGGCCTGTGGTGTCAACGGGTGGTACACGTATATCAGAAAATGTAAATTTCTTATGTCCAAATCGACCTTTAATATGAAACTAAAATAGAACTGCCTCTTTGTTGGTGAACCAGTTGGTTTATTTTAAAAATTCATAAGTCCTATAAATTACGACACTAGTAAATAATGTATTCACCATCCGATATACTAATTATACTTTTTTTTTAAATCTGCTTTTCATTGTCTAACTGTGGATATTGATAAATATATAACTTATCATAGGGTAAGTACAGAGTAGATAGAACGACTCATTTTCCTAAACGAATCTGATTATAATTATTATAGATAATTATGATCAATCATTATTATAATATGGTTTGGTTTTTTTAATTCAGAAATTTTAATTTAATTCAGTTATTAATTTTTTAACGTTACAGTACCTAAGTACTGTGTCATAGACCTGTGTCAGAGATTTTACAGTGTCATAGACCCCGATCAGCTGGTTAAGGTTGAAAATTTACATTAAACCTTTGACAAGCTATCACTTTAAATAAACCTTTAAAAATATTAACATAGTTCCTTTGGAAAATAAATTACCAAGGCAACACTTTGCAATCCGTCATTTTCAGTGTAAGTAAGTAAGTAAAAGTGGATTGTGTCCTATACATACAATACGTCATACATACATTCGAAATGTTAAAAACAGGACTTGGGATGGTCTGACCCTCAGGTGCCGATTAGTCCAGCTCTCCCTTCGCTTCGGAAGATAATGACTTTTCAAAATGACCGGACACGGTGCGACCCGTTAGCCGAAAGCGCGTCGAGACAGGAAATAGATTTTTAAAAGTTTCCATCTATGGGAAAACAGACAATGTTTCCGTTGAATTTATAGGTTACATCCTAGATCTTAACTGTGTACTGCCAGAAACAACAATAATTATTGTAAAATTATACACAAAAAGATAAATTTAAATGTAATGTTGCAATAGGTACTAATAAATGCGTGCTTATGTCATTTCCAAACAATAAATCTTGTACCGTAACAAAACAAAAGCGATTCAAACTAAAAATTATTATTTATTTGAATTATTAGAAATAGGACTTCTATGTATACACAGAAGTTATTGGCACAACACAGCCACCGACAGGACACGGAGGGGAGACCCCACGCGCCATAGCGGTTTGTTCAGACAAAAAATCCTGTAATTTTTCGCGTGGCGATTCACGCACACTTGTGCACTCTGTCGTTATGAAACACATAAATACGTAAAAAAATGGAACAACACATTCGCAACCTCTTCGATACACACTTCGATACGCTTATGAACCGGTGGTCTTGTACCTTTGGCAGACGGGAACGTACTTATGGCGACTCTCCCCCGTGTTGTCTTTACTGCATTCAATTTATGTCCCTACATTTCTTTACTTTATGCTTTGTAGTATTGTATTCCTAGCATGCAAACATTCTGAGCAATTTTCTTAAAACAAACAAAAATTTCGCCGGCCGCATCGCACATTGGATCGACTTGAGATAAAAAAAAGATAGAATTGTTTAAGTGGGGCGGTTAATGGATGCAATTGGAAGTAATGCGGTTGTCATCGCATCGACGGTAGAACAATCGCTTTGTTGTGCGCCGACAAGCCGCCGCGGACTCACTACGTAACTATTGCCATGGCTATGGTTCGTACCTCTTCTATTGTTTTCCTTGCTTTTATTTGACATTTTAATTCCCCGCAAATAAAATAAATACGGAGGTGTGGTGGTGCTCTTCTTCAAAAAGGGAGATAACACCCGGCTGAAGAACTACCGACCCATTACACTTCTGAGCCATGTCTATAAGCTGTTTTCGAGAGTTATTACGAATCGTCTCGCGCGCAGGTTCGACGACTTCCAGCCTCCCGAACAAGCCGGTTTCCGTAAAGGTTTCAGTACCATAGACCACATTCATGCGCTGCGGCAGGTTATACAGAAGACCGAAGAGTATAACCAGCCACTATGCTTAGCGTTCGTGGACTATGAGAAAGCCTTCGATTCGATTGAGACCTGGGCTGTGCTACAGTCTCTCCAGCGGTGCCAAGTTGACTATCGGTACATCGAAGTGATGAAGTGCTTATACGAAAACGCCACCATGTCAGTCCGTCTCCAGGACCAGAACTCGAAACCTATCCAACTGCAGCGAGGTGTGAGGCAGGGAGATGTCATATCTCCGAAACTGTTCACCGCTGCACTGGAAGACGTCTTCAAGCTTCTGGACTGGAACGGACTGGGCATCAACATAAACGGCGAGTATGTCACTCATCTTAGATTTGCCGATGATATCGTGGTCATGGCTGAGACCCTGGAGGACCTAGGCACAATGCTCAATGGCCTCAGTAGAGTCTCTCAACAAGTGGGTCTAAAAATGAACATGGACAAGACGAAAATCATGTCGAACTCCCGTGTTGTACCCACTCCTCTGAAGGTTGGAGACTCTACGCTCGAAGTTGTAGACGATTATATATACCTGGGACAAACGGTCCAGTTAGGTAGGTCCAACTTCGAGAAAGAGGTCAATCGTCGAATCCAACTCGGCTGGGCAGCGTTCAGGAAGCTACGCAACATCTTCTCGTCCCAAATACCGCAGTGTCTCAAGACGAAAGTCTTCGACCAGTGTGTGTTGCCAGTGATGACATATGGTACCGAGACGTGGTCCCTCACTATGGGCCTCATAAGAAGGCTCAAGGTCACCCAGAGGGCAATGGAGAGAGCTATGCTCGGAGTTTCCCTGCGAGATCGAATCAGAAATGAGGAGATCCGCAGGAGAACCAAGGTCACCGACATAGCTCAAAGAATTGCGAAGCTGAAGTGGCAGTGGGCTGGGCACATCGCTCGTAGAACTGACGGCCGTTGGGGCAGAAAGGTTCTCGAGTGGCGACCACGTATCGGAAGACGCAGTGTAGGCAGGCCTCCCACAAGGTGGACCGACGATCTGGTGAAGGTCGCGGGACCCAGCTGGATGAGGTTAGCGCGGGACCGGTCGTCGTGGAGATCCTTGGGGGAGGCCTTTGTCCAGCAGTGGACGTCTACAGGCTGATATGATGATGATGATGATGATGAAAATAAATACGCGTTTCGTTAAAAAAAGGTCTTAACATTTAATTCTTTTATAAGTTTGTGCAACTCAAAATGTTTGATTATTGGATTACAAACACATACCCAAGTATTTTTTGCATTGCATTTCACACATAATTATTTTCAAGCCTTGTTTTGTTTCATGCATTTTTTTATTTATGCTATGTCTTATGCGATAGGCAGAAAGAACAATCATGATGAATAATTATTATTTAGAAAGTATACATTATTATTTTTTCCCTTTTTGAAATAATTTTAATAATTTTGTAATTTTAAAATGTATTTGTATTTTGACTAAAAGTATTAATGTTATGGAGATCCCTTTTAGAAATATAATGACAGTATATTGAAACTAATATGTGTAATAACTGAAAATGTTATTCCTACAAATTTTTTATTATAATGGACGATAGAAACCTGCCGAAGTTACGTAATAAGTGCACAGTGGGAACAATCTGTGTGTGACCGGTCCGAGATAAGATTTAGTTTAATTAATAAAGCTCTCGACCGGTGTTTTGATCCGACAGGTGGGAACTGGCTTGTGGCCGTGGCTACGGATACTCAGCTCAAACGTTACTATTATTGTCGTTCGAGATTTAGCTAATAAGTAAGATATAATAATTGATCAGGGATAAGTATAACTTTTTGGTGCTGATGCTAGTGGTTTCTGGATCGGTAAATATCCTACTTACATAGTTAATGATAATTAATATTATTTGTATGTTATTTTTTATATAACATTTCTTTGTTTAAAAAAAAAAGAAATGGAATTGATTTATTCCACATCCACCAGATTCCATTTTGGTCGGAAATGAAAGAAAAACACATTCGCGCCAGATACCCACCGTTTTTACACAGTTTGACACACAGCCTAATATATTTTTTTTAATTCCTAAAACGAGTTAGGTACAACGTATTTTTTTTAAGTCCTAAAAAATAAAAAAAATAAAAAAATAGTTTGGTTTAAAAAAAATTAAATGAATGACCTTTATTTACAACAACAAATGCAAATAATAGGCACCAACCAAGTATATCAAACTCGAAAGTTTCACAATTGCGCAACTTTCCACAGATTAACACATAAATCTTTCGAATTTAAAACTCTTTCATTGTCCGAGCGGACGCATGCGCTGAAATATAGCGCCATTGTTGCGTATACGGTGCGCAATTTTTATAACGTACGTTACAAATTGCTTCATTTATAAAGGTAGGTGCCAAAAAAGCATTCATTTTATTGCATCCAGTAAGTATGTAGGTCAGTTGCATTGTTAAAAGTAATAGCCAAGGAAACCATTAACAAAATATTTACGCCTCTGACATAAGTAAAAGAAGTGCTTGACAATTTGTTTTTACCTACATGGGGATCAAAAGTATTTTTAATTGCTGACTAATTACAGGTAAAAGTGTGTCGTATTATAAAATCTCATAATTCTGACAAATTCAAATATAAGGTCAGGTGGGGTTAGAGAAACCATCTGGGAAAGAAGAACAACGACCGAACAGACGAGAGTTTACAAACGCAATCGTGTGGAGCAGGGGTATGGCTTGCGTTTGTAAAGGTTTGCCAAACGTGTACGTGCAGCATAACGTTTTGGTAATATCGTTAAGAATTATCGTGGTAGGAAATTCTGAACTAACAAACCCTGTAATTCTGATCTAACAAACTATAGAGTTGAACTCTATAGACGTCCAGTCTACATTGTGGTCAGGTCGTTTCTCTTTTGCTGCTGTCCGTCGTCTTACCCCACGTAACCTTACCCAAAGTTTTCTTTACCATCAGTGCTCCATTTCGCAACCACTGAAATGAAGCGTATAGAATCAAAGGCAGCTTAAAACGTATCTTAGACATACGCGGCCTGCGCTGGCGGCCTACCGCAGGCCGCAGCATCAATATGCAAACGCGGACCGCGCGTGTCTGAAGTCTCACATACATTGCATAGGGAATACAATAGGCCGCCACCGCCACCGCAGGCCGCGTGTGTCTGTGATACGCTTTAAGCGTATCACAATGCCATACAGTCTGTATGGGCATTCAGCGCCTATTTTGTCAACCGACTTTAAAAAAGAAGGAGGTTATCAATTTGACCTGTATGTTTTTTTACATATCTCATATATTAACAACCAATATAAAATAAACAACCAAACCAACAGTAAGTATAAAATAACACTACATTAGCTATGCAATGTCCTGTTAGTTTTTAAATGCCATTATACCTATCCAATTAAAAAAACTCACGAGAATATTTCTTCCTATTGTCAGTCTAAAACAATACTAGGGACATACCAAAATTGTAAAGAAGCACACACACGGTCCAATTGTGGCTTAATGACTGAGCTATAAGCGTTAATCGTTGAAACAGTGATGAATTCAATTCATAAGCGAACGCTATAGAGCGATTTGAGACACTTTAGGATAATATTGATTGTGACCTTGTGGGTAGGTAGGTAGACAAAGAAAAACTCGAGTTTAGTACTTGAATAAGTGAAGTGAATTTATTTACAAAGATCCCAACTAGCGTAGTATCGGCGCAGCATAACAATATCAGTCGACCAATCGGTGCGATGGGTACGCGCTTGTGCAGCTAACTTCAGTCTGCCAACGTGTGCAGCTTGAGCATTAAAATACCTAAAATTACCTAAACAACACCAATGACATAGTGTCGCGAGTGGATAGATGGAAATTGTTTTACTTATAATAGTTCCGAGCTCAGTTGGTACGATTCTCAATTTGACATACAATTTAGTACAATTTGTACATGTTTAGTAAATCGTTTAATTCCCATACTACAGAAGAAAAGCCGTATTGGGATTATAAATGTGGTTTTGTATATAAAAATTAAATATAAATAAGTATTTAGCTGAACGTCGCTTTCCGCATTTAACTTGTACCATTCAGTTAATCGTTAAAATAAATCTTGGTACGATAATGCCGGACTAACGAGTGACGATACAATGCCGCGACAATCGGCGGCGGGCCCTTTCATCTTGACACTTTGTCTTTTATACTGACGTCGGTGAGCATTGGCCGTTTAGCGTTTTTTTATCGCAGTAAATATTTGTAATTAATTGCATATTTTCTACCAGAAAAATAGCAGACGGAAACCTCTAAAAGACTCATAAAAGAGTAATACTACAGCGTATTGAAATGGTATTCTTGTGCTTTACTGACTAAATAGATTCAGACAAGTTTTATTCATTTGCTCATTTGATCCTGTCATTGAGAATTGCTATGATTATGAAGAAATTCAATTGCGAGTACGATAAGTTATCAAGTAAACGTTTATTCCGTTTCTTCATTGATTCAGACAAAAATAAAATTGTCACGGTAACCATGTTACGATTTCACGAAAATATGCAAGTCGTGTTATCAATCTTAGTCTGTAAGCAGAGTTAATGAAGAATCGCAGTGCGTTGCTATATATCTATCACTCGCGCATTATACTTAAATATAGTATACATAAAATTTTGGTGCATGGCTTCACGCACTACCGAAGCGCTCTCTGTGCCTTATAAAATTCATTGTACATACATAAAATATATGCGCCTACCAAAATGATCAAAATCAGCTGACCAATTCACACTGGCATTGCTACACGCGTTATTGGTTTATCGAATGCCAAGGTAATCTGCGAATTTTGCCAAAGCGGCGGCATCTTTGTTCTCAATTTCTTTTTGTTATTTTTTAAATAATTATCCACCCTCAATCAATTGCAGTGAGGAGGCTCGATCAGAATTCACACGGTAAATCTCAAAGAATAACTTAGTTGAGTGATTGTGCGAAGCGATTTTAAGTGCACTTTTTTGATCTTGATAAGTTTACGATAAACGAGAGTAACACTTACATCCGATGTGAAGAGACAACATCGCCAAAGAATTTACTCGATAAAGAAATGAATACATAACTTGCGAAATGTTTTGGCTTAATTTTTAATAAGGTGCTGTTTGTATCTTCCATTTGCGGTAGAGACTGGTTGCTACGGTACAGAAACCAAGAGCTTCGTTGGGGAGATCGACCGTCGACGGAAGGATCCCCCTTGGATCTACTCGCTCCCGTTCGTTTCTGGTGCAAAGGTACCAGCGGCGACTTGGGGAGGGGTTTTTGAATAGTTTTAAGACAATTATGTACTTATTTTAGTTTTTAAAACTTCAGTACTTAAGTACTTTACCTAAGTTTAGGTAGGTTTAGCTTAATCTCATACTTATATATATTTTTTCATTTCAGGTACGTGTACGTGATTTGTACTACAAGGGAATTAAGTCATCTCATAACATTTTCATTATGACTTAGAAAAGGGAAGTACCTACGTATCTTTATGTTCAGAATTTAGAAAACGATATAAATAATAACACAATATTACACAAAGAGACGGTATCTAAATGCCTGTCAAAATCTTATTGTATTAAGTTGAAATAAGGTTTAAAGATGGCCAGAAATATTCTTGGAAACACTATACCTATAATAAATACTCATAATGTTTTAGTGCTTTTATTAACTGTCAACTAAGAAAACTGATAATTAAAGGAACCCCGTAGTTAAAGCAGTACGTTCTAACTATAACCAAATTACATAATTAACCCACTATAAAATAACAATAACGGTTAAATAAACATTTAACAGTCTTACCCCATACCGTTACGTGTAGTAAAATGCTTTACAATTATATTAGAACAACAAAGTTATTTGATTGCCATCTATTTTGATTGCTTGTTAGTCCGCTTTTATTGTGGAATTTTACTTTTCTATTATAGCAACATTGACTACTCGACCAGTGACTCAGACCTTCGATTTACCGAAGTTAGAAAGTAACGGGAGTTCCCCGTGAATAGGTGGATAATGTATGGTGGCCATAACATAGTTTTCTTTATGTCTTAATAAGATATTTATGACTAGGTCCATGTCTGTCCAGAGTTGTTAATTGTTTCTATATTAATAAATGTTATAAATATTTTCTTTATTATCGTATTGAATGCATAGAGATACCGTTACTGTGGCAGTTATTCGACAAAGTTTCAAAACATCACTAGCGTTGCCATAGTATTTTTAAGAAGTTTTATAGGTACCTGAGACCCTAGAAAATAAATGTATAGGTAATTTACAAGAAAAATATTTATGAACTTTGTAGAAAAACAGGTCATAGTAACACAACACATACATATAAACCGAAATGCCCAAACTATCAAATAGTCTGCCTGATGGCAAATATCACCTAGCCGACAACTCATGTTTTCGTGAAAAGCAAGGAACTAACCGAATAGTGAACCAAAGAAAAGGTCCAAAAAGTGCACAGGCCGTATCGGAAGCCAATCTTTGGCCATTTGCTAATTACTAGACCGCATACGCCTTTGTGGGAACTTATACAGATGATACCGTGAATACGAAGGCTTGGGCTTAGATTAATGAGAAAAGTCTTCAAAAAGGGCAACATAGAGTGATACTAAGTATGAGGTAATAAGTTTTTAAAAGCATCGGATGTGAAAAAAATCCACGGGATGTTTCTGGTACCATTTCTTAGGTACAAAGGTACCATTACTGATTTAATTTTCGTTTACTTCAATGTAATAACTATCAAATAGCGGTCAAATGAAGACAATTATAGCAGCCTTTCGTCCTTTCTTTACTAAGCTACCCACCAAGTAGTCATTTGTAACAGGTTTTTAGCTTTGAGTAATCTTTTTTAATTTTCCTTTTTTAATCATTTTTTTACAAACTATGTGTAGCGAATCGAAAGAGGTGTGTCAGGATCGCGATACTTGGCGGTCCGTTCTTTCTGCCTACCCCGTCATGGACATAGCGTGAAGATTATGTATGTATGCATAGTTCGACGACCGACTCGTCTGCTCATCGTGGCCATCTTTCCGGCATTAGGGAAGACTACATCATCATCATCAACAGCCTATTAATGTCCCCACTGCTGGGGCTCAGGCCTACCCTCTTAACGAGGGCGTTCGGGCTATAGTCCACCACGCTAGCCCAGTGCGGGTTGGTGGACTTCACATGCGCCTAAGAATTTCTTCTTCGGCGTATGCAGGTTTCCTCACGATGTTTTCCTTCACCGTTTGAGAGCAGTCAGTAAATGTACTTAAGTTTCGAGAAAAAACCCATTGGTACATGGCCCAGCTGGGGATCGAACTCCGGACCTTTCGATATGATAGGCCGCGTCTTATCCCCTACGCCACTGACGCTCTCTAGCAGTAAATATTTGTAAGGCAGATTAAATAGAAAATTATGATACGTATTTAAATAAAATGTTATATGAAATCCCTGCTCTGCTTTTGTATAAAATAACGTATTATGGTTCCTAAGCGTGTTACAATATTTATATTAAGCTTTATAATACATAATTTATAATATTCACATTATTTTGCATCGCATTTCATGCTGCTACTTATCTACCACAGCCACTCAAGTTATTAAGTATGTATTTAAAATAGAGTTTCACCGTTACTTTTGTTAGTCAGCTCTGTGTTGAAACCTGATATTTTTATAGAGTCGTTACTATAGAATATTGCTTAGCTTTGAATGTGTTGAATTTGTCCCAAAAAGTTTGCTGTGTTTTACCTCATGTATTTTTACCTCATTTATTTTTGGCTATGCTTGGATAATTATCTTAATTATACAGTCATATTTTTAGTTAGGTACGGTGGACCGCACGTCAGTGGAAACAAATCCAGTATATAAACTGGTCCTCGTAGTATTGAAAGCTAGACCAGCTCAAGGACAAAGTGTTTCCACTGACGTGCGGTCGACTGTGCATTCATCATTCTTACTTTTATTTGTGGTTACACCCTTTCAGTTGGTTTGGGAGAGCGGGCTTGAATACCTTATGAGTCCAAAACTCTTGAACTAGAGAAAAAAAAAACAATCCATAAATAAACAAATCTAAATGGTTTTTTTCGTAAGTGGAAAGTTGGCGAATTAGGAAGTGGACCAATTAGGAATAGGAATGCGGACGATTCGAATTTGTCCGGAAGATCCTTATCATTTCAAAGTGTAGACAGAATGCAAATAGTTTCGTTTTATTATGTGAAGTAGGTAAGTCGTTCGTCTTAACCCTCAGAGTGTTAAAACACCCGATCGGGTTTTTTAATATTGTCAGCAGAATGTGACGTGACCCGATCGGGTGTCGTCGCTGTAGGCTATTATCACGTATATATAGCTATGAGTGATTTCTCGAAAATCAAAAAATGACGTCCACATTCTGCGGAGTTTTCAAATTTTGACAGCCACATTCTAAAGGACCTTTATCGGGACCTTACAATAAAGCGCTAATTCTTCTACATCAGAATAGTACCATCTGGGATCGATTAAGGAACTACGAAAATTAAGAAATTGACAAATCTTTACGTTGACCCATTCCCTCCTAAAAAGCTCCATTCCATCTTCCAGTCCTCACATTTTTCATTAATAACCAAACTATATCTAACCGCGCTTTTGATAGGGCATGCACACAGGTTTTTTTGCATATTATTGGCTATCAACTCCACTATTAATTCCTAAAACGAAAATAGTTATTTTTTGACAATTTCTCCGAGGTCAACGTCTCTGCGCCAGACCAAATGTCGCCGAACGGCCTTCGCGCGTGAGAATCACAAAAATATGTCGAACACCAACGTGTTATATTAGCATAATCGTGTTTTAACTCCATAAATTTTATAAACCGTGTAGAACCGGCCTTTTAGCTGCCCCAAGCGTGTTGGTCACAAATCTATAGTCTCTGTTGTTACCTACATTATTTTTATTTCAAGCTTTAAAATTATGGTGCATCGCGCCAAAGTAGCACCATCTCTGGACCATTCAAAAAGTCGAGGGATACCGCTGATGACCATACATTTTCAATTTCATTTTGGAATTTCAGATTGGAATGAACCATAAAGGTTTTAGGGATAAAGTAGTCATGGAGATGTGGTGAGGACCAGTGTGACACTCGGATGGGCTTCCGGTCACTCCTGGCGTGACTCTCCGGCCAAAGATGTGACGAAAATAACGAAGAGAATGAATAGAATCAGATGTAGAAAAAAAAATTGCTAATAAAATAAAATGACTCGCCCTCAGGTAAGAGATAAGAAGAGAGCGGCGGAAAATTAGTAAAATACGACTTGTTATATATGCTGAAAGTTAAACTAGGAATGAATAAATTTTGATTTGAATGAGAATTTAAGGAGAAATAGGGCTAAGAAACGTTGCTAAAACAAGGAGGTTATCGGACTTATAGCGCCTCGTTACAAAGTATGTCTGGATGTATGGGGTAATCCAAGTTGATGTAAACTGTCAGTGCTGTAATGTGAACCGGGACAATTGTAGCTAAGGAATAAGTGTAACTGCAGAGTGATAGATATAATTATTTGTGACTGCATGGAGGAAATCATTGTTTACATTCTTCGCATTTAACCTGCGATCAAGCATTCATGATCGCAGCATTTAACATTTATTATTATTATTTGAACATATTGCATTTTATTTTATGCTTAATTACAGGTAACTACAGGGGATACAAAAGTAATTGTTAAAGAAACTGAATATTGGAGCAACCATGCGCACTATCCTTCGATGACCAGAGGTGTTATAAGTGCAGTGAATGAATTCTAAAATATACCGTTTGTTGTTTGAAGCCTCATATTTTTCATTGGGAATTAGAAAAATTAATGATTCACTTAAACTTTGTCTCACCTATCTGATCTGTGGTGTCGAATCTCGGTAGTTTTTCGAATATTTTAAAATGATTAAATATTATTTCATTTACTCTACTGAGCCGAAAAAATATTTTTGTGTTTTTTTAATTTCTTAATATTTTTTTTGATCTTTTTAAATGTTATTTGTAAGACGCTTAAAACTCAGTTTCATTTGGTTGTTTTTATTTATTATTTATAGATTTTGGTATCTGTTTTACATCTAAAAGATTGTTGTTTTAGATAAAGATTTGTGTTTCTTATTTATGTTGTATATTTTAAATAATTATATGCTAATATACCCGATACGTATGTTAATAGTTTATTTGAAGTAATTAAAACGGTAAAGTTTTAGAATTTGAAATAATTCTCACAAATCTAGACATTGTTAATGTCCTAGAATTAATAGCATTACCTTTTATGTAAATTAATGAGCTTTTATTAGGGTTTATGAAACAGATTACATTATTTTTATTTCGCAGTTATACGCGCGATTCTTTTGTGGATTAAGTATGTAAAAGTATAATGATTGAATAAATAAATTTAATTAAAAAATAAACGTTTTTTTTTTAATAATAGGTACTGTTTCAATTGTTTGTTTTTGGTGTTCATAGTCTTCAATAGATGAACATAAAAGTCTAAATATGTCATGTACTCATGTCACACAACTGTTTTTATGTAGGTATTAAAAGACACGAAACTACAATAATTCGAACCTGGTTTTAAAGCTATATTTTTAATAATATTAATCTGCTAAGTGCATACGAGTAGGTAGGTGTATGCATTATAAAACTTGCGAACGTCCACAAACAGTCGGTGTTACCCTACATAAAGTAGCGTCCATCCCCCGGCGTCTATAAAATACCGATCACTATATTGTATCCGTCTTGAATTATGCCTACTGCCGGCGCCTTTGATGTGGGATAGAGTAACTAAATAACAGAGAGATGTGTATTTATGATACAATTTTATTTGTACATTTTGTTAGTGCTTTAGATAATGTTTAAAATACAACGTCAATTTGCAAAACATACAGGATGCACATTTAGCCATCTGCAATAAGTAGTTAACTAGATACGTGATTCTGTCTGACTAATGTATGCATTACCTACTTAATTAAAAATACCTTGATTTTAAAGGTATTTTGTTTATTATATTAAATACTAACCCTCTCTAGTATTGTTGGGCGGCGGGTGAGGGTGTACGGACGGGGGCAAGGCGTGTGTTCGGCGAAAGATTAATACACCTATTATTATAACCGTACCTAAATTAAAATGAACAAGTTAATATCTAATCTGTATTGTACAACAAATACATTGGTTAATATTGTATGAAAAGAAAACATAATAGTTTAATATAAGCTCCGAGAGACAAAACAGGTAGGTTTAGGTCGAAACCAACAAAGCTTATAAAATCCGTAAACGCAGTTAGTATTTGATCTAAAACTACTCCTATATTGGCAGTAGGCTTTCTTTGTGAATTATTACGGGTTCCGTACACAGACCCGACTCGCCGCGTCAATTCCTTAATGGCGAGCCATGTTTCCACCTGTGAAACGCTAAAAAGTAAAAAATAGAGCCTTCGAGCTTGGGGTTTAGCAAAGCAATCGGAAAAAGCGGCGAAGCTGTGTGTTTACCTGACTACTCTTTTGAAAAGCATATACTCGTTTATTATAAATATAGGTAGAAATCAGTGTGGAGACAAATATTTCTTTACATTCAAATCACACAACGTAATAAAACAATTTGGAACATAAATAGGGTCAATTAATAAATACTTCAGATAATGCTTTAGCTTAGAAATACACGTATCTACTTCAAGAAAAATACTAAATTAATGATCTATTGAAGACTCATCTAAATATATATTTTAAAGTCATAATAAAGATTAAAAAATTTCAAGTAATGTCCCGGAAACATGAAACTACGTGCGAAGTTTCCAAACGACCTGATTAAGTACCCCCGAAATTCTATAATTTGAATCAAATTAAAATTTCACAACGGGTGCTAGATAAACGGTGGGCAATAACCAATATCAATTTAGAAAATAGACTAGAAAGGGTACACCCAAACATATACTAAGGAGCTCCTTGAAATTTTCATTCGTATTTATAAACCAACGGCCATTATACTTTGGTCTCTCAATCGCAGCAGCGCTGCCTCCTTCAAGCTTGTTCTAAGTATGGAGTAAAGGGGGTGGGGAGTCTAAGTAAAACTGGTGGCAGTACATCACTGTTTGGTAGGGGTTCTGGATTTACAACCCTTTGGCTGCAGATTTATGAGGCGTTCGTTGGGTTAACCCTCACATGCAGAAAGATCGCGTTTCTTTATTTTATAAATTGCCCCCGAGAATAGATGCAATGGCTCTTTTTACATTCTAACTTTTAAAAACTATCTTAAATAATAACACCCACTCTACCATACTCAAACCACTGCCACTGCAGCGTTGCAATTCTGGGACATTTAATCTACACTTACTGTGAACGCCTGGTCACTATGCTATAGCAATGAACACTCAAAAAAGGTCATAAACACCTCGGTATTATTTGATTAGTGTTAATTTCTTTTAGTAGGTATATCCACCCATTTAGCTCAGATAGGTGTTAATTTTGTCAGCATATTAATATTTCATGAGATATCAATGTTGATTTATAAATATTTAATTCACTTCTAATTCTTACTTTTTAATAGTCATACGAGTATATATTTATTTTCCAATTAACTGTATCTCAATCAAAGTGTAATTTAATTTCTCTAAATTCCTAATAATTTATGCTATTTGTCAGACCCGATGGGAATTTATGATATTTCTTCACGCTATGCCTTGGAACTGTTCAATAATATGCAAATATTTACTGATTAAATCCCAGCTAAACTAAATAAATATTAAAAATATACTTTATCAGTCTTTAATGTGTGTCTACATTATATTGTTAATTGGATTTGCAGAACTTTGATCACATTATACAGCTTAGGTAGGTGATTTAAACGTAGGCTTTATAATAAATATTTCTTATATTATATATTTAACTAATGTATGTGAGTATAATATATTAATTAAATAGTGTAAATATGAAACAGTCGTTTCTTTCTGTGCATTCTATAAAAGATTACATTTTATTATATCAGGAAAAAAACTGTCTTGGATTGAATTATCATAACCAAAAGTGAATCTACCTTTATTCTACGACTTGTCTGAAAATTATGAATAGGCACCATTATAATAGATATTATTAGACCTCTTTTAAGCTGTCTTATGGATTCCTTTAAGAAGAATTCCATATTATACTGAATTACAGAAGTTTTTAAAACTTTGGAAATATGCGAAACTTATTCAGCGAAATTCTTTTTGAATGACATTCAAAAAGAATTTCGCTGAAAAAGTTTCGCAAATGTATTTCCAAAGTTTTAAAAACTTCTGTAATTCAGTATAATATGGAATTCTTATTTAAGGAATCCATAAGATAGCTTAAAAGAGGTCTAATAATATCTATTATAATGGTGCCTCCTCGACATGCAGTTAAAATAATCTATTCTAATAAAAAAACAGAAACCTTTTACGTAACTAAATACACTGGCGTGCACTAAAATGGTAGATATCTGGACTCATTACGTCCTACCGTGCATGGCCGAGCATGTTCCCCGTATCGATGTCAGTTAATTTTCCACCAAGTGTAATTACCGTGTTTCGCTTTGTTTTTGCTACCAACTTTATTTGCATAGTGGGCTATGGGCAATGTTTCTACTACGATAGGAATAGGGAGTGGGGTGG